>HG992245.1:11472500-12940000 GCA_905220585.2 Nymphalis polychloros
TTATTATTATTGTTTTCGTAACTTGATTCCCGCATATTATACGGGTCGCGCATTCATTGATGCAATTATACAGCCATATGTTTGGTCTCTGTATTTTTATCCATTGATCAGAACATTGTTGTGATAACCAGTCACAAGTTATGTTATTTACATGTTGACTGAGCATTTTAGCTTCGCAAGATGCTGTACCTCCTTGCAAGTTGCTTATTACTGTATATGAGTGGCAGATGTAGCTGTCAGGCGTTATTTTATAGTGTGGCAGTCGTGCTGCTAATCCATATGACAGTGTGGTAAACACTACTAGTAAGCACATGAGTAAGCTGTTAACCATCTTTTGGGTTTTAATAGCTCCTCTATTTCTCTTAAAATTCTCTGTTTTTGGGCTCACTTTCTCTAATTCGCAAGTATCATTTATAGGTAGGGGTGCTAGTTTGGTTACGGGTCTTTTAAGTACCCCATTTTGTGTCTTAAGCGTAACTACGCGAACTAAGTTGTCGTTGCCTGGGTGCAACTCAACTACACGGCCCATGGCCCACCTGCCTGGAGGTATATTATTTTCTTTCACTAGAACTAGTTGTCCCTTTTGTATATTTTCTTTTGTTTGTTGCCATTTGCTTCGATTTTGTAGCAAATGAAGGTATTCTTTTGACCAGCGATCCCAATAGTGTCTTCGCATAAGTTCGATAAGTTTCCAGTTGTTTTTAAAATCTATAGACTTCAGATTTTCAGGTTCTTTGGTTGGTAGAGAGAGCATAGGACTCCCCGTGAGAAAGTGACCGGGAGGAATATAGTCCAGGTCTTCTACGTCCTCGGATAGCGGACTTAGTGGCCTGCTGTTCAAGCACGCCTCGATTTGAGTGAGAAGCGTTGCAAATTGTTCATAGGTTAGCTTCTGGTGGCCGATTACCCGTTTCAGGTGTGCCTTCATGGAACGTACAGCAGCTTCCCATAAGCCTCCTGCCGATGGCCAAGAAGGAGCATTGAAATGCCACTCAATTTGAAGGTTGTTAATCTCTCTAAAGAACTCTGAAGACAGCATTATTTTATATAATTGAAAATCTTCATTTAATACCTTTGCGGCCCCGACGAAGTTGGTTCCATTGTCAGAATAAATATGTTTTGGAGTGCCTCTTCTAGCGCACATTCTTTTTAATGCAGCGACGAAGGTTTGCGTTGATAAGTCCGAAACAAGTTCAATATGTACAGCTTTTGTGCACATACATATGAATATAGCTATATAGCCCTTGCAGGTTTTTATGCCTCGGCCTTTATTTATTTTTATATCCACGTGGCCTGTAAAGTCAATGCCCGTGTGTGAAAATGGTCTAGATGGAGTGATTCTGGCTTTAGGAAGGTTACCCATTAACTGTTCAGTTCGGGTAGTTGCGTAACGACGGCATCGGATGCATTTTCTCAGTGTCTTCTTGACGGTTCGATTGCCGCTGACTATCCAGTATGTGTTCCGAGTGTATGCTAAGGTTAACCTTGCCCCACCGTGTAAAGTTCGTTGATGTGCCTTTTCAATTATTAATTGCGTTAGTCTCCCCTCCTTTGGGACTAGGATGGGGTGTTTTGTGTCTTCCGGTAGGTTCGAATGAGTAAGACGCCCTCCAACGCGAAGAATATCATTTGAATCCAAGAATGGATTAAGTTTCAAAATAGTGCTCCGATTGGGTAGTTTACCGTTTTTCTTGAGAGATTTAATCTCATTTTCAAAGTGATTTTTTTGTACCGATTTAATAATAATATATGATGCGTTGTTTATTTCACTTAAGCTCAGTTCAGTGCACTCAATCGACCTACTATTGTTCTTTTGTAATGCATCAGCAAAGCGTATCATCCAAGCGAGTATTCTTGTAATACGATCAATGTCGCTATGACGCTCAAGTAATGAATCAATTAATTCATTTTTATTTAATGTAGGTTCCGTACTGCTAATTGAATAACAATTTGTTAAAAAACCCTCGTTTGTAAAGTAAGTTTCTTTTGAGATAAGACATTGTTGTTTTGGATCTTTAAGCCATTGAGGTCCTTCCCACCACAGGCAAAAGTTGGCCAGTTTCGATGGCAGAAGTCCTCTTGTTGCACAATCGGCAGGGTTTTCGTTACTCTTAACGTAACCCCCGTTTATCGCAGGCACGATGTTAATTATTTGAGTTACTCTGTTTGTTATATATTTTTCGAATTTAGCTTGATTTCCTTGCAGCCATGCTAAAACTACTTTAGAATCTGTCCAGCAAGAAATCCTTAGATCGTAATGTGCAAGGATTTTTGTTATTTTTTCTAGGAGTTTCGCTAGTAAGACTGCGGCGCATAATTCTAATTTCGGTATTGTCGTTTTCCTTTTAAGTGGGGCAACTTTAGTTTTTGCCGCGAGTAGTGTAGTTTCATACGCGCTGATTGATGACGTCGTTCGACTGTAGATGACGCATGCGTAGGCTTGCTCGCTCGCGTCACAGAAGGCTTGCAACTCGATAGTTTTATTGTTTTCGTTTTTTATCCATCTTGGTAAACTGATATTGTTTATATTAGGTAAATCAAATTTGATCGTCGTCCATTCTTTTTCTATGGTATCCGGTACTTTTTCGTCCCAGTTACTGTTTTGATAAGGTTCACTCCATAATTTTTGAAAAATTAATTTAGCTTGAATAGTGATGGGAGCCAGCCAACCAAGCGGATCGTAGATCTTGCTTATTTCTGATAATAGCCTACGTTTAGTGTATATTGTATTTTTAATGTTGCAAGGCGCTTCACCGATGAAATGGAATGTATCGCTTGTGTTATTCCAGATTAGTCCGAGCGTTTTGCTGAACTCTTGTTGTTTAAAGTTAAAATGATTGCAGTTACTTTTCTCGTCCCCATGTAGATCTTTGAGAATAGATGGTTCATTCGTGGCCCATTTCCGTAAGATGAAGCCACCTTTCTTTAATAAATCATACAGCTCCTTTTGTAGTAACTTTGTCGACTCGATGCTATGGTGACCAGTGATGACGTCATCCATGTAAAACTCATTTTGTAGTGCTTTTTTAGCTAAACGAAAATCGTTGCCCTCGTCGTTGGCCAACTGTTGAAGAGTGCGCATCGCGATAAAGGGAGCGACCTTTGTACCATAAGTTAGGGTACATAGTTGCATCTCTCTAAGTGGTTCTTTTACTGAGTCTCTCCAAATAATTTTTTGAAGACTTTGTTGATCTTGATGAATAAGAATTTGACGGTACATTTTCTCGATGTCCGCCGTTAGAACATATTTATAGGTCCGCCATTTAATGATCAGAGATAAAATGTCCTTTTGAAGGTTGGGCCCTCTTTCCATCAAGTCGTTTAGACTATAACCGGAATCTGTCTTCATAGAAGCGTTGAATACCGCTCGTAGTTTGGTTGTAGTTGAATTCTCTCTCAATACGCCGTGGTGCGGTAAATAGGCATGTACCTGACTGTCGGTTTCCGCTACAGGTTTCATATGACCTAATTCAATGTAGTCATGGAAGAATTGTTTATATAGTTGAGCGAAGTGCTCTTGTCTCGCCATTTTCCTTTCTAAATTAATAAATTGTGCTATAGCTTGAGACTTCGAATTGCCAAGGTGTTGTTCGTAGTTGGCTTTCATTGGCATTTTCACCACATATCGACCGTTATTTAATCTTTCTGTAGTTTCTGTGTAATATTTTTCACAGTATTCATCATTTGTTGCAGGTTCGTGTTCCGAAGGAATTTCTTCTGTTTCCCAGAACTTTGTAATATTATCTAGCTCTGTTAGAGTAACTAGACAATTAAACTGCCTCGTGGCGCCGCATAATATCCACCCCAACTTAGTCTGTTGCGCTACTGGAGAGTTCTTGTCGAGTTTGAGTATTCCTTTTAAGATTATTTCTGAGTAAATATCTGCTCCTAATAATAAATCAATAGGCCCAGATATGTTAAAGTCTGGATCAGCCAACTTGATGTTATCGAGGTGTGTCCAATTGTTTGTGTTAATAGTTGAATGAGGCAGATTGTTTATGAGTTTACGCATGACTAATGCCTCTGTCTGGAATGTAAAATCTGAGTGAATAGATTTACATTCTAGTTTGATCATCCCTTTACTCGTGCCCATTATGGAACCGACGCCAGTGACAGCAGCGTTCATCTTGCTCCGAGTTAAGTTCAATCGTTGAGCAGCACTCTCAGTTATCAAGGTTACTTGAGAGCCTTGATCAAGTAGAGCTCGTAAAAAGACGTAATCTCCTTCCTTATTTTTAACCTTCAGTTGAAGAGTCGTTAAGAGAATCTCTTGATCCCCATTAATATGATGAGCCGACTTTTCCGATGCTGTTGAGGTAGATTGTTGCCTATTCAAATTATCATCATGTAAAAGGGAATGATGTTTAAAGTTACACGTGCGGCATCTTTTCGTTGAGTTGCATTTAATTCCGCCGTGACGATGTAAGCAATTTTTACATAAGTTTAATTTATTAATAGTTTGATTTCGTAATGCAGCGTTCATGCTTAAAAATGTAGAACACTGCATCAGCGTATGATCATTTTTGCAAAGTGGACATTTTCGTAACGATGAATGATATGATTTTGTAAACCTTTCTGGTTCTTTAAAGTTCGTTGAACTGTAATTGTTATTATAATTTTTATGTTGAATATTCGTTCTTTTTTTTGTTCGAGATGTTTCCAATGTCAGAAATCTTAATTCCAGAAATTCCATGAATTCGTGTAGGTTTGGAAGCTCTCTTGAATGTTTCATGTTTTCTATATAGTCACCATAAGTGATATCATCCAGCTTTGAACACAATAAATGCACGACAAGTGGGCCCCACGCAGGAATATCGATGCCGATGTTCTCCAGCGCGTTTAAACATTCTTTTGTTGTGTCGTGTAACCTTTTTAAATTACTTGCGTTTGGTTTATCGATAGATGAGTGGTTGAGAAGTGTGTCTATGTATGAGGTGAAAAGTAATCTCTTATTGTCGTAACGATGTTGAATAATATCCAGACATGAGTCATAATTCTCTGCACTCACGGGAAGGTGTTTAATTAACCTTTCTGCTTCGCCTCTTAGTTTCGATTTTAGGAACTTCATTTTCTGCGTTTTATTCAGTGTGGGGTTGTTATGTATCATTTCAAAAAATAAGTCTCTAAAGGAGATCCAATTATTATAAGTTCCATTAAATTCCGGTAATTCGATGCGTGGTGTTGTTTTTTCAAAATGGGATGATTCAAAGATTTTCCTATTTAAATTTTCCTTTAAGTTGTCGTATATTTTCTCCCAATAATCGAATTTTTCCTCATAGTCTTTGTTGTTTCCTTTCAGTAAGTAGCTTAATTCCCAATGTATCTTATCGATAGCTTCCCACTTAGTTTGTAATATTTTTAAATGATCTTGAAGTTGCCACTTTTCTTTTATGACATCCAGATTAGTCTTAGTGACCGTTCTCTGCAATGCATTAAAGTTACACATTTGATTATGTAACAGTGCTGATATGTGCTTATCTGTGTCTTCACCAGTAATCGGATATTCTTGACCTATATCAAAATGCGGTGTTTTCAATTTTGATATACCCGAAAATCCAGGTTCATCAATCAACTTATTTCGTAATTGAGTCATTGATTCCATGGTATCGTCGAATATCTCTCTGGTTATACTAAAAATGTTTTTCTTAAAGTAGTCATGGTCTTTTTCGGCAGACTCATACTTTTTTATGATATCGTGATTGACTCGAAACTCATCCCACAGGGACTGTAAAGCATCAATTCGCTTGTTGAGGTAATCTGTGGATTTTCTATCCATAGAATCTTTTTTGTAATTCTTTTGAAGAGTTTTGATGTTTTCATAGCTAATTTGTTGTTTGTTTATAAGTTCCGTAAATTGAAAGTAGTCTTCTTTCGACATTGTCGATAGCCGGTGGCTGGCGCGAATGTTGATGTAGCAGTAGAATTTATCTCCGCTGATAGTTGTAGCAGTAGGCTTTGTCTCTGCTGGTTTTTTGTTAACCTGTTTGTAGCAGTAGACTTTATCCCCCGCTGATAGTTAGATAAGTAGTTTATAGCAGTAGGCTTTATCTCTGCTGGTTTTTTGTTAACCTGTTTGTAGCAGTAGATTTTATCCCCCGCTGATAGTAAGATAAGTAGTTTATATCAGTAGGCTTTATCTCTGCTGGTTTTTTGTTAACCTGTTTGTAGCAGTAGACTTTATCCCCCGCTGGTTCGTTGTTGGCTGGTTCGTTTCCTTTACGTTATGTGCAACGTCTCAATGCTGCTGGTGAGACCCGCTTCTGGGAGGCCAACAGCACCGATTTGCTAACGCAATTGGTAAACGCCCCGCAATTCAATAATAAAGGCTCGAAGGACCAAAAAGATGTAGGGATCTTGCCCTGATGGTTGTTGGGAATAGTTTACGCCAAACCACTATTAAGTTAAACGTTTATTGATAAATACCTTGTATAAAGTATATTTTAAGATTATATTTGGTTATCTGAGTCGTATTACGTGCAACAAGTTAGTGCGCGACGGAACTTAGTAACGACTGATTTAATAATTGAATTATCGATCTTTTATACCGTGCAAAGTGCACGCATAAACGATAAAATTGCTGTACGAGCGTTATTGGCTCGTACAAATTTTATATAACTTCTATGCTTATTTAAAATAAATGAAAACGAATATCAACGTGTGTGTAATAAGGGAATTCACATTCCCTTATTTGCTTATGCTATGTTTTTTGTGGTTTAATTTTATATGCATTTGTTTTTACAGCGTGATACCAAAAAACTCGTCTTGTAATCACCTCCGATTAATCTTAGGTAACTTAACTGTGTGCCAGTTATAAGTTCAATAATTTGAAACTAAATTGATTAAAACTGTCGTATCTTAAATACAAAAAAGTCGAGATGGCCCACTGGTAAGAACGCGTGAATCTTAACCGATGATCGAACCCTGGCAAACACCACTGAATTTCATGTGCTTAATTTGTGATTTATAATTCATCTCGTGCTTGACGGTGAAGGAAAACATCGTGAGGAAACCTGCATGTGTCATTTCACTGAAATTCTGTCACATGTGTATTCCATCAACCTGCATTGGAGCAGCCTGGTGGAATAAGCTCCAAAACCTCCTCAAAAAGAGGAAAAGAGGCCTTAGCCCAGCAGTGGGACATTCACAGGCTGCTACTGTACTGTATCTTAATTCTATCAGTTTTCAAATAAATAATATTAAAAATATTTTAAAGGCAATGAATATTATCATAACGAATAAAAGTAGCTCATCACATCACATTATGGTACATAAGTTCAAGTATATAAGAGTATCTATAACAGTCACCTCGAAGTTTGAGACGTTAAAGAAATATTTTCAAGGTGAATTTAATTTAGATATAATTTTAACGAGCAATTTGCAAGGAGACCAGTTCAGACATTTTCTTTTTAAAAGATTTGACAGTAATACCATTCGTAGAGCTACATTAATAAGGAATTGTTGTAAACTGTAGTTAACTGTGATCTTCAAAAACCGGGTTATTATTATCTTTGCCCTTTAGTAATAAGATATGCTAATGAGCCTCGTTGGTCTAATCGCTAGATATAAGGCCGCAGCCCCGGTAGTCCTAGATTCAATTCCCAGGTCGGGCCAATAACTAGTTATTGGGTTTTTCTGTCAGAAAGCTCTCAGCTCGGAGTCTGGAAGTTGGAAGTGTGTACACTCCCGTGCCTCGGAAAGCACGTTTCGCATTGGCGTCCCATAGGATTATGAGAGCTAGGGTTTGCGCACACACTTGTGCACTATAATATCTCCTGCGCAGTTGGCTAATCTCTCTAGAGATTGGCCGCCGTGACCGAAATCGGTCAGGAGGACATTATGCTAATGAGCTCCCTAAAGGTTATATTAGTCATTTCAAGCTGGTTTGCGCTGTATGCAATATTATTAAATAAATTGTTAAAGCTTATTACAAACGATGAGTTCAAAAGAGCTTACAGGATTTATAAGCTTAAGTGCTTTAATCGAGTTTGTCAAATGCGGTAGATTCCTTCTTACGTATCTGACAATATTCCTTCACCAATATTTGTGTTTTATCGTGTACGATAAATTTAAAACTATGAATGATTTTTGAGTGTATTATTAGTTAGAGTTAAAAATTAAGAGATTGTTTTAAGCTATTTCATTAAGTTTGGAATTTAAATGTGATTTTTTAAAATAAAAATTAGCAAATGAATGGAGCTATTCATACTTAGTGTATGGATATTGAATAATAAATAATAATGTCAGAAAAAAACAGAAGTATATTATGTTAATACGATACCTCCTTTAATAGTCTACATCATTTTAAATCATTTTCTTAATACTAATATGATGAAAGGAAACCAACATTATAACAGCTAATCCCATTGAAGGAACAAATCACGTTATGTTTACTAAGAGCTTTATAAAATGCATGTTTGTATTTTTTATATAATATATGTCCTCTTTTATTATTCCCTTCACAATCTATCTAATGTTATAATATATCTTTATTATACAATTGTATTTTCATATCGATCTTGAGGTACCCTAGCAGTGACCCAAATAGCAGAACGGAAATTCGTTGTCACGGAGCTCTTAATCTTTTTCACACCCTCGTCAACTTAAGCAGAACTTTAATCTTGGGCATTCATTGACGCTGTGAAATTGGATCACGTTGTTAATCTTGTTTAAAACAAGGTAAGATTTTAAGTCTATTGATAATCGGTAATAGCTATAAACGTAAATTTGCCGTATCTAAAGTCCCACTGCCGCGTCTGACTGGCTGTCTGTCTAAATGCGACAAACTCAAAAAGACTGTAGACAATGGGGCATCTGATGGTAGGTGATAACCATCGCAAACAGACATGGGCACAGTAAGAAATATTAAATACATACATAAATACCTAGTAACCCTGTGTAATCAGGTAATAAAAGATACTAGGCAGGTAATAATATAGATAAGTTTATGATTGTTCCTTGTGTTAACAGTATATAATAATAATAAGCCTTTTATTCCACATCAAAATATTTACAATTCAAATGTTTCTTAGTCGTGTTAGTATATTTTAACTTATTAATCTAGTGTTAGTGTGGCTAGTTATTCTCTTGTGATGTGATCTCGGTTGGGGAAAGGCCTCCTATTTCTCTTTCCAGAATCCTCTATCTCTGACATACAAAGATTATTAAGAAGCGACAGTTGATACTATCATATTATCTAAATAAACGTATTAAGAGAATATTTCTTTTCGATGCAGTATTAATAATGAGAATCAATTAAATGGAACTACAACATTTTGGACAAAGTTTAACAGTTTTGAAATAATTTAAATAATGGGACAGTCGTGACGTCGTACATAATTGACAATCGCTGAAAGCCTGTCAGTAAAATTATCCATGGCACCAGATCGAGACCTCGCTTTGGACACAAGAGGTCTGCAAACAAAACTCGAAGTGAGCTTTCAAATTGGAATGGTCGAACCGAGCGCCTGCTACGTGACCGAATTCAACAAAACCTACGCGAACTGTGATCGTAAATTTTATAAAGTAATTTATTTCTAAGCAGAGCTATTTGCACAAAATATAATGAACGCATTAAATGATAGTCGATACGTCTTATTATGTGATTCGTTTGAAAGAGATTTGGATTGAGATGGTGAAATCAGAGACTAAGCTAAATAAACTCCTTAGGATGACGAAATAATTCTGAAGCAACGAGAAAGAACAATTGAGTTTCAAAAATTATGTAATAATTAATTGGTGAACGTTGAATACATTTAGCATTTATTATATAAGGACGTTAAAGTATTTAAAAAACATGGTAGAATTTCGAGCAAAACTGTTTTTTATCAACTCTTCTCGATACAATTTAAATTTTTAACGTGTTTACGTAGAAATATAATTATAAATAATGAAAAGGCTACAAAGTGCATACGTAAGATTTTGAATTTTATCATCTGACGTTTTGAAACTAATATACGAACTTGTAGTCTAATTACTTTATAATTTTCACCCAGCTTTGAATATAATTACAATAGCAAAACATCGTAACAATACATGTTATCATGTACCACTATGTAATTAACAATGTAATTACAAGGACAAACATTGTTTGTGATGAAACGTTTGTTTGATCATCGCAGACATACTCCAATAGTTTGCTTAGTGGGATGAGTTTTCGATGAGTAATTCCGACACTACGCACGCTGAATAACATAACATTTGTAATAGGGTTTTCACGAAAATCTGCGAAGATTTTTGCATTTTTCTTTCTATCCTATGGTATTAGAAAGAGAGATTTCCTAATGAAATTATCAAGCATTAGTAAAACACCATACAAGTGGTATCATGTGTGTTGTCCTCAACATAAGAGAAGGTCGTACGTAGCCCAGCAGTGGAACAATTACAGCAGTAGACTAAGCTATTATTAGAAACATGGATGTATAACATGCGACAAAGTTCAACAAAGCCCGTAGTAGTATTTGCTGCAGTGTATTTACGAATTAGTATTCGTAATAAATACTAGTGTGCATAGAGAACAAATGTACACATTTATCGAAATAATATTTGCACAAACGTTCGAGTTAGATGTGTAGATCCAGCCTTACGCCAAGTTATAAATTATTCGTATCAAATATATATCGAGGTCCCATTCTTATGTGTACGTAATCATTATTAAACAGCAATATAAGAGTAGACTTATTTATTATAATTCCTATGACAGAAACTGATCGTTTTTTTGGATGTAGTATTATATTTAATTTAAAAAATACTAGCTTCCACCCGCCCGTTCGCTCGCTCGCTCGGCGTAACTGAAATAAAATTATTTTTATGAAAATAAAAAGTAGTTATGTTATATTCTACGGCAATATAAATGTCTAGATGTCAATATTTAATGAAATCCATCGCCCTTAAAGCCCTTAAAGTGTTATTTGGATTACAATCCTCCAAATAAATATATTTTCACTAAGATAAAAATGTTGATTTGAAACCATTGACAAGACTTGTTTTTTGAAGTATAAGCGTTACGGTGGCCAATCTTAGAGAATATTTATTTGCGCTTAAGATGTCAGTGCACGCAAACGTAAGTGCAATCTTTTCTTCGCACTATCATAGCCATTTACGACATGACCAAGGAGTGTCAGGTGCAGGGACACATTAAGTGTTTCCCGAGGTACGGAATGATAGACTCTACAAACTTCACTTGGTGGTAGAGCTTTGTGCAAGCTCGTCTGGGTAGGTACCACCCACTCATCAGATATTCTACCGCAAAACAGCAGTACTTGGTATTGTTGTGTTCCGGTTTGAAGGGTGAGTGAGCCAGTGTAATTACAGGCACAAGGGACATAACATCTTTGTTCCCAAGGTTGGTGGCGCATTGGCGATGAAAGCGATGGTTAACATCTCTTACAATGCCAATGTCTATGGGCGTTGGTGACCACTACCATCAGGTGACCCATATGCTCGTCCGCCTACAAATACTATAAAAAAAAATCTTCCTTAATCTGGGCTGGAAGTTTTTTTTTTTTTGCTACTGAGAAATTATTAGAATAATATAAGTATAATAAGCCTGGGATTCGAAATTCAAACCTCTGGATCTGCAGCCACGGGCTTGCTAACTACTAGATCAGTGGTCAATCACCTGCTAATAATTTACCAATGAAGTAAAATATATAAATGAATATGAAATATTTTTACTTTTAATTTTGAAGCTACTGCGTAAACTGATTTATAGATTTTTCTATACCAGAATTTGTAATCACAGTTCGAGTTATATATGGATGAATGTTTATTTACATATGTTGATTTAGAGAACTTGGTTGAAATTATTATATATTGATATTTTTACGCATGACACATACTTAAAAATCTTACGACTTTAAAGTGATTATACGAGTGAGTTAGTGTAACATAACAAAAAATTTATTATTGGGAACTAAGAAGTTTCCAAAGTTTTTCTCCTTCGCAATCTGTAACGTTAATTTTTTTTTTCTTTTTATTTAAGATAAGAAAGCACACTGGCAAAAGGTCACCTGATTGACATCAGGGATGCATGTAAATATTAATTACCCCTTAAATCACCAATGCTCTATCAACCTTTGCGACTAAGACGTTACGTCCCTAGTGCATGTAATTACACTGTCTCAATAGAACACAACAATATTAATTATTATTCCTCGGTACCTACTCAGATGGGCTTGCACAAACTCCCAAACCAAGTAAGGTAATATACATTTCAGAAATTCTCGATAGCGATTACTCTTTACTGCCCATATACTGATCAATGGTTGTAATATCTGTAATATCAAATTTTTGTTCAATTACATTAGCTTTTAATTTTGTTAGTATAAAAATGGAACTATTTTAAGCTTAAATAAAACAGGTAATACTGAATAGTACTTAAAGTTGTGATAACGTTTATTACACATAAAGTAAAATAAATGACTGGAGTCGTGAAAAATATTTCAATTTATTTGTTCTCGTCAACCACCGCAATTTCGAGGTGGAGTGACGAATACAAGATACAAACGAAATACAAAAAAAATAAATGACATGCGACGATAAATACACATTTGTACACAATATTGTTATATAATATGAAAAATATGTCTGTCTTATTCTGACATTAGTCTTATACCATAAGAGTGAGTATATACATATAAATAAATGACTACCTCTTCGGTCTAGTGGTTAGTTTGTAAAGCTGCAGACCACAATAATCTGGGATTAAAGCCTTATGCCAGGCTAAAATTACTATAATGTGTAATTAATTATAGCAACGAGAAATCATTTGTTTAAATATATAATAATAATAGGTTTGACTGCCTCGTTGGTCTAGTGGATATTAGGCTAAAGACCCGGTGGTCCTGGGTTCAATTCCCAGGTCGGGCCAATAAATAGTTATTGGGTTTTTCTGTCAGAAAATTCTCAGTAGCAGCCCGGAGTCTGGAAGGTGGAAGTGTATACACTCCCGTGCCTCGGAAAGCACGTTAAGCCGTTGGTCCTGCGCCTGAACTCTTTCCGGTCGTGTCGGTTTGCCGTCCCATCGGATTATGAGAGCTAAGGAAAATAGAGTGCACCTGTGTTTGCGCACACACTTGTGCACTATAATATCTCCTGCGCAGTTGGCTAATCTCTCTTGAGATTGGCCGCCGTGGCCGAAATCGGTCTGGAGGACCTTAATAATAGGTTAATGACGAGCGGGTTGGCGCAGTTGGTAGGTACCTGCCTTTCGCGCCGCAGGTCGTAGGTTCGATTCCCACCCAGGATAGATATTTGTGTGCATGAACATGTCTGTTTGTCCTGAGTCCGGGTGTAATTATCAATATAAGTATGTATTTACAAAAGAAGAGTAGTATATGTATTATATCAGCTATCTGGTTTCCATAGTACAAGCTCTGCTTAGTTTGGGATCAGATGGCCGTGTGTGAATAATGTTCCAGGATATTGTTATTATTATTTACATAACATCTCAGTTCCTAATATTGGTGGCGCATTGGTGTTGTCAGCGATGTTTAATATTTCTCACGGCGCCAATATTTATGGGCAGTGGTAACCAATTAACATCAAGTGGTCGAAACATCCGTCCCCCTACTTTTTAAAAAAAAGGATATAATCACGAGTATATCAAACAAAATAGCACAAGAAGTATAATAATGTAATAATTTTCTAGAATGTACATATTCGTACTGTATACAAATAATGTTATTCACTCAAAACATTACACGAAGCTATTTGTTAGCGCAGAACGGAGAACCAGATTGCTTTGTTTCGGTAACAAATGTAATTCCACTCGATAACTTTGCAAGCAGAATCAATGCCTGTGTGTTGCCTATTGTGTGTCGTTGAGAATCAAATTATTTGTTATTCATTTTCCTAAAAAAATACTTACTTTAATTTCTAAAGTTCAACTAAGTAAGACTCGAGTTTATCGTTTTCATTCTACTAAGAACATAATTATAATTGCCATGAAAATAGTAACTAAGTTGCTATATAATATTTCACTTTGATTATATTACGGAGAAATTACTTCTTAACCCATACTATATACTCGCTACTACGTCTATAGTATAAATGGCAAATAAAATAAAATACAAAATTAACGGACTTCATAACTTTGTATTAAAAAAAGAAAATTAAAATTAAAAAGTGCTTGTGCGCAAGTAGGCTTACTTGAATAAAGTATATTTTGACATTGAATTTTGTTAAACAGTTTCATTTGCACCGTTTACCGTAACTTGACGTCCCTTTAGAATAAAACTTGCAAATTAAAGTCCGGAGGCCAATCACAGTTTTCATGTAAGCCAGGTTGATTTATTCAATATTAAATTGCTTATAAACGTTTTCGTGATCCTACAGTAACAGCCTGTGAATGTCCCACTGCTGGGCTTAGGCTTCCTCTCCTTTTTTGAGGATAAGGTTTGAAGCTTAATTCCACCACTCTGCATTAATGCGGATTTATAATTATAGTAACTAGTATATAGTACTTACAGAGCAATTCTATATATTATAATACCAAAGTTTCTCAGTAAGCGTCAAGGCATTATACTAAACACTATAGTGCATACACATTTCCACAAATCCTGTACAGTGCCTCTGACTAGAGCGCGACACGACGGCCCTTTACAACTATTCCAAGAACTAAAACTCAATATCACCTTCAATGTTAATTAATGTATTAATTACTATTCTTATATATTCATATATATGTATAGGCGTTTAAATATGTAATTGTATAAATAAAAAATGTAAGATATCGTTCAGACAGAATGATGAAAAAAATATTATTAAAAATATATATTTAAATAAATTGAAAATAATATATTTATAACTGTACGATTATGAAGGAAGTAAATTACTTAAAATAAATAGGCGCAATAATATAATAATATAACCAGATTACATTAACAAGAAATAGAACATAATAATCTAATACCAGACATAAATGTGCAAACACACAAACGCAGAAATCACGAACTATCAAAGTAAAAAAATATCGTACAAAGTTATAATAAGGATATAGTACAGTAATAAATACATCATGTATTTACTATATACAATGGTATTAATGGTATTAATAAATTAAAAAAAAATCATTATATAAAATTGTATGTCCAAATGACCTATGTATACTATTTAATTATATACTTTTCTATTTTGAGAAGTCAACAATTAACACACGATATAAATCATTATCCGAAATGTCATGGGTTCAAATCAAGTATTACATGTAACAGAGCTGATTATGCTAAAGGAGATTCATCAAGCCGTTTTAACGTTCGTACAACATGTTATATAAATAAACAACAACGTATAAAATTAGAACCTTTAATTGTGCTAATAATTTTGTAAAAATCGAGTAGAAAAATTTACGAAAGAAAGGTGTTCATTTGATGATGTTTCATTTCCCGTTTTGCGAGCGAATGTTAAATTTTAAAAGTTGATGCATTTCTTTGTCCGCGTACAAGCTGATCAGAAAGAGTTCTTTATTGTACCTAAAATAATATTATGTGAAGTATAGATTTGATGTTTTAAGTTAGTGTATATTTGTGTGTATTCTATGAACGATTATAAATGTTATTTTAAAATCGATATTTTTCGGGAATTATGTAAATGGGACTGAATTATATATGATTTTCAATTTGGTAAAATACTTACGTTTCGCCATGTCAATAATGACAATGTTAAGCGAAATATCCATCACTCTCTGTATATTTATCTCTTTATATAATAAATAAAAAATAAATACATAAATAGTTTAAGTCCAAACTAATATTATAAATGCGAATTACAGTTTGTTTGTTACGCTTTCACGCCTAAACCATTAAACCGATTTTAAAAATTATTTCACCAATGGAAAGCTAGATTATCAGCGAGTAATATAGGAAATATTTTGTTCCTATATTCCCTCGGGAACGGGAACTACGTGGGTAAAATCGCGGGCAAAAAGCTAGTAATGAATAACAAACATTGTGTGTATGGCGCTACGAGCGCATCGCCAGCGTCCCTTTAATTAGTGGCAAAAACTGACACGTGTTTCAATGTGAATGCAATATGAGTCGCTTGCACGTTCACAAACTAAGCTCACATTGGAAACAACAACAATACTAGCTGTCGAATACCTCTTTGGTAGTATATACTAATTATTACTTGAAATGATTCAGAGCCCTTATGTGTTCTCGTTTGTATTATTTCTTTTAGATTTAACTCATGTAATGTTTTCAAATTATTTTTTGATCGTTAAAAAAAACCGCTAAATCAGATGTACACCAGCCGTAATGATGAAAAAAATCTTCATACAAATTACTTGTAAAAAAAAATGTTATCGTCAGTATCAGTAAAAAACGTATCACCGGTCTGCGAAAGAAAATACCTCAACAGAAGCGACGAAAGAAATTAACTGCTGTTTTTCAATGTTCAATATATTTTTTAATTTGTCGTAAAAGAGTAGCCACTGAGATTCTTGTCGGTTATTACTGGTAGAATCTACATTCCCAACCTGTGTAGCTTTAAATTTAATTAAAACTTGTAATATGATTCTTGAAACTGCTTGTAAGCGCCTACTGAGATAAAGTATATTTTGTTTTGGTTTGATATTAAAATTTTATTACAAAATTGTTGCTTAGGGGCCATTCATTCATTACGTAAGACGATTTAGGGGGAGGGGGATCGACAATGTCTTATTTTTTCTTACAAGGGAGTGAGAGGGAGTCTTAATAGATCTTATGTAAGGTCACAAATCGCAATGTCTCCTGCTCCTGCTGTTTGTAGGAGAGAAAAAAAAGGCTCATCTTCACATGTTTTGTCGAGTTTTGGAAGTATGGTAGATATGTCTGCAGTGCAGCCTGCAGACATATCTACCACCGGATCCAGCTAAATTTTGAAAGTAGTCTACGAGAAACACGACACTCGTAACAGCAAAACCAACCAAGCGCACATTCATTTTTTCCTTTAGATTCTTACGTAATAAATATTAAACAGGGGGGGAGGTATCGGCCTATTCTTATTTTTTTCTTATTTAGGAGGAGGAGGGGTCAAAAACTGGTAAAAATCGTCTTACGTTATAAACGAATGGTCCTTTACACATTTGTGAGGTATCCATAACATAGCTCAAAATAAATGGAATTTAAATAGCAATTCAAAAGAAATGAAAGAGATTTTTCAAGCATCTCGCAGGAAGTGGCTTTGTATTATTCCACATATTTTTCCCTAGTTTGGCAGAAAAAGTCAACTAGGTTAAGAAGCTCTTGCTTAAGTTATACGAAACCTGTATTTATCAGCAATATTATTATGAATTCATTTTTTTGTGTAATAATTATAATAACTGTTTATATAATTATGCCTAAAATACTAGCACGCTACTTACTGACACATAATTTATTTATAATTATTTTGAACAGGAAACCAATTGGACTTAACAAAGAAAAGATAAAAAGCGTGTTGTGAGCATTTGCGGCTTTGTAAACATCATATCTAATTAAATAATATTTAGGAAAATAACCAAAGCTACATCTAATTTTAAAAATTAATTATTAATGATCGATAAATACGAATTCGATCTCTTAATTATAAAAAATAAGGTTGTATATACGATCAACAAACAGCATAAATATGGTTAGTTAAACAAGAACGTATTTTATGTCGTATATCAATATAGTAAGCCGACAAATCCCAGTGGTGGGATATGTCGATATGAAAAAAGCGCGCAGTTTCAAAACCGGTTAAGCACAATTAAGTATTTATGTGCTTAATTTGTAAAGGAAAACATCTTTAGAAAACCAACATGTGTAAGAGAAAAGTCTACCTTGGTGATGGGCTTTGTGCAAGCCTAGTTCTGGGTAAGCACCATCCACTCATTGGATATTCTATAGCCAAACAGCAATATGTTCCATTGTTGAGTTCCAGTTTGAAGAGTGAGTAAGCCAGTGTAACTACAAGAGATATAACATGTTAGTTCCCAAGATTGTTGATGCATTGACGATGTAGGGAATGGTTAATATTTCTTATAACGCCAATGTCCATGGGCGATGTTGCCAATTTAGCATCACAAGACCCAACAGGTTCCTATTTTATATAAAGGAAATAACTATCTAACACGTACTAAAGCCACTTAACGTAATAAGCTCAAAATCTCTTAAGCATGAGGGTTACTTAATGCCCAGCATTAGGAAGTTTACAGGCTGTTACATTACTTTTTACTAGTTATATACGTAGATATAGAATGATCCATCGTTACCGCGGCGAGACGTGCCTCACCTAAAATCAAGTTAATAAATTTTATATTACATGGCCAGATAAAGTCCAGGCCGTAAGATTTAAGGCAAAAAACGGTTGCGAAGTCACGTAACTCATATTTCGTAGCCGTGATATATTGTGTCATCGTCATGCTTTATACTAACATTATAAATATGATAGCTTTGTTTATTTCTTTTAAAGAAATTACGCAAAAATATCTTAAAGTAAAAACAACTGCCTGTGAATGCCCACTGCTGGGCTAAGCTCTCTCTTTATTTTGAGGAGAAGACTTGGAGCTTATTCCACCACGCTGCTCCAATGCGGGTTGGTGGAATACACGTATGGCAGAATTTCAGTGAAATAAGACACGTGCGGGTTTCCTCACGATGTTTTTCTTTCACCGTCAAGCACGAGATGAATGATAAACACAAATTAAGCACATGAAAATTCAGTGGTGCTTGCCCGGGCTTGAATCCACGATCATCGGTTAAGATTCATGAGATCTAGCCACTGGACCATCTCGGCTCAAAAATATCTTTTTTGATAATCTGAAATAAATGTACTAATATTATTTCAGTACGTGTAGCGATTTACGATACGATCAAATAATTGGTTATCATTTTATCTAAAAGTATTATTATATTATTATATTTCGAAATACGAAGGGTACTTCTTAAATTAGTCAAATAAAACCCATCACTTAATATATACGCTT
This sequence comes from Nymphalis polychloros, assembly GCA_905220585.2. Classification (NCBI taxonomy): domain Eukaryota; kingdom Metazoa; phylum Arthropoda; class Insecta; order Lepidoptera; family Nymphalidae; genus Nymphalis; species Nymphalis polychloros. Next base: position 11,491,426 of record HG992245.1, read on the forward strand.
AGAAAAGCGGGCGGTTAACAGCTTGCTTGTTATTGTCAGAGTTTATAGTATTTAAATTGCTGGATAAAGTTCCGAAAAGGTCATACCGATTTTTTTCTTTAAATTTACTTGAGACTTACGTACTTGGAATCGCTGAACACGAATATGATAATTAAAATTGGCGCAAATTTAATTTCCAATGTCAAAACTCGAAAAATGTACAAAAAAAATATTTTCAACAGGATTTTCTACGTTATCTTAAATGTTTCGTATAAAAGTTGTAGATTATATCATTTAACGCATTTTATATTCTAGACAATTTCGTCTAAAACCATTTTCTTTTCGAGAAAAACGGAAGTCAACGTCAAAATACCTAACTCGTAAGAATACGAAATTTCAAGAAAGAAAGCGGTATAATCTTTTCGGATCTACACCCAAATTGCTATTGACAACACAGCATTGTATATATTCGCTGTACATTCCGGAACATAGTCAATTATGTCAACGTTGTCGGAGACAGAATTACAATATCGGGTACTTTAGTCACGAATGCCGGCAAAACTACGTATTCAATTTACTAGTACATAAAAATTTGCAAATGATATATACAGAAAATTGCATACATATATGACAAATTACTTAATTAGTAATTTATAATCAATGTTGACGCTGTTTATTTGTAGATTATTAATAGTTATGAGTGATTATAAAAAACACCTCTCATCAAATAGAAGATATCTCGACAGTTAAAAAAAAGTAAAAATCATATCAACAATTAAAAAAATTAACAACAACCACGGTATTACTGGACGGAATGTTTAAAGATAATAGTTCAATAGAGAAGATACTGAGTTGTACTGACTAACCATAGTCACTGTTATAAAAAAAAATGAAATAACTGACAAACAAATTAAATTGGTGTGAACCAATTGTCTACTGTCTACAACTCGGGACTCGGAACAAACAAAAAACAAGATATTTTTCCGAAAAATAAAGAAAATTGAGCGGTTCCTTTGATCATCTACTCGTAGGTGATCAAAGGAACCTGGAGTCAAACAAATAATAAATATGTCAGACTAAATTAATATTATTTATAAAAACAACATTAATACCTACAAATAATTGTATGAATCATTAATTAAAATAATATCAATTAGCTTGACGTCTTATACTCTTAATTATACTCCATTAATCCGATACAAGATGAAACAGAAAATTGATGATCATTGTCACAACTGATCCAGTGACAGTTTTGAGATTCTATAACATGGATTTTTTATTGGAAATCGAATACTATGTAGAATACACTCATACAATGACGATAAATGAATTATCTTGTTATGTTAGCCTAAAAATAAAATTTTATACGAATAAGAAAAGGTGTTTAACAAATGGTAATTCTATGAGGTGCAAAATACGTAAGCCTTGAGACGTAAATGTACTTACCGCTTTTGAATTGACCTACTTTGCGGTTTTCTGAGTTTTTAAAAGCTTGTTACTATTTGTACTTAGGGAAATATGCTCAATCTTTCCATACCATTACCTTCAACGGACAGCCATAAACATTTTGATCTTATTAAGATTGGCTATGACATTAACTTATATCAGATAAAATAGATAGAGCGATTTTAAGCATCTATATATCGTTTTACGAATTAAATACATAATTTATGTCAATTAGAGACTGATTTCTTAAAATATAATTTGTCCTTCTTCCCCTTAGGGAGAAGTCTGCTGTCCCACGAATGAAAAATGGCACGGAATATGCATATATGAAAACGCGTCGCCTTTAAGATCTCTGTTGACGATGGTATGGTTTTAGTAAGTAAGTTATACATAACCAGGTTTCCCTTTCAAGACTTGGTTACATATCAAAGAATTCCCAATATAAGACGCATGGTAATACAAATTGAGTACAGGTGTTGCCTAAAATTCTTCATGAATATTTGTAACGAAGTTTTTGTTACAGCGAAATAAAGTAACGATACAAAAAGTTTATCAAGTTGAAACTAGTTTTGTACTCATGAGATTTCCGCAATATATTATACGCCTCTAATAGTCTTTCTAGCGTGTTCTTAAGAAGTTATAGCCTTCATAAAGTATTTGCTAAAATCACACGTAACTTTGGTAATAATATCACGAACTTTACGTTCTTACCATAAAGTTTTTAGTCGTCGAAGGAGAAATCTATTATAGAGAATATTATATTCTTATGATGGCTTTTAGGCATAAATTTAGTACTTCTAGTTTAATTTCCATATACAATTTCCAATTCTGTTTATAGTTTTATCAAATCCATCAAGTTAATTCATAGTTTCACGGATAAAAAGAACAGCACAATAAAATGCAAATTTGAGAAATTATTAAATTGTCAATTTCTGGATTCACTTAAATTTTCTTTTATTTATCAATATATAACTTATATACAAATAAAGGTACCTTACAATTTGTCTATCTTATTGTATAGAACCAATATCTGTATAAATAAAAATCTGACAATAGTTGAAAATTACAGTCAGATAAATTTTCAGTTTGTTAGTTCGGACACGTAGTGTACACTCGGTTCGACCTTTTTCAATTTTAGCTGAGTCCACTTTAAGTTTGTTTGCGTACCTTGTGGTTGCAGAAAGTGCTAAATCTAGTACGTGTGGATGCTGCTTTATATTTTCAATATAATACTACATATTCTCATGAACGGTAACACAATCCAAGTTATATCAAGTGGAGGTTCACTCCATCAATTCAACTTTACTGTACTCCACGTGAGTAAAAATAAATTTATGAGCAAATAATTAAAATTATACAAGTCATACAATATAATAAAGCAAAAAATTGAAAATGTCATAAGAAATCTCGTACCAATTTTTGTTAAGTTGTATTTGTGTATTTAGTCAAATTAGGTGTAAATATATTAAGTAAGTTTTTATCAATTTTATTAAATGGGCATCATTGAACTGTTCAGTAGAGTTTGAACCATAATTTGGTGATGATAATGTCCTACAGATCAATTACGATCACGGAGTCTTTTTTTAAGAGAGAGACAATTGCGTGGGTTTTTTTTAATTAATAAGCACACATCGTGCAACAGGTGCAGTCTTCATAAGCCAATAGAACGGCAAAACATTAAAAACCAGAAAACCTTAAACGCAGGACCAACGACTTTACGTGCTTCCTTAGCCACGGGAGAGTAAGGACTACCAACTTTCATGCTCCGAGCTCTTAATAAGAATTTTCCAACTGAAAAATCCAATAAGATGTTTGGCCCGTCCAGGGTTTTGAACCCAGTCTATGGATCTGCCTAATAAGTTAGCTAACTAACCAACAAGGTGTAACGGTATCAATAAACCTACAGACTTATTGTAGGTCTTAATTAGTAGATAGTACAATGATAAAAATGTATTAAGTATTGGATTCACTTGTCTCCCTTAACTCCTACCTTACAAAGTCAGTCCTTTTCTAGCAAAAATCATAACACATACAAGCTACCCTATCCTATATAATTTTCATATCATTCGAAAGTAAACAACTAAGAGTAAAATAACTTAATTTACAATATACGTGCTCCAACTTCTCAAAAACTTAATTTTGTTCAATTTGTTTGGCGACGAGCGATATAAACCGGCTCTAACAGAAATTTATTGGTTGGTTTCCAAATTTATTTTCAAAGTTTATTTAGAAAGTTCTATGGACTGTATTTCTAGAGCAAACATTACACTTAAAATCAACGTTTATGTAACTGTGCGAAATAATGGACAATCTAAATAATGTATTATGTAAATAATGTAAAAAAAAAATGTTTTATTATGCTATAAGATATCAAGTAGGTGTATGAAGTATGTACCTTTATTTAAAAGATAAACATAATAAAGTAAGTACATATATATAAAAGTATATGGACATACAAGTAAAGGGAATTAATCTTGTCGTAATCTTAAAATCAATTAAACTTGAACGAACAATTTCATGGCACGTTGGATTCTTAGAAAGTTAGATCTTGATCATCCTTAGGATATAATTTGCTATCGAGTCACGCAGTAATGCCTTTAGCGAAAACAAACTCACAGAGAGACTCTCTAATCGTTCTTAAACGTGATTCGAAATGAATACCAAAGATAGCAGTCATTCGGAGTTCTAGATAAAATTACCATTAAACTATTTGGAAACAAACACAATTAAACTTGTTTACATCGGCATTTCATTTGTTTTACATACAACTGTTTATGTGCAACTTATGTATAACCTCGTCAAAAATAACTACCAAAAAATTCTCAGTGACAAGTCTATAAAATAGAATGAGGAAAAGGATGTCTCGCTTGTGGAGTCCCCTGAGAATCGACATTTTTGTAAAAAAATCTGTCAGGAAGTATTTATAGTGACGTCTACCTACTAACCAGTCACTGGCTACATTTTTACCGACAGCAAATCGTTATAAGCGCTATGTCAACATGCTATGTGTACGAACGCGTCAATCTTGATTAAAGTTTTGGAAACACTTGTTCGATTTAACTATTTTCTCTATTCTCTAATTCTAACTAGGAAACAACTTTGTCGTCATTTGGATGTGTCTTCGTGTGACCATAGGTTTGGTTGAATAGAAAGGTTTTTTTTGTATTCTTCTTAACAAATTTGTATGATCAAACTGTATTCTAATGCTAAGTCCCAGCCTCATCTCAATTAGTTTACTTTTTTCATGTTATACTATAAAGTTTATAAAACCGGAAAAAAACGTTGTTTATCATTAATCTATGCTTACCTTATATTATATATTAGTGTATTTCGTAATAACATAATCATTGATATATAATTTAGAATTGTAAAATACCCTTTGGTGAGTAATCAGATTCAGTTATTATTTGCTTTTAAGTGTCTTTTGTTTTTAACGTCGGTTCAATAACTTTATGTTTTATTCAAATAGATTAAATGGTTCTAAAAATGATGTAGATAATTTTATTAACAAAAACACAAGACTATTATTTGTTTATTTTACTATGCATAACTGGTTACTATATTTGTGTCACGTGTGATGTCGTTGGATTTTATGTACACATTTTAAATATCGACAAAGTTTTCGTTTATTAGGCACAGATTTGAAAACCACACGATTATGCTACTTTTTCTGCAAGTGAACATAGTGGACAATATTTAAAAAAAAGAATAGTCAAAATCGATTTGGATTCGCGCGAAACAGTAACTATTAAAATAGAATATTAGAAGAGTAAAAACTGTTTATTCACTTTCCCTAATATAAGGAATATAATAAGAAAAAATAAAGAACAGTCCAACTAACCCTTTACGCAAAATACACAACAATTTATTTCGCGTACAAAAACAGCTGTAATTTTATATTATTACCTGCACGATACAATATTAATTATGTGTGCAAAATTTCGGCACAATTCGGTGGACTGTTTTAAAATTCAATTCAAATATTTTACCTACTAATAGATCAAGTTAAATAAAGGCTGGACGTACCAAAATGCTCGATTTTCTCAAAAATTCGAAATATAATGAAATTTACAATTTTAAATCATATTGAAATTAAAACGTGACCGAGAACATGATAAAGCAATTGCATTTACATTAAGCTAGTTAGTAAATAGCGGCCTGTAAATAGCTCGCCACTGAGCATCCCCTTTCCTATTAATGTTTGGAGGTAGTTCGGCGCTTATTCAACCACCCTGCACCCGCGGTTTGGTTAATATACATGAGTTAAAATTTTATTCACCACATATAAATTGTCTCACAATGTTTTAAATTATGAATAATTATAAACATAAATTAACACTTGAAAATTAGTTAGAGGCCGAGCGCTCGCGTTATTTAGTGCAAATTCATTTGTTTATTTTGTCTCATCTTCCAAAATACATATATTCAACTATCGTCGTAATTTACTTCAAACTTACGTATTTACTTGGTATGACTTTGAGCAAACCCTTCTGGGTAAGTACCACTAATCATTACATATTTTACAGCCAAACAGGAACACTAATTATAGTCGGGATCCAGTTTCAAGGGTGGTATATAACTGCAGGTACAAGAGACAAAATCGTAACTCCCAAGGTTTATAGCGCATTGGCGACGTAAGCGATGCTAAATATTTCCCTCAGTAGCAATGCGTATGACCGGTGGGTACCACTTATCAAGTGGCCACTTACCCTTTGCCAGTTTGGTACATATTTTAAATGAAATAACTAAAACAAAAACGAAAACGTTCCATATGTTTCCATGTATTTGGGAAAGTTTACAAAAGCAAAAACAAACCACAATAATTGTTTTTTTTTGTCTTAAATTTGGTTGGTAAACAAAAGTTGCTAGCAAAACGGGTCGTGGCCGCAGCGGCGACAAGCCTCAGAGTAATTAGGTTTGTTACAGACCAAAATTTCATTTTATCCTTTAACTTTGTTCTGGTTGATATTTACATTTTGACATAAAATTTCCTAAATAGGCTCTGAACAATAACTAAATTTTATCGAAACTTTCTCAAAGCAACTTTAATAATTAAGTAAATTTCTTCATTAATAATAAATAATTAACTATATAGTATTTTCGAGTATATATATATATTTTTTTAATACAATTTATCTTTTTTTTATTAGCGTTTAGCAGGGCACATATTATTTGGGCATTATTTACACGTGGGATGTAAAAGTCACAAAGGATATTTGATTGGATATTATTGGTACGATCCGTTTTTATTGGCTCGACCTGGTTTGAAATCACGACTGTATGTGACTGTACTCGAGGCCTGTATAATTATATAGAAAAACAAAGCTACATGTTAAAGTCATACGCTTTCTTAAAGCTTCATCGTAGTGGAGCAAAGAAAAATTGTTCATGTCATTTAGTTTGTAGAGCAATATATTGGCCGTGACAGGTAATTATTTTAAGCACTACTTACGATGAGCGAAGCATTGTCTTGAAAACAATAAGGTTTGCTCATATTCGTGCCACGAACAGACTCAAACATTTTCAAAGATGAAACTACAGACAAAGAAAAATGAAATTCTAACCTTACATACATAATATTGTAAATGAGAAAGTGAGTTTGCTTATTTGTTACGCTCTCAATTCTTAACTTTTTTGTTTCATTGTATTAGGTAGGCGGTAAGTGGTCACCACTGCGTATATAGATTGACGATGTACGAAATATTAAACATTCATTACATCGTCAACGGCCGCCAACCTTGAAACTAAGATGTTATGTCCGTTGTGCCTGTAGTGCACTGATTTACTCAAAATTTAAACCGTAACACAACAATGTGGGTGGTATCTAACAAGACGGGTAGCTACCACAAGACAAAGCCCCACCACTACCATCACGAAATTCTGCATCCACGTTGTCAGGGGTACAGAAATGGACATAACATACTTAACATAAACCGCCTCACCCGCTGGCAGAAAGGAGTAAAATATATTATATACAACAAATAGACAGAAAAAAAAATAGATTTTAAAATGTAAGTTACCATTGAATCAGATTGTCACATTCTATTGAAAGATTTTCCGTACAGACACGTCTGGACTTTGCTATAAAGGAGCCGTCTTTTATCTTTAAAATTATTTTTTTACTGTAATTACTCAAAGAAAAGGAAAATATGATTTCCTTCAGCCATATAACTAATATAGCGTAGTATGCATCAGCTGTTTCCCTCGGCTGCATCGCTTATGAGGGCATGTCGACGTTTACATCTCATTAAACATCGGTGACTTTCAAGCCAAGCTTAGTATAAATATTATAATTTAAAGTTGATGCATTGTTGACTATGCAATTTAAATGTACCAAATTTTAAATATTTTTTTAGAACAGAAGTGAAATATAAACAAAAAAAAAAGTAATGAATATCAAAATTATGAATATAACGACATATTTTCATCAAAACACAGAAGGACCAAATCAAGCTGATTAGGCGATAAAAACCATTTATAGATCTTATCGATATCTTAAGCTGTCAGATAATTAATTAGTAATAAAAAACAAATGAAGCCCTACTAAGAGATGTATGAAATATTTTCAACTTTCAATAATAATAATACCAAACAGAAGATACATAATATAAATAAATGAAAATTACATTAAACATATGTTCATAATTGTAACCACGTTAGAAAGTAACAAACAACAAATCTAATTACGTGCGCTTTTAACGAACCAACCCCACGGGTATGCATATGAGAATGGAAATTATTATAAGCTCGTACATAAATTGAGCTGAAATAATTATTGTATTATTCAATATTAATGAAATACATCGTAATTAGAATGCATATTAACCTGATAAATAAAAAAGTAACAATAACAATACTGTTTATTAATTCACATCACAGCTTTCATTTTCCGTAATTATATTTTGTTTAGGAATATGAACAAAATGTAATCATGATATTGATGTAACTCCGAGCTTATTAAACCATGTTTCATCACTGAGCACAGTATTGTAAGGGAATATATGAAACATTTAGTGTTTCTTGTCCAGATTCGAAATTACAACATTCTGCTAAGAGAGTTCAATTCACATTAGAATATTGTTCATATAAGAATGACAAACGAGTAAATAAACAGACTAATGTACGTAGTGCAGTAAAGTAAATAAAATAACAGCCTGTAAATGTCCTACTGCTGGACTAAGGCCCCCTAGTTTATTTGAAGGGAAAGCTTAGAGACACTAATCCGAAGCGGGTTTCCTCACGATATTTTCCTTCACCGCCGAGCACGAAAATTCAGACGTTATCCATACTTGAACTCAGAATCGTCGGTTAAGAATTCCGTCACTCCTTTAAGTAGTGTAAATAGTTAATGTATTTCAAACATTTGCCAGCATTGCCACTTATCAAAGCCTACCTACCTACCATCTTGTATCTAATAATATTTGAGACGGAACACAGTAGAGTTGGTGGGACCGACCCAGATATAGTTACACAAATCGTTAAATATTACTACACGTTTTTATTAAGCTCACATTTGCAATTATCTACAACAAAGCATTAGTCTTTAGACTAATTTCCATAAAAAGACCAACACATCCGTGATTACCGAACACAATTAACAAAACCCCGACAATGATGCAGAACATTTACACGTACATATGTACGTAATTTCATAAAAACACAAGACCAAATATGTTGACGTGTATGCTCACGTCGCTACGCTACGTATGGCTACGTCGTAAGCAGGCAATAAAGTCCGTTTAAAGATATGTTGCGTATGCACGCACTGAGTACCTACCGAACTCACCTTAACGATTATTTTCATACCTGGGTAGGCTTTGGATGAAACAAGGACTTTAAAATCTGAGGTCTTTACAATGCAAAATAGAAATAACCAAAAAAAATATCTTTCATCAAATTTAAAAACAGAACCATTTAACCGTATAAATTTCGAATAAATTTATCTTCGGTCTATGATTCTATCCTAAAATAACGTAAAGAGGTTTATTTAGGAATAAGAGTACATAGCTTCCAAGGCCGAGTGAGTGAGTTCTCAATAAGTTTCATTATGACCTCATCTCTCGTGTATACCGACCGTCAATTACGTTTGAAACTACGACAGGGCATTTTCGAAGAGCCAAGTCAATAGTAGCAAGTTTCTAAATTACCGAATGTGTTCTATAATACTTTGTTACTGACTTTAGTTATATCACAGATTATTTTACATTTAACAAAAGTTTAAAACTAATATAAATGAATAAATTAGTTTAATATGTCAAAAGATTAGTTATTTAAAGTATAAAAGAAATTGGGATTAGTATTCGATGATTCATATTGACGTGAAAGAGTAACTACTGGGTCTCTTGTCGATTCCTCTAGAATCTACATTTCGAAATATAAAATTAAATCTTGTAAAATGAAGATTCGAAAGAGCGTGATTAAATAAAGCATATTAATAATTTCGATTGTACTTTCCTATTTAATTTAATTTTTTCATACATTCTCCACTTCAATTGCTTAGTTTAGACATTGAATACTTTCAAATGTTCTCTACAGTTAGCCAAGTTGGGCCAAATGATGAAAGACTTAGACCTTACCAAAGAACCGGGTTCCAGTCGGCGTAAGCACCACTGACATATTACGTGCTTATAATTTATGTCGTGCTCTATAGTTTAGGAAAACATCGTGAAGAAAGCCACTTAAATCGGATGACAGTCAGCCACATTTTTATACATACATCTATCAACCCTTGGTAGTACTCGACCTAATTCTACTTGGTAGTAGAATTAGGTCCAAACATTGTCCTTTCTAGGACAATGTTTGGACCTTAGGAGGACTGTTACCTTTTTTATTATATTCACTAGAAGTAATTTCGTTGTCAGTGATAAAAAACATATAATTAATTATATTTATTGATAGTAGCTGAGAGATATTTCCATTACATTAAATTCGTCTTGTAATTTAATGTTCTTAGTATAATGACGTAGACATAATTTTCTTATAATTCATTGTTATTATGCTTAGTAAGAAAAAACTAAAAGTTCTGTGAAATTTTAATATTTTCTATTTTAATATTTTATATTCTATATACAGCAGCTGAATATTATGAAAGAAAATTGCTTTCCTAAAATCAATTACAAATTTTAATCAAAATTTATGCTTTAACTTCTCTTGTACTTTTTTTTTAATTTCGTAAGGTGACTTTGTAGTAGTAGTAAGTAGTGACTCAAAGATACACGAAGATGGTTAATTGATAAAAATATTTACAAGATCATATGAGAACAAAATTATTAAAAAAATGTGATTTGTCGTATAACACCTTATGAGACGAAGTTCCTTTCGCTATATATTATGTATTAATACATAACAGACATAATATTTAAAAAAAACGATTTGATGAAAATAAATATTGGGACATAATTGGAGAAAATAAAGATTGTCTGAGTTGTCAGGTAGAAAGTGTTATTCTGTCTAGCCACACAGACCCTTTACACCCTTCACAGACCCTTCACAGAACTTTAAAGTGTTTCGTAATATCTAGTCTCATTAATTTTGATCCTAGGATATTTTAACAGAACAAAAGTCGGAATTAACTTTGAACAAAGTCAATTACCTAAAAATAATTAGAGTGAATTGAGTAAAATTTAGGTCTGAATGAAAATTTTCATAGTAAACCGTAATTGTAAGGGATATTTGAACTGAATGTAAATTTAAAGCAAAACTTACGCAAATAATATATTTTATGATAAAATCTAAGCGGCTTCATTAAAAACTTTTTCAATATACCATGGTTTGGACATACCGAGACTACTTTGAGACTTTTAATTTTGCTATCTGTATTCAGTCACGATATAATATGAAAATGGGAAATAATTATGCATGGAGCATAAATATTTCTCATTTTCATATTATATCCCATAAAATTTGGTCATATTTTTTTATAGAATAGGTAGGCGGACGAGCAAATGGGCCACGCGATGGTTTGTGGTCACCAGCGCTTCGACATTGACATTGTATGAAATGTTAACCGTCGCTAACACTAGTACTAAATAAAAATAAAATGATGAGAATTTATAATAAAATAATTCTAATATAATACGCAAGTGAGAAGAGAGTGCGGCGAAGAGATGGCGTGACAGCACAATATATCGTCATGTAGTTTGTCGTCACGGCATTTGAGTTGGTTTTATTCCAAGGCGCGCCAATAGATGTTGCACATCAATATTATATCAAACGCCAATAAATCAACAGCATACAACATAATGTGAAATCACACGTTCGACTCTGACCCTTCTCTGACACGTTCTAGTCACAAAAGATATAAGGATTTAACGCTCAAATTCAACCTTGACATTGTATCCTCATTGGACGTTGAAAAGTTTTACTTTAAAATGTTTTTCGCGAAATACCAAAAATGAAAAACATCAAAGCCTATTTTTCTCGAAATTGTTTCCTGACTACGATCCTCGTTTGTAGGAAAGTTGTCGCACTAACTTGTAGCTGCGAAAGTAGTCCACTTCCGAGTTCTTCTTTTATTTAAACTTCCAAGGTAGTTTGAATCGTGCGCCAAGTTTATGATATTGCATGTCACATTCGGTTGTTGGGAAGTTTAAACTTTGATATCTCTCTTATATTATATGTACAAGTATATGCTTGTCTTTTTAAAAGCAAACATTCTACTGCCTGAATTTTATAATTTTAAAAAGTTGGGAAAATTTAAGATGTAAGTTCTCTTTGTGTTGGCATTTTTCTCGTGGAAACTAAAGAGGATATAATAACACAAGAATTCTATTAAAAAGTATAAAAAATAAATATTCGCCAATTCTTTGTTATCCTAATATGAATATTAAAAACATAAATAATATTTCTTAGTTCGTTACGCTTTCACATATTAACTGCTCAACTGATCTTCATGATCTTTTTCATCCACTTCATCAGAGGAACAGAAAATGACGTAGAGTACACACACACACGCACACATACACAAGCGGGCGAAGGCACTGAAGGAAACTATTATAAGTAAAACAAGAGACTATCACATGAATATGACCTTCATTTATTATTAAGTAAAAATAGATAATGCGTTCATATACTATCGATTACATTGACCATCGGTTCTATATTCAATGGCCGTGAATCTGCTAACAACATCTATTTTGATGCGTGTTTATATTATCAACCTTATATCTTAAGGCTTTAAGTTTTAATTTAATTGTCCATCTAACAGAAATGTTAAGGCCATAACTCGTTTGGAAAATTGTCACACGTTGGAAGTGTTATTATAGGTAGCACGTGTCAGCTTTGATAAATGATGGTTAATATAATGGATCTGTTTAAATAGATCATTTTACCCTTACAGAAACTCTTGTACGATGCTGCCATTTTATTGTTTTATGGACCAACTTTATTTTTGTTTTTGGAAAACATAAAACGGTGATAGAAATGAAACGGTTTTGAATTTGGACGGTTTATGTGCAGTAATTCATACAAAATTAACTTTTGCTATTGGAGCAGCGTGGTGAAATAAACTCAAACGTATTTTGCTGCTGTTACTTTACTTTTTTTTAAACCAGATAATCCATTTTAATATTATAACATTAATTGAGAAATTCCTATATATATATATATATATAAATTTGTTTCGTATATCTCGGAAACAGCTCTAACGATTTGGCTCAAATTTTGTATTTAGATAAACTGAAAAACCTTGTTTATAAAAAATATTACATATCCGCTATAAATAATAGCAAAAATGAGAAAATACCTTATCTGTAAACTGCATCGAACTATAAATAGTTGTTTCAAATTACATTTAAATTGAAAATTTTGTAACAATTGAAAAATAAAATATTTTTATATTACTGTATATTAACGTCGAACTCGACGGAGCAAAATTCCCACAAGTAAATAATAAAGCATTGACACACGAGTTACACACTTCTTGCTACTTGATGTCATGCGCCGCTTCACCTCAGTTTGTGGGCGGTAACAGCTTGGAGCCATCGGGGTGTGAATTTTTTCATTTTAACCAAATTATATATAGGTAATAACTATACTTCGTTTTTGTTTGTATATATTTTCGTTGTTTCACTTAGACCCCTAAGTGAAATTTTGAAACACCATTTGAAAAATATATTATATTTTGCTATAGTTTCACGCGAAGTATTAGTGCAGAAGAAACAGCAGAAACCTTTTTGCAGAATTGGATTTCTCAGCGTACCTCATGTATGAGGTGATTTACAAGAAATATATTTCTGCTAATAAATAAATTTCGAGTACATTTGACCAACAAGAATTTATTTCTAACGATCATCGATATTTTCAATCGCACTCTTGATTCTACACCCAAAGCTTTTTCACATTCAAATTGAAACAGAAAAACGCTGAACGAAAAAGTAAATACACGAATTTGTACAGGCTCCGAAATAGAAAACTTTTATAAATTCTACCGCAGCAGTTTAACGGGTGAACTATGGGCATAGTAAAAATTCGTATTTTGATCCTCACCATTCGTGTCCCAGCACTAAATGAATTACCAACCACAAAGCGACGGGACTGCGTGAATTATTCATCGCGGCTGTTTTGCCCTACGCTCGTTGGTAAATAATACAACTCTTAAGGAATAAATACAATTGTTGTATAAATAATTACTATTAAATAAAAAATCCTGCTTTGACTGTTGCGACCATATAAGAACCTTTTGATGAGAATTCTTTTTTTTTTTTTAAATCAATAAGATATAACAGCGCTGAACATTCTTTGTATATCACCACACCACACCACAATGAACAATTCTACCGTTAAAAGTCATATCTATTTAAAGCTATTAAAGGACATATAATACTAATAATACTAAAGTATTGATAACGGTTTGAATGCTTAATTTATTTTAAAGCTCACGCTTACAGATAATATTATAGTATAAGCAAATGAGACATAAATCAGTTTGCACTGTCTCGTAGTGTCGTCCAGGTGCCGTTAATTAACATATAATTGATATTTTAATGCCCCATTTGCATGTTAATTAATCATTTGGTAACAAGGAATAATACTCTTCATATATTAAACAAATAATGTAAGTTAGCATTTCAATATTACAACTGTCTCGTAGGTCTAGTGGCTTACGGGGTCCTGGTTTAGTTATTATGATCAGTTCCGTGTTTTTTTTGTAATGCGGTAACAAACAGAACGGTCGAGTTACCTCCGCATTAATATTTGTAAAGATAACATATATAAAACGTAAATAGTCTTGCAATTAATGAAATCCTAAAACGATTGTGATGCTATCTGGAAACAAAAATAGGGACAGCGAGACTGTAGACGATTTTTAAAAGTCTGGTCCGCTTAAAAAAATATGAAGTTTGGTAATAATAAAAACTTGTTACAATAATTTTATTATTATGTATTTTAGTTCGCTCTACAATAGAATCTATATACAAAACTGGAGACACGTTTTATTTAATCTTGCTGAAAGTCGCTTCTAAGGTGCTTCTAACCTCCTTTATTAATGGGTCAGACTTTTTTTTATTTTCCAATTAACAGCTATTAGGCTAAATAGGCAAATATATTAATCTTGGTACAAACCCGTCTGGTTACCGCAGGTGGGAAGGACATAAGAGATTGCTGAATTATTGACGGTGTAAGGAATGATTATTTCTTCGAGATCCAATGTCTGGGAGCGATGCTGACCATTTACCATCAAGTAGCACATTTGCCCGTCCGCCTACCTAATTTATAATATATAATAATTCTGTATTAATACTCATATAAATTGAATTTAAATTTCGTTAAAATTATTGATTGACAAGTTAATAAGTTACATATTTCAATATAGATAGCGATCATCAAACGTGATAATTGAGTAATTGTTTTGGCTCTTAATTAAAAATATCTTCATCTTTTTTAATATCATTTTGTTATTGCACTTTTAACGAATGGTACAAATTTCATATTTCATGCTATTTTTTGTTGGTTGAAGTGTCTGAATATATTTTTCAAATTTAGGTCAGATCAGCGAACAAATATGAACCTTGTTAAAAGTTTTCCTGCAAAAAGTTTCAAAGTTCAAATAGATCATACAACGAATGTCACTTCTGTAGAAATTTTAGTGAAGCAACTTCTATTGTATTCACTTATAATTATAAAATACTAACTTAACGTTTGCATCGCTAAATTAATTGAATAACGAAGTGATACAATGTTAAATAAAAGCTTGAAAAATAATTTATAATTTCCATAACATGTTCTGGATTAGATCCGCACTAATTTTATGACTTTTATATATAAGACACTCATTCATTCATTAACGCTCGAATGCCTCTATATCAAATGATGTCTGGAGATATAATAAAATTTGTTAACATTAATTAAAATCTTCATTAAGATATTTTGAAATAGATTTTTTCTTACAAGTGCTCTATATCAATTTATTTCTGTAGGTATAATGAAATTTGCTTACATTAATTAAAAATTTCATCAAAAGATTTAGAAATAGGTTATTTATTTATTACTAGCGTGTAGTCTCGTGGATGTTTGTTTGTGAACAAAAGTTTATGCTGCGCCTTTATTTAACAGGATGTGATTGTTAAATTCAAGTCTACATTGAACATTTATCATTATTAAACAGTTGTTCGAGTTTCATTTGTATTTTCATACAATAATTATTTAATTATCAATCTCGTTAATATTGTGGTTATATAGATAACAGACATCGAACAGATACAGATCGATTAACAGTTCATTAACTGTGTCAAATATCTATGTATGGTATGGTGCAGGAATCGTGATGTATTTCATTTCATTCTATTATTAATATACTACAAATTGCACGAATGCAGTCGTTCATTCTGTCATCGCCGACAGCATCGCATCGACATTAAATCTTGCGTGAATGAGGGGTACATGTCAAGTCTTGCAATGTCAACATGAAGTTATGAATATCGACCGAATATCGAGCCACAGAAATACGGATAAACGATAAGCGTATATGTTATTGTCAGAGTATCGAGCAACCGAAATACGGATAACGATCAGCGTATATGTACATATATATTTTATATTGCCTTTTCACGTCATCTGCAAAAGATTCGTGGACGTTTGGATTGTTGCTGGACGCTGTATGCAGGCTAGCTATGTAATCGCTTTGCGCTGTATTTTATCGTTTCCTTTTTTACGCTGCCATAGCTTTCGCATTTGTTCAGCCCTGGTTGGAATTCCTTTTTATTTGAGCTTTCATCTGATTATCGTTTTCTATTTTTCCGATCATATTTAAAGCTCATATTTATATAATAATATCCTGGGACACGACTTGCTGATCCCAAAGCAGAGCTCGTACTACGGCAACCAGACAACTGTTACACTACATTTTCGTTTTGTAAATACATAATTACTTAGATAATCACACCCAGACTCAGCACATACAAACATGTTCATGCACACAAATGTCTGTCCTGGGTGGGGATCGGACCCACGACCTGAGGCGCGAAAGGCAAATATCTACCAACCATGGCAACCGGCCCGCGTATTCGTGCTACCCTAATTTAAAATTTTAACAATAGCAAACATGCACTTACCTTATTCCGAGTCCGAAACAAATGTTGCAAGACAAACTCAACCGTTGTTAACGCATTTTTACGCATGTTAGTAGCGATACGGGATTTTGTAACAAAACAATTTTAATTTTATTACAGACAATAAATATTGCATGGAAAATAAAATTAAGAAGAATTAAAAATATATATATGAATATATGTATAGACATAAATTATAAAATAATTAACAAAATATAAATATGTGATGTAAAATATTTTTTATAATATTACACAATTTTTACTTGTTACTTGGCGCGACTTGGTGTAATATCCGTCAGGCTGAGGGTTCCGATTCCTTACAACCTCTGAAAGCTTATGTAAGAAGACCGACGACGACAAATGATATTAATCCTGACACATATTTAAATTCCTATTCCTAGATGATAAATGCTAAGTAACAACAAATCATTATCTGAGAGAAAACAGAGTACATTCTTCTATATAAAGCAAACGGGATTGTATTAATTTAAAACGAATATAAAAACTTCATGCAACATAAATATAATTCGAATTCATATTTCTAAAAGGCTTATTAACTTTATAACGTCGTATCTTAACATAACATGGTATAACATTAAATTAATTTTACTGCATGTTGCAGAACAAAGACGTCACATAAGAGGATTCAGATTCAGAGTAATCCACTACGTTGAAATCTGAAAACAGTCTTATGTTTTCTTACGCGGTTCTTTTATTTCTGTTTTCTTTCAACTATAGACTGATCTTTACAATTTTCCTTACAAAGACTGATGTGTATTCATATAATCTACTGAAAAATACATAAGACTGCACTCGCTTTTAATAAAGCTAGCTCTTGGAGTATTTTTAGTAAACTACAACATGACATTTCATTTTTAATTAATTGTTTATATGATACGTTTTTAATTGAATATATTAATTAAGAGCCGAGATGGCCCAGTGGTAAGAACGCGTGAATCTTAACCGATGATCGTGGGTTCAAACCCGAGCAAGCACCACTGAATTTCATGTGCTTAATTTGTGATTATAATTCATCTCGTGCTTGACGGTGAAGGAAAACATCGTGAGGAAACCTGCATGTGTCAAATTTTCACTGAAATTCTGTCACATGTGTATTCCACCAATCCGCATTGGAGCAGCGTGGTGGAATAAGCTCCAAAACCTTCTTCTCAAAAAGAGGAGAAGAGGCCTTAGCCCAGCAGTGGGACATTCACAGGCTGTTACTTTTTACTTTATATTAATTAATCTTATTGTATAGTTTTTCCATATACACACGTCCCGTTACCGTTTCATCGGTCTTACGTCCTTTATCCAAAGGTTGTCTGGAGAGTTCACTTCAAGCCATTACGTCGCCTCCACCCTTTTGCATTCATTTGATTTTGGTTTAAAACTATGTTTTAATAATTTTGGTATATAGTAAAACATATAGATATGATGTTATATATGAGGCCAATTTTATAAAGTTATTGGTGATGTGTGATTCCATGTCTAGTTTTACTTTCGTTATAAAACAAGTAAAATAAAACTTTTAATACAGTGTAGCTTCCGATTTCCTTGCTAAATATGATTGGAAAATTGTAGTAAGATTTCTGCGTACCGATCCTTTTAATCGGTAATGATAGTAGTAGCACAACTGGAGGATTGCCCGTTTTCAAAAACACGTTGATATCCGTACTTTGTTGAACAATAACAAAATATATCAGTATAATGTAACAGTTTCATTTAATATGTTAAAATCAAATAGTGTTTTGAACAATTATACACTTATCTTTATTACAGAAAGTTTACAGAATCGTTCCCTTCAATAATATTCATAGACGCCAATACAATATTTTTCCCAAAATCTGACAAGCCCCATATATTCTTCACGTTCCCTCCGTCATGCCAGTACGTGAATACGCACATGTCAATCGCCGTATATAAAACTCCTTGGTTATATTGTCGCAGCTATTGCTTACGGCTTGCCTCGACGTCGCGCGTAACAAATATTAAGATTTCATAAGAGTATTTATTTTTGGTCATCTGACCTTAAATTGCTACCTTCACATCAATATTTTAAATTGAAATATAAATCTAAATAGTTATGCAGATAATCAATATCGGTAGATTTTTGCAATCCATCCATAATTATTGCCATTTTTTGTACGGGCAATGGATCTTTATGAGGTGGTGTTTTTCAATCGGAACGTTAAACATTACATTTAATTGATGAAATAAATATGAGACTGAAAAAGGATTAAAACTTTTTTTGTTATGAGATATTTAAGCGATCTGTTCTTATGTTGTGTAATTCAGCGTAATGTTTCACTTTAAATATTCCAAAGCATCCGTCCTGAATAATTGATCTGACAACCAAGCCCTTGTGTCAAGTCGAGTGTTATGATGTTTATCCCTTTTCTCTATCACTACATTACTTTATTACACTTTGTAATAAAGTAATGTACTATATATATTGATCTTTATCAATATATATAGTACTTCCAAATATAATCAATAAATATCTTAAAAATCCATATTTGCATTATACATTTTAGTAATATATATAAAAAACGAAATAAAATAAACTTTATTTCAGATCAGTAGCATTAATATGTAACGATAAAATATGTACACGGTCGCGCAAATAGGCCATCTAATGGGTAAATGATCACCACTGCCCGTGGAAAAAAATGAAGGTTGAAGTTACATATGTGTGAGTTAGATATTCTCTTTAAGTTTTCTTTCTTTCTTTGAAAATATAATATGTTTGTTACGCTTATTTTCTTACCAACATAAGTTGTGAATATACATTTTAAACTTGGTCATATTCAACGCCACGGTCATTTCAAGTATAATATAAATTCTGTATTATATATTGCCAGACACATATTTGTATTCAATATTACAAATTATTCCATTGACGAAATATAATGAGTTAGAAGTAAGAATATTAATCGGATTGTCGTCTTATTAAATGTTTCATCTCTATCCAAATAGATATTTGAACAATTAAGAAACTTCCTGTCGACATTTCGGTTTCTACAAATTAAATATTTGCGAGATTTTGCCACAAGAGGGGCCAGATAGTCAACATTACATTGATATATTTAGATTACATAAAATATCAAAAGTATAAGCCCAGAGCAAGTTGAGTCAATCTTGCAATTATTATAAACTTTCTTTGTCTAAGATTCTTAGGTTCTAGGTGAGAGCGACCGCTTGCAACAAGTACATATTCTGTTAAAAAAGTCATTTTTAGTCTTTAAATACGCGATTCATAAACATATTTCATTTAAAAAAACCTAAAATTGTTCCTATATATTTAATATGAATATACTACAATTATGCATGCATATGTACATATATAAGCCGATGTGCCCTAGTGGTTAGAATGCTTGAATCTCATGATCGTGGGCTCAGAGCGCGAAAAGGAGAGGAGGCAGCCCAGCAGTAGGCTATTCACAGCCTGTCGACTTTACATATATGAGTGTAGATTATTCATTAGCAATCTCTTACTACTTCGATATAAACGTTAT
Source organism: Nymphalis polychloros (assembly GCA_905220585.2). Taxonomy (NCBI): domain Eukaryota; kingdom Metazoa; phylum Arthropoda; class Insecta; order Lepidoptera; family Nymphalidae; genus Nymphalis; species Nymphalis polychloros. The sequence goes on from HG992245.1 coordinate 11,511,914, forward strand.
GACATCATTTATAAATTCATTTTCTCCATTGCAACCCTTTTATCCGGAAGAAAAATAGCTTATAACAAGAGTACCAGCCCGGTCGTACCCTAATTTTTTACCTTTTACCGAAGCTAAAAAAAGCCGGAGGGATTGCGCCTTATCGTTAGAACAATTTTATTACGTCTCGTAAAAAACGAAAAGTTATATGTGTAAGGGTTTGTTTTCGTACTAACTGATAACAAGTCACATCGGTCAATGACATCGAATACAGATTAATATTTGTAAATGATGTACAATACTCTGCTCCCAACTGAATAATTTAAAAAAAAACGTGTGCGTTTCGAGGCGCTCGACAGAAGTGATAATATTTATTATTAATTATAGTATATTAAATATAATTAAAAATAGTAGGTACTTGAGAGTTGCTAAATTATTATAAGTACTATCTGTATACGCTAGATGGCGTTAGGCGTTGGTAACTCTCAGGTAAAGCAGTCCGCGTCGGTAATAGTGGCACCGTAACGCGTTACGTTACGAAGCGGTTTAACATCACATAAGAAGTTATCACGTCAAAAAGAACATGAAATTCATGCTTGACACGACAAAATTCTAAATGTAATGCGCGTGAAACTCTCTACTTCTGGTTTTATAGTTTTACGTAGGTACATATATTGGTTTGTAGTTTTTTTCAGGCATTAGCAAAAAAGGTCCCCTTATTTATTAAAAAATATGAAATGGTGTGAATATGGTCAAAAGTTAAAAATCTTTATTCAATATTCAAGCATTACACTTACTTATTGATTGTCATAAATCTACCACTGTAAAACTGTTGATGTTGTATGCATAATCTTTTAGGACGTTTTCTTGCTGTTTTGTGTCTCCGAGCTATTTACATGGAATGAACACTTTATATTTGACACTCTTTGTGAGTTAAGTTTTTTACTTATATTACAATAATTTACTTAAAATTACTTTGAAAAAATATTATTAAGTCACTTTTAGACATAAATGTTGGAACTTTTTAACGAGAAAACTTAGAGAAATATTTGGGTAAAACAGTTTTTCGGAGATCATATTTTAGTTATAAAAGATTTACATTATAAGGCTTATATATAAAAAATCACTACTCTACTGATATTATACAGAGATGAGATTTGACTTTTTGTATGTTTGTTTGCAATGGATGCATTCAAAAACAACTAAAATTTCTTTCCCCTATAGAAAGCTAAATTATCAGCGTATAATGGTGGGTATATTTTATTCATAATAATTTTATTTATGTTTATATATATACAAACATTACATTAACAAAGTACCTTTTTTCTCTGTAAAAGTCATTATAGGCGTAAAAAAAGATAAGTGTTCCAACCACACGAAGTCGGGGCGGGCCGCTAGTATTATATAATAACCACAGATAACATATTAAATAACAAAAGACATTTTAACGAAGCATATCCGTAATGCTTTTATCTTCGGCTCCCGTTTTTTTTACTCGTAATTCTTACACAGTACATTAAATACGAAAGACCATGATTGTTTCGTGTACATATGCTGGCAAAAGTGTTTTTAGTTTAAAATTTCCTCTCCAGAATTATTTTGTTTGGTTTGATAGTAGTTAAACCAATAAAATAACAATATAACTAGAGATGATATAAATAATTAAAAAAAAAAATAAGGCAATATAAAACACATACGAAAGAGAAATAGAAACAAATCTTTTCATTTTATGAAATGACAGAGTTGTAACTGATAATACGTGGTCACCACCGCTCATTGACGTTAGTACGGTACAAAATTACCATAGTTTTTTTTTTCTTTTTAACATGTTTCGTTTACAAATTTTCAGTGTAAAAAAAAAGCCATGAGGCGATTTACTATCACGAAATTTATAAAATATATATTTTTTTCTCAAATATTATAGACAAGTTTACGAATATACTTCTATGTGATGTGACTTTTAAATACATGAACCTGAATTTAAGTACTAAAAGCTTAATAATACTTTAGGTCACTAAGGATTTGATAGCAAACCCTTGAGATACTCCGGAGTCACGAACTAAGATAGCGAAGACTTGCTCTTAAAGCTTATTAACGAAGTAATTAAATCAATAAACTAACAATAACATAAGAGAGATAATTATAATTATTCAAAAAATTAACAACAAGGCAATATCAAACACATGAAAGAGAAAGGTAACAAATCTTTTTATTTTATGGCATGACGGACGTGGTGCTGATGATATGTGGTTGAAATATGACTTATCCTAATAATTCACCGTCATCATTTGGCAGTGAAGTAAAAGATAAAGCAAGCAAAATTTCATATTTCATCCCTTTACTTTCTCATAGATTGCGAACTCGCGATATCAATTCTATGCTGATTCTATCTAAAACGACCGGCAGTTTTATATTTTAATGTTATTTTTCTTGTTATCTATGCTTCACAAATCATTCTCGAGAATGTGGTAACTAGATTATTGGGAAAGAGAGAATTTAGAGTGTACCTAAACTTCCACAAACACGTCCAATTTTTTATGATATACATGCAGGCGGGCAAATGGTCCACCTGATGGTATATGGTCCATGGATATTGGCGATGTAAGAAATATTAATCATTACTTACATCGCCAATGTACCACCAACCTTGGGAACTAAGATGCTATGTCTGTTGTGTCTGTATTTACACTGGCTCACTAACCCTTTAAAACGGAACGCAAAATACTAAGTGTTGCTGTTTAGCTGTTGAATATCTGATGAGTGAGTAGTACTAACCCAGACGGATGTTCACAAAGCTCTACCACCTCGTAAGCACTACAATATTTCCTACGCAGTTTTCTAATCTTCGTTAAGACTTCTTAATAAATTTAAAATTAATCTTATGAATAAATTTAAGAATGGTAGATACGATCCCTCCTTCCCTCTCACTCTCTATTATCATTTCTCTTATGTTTTACATAAAACAAATGAACATATAAACTTAATAATCATTCTTCTAAGAGTCATAAATATATAAAATTATTACAATTCAGAACTTATTTAATAATTCTAATGTAAACTGGACGTTTACGTCTCGCTAACTCTTACGGAAGAGTGTAATATTTAAAAACTTCTTTGAAATTTAAAGAAAAAACTTCTCATGACTTTTTCATACTTGAATAATATTATTCTACTCTCGGACCTTATATAACTCTAACTTATACAAGTGACTTCCTCAAGACGAAAAATTTAAAATTCTTTTAACTCAAATCGATATTCATTTACTATGCCTTTGCTACTTATTTGTGTAATAAGTTTTATTATGTATATACCTTAAAATGTAGTTCACGTTTGTTTTTTTCAATCCATTTATTCTACTGCCAAACATTACTACTTTTTACTGCTATGTGTGTGTATTATTATATATGTGTTAATTAAAAATAGTATATAGTGTCATCTTATCGAAAGTTCTTAAATATATAAAGCTTAGAGAGAATTATTTTTAATAATACTTGAATGTATACCCATTATGACAACTTTTTTCACTTCATAAGCACTGTAGAAATTATTTACCGAGGAACAGTATCAATTGCAATTAATTGTTTTACTATGCAAATTCAGTTAAGTAATAACAAATGAGTTTCCGAGAGAAGTTTGTTTTGTTTTCGAATCTTAATTTGAGGAATACAATTATTATGTCATGGTGTTAATTTAGTAACTGTTTAGCTTTATATTAAAATTATGTTCATTTTTTTTTTGTTTGGTAAGAAAAATTCTACATCATTTTCTACAATAATGTTCACAAGTCGTTATTGTATATTAGCAATAAAAAATGACTTATAAGTAATCCTTGTAGAACGCCCGTACCAATTTGCAATATAGATACAAATTATTAACCGATATTATTCATTGAAAAATAATGGCACATATTGGAATATCGCCACATGTGAAACTTTATGTAAATTCAATTTATTGGTATCGCAATACTCGTATTTCATTTATCCGCGGAATTTTAATGACGCAATATATATGTGTAATGAAAGTAGTAAAGTTTCTGTAGAAAAAATATATTTTTTAAATTAAAGAGAATTCACTGTTTCGTAATTTGTAATTATTATACTCGTAGCTTTTACGTTCAAATTTCTCTTTTTATTCGGTCTTTAAACATTATCCGGATATAACTGGTGGTTGTGATATAACTCTTCATAATATTGTTCATACTAAAAACATATATTTAATTCACCATTTTAGTTAGTATTTACTTTAAGCGCGGCACAATATAAAATTTATTTTACGCTAAAAATAATGACACTTAAAATGGAATGATTGAATGAAGTAAAAATATTTCTTTATCTAATCTGTAATGGAAATTTTATAATATATAATTTATCTAAGAGATTGTTAAACTTTATAACCAACAAACCCGTTATGCCGTTTATGTATGAAAACTTGGATAGAAATGTTGAATAGCGCTCTTGGCACAGTTTCCTTCGCATACTGTGTACATTCTGTTGTAGGTTTAAGCCCAATCGCCTACAGTTTCAATATCCGGTACCCCAAGCGAAGTTGCTTCGAGCAGTTCTCGCATAACACGAAGGCAAAATATTGGGATTGTTTCGATGATCCGATATTGAGCTTTTATTTCAAATTTATTAAGCTATAATAATATTTTACTTATATTTACTTAATATACATTATAACTATGTATAAAGTATTCTGTTTTCAATAGGGTTTTTTATTACTTATGTCAATAGGCAAGCAGGTCGAAAAATGGATGAAATAAATAAATGTCCTTAAATATTGACACTGACATTTACATCCATAGTTCATCCAACGTTGGTAAATAAGTAGTTATGTCCCTAGTGCCTGTAATAACAGTTTTAATTAATTGTAACATTACGAAGAAAATTAGATTTCTCTAAATCAAATCAATATCCAATAAACAATTAAATATTTGTTGATCTGATCACGCAAACAACATATATTGCTTTATTTAATTTGCGTTTATTGATATGTAAAATATATGAATTAACGGTTTGCATACCTCAATTAGTAATAATAAATTTAATAATTTGGTATGTCTGTCAGTCTGTTGCAATGATCGAAATAAAAATACAATTTTTATATGTAAGAGGAGGCAAATGAGGAGGAGGCTCACCTGATGGAAAGCGACTACCACCGCCCATGGACACCTGCAACAAGCCAGGGCTTGCAGGTGCGTTGCCAGCCTTTAAAATATATTTAATTTACATAATATTTATTTATGTATGTTCTTTGTCAAATATTTGAGGTTATAACCTCAAATATTTTTACATTAAAATCTTTTAGATTGTTTCATTTGTTAAAGAATAGTATTTGTTTGACTTTGAATGATATAAACTTTAGAATGCTAGGTAATGTACTTTATCGATATTATTCTGTTCTCATAATATTAAAGACCCATTACAAAACGGCATATTGGCGAAAGCATGCATTAAGGTTTGGCGGCAATCCAACTTTTCTAGGTGAGGAAGCGCAAAGCAATTTTAAGAATTCTCGATAGTGATTTATATGGTTGCTGCAATTTATTTACGTTATATGAATATATAATTAAATATGAAATATGATTAATTATAAACATACATATTAAATGCCAATTTCCAAAACAATTTCAATTACTTTTATAAAATTATCAAGACAATTAAATTTAAAACGGTATATTTTATTATTTATGATATTAAAGGTATTTGATCATTATTCCAATTAATGGAGAATAGTGCCCAGGATTTGTCTGGATAGTTTTGTCCTTAGTAATACGTACTAAATAGACAATAATCTTTGTCATTTTGAAGAAGTGTTTAAATATAAACACATCTTAAATATTAATTATTGCAGACAATCTAAAGCCGAGATGGCCCAGTGGTAAGAACGCGTGAACCTTAACCGATGATCATGGGTTCAAACCTGGGCAAGCGCCACTGAATTTAATGTACTTAATTTGTGATTATAATTCATCTCGTGCTTGATGGTGAAGGAAAATATCGTTAGGAAATCTGCATGTGTCAAATTTCACTAAAATTCTGTCACATGTGTATTCTACCAACCCGCATTGGAGCAGCGTGGTGGAATAAACTCCAAAACCTTCTACTCAAAAGAGGAGAAGATGCCGTAGCCCAGCAGTGGGACATTCACAGGCTGTTACTTTTCTAATCTAAACTCTAATTTAAAACGTTATAAAAACACATTATTTTATGTTTAGAAAATATCCAGAGGTATTCGGTAAATTAACAGCATGTATATGTTCTACTGCGGACCTTAGGCGTCCTTTCTTCTGAGTAGAAGCTTTGGTGCAGATTTTTATCCGACACAGGTTTTAGTCACGACTAACTACGAACATGCTACGAATAAAATTGCTGTTAAATGTTTTATCGTGAAAAAAATATACATTCATTGTGTATATCATAATAAAGCCACTGTTTTTTTTACGAATATTTAAAAGAAATAAGCTTAAGCTTGTCAATAATAATGACAGTATTTTGCTGTGATATTAAATAAAAATTAACAATGAATATTTTATTACACTAAAAACTTAGTGTTGCCCTTATTTCCGTTTCCTTGCAGCAGCTGGCTTCAAATGAACATAATTCACAAAATGGGCGGGGCTTCAATTAGACGCCTGACCTAAATATTCATTTTGAATTGCAAACAGATAATTAAGCATTCATGCATTTGATAGTTAATAAATTTACTTCGAAACTTGCTTAATATTAGTTTTTAATAAATCACTCCAAATCTACATATTATTAGGTTTGTAAAATTCCAATATGTATGTTTGTGTTTAACTGATCCATAGGTCCTAGGCTGAAATCTCAGGTCAGGCCAATAAATAGTTATTGGGTTTTTCTGTCGAATTATTCTCAGTCTGGAAGTTGGGAATGTGTACACTTAAGCACTAATACGTTCTGAGCTTTGCTTGTGTCCCTTGAGATTGGTTGTCGTGGCCGAAATCGGACAAGAGGATATTATGTATGTGACCACACAATTAAGACAAAAATTTAAAAGAGTGACGTTTACACCTAAACCTTCATTTATCTCAGTGACATGATCAAAAGAACAATCACCTGGATTTGCGATTGTTAGATGCAACGACTTCATAAAAATAAGCAAATGTCAGATTATCTCACTTTTCCGATCGGTAAGCGCCCGAAAGCTATAAAAATAAGTTCTCGCTACTCCATACTTCGTTACTCTTTTATTACTACGATCACTGTAGAGTTTATCTATGAAAAGGTCGTTTAACGCGTAACGTTTGTCTAATATCAAATTCTTATATGACCCTGTTTATTCGTCTTGTTATGCCGGAATGACTGACAGTTCGAACATGCGATTGAACGAAATATGATTGAAATATACACGCTTTATATGTCATGTTTGTATCGTTGTGCGAATCTCAAAACATGGCGTTTTTATGTAGAATAATGACTCTGGGAACGGGTCTGTTAGGCGAAGCTGATGTTTTAGTATTCAGTGCTAAACGAAATAACATTTCGAACGAATTAATGTGGTAAAGTCAAAGTGGATGCAATGCGAAAGTGATAAAAACAAACTTTTACATTAAACGTTCCACCTTATACAAGTGAAATGATATGACATTTGCAATACATATTTCACGTTACTAGTAATATCAGAAATCTTCATAAACACGCCAACAGCTTTTGCAAACAATAAAGATTCAACTAAATCGGATGAACGATACGTGAATGCGTACTTATACACTAACGCGTAATTTATTTATTTTCTTTATTTATTAAATTTTACAGTAATTTTATACTTATAAGTAACACATTTTTTTTAAATAATTAATTTCATTCATGATACACTAAGTTTCCCCGACTTACTAAAACATAAACGATAACATTAACCACAGAGCTTATAAGAAAACAAGAGAAAGAAAAAATATAATAAAAATAAAAATAAATTAATGAACGTCATGAAACCTTATCCTTAAACTATCACGAACTTAGAATATTTTATAACTTTTCAGTGTTGTGTGTCGATAGTCCAGTATCGATAGAGTATCGATTATTTATCGATAGTTGAGGTGTAAGCAATAGTATCGATAGTTTATCGATATTACTGTCACGTGTCAATACTGTCGATAGTAACGATAGTATCGATAGGTTTTAGTTAAAACTAATGGGTCTTGCAATACTTGCTGTTACCAATAGTATTGTTTACGGGAAGCTATCGTTATATCGTCATTGACAATAGACAATACTTTCGATATCGATATCCTGAATAGTTTTCGAAGTCAACTATCGATAGTTAAACTATATATATATAATGAATATATAATGATTACATAAATAGGACCGACTCACGATACCTAATAACAACTTCACGGATCGGACAGGGTTTTTGTTACACGCTGTATATTTGGTGATAGGGCTTCGTGCAAGCCCGCCTGGGTATATTTAACACTACCGCTTAGCAGCGATACTTAGTATTGTTGTATTCCAGTTGAAAAACTGAGTGAGCTGGTGTTACTACAATCACTGGTGAGCCGGGCCACTCGCCAGTCCGTCTACCTAATACAAATTTAAATAATCCTATGAAGAAAAACATAAAAAACCATATCTAACATTAAATTATCCTTTATATATTTAATTATACATAGTGATCAGGTCATTTATTCTTACTAAGGTCCCCAAGAGATTGCTTTTAACGATAAGCTTACCTTTTGTATCGACATACATTAGACATTTTGTTATTTTATCTCTCAATAGAATTGTATGGTTGGATGTACAATAAAGTCTATTATAATTATTATCAAGCGAGACAGCCCACGCGAACAATAAATATAATTTAATGATATTACTAGTGGTTATAGATTACATCCACCGATTTTTCAACGACGAGTGAAGCAGAGTAATTCCAGGAGCAAGAAATATAGCATCTGAGATTCTATGGTTCACGAGGCATTGATAGTCTAAGAACTCTAAGAAATGTTTTAAACTACTTATAGTTCCAGTGTCTATGGGTGGAAGTATATAAAGCGAAGGCTAATTTAACAGTATCAACGTTTTATCGTAATGTAAAATATAAAATTAAACATAAAAAATCGTATGTACTTCGTTGATATCTTTTTCGTAGTTGAATTTGCTAATGAAGACTTACATAATAACGGTAAGACATCAATTAGTTGATTGTCTGTCAAAACAAAGTTTTCTGGGAAGTCTAGTATGGTATTCACAGGAAAGCATCGTAGAAACTTGCTCCTTACTACTTCCTTTTGTTATTTATAGCTCATTGTACCCTAACTCCCCTGCCCCAATACGGATTTGTGAATTCAATCCTGGGACAATATTCACACAAAGCCATCTGATGGAAACCAGACAACTGATACACTTACAAATACTACTTTTTTTTGTAAACACATACTTATATAGATAATTACACCCAGACTCAGGACAAACACACATGTTCATGCACACAAATGTCTGTCCTGGGTGGGAATCGAACCCACGACCTGCGGCGTGAAAGGCTACTTGCCTTGAATTCGACAACCGGCTCGTCGAATTCAATGGCAGATTTTCATCCAACAATTGCTTCCCAATGTTTTCCATCACCTTCGAGTACGAGATGAATTATAAACATAAATTAAGCAAACAAAGCTTTACTGGTGCTTACCTGGGATTGAACCTATGATGCTCTGTTAAGGGTCATCTCGGCTCATAAAAAAATACAAAATGTGCTTCGAAATAAGAATTTATTTAAGAAACAATATTACGGCTCATTACTCAATTCTAAATACTCATTAGAGGAATTTAAATGTTTTGTCTAGTTAGTAGCTTACTCGTAAATATGCTTGCGAGTCCCGAGGTCTCCAGGGTCGTTCGGTTGGGGAGACTAGTGACTGTTATTGTTTTGATAAATCAAGAATTCTTAGTAGGAACTTTATTAATTTTATATATTTTTATTGTTATATAGGCAACTTATTGCCTGTTTTATAAGTAACGGTCGACTAAATTTAAGCAAATGTGTAAATACGTAATACGTACTTTTATACATAACTAGCTGTACCTGCGGATTCACCCGCGTATAATTAATAAAAATATAATGAATAAAAATCAGCCTAGAACCTTCCTCGATAAAAGGACTATACAACACAAAAATATTTTTTAAATTCGAACCAGTAGTTCCTGAGATTAGCCGGATCAAACAAACAAACTCTGCAGCTTTATATATTAGTATAGATACAACCAACGACTAGTCACTTGAGGTAAGGGTGTTAACATTATACGTAACACATATTCATATACATATAAATAATTTTTCGCCGAACGAAAAGTAGCTTCGTCGTATATATATCTAAGCGTTCATGTTTTCATGCTGGTCTGTTATTGCTTCAATTACGAACAGACGGATAAATTACAACATATCGCGGCTTTGTTAATTACGATATAAATTAAGCCATTACGTAAATTGGTAGCAGTTTGTCTATAGACAGATGTTTGTTTGTTCGTTCGTTCGTTCGTTCGATCGTTCGTTTATGTATTTATTTTGGACAACCAACAGTAGATTATACGCATATTGCATATTGTTTATACGCTCCAAATAAAAAAAGGAATAAAAGGAGTTACAATAAACTCAAAGCTATAAAAATCGCTTTATCTCTTAGTCAATCGGCATTCTTTAGTTAAATTAAGTTATAGTAATTAAGTTACTTTAACCTTATAACCAAGTGTCATGCTCATAAAAAAGTAAATTTATTGACATTCATTTAAATGTTGTAAAACTAACTCGACCTAAACGTCTAGAACAATTTGATTAAATTTGTGCTTGTTTGAGAAAGTCGCAGGATAGTTTTGATTGAAAAAATCAAATAAATTCTTATTTCACCCATAAGAAGTCTAAATAAGTAATTAGTCTCATTAATAAAAATGGATGTTGCTATATTTGACTGACATTAAAAAATTTCATTGAAGTAAATATAATTGTAATTAGTTGAACAATCCAAGAATAATCTGATTCTTAACATATATCTCTATAAATACTTGGAACTGTTAAAATTTCTATCAAAATATTTCAACATTATAAAATCTACTGATTTAGTTTCAGATTATTACCACTACAAAATCCCATTGAACGGTATTTTAGAAAAACATTATATACAAAAATGTTTAAAAGTTAATAAAAAGTCAATTTCAGTTTTTGTTTTGTTTTATATTAATTAATCCAGCTTTAAATAAAAATTGTTTGAAGTTGATGTAATTTGTTTTCAATAAATATGACCTCTGGGATCCTCGAAAGGTGTAAATTAACGAAATTCGGTCGTAAATTAAAAAAAATACCGCTCTGTTGATTTTAAAATAAATTATTTCGTACTTCATTATAAGTTGTGACATAAATAAATATTGGGAAATGATTTACGAGTCATTCAAATCGAACATTTCCTGAAATTAATTCATATTACGTTTAAATTTAAACAAAAACTTTTATATAAATATGATTAATGTTTATAGTAGCAGATTATTGACAGCTGTATTTACCTGATGTAGTTATATAAATAGGATTTTGAGATTTACCACGGCGTTATTTGTAATGTTATGTTTTCAATTAGAAGTTTAGTGTTTGCAACATTTGAAATTATCCAGATAGTGACCAATAATCACACCACATTCGTTGTTCAATGTTTGGTGACAAGTTATGGTAAATGCATAAAGCTTTTGTTACCGACGCGCATTCATACCAATTTTATTTTGGTTTTGCCTGTCCATAGTAATATTTATTTGTCAGATTAGATTAGATACTAAATTCACCAACCCATCATTCATAAGAGGATAAAATAAATTGAATTCAAAGGCAGCGCATCAAAAATTGAAATGAGATGAACACATACGTCCTTTATGAATATGAGCTTCGGTTTAAGATTTGCGTTGATGGAAGAAACATATTATATAAACACTTTAAATTCATTGAAGAGATTCAATACGATATAATGAGAACACAGAAATATACATCAAACATTCGTTTGGGTAATTGGGAACTGAATAGTTCAGAAATACGCCTGCACTTGTAAAACAACTATAAAAATTAATTTATTATGACTCTTATAATCACTTTTTCATGTCCTTTGGTATTCGAAAATTTGAGCATACAATTTTACGCAACAAAAAATTTATAATGAAATTTCCGTCAAACAGAAAGGCATTTTCAGGATCAAATTAACCCCTTTTCATCCTTTTCTGTCGCTCAGTTTTAAAACTTCGATTTCACTCACAATTAGGTTCGGCTGGCTTAATTCTGCGGCTCGTGCTTAATCGTCGTCATTGTCTCTAATTATTTTTGGGTTATTAAGTCCTTCAAGGCTCTCAAGGCTTCAAGGCAAGTCCTAATGATTATTCTGGATTGAAAATGTGTCGAGTCATTCACATTAGTTCATCACTATGATATTTAACATTTTTAATAAAATAAATTGAATTTGTATTTTATATATTTTTAGGCAAATACGTAAATAGGGACATTCTGTTTTCCTTGTAACGCTGACAGCTGACAAGATCCGTGCGACTGGGATTTTCGTGACAGAAAAAATCATTACTTTTATTGGCCTGATATATCCAAAACCTTAATTACTTGTAGTTCTATAAGCTAATAAGATAATTTTACAAGCTAAAATAATTGAAAGCGAATTACATTGCATTTAATGTTTTAATATTATACTGATTATATTAGATACTAGCTGTTGCCCGCAGCTTCGCTCGCGCGTGGTCTTTATCTATACTAATATTATAAATAAGTAAAAATAGATTTTTTGTATGTTTGTTTGTAGCGAATAAACTAAAAAACTGCTGTACTGTTTTTAAAAACCTTTTTTACCTACAGAAAGATGCGTTATCAGCGAGTAATTAGCTGCCCGTCCCGACTTCGTACGGGTAAAATAAGGATTTTATCATTTTTTAATCAATAAGATATAAACATTTACCAATCGATTTATTCGCCCATCCAGTATAGTGTATGTGTGTTCAGTACAGGGCATATAATAATCCTACTTCCTACTAATATAATAAACTCGAAAGTTTGTATGGATGTATGGACGTTTGTTACTCTTTCACGCATAAACTACTGAATGGATTTTAATGAAACTTTACAATAATATAAGCTTAGGGAATACCAATTAAGTGGTACATATGGCAATAATGGAATATGTTTTTTTTATCCAAACATCACCAACATAGTGAAGTTCGTATATTTCTCCCTAAAAGATATTGATATAAGATATTGCGTATTTTGAATTTCATTATTTGCACCCAACTCTTCCAAACAAAAATAAAAGTTTCTAAAAACTTTGAAATTCATGTTTATTAATTCAATCAAAAAACTCAAATAGTAATTTCTATTTTTTTTAATTTTTATACTAATGCTTTTACCCCGTTTCTCCCGTTTGGAGTTAAATTTCTAAAAACGACGAAATACGTATGCATAGCTTTAATACTAAATATCATTCTTCTTACACCAAAAGTGACGGAATCCCCATACAAACTTTCAACCCCTTTTTTACCCTCTTAGATTTAGATTTTCAAAAACGCTGAAATACATTTTTATTTATTTTTAAGCTTGTTCAATAAATTTCATGCTTCTAACTTTAAAAATGACGGGTTTCTAAACAATAGTTCAACTCTTTAGGGGTAGAATTTCCAAAAATCCTACCTTAGTGGGTGTTATAAAATGTATCAACTGCCAAAATTTCAAGTTTCTAACCCCCGCAGTTTAGGCTCTGCGTTAATGAATCAGTTAGGAAGAGTAATAATATTATGTGTATAGATATCAACAAAAATACGTATTTTTTATAACTTTTGATAGACTCAACTAATTTTGATGAAATAAAGGCTAAACGGAATCTTGAAATAGTTCTTATAACAATTCGGTTATTTCAATTTTTAGACGATTGAAAGATTAGATTGGACATACAGACATGCAGACAGTAAAAAAATTAAAAAAATGATTGCTTTGGCATTGGTAAATCGTAAATAGCCATATAACCTTTAAAACAGGCAGTTATTTTGAAATAACAGACAGAAACTTCAATTTTATTTATATGTATGGATAATTTATTAATTAATTCGTTTTTGTTATAGATATAGATTTATGTTATTTTATGTGTACAATATAAAGTATAAAGTAAAGGAAAAGTTTCTTCTGTCAGAGACTAAATAAAATCAGACTTAACCAAGGCTACTAATTTAATTAAACAAAAAAAGGGAATTAAAACAAATGTTGTCCATTGAACTTGACACACATCTGAATAAGCTGCTTAAGAGGCCATTTTATGTAGAAAAAGTATATAATATACAAACAAAAGCTATATAACAATTTTAATTAAAGTTTCAAAAGCAGTTATTTGACCGCTCTGGTAGGTTAAGTGTTAAAAATGAGATGACACTTATAGCATATATATATACATATATAAATACAACAATAATTACACAATCATTAAAATAATCAAAACATATATAAAATCAAACAGCTAAACCATCATAATCAGTAAAGGTGTAGTAAGATATATATTTTTTTATAATCAAATATAATTAATTACTTAATGAAAACACAAATTTAACAAAAACAAAATATAAATGAAATCACATAGCTTAAGCATTATTACATTGAGTGAGGCCAATAAAATGCAGTAAATAAATGATATATATATTATTTATATATTTTTTAACCAAATACAATTAAAAGGCAAGCAAGAATATGACTACAGTACAAAATTTATAACAAACTAAAATATTGAATATTAAGATGGGTTGGTACATTCATTTTATATAAATTAATACATTTAATACATTACTATTTTTATCTTATTTATGTTATTTTTGCAGTGATTTTTTTTTAAATATATAATATCAATATCTGAGTACACTTAATTATATATTATATGCTCGCACAGATCTACTTCTTCCTATTCATGATTATGCTGTCGCAAGCTTGATGTAGCCAAAGACCAATTGAATTAAGCTGAGAGATTACAAAATACTTTTATTCGGTTTATATTGGGATGAGGCAAATTAACCACATTTCACAATTTTGTTCTCTTCTTAATTAGTTGCCCGTCTGACTTCGTAGGAATATGCACATCTTCTCTATTCTGTACTGTGTGTTGTTTAACCCTTTTACTCCCCCTTCATCACTTGATATTCATTAGATGATGACGGTTATGACGACGTCTCAGTGCTTTTATTTATGTGCTCCGTATTTTGTTGTTCGATCATTACTATTTTAGCTATCTCTATAACTTTCTTTAGTGACAGATCAGACTGTTGTAATAATCTTTGATGTTTGGCGAGCTACTCTAACACATATTCCCTGTAAATTTATCACTGACCAATGACTATTAATTCAACGAAATCGCATTTTAAACTGTAATTTTCTAGACTCGTAATAAAGTTGGTTATATTTTCGTGTTTGCTTTGTTTTCTCATAAAAAATACATGTCAGGCCATAGTTAAATTTTGCCTCGGTTCGAAATACTTGTTACATTTATTAATGAGGTCTTCTAAAGTAATTTCTGTTATTTTAATGTTGAACAAAATTGCTATTTTTCTCTATTTACACTTCTTATATTTAACCAGTGGCTAATACTCCTTATATGTATCCAGTGGCTAATAAATATAGTTCAAAATATGGTTGCCATTTTTTCCACGTAAAATTGCTATTTATTTCGTTGTATAGAAAAAACTTCGGTAGGTAAGTTTGAATTTTTATCTGCCGTTTTAAAACTTTTGACAGGAAACACGAATTTAGGACAAAATTATACTTATTTAAAGTTTTAAGAAGTGATATACCACGTTGATGTTTAAAGCAAGCACTTCTAAAACCATGTATTATTGTTATAGTTGTTTTTAGGCTTTGTTTGTACACCTATATACTATTCACGTATTAATTATTGTCACTGAGTTAACTGACTTGCTCACACGCAGACTTAAAGCGTACTGTTATGAAAGATATAAGATGAGATCATAAAGATACACACAATATGTATGCAATATTAGTTTTTATGCAAAAACAACACACGAAGCTACTGAAAACACGAAATTGTTAACAAAACTTTTTGATTTTGACAAATAACAGCGCGCGTACTTTTCCTACAGATAATAATTTATTGATGTTTAGTAGTGATACTAAACTTTTAAAAAATAAATAAAGAGATTAAAAATTTAACAAAATATAGGATAAAACATAAGCAAAAGTGTATATTACATGTAATATTTAATCTCTTTTCAGTTTGACCATAACCATTTTTTAATAAATGTTCTACATGTATCTTTAAATTGACATAACTTTATTATTTATGAACCGATTGAAATAAAACAAACACTAAATGTTAAGTGAAGTTAGCCACAATACATTAGTGAAAACCGCACTCAAATCCGTTAAGCCGTTTTTAAGATTAGCGTGCACAAACGCACAGACAAACAGACAAACAGACAAACAGACAAACAGACAAACAGACAAAAAATCTATTAATCATTGTTTTGGGTTCTATTGTGTTTATAATGACCCCCGATAAAAGTTTTACTCATTTATCTTCCATGTACAGACATCGACCAGTTACAGATTTATTATATGTATAGATAATCATTGGAATGTGCGATTCAATGCAATTATCTTAATTTCCAAAATTTTTGAAGTTTGAATGTATCATAAATTATAATTAACTTGTTGACGAAACATGTTTCGAAATCAACTTTTTAAATATAAAGTTGACATTTTGACCGTTTTGTTGTATTAACCACGTAGTTACTAGTGTCAATCGTTACTACAGAAGTGGTTTTGGGATCGTGAGTGTGTTTAAAATATAAATATAAAATATAATAAAACCAGCCACTTCGAAACTTTTAGACAGCGCGTTTATTAAAAAAAAAATACAATATTTTATTATAATATACATATTTAAATTAGAAACATATCGAACAACTACGTTCATTCCACTACTATTGACTTTAGTAAACGTTTTACGCTTTTTCTAATGACGTTATCTTTCTAATTTCTTAATTGTAAATGAAACCACTAATTTAATGATAGAAATCCAACGATAATTCTTATTTCCAAAGAGAATAAATACGGTCAGAGGTTTTTATGTGCTTAATTTTATTTTCATCTCGCAACTCACTCGTACAAATTTTGGAACGTTCTTTTACGCGGCTTACAGTAGAGTGAAATGGCAGTGGCCAAAGGTCATGTCGTATAACGAAAAAGCGTTCACACTGTGCTTACCAAATGCTACAAAATGCGATGCGTTGGCCGTTCGAAATTAGGAAGTCGATATAAAGGTGGTTGAGGTGATTTTTGGTGTGACAAAAATACAGTAATATAATCAATTAAAATCTACATTTTAAAACACGGTTTGAGTCGAAAACGTGTCATACAGAACTTCGTTCCTGACGGGGTCTCCCACTGCACAATTTTTTTAAATGTTAAGCAATTATTATTATAAAATATAATACATATTACGGAATCTTAAAAATTAATTTACCATTTAAGCGGACATTTTTCTACAATCGGCAATATCGAGACAGTCTCGAGACATCGAATCCATTTAGCTAAAAGCTTTCTCATATTATTTAAAGCTGGCGTTACGTTTCCCTTAGGAAATATCCAAATTTCCTACTTTAATATATTTAAAATGAAGTACATATTTTCAATTATCTGAAACATTCCCCGAGAGACTAAATTTTTAATATTTATGAAAATCAGTACGGTCTTATATTTTTTTATAGAATAGGTAGGCGGACGAACATATGGGCCACCGGTGGAAAGTAGTCACCAAAGCCCACAGACATTGGCATTGTAAGAAATGTTAACCATCGCTTACATCGCCAATGCACTACCAACCTTGGGAACTAAGATGTTATGCCCCGTTTGCCTGTAATTACACTGACTCACTCATCCTTCAAACCGGAACAGAACAATACCAAGTACTGCTGTTTTGCGGTTGAATGAAGAGTGGGTGGTACTTACCCAGACGAGCTCGCACAAAGCTCTACCACCAGTCCTATGAATCCATATCTACACTTAAGAATATTATGCGATTTCTTTAAATACGTATTATAATATTAAAATAATATAAAATGTCAGTACCATTATAATACCCAGTATTAACTGACAATGGGTGGTGGAGTGTATGCCATTGAAGTAATAAAACGTGAAAGAAATACAAAATAAATAATGAATAAAAATCAGTTACAAAAATAATAAACATAAAAAACCAGATAAGTGGTTTTATACAGATGATATGGTATGACGTTGTGCATACCACCAAGTTGAAGAATTAGTTAAAATAAAGAAAGTATACAATTCAGCCGCGTTTTCATATCTTAATATTCTATTTTTAACCACGAGTTATGTAAATCTGAATCTGCATGATAAAATATGAGGCAAGCGAGCAATAAAATATGACATCATGATAATTACTTTTCAGATGAAGTAAGTCATTTGTCAATTGTTGTCAGTCATTTGTCAGTTGACGGTATTGTCAACATTATTTAAGTTGCTATGTTTAATCTTGTACAAAATCAGTAAGATATAAACGTTGATACAAGATCAAGACGAAGAGATAGTACGACGATCAATGTCAAATTGGTGAAAACGACAAAGGACTCTTCGGAGCCCTTAATAATAATGGCCTCCGGGTGGCTCCAGTCTTTGAAGATATATCCAGTCTTTGATGGATTTCAGCTAAACGCGTGTAAGGTTATAAGGTTAAACAACATACCTATTTTTATCGATCAAGTTTGATTTTTTAGGGAGAGATATCTTTTAAAAAATCGGCAGCTTTTCTTTTCATAACGATAACATGCAACTCATAAGAGTAATATACTTACAGAACTAGTAGAAGCTAAGATTAAGATAAGATTTAAATATGAAAAGTTAATTTATCACAAGTCAATAGTCATTCTTACTGGAATTATGCATCAATCAGTTTTCAAATGTTTAATTTAGTAAATAAAACACTGAAAGAAAACATTGGGATCAAACCTACATCGTCGCGCAAACATTCTGTCACATTCCTATTAGCTTCCTATACACCTTTTCTTGCGATGTAAGAAGGCCTTTCTTCAGTAGGGATTGACATTATTATTAAATTTATATAATGTATATAATGTATGTAATGTAATTTAGCAAAATAATTATCTGTATTTGTTTATGAAAAATAATTTAATCATGCAAGCATTAACGTCTTATTTAGCTTTTCCTAAAATAAAACTATTATTTTTCGATGTCATTACAACGTTTCTGAAAGCCAACGAATCCGCAAAATAAATAAATTAGAAACGTTTAAACAGAGAATGGAGGACAAAATAGTCCCACGTTTTTGTTTGAGTGGTTCTAATGAGTCCCGCGGCCAGAGTGAACCATTAGTCGAAGTTTCCTTTCGAAGCGATAGCAAATATTTACCGAGATATCCCTAGTGTTCACTTAGACGTAGACGTGTATATACAGGAGTAGCCCTTATGCCACTGGAGATAATGGCCATAATGCAAGAGAAAATATACCTCGAACAAATGGACGTAACTGGTTAGATTAACCGTCTCAATCTCTCAAAAGGAATTTATTTTTGTCTAGCTTTTGTCTTTAGGACAAACATGTGACGATAAATTTTGAATATTATACCACAGTACTTAAGGTTAAAAATTACAATTTGCAATCTATTAAATTGCGTATGTCGTATATATAAATTCGGCATTATCACAATTTATATTAAAACCTAATATAATATAAATAGTAATGTTAATACATTTCTTTAAATTATAGCTCTCTTACACAAGTTAATATTATAAATTTATTTATACATGTCAAAGGTAAACGGTAATTTTATGATAATTTTTATTTTGTAAGATTTATAATTATTTAAAAAAAAATTATCTTAACGCACCAATAAATAAGGCTTATTCAGTATAAAACAGAATTATACGAATGAAGAGTTTTATTTAGTATTCGTTGATGTCCATACAGGTACATACATAGTATTTTAAAAATTATTACATAAATAGAAACGACACACGATACTACTGACTTTCTTAGCGGTTCTTTTTATAATCTACATTTCGCACCAATGGTAGCTTTATATTAAAATTAACATTTTAAAATGTCCATTCAAAAGTGCCTATCTTGAAGTCTACAAATCAAATATTAAAAGATCGTGTAGCTTATTACTTTTTATATTAATACAAAAAATATTTATTTATTGTGATCAATTTATTTTAGAAAATCTTAACTATATTGCCTACATTTTTAATTTAATTCTAAAAGAGTTCGATCTTGTCGATTCGTTTCCTTTTTAGTTTGGAGTGAATCCAACTTGAAATATCTTAGTCGGTCGCTATAGTGGGTATGAGATTTAGTTATGTTACAACCATAAGCTTACTGTTGGAGCGTCTGTTGATTTAAGGAGCAACACGAAGCGTTTTTGTATTACTGAACAGTTAATTTTTAAGTTCAATTATTATGTACACCGTTTGATGGTGATTAGCGATGTTACCGGCGTCCAGTTAATACACGTTTTCTAAGTACTCCAAATTCTCCTGATTTATTTCCTCGTTTCGGGTCTATACAATTACCATACTTGTTGTTCAATAGATGTTCAATTCAGTTTAGTTAGTAATTCTATTAAGATAATGTCATGTTACATAAAATAATTTTTTAAGTATTATTATGATAACAGCTGCAGCGTATTTCTAATCTGTTTAAAGTTTGATAATCTTAGCACACACAAAAACAACACCAACGCAAACAAATCAAAATTTTGAAGTACAGTTTAAAACTTCTACTTATAAAATCGTATTATTTTCTATGTTTTTATACGTATTGTGTGTTATCGTTTCTGTATGATTGAATTTATGATGACATTTCTAGCGTACTCTCTCTTCTCAGACCCTTAATGTCACAGCATGAGACGAATGCCCGGATAAAACGACACTTATTCTGAAATTGTATCATTTACCCGCCCTCAGTATTTTATTGTACGTGTAATTTAAACAGAATAACCCACTTAGGAATGAGGGAAGTTACGATGTAATAGCCCTCGAGTTGAATATAAAATCTATGCTTAACGCTTATACACGTAGAGTATATTTTATTTTAACATTTTAGTATCAATACATAATATTCTATCAAAAATAATTTTCTTATCTGAATTAAAGTATAAATTTATACTTTAATTCATTTAAATATATATATTTTTGATCATTTTGTTAATATTTATTGCTCATGTAACTAAATGATAATGTTTTTTTAAATGTCTCAAATATTTTTAATGTATACATACATAGCATATGCATACTATTATACGATAATTAATATATTGATAAAATACTATCTTACTGCTTAAACGAAAAACTATAATGGAAAAATGTAATTTATGCGACAAAACCAAAATTAATTACCCATCTGACCTTTAAACAGCTCAGAGATAATGCGGTTAACAGGAGGAGATCCTCTAACATTTATCAAAATTTTGTAGAATTTTCTCTTCACTATGGCGAAAATAAATTACATTTAACCGAAATAAAAATGCTAAAACGAATAAATTTTTATAATTTATGTTGTAAGCATTATATTTACTCTAACAAATGTAATCACTAAAAGCATAACGAATATAAACTATAACATCAGACTTATATAGTGCCTCTTATTAGAAATCATTTGCCAAATTTTTTTTTTTTTTTAATTTTGATATTAGAAGGTGATTGAGCCTTGATGAGTGATTGCCTTTATATAGTACGTATCGCCTGATAAGTAGACATTTTCAGTCACAAACACTAGTATGTTAAATAATATAAGCTTCTTATTTTGTTGCTCTGCTAACCGCAGGATTATGTCCCCTGTGCCCGTAATTTTACCGTCTCGTCCCTATTCAAACTAGGACACTGCAAAACAAGTATAACATACAAAGTAATGTTGTTATGTGGTTAAGTAACAACTTTAGTTATATTCTGTAAGAACTCTCTAAATATCTCACTCATGAAATGTTGAAAACCGTCTTGCAAAAGTGTCATAATTATTATTATGTTTAATGTCGCTTATCACTTTCTGTAATTTCACGATAATATGTGTTTCGAGATTGTTCTTACAGAACAATTATACTAATTCATATGCATAATCGTAATCCCTGTCTATTTTTTAAATATTACAGAAGTAGCTTTACTTACTATTCCATAGTATATACTTATTATTAAAACGAAGCGAAAAAAAATGTCTATTAAATTAATTATACGAATTCTTACTAATATTATAAGCGCAAAATGAGTATGTGTATTTGTTACGCTCTCACGTCGTAACTACTCAACCGATCACCATGAAATTTTGCATTAACGTTGTCAGTGGATACAGAAAAGGACACGAGATACCTAGCACCTTCCCTCTCGTATGTGGGCGAAACCGGGCAAAAGACAACTAGTATAAATAAAACTCTTGAATATTATGCTGATATAACGTTAGCTTTGAAGTTTTGATGATTTTAAAAAATACAGAGAAATCTTGTTTTAAATGTTCGCCTCGATTCATCTTATCTTTCGACTTTATAGCCGCTTGAAGCAACAATGATAGCCATCAACTTTAAGCATTTTATTCTTTCCTTTGTGTTGTTTGAAGTTTTTTCGCTTGAATAAGATAAAAGATATCTCATCAAAAATAAATTTGGCAAAAATATTGTTGTACAAATAGTTTTGACAAATGGACATTATTTAATTACAATTCAATATCCAGGAATAACTCTTAATTCTCTGAGTTATACTATCTTGTTCGAAAGAGCTGTAGGTCGAACACAAATACGTTGGAGGTACTGTTTGCAATTCGCTTTTACGAGACAAGCCGAGCTTGAAATTCAAAGGACCTTCCGCCGAGTGTTGAATAATAAACCTTTATTTTGATATGTCAACTTATTGTGAGATAGGATTTAGTTGTGAACTTGAAATACCTACTTTTTACTTTATTAAATATATATAACACATAAATATATATTTTATAATAGTTACGATAAGGTAAAGCTTAGTTTGACCGATTACCGTGAAAGTTGGCACACAGAAGTTAATTTTATTGGAGAAGTTTTTCATATTATCCACTTTAAGCTCACCGCTAAATGGAATTACAACTCGCTTATTTATTATATCTATTATTTGTTTATCTAAACTGATAGGACAACGAGTGCAGAGTTTTGATAGAAAATTATTATACCTTGTATGATTCTCATTTTCAACATTGTCAGTAGATTTTTTTCCATTTGAATCTGGTTTTGGAATCCTGCTTAAGAGTTATTTTTTCATAAAACACTGTGTTATAACTTTGTTATCATCATTTTATTTCATAGTAGCAAGACTAGTAGCTAACTGGAATTAGCATTTTGTGGATTTTCACTTGAGTAGAAAGGTACTCAAGAATTTTACCGCCAAACGGCAACACTTTGTATTACTATGTTTGAGAGGTGTGAGTGTAATGACAGGCACTAGGGACTTAACATCTAATGTTCGGTCTTAGGAATTCAGCGCATTTATGGTGTAAGATGTATTTGTTTCAATTTTACTTTCTTACTTAAAAAAAGTATAAATAATTCTGCTAAAATATAAAATTAGGGATTATAAAAATTGCATAAGTTTTCAATGAAACGATTAAAATTGTAGTTTAATGAATGTTCATATAACTCACTGACAAACCTGTCATTGACATTAAGTAAGGCTTTTAAATCACTTATTTTCAATATCAATACGCAGAATTGTTAATACGATATCCCAGTATTATTTGAAAAGCTTAGCTAACATCATGTAATGAAATATTTATAACACTGATAATATTAATTAATATTACTATTGCATAGTGACGTATTGGAAATTCATGTATTTTAGCGATATCAACGAATGTTTAGACGTGGATGTTTTTACATGAGGCTTGCGTTATTTTTTGTTAAATATAGCAATTATTTTATTATTATTGAATCAATAGGGCTATTATGCTGGCAGGTGTGTGTCAGATGTGTTATACATTGATTTAAAAAAAATTAGAGTCTGAATGTCTGCTCTTTATATGAAATATAAAATAACGTTGTAATTAATAAGTAATTGAATTATTAAGGCTAAAATCAGACCACTTTTGATATTATTTGTACGATAATTATGGGCAAAATTGTTAAAAAACTTGGCACTCCCTATTAAACGATCATATACCCCCTCAATAATTAAACTATCTAGCCTAATAAATGATCTTTTTTAGTTTTTAATATCATAATTAAGATTATCATAATCACGCTAGTATGTGTTATATATTCATCACACTTGTAGGATGTACAATTGCATGATGAAACTGTCACTCGAGGGAGTCACAGAAACGTAGTGTAATTGCTAATTAGTTTTTGATTAAGGAACAGATGGCTTAACTAATCTGCTTTCAGTATTTGCGGGCCTTGTGATGTGTTTTATGCATTTGTGTGTGTTGAATTTCCAACAGGATATGTATTAGTGTGTAAGACCTTGAAGAACGAACGATTGGGAAGCGGGATAGTAATGTCCACTGGGATACATTTCCTTAAAATGGTTACATGTAATATATATAATATCTTGGAATATCAACTGGAGGGGTCTGACGCACCGCGCGCTTAAGCAAGGTAGTTATATTATAAAATAATAATTATTTCAATGAGAAATCGTTTCGTGAGTCTGTCTGTCTTTCTGCCAAGTTTTGGTTCATTAGAATTTTATTCCCTATACACTACTAAATTATAAATTAAGTAATTATAATATAATAACATATTCGATACATAGAGATTGCTGATCTGCGACGACAGACTAAACTCTCATTAATGACTGAATATTATTTTTTTTTTAGCTTATTGACAAACAAAATTTTAGTCATTAAATTTCTAAAGCTATTGTTTTGCTTTATTACAATTTAATTAAGTCGTTAGTACAATTTAACTTTTTATCTTTCTCGTTAATCTTAACTTAGCCCGCAGTAAATTCAGTTGCGTTGAAACACATTTTACGCAAAAATAAATCTTACAAAATTACAAATATTTTCCTATATAGGGTTTTCCATTAAGGGCGCTTGATCGTGCAGAACTTCTATCGTAGCGTGTGCTGTGTGGCACGTAGCGCCGTCCTGTTGAAACCACATGTTGTCCAGATCCATATTCTCGATTTCAGGCCAAAAGAAGTTGGTTATCATCGACCGGTATCGCTCACCATTGACGGTGACGGCCACACCATTATCGTTTTCGAAAAAATACGGACCAATCACGCCTCCGGCCCAAAATCCGCACCAAACAGTCACTTTCTGCGGGTGCATTGCCACTTGGTGAACCTCGTGTGGATTGGTCTCGTCCCAAATACGGCAATTTTGCTTGTTGACATAGCCATTCATCCAAAAATGCGCCTCGTCGCTGAAGATGATTTTTTTGCCAAAATCGGCGTCAACTTCCAACTGCTCTAATGCCCAGTCAGCGAACACACGGCGCTGTCTATGGTCATTAACCTTGAGCTCTTGGGTCAGCTGGATCTTGTAAGGGTGCAGGCTCAAGTCACAACGCAAAATTCGCCAAGTTGTCGTCTGCGAAAGGCCGAGTTCCTGTGCGCGACGCGGAATTGACTGCCGCGGGTTTTCGAGGACACTGTCGCGCACAGCGGCGATATTCTCGGCAGATCTCGCGTTACGTTGACGCACGGGAACCGGCTGATTGTTAACTGACCCGGTTGACTCGAATTTGTCCACCAATCGACGGATAGTCGACTCGGCAGGACGATCATCGCGACCGTAAAACGGGCGAAGTGCGCGGAACGTTGCTCGAACTGAAGACCCATTTTCATAAAACAATTTTATGATTTGCACGTGCTGCTCGACACTGTAACCTGCCATGGTGGTTTGGGAGGACGGAATGAATATAACACACTGCATTTGACAGCTGTCACTCAAACAACATGGCCGCAATCAGCTGTCAAAGTTCAAGCGTCCCTATTGGAAAACCCTATAGCATCGCACAGAAACAATTATATCAACTTTTTATGATAATGTATAAGTTACATTATCATAAAAAGTTGATATAATTTCACGAGATAATAGAATTCACACAAAATCGCGAAAAAATATAAACAATATTTTAAAAAGTGAAAAGGCGTTTCCAATCCTGATTTAACATTTCGTCATTACTTTAAATCGATGTAATAATTTCTACAATAGATATTGCTTATTAATCTCTAAAAGGTTATATCTTTCAGTCGGTTTGAGCTCGTGGATATTCTCGTTGGCTCGTTTCTCACCCAGATACTTAAAATTAAGAAACTAGTAAGACGTTTACCATACAACAACTTAGTAACAATATACTCTGCATTAGCCTAACTGGAAAAACAACCAAAACAATAAACATAAAACTTATATCAGAAGAGGCATCAAAAGCTTTTAGTATATAAGAGTACAGTAACAACCTGTGAATGTCCCAATGCTGGGCCCTTTCCCTCCCTCCCCAGCCCTTTTCTCCTCTTTTTGAGGAGGTTTGGAGCTTATTCCACCACGTTGCTCCAATGCGTTCCATCCAATGTTCTTGTATAAAATACATTAAATGCAGATAAAATTATTACTATTAAAAAGATTAGTTTAATGAGTGAATTTATAACATAATTCGATTTTATTTATATTGATGAAGGTAGCTCTACAAATCGATACCAATCAGCTGTTGACATTGAAGTGATTTCTACTCAAGGTCTATTTAGCCTTTAAATCCGACGCTACTCATTAATTAAAACATTCGTGCAAGGGTTCAACAAATCTTTGCCCTTTGTTTATTGACACGCGACGGAAAGTACATTATAATGTATACACTAGGCTTGCGCTCTTACGATTTTGTAATTAGTTACTTAATATTACTACTAGCATACTCTGTCTCTTAGTAAATGAGATGGTATTTTTTGTAAAGCCTAACTGAAAAATCTTTTTTTATAGCATAGGTTGGCGGACGACCACATGGGCCACCCGATGGTAAATGGTCACCAACGCCCTTATACATTGCCATTGTAAGAGATGTTAACCATCGCTTACATCGCCAATGCACCACCACCCTTGGGAACTAAGATGTTATGTCCCTTGTGCCTGTAATTACACTGGCTCACTCACCCTTCAAAACGGAACACAACAATACAAAGTACTTCTGTTTTGCGGTAGAATATCGGATGAGTGGGTGGTACCTACCCAGACGAGCTTGCACAAAGCTCTACCACCGAGTAAAAAAAAGGCGTGAGTGAGCCTCAACAACGCAGCTTTTACGTAGTCTTCTCGACAGCGCCGCAGGGACTGTTTTAAGAAACATACATGTATGTGTTTGAAGTAGAGATGACATGCGACAGGAGATGTAGTTTTTCGTGGGATGAACATGTATTAAGCGTCAACGGCTTTAAAATTTTTAAAATAAGAAGCTGTCCTAAATTATTTGTAAATATATTAAATATCAAATTTTGTTAAGATTAGAAGACATTCTGTTTTAATTTGATTCTTTTCCTTTTTTTATTAGTAAGAGACATTTGATTTAGTTTACATACACTTATTTTTAACTAGCTGTTGCCCGCAGCTTCGCTCGCGCGTGGTCTTTATCTATACTAATATTATAAATAAGTAAAAATAGATTTTTTGTATGTTTGTTTGTAGCGAATAAACTAAAAAAACTGCTGTACTGTTTTTAAAAACCTTTTTTACCTACAGAAAGATACGTTATCAGCGAGTAATTAGCTGCCCGTCCCGACTTCGTACGGGTAAAATAAGGATTTTATCTCGTTCATTTTTTAATCAATAAGATATAAATATTTACCAATCGATTTATTCGCCCATCCAGTATAGTGTATGTGTGTTCAGTACAGGGCATATAATAATCCTACTTCCTACTAATATAATAAACTCGAAAGTTTGTATGGATGTATGGACGTTTGTTACTCTTTCACGCATAAACTACTGAATGGATTTTAATGAAACTTTACAATAATATAAGCTTAGGGAATACCAATTAAGTGGTACATATGGCAATAATGGAATATGTTTTCTTTATCCAAACATCACTAACATAGTGAAGTTCGTATATTTCTCCCTAAGAGATATTGATATAAGATATTGCGTATTTTGAATTTCATTATTTGCACCCAACTCTTCCAAACAAAAATAAAAGTTTCTAAAAACTTTGAAATTCATGTTTATTAATTCAATCAAAAAACTCAAATAGTATATTTCTATTTTTTTCAATTTTTATACTAATGCTTTTACCCCGTTTCTCCCGTTTGGAGTTAAATTTCTAAAAACGACGAAATACGTATGCATAGCTTTAATACTAAATATCATTCTTCTTACACCAAAAGTGACGGAATCCCCATACAAACTTTCAACCCCTTTTTTACCCTCTTAGATTTAGATTTTCAAAAACGCTGAAATACATTTTTATTTATTTTTAAGCTTGTTCATTAAATTTCATGCTTCTAACTTTAAAAATGACGGCTTTCTAAACAATCGTTCAACTCTTTAGGGGTAGAATTTCCAAAAATCCTACCTAAAATGTATCAACTACCAAAATTTCAAGTTTCTAACAGTTTAGGCTCTGCGTTAATGAATCAGTTAGGAAGAGCAATAATGTTATGTGTATAGATATCAACAAAAATACTTATTTTTTATAACTTTTGATGGACTCAACTAATTTTGATGAAATAAAGCCTAAACGGAATCTTGAAATATTTCTTATAATAATTCGGTAATTTCAATTTTTAGACGATTGAAAGATTAGACTGGACATACAGACATGCAGACAGTAAAAAAATTAAAAAAATGATTGCTTTGGTTTTGGTAAATCGTAAATAGCCATATAACCTTTAAAACAGGCAGTTATTTTGAAATAACAGACATAAACTTCAATTTTATTTATATGTAAAGAGATGTGTGGATAATTTATTAATTAATTCGTTTTTGTTATAGATTTATGTTATTTTATGTGTACAATATAAAGTATAAAGTAAAGGAAAAGTTTCTTCTGTCAGAGACTAAATAAAATCAGACTTAACCAAGGCTACTAATTTAATTAAACAAAAAAAAGGGAATTAAAACAAATGTTGTCCATTGAACTTGACACACATCTGAATAAGCTGCTTAAGCGGCCATTTTATGTAGAAAAAGTATATGATATACAAACAAAAGCAGCTATATAACAATTTTAATTAAAGTTTCAAAAGCAGTTATTTGACTGCTCTGGTAGGTTAAGTGTTAAAAATGAGATGACACTTATAGCATATATATATATATATATATATATATATATATATAAATATATTCATACATTAGGTAAGTTTCCACCAACAATAATTACACAATCATTAAAATAATCAAAACATATATAAAATCAAACAGCTAAACCATCATAATCAGTAAAGGTGTAGTAAGATATATATTTTTTTATAATCAAATATAATTAATTACTTAATGAAAACACAAATTTAACAAAAACAAAATATAAATGAAATCACATAGCTTAAGCATTATTACATTGAGTAAGGTCAATAAAATGCAGTAAATAAATGATATATATATTATTTATATATTTTTTAACCAAATACAATTAAAAGGCAAGCAAGAATATGACTACAGTACAAAATTTATAACAAACTAAAATATTGAATATTAAGATGGGTTACCAACCCATTCATTTTATATAAATTAATACATTTAATACATTATTATTTTTATCTTATTTATGTTATTATTGCAGTGATTTTTTTTTAAAATATATAATATCAATATCTGAGTACACTTAATTATATATTATATGCTCGCACAGATCTACTTCTTCCTATTCATGATTATGCTGTCGCAAGCTTGATGTAGCCAAAGAGCAATTGAATTAAGCTGAGAGATTACAAAATACTTTTATTCGGTTTATATTGGGATGAGGCAAATATAACCACGTTTCACAATTTTGTTCTCTTCTTAATTAGTTGCCCGTCTGACTTCGTAGGAATATGCACATCTTCTCTATTCTGTACTGTGTGTTGTTTAACCCTTTTACTCCCCCTTCATCACTTGATATTCATTAGATGATGACGGCGATGACGACGTCCCAGTGCTTTTATTTATGTGCTCCGTATTTTGTTGTTCGATCACTACTATTTTAGCTATCTCTATAGCTTTCTTTAGTGACAGATCAGAACGTTGTAATAATCTTTGATGTTTGGCGAGCTACTCTAACACATATTCGCTGTAAATTTATCGCTGACCAATGACTATTAATTCAACGAAATCGCATTTTAAACTGAAATTTTCTAGACTCGTAATAAAGTTGGTTATATTTTCGTGTTTGCTTTGTTTTCTCATAAAAAATACATGTCAGGCCATAGTTAAATTTTTCCTCGGTTTGAAATACTTGTTACATTTATTAATGAGGTCTTCTAAAGTAATTTCTGTTATTTTAATGTTGAATGAATTGAACATTTCGACACCTTTTCAACCAATCGAGTGTAACAAAATTGCTATTTCTCTCTATTTACACTTCTTATACATAACCAGTGGCTAATACTCCTTATATATATCCAGAGGCTAATAAATATAGTTCAAAATATGGTTGCCATTTTTTCCGCGTTAAATTGTTATTTATTTCGTTGTTTAGAAAAACCTTCGGTAGGTAAAATGTTTGAATTTTTATCTGCCGTTTTAAAACTTTTGACAGGAAACACGAATTTACGAAAAAAATTTACCTATTTAAAGTTTTAAGAAGTGATATACCACGTTTATGTTTAAAGCAAGCACTTCTAAAACCATGTATTATTGTTATAGTTGTTTTTTAGGCTTTGTTTATACACCTATATACTATTTACGTATTAATTATTGTCACTGAGTTAACTGACTTGCTCACACGCATTCTTAAAGCGTACTGTTATGAAAGATATAAGATAAGATCATAAAGATACACACAATATATATGCAATATTAGTTTTTATGCAAGAACAACACACGAAGCTACTGAAAACACGAAATTGTTAACAAAACTTTTTGATTTTGACAACTAACAGGTGCGCGTACTTTTCCTGCGCGTACTTTTCCTACAGATAATAATTTATTGATTTTTAGTAGTGATACTAAACTTTTAATAAATAAATAAAGAGATTAAAAATTATAGGACAAAATATAGGATAAATCATAAGCAAAAGTGTATATTACATGTAATATTTAATCTCTTTTTTTCGTTTCGTTTGACCATAACCATTTTTTAATAAATGTTCTACGCGTATCTTTAAATTGACATAACTTTATTATTTATGAACCGATTGAAATAAAACAAACACTAAATGTTAAGTGAAGTTAGCCACAATACATTAGTGAAAACCGCACTCAAATCCGTTATGCCGTTTTTAAGATTAGCGTGCACAAACGCACAGACAAACAGACAAACAGACAAACAGACAAAAAAATTATTAATCATTGTTTTGGGTTGTATTGGGTTTATAAAGACCCCCGATAAAGTTTTACTCATATATCTTCCATGTACAGACATCGACCAGTTACAGATTTATTATATGTATAGATGTTGAACTAGAAATACGCAAACGAAATCAAATAAAAGATTAGCAACATCATTGTACCTCCTATTTAACCTCTCTCCTATTTATCACTACACATAATACTCATACCGGAAGATGCAGCGCTTTTAGTATATAATAATATTATATAAGTAGCTCCGCTTTTTGAATTTAGAAAGAATGAACTACTGACTATAAAGAAATATTTTTATACCTATATAATACTCTAACTTTTACGCATGAATATACGCTAAGCATTTTTACCATAAGACATTTTTATAGCCCACCATTATATACTGAAATATTATAATGTCTGCTCTTAGTGTTTTCTTTAAGTTATATCCGCGAGTGATGCCGCGGGCACAGCTGTGTTGAATAAGTTTAACTAGAAAATTACATTGTTTGTTAATTCATTATTAAACAAAACAAATAATAAAATTAGAGAATTTTTTTTTCTTACTTAAGACAAAACAAGTCGCTTCTATTAGAACAATGCAAGAACTTAATTACATAAGAATTACATAACATGTCAGTCAGTATAAAATATGCCCTTTTATCATATTTATTTACTTTAAAATGATTTAACATGTATAGTATAAAATATAGATAAATATGAATATAAACGAACATTTTTAATTTTGCGGACGAATGGTCCAGTATGTCGATCTGTTAACCATAATCTATTCATTCATTTTCAGTACCGTTATTCCAATCAAGTTATGCTAATACCAACAACACACAGAGAGTCTTGATGGTAGCAATAATTGCTATGCATATATGAACTATGCTTTGCATACATAATTATTACAATATCGTATTTTATCTGGTTTATATGTAATATAAAAATAAAACATTGATGGTAGGTCTTGGTTAATTGTAAAATTAAAGGGTCTACCGTCTCTTATGTTTTTATTATTTTTACGCGGCTTACAGCAGAGTGAAATGGCTGTGGCCCAAGGTCACGTGAGTAATGAAATAGCGTTCATACTGTGTCTACCAAATGCTAGAAAATGCGATGCGGTCGAATTTAAGTGGTCAAATAAAGGAGGTTGATATGCTTTTCTGTGTGACAAAAATACATTAATATAATCAATTATGTATTATTATTATTATTCTATAACGGACGCTACTATGTACAGCGGCGGAGCAGTAAGATTAAACGCGGGTGAAACCACGCAGAACAGGTTATAGTTGTGTATATAACAGTTATATGAAAAATATTTAATACACTAATAAAATCACACCGAGCTTTATACTGCATTTAAAATCATGTGAATGTTTTCATTTATAAATGTTGCAGAAGCTGAAGGATTTTGTATCTTTAAAATTATTTGTCAACAATGTCGACATGGTCACAGTCGAGTGTTCTCAACACAATGATTTTGAACCCCACTCTACTGTCTTATGTCACTGTCATTGTCACCATTAGTGATACACAAATGAAAACTAACACTATATTTAACTATTATTATTTATTCTTTAACATATATAATATTAATGATTCTATTAATCTATATATATATATATATATATATATATATATATATATATATATAAAAAAAGACTTGTCCTGACTGACTCATCAACGCAGAGCCTAAATCACTGGGGTTAGAGACTTGAAATTTTGACAGTTCATGCATTTTATGATGAAAACGCGTAATAAGAAAGGATTTTTGGAAATTCCACCCCTAAAGAGGTGAAATAAGGGATGAACCGTTGTATCGCGGGTCCGTCACTTTTCATGTAGGATCCATGAAATGTTATGTACTAGCTTCTGTTTAGAAATAAATACATACGTATTTCACAGATTTTTAAAAACTACCACGCAAGAGGGTGAGATAGGGGTTGAAAGTTTGTATGGCGGGTCCGTCATTTTTTATGTAAGAAGCATGAAATTTAATTTTAAAGGATCTGAGCAAAAATAAAAGCAAACGTATTTTGTCATTTTTAAAAATTCAACCCCAAACGAGAAAAATGGGTTGAAACATTCGTATAAAAAATTGGTCTGATCTGCTTGAAATGTACTGTTTTCACAGCTTAAATAGACCATTATTAACATATTTTATCATTTTTGATTATGTCGCGAGCAAAGCCGCAGGGGAACCGCTAGTATAATTATATATGTATAATTATGCGATTGTTTCAACGTTTTTCAAAAATGAGAAAATCAGTTCAATAAAGTTTTAATTTCATCTCGTTCTGAAAATTAGACAAAGCTATAGTCTTGTATAGGGTTTTCCATTAAGGGCGCTTGATCTTTGAAATGCAAAAAAAAATACATGTAGGAGAGATATTTGCGAAACTTTTTTTTTTATTTGGAAGGTCTATCTACCCCATTATGTATGGACGGTGACAGCCACACCATTATCGTTTTCGACAAAATACGGACCAATTCCGTAGTGACTGTTTGGTGCGCCAAAATCCGCACCAAACAGTCACTTTCTGCGGGTGCATTGCCACTTGGTGAACCTCGTGTGGATTGGTCTCGTCCCAAATACGGCAATTTTGCTTGTTGACATAGCCATTCATCCAAAAATGCGCCTCGTCGCTGAAGATGATTTTTTTGCCAAAATCGGCGTCAACTTCCAACTGATCTAATGCCCAGTCAGCGAACACACGGCGCTGTCTATGGTCATTAACCTTGAGCTCTTGGGTCAGCTGGATCTTGTACGGGTGCAGGCTCAAGTCACAACGCAAAATTCGCCAAGTTGTCGTCTGCGAAAGGCCGAGTTCCTGTGCGCGACGCGGAATTGACTGCCGCGGGTTTTCGAGGACACTGTCGCGCACAGCGGCGATATTCTCGGCAGATCTCGCGTTACGTTGACGCACGGGAACCGGCTGATTGTTAACTGACCCGGTTGACTCGAATTTGTCCACCAATCGACGGATAGTCGACTCGGCAGGACGATCATCGCGACCGTAAAACGGGCGAAGTGCGCGGAACGTTGCTCGAACTGAAGACCCATTTTCATAAAACAATTTTATGATTTGCACGTGCTGCTCGACACTGTAACCTGCCATGGTGGTTTGGGAGGACGGAATGAATATAACACACTGCATTTGACAGCTGTCACTCAAACAACATGGCCGCAATCAGCTGTCAAAGTTCAAGCGTCTCTATTGGAAAACCCCATATAAGTGTTCTGGTCACATACAAGAACGTTTCCGATCACGAAGGAAAGGTTCCGTACTGAAAATACAAGAATAGTGCACTTAAATACTGCATAATATGTTAAAGGAAATAATATATAGTTTAATAAGTATTAATAAAATATTATATTTATCAGTGCGACAACATTACTAACAACAATAACAATTTGACTCGTCATAATATACAAATATAAATTATATCTCGCGACAACTAAAGCATACATTTCAACCGTTTGCTCTTCGACTACATAAATACGACTAACGATGTTCCGGCTATACTTTATTGGTATTTGTCGGTTTAAGTGTTTGATGGACGTTTGTGTTTGTAACCATTTTAGTCAAGGTGACCCAGTGCAAGTCCCGCTGGCTTTTCATGTGCTCAATATTTTGTTTCAGCGCTGGAGCGGTGAACAAAACAATACAAGCATCGAATGAAATAATGCCACATGTGTCATCCACTAAAACGTTTTGGAATTTTACCGTTTATTCTTCAAAACGCTTGTCATGTACATAATTTTTGTGACATTTGCAAGGGTGATATGTCGTGAGATGAGTTGTTCGAGCGCCAGCGGCAATATTTTTGTAGAACCATAAATGATACTAATAAAAATGGCGCTGAGTTTCATATCCTCTTGACTAATAAAAGTATTCATAAAATTTATAGAGCTTAGTTAAGGCTTTTTTTATAATTCTCGCTTTTGATCTTACACAAATTATAAATAATTTATATAATCATTGATGTCGTTAATATACCATTTACATAGTAAATACATAACATTAGCTACGCGCAGAGAAAAGAAGCATTTTATCGAACCCATCACATGCGAATATATTTATGTTTTTTAGCATTGTGTCAAAGGTATTTAACGATTCATCCTTAAAATGTACAGAGAAAAACAAAATGTTATAAAAACATGCGTTGTTTTATTAACCGAAGTTTTGAAACCCAATTGTCACCGCGGATGTCACGTAGCTCGCAATAACCTTACATCTGTCACGAACTCATGCCATTTGTTGTTACTTGTACCACATTCCAATGTATATTGTACTCTTATTACCTTGTGAAGAATTTAAAGTAAATGTATTTGAACATCCTAACCACGCGGTTGCTTTTACGCTAGTACTAAGCGTTATTAAATAACATGATATTAGGTCCTTAACTATGCAATTGCCGATTTTTATTACTGGCTAGTGTGACGATCTTTCATTCTAGCTAGAATTCCAAATTCAAATTAATTTTATAATATAGCTAAGTAATTTATGCATTTGTACATCTACAAGGATGAATTAAATATGCATATTTGGTAATACTTCATGCATTTCAAAAAGATTAATTAAATAAAAGTTTAAGAATGAAATGTTTCGAAGTTGTCTTCATTTGCTGGTTTGATATTATTTATATTGTAATATTTTTTAATCACATTATTCACAAATTTTACTTCTTAGTTCTGACTTTGTAATAAAGAAATTGACAATTATAACATATAGATAAGATTAATAATACAATATTTTTTTTATTTAAGCATTACGTTTATTACGAGAAAAAAATATTTTAACTTTCACATAAGATCATATATTATTTTTTAATATTAAACATCCTTAAAGATAAAGTTGTAAGGTCCAATTAAATAATTAATAGTAGCGGGGCGAGTCTTCAAAGATGGTCCAAACCATTCCAAATGAAAACTGTCAATCACTTTCGAGACGAAGGTTTCTATTTCAAGTTCAGCAATGCGTCGACCTGATGAAAAAATAATAATATTGTAATAAATAAAACAGAAATATTATATTTAAGAAGGAGGTTACCGACGTGATTTATATCGATGGAGCTGGAAAAACTGAAGGGGAAGGCTTTGTGGGAATCGATTTCCTACAGTACAGGCTTTACGTACTCTCCAAGAAACAAAAAGCTTAACACTTTCTTGCTTAACAAACTTCTCTAAATTCGGACAGCTACTAAGAATTTCTCGACAGAAAATAAACAAGATTAATTTCGATAACCGGGATTCGAGTCTGGAACCTGATCTGCAGTTTTACAAATTTGACAGGAGACAAGCGAGGCAATTAAAAAAATAGAACAAAATACATATACATTTTGTATAAACCTACCTATGCAACTTCACACACCGAATCCGAATGGTCGATAAGCGAAGGGGTGTGCGTTGCCGTAATACAGAGGATCATCCTTATCAACTATCCACCTCTCTGGTATAAACTCGGCCGGATGCGGGAAATATTGCTCCATTAATGACATATACTGATTACCAACTACCACAAACATCTGGAATATGATTTATACATTACATACACTTTTATTTGTAATCATAAGGAATTATGTTTCCCATGCATAAAATATGTCGCTTAATTTATGAATGTGTAATTATAATTCATAAATAGTAATAAAAATATAATTATCCTTAAAAGAACTGAGTATAGAACGCGTGATTCTTAACCGATGATCACGAGTTTAAGCCCAAGACAGCACCACTTAATTTTTTTGTGAACGAAACATCGTAAGGAACCTGGCATGTGTCGAATTTCATTGAAATTTTGCCACATGTGTATCCACCAACCTATATTGTGCAGAGTGGTCGAATAAGATCCCAGCAATGGGACATGCAATGGCTGCTTAATTCTGCTTTTTTAAATGTATTTCTATGACTTCACACCCAAATATTACTATAAAACGTTTTTATTAAACTTACATCTTTCGGTATTTTGTAACCCAACACATTATATTCTTTTGTTATTTGTCTAAAATTTCCTCCAACTACTGGCATTAATCTCATAGCTTCTTTAATACAACCTTTAAGATATGGCTGTTTTTCTTGCTTCGACATTATCTCCTCTCGTAATTTTTTTTGTTTCTCCGGATTTTTCGCAAGAAGAAATAACGTTGCTATGACTGAATGGGCAGT
Organism: Nymphalis polychloros; assembly: GCA_905220585.2. NCBI lineage: Eukaryota > Metazoa > Arthropoda > Insecta > Lepidoptera > Nymphalidae > Nymphalis > Nymphalis polychloros. The sequence continues at coordinate 11,549,496 of HG992245.1, forward strand.
CTGAAATTCATATACTTTAATTATATAAGGTGTTGATGAAAATTAAAGTAGTTTTCTTCTTTTAACAAAAAATATAACATTTTGAAATATTTTTGCACTTATTCCAAGGCCCAAGTTTTTCAAATATAAATGACACAAAGATATTATTTGGTATCAGAAACAAAATATTTGCATCGTTTGTGCACCGTTTCATATTCCGCCTCAAGTCTGTAACATTGTTTCCCTGGCAGGAGACGAGGCTAATGTACTACCATTCGTTGCATCTTACAATAGGACGTAATTGTCCTGTTTCTAGGAAACCGCTTTCAACTCATCGGACATTTTTAATCATCACGACTTATAATGATCCCAATAAGAGTAAGAATGTGGATAGCTGCAAGAGCCCTTATTCATATAACTATATGCAAACTAAAATATTAGTGATGTTCTTTTTTTATTACCGTATCAATACCAGCGAACAGCATATCGCTTGCCATTATTACTGCAACTTTATGATCAATTTCAAGTAATTTTTCAAGCACGCCTTTTTCTTCATTTGGTGATTCTTTCCTATTCTTAAGATTTTCTATTGCTTTATTTATAAAATATTCATTTAACCTTAAACATGATACTTTAATTAATATATCATAAGAACCTTTTTAATTACTTATAAGTACTAATATATTCTGAAAAGAAACTTAACTAATAATAATTTTAAAAAAGTTTGTAAAATATATACTACCGATTTTTAACTTACTCTGTAAAAGTATAAATAAACTATAAAGTGAGTCTTTGAAAGTTCTAAAATATTTTTAATAAATATTAATAGGAGGTACACAGCACAATTATAGTTTATACAGATTCATATAATCTTCCAGGTTGACAAACATGATTATATCGTTATATTATCATGGATAAAGGCTTACTGAATTTGATCTTCATAATGTTTCATTGTTTTCTTAAACGTTGGTGTCGAGATGTATCTCCAAAGACTTGGCTGGAAGTCAAGTTTCTGTGCATTGATCATGACGTCATGTACAACTTGTATTAGCTTTTTCACAGGAGAGTCATCCGTGAGGTGGGAATTAAAACAGTTAAGTCGTCCGCCAAGTGCTACCACACCAACAGACTCCAACGCCCACAAGTTCATTTCCTCATCAAATTTACCATCAATCATATTTTTGTCATTGCGTTGTGATTTCATTCTGTAACAAAAGACATTACTATCTACTTTCCTATCGTTGAAAGCGTAACGAACATTTAATATGTCTTACACTGTGAATGATCACTTTCTTTCAACTGACCAGTTATTTGAACGTTTGTCTTTCTGCTATTTTTTGGATTTTCACCAAATAAGAAAAAAAATGATGAGCACATACCTTTTTACCATATCTTCAGCCACTTCAGTTAAAATATCTCTATACAGTTTGATCGATTTTGGCTGTAGTAAGGCTGGGTTCACAACTGATCTGAATTTGCGCCATGTTTCTCCATGCCTGAAAAAAACACCTGTAATCTACAACAAACGAAACGAAACTATTCCGTTTACATTTTATAAGTTCATAAAATCTCTTGTATGCATTCATGAATCGTACATATAATTGAGCCAAAACTTTTACAGATGTTGTTGGCACTTGTGTGGTAGCGAGAGACACGAGCGTTGAGCGAGAACAAAATAGACATTGCAACGAATATTTTTTTTATTATTATTTACTCTTATGTCATACATTTTAGTATATATTAAACGTAAATAAAAATATGTTATCTATGTTTGTATAGAAGTCTTCTGACTTCTGCCTCATAGATTCTCTAGGATAATTTTGACCATTAGTCTCGGAGGCAGACGACATGACCAAATAAATTAGTGCCCTTTTTATCAACAACGCAGCAACGTAAGACCTAAATTAACTTGACTAAATCGATTTGTATTGATCTGAATTCGTTATCGTTATCGATGTTCACACATAACATGTTCATACATGAGCAAATCATAAATTGAAATGTTCGCTGGCTCCCTAGCTATACCTATAACTTACTCCGTCAAGAGACCTGTAGATTCGTTGAAGGCAGCGTTATTTTTTCTGCTGTGTTGTTTTTTAAAGTATTCCAGAGATTGAAATCCCGGCCGTACAGGAGCCCAATTTTCATTTCGGAATATCTGAAATATTTATGCAATTTAATATCTGCTTTAAAAAACATAAACAAATATTTTTTAAACTAAAATAAAGGAGAAAATTTATCTACAGTTTGAGCATGATTGAGCAAATATTCATTCACAATTTACATTAAATTTAACGATATGTATAAAAACATACTTACATGAAATGCTGCTTCCGGGTCAAACAGAAATATTAGTGGAGACGATCTCAAAACTCCGTCAAGCTTAACGATTGGTCCGAAGTTCTTATATAATATCTCTTGTAATTCATTGTGATTATGTAACATACCTAAACAAAATATATAAATACAATATGACAAAAAAGCTTTATACAATAAGAGTATTAAAAAGTTAATTTGGTCCAATCAATTTACTAACGCCTACAAAAAAAGTACTCGTATAACCTATACGGCACATTTTATTATGAACGCTTAGGATCTTCTTGTCCCATACACAAAAAAAAAATAACATCTGTTATTTTAATAATCTAAAGTAAATAAAAGTCATGAAAGTAAAAAATCTCAATGTCATGAAACCCTATATATAAATCTCGTCATTATGGTTGCCGTTTAGATAAAGGTTTCTCGAGTCGCCCAAACTGATTAGTATTTCTGTTACTTATACCTCCTGGTAAGAAGTGCAGTATCTGGCCAATAATAGGCAGAGAGGATGGTCCGGGAATTTCTTTCCATGATTTTAAATTGGTTTCATCGGTGAAATTGATATCTTTAGTAGTCGATATTGATCTGAAATTGTAATAATAATTTTAGTAATTGTAATTATAATAATATAGCGGAAAAATAAGTAAATTAATGATAACTAATGTCTGCTATCAATTTTACGCTCTCAATACTGAACACTCGCAATTTCATTTGACATAGCTAATACTGTAATTATACCATTTGATTTGTTACGTCTCTTGTTTCTCTGACTATAAAGGTCTTTCTTATTTTATTTTATGCAAGACAAATTGATATATTGTATCACACTAAATCAATTTTTCCTGGTAAACGGCATTGATTTATTATTGCTATTTAAAAAAATAGTTCGCCTGGGTAGATAACACCCACTCATCAGATATTCTACCGCAAAACAGCATTACTTGAGAGTGAGCGAGTGTAATTATAGGCACAAGGGACATAACATCTTAGTTCCCAAGGTTGGTGGCGCGTTGGCGTTGTAAGCGATGGTAAACATCTCTTACAATGTCAATGTCTATGGGCGTTGGTGACTACTTACATGGCCCAGGCCCAGGTGGCCCATATGTTCACCCGCCTCCCTGTGTTATAAAAAAAAGAAGAGGATAGTGACCATAACAATTAGGCGCTGTGTGAACGGTCGTGGGTACCATCAATACTAATACAACAAATTGTATAAATCATTCTAGCAGTTGTCGCAGTCTTATTGTTTTTTCTTCAAAAAACAATTACAGTGCCTCTTTTAAACAATAAGCATTTCTTAACCTGTAATCTCCACATCGCTAGGCGTTCTATAAGCTGCGCTATTAAAGCTTAAAACTTTGTATTGTGTGCCTTCGAACACTTGACCCAGGGTTTCGAGTGGAAGCCGTTTATTGTAATTATGACTTTGAAGTTCTCTAGAAACAACTTGGCCTGTAAAGTTATAATTAAACTTGTACGTTGATGGTTTCCTACAATCGTTTTTGAACTCTTTAACCTGTCAAGCTATTGAAATAACCGACGTTCTCATTAATATTTTTTGAATGTTGTAAATAAACGTGATTCAAGCATATTTAAAATCATACATAATATTTTATTTAAAAAAATAATGAAACATATTTAGTATAATATAAATATATACAAGAAGCCGACAACAACCGTCGGGCAGTAGCCCACCAGACAAACACACCCCGTCTGGTCGGAGGATCCTCTCTTTTAAATGGTCAACGCCAAATACTTATTATTTTACAAATACTTGTATGTTATTGAAATAGAAATATATAAATAAAATTAAAATACAATTTAATAACTTAAACATATCAGTGCGAAACAATGTTACTTAAACTACAAAAACCCAATCAACTGGCCCGTTTTTTAGAAATAACGATATTATACAAGCAACTTTATTATATCATGTTACATTTTCAATAACATGGCAATTTCCTTACAAAATGATATTTCAAAATAATTGGTTTGCATTGCAAGGGATCTTAAATTTATTGTTATAAAATTGATCTTATATTGTTCATTGATGGAATTACGTTAGAAATCTTCGCGGAAGTGCGCGCAATAACACACCCAAGTGTCATTGCTATTATTGTTTCCAGTCCTTAAAATACAATTGTTCGACTAGGTATTGAATTAAACGACACAATTTGCTCCAAAAGACGGTAATTTTTAAAGGCCAGAAATTCTTTTTAACCTTAACATAACCTTATAATATTCAGCATTGTCTCACTATTTCAAGTAAAATACTTTCAAAAAAATTCTATAAAAGGAGACATAATAATTTCGACACAACTGCAAAAAGCCAAAAATGTCCGACTATAACCGTAAACCTGGCGACCCCAATCACGATATTTTAAATACGGGACAATAACAAACAAATAACAAAGAAACATCAATTTATATAAAAGATCTAATATACCAAAAACTTACCTTACAATCGATAATTCCTTACAAATGGCCTCCAAATTAAACGGCAATCGTCTCAAAGCGTTCATGATTTTACAATTATCATGTATTTAAGAAAGAAAAAAATCACCACAAATATGTCACTTCGTATCTTATCAACATTGAATCGATATTAATGTATTGTTTCGTATGTAGTTTCTTTTTAATTTTGAAGTTTATATAAAATCAAGGTGCATTAACTATATAAAACAGTGCACAATATTGTGTTACGCGATTACTGAACGAAACATTACTCAATACAATATTCATTTGCTATGACCTTGTTCCTTTGATGCTATGAAATACTATTAGATCCCAGTAAGGCCATTAATGATTAATTCTTACGTTATGCTTACAATAAATATATATAATACAATAAAAGTAATAAATTATATATTAGTATGTGATCATGCTTCGTGTAATTTTTCCATCTATCCATTCCTTGTCAATCTCAATTGAAATATTATTCTTGTAACTTCGGTGGGGCTTCTAATTTCGTCTATTTAGTTATCAATGTGTTTTAAAAGTATACTTATATAGATTCAGATCATATAAAATTAATTCGACTAAAAAAAATAAAATGAAATACCCATTAAAATTTTAAAGAAAAAACACGCCGTCTAAAAGATTGTCCTGTGGCATAGCACCCAAGACGCTAGCACTGTGACTTTGGGCTAAATAAGCGCCAGCTCTTGGGTCACCAGAAGTGTGGACCAGTTTCTTGGAGAGGTCTTTCAATTTTCTTAGTATCAGACGACCATGGACCTAATATTTCGAAACTCAGCCCCACATAATTCATATTCGTTTGATAATAATGAATATTTGCGACGCTTGAGTATTTGAGCAACTTCAGCTTCATTCGCCTATTTAGAGTTCAATACATCCATTTATATATTAAATAAATGTTTTCAATATTCAATTTAGTTTATTATTTATTAGGATAATAAAATAAAATGCCTTTGGTCTAATCACTCGACAAGTTTAGTAGGCTACAGATCCCGATGCCCTGAGTTCTAACCACAGCTCAGACTGATAAAATAGTCTATTGGATTTTCCGTCAAGATATTCTTAGTAGCAAAGCGACTTAAAAGTTTTTCGTCTGCGACGTGCCTTAAATAGAAAAAACTTAAATAGTTAATGTAAGATAATACAGCCGTTGTTAAGGTGTTCTAATAGTTTGTAGTATCATAAACAAAAGTTATGATCAAAGTCGAAATAGTTCGGTCCAGTCAAAATTTAATTAGTTCTAGCTGAAAAGAAACTAAAAGAAAAGAGATAAACACTGGCTTGTAATAATAGAGTTAAGTTACTAGTTCAAGTACACAGCTGCCAGCCAGTCTAATTCAACCAAAGTGCCTCTCATACTTATATCTACAGGCATGGAATGCCGTACTACTATATACCATTCCAAACATAGTAGAATAATATTCAATGAAATAAATATTGCGTCATACGTCGATATTAAGGTACTAAAAAGGATTTAACATAATTTTTTATATTATCTAGCGTAGTAGACTCACTTGTTGATTGTGATATTGCTGATCGAAATATAAATATAACATACTCATTTGTAATATGTAATGACAAACTTTGCTTATAATGAAGATTAAGAATAAGCTTTTTTATATATCATAAACATAATTTGTAACGCTCGAAGCACTAATCGTCGTTTTGAGTAATAATATAATTATACAAAAAGTCGTTCATTATTTGTACTTGGTGAACCAAACAAAAGTAAATACACGAAAGCTACACTTTCTAATGTAAATAATCATAACTATAGTATTTCTATGACTGCCTCGTTGGTCTAGTGACTAGATATAAGGCCGCAGACCCAGTGGTCCTGCGTTCAATTCCCAGGTCGGGCCAATAAATAGTTATTGGGTTTTTCTGTCAGAAAATTCTCAGTAGCAGCCCGGAGTCTGGAAGTTGGAAGTGTGTACACTCCCGTGCCTCGGAAATCACGTTAAGCCGTTGGTCCTGCGCCTGAACTCTTTCCGGTCGTGTCGGATTGCCTTCCCATCGGATTATGAGAGCTATGGAAAAGAGAGTGGACCTGTGCTTGCGCACACACCTGTGCACTATAATATCTCCTGCGCAGTTGGATAATCTCTCTTGAGATTGGCCGCCGTGGCCGAAATCGGTCTGGAGGACCTTTATTTTTTATTTATCATTATGACATGCTACAATGTCATGTATGATATTCCGAACACTAAACTTATGTTGTCCCTAAAAGGATAAATCATTTTACTCGAAAATATATTTATCTTGTAAAACTATTCATGCATCGAGATATGAACGAAATCCAATGCTAGAGATATTCTAGTTAATACTAGTTATTCATATGTAAGTAAATAGTTGTAGTTAGCTATGTTATATAATGCCACGGATCAATACAATAAGATAAATAGTAATTAACACGTATCTTATATTACTAAGATTTAAACTTTCATTCAAAAACATACGTAAATTAAAAACATTACAAATTTAATTTTAATAATTATTAGTTATGCCTTTTTCTTTTTTTTTAACTTCACCTAAACCACATTCAAGTACTAGGACAGCATAAGTTATTAGAAGGTCAATGGAAGCTATGGTTCCTACGCATCCTCAATAATAATGGTTGTAACACATGACATTGTGTTCGACAAACGAACCGAGAATAATATAGCGGATATGGTCAATTCGTACTGTATAGAGTGCGCCTGGATCAGTACAAAGCGACTTAATACTTCTTACGTTGTTATGTTTGTGATATCTATAAGAGTTATTTATTTGTTTTCTACACATAAATAACTTTTTATAGATAAAACAAATACAAACAACAATAAAAAAATATTTTGTTTCCTGTAATCCATATCGTAAATCATTATAGGTGCAATTTGTTTTTTTACATAATCATTGTATGAATTTAATATTTAAAAAAGTATATCCATCTATCAAAAAAATATCAATTCTGATTTTAAGACGAAAAATTAACCAGCTGATATAATAATTAAGTGTTAAACATTTTGCACCATCAACTTTTCTTGATAACTTAGAATTTATAAGCACATAAAGATCACCTAAATCATACATACATATTTGTGTTAAGATTACACAATAATAAGGTATCAAAAAACAAATTCGTAGCTAAAATAATCTTCTTTAAAATTTTAACAAAAAAAAATTATCAGTTCAATGATTCAATACACAATATCAATTCATTATCTCAATACTAATTACAATACAGACACAATACGATGTTAATACTTAATAATATTTCGATGACAATATGTATACAAATTTCTGACATGTATTTTTATATCGTTCGTACCTAAATACAGTTCAGTAAAGACTTTCGTTTTTGCTCAACGTATTTCCTTTGAAAATTTATTCATTTATTAATACAATAATACACACACTAATTCATAAATAATTTATAATTTTCAATAACCCCATGTCGTACGTACGTAAACATTTCACTCAGACTGATTCATCTAGTTACAATAAATAGTTGACTAGAGAGCATTTACCTTGCATTTGTCGTTAAGTATGGACGTTCCAAGCGCCTAGATAAAACATGTTTGTTTTGGTCAAAGTTAGTTTACTTTCGATAATCTTGTCTCAAGTGCAATGTGCTCCTAAGAAGAAATCTTATTCGGAAATTAAGCAATGTGATATCGGACCGTTGGCTGATGAAATAGCATCGTACGATACAGTGGTCAAGGATATAATAGACTACGCGGTTAGTGGTCCGTTCAAAAGGAAGACTTATAATGAGTAAGTAATAAATATTGGCTTTATGACTATTCTCGGTAGTAGGTAAGTTAGATATAACGTTATCTTGTGTGAAGCTAATTTGTACATAATTTTATAATTAAAATACTTTAATATGCTTATATACAGTTTTATAAATATTCATTTTTTATAATTTTATAATTAGCCGAACTACTTAAATGGTCTAAAACTCTACAATTTCTTATAGATTTTATTAATGTGACATACATGTGAATTGACTAGCTCTGCCAATAGGTATTAACATTATCTTACATTATAAATGCGCTGGCAACCATGAGATCTAACTCGCTACATCCGTATGCCTATAATAACACTGGCTTAATCGCCGTATATGAACCCTGATGGCGCTGTGGTTAGAAAACGTGAATGGTAACCGATGGTTCAGATTTCAAACCTGGGCATGCACCACTGAATTTTAATGTAAGCAACTCAAGATAATAAAGTTACGTTTTTATAAGAGTTGTTAAGAATTAAATTGTCTAAAATAGTTTTAATTTTTGTATATAATTCATCTTGTGCTCGGCGATGAAGGAAAACGTCGTGAGGAAACCGTCACATGCAGGTTTGAAGGATAAAAATTTACCACGTGTATCCGTCAACCTGCATTGGACCAACGTTATATTGTAGTAAGCTCCAAATCTTCTCCTCAATATGGAGGACGCCTTAGCGGGGTAATTATAGGCTGTTAATTTTAGTACATATAACCTCAAACGTGATGTCAGGTCATGTCGAATTGTCGAATCGTGTCATATCGAATTGTTTGTTTTGCTTTTAGTTTATAGTCCAGTCAAAAAGAGATTTAACCATGGAATGCAAAATTACAAAACATATTTTTGTTTCTTATATTTGATGTACCGAAAGTAATAGACACTCGTAGTAGCGATTTAATCGAGGTCAAATGTCACAAAACGTGTCATCTATAACTGTCTCATTTCCTATACTCGTAAATGACTAATAATATTTTCATAACAGTTGTAGAGAATGAAAAATCTCTATAATCTTTGACGATATACATACATAATCGCGCATGTGTGGCGTCGAAAACTCTTGAGGTACCATTTTTTAATACTACTTCCTTTGGTAACTCGTTTTCCGTTGTTGCCGCTCGCCTATGGAACTCTCTTCCAGATAATATTTTCCATAATAGTGTTACATTAAGATCGTTTAAAATCAGAGTTAAGCAACACTTTCTTTCCACTTAAGTTTAATTTATTTTATATGTATGTATATATTTTTTTTGTATCTATGTAAGTTGAATGTATATATATATTATAGATAATGGTATATATTAATATATTTATTTGTATTTAGTGTGTAATATATTCATTTATCGTTAAGTCTACTTGAATTTTATAATATAAAACTAATTGATATTGTACCTACACCATAAATATGTATTACAAATAATCTCCACTAGAATCAGGGTTTCTGGAAGAGATCTCTTGTTAGAGATAAGTTATCCCTTTGTACACATTTTTCATTTATATAATTTTCTGTATACTCTGTTGGTACATAAATAAATAAATAAATAAATAATGAACTCAAAGTTCTTGAGAGATGGAGAGAGAGTGCGAAATGTGTGGACTGCTTAGCTGTGTGTTTGATAACGCAAGGTCAACTGTAGAATCGAATACTTAGTAAAAATAGAGTTCATGATTTAGTTAAAATATTATTAATATTTATGATGATTATTATTATCATTTTAATTTTATTTTCTATGCTATCGTTTTACCGCGGTATTTTTTTCGTTTTTGCTGGATCTTATCCAAACAAAAACGGTTGGAATATTATTATTATTATTAATAAATCGTAATTTATAACTTAGTAATAAAGAAATGAATATTTATAACTATTATACATAAGTCCTTAAAAGCCTTACGTTCAAATGACACACAGTGCACTGCCCTGAATGAATATATGAATGAATTTATAACCGGTATCACTCGGGACGATGTAGAGATTCTAACGATATGCCAAACATCCAAATCTATTCAGGGATTTAAAACTCATGGTGTAATAAAACAAAACTTACACTCCCTTTTTTCGAAAAACCTGTAAAAATAAATAATACCAGTCATAAAATAACCCACAACTGAGCTAATATAACCTGCTTAAGTCCTCTGCCTTAATGATAATGTTGATATCTGTTCACACAACGCTGTACTAATGCAGGTTGATGTATATTCCACATACAAATATCGTCACGAACCGTCAGCGTCGAGAGTGAGATGAACTATTCAAACAAAAATTAAGCACATGAAAAGTGCTGTCCGTATTTGAACCAGCGTTCTTTGTTTGAAATCCATGTGTTCTATCCTCTGGAATATTTTTAAATTCATATGCAAATTACCATACACAACACTTATGCATTTTTAGTTATTTTTACTGTTTTCACTATAGTATTTCCTATGAACAAACAATCCTAGGCAGTATGGTAATTATAACAAATTCGTTACGGCTATAAAGTGATTCAGTGTTGTTAAAACATTTCTAGATTTTTTTAAACAAAGTTTAATTTAGTGATAGAATTTTAATAAAAAAATAATTGAGGTTGATTAGTATCCTGAGATTTCTTGAACAAAAATATTTTAGTCGGTCATGGTATTTCATAAATTAGTAATACATATAAATAGTTTATTTTATTACAGAAATAATATGAAAATATCTGAAAAAGTATTTTAATTTTAGATATACAGATAAGGTCCTGAATGTTATCTTAAAACTATATATTTTATTGGATGTATATAGAAAATTTAATATATTTTGGGGTCGAAATCGGACCGAAGTCCAAGTGGAGCGAGATTGTTTTTTTGTTCCTTTAAGGATACACCGAGCTGGCCACTAATGCATTTTTTTAATATTGGTAGGTGGACGGGCAAATTGATCACCTGGTGGTTAATCACAATCGCCCATAGACATCGGTGTCGCAAGAAATATTAATCATTCAAGTTATTCATGTTATATTACACCGGCTCATTCAGCTTTTTAATTGAAACACAAGTGTGGTTGGTACCTACCGAAACGGGCTTGTACAAAGCCCATATTATCAAGTATATTTATAGTTTGGGAGACTTAGAAGTTAAATTCTTGTAATAATATATTATAATGTTTATTAAAGAAAATGCAAGATAATACATAATATTGAAATTTGTAACTTTAATCTTCTACGAAAACTTGATAAGATAGAAAAACGATCTTTCCTAATCCTAAATATCTAGAAATATTAAGATTATATCGAATATATCTCAAGTAAATATAATGTTTTCGACAGCCGACGATTTTTCTTATAATGATAAGATAGTCTCTCAACAAAAGGGTATTTTCTTATCATAACATCACATTATTATCAAGGCACGGGCAGAAAAATGAGTTTCTCCGCCCGAATCTTTGTAACCCTTTTTATTATTTTTGCTAGTGAGGCTAAATTTTTACCAAAAAACCGTAACAGCTGCCGATCTTTATTAGGAGATGATCTGATAAAAGAGATAGCGTCATATAAACATGTAAGAAATGAGATATTTAAATATGTTTTGGAAGGTGATTTCAAGAGTAAAACTTATGATGAGTGAGTAAATATTATTTGTTTTTAACTTTATCGATCGCATAAATTTCTATTTTAAGTGCACCATAGTGGTTTCACCAAAAATTCTCTATTATTAAAATCTATCTTTTATTTTTTTAAGAACATGTGTAAAACCAGTACCAATTTGATATAGGTACCTATAATGTCATTTATTTTTTAATCAACGTGTAAATTTCTAGGAAAAAGGTGTTTATATATAAAGTAACAGCCTGTGAGTGTCCCTGCTGTCTACTGCTGGGCTAAGGCCTCTTCTCCTCTTTTTGATGAGAAGGTTTGGACCTTATTCCACCACGCTGCTCCAATGCGGTTTGGTGGAATACACATGTGACAGAATTTCAGTGAAATTTGACACATGCAAGTTTCCTCACGATGTTTTCCTTCACCGTCAAGCACGAGATGAATTATAATCACAAATTAAGCACATTAAATTCAGTGGTGCTTGTCCGGGTTTGAACCCACGATCATCGGTTAAGATTCACGCGTTCTTGCCACTGGGCCATCTCGGCTTTTTGTATGATTATATATATGACTGCCTCGTTGGTCTAGTGGCTAGATATGAGGCCGCAGACCCGGTGGTCCTGGGTTCAATTCCCAGGTCGGGTCAATAAATAGTTATTGGGTTTTTCTGTCAGAAAATTCTCAGTAGCAGCCCGGAGTCTGGAAGTTGGAAGTGTGTACACTCCCGTGCCTCGGAAAGCACGTTAAGCCGTTGGTCCTGCGCCTGAACTCTTTCCGGTCGTGTCGGATTGCCGTCCCATCGGATTATGAGAGCTAAGGAAAAGAGAGTGCACCTGTGTTTGCGCACACACTTGTGCACTATAATACGTCCTGCGCAGTTGGCTAATCTCTCTTGAGATTGGCCGCCGTGGCCGAAATCGGTCTGGAGGACCTTATATATAAGTATATATATATATATATACTTTTTTTGTATATTATAATATATTTACATTAAAACCTTAAATAAATACAAATAAAAATTAAAAATATTTATTACACAAATCGTGACCGAGTGGAATGGTGGCAAGATTGCTAGCAGCATATCCCCCTTGAATCGCAATTAAAAAAATATATATATATTATATTATATATTATTATTCAATATATATTTAAGTTTAAATGTAGCAAAATCTGTTAATTATGAAATAAAGAATAATCATTGTTTTATTTGCATTCCCAGGTTGGAAAAATTTGTTGACACATTCGGTGCGCGGCCCTCGGGATCGCAAGTTCTCGAAGATTCTATCGATTACATGATTCAGCTAACTCGAGAGGAGGAAATAAATGACATCGTTACGGAAGAGCTTGAGGTAATTAAGAGCAATAGGGAACACGTTTCCTCAATATTTATCTTTTTGTACTATGCTGTTCTTGGAAAACTTTGCTATATAAATCGAAATAACAAAGTATATTTTTGTAGTGGTATGTACTATAATATTAAACATATTTACAGGTACCCCATTGGATAAGAGGAACAGAAAAGTTAACTATGTTACAGCCAAGAATTAAAGATATTGATCTATTAGGCCTTGGACGTAGTGTTACCACGCCACCTGAAGGGATTACAGCTGAAGTAGTAGTTGTGAAAAATTTTGAAGAACTGTCTAATTTATCGAATGATGATGTTAATGGTAAGATTGTTGTATATGATCCAATATTTACAACATACGGCCAAACTGTTGTTTATAGAAGTCAAGGAGCTGCAAAAGCAGCAGAAAAAGGTGCTGTTGCTTCACTAGTAAGATCAATTACTCCATTTTCTATCAACACACCCCATACTGGATCTCAATACTATGATGACAACATTAAAAAAATACCAGCCGCTGCAATATCACTTGAAGATGCAGATTTGTTAAGGCGATTTTATGACCGTGGAGAAAAAATCGTACTAAATATCACAATGTCATCGACACTCGAAACGAAAACTTCAAGGAATACTTTAATAGACCTAAAAGGTTCCGATCATCCGGAAAAATTAGTAATTGTCTCCGGACATATAGATAGTTGGGATGTTGGTCAAGGTGCGATGGATGATGGTGGTGGTTTGTTTGTGAGTTGGGCTGCACCAGTTATTCTAAAACGTCTGAACCTAAGACCTAAACGAACAATTAGATCAATTTTCTGGACAGCCGAAGAATTCGGACTAATTGGTGCCTATGCTTACGAAGAGAAACATAGAAACGAAAGTCAAAATATTAATTTCATAATGGAGTCCGACGAAGGAACCTTCGCCCCACTTGGCTTAGCAGTAGCTGGTACCCAAAAAGCTCGTTGCATTATAGCTGAAATTTTAAAACTATTCAGATCAATAAATGCCTCCACATTAGTCGAAGACGATAACCCTGGTTCTGACATAGCTGTAATTATCAAGAATGGAATTCCTGGAGCAAGTCTTCATAATGCGAATGAACGCTACTTTTGGTTCCATCACACTGAAGGAGATACAATTAATGTCGAAAATCCCGATGAACTAGACTTATGTGCTGCATTTTGGACAGCCGTGGCTTACATTATAGCAGATATTTCGGTTGATATCCCGCGTTAAATTGCCAATGATGTCAAACACTACACAAACAATAAATAATTCATATATTTATATCAGTTTTAAGTATTGAGCACTTCTTAAGTATTAAGCTTTCAAATTATAATAAAACAAAATTCCATAAATTGTTTGTAAACAAAGTCTTGACATATACTATATTAGTTTTGGATGTGTTTAATACAAAATATATATAAATTATATATTCGTTTTCATGATTATATATCTAAGGTCCTCCAGAAATCCTATTAAATCGAGTGATAAATATACATTGCTTCAAAATATCTTCTATGTCCCAATTTGTTCAGCTTTTGCCATTATTCAGAAGGGATTAATAATTTGTTGTTACCGGCAATTACTAATAACTATTAAATCCTTTTTAATAGTTATTAGAAACTACCGGTATTCAGTTTAATATTAATCAAATACTTGAGCAACATTCTGATAACAATATATCTGCTACTAAATAGTGGATTTTAAGCTAATGCAAATTATACATCGAAATGAGTTCTTACTTTGCAGCATTACCAATCTTGGAAAATAGTGACGCAATGTTTTTTTTTTTTGTTATGGTAAAAACAGAGTGATCTCTTAAATTATAAATATATATTTTTTATTTTAAATAGGTAAGAAAGAACAATTGGGCCACCTGCTGGTAAGTCATCAAATATCCCTTACATCGTCAATGCGCCATCAAGTAAGATGTCCCTTGTCGCTGTTGTTACAATGACTCACTCGCCCTACAAAACGGACACAAAAATACTTAGTATTGTTATAGAAGATGTAATAAAAGGGTTTTGCACAAACGGGTTTACCCAAAGCCCTACCAAAAATATACAAAGTTGCTATAAAATATGGTTAAAATATTTTATTCTAATGATACTCTTTGATGAATGAAATCTTTTACTTATGTTATCCAATCAATAGACAGATACTTAGTATTACACTGTTTCTAAGTATACGCTGCCTAAGCAAATTAAAATTTGTCGAGTTAAAACTAATTCAAGTTAATTTCACGCTCGTGTAAAATTGAAATACTAAATTTGCTTATTAGGATTCTCGTAATAATTTCGAAGAAAGACCATTCGTAATATTATTAGTTTCGAAATACTGTACATTTATAACTAATAACAAATATAATTGTGATGATATTTAAACAACATCGTACTTTTGTTCTTTTCTGTTTCTATTTTAACAATTTGTTTCTATTTTATAGATTATGAAAACTTATCTGAGGAGTTCATATTTTGTATCATGATTCATACTTTTCTTTTCTTTATATTTATGAAGCAGTGTGTCTTGAATTAAGTTTCAATCCTGTTCTTTTACTATATGCATATTTCAAAAGTCATCTTATTTTATACAAAATAATGAAAATTATAATTTTGTATTCAAATAACTTGTATTTTAAGCAATACTGTCTCCAAATTTCGAATGCCAATGCAATGATGACAGTAAGAGGAAAATCAGCATATAAATAACCATAATTTAAATAACGTTTTTTAGTAAGGCCGTATATGTTATGTAGATCATAATTGAAATTCAAGTAAAGAAAACACGTAAGAGGATGTAACAAAGTTATGCTCTGAAACGTGGCCCTTTTGTCCGCATTTTCCCAAAGCTGCCAACGTAAGATAAGAAGTTGAGTCGTTAACTTTCATTGATATAGCCAACTCTCGGTGTTACCTTATAAAATGTATAATATATTTCTTAACTATTATGGAAATACAAATATATTTTTTCTAACTACATAATTAATTAAACCGAATAATACGATAGTTGTATGTCATTAGTATAGTCTCATTGATCTAGTGGTTGGCTTCACAGGGTTCATATCTGGGTCGACCCACAAAATATTTTAACTTTTTATGTCACGAAATTCCCGCAGTGGTACCCGAAGGTTAAGCTCTCCTATACAAGCTGTACGAGTGCTCTCGATCAGAGCTTGCAAAAGTATTGTTACAAGAAGATTTAATAATCAAGAACAATTTATAGTTAATTAACAGAGCTCTTATAAAATCTCCCCTCCTCAGATAAGCTTAATATAACAGAGCTCTTAAAAAATCACTAGATGTATACATAGTTTGTTTATCTCTACTGTTTCTGCTATTAAAATAGGCTCAAGAGATTGAAAAAGAGATAATTTGTGACCAAATAAACAATTCTTAGACGTTTAATTTAATAACATCAAGCAGCAAAGATTTATGATCACTTAAATGTCAGTAAGTAGTGCTTAAAATTTAAGCGTCCGTTACTTGAGAGTCAGATTTATATAATAATATCATTACAGACGTGTTAGCTTTTTGGATACTACTAAAATGAAAAGAATATCGATGTACTTCTGAAAGCTAATATAATATTTTATTTTTGTACTTATTTGAAATATAAGTAGTGTAGTTTACAGTATCGTAGATATTATATCAGAGAGTCTCCGCAGTAGTGCGATGGGGTACTACGGACCCAGCGGGACATTAATAATGGCAATCTTCTTTCATTACATGTTAATCTGACAAACATTTAATCATTTGATAAATACAGACAAAAATACCTCATTAATATATGTATATTTGATAATAATTTATGTTATTATATATTGGCGGATAAGGAACATATTGCGTGTCCTTTGTTTGTTTTTGATCAAGTATTTTAAAATATAGATTTTCCTGTTCACGATGTTGATGAACTCTTTATTCGTATTTAAAATGTGCATATTTACGTTTTTATAAATTTATTTTGAATGATATTCATTGACACATATCATTTTTTTAACTAGAAGTATAGCTAGATTAAGTTTGAAAACACCATTTTGTTTGTGGACAGAAAGGTAAAGTAATTAATTCATTAATGGAGTGACTTGTGATTTGTTGAATGAATTCAAATGTGTTATTTGCATTTTTAATAGTAATTGAGTAAATTATTTATATCAATTTATATTATTTGGTGTTCTATTTAAAAAAAACCATTCGAGTTTTTGAAATCAGTTTCACTTCTTCACGCTAAATGTATATTTATTTTTCATTAAAATGTATTAGAAAAGTACTCCTACATGTGTGCAGTGTTTGGCAGTTTTAGTTCGTAGAAGACCGATATCATTAATTATGCGGTTCATGAAGTTTGATTCAGTACTTTAAAACGGATGTGTGATGGTATATGTGCGCCATATACTCGGTGATAGAGCTCTGCGCAAGCTCATCTGGGTAGATACCACCAACTCATCAGATATTCTACCGCAAAACAGCAGTACTTGGTATAAATTGTTGTGATCCGGTTTGAAAGATGAGTGAGTGAGTGTAACTAAAGGCACATTTTATTGAATTCATAAATTAATACATATAACTTCTTTGACGAATCGCGTCGATCAGTACATTTATTTTTCATATTAGGACAATGACAAAGGCAGTGATCTCAATGGCTTCAAAATTTAAAGAAAATGCAGATTAGATAACATCGGAAATTGAGACAAAAATGATAATACGGAGATGTATGATAAGAGTATAATACAATAGAAGAAGATAAAGAGTTTTGTTGTTACAAATACATATGTTACAATCGCTTATAAATAAATACCTGTACTTGATAATAATTAATAAATAGCAAAATCCTAGTTTATTATAAATAACTATTTTGATGACTCCAATAACTGCTAATTTCGTTCTACTGGCCTGGCAACCAGTTAGTTAATTTTCCTCATGGGCCTCCGGTTTGTTTTCCTTGTTTTAAAAAATGTGTATAACTAGTGCAAAATATTCAAAAGTATGTTTGTATGTTGTGAATTTATTTGTTTTTAATTTCATTTTATCCCAAAATTGCATTTGGAGAAGACCTTAGGATACATATTCTACCGCTACGCAGGTAATGACCCGTCACGCAGAATTCCTGTTCCTGTGAGATCGGACACGAATCGACGGCGATGTGCCACCACTGTGGCGTGGACCCTGTCCAGCATACGTTGTAAGTATGCCCCTCGTGGAGCGCGGAGAGGCAGGTCCTGGTCCACCAAGTCAGACATGACCTCTCCACGCGAGCAATCGTGACGGCGATGCTCCACAGGGAATCGGCGTGGAGGTCCGTAGCCTCCTTCTGTGAGACGGTCATGGTCCAGAAGGAGACGGCGGAGCCAAAACGAGAAAGTGCCGATCCTGCTCGGCGGAGACGACGTCGGTGTCGTCTCGGCCCTCCCACAGCACCAACGCCTGGAGCGTAAAATATAGGGAGTAACTCTGGGGGCGTGGATGCGTGAGGTAGGACATATGAGACCCCCTCATGTGTCCTAATATAAACGGCCCTGCGGAAGACGGCAGCCGGGATGGCCTCACGCTGCCATACGCACTAGCAAAGAGTGCCGGTTAGCGCGATTATCCTTGCCCCCTGAGGAGAGCACCGCCGAGCCTCGAGCGGAACCACAGCACGGGAGGGGCCGCGGATGCGTTATATCAACATGACCTTGCAGCCTTTCCGATCCTTGCCGAGGACGGCAGGTCCTCCAGTGGTTTTAGTAGGTAGGTGGGTGGGTAGGTTATTGTGAATCCCACATAACCCGATTCCCCCCCAAGGAATGTGGGTACTTTTCAGAAGAATTCCACTGCGTGTAAAAAAAAAGATATTTTTCCGCAAAACAGCAATACTTAGTATTATTGCTTAGTATTGTACCGGTTAGTAACTTATCAAATTTCAGTTGGCTCTAATAATAAATTTACAAGGCCATACGACTGTAAAGTTTTCAATGTAATATTCGTACTACAGATTTAAAAAAAAACATGTTAAAATTAAAATCTAGTATTACAAGAATTCAACCGTGTGAAATAGTAGCAGATTGCTATAGCACAGTAAAGTACTACAGCATAAATACTTATTTATATAACATACAACAAAAACTCCAATTAACGACAAAATATAGAAACCCAAGAGATAAAAGCCTTGTGGCATTATTGTCTGAATAGTTATTTCCTTTTCTAACCGCTTTGTTCAGGATAAATATTTAAATACTTGTTGAAATACAGCGACATCGTATATAAGTTCATTAAAGAGCAGACGTTGTTGTTGATACATATTTACTACATAGTTAAACATAGCCAAATATACAATGAAGAAGACAGTTTTGTTAATTCTTTGTATGCTCGCTCTCTTTGCACTCAGTGACGCAAAACCGGAACCAAGGTGAGACAAACATACTTATGACATTTTACGTAGTTTATTTTTTGTTTACATTTTTTAAATATAATCTTATTATGTAGTACTAATAGGAATTTCACACTATTTGTGTCTGTATTTAATGACTTAAGAGAATATTAAAAATATTCGAACTATCTCAAAGTTAAATCATAAATCGTTTCACCGATAGCTTATTACATTGGATACGTTTTCCATGATATAATATAAATAAAAAATACTTGATGCAAGTAATCAAGCTTTTTGATGCTGGTGACTGGTGCTGGTGACATGTCGGGCCGGCCAATCAAGAAACGCTCATTGACATCGAACCTAATATTTCAGTTTAATGTCAAATTATGACAACCCTTTCTTAAAAACATCTTGAGCTATTTGACACTATAAATATAACAAGTACAATTTTTTTTTTACTATACAGCATACAAATTGTCTTAATTAAAGTTACCTTTTGATTCAGATATACTAAATAAATGATCAACTAATTAAATAATATATTTAAAATACGAATGTTTCATGTTCAAGTAAAGATATATGATTGATATTCCGGCGCCGGTGCCCGTGAGTTACATTATTCCACCATAACTTTTAGACGCCTTAACGAATTTGAATTTATGGGGTATCGATAGAATTCTTATATCAACCGGAGTAACGACGACTATGAATTGATTTATTCATTTATTCAACGCACCTTTTTTCAAAAGCAATTTTTAGGAGCAGCCCGAAGTTTATAAATTTTTTATATTGCCGTCCCATCGGATTATAAGAGTTAGGGAGCAAACAGTGACGTATCCTGCGCAGTTAGCCTTTGTGCGTGGTGATGGCTTCCGTTATTGAACTCGATTTAAAGGATATTATCTGTTTAACTAAAGTTTTAAATAAAATGTGATTTTTCAGGGCTCAGCAGCTCATGGACTACAATGAATTCATCTTTCTACCCAAGCGATGCAAAAACTGCAGAATTAATAACATCGGTAACGGGCAGAAAAATACGAATATTGTTCATATAAATCAACCACAGTGACCTGAACCATAATTGCTTTATTAATTAGTAAGGAAGGACTACAAGACTTAAAGTAAATTTCGATTCCCGATTAACAGTATCTAATGTTTTTTAAATGCGAACGACCATTGTCATATGACTTGTATCGTTATTATTTTATGTCCTATTTTTGAGCTTGAAATAAACTTTAAGTATGGTACTTCTAAAAAAAAATATTTGTAAACTTTTGTTGAATTTTGTCAAAATCGAATTTCCAATATTACATACTGGTGAATCGCCATAGATAACGTCAGTATGAATACTGATCTATATAATAATAATAAATGAATATATTTATATATAATTATTATAATATACTTTAATATTATTTACAACAATATTTTTGTATTATTTACCCTTTATTTAAATATATATTAACAGTGTTGTGATTCTCGCGGCCATTTCCTATGTTGTATATGTTACTCTTCTTATCCTCATTGGAGTTTTTACCGCCCTCGATGTCACTTCCAGAATTTCTATAAATAAAAAAATTAACGTTAATTTTGCATTCAGAGAATCTGGTTGCTGGAGTAGTGGTGATGACATGGAACCATGTTGAATGCCGTCACTGAAATCAGGTTACCTAGTCAGCGTATTTGGACACGTTAAGTCAAATAAGGGTTCTATCATTTTTATCTGTCAAGATAATTTGATAGTACTTGGTGGTAGAGCTTTGTGCAAACTCGTCTGGGTAGGTACCACCCACTCAACAGATATTCTACCGCAAAACAGCAGTACTTTGTATTGTTGTGTTCCGGTGTGAAGGTTGAGTGAGCCAGTGCAATTACAGGCACAAGGGACATAGCATCTTAGTCCCCAAGGTTGGTGGCCCATTGGCGATGTAAGCGATGATTAACGTTTCTTACAATGTCATTATTTATGGGTGTTGGTGACCACTTACCATCAGGTGGCCCATATGTTCGTCCACCTACCTATACAATAAAAAAAGAAAAAAGAAAATAAATATATATAATAAAAAATAGTAGATCGTCATCATCAACCTCTTTCGTCCACTGCTGGACATAGGTCTCTCCAATGGTACGCCACTGAGCTCGATCTTCAGCTCTCAATTTAGGTAATATAAAAGCTTTTATGTATTGTAGACGCAAATACTCAACAAAAGTCATAGTCCCTTTGATTAACATAAGACATTTTGATTCCTTAAAAAAACTCGCGTTACGTGTTTATCTTGCAATACTTTGGCATATAGTGTGCTTAGCATACTGTTTTATATAATGGCATAAATTTCGTTTAAGTTATATTCATAAGGTCTTTGAATGGCATAAAGTTATAAATATTATTTATTTGTATTACCAATATTTCACAAAAAAAAAAAACAAATGTTAAATATAAAGTTGTACTTAAATCAAGTCATAATCTGATAACCCCGACTCCACGCGGTATTGCCTGTCTGACGTATCGAGTATGTTTGTTAGGCGTTGCCCATTTTAAAAACTTGGGTTGAAATCTGAGCACCGACTTCACGCTTATATTTTTACGCAGAACTAATATTTAGCTTTAATAATGTTATTTGTGTGTAACTGCCTCGTTGGTCTAGTGGCTAGATACAAGCTGCTGACCCGGTGGTCAGATAATTCTCAGTAGCAGCCTGGAATCTGGAAGTTCGAAGTGTGAATACTCCCGTGCCTCAGAAAGCACGTAAAGCCGTTGGTCCAGCGCCTAAACTCTCCACGATCGTGTCGAATTGCCGTCACATCGGATTGATGATGATTGATGAGAGCTATTAAGAGAGAGTGCACCTATGTTTGCGGAAACACTTGTGCACTATGATATTTCCAGCACAGTTGGAAATATAAATTAATATAATGCGTAACGCTCATTAGAACTAGTAAATTTATGATATGTCAAATTATTAGACCTAATTGTAAACCAACTTCGTACCCATTTTCCTCACTGTGTTGTGATCCACCACCTTGTCGAAAACCACCACCTTCTTGAAAACCTTGTTGGAAGCCTTGTTGAGCAAAACCACCACCGTGTTGAAAGCCACCAGCATGGCGATAACCGCCGCCGTGTCGAAAACCACTACCGTGACGCAGGCCGCCAACATGTTGAAAACCATTTATATTTCGAAAACCATGTTGATAAGCATTACTATCGGAGAATTAAAAAAAAAAATATTTATCCCATTTGGTATTTTTAATTCTTTTAAATTTTATCAATGATAAGGATCCACGTTGATGTTTTGATCATTTAAACTAAATTAATTTCAGACTAAATTTTGCGATAATTCTACTTACATTTTTATGAATTAAGATTTTAAGAGTTTTTGAGAACTACATAATAATATTTTGACAATTAAAACAAGTTACTGTTGCAATTGTCGTGTAAATTCGGTCACGATTGAGACTTTGTTGGTAAGCAGGAAAAAAATGCTAAGATTTATCATGAAAATTACTGTAACCAAATGACTTATTAAAATTAAGTGTTTCTTACCTGCCGTCCCAAATACTACCACTCATTTGTTGATGAATACCATTTGCAGCGCCAGTACCTAGTATTAAAGCAGCACCGAGTAGATCAACGCCACCGATATCACCACCACCTTGTAAATAATTACCCATCATTGGACTGTGTAAAGAAAAGTATAGATGAAAAATGTTTGAATATAAAAATATACAATAATAATAACAGATATATCTAAAAAAAACATTTAATAAAAAAATTATATGATAAAATAAAAATTGGAATAAGTTTTACCTTCCTCCACTATAGCCACTATGAAAACTGCTATAGCCACCATAGGAGCCATAGGTGCTACTGTATCCACCACCATATCCGCCTAAAATACTCCCGCCACCGCCTTGTATACACGTGTAGCTATATCACAAGAAAAAACTTTATTCAATACATTTCAAAGTACATTTAGAATACAATGGGCGCAATATAAGATGACCAAATATATATACAACAATAAAATAACAATACTATATATTATATCGCTCAATAATGTATATTCGCATCTCGTAGATATTCGCCCGCACTTGGATCGTAATAGCAGCATACGCAATCGATGCCAAGGCGTCCCCAAAAGATGGAGAGGGAACCGCTGATTTTTTGTAAATATTCTGACGTATTTAGTGCTGGTGAGTCTCACTTACGCTCCCATTTCACGGGGGACACGTTAAAATGCATTTTCCAATGAGAACTAACAAAGGGTCATCACCCGCATTTAACGGGTTTTTTCATAAATCAACTATATCTGCGAAGTGACTTGTGACTAATTGTGTAAAAAAACAAAATGATAAATATCAAGAGCATGATATTAGCCAATAACTATTACCCTTGATGGAAAGTGACTACCACCGCCCATGGACATCTGCAATTTCCGAGGGCTTGCAGGTGCATTGCCGGCCTTTAAGGAAAGAGTACGCTATTGTCTTGAAAGATTCTATATCATATCGGTTCGGAAAAATCATCGAGGTGGTGAGGATAGAATTTTGAATTCTGGCGCAATGTTTGGTGGTGAAATTCAGCGGCCGGGACTAATCCAAACCACTCTTAAGACCATTTCCCATGATATATACGATAGAGGCTGCAGAGTGACCCGACATCTCTACGCAGATCCAAAGTATCAAGGCGGTCGGTGAGAACCTGATCGCTGCAAAAGATAGGAAGCAAAGAGGGACCGCATCCGATCCAAGTGATCGTGCTGACCTGTAGTGACATACAAGGCGGCAGCCCTCGAACCAAGGCCGTGAAGGGCGTGTAATTGGCACTGTACTCCGAACAAAACAGTGGTCCGACGAGTCAAGAGGAGGAGCCGACGGTAACATGGTACCCGTCCGGATGACATGTCAGCAGAAGGTCCAACAGGGAAGGTGTATGATCCTACACATCTGGAATTCGTGTTGGCGAGGTAACCAGTTGTGTCAGATCATATCCCAAGGCGGAATCAGCAACAGATGTCCCCGCATAATCGGTGATAAGTGATCCAAGCCATTTGGCGTGGTGGACGTTAAAATTACCAAGACTCACGATCTGCTTCAGCACAGAATCTGTAGCAAGTTGGATGTGCTCGACGCCCGTCAGTTTCGACGCACGCATAGATTTGCGGATGATCATCGCAGTCTATGTGCAGACAGACAGTGCAGCGACGAGAGCAGATATCCTCTCTGACGTAAACACACACCCCAGTCCGTGGTACAAAGGAATGTTGCAACTTGTACCCCGGGTAGGAGAGGAATGGGGTATCAGCCGAAGAGGATATCTGGGTCTCGGTAAGGAAGAGCAAGGCCAGCTTCAACGTCTCAAGATGGTGGCGAACGGCATTCAAGTTGGGGTTCAGCCCGCTTATATATTGCAGACATCCACAGTGAGGCTGGAAGGGGTTGCCTAATGATGCCTGCTCTGCTTGCCTCGACCATTGACGAGTGAAAAACTGTCCACCCCAGAATTCAGAGGGAAGCCTGGGCACCCCAGCTCAGGTGGTGTACGTCCTGAGCATGGATGCCCAAAGAGGGATTCTCCAACGCAGTCGCTAATGATACCCTCCTGGGGTAACAAAACCGAATTCTGCACTATCATTAAATTAGGGGGGAGGAGGCATTGGGCCTCCGGAACTCTTACATACCGAACGAAACGCGGTAGCGTAGCTACCACTTTACGTCGATTTTTAATGTAAGAGTGGTACTTAGCGGGCGTGCCACATTCGGCTGCAACCTGGAGGTATGCAGCATGGCACTACCACTAGAATCTGTACGCATTCCATATATATATAAGCAGGAAAAATATTATAATAAATGAATTTAATTAAATAGTTAATATACAATGCATTGACTACCTCGTTGGTCTAGTGGCTAGATATAAGGCCGCAGATCCGGTGGTCCTGGGTTCAATTCCCAGGTCGGGCCAGTAAATAGTTATTGGGTTTTTCTGTCAGGATATTCTCAGTAGCAGCCCGGAGTCTGGAAGTTGGAAGTGTGTACACTCCCGTGCCTCGAAAAGCACGTTAGGCCGTTGGTCCTGCGCCTGAACTCTTTCCAGTCGTGTCGGATTGCCGTCCCATCGGATTATGAGAGCTAGGGAATAGTGAGTTCACCTGTGTTTGCACACACACTTGTGCACTATAATATCTCCTGCGCAGTTGGCTAATCTCTCTTGAGATTGGCCGCCGTGGCCGAAACCGGTCTAGAGGACCTTATACAATGCAATCTTTATTATTAATAATAATCGTTTTTATAAAAGTTAAGTGATAATTTTCACACATAATATACGTTGGTGACGATGATGATGGTATGCGTAAAGTGGTTTGTTATCCTTACCAAGGTTTTGCTTCTATCTTAACAAACGATGTAAGAAAACAAAAGAAATAAAACAGTGACTTGATCATATTAAATGTGTTAAGCACGTCCAAGCTATTCGAATATCAAATTGCTTATTACTAAAACTTAACGATTTTTATCTGTGGTAGAGATTAAAGGTCAAACGATATATAGAGTAATATCTAAATGACCCATTGTGTCAAGAAAAAACTATTTTGAGATTTGTACTGAAAACAAAAACAAACGCAATAACCATAATTAAATTTGAAAATCATCACTTAGTCGAATAGAATCTCGAATTCATTATTCGCCTCCTGAGATCATGGTAAAGGTTCTGCAAAGTGCATTGGATCTCGAAATGACCGAATTGTCGTCAAGATGATAGAAGAATTGAATAATAATTATTATGTTGCTGCCGAAGTAAATACATTATCTAGGTAGCATTGACAGTTTCGTTCATACAGAAATGTCATCAGTTAACACGGTAGCAGAAGATCGTACCGGAGAGCTGCTTCACCATGTAAGTATAGGGATAAGCCTACAACCATTTCCAATGTTCATATACCCATGGACGATCCAATATCCAATTCTATTATGAATATTCGATTTTATGTCACGTGCATGCTTTGCCTAGTATTTATATTTATATTGAATTGTAGCTGTTCTAAATATTGCATGCAGAAGATGACTTGACTCTTATTCCGTAAATAATGTAAAATAAAAATATGATGGCTTACTTGGTGGTAGAACTTTGTGCGAGTACCTCTAGGTAGGTACCACCCAGTCATCACTTATTCTACCCCTAAACAGCACTGCTCGATATTGCTTTATTCCATTTTGAAGGGTGAGAGAGCAAGTACGATAACAGGCACAAGGGACATAACTTATAAATTCCCAAGGTTAATGGCGCATTGGCGATGTTAGGACTAGTCAATATTTCTCACTGTGCCATATCGTATGAGAGATGCCGACCATTTACCAGCTGATGGCCCATTTGCGAATACTCTTACCAATTATACATAATAAAACAAAAAATGTCGTGTAATTACTCTATTAACACCTAGATTCATCAATGAAAACCATATAGGTTTACTGCTTTATTTATTTATTTTAAATTAACATCAACATCACACATATTAAACACTTACAGATACTAAAATAAAAAATAATACAAAATATATATAATATTTAATACTTAGGGAACTGATATGAGTCACAACTACAGACGTACTCGACGATTACAATGAACTAAACCTTACATGATAAAATACGAAAACGAAAAATGCACAAATAGACTTATATATTCTTTATTTTCATTCTTTAAAGCGAAATTTTTAAAGATTTGTAATTAAAAAAAAATGGAACGATAACATTTTTAATCATTTTAATAAATTCAAATCAAAACTATTAGTATACATTTTACATCCCAACCATTCTTGCGGATACTCCAGGCCGATTTCGGCTACGGCGGCCAATCTCAAGAGAGATTAGCCAACTGCACAGGAGATATTATAGTGCACTCTTCCCTAGCTCTCATAATCCGATGGGACGGCAATCCGATGGGATGAGTTCAGGCGCAGGACCAACGGCTTAACGTGCTTTCCGAGGCACGGGAGTGTACACACTTCCAACTTCCAGATTCCGAGCTGCTACTGAGAATTTTCTGACAGAAAAACCCGATAACTATTTATTGGCCCGACCTGGGAATTGAACCCAGGTCCACCGGGTCTGCGGCCTTTTATCTAGTCACTAGACCAACGAGGCATATTTAGCCTATTATATTATTTAATTAATATTTTTTGATTTCTTAGTACAACAAAATATAATATTTATATTTGTGTAATCATAATTATTGGTAATATATTAAAACAAGCGTAATATTTAATTTATTTAATGGAACATGTATAATAATTTCGATTATTGCATTATGATTACATTAATAAATCTAAAATGTTCAATGGTTATGTAAGTGGAATGAGTTTTTGTTATTGCGGCCGACTCCAATATTGTTGATATGGCAACCCCTGCAAGTACGGGGTTGGAAGCCGTAATCACTGTACTCATCTTCCTCAACCACATCATAAACACTATGGTCGTCATATTCGGGTTGCCTGAAAATAATAGCTTCATTTTGTTCATAGCAATACTCAGTTCATACTCATTACTCAGTGGTAGAGCTTTTTGCAAGCTCGTCTGGGTAGGTACCACCCACTCATGAGGTATTCTACCGCAAAACAGCAGTACTTGCTATTGTTGTGTTCCGGTTTGAAGGGTATTTGAGTCAGTGTAATTACAGGCACAAGCGACATAACATCTTAGTTCCCAAGGTTAGTGGCGCATTCGCTATGTTTTTTTAAAGAAATGTACAATGCCTCTATCTACAAGTGGCCCATATGCTACCTTTACTATAAAAAAAAATATTATGGTACTCATATATAACTCTAAAAACAAATTTACTTATTGAGTTTCTAAAAATCGAACAAAGTTAAATTACTATATACAAGCAAGTTAGAGATTAGATTAGAGCCAAGTTTTGATTTTTTTTTTAAATAAATTATGTTATTGACATGTAATTATATAAACTTATTGTTAAACTAATTTGAACATTTACCTTCCACCGTGACCTTGCTGCCCTCCGGCAAAGCTGACAGAAACAATATAATATATGTTAAAAATGAAAACGTTTGAGAATTTAATTAATGTAATTGTAATATTTATTTTTACCCTCCAAACCAAGCATTGATGTCAAAGTTTTGCCTTGCGACACCATAAGACATATCACCGCCAATTAAATGCCCACATATTATTAAATGCCGTTAATATTTATAAATATTTGTATTTTGTTATCACTAATGCTATCACTATTCTATAAAAAAAGTAATATTATTAAAATCAATATTGATGACTATTTAGATTTACCTTTGACCACCTCTAAATCTACCGCCTCCAAATTTACCGCCAAAGGATGGGGGTCCAACTATGCCATTGTTACCCCCATATCCACCGTTACCACCACCAAATCCGCCACTGCCTCCTCCATATGAGCTGCTGCCACCACCAAAACCGCTGCTGCTACCACCATATGTACTAGGACCACAGCCGTAATTACCACACCTGTTTATATAAAAAATATAATTATTTAATTACTACTTGAAGTTATCGCTCTTATATTGTATTTATTTTTCGCGTTACGTTTTTACTTATAGTTTAAAGCGGATTAGCATTTCAATTCATTCAAAACTCTTAATAAATAAAATAATTTACACTTACCAGGGTTTTGCATCAATTACAACAAATGTAACGAGTATGCCGAGAAATGCGATAAAAATATTCATCATAATGATCACTGTATGCCGTGTTACTGCCAAGTGGGTACTAAAATATTATGAACTCCAAGTTGATATATATAATCAACTGGCCAGGACTTAAGGTCAAGAAGGCATTATTCATATTTATAGCCAATATCCCAACATAACCTAGCACGTGAATATGAAAAATCGAACGTCATAAACCATACATGGGTCTAAAGATTTTAAATTTTAAATTTAGGTAGAAAAAAATATAGTCCAGAACGTTTTAGTTATGAAAATACCACTTCTAATATAAAGGAGCCTCGGTGTGGTATGAAGGACAAGTTAAATGTTGTATTTAACTGTAACTGTTGTGTTAACTGTAAATATATTAAAATTTTCCCAAAACTGGAATTACCGGAATATTTTGCAAAATTAGCTCTCTGAAGTAACAAAACGCTGCTCACTCGATTACTAGAAACTGTCATTAAGTGAAGACAACATATGTGAAGACAATGAAGACGCCCGCGAACCAGTCGAACCGTCGACTTGAAGGAGGTGGTCGACGCGACTGGATGTGAAGCAATTTTAGCACCCTTTAAGAGCTGCATATTTATTAGCATATTGCGATAAGCTGGGCCCAAGGACAGAAAACTACTATTTTTAATATTTTAATTTCGAATTTACGTAAGCTATATAAGTGTGAGTGAGCCAGTACACGCACAAGGGATATAACATCTTCACTAGACTGGTTGATTTGACAATGTAATGGACGGTTTACAGTGATCTTTAGAGTGCCAATGTCTATAGGCGACTGTGACTACTTACTATCAGCTGGTACATTTAACAGTCCGCCTACATATTTTATACAATATTTATAACGATCAGTTGCCGAGCTGCAACGCCACCTAATGACGAGTTAACTGATATACAAAGCTTCTCCATAAAAAAAAGACATTGGTGCAAACTCTAATCAATGAATTCAAACTTAGGTGTACATGAAACAGATAAGGTAATTTAATTAATTACCATTTAGAGGGTTATGACATTAAAAATAATGATTGAGAAACAACGCAGTACTTCTTTGTTTATAATTACAACGTTACTTTACTGACTTTTACATACACTCAGTTAAAGAGCAGACATAAATATAGAATTATCTTATAATAGATTTATTGACGTTCAACGAACTGCATATGATGATTATTAATAATTTAGTGTTTATCCACACACAGAGGTAAAAAATATTCCAAATTAAAAGCTATTAATATCATAAAGACTGCAATGATATATGACCATAGAACCGCTTCGAGTATAACGCGCCATTTACGTCATTCCGGGACTGTTTACGTATTTTTCCTATCAAATATGGGTATTCAAAATTTTAGATAGATATATTTTTTATTAAAATTTGGATCTTTACCTATTACGATTTCGACTAGTATTTTTGAAGGTACGTCAAGTTGTTTGAATAAACGCTTATAACGACATATCAGCGCTGCATAGTATAGCACTATTGCATGTTTATGATACTTTTATATAAAATGACAAAAGTCACAGAAATAGTAACTTTTTAAATAGTAAAAGTTATAATTAAAAATATTTATTACTCTTAAAATTATCAAACAGGTAGTAATGTAGATAATTATATAATAAATGGATGTTTCTATACCAGAAAAATATTACACAATTGCCCACTAAAACTGACGACCCATTTATTTACATAGGCTCACCGTCGCTTGTTAATATTTGAGACCTCAAGTATTGGTCTCAATTTAGTTAAGGTGTCGTGCAAAACAATTCATTATTTTTGTTTAAAAAAAACTTTGATACATATTATATGTACATATATAGTTAAAACTACCGTAAGGATCATTTTGGCTCAGGGTCACCGAGTTAATTTTTATAGCAATACAAAAATACATCTGTACCAAATTTTAATTATAAATATTGAAATCCTCATAAGAAAGAATATAACAGAGTCTGCTTATTGTCTTGTTAATTTTTCGACGTAAAATTTAAAATCCAAACCGATGGCAACTTAATGTTTAGTTTGCCTTATAAAAGAACGTTACAAATATGCTTGTAAAAGCCTACGTGAATAAAAAAATAGGTATATTTTATTTAAGTAATCATAATTATATATCTAAATCCTTGCTTATAACCATAAAAAATAATATATGAACAAAGTAAGATAAGAATGCATGAACAGTAAACAACGAGCGTATATCAATAATATGACGCATAGGTTTTCTCGGGTTTTTTACATATTAACAACGCGATTGAGAGCACAGTTTCAATTTCTCAAAAATAAATTTGTTTTAAATTGCAATTAACTTGTGTAATTGCAGTATTTTTTTTGCGTTGTTACTTATCTACATCTATACTACTATATAAATCTATTGGTTCTGCCTATACGATTTTTTTTCACCTAATTTTGTGATTAATAATCGTTTTATGATGCAGTGATTCACATTATATATGTCTTCTTATAACTCAAGAACGGCTTGACTAATCTTGATGAAAATTGGCACACACAAAGAACACGTGATGGCGTAAATGTTAGGCCATATATATGATCGGTAAACCCTACGGAATCTTATGAAAATTTATTTCAAATCGCTAATTACGTATTTCTTTACCAGTAGCCATATGTGTGTATGTGTATGTGTATTTGTGTGTGTGTGAGCGTGTGTGTGTGTTATTATAGTAATAAAATAATTTATTATATTTTTATTAATTATACGCGGGTGAAACCCCCGGGCACAGCTAGTAGTTATATAAAATGTCAGTTTAAATTGTTGTAATGATTGGGCGCTATCTACCCAGACAGGCTTGTAAAAAGCCCTACAAAACCACCAAGGAAAATACTACATACAGGTGATAAATAAATCTTTTCATAAAATTTAAAACTAACAACAAATATATACGTATGTAACTCGTGCGTGGAAACATACCACTTCTTTGAAAAGTATCTGTTTTCTGACATGGTTTCGCGCCTGCTTCATGTTTCATCCAAACGCGTCGCCCAATTTCTCTTGTCTTTGTTGCGAGACGAAAGCTTCAAAACGCTACGTGTAGCGACCTTGTATACTTTTAGTCTCAGAGCGGAAAAAGATGCTTCAGTTTTGAAAAAGCTAAGAGATTCAACAAAGATGTTACAAGATAATATGTAGTATATATATGTATATACATATCTTTGGAAGGCTTTTGTTATTTTAATTTAGAATTAGTAGGCAGACAATAGTTAACAATCCCTACCATCGTCATGGTACCACTGATCTAGAGAACTACGAGTATGATGATATCTTCCTTGAGCCCGTATTAAAGAAATTGTTTGTGTCACTTCCTCAATTACTTGTTTATATTTTTATTTCTCTGTTATTTGCCATAAAAATCTATCATAGAAAAAAAACAATTTGATTCACTTATAAATAATGTCAGAAATGCTATACTTTAGTATCTACTTATTATTAATTTGAGATTAAATATAAAGGATGATAATTGTAATCATTAATAATAATAATGGTCCTTCTGACCGATTTCGGCCACGGCGGCCAATCTCAAGAGAGATTAGCCAACTGCGCAGGGGATATTATAGTGCACAAGTTTGTGCGGAAGCACAGGTGCACTCTATATTATTCCCTAACTCTCATAACCCGATGGGACGGCAATCCGACACGACCGGAAAGAGTTCAGGCGCAGAACCAACGGCTTTACGCACTTTCGGAGACACGGGAGTGTACACACTTCCAACTTCCGAGACTCCGGGCTGCTACTGAGAGTTTTCGACAGAAAATGTCAATAAAATTTTATTGGTCCGACCTGGAATTTGAAGCCAGGACCACCGTGTCTGCGGCGACATATAGCTACTACACCAACGAGGCAGTCAAATAATATAATCATTACTGGTTAAAGAGCTTTCATGTGTTAATTATAATTAGTATATTTGGTCACAACTACTAGTTCATTAATATAATCCGTTGCTTGGAACAGATTTTCGCTCCCTTTTCCCTTCCTTTCCATTAAGAAAGATAATTATCTTAATCCGGTGTTTCATATATTTGTAACTGCTCAGGACTCTTACTGATTTCTAATATTAAATTTTGTCATAAATTTGTAGAAAACTCAGTTTTCCTACACTAAATATATGAGAGTACAAAAAAACATTGTGACGACGCTTATATAATATGTCAAAAGACCTAACACATGTATCCAGCAAGGTAACAACAATCGCTTCAATATTTCCATCAGCATTCTCTTCAAGTTCTTCAGATTTTAGAAGAAAAAGTATTTGCTTAATGGTTGTACCTATACGAACTATTTCTGAGTTTTATAAACAAGCATATTACAGCCCACACGGGTAATGTTAAAACTTTAATTTTTAATAGTTTTGGGTTTTGTTACTATGAAATGGAACCATTTATGTTTATTTAAATAACTCCAAATAAATTGCAGTCCTATCGGATTATAAGAGCTAGGGAAGAGAGAGTGCACCTGTGTTGTATAATATCTCCTGCGCAGTTGGCTAATCTCTCTTGATATTGGCCGGCGTGACCAAAATCAGTCAGGAGGACATTATTATTCTGAAAGGTAAAAAGTTATTCATATTTGACCTCCTGTCTTGCCTATTTCCATTCTGTTTGTCGTTATCCATCCGTAATTGTCATCGGAAATGTAGAACATAATAACATGAAGCTATTACTTGTCCAACTCTAATCAATGTATGTGTATATAACTTATATACATAGTATAATAGCTGTTCGTCCCGAGTTCGTACGGCTAAAATAAGGATTTTGTCTCGTGCTATTTTTTTTTTATATTGAGAAAGTCATCCTTGCCGCCGTTCCGTTGCCGAATGCTGACTATCTATCTTATTTGCTCCTGATGTGCTACTGCATTGTAAAACTGCCCCACGAGACACTTTTAAAAATATTTTGTTAATGTAAATTGTAAATGTATACAACATTTGGATGTATATAACATTTGGAGTTTTATGCCCAGATACCCCAGAGATTCGAATACGTGAACAAGCAAAGAAGCGCCACTAAATTTTAATGTGCTTAATTTGTGCTTATAAATAATCTCATGCCACCGGTGTATTCACCAACCCTCATTGGAGCAACGTGGTGAAATGAACTTCAAATCTTCTCAAAAGGAGAGGACTGAGCCCCGCAATGGGACATTAACTGTTAATTTACTTATTTATTAGTATTTTACTAAAATTTATTTTAATTGAAAATCTCTTCAGGAAAAAAATAACGAAAATTATTCTGTGCGAATTGTTTATCAAATGACCTCTCTCTCCGGTTCAAGACATTAATGTATAAAATATGCCAGCCGTCCAAAACATACTCAGTCGTATGCTACTAGCATTCCCTTTATATAAATTTATTTAAATAGTTATTTTAGTATTTCTGTAACAATGAATAAGTATCTAGTCTTTCTTTTATGTTTATTCGTAATGTTTACTATAAATGAAGCAATGCCCCGTAGAAGGAAATTAAGCCGACACAGGTAAAAAAAATGCATATAAATTATTGATTTAACGCCATTTAATTTGTTCATCCATTATTCAACAGTGTATTTGAATAATAATAGTCATCATCAACATTAACTCTTACAATATAAAATAATTTTAAATTTCATTGTTTATAAAAACTATTAATAGCAGATTTCAAACAAAAAAGGTTATCAATATGTGATTATTTAATTTTTAATTTTATAATAGTGAATACTGTGTGTCTACATTAAATATTGCTAAATACAGTACATAGCATAGTACATTTAATGTTATGAAACAGTGCCGTTTAGAAAAGTAAGTGCTGAAGTGTATCGAGTTTATGACAATTTTATGAGTGTATTTGTGTTTTTTTTTTATTTGCTGCTTAAGGTCGCCTATCTTAAAGCAAAATCTTTATAAAAATAGAATGTTTAAAATCGGTTCATAATTAACAAATATTATATCGTAACGTATATGTGACAAAAATATAACAAACTTCTAATATATTTAATGAATTGTATAAAAATAACAACTTTATAACTTATAACGACATCAGTTAAACAACGAATTTATATAATGTTCATTTATCGAATAAATATTTACATTACCTAAATACAATGAGATTTACTTGTGTAACATTACGTAATAAGCTATTTTTTATCATTTATGAATAATTTAATTATTAAAATCAATCGTAGCTACATTTTGAACTCTAACTTTTTCTAATTTAATATTACAGGCCACGTCCTCAATGGTTGGACTCTAGTGAAGAGGCCGGACTTGAACAATATTATAAGAAGTGTACGAACTGCACGTTTAACGAAATAGGGAACGGGTACAAAAACGTTAATGAAGTTCATATTGACTGAAAAACACGTACAAGAATAGAATTGTTAATTTATTGTGTATGTATTTATAAAAAAATGTATTATCTTAATATTAAGTATTTAAAATTAATAGTAATTGGAGAACAATTTATGTTTCTATTTTATATTCTAAGAGCTATATCACATCAAATCCTTTACTCAAGTAGGTATTGCGAGCAGTTTTGTACCGTCTTATCTGAACATGTTATGATAAAGTTGAAGAATTTATATTGTTTAATTGACAGTATCCATCTTTAACTTCTAGTTTAGTCATATTTACAATCTTGCTTAATTCTTATCCTGTCTAATCAGTAGTGCAACTAGTACATAAAATATCAAACTGTTAAAATAATTACCGAGTAACACAATCAAACAAAATATCACGATTTATATGAATAGAAAGAATAGAAGAGAGAGAAAAACTACCTTCAATTTCATATAACTTCATAGATTCCAATGGAGGGTTGTTGTCGTACGATTGCTTCTGATTTCTGTCGATTAGACAAATATAATAATCTTATTCTAAGGTAATTAGAACTAAGCGGAATCTCTCTCGAGAATGAGTCTGTCTATTTCTAAATACAAAATAAAATTTACACAGTTGTTTCTAATATTATTGGTAGTCAATTTCCATCAGGTGAGTCTCATGCTCGTTTGCCCACTTTTACATAAAAAAATCTTTATCTACTCTTATCATTTATATTTATACTAATAACACTAAAACATGTGAATTACAAACAAAATAAATCGATTGACAATTAAAAGAGGAATATATAAATCTATATCTATCTTTTATTAGCTAGAGAAATAACGAGTTGAACGCGCTCATCTCAGGAAATACCGAGCCACTGTATATAATTCTTGATTTATATAGTCCGTTTGTAAAGGATTGTTGTAAGGCTATCTAGTTCCACTTCACGAGCGTAAAGAGCGGTAAATATAAACGTCAACAAAATAGTACACTGTATGAACCAATACCTAACACTTGACTTCCCTGACTGACAGGGGAGGAGGACCTCACACGCAGAAGAAAATTGGTATCTTAATAAATAAATATGTCTTTTTTGTATATTCGTTCCTAATGCATTCCTAAATCATTCATCCGATTGTAACGAATGAATTGTGCGTTTTTCTGTAGGAAGGTCCTTGGTCCAAAAATATACAAGATTTTATCATATGTTTTTCCTTAAATATAAATTTTACATTTATTTTACCTTTGTGAAGCTGGAAAGGGTCTCTAAAATGTATATCAAATTCAGTTATTCATATATCTTTATTTTAGACTCAGACGCTCGGATGATACAAATATGGATTTATTGAAACTTGCTATACCAATCGTCAATCAAATTTCAGAATCTGTTATTATATTTCAACAACTTTTCTTAAATATTATAAAGACAATTAAAACTCGTGAACAATCATAATTATCAAGAGAGCATTTTTAATATATTCTAATTAATTTTAGTATTGAAGTCTATTATGTGGTGAATTAAAATAAGGGAAATTTTACATGTTCGAACAGTTCGAACAATATTTGATCGTTGAACAAAGCAAAAATGAGATTAATGCGATAAACAATTAAAATTTTTTATTTATTAAAAAAAACGAAGGCATAAGCATACCAAAAAATTATTTTTAGTCTTATGTTCTTTGAGTTGTAATGGTGACTACAGATCTGTTTAAAAATGATAACAAGTCGGTTGTCTCTTCTCACCCAGGACAGACATTTGTGTACATGAACTTGTTTTTTGTCCTGAGTCTGGGTGTGATTATCTATATAAATATGCGTTTACAATATATATATATGTAGTATATCAGCAGTCTGGTTTCTATAGTACGAGCTCTGCTTAGTTTGGAATCAGATAGCGTTGTGTGAATAAAATTCCAGGATATTATTCTTATTATTATTAAATTTAGGACACCACTCTCACAATTAAATGACGCCTATTTATAGGCAATACAAAAAAAATACAACAAACAAGTGGTTTCGACGTAGTTGTTGATATTAATTTGCATAACTCCTCTAACAATAAACAGATTAAATCTATGTATCTGTGTATATATACATAATATTTATTTTTTTTAAATTCATATTTTACAAAAACAAATTTTAAATATTTTATTTGATAGCTTTTTCATACCTTATCATCTTGACCTGCCTCTGGTTCAAGTCAATAGTATATAACAAGTGACGCGTTATTGTAAAACTCAGTCTCGCTGATATATCTTGTATATCATATGTTCTGTGTGTGTTTGTGTGTTCCTCCAATATCATGCATACATATTCATTTGTAATACTATATTTGTTTACTATTATTGCAATTAGTGAATCTTCACCCATTCCTAGGTAAGCATATTACTCATATGATTTTAGTTTTATCTTATCAAGTAATGTTAAATATTTATAAATAGAAAACTGAGATTATTTTATAATTTCGCAATAAAATATTTTTTCATAATTCATGGCAAAATTAACAAACTACAGAGCAATTATATCAATACAAAATATTCGAAAATTTCAACGTCACATATCATGAATTCTCTGGATATCAAATAAACTTCGATATTACGTCACTAGCTCACTAACCTTGCAAATAGGAAAATAGTAAATATAAGTAAACCTGAGAGAATAGCCTACACCTAAATATTATCATAAGATTACGGGTTCAAATTTAGACAAGTATCCTTGAGTTATTGTTTGCTTACTTTGTGTTTATAATACGTTCGACGTTGAAGGAAACCATCGTGAGGATATCTTTTAAAATTTTGCCAAATGTGGATTCACCAACCCGCCTAATATTTGCGAGACAAGTCTTCTTCTTAGCAGCAGAAAACTCCTCAGCCTCAGTGAGAAATTTTCTTTTAAATCTATTTTTATTCAGAGGAGCCAATGATATCCTAATACTTTTTACTTTTTCATCTATTTAATTTTCGTTTTTTTTTTAGAGTCAAATTTTACCCAATTGTTGATCCTATAAATAACAAAAGACCCGACGAAGCTTATACAATGTATAAATCTGGACTGGTAGACAGTGAAGAGAGTCCAGAGAGTCCAGAAAGCGAAGAAAGTGGTGAAGTGGTACGAAGTTGCGTAAATTGTAAAATAAACAAAATTGGAAACGGCACCAAAAATCATAATGTTGTGCACATCGGTGTATCAAGCGAAGCCCCGAAAACAAGAAACTTGCAAAGACAAATAAAATAGTTATAAATAACTAAAGAGTTATTCGAGCATTTCAACTTTAACGATGAAACAGTATTTAAATGGTATGACAATGAAACAAAATCAAACTGTACATTACTCAAGCAGGCTCTTAGCAACGCTATTCGACACTACAAGAACATATTATATTGACTAGTTCATAATCTGTGCCCCGTAGCTTAACCCGCGTATAATTAATAAAAATATAATAAAATATTTTATTACTATAATAACACACACGCACGCACACACACGCACAGACACACACACACACACACACACACATATGGCTCCTGTTAAAGAAATAGGTAATTAACTATTTGAAATTAATTTTCATTAGATACCGTAGGGTTTACCGATCTTATATATGGCCTGACATTTGTGCCATCACATGTTCTTTGTGTGTACCAATTTTCATAAAGATTGGTCAAGCCGTTCTTGAGTTATAAGAAGACATACATTCAGACAGACAGACAAAAATGAAAAAATAGTATAATGTGAATCTCTGCATCATAAAACGATTATTTATCACAAAATTAGGTGGAAAAAATGTACAGACAGAACCAATAGATTTAACCATGCCTGCTTACATGCTAACAGTGCGATAAACTGTAACAGTCCATCTAAAACCAAACATACCTTGGATTGGTTATAGACGACAAGTTCAACTGGAGCCATCACATTGAAAGGATTGGCGATAAGCTAAGGCAAAATTTCTTGCGAATATCACAATACTCAAAAACCGAATCCCTTTCAAAGTGAAGATTATGCTTTATCACGCACTGGCTGATTCTTATATACAGTATGGTCTTAGTAGTTATGGTCGTACCCACAAGACATATCTTGATACTATTTATAATTTACAAGTTAAGATTCTTAAAATATTAGTGACACCTAAAATAAAAAACCAGTTTTATGACAATGCAAACGGTCTCTTTATACATTGCAATATTTTACCAGTACACGCTCAAGTAATTTTTTTATTATTGAAAGAACAATTATTCAATTATTTTTTAAAAAATGTTACCGAACATTCTGTATGCACTCGGGCCGTTTCCGCGAAACGGATTTGCACTAAGCGTGCAAACAAAAAGTATGGCGAGCAGACTACCGAGTTTATTGTTCCCAGACTTATTAACAAATTACCTTCAGATCTGTGTTATAATATTTCAAATAAAAACATTAGGCTTAACCTTAAGCAATATTTTTTAAATTTACTTTAAGTGTATATGTACGTATTTTTTATCTGTAGTATTGTGATAGTATTTAAATGTTTTATTTTATAGTGTAGACTAACGATAGCACACATATAAACCTTAGTGGTTTTTTAGTTGCTATGAATATTTTTAATGTTTTGTATGTTACTCAAATGGATAAATAAATAAATAAATAAAAAAAAAATATATATAGTAGTATAGATGTAAAGCTACAAGTTCTGCATGTCGATAGGCGTCGATAAATATAAACCTATACAAACAAATAATGATTTTTCATTTTTATTTAATTAATATAAATAAGAGACAATTATTTTTTTTATTATTTTTGTTTTTATATTATAATCAAATATTTAATATTATGTATTATATTATAATAAAACAAGATATAAATAATGAAAATCTATTTTTTGTATTATGACCTAAAAAGATAACATTATGTTACTTTTGGACACATAATATTGTCATCAGTACTATTTATTGTTAGGTATTAAAAATCTCCAAAATGCAAATTTATAATAACTCATATACTATATACATAAATAAAAACATTTTATTTATAAAATTTGAATATTTTCTACGTACACGAAAACACTCACTTTCGACTCGTATAATCCAAGTCAAAGTTGGCCAATTTTCTACGTTTCCCTTAACCTCAACATAATCTAGACAAACATTTTACTCAAACATTATATAAAGCAAACAAAAACTTAAATATTTTTACTAATTTATTTTATTATTAAAAATAAAATGTCTACAAATCGTGACCATAAGGAGAGATGGCAAGAATTTCAGTAACTCATTAATATAATGAGTATGTAAAGCGCTGGGATCAACATTTACTATTGTTTTTAATTCATTAATATGCTAAAATGATTTTCCATTTATATATAAAATTAAATCACGAAATTATATTCAAGTTTTAAATCATAAATTGCGTTAATTTATTTATTTTCCCGTTTATTTGATATTTTCATTAAGCCAATAATACATTAAATAGTACATTTAATGAGCCGCGATTCGTATTCCCAAAACATACTAATTTAATTATTTTCTTAAAAGTGTTGAGGTTGGACTAGAATTGAGTACGACAATAATAAAGATTCGGACCAGAGACTTCCACATATAATGCTAAAACGTCCATACATATTATTTTGAGGCTTCCCAAAACAAACATAAACATAGCTATTTGTAAAGCAACAAAGTAAACGAAGAAAACTAAGCAAAAATCCCGCTTAAAAGTCGCGGCCTTATCTGAGACAACCTTGGCTCACTTCAAGGAATTATACAAGATTTATAAAACAAAGTTAATTTTTTTTCGTATATAAACACTTATTATTTAAAGATAAAAAAGGCAAGCTGGTCCAATAGTTCCAACACCTAAATTTAACCGAAGATCAAACCCGGGCAAGAAGCACTGAATTTTTAATAGCTTAATTTGTATTTATAATAATTAATATCGTGGTCAGCGATGAAAGAAAACATCGTACGGAAATTCGCATGTGTTGAATGAAATCCACCAATTTGTATTTACCTACTCCTCAACCGGCGAGGAGACTTTAGCCCAGCATTGGGATGCTTAGAAAGAACGTTCAAAGACTGTTACTTTATAAATAAAATAACAAAAAGAATACATTGAAGATACAATAATATCAACATATAAAAATGTAAGTGAATTCATGGGACCGTATTTACATTTACCTTAACAAGATTGTTCAGAAGCTCCTCGAAGTTTGCCGACACTAAGTGGTTCGGTAAATATTATTTTTATCAGGTTTCTCACTGTCGACGACGCAGGATACAGGTTTGACATTGAATGCGAAAATACGAAACATAATAAATTTTGTATATAATATGTACATTAATGCCCCAAATATATATACATATACAGTGGTGGTCATATAATTAGAAACACTTCTTATGAATAAAGAAAGTATAATTTCAACGTACAAATGTTCATAAAAAATATACACATTCAATAATTAATGATCATGCAATAATATAGCCACTCAAATAAAAAACTCATTAAATGCATAAAATATAAAACATATCTTACTTTTAATTACAAAATGAGTCTCACACATGTAGGAATTTATTTTCTGTTACTGGCCGCTTGGACGCCTAATTAAAAACATTTTAAAAAAACATCCATAGCTCGTTTATTTTTTAAATTGGAGAATAACATTTATTTCTTGGCTTTTTCTAGTATTTTGGCGGCAATTCAAAATTTAAACTGAATTTTATTTTGTTCAAAATGGGCAAAAATAAAAGTAGTGACGCGTCAACTAGGCAAATAATTGTTAATTTACATATAGATCATAAGTAGGCGTACAGAAGAATAGCTGAGCATTTAAATTGTTCTGTTAAGAAAGTTTTTAATACAATTGATCATTATAAAACACATGGAACTGTTGAAAATGTTTCGCGCGTTTCCGCGCTGTACTGCAATGGACAATCATTGCGCCAAGTAAGACCTGGAGCGATTGTCAAAACCCCTCTCTCTGTCTAATGTCAATGAAAATCTCGAAAACTTAAAACAGCTACCTAGGTACCTATTATGTGACGCTAGATTTGCACTTATCCGATTTTTGGTCAAATTTAAAGAAACAAACACGGTTTAAAAATGCTGGTTTAAAAATATAATTTACTTTTATTATTTATAAATATTTTTTTAGAAAGGTTTAATGAAGTAGTATGTTCGAATAGTACGTTTGACAAAATCATTTATTCATAATGACATATTTTCATACAAAACTATTCCATATCATATTAAATGTTCATAACAACTAGATTATCCACTCTATTGTTAAAAGTTACAAGATGGAAGTTCGCTAAAACGATTCCTTAAGTCAACGTATTACTATTTACTAGTATTTGTATGACGCTGCCTTACAAAAGCCTTTTCAATTTTCAGTCAGTACGCGACCGCGGTTGTGAGACCACGTCCCTTCGCACGAAACTCACAAATAATTACGATAAAAGAAGTAGTAAGAATACTATGCAATGTGATTCAAATATTTTTGCAGCTTCATCACTGAATCAAAGGTAATTTATAAGCTTTTTATTTCATGTCGTCAATTTTATTCAGATTTAACTAAATAAAAAAATTATTTTTTCTTGACGCGGATAAAAAAATAACTGTCAAATGAAGGAAAGAGTTCTTATTACAAAATGTTATCAAAAGTTTATATACCCGACTTATATTTTATTTTATAAATATTTTATTAATGGAAATTTATCAATTATTTAATTTTTGCGTTTAACAAAAAAATTCTCAAAATGTTATTTTCTACGTAAAAAAATTAATATCACCTATGCATATTTAAAAACTCTAATTTGTTAATTAGTAAACTTTCACTAAAATTAAAGAAGATTACCCACTGAATATAAAGTTTCGAATTCATTTAAACATACTTAAGAAACACCATGAATGAAATGAAGTCAATTCGTAATAAAATAATATTACGATAAAGAATACTTTTAAAAAAAATGCCTAGAAGTACTCTGGATAATAATTGAATCTAATAAATTGGATCCCGCTTTACAAATCACAAAAGAAAACCTTGATAAAAAATAATGAAATGGCTTATTATCTGCTGATAATTAAACGTAAATTCATACTTAAGAAAACACAAAGACTTTGTCGAATAGAAACACTCAATCAAGGGTTTTGTCACGACTGCCTCTTGAACACAGCCTAATTAACACACATTGAGAGCTATACACGAAATATGATTAAAATCCTGTTTTTTATACGTTTTCTTAACACTTAACTGTTGAAAAGATTTTGTGGAAATTCTGTGGAAACGCATCATGGTAGCTACCATTGGTTAATCTACCGCCAAACAAAACTACATATATTGTCGTGTTCCGTTTGAAAAACCCATGGCAGCATTGACGAAGAAGTGGTTTATATTTCTTGTAATGCAAGTCACAACTTACCATCAAATGAACCAGTTGCAAGATTAAAGAAAAAAAAAATAATAATGATAAACCTTTTCGACAGATGAAAGCGTGGTCAGCCCACGAGCAAGATACGACGCTGTCTTGCTGCAGAACGTTGCACGTTAAACACGCAGCGTATGCAAGTGCTCTGTACACTTTGGTAAGTACCCCTTTTATAAATACCACTTCCTTGATATTAAGATATAATTTTCGATTAGGATAAAATGTTTTTTATATGTAATCAAGCTGACCAAACAAACCAAGTCAAATTAAAAACTGTACTTTTATTTTCTAGCCTAATATTATAAAAGTAACTCTGTATGTCTTTCTGTCTGTTACGCTTTCACGGCTAAACTAACCGAACCGATTTTGCTGAAGTTGCTCCAGACTAATATGGAG
This sequence comes from Nymphalis polychloros, assembly GCA_905220585.2. NCBI lineage: Eukaryota > Metazoa > Arthropoda > Insecta > Lepidoptera > Nymphalidae > Nymphalis > Nymphalis polychloros. The sequence continues at coordinate 11,594,077 of HG992245.1, forward strand.
CAAGCCTAAGTCCCAAGAAGGCTACTTTTAAAACTAAACACCTATTAACAAGCGGACGAAGTCGTGGACGAAAACTAGTAAATTATAATTCTCATAGTGACTATTTTTTCAATGATAGCATATTAAGACTTTGTAACGTATATAAATTACTAAATTAGAAATAGTAAAAGTTGATAGTATTTTTGTTTAAATATTAAAAAAACGGACCCTTAGGTTTTTGGTATAGCCAAGTGATAATGATGATGATGATAAAGTCTAAATATACGAATTACAGAATAATTACTCCGTCTTATCAATCAAAATTCTGGAGTCTATTTATCAAATATTTCGATAATTAATTAAAGCCAAGTAGCGAAAAAATATAATTATGGCCTTACACGCGTAAATATTTTATGAGTGCTGCGTTAATTACTAAAAAGCTAAAAATACATTGAGTTGATAAAACTATTGTTATGTTCACTCACTATAAATTTATTTAAATATATATATAATTATAGAATACACATAAATTTAAATGTATTACGACTTTGCAAATATAAATACAAAGAAAGAAAAACGGTAAATGAATAATATTGTTGGTATATTACTTACGGGTAGGTTTGTCGCAACCACACGGGCAATGTTTTAATATTTAATTTATACGCCACAAACATATAACACAGAAAACGCTTAGGAATGAAATAAAATTAACATATTTGTTGTACAACGGCCACACTTATTGCTAATTAGCCATCTCTTCCAGACTATCCAATCCGAGACAGGTTTTAAAAGCATAACATGCACTAAAGCAATAACCTACATACATATATTTAAACAATACAATACAGTATTAAACACAAATAAATATTTTAAGATATAGCAGCAGCAGAATCTTACTATACAATGAAATTAACTAACTTCATCCCAATTATTATTTAGATAATAGCTTTTAACAGATTTTTTGGAATATTTTTAAATTATTTCAATGATATATAAATATTGAGATATAGTAAAATAAAGTGAAATATAATCCTAAAATTTGTTATTTACTTTAGTAGACAGATTAGGTTGAATGAATTATTTTAATAGAAAAAGAGTACCTTTTTTAAAACATTATAAATAAAAGTAAAAGTTAAGATCAAGGACTACATTTATAATTTTATAATACAGATTCTCAATTTAAATAAATCACATTTATTTGCCTTTGAAATTGCTTTGTGCCAATTGATTGGTCGAGGACCTACGGAAATCGAAAACCGCGTTGTAGAAATAGGAATTCATTTTATTTTGCGCCAGATCCTTTTGATCTTCATTCTACAAACAAAACAGCCCATAACAAATAAATATGATACTAAAATTTACTTTGGCCTTAATTCCAAATAGGCTTATACATGGCTTATTATAATGCAACCGCACATTCAAAATTGCATATAATTAATTATGTATTTCATAATGCATAATAACTCTAGCTCGGATGTAAATTTCAGCGTATTTGCAAATCAGACACAACATATTTCTGTAAAAAAGTAATGTGCTTGTGTGTCACTTCTGGAGAAAGGCTAGCTCTCAGCTTAAGTAGAGGGTTTGGGTCGGACCACGTTGGATCAATGCAGGCTGGTGGTGCACAAGTATAATAAGCCACCCAACATGAGACTATTTTTCCAATGTAGGTGGTAGGGCTTTATTACCACCCACTCATCACATATTCTCCCGCCAAGCATTACTTAGTATTGTTGTGTTTCGGTAAGAAGGATGAGTTACTCACTATGTGAATCAACGGGACATAACATCATAGTTCCCAAAGTTGTCCAGTTGTGATATAAAAATATTTCGTACAGTGCTAGTGTGTATAGGGCGGTGGTGACCACTTTAGATCTGATGGTCCATTTGCCCGTCCGCCTACCTATAAAATTTAAAAATGGAATAATTATTATAGCAATGTCGCATATAACTTTGTCACATTTCACGTCCCAACCATACATATTAGTACATATTATGTATAATGACTTTGTCATGACTGCCTCGTTGATCTAGTGGCTAGATATAAGGCCGCAGACCCGGTGCTCCTGGGTTTAATTCCCAGGTCGGGCCAATAAAAAGTTATTGGGTTTTTCTGTCTCAGAAAATTCTCAGTAGCAGCCCGGAGTTTGGAAGTTGGAAGTGTGTACACTCCCGTGCCTCGGAAAGCACGTTAAGCTGTTGGTCCTGCGTCTGAATTCTTTCCGATCGTGTCGGATTGCCGTCCCATCGGATTATGAGAGCTAAGGAAAAGAGAGTGCACCTGTGTTTACGCCCACACTCGTGCACTATAATATCTCCTGCGCAGTTCGCTAATCTCTCTTGAGATTGGCCGCCGTGGCCGAAAGCGGTATGGAGAACCTTATTTATTTAATGACTGTCTTATTTGTTTTTATATAATTAAATACAAATAATATTATACAGTTCTAGTTAATGTATTCCGAATGATAAGTATAAGCATTATTAGTTTTGAAACATTGTCCATTTACTTATATTCTAAAAAAAATTAAAAAAGCTTTAAAAATTTTATATAAATTTTATATTAAAATACCTTGAACAAACACAATCTTGAGATTCGCAAAGTGTACGAAGTTAACTAATTTTTATGGAATAATATTTAACGCTTTCGAAGTAAACCCATTCAAAGTAGATGACGATTCTATCAAACGTCACTAATTTTTATTTTTTAAACAATAGTAATAATGTATGGTTTACAAAAAATCCTGAAGAAACAAAAATATTGTGTACAAAAAGAAGTGGGGATAACAATGACCCCAGGGGGTTCGGATCGCACGTGACGAGATTCACATCGTTATCCAGCCCGTACAACGTTGAGCAATTAACGCCTTTTTTAGATTTAAATTAGGAAAATGTAAAATGTGCTAAGTAACATTTTTAATAAAGTTTACGATACAAAAAAATATCGAGAATAAAACGAACGCGTCCAAACTCTCTTAAATCGAATTTTACTATTTTCCAAAAATATAGCTTCACTAAAAAAAAATGTAAATTTTTATATTGTATGTAAATGTATTTTGTGTATTTCAGATTTTTTTTATTTGGATATTTTGTTACCTATTTTTATAATTGTATTTGGGAATAGTGTGTTCTCCTGTTATCATATCGGTTGTTCATAGTTTTAGATTAATGTAACGAATGTTTTGAATGTGTGTTATGTACGATTGTTTTCGGAAACAGATCTAACAATTTGGCTTAAGTTTTGTATAGATAAGGTTACACTTTAGTTTACCTAATCGATATAGTTAGATTTTCTGAAAATTTAAAAGTTTTCACAAATATTACCAAGAAGATGCCGAGATAAGCTCTGTTGCCCATGTACTTATAATTCAAAGAGGCGTATCTCGTTTTGTATTATATAATATTCAAAACATACAAAGTAGATGGAATACTTGAATCGAATCCGGGCAAATACAACTGTGTTTTCATTTGATTAATTTGCGTTTATGAAGCACCTTCTACTTAAGAAGAGTCTTAAGAATGTAGAAGTCCCAATACGAGCAATTTACGGTTTATTCGTTTTAAAAAATATACCTTATTATCCATAATTATGATAACACAACCATCAAAAAGTTTTCTGATTTACATCACAAAAACATCATAACCGAACAAAACAAGCGACACGCTAAATTAAAAAAAAAACAACATTGTCGGAAATACTAATATCGAAGCTAAATTTTTCGATTACTGTCGCATAATATTCAAATAGATTCGTAGTGTCACAGTATACACACAAGGATCGTAATTTTACAATCTTTAGAGGGTAATAAAACGGGGAATGAAAATCGGAAGACATGTAACCGGGAGATCGTTCAGTTTTTCAAACTTCGCCACCAAAACTCGTTACGTAAAGCGATGTGTCTACATTAAACTTAATTTACGTTGCAGCTGAGAGCTGAGATGTCTCAGTAGAATGGAACTGTACATTTTAAATGAAAGTTATGGTTTCAATCCTGTTAATCATGCGTTATTAATCGGACCGGCTTGGTGATTAAAACGCTTCTATAAGTATGCTTTTCCTTTAAAAAATATATTTAAAATTCTTAAATTTAATTTTTCGAACTCCGTCTTTATTTAGTAGATAAATTATGAAAAGACTCGTCCAAATTTTCAGATACTTTTTTAGTTGCCAGTTGTTGTTTTCTTTAGCGTATTATTCATGGCAAAGATCTTGAAAAACAAGCGAGACGCTAAGTGTTAAAAGGATTCGGGATCAATTTAAATTGGATTATGTCGAAACTTATAAATTAATGAATCAGAGAGAAAATGTAAAATTATCTTTCTTATACTGTTAAAAAGTAAATAACTTTTGAGTCGGATGTCTGTTTGTCCGTTTCGTTACTGTAAACTACTCACAATTACGTGCAGTTTACTTTCTTATTAGAGATTTGGTAATTCAATTTGAATTTTTCGCCAATTTTATATAAATAATGTAAGCAAAACGGCGAAAAAGACGATTTTATGACGTTTTTCCGCTGGATAAGATATAAGAACATTAAATGAATGTATTATTAAAACATATCTCAATTTTTTTTCAGAAAAGTCAGCGGCAGTATTAAGATATTATATATCTATTTATATTTAGATTATTATCAGTATTAACATCAAACGTGAAAAGTAAGTGGTAGGAAATGTGGTAGCATGCAGAAGCAGTATAATTATTTTGTTTTCTGTTTCCGTGCGAAAACGGGACGGATAAACTAGCTATATTAACTACTAAATCATTAATTAATTGTTCAAATAATCGACGATTTTTAAATATTAAATAAACTACAAAAAATCCTAATTATAAAAATGTTAAAAGTTACGAAATGAACCCAGCTAATATTAGTATATTCAAGACCTTAATTGTAAGAAGCACTTAAAAATATAAAATATTTTTTTTTAGCAAATGAAGGAACGGTATCCGAGGCTGAACGAAATGCCTTTCTCTTGTTAAATAAAAGGATTTCTTTAGACACATTCAAGATTTTCCGTAAAGTTTTCTTTCACTGCAGAGCACGGTGCGAATTATATGCTCGAAATTAACTGTATGGAATGTACAGTATGGGGGAACGGGATAATTGTATCGGACGTTATTTTTGCATGCTACTCTGTAGCAGATTTGTGCACCAAAAAATTTATATAAAATCTTATATATTTATTCCTTGCAAATAAATGATATGCGTTTATTTTATTTCATTATGATATTATATTTTGTGACCTTTTACTTATATCTTATTGTTCTATTAAGTAAGATATGTATTTCTTGATTAAATTTCAAGAAATTAGTTTAAATGTTTTATAGGTTGAAAAAAACGATGTAAGTGAATGAATGAATGAGTTTATTTCTCCATAGAATATAAAAGCTAGGTAAGTATCATATACCTACGGAGACTGGTGTCTATAAAACATAGCCCAGTACATCACCAGAGCCCCATCCCTAAATTGATATAACATTATTTGTAAGTTCTTAGAAATGTTTAGAAATACTAAATTTTTAAAGTTAATTACTCAAAAATGAATTTTATAATGTGCATATATTTACATAGATATTCACGTGATATAAACTTTGTAACGAAGTCACATGAGACCGAATTCACGATCAAAGTTTGTAGCCCTCACTTGCATACATCGATGTGTTCACGCCGTTATTTTGTACTTTGTATTGTTATTAAACAAATATTTTACAACGGTATTTGTTCCCAACCCACTCTGAACTCAATTTAACTTAATTACTAGTTTATATACATTTACTCGAAATTGAATATTAAAAGGCATCAATTTTAAAGTTATGTGTTGTTAATAAAATCGCTGTATAAAGTTTACGCAACGATTTTATTGAACGTAACATATTAAAATGTTCGTATAATATTTTATATTATACTTGATGAGTAGAGTGCCCTTATTTTTTATTACTTTTGAAATTATATCTATTCCTTCCCTATGCTTATTCTTGTAACTTACGACAAACAGTGTATGACTGACTCATTAAGACCGTAAGATTATTGGAAATCATTTTCGTAGTAAATGAAGATTTTATATTAGTAAGGGCTTGTCGATCTCATTATTTATAACGAAATTTTGTCGATTCTGCTATTCCAACCACACTCCTTCTCTATCCTAAATGAAATTGGCGAAATTATATTAAGCAAACATTTAATTGAATTTCGTAGTTAAATTTATATATCGAGTTACATAAATTAGACCATACTACATAGGCTATCCATTAGATGCACACTCTGTCGCTACTATATACAGTAGAACCTTGATTATCCGAACCTCGATCATCCGAACCCTCAATTATCCGAACATTGGTGCGAAAGATACATTGTTTGTTGAGTCTTGGACGCCCAAAAACGCATTACAGCTGTTCGTCAATTAAAAAATGACGATTTTATAAAAAAAATATAACAAAATAATAAATATAAAAAAAGTATTCAACTTTTTTCAGGTGTTGAATATACACATATATATATTTCAACGTTAATATGCATGTCAAATTTTAATATAGAGTGGTGGTCGTATAATTAGAAACACTACCAACGGTCCTTGACATTATGTAAGATACTTCACCGCAATCGTTTTTATTTTGAAATTAAACAATAAATAGGACAACAATATGTTCAACGATTTATCATTTATTAGAAAAATAATATAATTCCCATAACACAAGTGCAGTTTCAATATTACGTTACGGACAAACATTTAAATCAGTTTTAAGGTATGAACAATAATGGTCAACTAACAAGAAACGACAACAAAAAAGTATAAAAAACAATATTTTTTTAAGTATTAGTAATTAGTATTGTTATTTACGAAATAGCTACTATCAACAGCCTACCAATAGTTATAGTTAATATTTAGTGGCGTATCCCTTATTTTCAATAACAGCTCTTTCTTATTTATTGTTTAATTTCAAAATAAAAACGATTGCGGTGAAGTATCTTACATAATGTCAAGGACCGTTAGTAGTGTTTCTATTTATACATCACTGTATATATATGTATGCACTGTTTTTATGTAAAACGGTGTTGATTATGATCTCGTCCCAAAAAACTCACGTTTCGATTATCCGAACAAGTCTCAGTCCCAATTGATTCGGATAATCGAGGTTCTACTGTAACCCACTTTTGAAATCTATTCTCACACAATCACGTTCTTTCTTATCTAAAAGATAGATTCCATTATTTATCTGAGGTCTGTGGAAATCGACTGAGACCCAGCAGCAATCGTCAGCTGGCACTAAACTTAAGTCCTTCTCGTACCTATCGTATTCTATCTCATTTGATGACAGCTGTTAACCTGTCTTAATGATCTTCTTCTTCTTCTATTCACAAATTATCTGTTAAAGAAAAATTTAAATACGCTATGACATCTATTTCAGATCTTATATTGTGTTTATTATTTATGTAAGTTTTGTCTACTAGCTCGTTGGTCTAGTAGCATTAAAGCAATAGACCAATATAAATTAAGCAGACGCCAATTATATAATAGGGTATTTCTGTCTTAAGTCTCAGTATCACCCCAGTGTCTGAAAAATGTAAATGTAATGTACACTTTCGTGCATCAGGAAGCATGTAAAGCCTTTGGGCCTATGCCTGATTTATTTTTGATCGTATCGGATTGCGATATTGAAAGTGTATCTGTTTTTGTGCACACACTTGTGCTTTGCAATATGTCCTGTGAAATTGGCTAATCCCGTTTGAGATTGACTGCCGTGGCTGAAAACAGTTAGGATATCATCGTCATCATCATTATTGAGTAAAAGAATTATTACATTTATTACTTTTATTTTATTTTCTTATTTTAATTTTGAATCATGTTTGTACACTTCCTATCAATCAATTTGCTTTATTGTCGACACAGTACCTCAAAGGTCGGCTTCACTTATTGGGATAAGTACGTCTTTATACACTTTTTTATTTTAGTTAGGTTTATTTCTTGTACGAAATTTACAACAACAACATAGATATATAATAGAAACATATGACTTTACTAATATTATGTACTATATATTAGTATATTTATACGTTTTAGCCTTATTTCTGCTTTGGAAAGAGTTTGTTTACAATTTTGATATGTATAAACCAATCCGTTGAAAAATATCTTTTCAAGATAGATATCTTTTGAGTAAGGTTGTAGACTTTATGACCGGGACGGAACCGGGAGGGTGCAGTAACTTTTAACACGGTTGAAACCGCGCGAAGCAACTATTTGTTTGTAACCATAAAAATAGATGAGTTTTAGTCTCGTGAGAGTTCACGAAGTTCTTGAGCAAAAAGATGGGCTAATTTCGACCAATTCTATAGCATTTTTAATAGACAGTTATTCATCATTCAATAAAAGCCGAATGTATCTGCGATAAGTTTGTGGTCTTATTGTTATGGCTCGTTAACGTTCAGGCATTTCGATCAATCATACGTTTCATGTTTATAGACTAATGAATGCTGTAATAAAGAACACTTTATAACTGTATCTATACTAATATATATGCGATAGTAGTTCTGTCTATCTGTTATTATATCACGTCTAATCCACGGAATTGATATTGATGAAATATGGTATGGAGCAAGCTTGGACTTCAAGGAAGACCATAGACTACTTTATATACCTAACACCTAAGACCGAAGACCCCACCCCCCTTAACATGTGGGTGAAACCTAGTTTGTTATAATGCCATAAACCGCAATCAGGTTCTTTATTGTTGTTAATAAGGCCAACAAAGAAGTTGGTTTATTAAACGTGTCACGCAGTCTTTAAGAAGTTTCTTAGATAATATAATAACTAAAAGCTCTCAAGAAAATTAAAATTTTATACGTTTATATCGTTTAAAAATAGTGTCTCCGATACAGTAAATAAGTAGTTGAAAATTGAAAAAGATGAAGGTAGTAATAGAAAATAATAATAATATATGCTGTAAAAATAATAAGCCAACGCGGTGAGACCACATTAACTAATAGTTACTTTGTAAATATTTAATAAGGCGATTCTTGAATAGTAAAACTATCACTGTTTATAATTTCGTCGGGTAACTTATTATAAATTTGCTGTAACTTAATTATTTTTCTAATAAGAATGTAAGTTTTGAGTGTGTATAACTGATTAATGTTAATTTTGGTGTATTTGTATTTTTTTCCAGTATGTGTCATATAACTCTATATTCCATCTCCATCGATATTATTCTAGCATAAAAAACTTCATCCATTGTATTGTATTATACAAAAATATGATATTCACGCTTGTCACATAAACAGTCAAAATTTAAAGCGGAGAAACTGCGAAGCGCAGCTACTATGATAATATTGTATTCTAGAACTTTCCCCGAAACGCGCTCCATCTTCTGGTTTAAGTTTTATGTGTTTTTATCAATACATTACAAAAAACCTCACTATTTATTATGATAGTCAATAAAATATAATATTTACGCCTCGATTCCTTGCACATTCTCACGTCATGCTTTCTCTCTCATTTCTGTAACATTTAACAGAAAAAGCGAAATCAAATAAAGCCGAAAACCTTTAAATTACCTTTTTAAATCAAATCGTATAGTTTACGTGTTACTAAGTTTCATCTGTACACAGATATTTTTCTCCATCTAAAGAATATTAAATGCAGATTTTGATGAAGGCAGAGACAAATATAAAGCGAATGTACAAAGTGGGACAGAATTAAGAACTCCTTATTTAATTAGGCAAATTATTCAAATCTATGCTTTGAGGCTTTTTAACGACCGTAATTCATAAACCAAGTCCATTAAAAGAATAATAAAATTGACTATAATTTCAATTGAATATTATAATCATACTAATATAATGGTAAGTATGTTTTTTTCGGGTTTATGAAAAATATTCTCCGATTGATATGGAACTATCATATTATTTTAAAGTTTGAATTATTCAGTTTTAGATTCATTCTATAGTTTTAGGACGACTATAGGGTAAATATCATGTAAATATTATATAGCTTAATATGCCGACGATGATGGAGAGAAAATATTCCGGGCGCTTACGAAGCGAACTATCAAAACTATAACAATTACACTTAAACTAAAATTTTTGTATGAGAGATTTGTATGTGTCCAAAATGTCTTAAGATAGGTAAGCGACAGTTCAGAAATGGTAGTTTAACATGTTAAGAAAAATGGAGAAAAACTATCTACAACTTGCTCTTTAATAAAATACATTTTAATTTTATTTTGATAAACAGATTTACACACTGTGATTCGAAACAGTACTTATTTCAAGATATTTAAGAAATTTTCAATTATGGATTTATTTTTTAATATAATATATTTTTATTTCGAAACTAATATCATAACTGTTGATAAATATGATCTCGAATATATATTGACAGCTTATTTATATCCGAGCCTTCTTTTGGGAATTCTATTAACTTTGCGAAAACAAAGTAATTATTATAGACAAAACAATGTTAAAGTTACGATAAATAATATCAAAAGCAATATTACTACTATTTCATTCGGAATACATTAATTAGAACTGTATAATCGTTTGGGACATAGAAATTTGATAACATAATAAAACAAATAAGGCAAACTCATTATATATATGCACTAACCCGTACACCTGTATTCTGTATGAACAAAGTCGAAACTCAGGACTGTCGACGTGAAATGTGACAAAGTTATACGCGACATATATATACATAATATATATCACTATAATAATTATATATTTTTTTCATCATCATCTTAATTGGACACCGTTGCCTATAGACGATGTAAGAAATATTAACGATTCCTTACATCACCGATTCGCCACCAACCTTGGGAACGAAGATGTGATGTTCTTTGTGTCTGTTGTTACACTGGTTAACTCACCCTTCAAACCGAACACAACATGCTATTTAGCAATAAAATATATACTGAGTGGGTTGGTATCTACCCAGGCGGGCTTGCACAACGCCCTACCTTTAAATAATACACGCAAAAAATATTGTATCACCGTAAATAGTTTTTCAATATTTCGCGAATGAGATACCAAGTTAATACTTACCGAATAACCTGCTGGTAAATACATGCGAAAGCTTAGAAAATTATTATTTAATTTTAATATATATTACAATTTTAATCCGAGATATTTTCACATTATATTATCCGTTTCAGCTCAAATAAATCAACATACACTATTTGTATATGTGTATCACTTACACTAAACGCACACAAACATGTTATTGCTCATAGATATTAATTAAAAATGTCTTAGTTTCGCATCGTGCTTTACAAAATCTCTTTTATTCGTTTTATTCTTTGTTCTTTATATACTTTGTGTGAAGTTAATTTATCTACACTTGTTAAACAAATAGCATTGTTTGGACAACATTAACTCTTCCTAAGGGCCATCCTTATTTGTACTCCATAGGGTTAACCGCGCGATTTATGTTGCCACAGTCGAAACAAAGTTTGAGATTCATACCATGTATTTCCATGTTCAACTAATTCTACTTAAAATTTATTATTTTTCATTTTTCTTATTGACCAATTCATTCTCTAAGCTAAGTAAATTATTTTAGACAAAAAAACCCCTAGTTCCCCTCTTCGATGCGGTAATTATAACACTCATTAATAAATTAGTAATTACCTGTAAAATAAACACAAAATAAAATAATTACAAAAACAAATATTTGCATTTCTTTTAAATATGTATGATCTGACGGGACTTTGGGAGAGTAGCATTTGAAATATCCCAACTTATATTATAAAATAGAATGTGCGTTTGTTTATAACGCTTATGTTTTATCTACTCAACCGATCATCATAAATTTGCTTACAGGTTGTCTAGAGTTCAGAAAAGGACATAGGGTAACCTAACAGTCTATGGGATATTATGCCATAAAAAAGAGACTTTAAGGTTCTATTTTGGAAATATGAGACATCTACCTTACTATGATACTACTAAGGCTTTGATTCCTTCCACTGTGGCTCTTTTTAGAAATAATATGATCGCCTTGTGGTTGATTTTGGTCGCAGCAGCTTTTCTGAGAATAGTCGAGTGAATTGCGCAGGAGATATTATCCGTATGGAAATACCAATTGCCTAGCTACACGCTGCAAACCTCGCTAGTACGATTGGCAACACTAAGCCACCCGGGTTGTCATACTCCTCAGAACCGAGTGAAAAAGGTCACGCGTGGGAAACGCGTGTCCTGTTGTCCTAGAAGTCCTAGGGTTAAGCTTGGGGCGACGGGGCTGACGCTAAATTATGACCAAATACAGATGTTTCTTTTACCATAAAATATTTTACAGGATAAAAAAAAGTTAATCTAAAAAGGATATTTGTCAAAACATAAGATGAAAAATATGTTAGCTAATCATATTCAAATTTCAAGTGGATACTTCTTACATAAGAGTTAATTTTTTCACGAAAACATAAAAGCAAAAAAATACAACAATCCATCGCAATTTCATGAATGCTACAGTATGGATTGTAAATTAAATTGTATCGGTTGTCTCCAGCCTTTGATCGCTTTGCTCATATCTCAATTGGAATTAGTTTGAACAAGACTTTCCAAATGGATTTAAAAAATTTATACAAATTCATAAACATTGCTTTAAATGAAATTTTCTTTGTCGTCTCTCATACTGTTTTCAGACACGAGTTTTAATAATTTTATCAGAATTATTCCATAACATTTAGATTCTGTTGAAATAAATAACAACAATTAAAGTAAATATATATTATACAAATGGTCTTATTAAGAATATATGTATTTAAGCACTATGAGGGTGGCATTTTATTAAAGAATAAAACCTCTTTAAAATTTATAAATTAATTTTGAAATTTTATGTATAGGAAAAAAGTACCTAATTAAATCGTACACCATTTTTCTGAAGAAATTAAAAAAGATTATTATTATTAGGAAATTAAGTTTGATCTTATTCCATTACGCTGCTCCGATGCAACTTGCAAACAAGTGAATACATACGAGAATACGGCTTTACACCTGACATTACGGTTCAAGCACAAGACCAATGGCTTTACGTGCTGAGTCACGGGATTGTAATCATTGTCATATTCTAAACTACTGGCTACTATTGAGAATATTTAGCAGAAAAACTCAATTACTTTATGAAGTACCGATGAGGGACTTAAATCCAGGACAGTGGTCTGGATCTGCATGCCACTACGACGAGGGAGTTACGGAAGCAAAGCCAACAAAAGAAGAATGGAAGAAAGAACAGAGGCATACTTAACGCTTTCCCCTTGAGGCGTAAAATATTATGTTGTTATTATATAGAGTCGGCAATAATCTGAAAAAAACTTCTTAATAAAATAATCCCCTACAACATTATAACAAAACACAAAACAACTAATAAAAATATTAGCCGTCCAACTTCCACGATCCTATTAGCTTTTGACAAAACAAAAGTTTTGTTGGAAAACGAGTTCATTTAAAAACTCGTAATTAGTTTACCAAAAAATCTGCTACCAAAAGAAAATTTCCAATTAATTTTATATAAATATATTTTTACAAAAAAATATATTAAAACCTATTTAAAAGTTTCCCGTATGTAGGTGTGTATATGTTTATGCAAAACTAACATTAAACTATAAACTTTATAAACCAGGATAGGCAAAATTTAAATATGAATACTGAACACAAAGTAAAGTCTTGTTTTGCTTGCCTTTATTGTAAATATTTATATAAAAATACAAGATGTACAATATTTAGAGTGCTTCGAAGAAAATCACTCTATAATTTTCCGATATTAAGCCGTAAGACAAGAATAAAATTTCCATCGAAACATATCGGTGTTATATTTTTTTCTAATTCATAGAAAGAGGCATAAATAACAACCTAATAAATTGTACCAAAATTATTTTTAAAAGGGGTATAAATCAAAATTGCTAATCTTTTATTTGATTTTGTATTGTAATCCAGTTAAAAACAAAATATAATACGTAAATTACATTGTATTTTAAGCATTGTGCTTGATCAAATAATCTAGGGTTGTCGTTGGGGATTTTTTGGTACCCATCCTTCAAACAATATATTTATTTCTTTAATCAGTCGCTACGGCGATGTTGAGACGAGAGGACTACGGAAAATGATGTGACCAAGCTTTTATCAGATAGCGCTAATAGTTAAATATACCATATTCTGAAATTAATTTTAAAAATATGTGTAGCACAAAATATAATTACTATTAGAACATTGCACATTGTTGATAGAAAAATCATAGAAATGAGATCTCACACTCGTGCGGGTGTAATTTGAAATTTTGCTGGCCTTAGGCGCGCTCTTTAGTTTTCGTCATATAAAAATTGTAATTATGTCATATAAATTGAGACGGCACATCTAAAGTAATCTGATTATTATCCAACCAAAACTTATATCGTGAATTTGCTTGAAAAATAGTCATATGTATTTTTAAAAGAAGAAAGCAAAACAAATTTATTACCCTTTTAGACTTTACTGCATACGAATACAATTTTTAGTACATAATATAAAACAAGTCCATAAAGTTCTCCAGTTCACTGTAAATTCAAAATGTTTTTGATCATACATATATGCCAGACTGCCTCGTTGGTCTAGTGGCTAGATATTAGGGTGCAGACCCGGTGGTCCTGGGTTCAATTCCCAGCTCGGGCCAATAAATAGTTATTGGGTTTTTCTGTCAGAAAATTCTCAGTAGCAGCCCGGAGTCTGGAAGGTGGAAGTGTGTACACTCCCGTGCCTCGGAAAGCACGTTAAGCCGTTGGTCCTGCGCCTGAACTCTTTCCGGTCGTGTCGGATTGCCGTCCCATCGGATTATGAGAGCTAGGGAAAAGAGAGTGCACCTGTGTTTGCGCACACACTTGTGCACTATAATATCTCCTGCGCAGTTGGCTAATCTCTCTTGAGATTGGCCGCCGTGGCCGAAATCGGTCTGGAGGACCTTATTATGCCAGAATAGGGTATAACGCCATATAGTGCGTAAAGAAAAGTTATTTGTTTAAATAGCATCATCAAAGCCTTCTTTATTCAGGCAAAAAATAATATATTTTTCATAAATAAAATTTACAAAATACTAAAGTGTTATCATAAATATGTATTTACTTCACTATTTATGCTTATTTTCAAATATAAAAATCTACTTATTCGAGATTATCTTTCCTTGGAAGCCAACGTTCTCCAAAATAAATGTTTCAGTAAAAACTAATAAAACTCTCCTTCTAAAATTTTGCCTAACCACTTAACTTCTAACGCATATTTTAATATTTAAAAGGCACTTTAAGAGGTCAGTTTTTATTTACTTCGTACATTTTCTATTATAGTTTTTCTATTACAATTATCGTCCGATACCCATTGAGCTATCACATATAAAAATAAAACTATATAAAATAAGGAGGCGGACGGGCTGATGCCGCCTGTTGGTAAATAATAATCGCCATAAACATTGGCGATGGAAGAATATTAACATTCAATACATCGTTAATGCGCCACCAACCTTGGAAACTAAGATGTAATGTTCCTTTAGTCTGTAGTTACACTGGCTTACTCACCCTTGAAACTGGACACAACAACACTTAATATTCCTGTTTGGCTGCTGAATTTGTAATAAGTAGGTGGTATCTACTAAAATTGGCTTGCACAAAGGCCGGAAAGAAGGAAGGAAGCAAATATAAGACTTAATCTTAGTATAATATTCTTTTATCTTACCAGATTTTCCGTAGCTCCCTGAATAGCTATATAGTTGTACTTATATACATTTAAAGACACAAGGAAACACTTAATCCCGCCCACTCTGAAACCCGCTTACGTAATACGAGAATGACACCTAATAAACTGAGAGCCAATTCTACTAACAAATTGCCACTATATCGCAATAGAATCGAAACGCGATCGTTGACGTTTATCCGTTTTCGTATTCTTAAATTTAATTATCGACTATTGGCATAAAAGTTTAATATTAAGTTTGGTTTTGACATAACGGTAAATGTTAACAACATATTGGTTCGGTTCCGATCTGTATTGACATGGAATAGTTAAAATTGGATTGGAATTGAATTTGCGGGGGGGCGAAATTACCTTCGTTCCCTGAGGCGAGCTCCGCCAAGCCACGAGCGGAGCAGAGCACGGTAGGGGCCGCGGATGCGTTATATCAACACGATCCCGCAGCCTCTCCGATCCGTGCCGAGGACGGCCATCGCAGTGGTTTTCGTGGGTAAAAATCTCACATAACCCGGTTCCTCCCCCGAAGGAAGCCGAGTACCTTTTGAAGGTTTCCACAGTGTTAAAAAAAAATGGATTGGAATTGAATAGGGAACGTTATTGTTATAGATTAGTAGAATTCGGCCCCTGTGCTATAATCTTAGTAGACAATGTGTTTGCTATTCGTGTCCACTTGTATGAGACCCTGACGCCACATTCTAACGGCGCCTTTAGTGAACATCAATATTTATACCCGAATACGATGAATTCACAGAGATTATTAAATTTGTATATGTCCTTACTACAAGTATGTTTGGTATCTGCACACATGGCTTTATTAAGTCAATCATTTTATCGTGTTATTAAAAAAATAAACTAAAAATAGTATTTTGTACCAGTTTATTATTCATATAACAACAAACTTTAGAATAAATATCACAAATCCAATCGGTTACACTTCGTCTTAGTCAGCTAATACATTTAATTTGTTTCTTAAAGGGCATACTTAATAATAGTTGTTGACATTCCCAAAGATTACGATTAGTAAAAAAGAAATAAAGAGTATAGTGTTCTATTTATAAATTAAAAATAGTAACAAACTAACAAACGAACAATCAATAGAGAGTAGAACTTCAAACCGTATACCGTCTGACGTCATTTCAGAACTAACTAACCTTTTCTTTTTTTTTGACGCTGGGAGAATGTTTTACGCGTTTCCCCCTTACGGGAACAGTGGGGGGGGTATGTGGGGCTCGCCATATGTCCAAGGCACCGAGTGTGCCCCAGTCATCGGAATACCCACTAAAAACCCAGCGGTACCCTTCCCGCCTTAACGGGAGCGCCACGGTATCGCTTGCGCATGCTACCGTGACGCTCCGACGTGAACTAATTAACCTAACCGATCCTCTGTTTCTCAGCGATCTAATTAAAAATTGAAAATCGAATGTGAACTTTCAAAATATCATGTGTACATAACTTTACTCATACATCTTTAAATTCTAATATATTACATATTATTTTTGGGGTGGCTCGCGTAGATAATAACTACGCAATAATGAGATAAGTATATGCATCTTGGATGAGATTACGTGTAAATTCATACAGTATCCTGAAATCCGGAAGTAAAATAAAAAACCCATTTATTGAGCCACTTGACATAATGTCGCTATGTCATTTATACTAAAAATCCATTAAATGTGTTTGAACTATTTTTTTATTTTACTTTTAATTAATCGATCAGCAAAACCCGCGGCTAAGCCTATTGTGATGAAAATCTTTCAAAATCTGCCATTTTAAAAGACATAATGCGTCTTTGAATTATACACACATATTAACTTAAAAAAGACAGTCATTTGGAAACCGCAGACAGACACTTATTAATCTATTTGTGTAGATGTTAATTTAAAACGCTTCTTGAAATAAACTTGCATGGCACATCTTGAGATTTCGGTATATTTGCATACAACCTGCATAATTAGATCCGACCGACTCCTATGCAAATATCGCCTCAGATTTAACGGCACCCTTACATACTTTACCCTTCGAGTTTTGTTTGCGCACATCCAGTTCAAATACGTCCTTGTTGTCAATATTCCTAACATTATGAAGGCTAAGACAGATTGGCGTTTATAAAGTGTAGGACTTACGTGTAATTTATGTGTAATATATTATTGATGATCTAATTTTTCTAGTGGCTAGCTTTTAAGGTTATAGATTGAGTTTTTCTGACAAGGGATTCTAATTAGTAGTATAGTTAGCAAGTTGGTTGTGTTACACTTTTATGCTTCGAAAACCAACCGTTGTTTTTGCGCCTAACCTCTCTCCGGACTATAAAAGCGCACTCTTTATACCGAGGGTATAAGTAGAGTGCGTCTATATTGTACAAACACACACACGCATAAACATTATTACAATATTGTATTAAAAGAAAGTCAAGAAACCGTACTTTTTCACGACGTAATATAATTCATATATTTCATGTTGTAGTTTTGAAAACAGTAATATCCCGTAAGTAACTATAGCACAATGATAATAATATGTTGATTTGTTACAGAATATATCAATCCTGGTGGTGCTGCTATATAGTTGGCGTATTGGTGTTAACGCCAAAAGATACAAAGAACTTGACGATGTTTATTACGGTGAGTCATATTTGTCTTTACATTCATTTGAACTATCTTATATTTTGTCTATGTATATATAAATGCAATGGTATTGAAAGAACTAGATTATATTCAGAAATAAAGCGAGACTTCAATGAAATTAATATGTTATTTGCATTCGTACGATTCTTATAAATAATTTAGCGCGCAATGCTCGTAAGATAATTTATAAGTAAATCCGTTTCCCGCCATAAAGAGTATCTGTCATTGTTCTTGCTTACAGATTAAAAATGTAGAATATTATTATTTAATATGAAAAATGACCGATAATATTCAGCAATACCTAATAATGATACGTATTATGTTTAATATTATATATTACAATATTATTGACTCTTATAGTATATATAAAATAAATTTTCAATAAATTGTAGACTTCCAACTAATATGTGACAAAAAATGATTATAATTAGAAACTTAAACAATAGTACAAGTTAAAAAAAATTAAATACAAAACAAAACAAAATAAAAGTAATATTAAACAAAAAAAAATTAAAAACAAAAATATACAAATTGACATTCACTGATTCAATACATCAATAAGATAGATATGATAAATACCAAGACTGAAAGCGTTTTTATTGTTATTTGGAAATAGTAATATAAAGATAAAATTCCAAGATTTTCCATTAAAATCAACGACAACGCTGTTATGAATATAATATAATATTAAATTTATTGAAGCCTTCAATAAACTAGATATACTATCGCGCTGCTTGATTAAAAATTGTATACTAGTTAAAATATAACTGAAATTGCAAATTTAAAAACGAAATCAAAAATTGTTACATTCAAATTCATTAAATAAATAATAAATAAAAATCCTTACTTATTGAAATAAAAAATAACAAAAACTAATACGTTTTACGAAATAATTTCAATTCAAAACATTTTAATCATTTTATGAATTTAATATAGGGTTTTCCAATAGGGACGCTTGAACTTTGACAGCTGATTGCGGCCATGTTGTTTGAGTGACAGCTGTCAAATGCAGTGTGTTATATTCATTCCGTCCTCCCAAACCACCATGGCAGGTTACAGTGTCGAGCAGCACGTGCAAATCATAAAATTGTTTTATGAAAATGGGTCTTCAGTTCGAGCAACGTTCCGCGCACTTCGCCCGTTTTACAGTCGCGATGATCGTCCTGCCGAGTCGACTATCCGTCGATTGGTGGACAAATTCGAGTCAACCGGGTCAGTTAACAATCAGCCGGTTCCCGTGCGTCAACGTAACGCGAGATCTGCCGAGAATATCGCCGCTGTGCGCGACAGTGTCCTCGAAAACCCGCGGCAGTCAATTCCGCGTCGCGCACAGGAACTCGGCCTTTCGCAGACGACAACTTGGCGAATTTTGCGTTGTGACTTGAGCCTGCACCCGTACAAGATCCAGCTGACCCAAGAGCTCAAGGTTAATGACCATAGACAGCGCCGTGTGTTCGCTGACTGGGCATTAGAGCAGTTGGAAGTTGACGCCGATTTTGGCAAAAAAATCATCTTCAGCGACGAGGCGCATTTTTGGATGAATGGCTATGTCAACAAGCAAAATTGCCGTATTTGGGACGAGACCAATCCACACGAGGTTCACCAAGTGGCAATGCACCCGCAGAAAGTGACTGTTTGGTGCGGATTTTGGGCTGGAGGCGTGATTGGTCCGTATTTTTTCGAAAACGATAATGGTGTGGCCGTCACCGTCAATGGTGAGCGATACCGGTCGATGATAACCAACTTCTTTTGGCCTGAAATCGAGAATATGGATCTGGACAACATGTGGTTTCAACAGGACGGCGCTACGTGCCACACAGCACACGCTACGATGGAAGTTCTGCACGATCAAGCGCCCTTAATGGAAAACCCTATATTAGTAAAATTACTCATAAAACATTGCTATACCTATTATTAGTAACGCTTATTTTCTTTTAAAAATGAGTTACTGCACAACCGCGCCAAATCGCATTAATAATAAATATATTCAATTTAAAAAAAACGTATATATATAATTTTTTAAACGTCGCTTTTAAAATACACACTAGCAAAATATTTCAACAACAAATCACGGTATATTATATATTTTAAGTACATTACCCTAAGGTATTGCTCGAACCTTTGTCATGTTATTGTATTCCCGAAAGCAATGAGGATTGAACTTTCACTATTTCATTATATTACGCAAGGCAGTACACCAGTTTGAAATGACAGTGACAATGAAAATAGTTTAGGTCAAGTTTATTTAAGCTAGTTTATTAAAGCTTGGTATATTCCTACCTTAGTATGTTATTAAGTGGTTGGGCTTTGTATTAGCCCGACTGGGTAGGCACCGCCCACTCGTATTATATTCTACCGCTAAACAGGAATCCATGTTGTGTTCCATTTATAGGGGTGTGTGTAGGCATAGGCTCAAGGGATATAACGTCATACAAAGAGTTATAGCGCTAACTTCAAGTGACCCACGTGTCCACCTCATTTTAAAATAATCCGTGCGAAAAATCAAATCAATATTTTAATAAATCATAGTACAAACGCATAATAAAATACTACATCAAATCTTTTGTTATATAAAACTGACGTTTATTTCCTTTTTAATTTATTAAAATTAACATAAATAGGAATTTATACATAAGTAGAATACATGCATTTCATAACATCACAAGCTCTTTTCTTTGTCACACCTAAAAAATAGAATTCTTTACCAGCACACGTGTTGCCCTCCTCATATGACCTGGGTTCCTTCAAACGAGGCGTGAAGAGGCATTTTGCGGGCCGGCAAGGCGGGGCGGATCATTCTTCCCGACTGTACTATCCGTCATCGCGTTTGGACTCTACTCCCACTTATATTATAAAGAAAAAAATAATAATGCAAAATCTACTACTGCAAATTCTTTGTTATAAGACTTGTATTTTCTTTCACGTTTATAAAAATATTTTTACTAGAAATAAAAATATTATAAAATTGTACGTTAGTCGAATCCATGCATATGATATAGGAATATCATAGTAGTTTGGTGTTTTATCATACGTGTTTTGCAGTTAATCGGATTAACATCAAATTTGTTCTGGTCTTCTATATTTATATTTTTACCATCCATACCATAGTATTTTGCTGTTCCATTATTGCCTCAATAGTAATAAATCATTTTAATAATTGTTCATTTATGAGCTCAAATTTTTCATTTTTTTCATTACAAATCAAACTAATAAATGTGGTGCATTGCGAGCTGTTCGGAGGAATTATATCACTTGAAACGCCATCGATAACATTTATTGATAATGCACTCTATCATTCTCGTTACATTAATAAAATGCCAATTTGTTGCTAATGTTGGCATTTTATACAGCAAATATGAAATCCTAAACTAGCTCCCCGACAATGGGGAAGAAATGGTTGAGTCACTATTAAAAGCTTTACTTGGTGATAAGGTTTTACGCAAGCCCATCTGGTTAGGTACCACAGAAACAGCAATACTTAGTAATGTCGCGTTTTGTCTTAAAGAGTGAATGAGTCATTGTAACAGGCATAAGGGATATAACATCGAGTTCCCAAGATTGGTGACGATTGGTGATGTAGAGAATGGTTAAATTTTCTTACTTTGACAATGTTTATCGTATATTATGTTTTATACGCGATGGTTACTATTTAAAAACTAGGCGTTTTGTCGAAAGGCCTGAAAAAAACATATTGATTTATTTGCTATATATATTTTTTATGTTGATCCATACTTCATTATCTTATTGACAATGATTTCAAAGGTAAAATCAACTTGAAAAATCATCATTTCAAATATTCTGTTCTTAATAAATTACAACATCAATAAATATCGAATATATAAAAAAGAGGTTAAAGCGCACGTCACTCACTATTGTGAAGATAAAACAGAATCCCTGAAGTATTGCTTTTTTTGCTTAGGCCGCTTGTCAATAATTATGGAACATCGTAAGCTCAGCCTCAAGTAAAATAAATAATCGACGGAGTATAATTTTCTTTTTATTTAAATATTTTCTTCAACTATGTATATTTTTTCATTTATTATTATTATTTTAATTAGAATATATACATTTCAATCCAGTCAGTTATTTTAATATCGATAAAACGACTCTAGTAATATCGATGTTATGTAATTATATGCTCATAACTAATGCGGCATGGGCGTCTCTATTTTGCATGATCTATACTACACTTTTTTTGATCTTTACTTGGTGGTAGGGTTTTGTTTGCAAGCTCATCTAGGTAGGTACCACCCACTCATCAGATATTCTACCGCAAAACAGCAGTACTTGGTATTGTTTCGTTCCGGTTTGAACGGTGGGTAGCCAGTGTAATTACAGGCACAAGGGACTTAACATCTTAGTTTCCAAGGTTGTTGGCGCATTGGCGATATAAGCGGTAGTTAACATTTCTTACAATGCCAATGTCTGTGGGCGTTGGTGACCACTTACCATCAGCTGGCACATATGCTCGTCTGCATACCTATTCAATAAAAAAACCTATTTCTTATTTATTAAATTTGTATGAAGTTCGTCTCTCATACCTAGTTTAATACTCTTTTTGCATTAAACTATTTCTTTAATTTATTTCTTTTAATACATGTACAATGAACCAATCATGATTAATTACTAATTGTAAGACACAATAAACTTATCAAAATACCTTTGTAGCTGTCTCTCGTCGGTTTTGTCTTTCATAATTAGAGCTTATTATTCAAAACTTGACAAAACTCCTGAATTTCAAATAGAGTTTGACTATAAACGTGCGTCGTAAACTCGGCTATGAGTATTTGATGACGTAACGAGCAACACGAAATTTTAAACTACGAGTACTTCGATGCATTAATTATAATGTAATTCCTTTCAAAGTAATTCATTAATGTTTTCTCATTGAATATAATCCTAACAAATATTATAAAGGTGTGTTTCTTTGTTTGTTCTGTTTCAACAATGGAAAGCTAAATTATCAACGAGTAACATAGGCTACATTTTGTCCCCGTACTCCCACGGAAATGGGAATTACTCTAGTTAATATTATAAGACTACCTCGTTGGTCTAGTGGCTAGATATAAGGCCGCAGATCCGGTGATTCTGGGTTCAATTCCCAGGTCGGGCCAGTAAATAGTTATTGGGTTTTTCTGTCAGAAAATTCTCAGTACTCAGCCCGGAGTCTGGAAGTTGGAAGTGTGTACACTCCCGTGCCTCGGATAGCACGTTAAGCCGTTGGTCCTGCGCCTGAACTCTTTCCGGTCGTGTCGGATTGCCGTCCCATCGGATTATGAGAGCTAGGGAATAGTGAGTGCACCTGTGTTTGCGCACACACTTGTGCACTATAATATCTCCTGCGCAGTTGGTTAATCTCTCTTGAGATTGGCCGCCGTGGCCGAAATCGGTCTGGAGGACCTTATTATAAGGATGTAAGTTAGATTTGTTTATTTTTGTGTTATTTTCAAATGTAAAACTGCTAATCCGACTGATATGGAACTTTGATATTATTTAAGAAGGGACATAGGCTACATATGGATGGTTTACATGTCCCATCTGAAAGTCCCTTAGGGTAAATATTTTTGATACCTCAATTTGTCAATGTAATTCGAGGGAAAATTGTCTATCGGGGCGCCTTCCAATCGAATGCTATACAAACTATAACACATATATAACTATTACTATAATAAAAAAACAAACAGGATAACCATGTATAAATATTTTTGTAAATCTCTTATATATCTACGGAGAAATTAGCGACAGCAAACTCCTATGTGATGTACCTTATCAGCCTTTACTTGTACCATTAATGCGCCAACAATTATAAGATCTAGATAAGTTTTACTGAAGAAATATTTAATAAATATTGAATTAATTTTAATAAAGGTTTAACTAAGTAAATTAATTAAAATGTGTAGAGTACACAGTCACAAAACTTAATATGGATGGAAAACAACTCATTTCGCGTTGGTTCACTAGAACAATAAGATCTACAAACTTGATATTTAGCACATTATCCTCGATTTCTATTCCTAGTACTCTTCTTAGAACAGAGTTTATGCAAATCAGCTCGCATAGATAGTTACGCATAGTTAGATAGTTAGGTAGAGTAAGTGACATGCCCTTTGAAATTATGTAACCGGATTGAAAAATATGGTATTATCGCTGTTGGTGTAAAATTCTATTAAATTTTTTCATGTTTTTAGAAAAATATATATAACAAAGAAAAATTTTAATATCGTTTTTATGCTTTCAACTCATACCTGACTTGTCTGTTATTACATTCTTTTGTTCTTAAATTGTACCTTCATGGTAAAATTTATAAATCCCGAGGGCTGCGGCCTTTAAATTTACAGAGCCATTCGTCTGTTCTAGGATAGGGGTACAAGGAAAGTTACACGAATGAACGGGTCGATCGACGATAACGATGTTTCCAATCTACATATGGCATATATTCAGCGAGAATAGACGTAGCTTTCAAAGAGCATTTCAATATATAAACCGACTTTGTTAATCTGTATATTAATATAACTGTAGTATTGTTCTTAAAAATTTTATAGGGATTAATCTTTGTTAACGTTAAATTACATTACGTTGGTATGTTAACGTCCAATATTCAAATATTTTATATGCATCTTTGTAATATTTTATTTAATTGAAACTCGAAAAATTCATAAAGTTTCTTTCATCTCGGAACATCTGTTTAATAGGAAACGGATTCTTTTATTTTTTACATTTGATACGCTAAAACATAATACAATCTCATACTTAGTAAGCTGAATTCTCTGTCGATGATGGTCTTCATGACCGGAATCGGTCCGGTACAATATCGTCTTTTCGGATTCCCTAAAAATATATTTTTTGTTTTTAAAAGTTAACTAACCTATGAAAGAAAAAGGTAAAACTAAAAAGATTTAATTAGTTTATCCAATGTTCCATGTAATTTAATTTAGAGCATCGAATTTTCGACTCTAATGCAATTTACTACGGGACCTCCAACTTAATTCCGTCATATATTTTCTCAAGCCGAGCGAAGCAAATACCTTCGGGTAATCGATGTGATCGATTTTACTCGATTTGTTTGTACACTTCAGAATCGATTACGTGATGTACGTGATTACAATCCGAATAAAATCCCTTATTTACTCTGTATACATTACACAATAATAGACAAATACATCATAATTATAAGATGTTTTGAGAATTCTATTAAATTTTGCATATACATTATTAAATGTTACAGTCTGTGGTTATAGTAAATGCATTTTTGTATAAACATTATTTCATACACTGTATAACTGGACAATAAAAACACGGTTATACTATTTGCTTGAACTCGTGGAAAATTAAATTCGCCTTATTATTACAAGAAATTCAAGCGAGGTATAATTGCTGCAGCGAATATGTTTCGATATGTTTCGACGTAAAAACTGTCAGTTTTAATATTTGACAGTTGCAATATCCAATAACAGTCGAAAATAATATTTAAAAATGAAATAAGTGTTGTTCTACCGATATTGCAGATGTTTATATATTTTTTTACATTATTTACTGAAAACATTTCGATATAAGAGATCTGTAGAACGTAATTTTGTATAAATAATAATAATAATAATGTAAAGGCGGAGTGATCATTATGATTGCTTTATTCGTATTTTTTATTAGTTTTAAATTACAAATAGAAATGTCTATTAATATTTTTAGTCGACTAAGAAAAATACTCATATTTTTATTAATATTTTTCAAAATTTTAAATTCGGTCGCCATTTTTATTATGTGATAACTTCTTATGGGAGCCACTTCGTAACATAACGCGTTACGGCGATTTTATTACCGACGCGGACTGCTTCACCTGAGAGTTACCAACCTAACACCATCTAGCGTATACATAATAATTTAGCAACTCTCAAGTACTAATTTTAATTATATTCAATATATTATAATCAATAATAAATATTATCACTTTTGTCGAGAGGCCCGAGACGCACACGTTTTTTATTAAATTAATAAACTTATAATATTATTCATAATATTTAATAAATAAATTAACAACATTATTTAAGGTAATAAATTCTTGCCATACCATAACTCAAAAAATAACTAAATACATTTCACAATCGGTGAAGATATCACAAACATATTCCTGAATTCTCCATAAAACTATAGATAAATTTGTGAATTACACTGTATGCTAATAAAGTATTTCGTTTGTTCCAGGTGTTCAGATAGCATATTTTGCAATCATTGGAACTCAAATGTTTATGATTGTGCTCAGCATATTTCTATTTTACGGAATTTATAAAGTGAGTATAATTTTATAGTTCATTCAACTGTTATCTGTAAAATCGAATTTGCATATTATGTTTGAACTGAAAAGCCTTTCAGTTTAAATACTGAGTGCAATTTTAACCTTTAATTCATAAAAAACATTTCCTTTTATTAAAATACACGACTATATAAGGTCACTATTTGATATTCTTAGTAAGAATATTCTCTCCTTCGTTTTCCATATCCTGTTATAGATGCTGTTTTATGCATTTTCTTGAAAAATATTACGCTTGAGACTAGAACCGTTCGCTTTGAAAGTTATTCGTATATTATACATGATGAAGCTTGGTTTATATTTCGTAAGTGTTATAAAATGTGCTAAAATGAGATCGAGTGTCAAGTGAAGGTTTACGAGACCCACCGTTTTATTTTATAACTTTATCAAGCTGCTACAGCTGTTATAAAGAGCTTATCTTAATAGCTTCAACGACTGTTAGATCCGTGAAGCTTAAGAATGTTAAAGTTCATTAATTTTAACGCTATTACTTGGTAATAATTTTTTAATGGTTAAATTCGCCCATAGACTTATTTAACACTCTTTTAAACTTAGCAGAAACTAAGAACTAATAAAATATAAGTATTTTTTATCACTTCAAGACTTTTTTGATGCATAAATAAGAAGGAAATTATAATTTAGAAGGAGAAATCAGAAGTAGACACGTACAATTGTCCAAAATCTAAATTACAATGTACAGTGAAAATTTTATATATAGGTATATCGTAGCAGCATTATAATATGACTTGACTGCCTCGTTGGTCTAGTGGCTAGATATAAGGCCGCAGACCCGGTTGTCCTGGGTTCAATTCCCAGGTCGGGCTAATAAATAGTTATTCGGTTTTTCTGTCAGAAAATTCTCAGTAGCAGCCCGGAGTCTGGAAGTTGGAATTGTGTACACTCCCGTGCCTCGGAAAGCACGTTAAGCCGTTGGTCCTGCGCCTGTACTCTTTCCGGTCGTGTCGGATTGCCATCCCATCGGATTATGAGAGCTAAGGAAAAGAGAGTGCACCTGTGTTTGCGCACACACTTGTGCACTATAATATGTCCTGCGCAGTTGGCTAATCTCTCTTGAGATTGGCCGCCGTGACCGAAATCGGTCTGGAGGACCTTATAATATGACTTAGTAAATTGTGCGTCAACCACGTGTTCTAAGTTGTTATGTCTCTTGAGCCTGTGGTTACACTGGCTCACTCGTCTAAGCGGTAGAATATCTGATAAAAGTGGACGGTGCCTACGCAGACAGGTTTGCACGAAGCCCTACCATCAATTAATGAATATAATTCTATTTATTTGTATCAAATATAAGTGTATCAAAAATAAATTATTTGTATATATTTATATCCACCCACGTATCATTAAAATAATTGGCGATCTCTCGGCAGAACAGAAAGCCGTTACACAAATAATACTTGGTGGTAGGGCTTTGTGCAAGCTCGTCTGAGTAGATACAACCCACTCATCAGATATTCTACCGCAAAACAGCAGTACTTGTTATTGTTGTGTTCCGGGTGAGTGAGCCAGTGTAATTACAGGCACAAGGGACATATCATCTTAGTTCCCAAAGTTGTAAGCGATATAAGCAATGGTTAACATTTCTTACACTGTCAATGTCAAAAGGCGACCACTTGCCATCAAGTGGCCCATATGATCGTCCACCTACCTATCCTATAAAAAAATATTGTTATTCATAGAATAAACACATTAAATATGTATGAATATTTACGTTACGGTAAAGGATTTACTTAAAATTCATCGCGTGCTCGGTGGCCAAGGAAAACATCGTGTTAAAACACCAACACATATTGGAGTAGCATGATGGAATAAGCTCCAAATCTTCTCGAGAGGACAAAGGCATATACAGGCCGTTACATTTTTATAATTGAACTTGATAAAATCGTTACAAGATTGAAAATCGGATGTAGTCTCCTTCTTTTGTTGACGCTACTTAAACTTCAAACACGTATGTATATAACGTTTTATGTATTTCTATAAGAACAAAAGGAAGAACTTTTGTTTAGAGGATCGTAAGCAACGCATCAGGTCTTTACGAGCTCATGCTGAGATTTCAAGAAGCATTTTCCATTTAATGGAGCATTGAAAGCCGAGTTGAACAAACTCATAAAACATATATTACATTTGAAATGTATTCATGCCCTTATCGTCTTGAAATTTAGTGCAAAGGATACACCTTCATAGTAAGTATATATAAAAATACTCGTACTCGTTAACTGAACTATGTACATTCATTTTAGGCAATACAAAATCAAGGTCACGAAATATATGTATCTGTATATATTGTAAAAAAATGTTTGGCTTCTCTTACTATGTATTTCATCTTAGAATTCGATATAACGAAGGGCTTTCCATTAGCAGATATTTGAGCTAAGAGAGACTATATTATTTAAACAAAATACACAACAAAAATGTAAAGAATAAATGAATCTCTTAGATCTTCACTATTTATTGGATAATTTTTCTCTTTATATATGAATAAATATGTATGTAAGTAGTACTATTAAAAAACTGAGGACGTCGTTTTTTTTCGTTTGTTTAAGTCGTAATGTCGGATGCATCTATAAACTTTTTTCGCACTCATTTTGTCATCAATAAAATTTGTCATACGAATCTGAAAATCCATTTGTAAAAGATACATTGTACTACTATATAAAGTTAATTAGTAATATCAAATGTTTACTTGACATTATTAAAATTTATTCAGAAAAATAAATTTGTAAACACATTTTGTTATAGGAAAACGTCGCTTTTCTCGTTCCATGGGTAGTGGGGTGCATGACCTTCATGGCTTTGGAGGCGATGGCAATGGTGTACTCCAACATACTACGGGATCACGTCAACAAGGTAAATATACACCTCATGTAATTATATTAAACACACTCATTCTAGTAATGTCGACAAGAACATTAGTGAAGAGAAATAATAAAAGTATATAATTAAATGAAAACTGTTTCAAATTTAGAATTATTTTTTTAAGAAGCAGGATTTTATTTCGTTTACTAAAGGATGTATTTATTTCAATGTATATAATTAATTAAAGTCAGAAATTGTCTAAATTAAAAATAATATCAAAGATGAAACATCTAACTTACCATTTTTAATGGTGATAGAGATTTCTGCAAGCTCATCTGGGCAGGTTCCACCCACTCATCAGCTATTCTACCGCAAAACAGCAGCACTTGGTATTGTTGTGTTCCGGTTTGAAGGGTGAGTGAGCCAGTGTAATTACTTGCACAAAGGACATAACAGCTTAGTTCCCGAGGTTGATGGCGCATTGGCGATGTAAGCGATGCTTAACATTTCTTACAATACCAATGTAGGTGACTTACCATCAGGTGGCCCATACGCTCGCAACAAGAAACAAGCTTAATGAAAATAATGACATTCTAATTCTATTCATATTTTATTGATATTAAAAAAGTACCGTAATAAAAAGTTTTTTTAGGATTTTCAATAAGTCCTATACATGAACTAATAAACTAACCACCTAGAAGTAAATTGCAGTGTAGCGTTTGTATAACTCAACAGTTGACGTTATCTATCCAGACGATCTTACACAAACCAACAAATCAGTTTCATTTGAACATTAATATTCAAAGTCGGACGAACATTTTAATTTCCGGTTAATCTTCAAAGTAAACACCGCTACATCAGCCAATATACGTCATCGATATTCATTGTTTTATGGATTTTAATTAAAAAATGTAGACTCAGGACAATTTGAAAGATATTATAATGGGATCAAGTTCATTATAACAACAATTAAGTTTAATTGAAGCATTTTTGTTTTATAGAATTCGTATATACGAACTCTTACTGAAATTTTTATATTAAATACCTACTCAAATATTTGAGTTTATTTAGAAATTATAATTCAAAATAAAGAATTTAACCTGAAATTTAGTCAAAGTCCGTTAAGTCAAGTATAGGGTTTTCCATTAAGGGCGCTTGATCGTGCAGAACTTCCATCGTAGCGTGTGCTGTGTGGCACGTAGTGCCGTCCTGTTGAAACCACATGTTGTCCAGATCCATATTCTCGATTTCAGGCCAAAAGAAGTTGGTTATCATCGACCGGTATCGCTCACCATTGACGGTGACGGCCACACCATTATCGTTTTCGAAAAAATACGGACCAATCACGCCTCTGGCCCAAAATCCGCACCAAACAGTCACTTTCTGCGGGTGCATTGCCACTTGGTGAACCTCGTGTGGATTGGTCTCGTCCCAAATACGGCAATTTTGCTTGTTGACATAGCCATTCATCCAAAAATGCGCCTCGTCGCTGAAGATGATTTTTTTGCCAAAATCGGCGTCAACTTCCAACTGCTCTAATGCCCAGTCAGCGAACACACGGCGCTGTCTATGGTCATTAACCTTGAGCTCTTGGGTCAGCTGGATCTTGTACGGGTGCAGGCTCAAGTCACAACGCAAAATTCGCCAAGTTGTCGTCTGCGAAAGGCCGAGTTCCTGTGCGCGACGCGGAATTGACTGCCGCGGGTTTTCGAGGACACTGTCGCGCACAGCGGCGATATTCTCGGCAGATCTCGCGTTACGTTGACGCACGGGAACCGGCTGATTGTTAACTGACCCGGTTGACTCGAATTTGTCCACCAATCGACGGATAGTCGACTCGGCAGGACGATCATCGCGACCGTAAAACGGGCGAAGTGCGCGGAACGTTGCTCGAACTGAAGACCCATTTTCATAAAACAATTTTATGATTTGCACGTGCTGCTCGACACTAACCTGCCATGGTGGTTTGGGAGGACGGAATGAATATAACACACTGCATTTGACAGCTGTCACTCAAACAACATGGCCGCAATCAGCTGTCAAAGTTCAAGCGTCCCTATTGGAAAACCCTATAAAAGTCCAAATTTAGAAATACATACCTTTTGTGGACTCTCATATTTATTGGAAAATTCATGCATACTAAATAGTTATAACTTACCATATTCGATTTTTAGGTCGTTGGCAATCAATTAAAATTTTCTCTATATTAATATAAAAATACAAAATTATGTACAGTTATCAAGATGGCGTAAAACATAATACAGCACAGATTACATAGTTGGAACAGTTCCACGTCGCATCAGCGTTTGCCCACGAGCGTTTTTTCTCAATAATATTGTATATACATTTCAGTGTTTTATTTAATGTAAGATTAAACCGACAAATGGACAAATTTGTAGATACCCACGTCTTGTATGCGATGCGATAACGATTTAATCACGATCATTAATGACGATTGATTCAATTTGTGAACAACATGAAATCCGGTACTATATGAATTTAATAAAATATAAGAGCCTCAAACAACGTTCGTGCGGTCCGATTGTGTTAGTGTAATGTGTTCGCAGCATTAAAGTAGAAATAAATATGATAAAAGTGTAATGAAGGTAGACGTAGAAAACTCGCCCACTCGTACACTCGACGTCATAAGGTGAAGATCATACTTAACTTGTGACCACAACAGGTGCAATAATTTTGGCATGATCGCGCTTAAAACTTGAATATAATCTATGAAAATCTAACATTTACCTCAAAAGCTTAAAGTGTACATAAATAATTTCCTTAAGATTTAAGATAAAATATTTTTAAAGTAAAATGTAATTGGTCCTAAATTTGATTTAATTTATCATTTAAACTTATTAGCTCCTTAACATTTCAGGGAAAGATATTAAAATTGATTCCCTTTTTTATTAATTTAACGAAATATATACGATGAAAAAGTTAATAAAACCCTCCTAAAATGAAATGAAGAGACATATTAAAAAATCCTTTCAAGACAAAGACTGAGACTGACACTTAATATGACAAGTCTTTTTTGAGGTTTTAACCGGTTTCTCATTTATATATAAAATAACTCAATATAAAATCATTGTGCAAATGGTGGTTTTAATAGCTTTTTTTCTAGTTAATAAAATTGCATTCGTGTCTATATACATGTATTATATTTACTTATTAATGGCGTTTAGTTGTGCCAGGACATAGATTATTTCGTATTTTAATAATATATATTTAAAAATTCCATAATACATATTAAGCGCTACGCACTCAACCGGCCCACAACACAACAAGGTCTTTAAATGTCGTAATTGAAAATCACGTGTTACGTGTCGGTTTTATAACATAATCATTATGTAATGAAGGAATACAATATATTTAAAAAAATACGTTAGACGATGGCTAATGTTTTGTCTCTCTCAATTCTAAGGCATATTGAAAAGACGTAGATATTAGTCATTCTTATTGCACGTTTGTAATTAAACGTTAATTAGACTTACAGATATCCTTCATATGAAGGAGGTGATAGCCTAGTTACTAATTAAATGCATTAAGTTTAGCAATTAACCTCCATATATCGGCGTCCGACCGAAGAGAATTGACCCTTGACTGAATGTTACATCCAGTAAATATGGATTAAAATATTAAGCTTTTAACTTTTCATTCATTTCAACAATCCCACCCACTAGATCTTGACCTTACACAAACCAACAATCAACCTATAAATCGTGCTCAGTGGGATTATGTGTGTCTTCTTCTTTCTTGTGTCAAATTAATGATGATAGAAAGAAACCAGTGTTTAACTAAATACCCGATAAACAAAACAAAATAATGTTTGAAATACGCTTATTATATCACTACATATTATAAAACAAAATTCTCTGTCAATCTGTCTGATCGCAATAATTCCATACGGTTTTCAATGAACTGAGTGATTCATGATAAATCTTTAGGTGTATTATAGTTTTGTGTGAATTCGCTGAAATGTGACAATAATTGTTAAAGATGTTGGAAGAAATCGTACCGACTGGTAGCTTTATTTGTGTGCGCCACGTAAGCCAAGAGTTATAAACATATATTACGATATAAAAGTTTCATGTAGGCCCTTACAGCTAAGGATAGCCAGTAAGAATAAAAGATAAGAAAGAGTATTATGTTTAAACAATTAATGAAATTCAAAATATGTTAAGCATTTTCAGCTATGTTCAAATAGTAATGTTAATAGCATAGAAAAATATCACTTTATGAGATTAAATGTGCCTTTGAAATTTTAATTGCGATAATCGTTTCATTGACAACGCTTATTAAAAATCAATACGGTCCCAGTTTGACGGTATAACAAATCATTACAGCCGGATATTACGACCTACGAACCTTACTACGAAGATAGACTATAAACTTTTATATTACTAAATTGGCTTCAAAAAACATAGCATCCATACCACATTTGCATATAAGCAGACCAAATTACGCAGTGATTGCATGCTACTTAAAGAAAAACGTATAATTAATTAAATTAAATCAAAAACATTAGTATTTATTACTAATTGTAAAATAGTTTGTCGTGAATTATTGTTATATACGCACAACATAACTACTGAGTCTAGAAGGCTGCGAACTAATAGATATATTTTATAACGTTAGCTAAAAAGGTTCAAAGGTTAAGTAAAAATAATTTTGTATGGATTTTATCCGTACGATGTTGGAATGGGTTATTAGTTAATAATAATTAATTATACAAACGTTGTATAAAGATAGGTTATGAATATATATGTATATATTATGAGTTTAAACATATAACGTAAAGCCCGCATCTTTACATGAAGGTGACAGGTCCTTACCCAAACCAAGGAAGTTCAAAACTTACTTATATTATTATATATTATTGTTTTTCCAATTTTACTAATATATAAATGATATATAATATATAAGACAAATACCTATAACTGTTAGCAAATTCACGCAAAAATTACTAAACCGATCGTTATGACATTGTTGTATTCTGATAGATTTTTGTTTAAAGATAGAGACATAATTTTGAAATGTAGGTTATTATTTATTTATTTTATTTACATCTAATAAGAACGGCGATGCCACTTACACTGACTAGATATTATAATTAAAATATTTAATTCAAGAATTCCAAACGGAAAGCAATAATAAATATAACAACACAAATAAACAATTTTTATTTTTATTTTTTATAGCATAGGTTGGCGGGCGAGCATATGGGCCACCTGAAGGTAAGTGGTTACCAACGCCCATAGACATTGGCAGTGTAAGACATGTTAACCATCGATTACATCGCCAATGCGCCGCCAACCTTGGGAACTAAGATGTTATGTCCCTTGTGCCTGTAATTACACTGGCTCACTCACCCTTCAAACCGGAACACAACAGTACCAAGTACTGCTGTTTTGCGCTAGAATATCTGATGAGTATCGGGTGGTACCTACCCAGACGAGCTTGCACAAAGCTCTACCACCAAGTAAATAATAAATTTATTATGATATATCTACCGAAATGTACATATATAAAATTAATTATTAATTGGGTTCTGTTAATATTATGTGTTGACATAGCCCAGAACGACGTTTTCTGAAGAGAATATTGCCGTCCGGGGCTTTTCACATAAACTCTTGCAAATTAAAACAGACTAGTACTAATTTACATAGAAAATATACGTTCAGTCGAATTACAGAACGCTGTATTTATAGGAATATATCTTTTTATTGAATATTATCGATAAGCAGGCCGACGATTGACACCTGATAGTAAAACCACTGCCAATAGACATTGGCCGTATAAAAAACATCAAACCATTCCTTGACATCGCCAACGCACCGCCAACTGTGCCTGTAATTGCTCACCCACTTCAACATGTTCCAATCGGAACACAACAATAATATGTATTGCTGTTTGGCGGTAACATATGTATTTACCCAGATGTGTTAGCAAAAAGTCCTATCACCAAGTAATCGTCGTGCAATATTTGTTTGATTGGCCTAAATAAACAAAACATTCGTTTCTCAGTATCAATGTTCCGAATACTAATAAGTCGTTAACACGATACGTCCTCACTAATATCGATCAAAAACTCCCTCGGCCTTCAAACGATAGTAACATCACGTAATAATTATCCATGCTTTTTGGATTCCATCCATAAATTTTATTGAAAATGGTATCAATAAAAACAAATGTCGTGTCATTTTCATTCGTGAGGCGTAAATGTGAATGTGAAGTCATGTAAAAATTAAGAAAGTTGTCAAGATATTGTTATTTGGCAAATAAAAATAATTTTTTTAAGAAGATTGGAATAATGATACGAGATTGTTAAGTGGCTAGAAAAGATGAATCTTCACTAAAGATTGTGAATTAAAAGCCGGACAAGCATCAATAAGTTTTCGTGTGCTATACTTTATGTAATTCATCTCGTGCTCTACCATGTAGGTAAACATCATGAGGAAACCTAATATTAAATATTTATATTATTTTGAACATTCATATATTATTTTTATTAATATTGAATATTCGTTGTTATTAATAATGGATATACAGACAGATGGCGATTTATATACATAAATAATATAAATTATAATTAACACATTGGTTTAAATTAAAGCACGTATAACAAGTGTAATTAATATCACTTCCAACATAACATCTATTCTAAACCATGAGTGTTACCATAATGATTTTTCATTAGCTAATGAGTGACCAAATTTTATGTACGTAACAGCACGCTTGGCGTAACCTAGCGGTAATTACTTAAGTAATATAAAACAGATGGTTCGTACACAGATAATTAAAGGTTTCATAGTGGTAATTATTGTATAAGTTAATATTTAAAAATTATAGTACTGGATTCTATAACAGCTGGATGCAGTTATAAAATAATCTATATCTTGATGTGAATCAATTAATTGGTGCACCTTGGGGGTAAAACCGACTCATATGCTGTGACGCCGCACGTCATGACGCAGGCCGTGTCTCTCCACCGTCGTTCTCTGCTTGTTTGTATACTTGCTACATATTTATTACAATAAAATTAAACATATATTTATTTTATTAAAAATCATCCGAATATTGATCTTTCACATTTGCTTGGAGTTCCGTGAAATCTACATTTTTATATTTATTTTGTATTTATTGATAACTATCACTGTATTTGAAACCAAGGAATAGAACACATCAAACTTAAGCCAATATGAAGATAGGTGCCAATAAGGTCCCAAGTACTTGATTTTTTTATAATTTATCTCAAACTTATCCGTAAAGGAAACATCGTGAGGAAGCTTGTATGTGTCATATGCTAATGCCACCAACAAATGTATCCTACTGGCATTGGAATAATCTCTGAATCTTCTCCTCACGAATCGACGAAGCCTTTTACTAGCTGCTATATTTACTTTATTATTTTTTGTAAAAATACTCCAATATACTTTCTTTTTGTAGTTAACATAATTTATTATATTTCTTGTAACATATTTTTGATGTAAAATTATTAAAAGATATCAAAAATTTAAATATTTAATTCGAAGTAAATTATGATGTCTTGAACGATTTAACGACGAATTACATCCAAATTGTAAGAGTGCTCTTTAATATAACAAAATTGAATATTCCAGAACTTTTGAAATAAATTTCAATGCTATCGAGATTAACGAGATGAAAACATCTTATGAGTAAAGTATGCCTAGAGCTTGCGATTAAGTATTCGAATTATTAGAACAATAAAATAAAAAACAAAAATAAAATGTATGTATTTAATCGTGTATTTTTTTCTGTGGCCAAACATTGTTAATTATTGGCACTAGTACAAACAAACCACATGAGCTCAAACTCAAAGGGAAGCAATTTGGAATCGTCATTTTACAAGATTCAGTTCAAATAAAACTTACTTTGAAGTAAAACAGCATAATTTCTGGATAGCTTAATAAACATAAATGATCAAAGTTGAGAAATCTTTATCAATATAATGGCATGAGGAGCCAGGATTTAGGAGCTTTCAATATAATGAGCTCGTTATATTTAACGAGTTCTGAGACGATGTAGATATGTAACAAGTTATGGAACAATAATCCGTCACGCTAAACCGTCGTACTTATCACGATATATATTTTCCCCAATCATCTTTCCATGAAATAATTTCCTTCACACTTAATATAAGCTGTGTACCAAATTTAAAAAGGGTGAATGAGAAATTTAACACTCGATTCTTCAATGCTATCTGTGAGAACTCGTTTTATGTCATTGGTAAAATGTTTGAAATCGGCTGATAAGTATGGGCATACGCTTTTTGATTCAAGTATCCTTTAAGTGTTATACTTAAAATAAACATTACGCATATAACTTTCCACAATCGTTTTGAATTTTAAGTTTGCTTTTACTGAATAGCTCTTCTGGTTGGATATTTTCATAGCAATAGTATATATTGATGTGTCACGGGAAAAGTGAACCAGCGTCATTAATAATAAGTAACAATCTAATTAGAAATATATATATATATATATATATATATATATATATAGACTTTTACATATATTATTGTAACATATGTTTTACCTTTAACCTTCCTTTAACAAAAAAACGAATTTTCCAAATCGGTTCATATATAACTGAATTGAGAACCTCCTTATTTGAGGTCGGATAAAATATAAAGGAAAAACAAAATGTTATTCAGAAAAAGAACGAACTAATATAAATAAAAATAAAACAATATAAAAGCTTGATTTAAATTCCTTAGTTTCCTTGAAGTTTAGAATGTTCAGTGAAAATATCGTGGTTTTCTTGAATTTAAATAAATATGTTTCCTGATATATTTTAACTCCTTTGTATTTGTAAAAATAAGTGGTATTCTTGCTAAGTAAATATAAACATAGAAATAATATCACTTATATATAAACCTATAAACGTCACATATTTGGTAGACAATGTGTAGAAAACGGAATGACATAAAAGTAAGCGTTGTTAAAAGTTTGAAAAAAAAAAAGTTATTTCGTACAGTATCAAAACAATAAGTAATCACTTCCTATCAGGGGATTTATTTGCGAATTTTCCAATCAACGAAAAAGCCAATGAAATTGAAAAAAATAATCAATCAGTATAATCGGTGTTCTGACCTTAAGGTAAATTTAAGCTTTGAATACAAACACATTTCGTATTTACACAAGAATATTTGAGGCTCGAAAATACCTGCACGACCAAGCGAAGCGAAGTGAAATCATCTGTGAACCAAGATAGCTCGTGTATCTATCAATAGATTTCGAAGTCGTTTGGTCGTAGAATTATGATTCCGTTTGATTTTGATTGTATTTGTTTATGGTTGCATTTAGTTTTGCTTGGTGGTGCATTTTAATTCAGTATTTTATTAATATAAAACAAGATTTATCTGTTCATTATTAAAATTCAACAATGATAGCGCTGTTGTGTAAATACTGTTGTAGAAATAAATTAGACTGGTCGAAATTGTATAACTATGCACAAATAAAATTTTAATATTCTTGTGACCTGAAATAACGTTTCTTTATTTCTTTCTATAAGACAATTTCATTTTTTTCTTATTGTAGATACTTAATATTACTCGATTGTTTCAGCAATTCGACGCGATGTGCAAAGCGGAAATATCATTTTTAATACCGAGAATTCTTCTGAATGTAAGTATACTATTAAGACGGATCTTCATTTCAGAGAAAGATAATTTTCTTGCCTTCGCAATAATATTTATAAACTTCAGCGATTTTATTTGAATAAATATTTGAATGTTCAAATTAAAAAATGTAAAAACGTTTTATATAAAATGGAAAAGGGGAAATCTTCAATGCAAACACAAGAAAGTCTTTGCAAAATGAAACTTACATTTAAATTTTAAATCATATTTTAGATTCATCGGAACTCAATAAATAAGATATTTCAAATCGGACTTTAAACATATAGGGTCCGTACATATGTATCTTTGATCTATTGAGTAGCTTATAAGGTTATATGAAGCTATAGATCCCAAAGTCCTGGGTACAAAATCTGGGCCGGGACAAAAAAGGCTATTCTCAATTGTGTTTACACTGTAGGTAAATCGAAAACCAAAGAAAATCGTTGTACCTGCGCATAGATTCTCTCTCTCTCTCTTGTAAGTACTTGTTAAAGTCTATTTGATTAAAAATCACAACTCATGACATAATCTTACAGCTTTAGGAAGGACTGCTTATTGGACGTATAATTAATAGTTATTTATTTTGACTGCATGTATAAACTTTCATTTATGCGTTCTTTCAGTGTATATGCATATGGTGCGTGTTGCGATTGTACCATCTCTTAAGAGCCGGTATCACGTGGAAGGGTTCCGCGGCTATCGAACTGTGACTAATGCGTCAACCAGACGTCCGAATAGACTCGCCTAGCCGCCCCCCTCCCTGTGAAACAAGTCTCCTACTCGGCGGGGCGGAAAGCGACACTGACGCGAGTTTGCACTCACTATGACACAAATGAGTTGTTGCAGTTAGTGTGAATTTTGCTCGTAGTAATACGTTATATCCGGACTTCTGATATTGAAAAATGAAACCGTACAAAAGAGTATTTATTAAATGTATTATGAAATTCAATATAATTACTAATTAAATAAACATATGTCATAAATGTAAATTTCTATAAAACATTAAATTGTTAATATTTTGTAACCAAACTTATATATTTTATTTTAAATTATTTAATCATATTAGTATTTACATAACTTTCTTCGTGATAAAATGTAAAATATTAAATGTAAATAAATGTATATGAGTGGTAAATGTTCAAATAAATTATTGTAGTAAAATTCTAAGGTGAATCAAAACATCACAAGGACGAAAAGTGAGTTGGTACATTGTTTATTATGAATATTGTACTTCATAGTATATGTAAATAAAAAGTTAGTTGAAATAATATGTGTGTATATAAATTAGACTATTATATCGTGACATGACAATGTAAGGGTTACCCTTACCTTAGTTTTGTTTTAACAGATTTACGGCTTTACTTACGAACGATATTTAGCGATTGATCAGTCACACAATATTTTGTCTTCTTCTTTCGAATGTAAAATCAATAATGAGAAAAAGAGCGAAATCAGTACTTGACTTAACCTGCAAAGTTTATAAGTAAGGCCGACATGTTGTATTATAAGGGATACACTGAAGTAGTTTGCAATTTGTGTTTACACCTTTGCAATTCAATAAAGTTACTAACAAATACAAAGCATACTATTGTTTTTTTTGTCAGCTATGTATGTTGGTAACACAAATATGCCAATTTTTAGTTAGATTAATGTACTTATTATATTGTAATCTACTAATAAACTTTATTAAATATCAAAATATTGTAAAACTGTTTCTTAATTAAGATGTAAATATAAAACAATAATATCACGGTGTAAAGTGCGACTTTAACCATAATAAATTATTATTGAATGTTGAGAAAGTAGTTTTCTTTGACCTTACTTAGCTTTAAAAGCAAAAACATTGAAGTGGTAACTGGAAATCGATTTTGTTTTACTTAATAGGTAAGCGTGCGTGAATCATTAGTGAGTCGATTAGTTTTACACTTGATCGACTTGAAGGCTTCACGGCTTAAACAAAAGGTCTTTTATTCTTCCTGAAACTCTTAGCCTGTATGTATATTGTACATAATGAATATTAAAATGGTAATTTTACCAAATTGCTTTTATATTAACAATTTATAATGAAAATTAAAGTAAACAATTAATTCATTATCTAAATATTAAATAATACCATAATCAGTAGATTCTTCTTATTTATATTATTTTAGATTCTTCTTATTTCTTAACTTAATAAAGGTTTTCATACAAATATAATTGACTACGCCTAGATTTAATAAAAAGTTGACTACCTAAGGTCTGCGATGGTCTAATCTCAGGGCTAGTTTTCTTATTATTCTTTTCTATAGACATAAAGATTAATACCCCAAAATTAAGCGTAGAGCTTGGTTAGGTTAGACTTCGGACATAATGACCGGTCACGATTGTTTTGGAGAGTACCTGTGTAAGATCAGACGCGAATCGACGGTGATGTGCCACCACTGTGGCGCGGACCGGGACACTGCCCAGCACACGTTGGAAGCGTGCCCAGCGTGGAGTGCGGAGAGGGAGGTCCTGGTCCGTGAAGTCGGACAAGACCTGTCCCTGCGAGCATACGTGTCGGCGATGCTCCGCAGGGAATCGGCGTGGAGGGCTGTAGCCTCCTTCTGTGAGACCCTCATGGTCCAGAAGGAGGCAGCGGAGCGGGAACGGGAAAAGGCCGATCCTGCTCGGCGGAGACGACGTCGGCGTCGTCTCGGCCCTCCCACAGCCCCGACGCCCGTGGCTTAAAAGATAGGGCGTAACCCTGGGGCCGTGGATGCGTGAGGTGGGGGCCTCACGAGTCATATTTCAGACGGCCCTGAGGAGGACGGCAGCCGGGATGGCCTCGAGCTACCGTACGCACTAGCGAGGAGTGCGGGGGGCGAAATTACCTTCGCTCCCTGAGGAGAGCTCCGCCAAGCCACGAGCGGAGCAGAGCACGGGAGGGGCCGGGGATGCGTTATATCAACACGATCCTGCAGCCTCTCCGATCCGTGCCGAAGACGGCCATCGCAGTGGTTTTAGTGGGTAAGAATCCCACATAACCCGGTTCCTCCCCCGAAGGGAGCCGAGTACCTTTTGAAGGTTTCCACTGT
Organism: Nymphalis polychloros; assembly: GCA_905220585.2. Taxonomy (NCBI): domain Eukaryota; kingdom Metazoa; phylum Arthropoda; class Insecta; order Lepidoptera; family Nymphalidae; genus Nymphalis; species Nymphalis polychloros. Next base: position 11,636,187 of record HG992245.1, read on the forward strand.
GTTAAAAAAAAGAGTTCGGACATAACTAAAAAGGTTTTACAAGTTTTTGTCGTACTGTCGTGACATTTGTAGGTCTATATTTCATTCATAAACGAAAGGACGATACGATGCGTCGATCTTTGTGATGCGCATAGATTTATAAACGTTCAAGCGGGAAATTACATTAATACTTATTTTTGTATGAAAATAAAAACTAACAAATTATCAAAAGTCGTTACTTATGATGTTAGCTATCTAGTCCTGCGAAGTTGCTTGTGGGTTACAAATAACCCTGTAATAGCTCAAGATTTCAGAAACGAACTGACTGCCATTGCGCTATTGACGCTATTATATTAGTCTATTAAAAATAACAAAAAGACGCAGACCGCGAGGTCGCGAATTTAAATCCCACCTCAGCCCAATTATCATCATAACAAGTAACTGTGTTATGTGTCTGTATTTTGATCCAAGACCTAAAAATCTAAGCTCATCGTTCTTCATCAAAACACCATTTTGGAATAGTATAGACCTGTACCTGAGGACAATAAATAAGGCCCAAGTCTAGTGGCTATATATAAGGCCCAAGATCCTCAGTTCAAACCCCAGGTCGGGCCAATAAAAAGCTATTCAGTTTTTCGTCAAAGATTCTCCGTAGCGTACTCATTCCTTAAGTGCCGGCAACGCACCTGCAAGCCTTTGGGTGTTACGGATGTCCATTCACACATGGCCATTTGATCCCAAACTAAGCAGAGCTTGTACTATGGAAACCAGAAAACTGATATACTACATAAACTACTTTTCTTTTGTAAATACATACTTATATAGATAATTACACCCAGACTCAGGACAAACAGATATGTTCGTGCACACAAATGTCTGTCCTGGGTGGGAATCGAACCCACGACCTGCGGCGCGAAAGGCAGGTATCTAACAACCACACCAACCGGCTCGTCAAATAAATAGTATATTCATTTTAAGCATCTTATATTGAAAAATAACGGCTTTTACATTTTTCAATCGCATATAAAATCATACAGATTCAATGATAATACAAAATCAAATTGGATCAAGCTGAGTATAACCACTTCTTACCAAAATGCAAATGTTGTATGCTTAGTATAACCTTTCAAACTATCGAATAGTTCCATGAAAAATAGGCAAACTCAATCACGTTAAGCTAGTAACCTAAATCAACATACTGTATACTTTCTATCCCTGAAATTGGAATGATTCACAGGGGATCGTCAAGACGAAAGTCTATATAGAATATAAATTCAGAAGCAGACGTATATATATATATATAAAAATATTTACATGGGATAAATTTACCACACAAATATTCAACCAGCATTTTTCAAGCCTTTACAGGTATCATATTCAATGTTCGACGATTTTTCAGATAAAAGACGTCGGCAATCGTGAGGATCAAAAGCCTTCAAAGACTGGACGAAGGCTATTAAGGAATCTCGAGATCCTTTGTCGTTGTCAATTGGGACTGTAAATCCGTCTATCTGATCACGCTACACGATTCGCTGATTTAGTTCGGCTTATGACAATATTGTCTAATTGTACAGAACTCGTTATTGCATATATAATAAATACGAGTATATATTTACTAATAAATTCGATGCCTGTCAAGATATACTCAACTTTCAAAAGTATCATATATACTTTTGGAAGTTGAGTATATCTTCTTCTATTCTATCTTGTCTATGAATTAGTTATGTTTTGTTTAACAATATTTTCGGTACATCCAACCACAATATTCATTAATATATATTTTGTATAAAGTATTTACTCGGTGATAGAGCTTTATGCAAGCTCGTCTGGGTAGGTACCACCCATCAGATATTCTACCGCAAAACAGTAGTACTTTGTATTGTTGTGTTCCGGTTTGAAGGGTGGGTGAGCCAGTGTAATTACAGGTACAAGGGACATAACATCTTAGTTCCCAAGGTTGGTGGCGCATTGGCGATGTAAACGATGGTTAACATTTCTTGTCTATGGGCGGTGGTGACCACTTACCATCAGGCGGCCATATGCTATACAATAAACTTAAAAAAAAAAAGTAAGGTACGAAGCATATAGTCATGCAAAAGATATTTTTATACATCATAAAACTTGTACATCAATCATGACTTTCGATAATATATAATATATATATATATTTAATGTAATTATATATATTTTATAAAATAATTAAAATTCCTTCCGAACAGCAAAACTCTGCTATCTGCTGCAAAAGAAATTCTTTATAACTTAGCCTTGAATATGCAAAATTATTAATCTCATCACTTGGAAGGCGGTTCATGAATTAATTTTATCTGCAATTGCAAACGCATGAGAAAGTTTTATTTTAATATCTTCATAAAAAATTTATTATTAGATTGTGATATTCAAAGCAATTCGTTTTATTTGCATTTTTTTATTATCTTTGAACACAAAGACCATGCAATTGAAATATACTGACATAAAGATAACAACAAATTGTTGTAATTTTTTTGTTACAGTAACATTGTCGCTAGATAACGAGTCATGTCATGAACAGAATCAACTGAATTTAGTAGTTTCAATTGTTTTGTATTTTTATATGTTTAATTAAGCACTTTATTTAGATATATAACAGTAGATCAGTTGACTGTATTTGATCTCCACCTAAAATAATCAAATGTCCATAATCATTCACATTAGGATAATGTACTATGAGGCATTACTTACTCTGTTAATATGTCGCTAACAAAGGAGTCGAAGATTATTTGCATATAATATAATAACTGTAACAAAGATAACTATTGTCTATTGTAGCCAATACAAAGAACTACTATTTGGTTCTAGAATTATTGATCACTGTGGTGGTGTAATTTAAATACGAAACAGGCAAGAGACACAGAAATGGGGAAATCGCATCTATATTACAAATTTGCTTTCTTTACAACCATGCGGATTTTTTAATGCTTAGAATCAATTTTAATTTCAACACCTCAATTTAACTTTTTAACATAACTTTTTTTTTAAATGAATGATTAAAAGACATGGAATTAAAGTTTTCGCTTAATATAGTTACGTAATGTGGTCCTGGGTGAACAATGCGATGTTATTACAAAAAAAAACCTAAGTAATTTCATAGAGATATATTTATTTTGCAGAATTATTCAATCGCAATGATATTGTTTAATTAAATTGAACGTGACTTAAACGTGTAAGTGATAGGATTCGAAGCGACGAATGAGAGTTTATTAGACTCTCAGCGGTACTTGAGAGCTTTCGTGAGGGTAAATAGTGATCGTCTTAATTAATTATCACTCACGGAATATTGCTTCCATTTAATCAACGGAAACATGAAAACAATTTAATTAATACGAGAATAATAAATTACACTAATTTGTATATGATCTAGCAAAATTGGTAATTTAATTTGATATATTATATTTAAATAACTTTCAAATGTGTTGCCAGTATTGATGATGTAACCTCAATGAAAATGTACACCTAAATATGAGAAATCATGTAATAATTTAATATCAAATAAAATATACCTACTTCATAATAAACAGAAAACGCATAAACATTTTAAAAATAACATACTTAGTTTATAATCTTTTTGTACACCATATAGATAAAAAAAAATTACAAAACATGGATACAACCTAATTATTATTAGCATACAACTTTGGTGACCTTATCGCTACATAGCGATCTTTTCCAGGCAACCAACGGCGTAAATAATTACTCATAGGATATGAGGTAGGTGGTGCACGTAATAATAGTAAATAAAATAAAATAAATCTAGAACAAAAACAAACTAATAGATATTATAGTGCACAAGTGTGTGCGCAAACACAGGTGCACTCTCTTTTCCTTAGCTCTCATAATCCGATGGGACGGCAACCCGACACGAGCGGAGAGAGTTCAGGCGCAGGACCAACGGCTTAACGGCTTTCCGAGGCACGGGAGTGTACACACTTCCAATTTCCAGACTCAGGGCTGCTACTGAGAATTTTCTGACAGAATAACCCAATAATTATTTATTGACCCGACCTGGGAATTGAACCTAGGATCACCAGGCCTACGGCCTTATATCTAGCCACTAGACCATTTTTTTTTTTTTTTTTGACGCTGGGAAAACGCATGACGCGTTTCCCCCCACGGGAATAGTGGGGGGGGTATGTGGGGCTCGCCATATGTCCAAGGCACCGAGTGTGCCCCGGTCATCGGAATACCCACTAAAAACCCAGCGGTACCCTTCCCGTCTTAACGGGAGCGCCACGGGATCGCTTGCGCATGCTACCGTGACGCTCCGACGGCCGGCCCGCCTATGCGGGCCTCCATTCACTAGGGAGGGATCCCAGGGTACTGGGAACCCCCCTAGTCCCGGCGGCGCCTATTGTGGCGGGGGGAGAAGGTGCGCAAAGCGCCGCTTTCTTCTCCCCAGTCTTTTGCGGCGGAGCGGGTCTGCAGCGGCATCTTCCTCCCGCTCCCGCTCCGCGGCCTCCTTCTGCGACATCACACTTTCGCAGAAGGAGACCATCTCTGACCAGCACCCCTCGCTTCCGAGCATCGCATTGATGATGCTCGGCAAGGAGAGGTCTCCGCCAACAACCGCCGCCAGGGAATGCCTCTGGGGCCCCCACGCGGCACACTCCGTCAGGGTGTGATGCGCCGTGTCGAATGGCGCACCACACTCGTGGCAGGAGGGTGACACCTCCCGCCGCGCTATCTCGTGCAGGTACTTACCGAAGCATCCATGTCCGGTAAGCACCTGCGTCAGCCTGAACGAGAGCGTGCCTCGTTTCCTTCGGACCCAGCGACTCAAGTGGGGACGTACCGCCTCCACTGTCGCCAGGCCCGCCGTGGGGGACCTGAGGTCCTCCTCCCATCGGGTGATCAGGGCTTGCTGGGCTAGAGCCCTGATCCGCCCGATTTCCGCCGACCCTGGACGGTCGCCGCGTTCCCTCGCCTCGGCCCGAAAGCGGTACACCTTCGCGAGCACTTCCGCCTGGAGCTCCCAGGGCGGATCGCCCGCGAGGAGGGTCGCCGCTGTCCACGACACCCCCTAATCGCCCTCACCGATCTAGCCACTAGACCAACGAAGCAGTCATAAATACATATTATCAATACAAACTAAAATTACAAGTATAAATATAAATAGAACATATTTGCGGCAATGGGACATTCTCGATACGATACTTACTTTTGCCATTTTGTAGGAATATTGTTCTCCTAAGCATGTTGAAAATAATCAAATAGTAATAAGCTACTCGGAGATGCGAGGAAATATCCTTCATTTTCATATTTATCTGGATAGCGTAAGCTGTTTGTGAGAGCTGTCCGTTCCCACATCAAAGCGGTCTGGCACGTTTAGGCATCAGTACTTGGAGCGTTGCAAATGAACGTTTCCAGAGTATTTCTTGCCTAAAGGCGAGAGTATCGATTTTTTCGCTCATAATCAGTCTTTGTCAATTTATTGTATACTGTCCAATATGATAATTTTCAAAGCTATATACATTTTGGTCATTAAATATTTTATAATTAAGAAACATGTGTAGGTGCGCGTCGAACTAAGAACGACTCGTAAGCCGTAACAACAAACGGCATGACGCTCTCTCCTCCTCTGCTGTCTACTTTCTTGCGTGTGCTTGGCATGTATACTATATACTTCGTTCATGTATATTATTATAATAATAATAATGTATTTATAAAAATAAGAACATATTAATTTTAAGTAACGAAACATTAACTCTTTTACTCCATATATACTTCATGATTTTTTTTAATTATAAATCATTTTAATAACCAACAATGTCTACGTTACATTTGCAGTTTTCAGTCACATTACATTTTTTTTTGAAGGTCTTGCAATAATAATTTTAAACAAAATTTATATTTTACGATAGAAATATAGAATGTAACTTACTTGAGAATAAAAGTACCTTGATCTCATGCTACTTTCTCAAATATTTAAAACAAGATTTGAGGTGGCCGTAGCTGAGTGCACAGTACATTTAAAACTACTTCAAGTAGTCTTGAAGAAATGTTTTGAATTTAAAAAAAAACCTGTGAATTTGCAAGGGATTGAAGATCAAACAAAACGATATATCCTACAAAGTTGTTATATTAAACAACTACACATACATATTTATTTATAAGAACATATAATTAGCTGATTAATAGCTGTGTTGGTCATTAATGGCAGTTCCAAATTGAATCCTAATTTGCCCGGACAGGACATCGCTCTATTTATAATCATAGAGCTAGAGTAACTGTTGGATATATTTATACCAAAATAGTAGTACTTACCATACAGTTACGCAACCAAATATTAACAACCATCTATTCACAATAACATTGATTGTTCCGTTTAAATTAATTATTATGACTGTATAATCACGTTAAGAAAGGATTACTACGTAATGTCAATAAAACCTTCCTACAAGATAATAATTTATAATATAAAATGTTCCAGTTACTCAACATCAAATTATACGGATAATAAAAAGTATGTTATAATTTGTTGATTTCAATCTATATATCATAATATATTTATTTAATACTAGCTGTGCCCCGCGGCTTCAGCAAGTATAAAAATAAAAAAATATTTTATAATATAAAAATATAATAAATTATTTTATTACTATAATAGCACACATGCGCGCACATACACACACACACACACACACACACACACAAGGCTACTGGTAAAGAAATACGTAATTGACGATTTGATAGCAATTTTCATAAGATACCGTAGTGTGTACCAATTTTCATCAAGATTGGTCAAGCCGTTCTTGAGTTATAATACAGATAGACAGACAGACAAAAATGAAAAAAATGGTGTAATGTGAATCACTGCATCATAAAACGACTATTTATCACAAAAATAGGTAAAAAAAAAATATAGAAAGAACCAATAGATTTATATAGTAGTATTATATAGATACATATAAATTACATTAGAAAAAAAGAGGAACAACTGTACTTGTCACTCCAGGCTTATGTGTGCGTTCTTTTTAACTTTTTTTGTATAAATTATTACTGATAATTTGTACGTACATTTGGTTATAAATATGTGCATAACATAATTTTATTATCTTGTCATTGATAGTAATCTAGTAATATTTACTCAAATTCTAATTTTAAATTTTGTAAGCAAACTGCTTCAGTACGAACCCTATCCAACCGCCAGCCATAAAGAAGATTTATAAAGTGAATGAAACGTTCGTGAAGACTTAATATTAAATGTCATTTCAAAAAGAGCAAAATCAAATATCCACATTTATTAGTTATGATAAAAACATAATGAAATGTCAAATTCGAGATAGAATAAATTTCGCATTTTTAGCCTTTACAATAATATATTCGATAATCTAACGTAATGTCGGTAACACTATCAAAGATGATAGCTGTAGTGTGTAACAAGATAGTGGCGGTCGCGATACCACTATGGAAAAACTAATTCATAGGTGTTCTCTGCTTCTCAATCCGCGTGAATCACTGTAGAACAAGTGAGAGTGAAGTGAGTGTGAGGAGAAGTTTGGATTAGCATTTAATTTTATTCTTATAATAAAGATACATATAACAAAAAAAAGATTGTTACGTACGCATTTATATGTCTTTTTTCACTATATTTAAAATTTATTATTATTACTCGTTAGTATGTATTTCTAAATTACAGGGCAAGAGTTTCCTCTCCGCTGATCCGCTCCGTCGAAAAAGACCGGGGAGGAGGCGTCGACACTATGCTCACCTTCTTAAATAGCTAGTATAATATAATGAAGTTGACAGTGACTACACTCCTGTGCCTCGAATAACACGAAAAAGTGTTGCTCTTACGCTTAAATTATTTTCGGTAGTAACGGATTGTCGTCCTATCGGATTATGTGGAATAAGCTACCTTTGTTTCCATCCACACTATTGTGCAATATCCTGCACAGTTGGCTAGCCCCCCTTGAAATTAACAGCCGCGGCCAAAATCAATCAGGAGAACGTTATCATATCATGGTTATAAATGAAATAACATTAAGAACCTTATAGGGAATTAAGAGCAACAGAAATCTATTTTAAAAGTTGCAACGAGAAACAGCAGGCCTATTAAGAAAGTCGATTAGCGATTCTTGCTTTCGTCTCCTCTTTTAACTTTTAAAATGAACAAGTTAAACAACGAAAAAGAATATTCCCGTCGTTTTTCAAAATAGGTTGTAGAAAAAAGTTTTGACCCGTTAAGCACTCATTAGTTAAATTAAACACCAAGATTAACGCCTCGAACTTTTCTCATTATCTCTATTGAACATTTAATATCTAAAATTAAGTTTTATTCAGACTGGCAAACTAATTATAATAATAGTAATATCCTGGGACATTATTCACACACGGTTATCTGATCTCAAACTAAGCAGAGCTCGTACTATGGAAACCAGACAACTGATATACTACATATACTACTTTTCTTTTGTAAATACATACTTATATAGATAATTACACCCAGACTCATTACTTATCTTTCTTAAGTTTTCAAAAATATGCTTTCTTTGTCTGTATATAATAACTAATTTCGCCCGCAGCTCAGTCCACTTGTGACCTCAAACGCGGGCTATGTTTGTTCCCTGTCTTTTTCTTTACATTGGACAACAAGTACGCAAAATTTCATGATGATCGGCTGAGTACTTAAATGTCAAAGCGTGGCAAACAAACAAATTCATTTTCGCATTTATGTTAGTAAGAATATCTTTCTATTGTCCTGACGATTAGGTTCATCCGATTGAGTTGAAACTTTGTATAGTTTTTGAACTTGCGCCAAGGTCTGATGGTCTGATGAGGTCTAATGTATTATGAATTTGTACATGCGTTGTATCGAATAATTGTTATGAAAATAAACCAGAAACCTTGCAACAGTTTTCACTAATTTTATGACATAAATTACTTTTTCCAGCAAGCTCAACACACATAACCTTTTTATTATATTTGTACTTGCATAATGTCATTCTTATCGGTCTTGTTGAATTTAACACATTCGACCTATCTTTGATAAGCTGAATGTAACACGTAACGTCACGTCCACCGTAATTTATTAAAACGTGAAAACCTTTTCTTTTTTTTCGCTGGAAAACGCATTTACGCATTTCCCCCACATGAAGTAGAATCGCCCCTCGTGGGGTCCCCCTCCGTGGACCGTGGAAGAGGAGTGCCTCCGTTTTGGATATGGAGACCCTCAGGCCCAGCATTTCCATTCGGTCCACGGATAGGGTCGTTCCGACCTCGACCAGGCGGGCCAAAGTCCCGCCCCGTGATGCATAACACAACACCCCCGTACCGGGAAGAACGGGGGCTCTCAGGAGCCAGTCGAAGCCGACGTTCTACATAATTGGACCGAGAACCGAAACCTGTGGAACGCCGCAGCCTACCCAACGCCGGACCAACCTCCCGTCGCCCCCGGCCCAGATGACCTCTCGGTTCTGGAGGTACGCCTCTAACAGCCTCCTCAGATAAGTGGATACCCCATGGTATCGGAGTGCCTCCCTGATCGTCTCAAATGGGAGGCTGTTGAAGGCGTTCGCAACGTCCAGCGACAGCGCCAGGACCACTTGCCCCTGGGCCACCGCTTCCGTGGTCCGTTCCGTTATTCATAACTCCCTTGACAACATTCGAATAGATAACGAACACGTCCGCACGCTACGACGGTCAACGACGCAATCCCATAAAATGTGAAAACCTACTTTGAAGTTAAATCAGCACAGTTAAATATACTAACACAAATGCTTTAATCCTTAAATCGTCTCTTTGATTGCTTTCGACAGTAGCTTTACCTACACAACAAAATATATTTTTATAGCCTAGGTAAATAATTATGTATTTCATAAGATTTGGAAAATAACCAACTGGCTTTATTCCCAATTTCACCTTTTTTGGTTGATGAATTGTCAAAGAACGCTTTAACAACTATCTTTTACTCATAAATAGAAACCAAGAATAAATTTATATTTCCATATTTCAAACATTGAAAAGGCGATATTCTATACAAACAATCATCATGTTTGACCCAGCGATTTAGGCTGTGTGTTTTATGTTAGCCACGCAATTCAATAATTTATTAAGTAAATAAAAAAATTCAATATTTTATTTTAAAAATTTATTTTCATTGATTAATTGCTATTCGTTGAAATTGCTATCTTTGTAGAAGATTCAAGAATTTTGCGCTTGAATCTTTAATGTATGACCCACGGTTTTATCTCTGCCACATTGGCGTCCCCTTTGATTTATATTATAGCAGGGTTCCCTGAATTATTAGGTATGAGGGTTAACTACTTTACAAAATTGAGAACCTATTTTATACTCATATATATTTAGATACTTTATTCTTCGTATATTTTATTTCTAAGTTCTTACACCAGTTTTACTCGGGTCTGAGGTGTTTTTCCGAATCGTTAGTAAATTACTTTAACAATAAATAATTACTCTACATTTAATAATTTTTTTTTATTAATGATAGGTAATGTGAAACATTAACAAATACACACCATCGTTATGCTGTAGGCACAGTGGTCAGAGTACTTGAATCTTAACTGAAGATTCGACATTCGATTGTGAAGGTTCGAACCATGGTAAAAGAAAACACTGTAAAAACACATTTCCTCACGATGTTCACCGCCGAGCACGAATTATAAACAAAAAAATTTGCACACGAAAATTCAATGGTGATTCCCCGGATTTGAATTCTTCTTCTGACCACTGGCTATCACGGTACCTTAGGAATACCTTAGTTATATACCACCGAGTGAGACATAATTTTGTCACAGTTTCGCATTTTTTTCACACTTATTTAACATAAATATAAATGGGTTTGGTTTAATATTTATAAAATAGTTCTGACTGCGTATTATAAAATTTATTCCGCTATTGCATCAGTCTGTCTGCCTGAACACGATTCACAGAAAAAGTACTGAAATAATTTTTATACGGTTTTCTTCAATCGACGGAGTAATATTCAGGTATTCATTAAGGGTTTGTGTAAATTGGCTGAAATATGACGATGATTGATGACGATGTCGAAAAACTCATGCTGGGAGCTTTACAACATGCACCATGGTAACCAATAAAGTTATTTACGGCTAGCTAGTATAAAATAAATGATACATTATAACTAATAACAACAAATTAATCATAGATTCGAACAACAGATAGAAGTCGTTTTTTTTCTAAATAAATACATCGTTTTTAAATTCACTGAACCTGGACGCAATATCATTCGGTTAAACAACGAATAAATGACGTTTCGAAAATTGGAATTGGAAATAAAATAGTGTTAATAGTAGTATAAAGAAAGATATATTAATCAATAATATTTGGTAGTGCATACTATACAAAGTTATTAGCAAATCGCACGGAATATGAAAATCTATCTTTTCTTCGTTTAGAATAGGACATAGTTTAATATTATGACTCCCAGATTAATTTTCAAGTATTCATTAACGTACTTATATTTTATAAGAAAACAGCAAACAAAATAGCTTGAAACCATTTTTGTACACCTTAAAAACAAGAAATAAATTACTCGTAATTCGTGTAATATGATATAATCTTACGGCTAGCCCACGATTTATAGAAAATCGTGTGATTTAATGTTCAAAATTGCTATTTGAAAATTTTAAGATTGCTATTAAGAAAAATCTATGGCTTCAGGTTTGATACTTGATATTTTAAATTTAAAGTCTCTAATGTTGCTGAATTATTTATTGCCAAATTTCAATAGAAAGTGTAAACAGTACTGATAATTCAATACAAATGCTTAAACTAGTTTAGAATATAACGCAAGGACTAAGAACACGTAGTTTTTTAAAGAGGTTCGTTTAATATACAAACTTAAATTCAACGAACTTCACTAATCTTTGTATAGCTCATCAAATATCAAATGCAAGTGTCAAGGTACAGGAATCAATACACATACAAGTATATACACCTGATCATACAAATATTTGTCATTAGACTTGATCGTTAGTAGTTTACACAATTGTAGTATCCTATCGGCGATCACGCATCAGCAATCAGTTGTTTAGTGAAATATCGATACAATCCCCAAGAGACTAGTAATATAACACTAATGGAGGGGCTGCTTGAACTTTTGAACACCTTACCAGCTTAGTATTCTTTTTGTCAAGACTATCGGTTGAATAGTATAAAACAATATTAACTTGCAACGCCATCTAGCGGCGATTTAGAACAGAGTGGTTATAATAAAAACCTTCTCCATGAAATAATGAAATAATATGTATAAATTTTTTATAATGATTATTCATTTGATTGAATCTCAAACAGATATACAACAGCCCTATATGGCTGAGCCCTATTGAGTACAAACTAGGCAAACTAAACGGAACTACGGAATAGGAACGAGGACATGTGATGTGTGCGGCGCAGTATATGAATATTAAGATGTACTCAACATGTGTCTTAATCAACCATATACTCGTGTAAGCCAAATTGAATGCAGATAAACTACGAGGTAAAGCTAGTATATACGTACGTATATATACATACGTACTTGATTTAAAACTCAGATTAACTAATGCCAATTAGGTATCAAAGGCTTTGAATGCATTAGTTCCGCTTCGTTTGCACTGAAACATAGCTTAGCTGTTAACTTAATACAGTCTATTAAACACGGACTAACTATTTAATACGACATAAATAAGAAAAGGTTTTTCAATAAAAGACTAAGAACTCGATGAACTAATATAAAATAAAAGTGCTTGAGTATTTGACAGGTAAATTTGCGGGAACTAACTCCTAGGCTATACGAAATAATGTAATAAAAAAATACATTTAACATTTCTTAACCTAAGGCCATTTTGGTCGGCTTTTTGAATGAAGTTTCCTAAGCGTGGTTCTCGAACGTTCAGAAAAGTTGCCTTTTATCCGATTTGTACAGGCACAGTTTGCACGGATTACAATAACTTTAGAAACGTCACGAACGAATTCAATTCGAGGTTTTCAAATAAAACTGTACAAAGATTACTGTTTGTTTTGTAAAAATGTACTGAATGGGTTTATATATATTATATTAACAATTATTTTGTATATTATCAATACCTTAAAAAGCATTCATTTTAAAAGTTACATAGTAATTATTATTTATTTAAAAAGAAATATAGTTTCATTACAATATCATTAATCTTTGATTAGTAACCTACAAAAATGTTATTGTTATTATTGTTATGGTTAGCGCTTATAATACCTCGACTATAATTATAAATAATAATTGACTGCCTCGTTGGTCTAGTGGCTACATGTAAGGCCGCAGACACGGTGGTCCTGGGTTCAATTCCCAGGTCGGGCCAATGAAATTTTATTGAGATTTTCTATCTAAATTTCTCAGTAGCAGCCCGGAGTCTGGAAGTTGGAAGTGTCTACACTCCCATGCCTCGGAAAGCACGTAAAGCCGTTGGTCCTGCGCTTGAACTCTTTCCGGTCCTATCGGATCGCCGTCCCATCGGATTAGGAAAGGTAGGGTAAAGAGAGTGCACCTGTGTTTGCGCACACAATTGTGCACTATAATATCTCCTGCGCAGTTGGCTAATCTCTCTTGAGATTGGCCGCTGTAGCCGAAATCGGTCTGGAGGACTACTGCTACTATGCTTATAATACATCTTGTGCTCAACGCAAAATATCCAATCTGCCCTAGAGCTATGTGACGAAATAAGCTGCAAATATTTTCCTTAAGAGAAAAGAGGGCCATCGCTTGACCGTGAGGCATATTAGGGTTATTACTCTTTTTTCATTTAAATGAACAAAATTATTTTCTCTCTGATTTTACTTATTATGGTATTAGTATAAATCATTTTTCATTTTAATTAACTCGTAAATAATTTATATTTACTTATCCAATTTAGCATGTTAGCCTATAAGATACATGTATATCAATATCTACACTAATATTGTAAATACGAAACTAACTGTCTGTCTGTTACGCTTTCACGGGTTCCCACTGGCCCCTGAACCGATTTTGATGAAATTCGGAATACCTGCAACCCCTCCCCCCCCCCCCTTCTCTCCTAATACGAGAACAAAGCCGCATGGGAAAACTAGTAATAAAGAAGAAGATCATCGAGTAATATATTCTCTTTTATTTTTTTAGATAATTCTTTTGTACCTACGGCTTCGTTGTTGAGACGGTATCAAAATAATATTAGTCACATATCGATCCATAAGCAATCTGAAATCAATTAACCCTTTAATCAAGGACAAACCAACCAACATTCCAACAAAGTTTTCGGCTTTTATTCCAACTGTCTCAATACTCGACCGCATAACGGGTGACATTATCAAATCCAGTAACAGACCCAGAAATAGACCCTTCAAAAAATAGAAAATCTTTTTTAACATAATTTAATATAGGTATTATTTTTGTTTTCTTTATATCAATCCCTAAGACTTTCTTCATTTTTCCATAAAACCATATCTCAAAGAAAATCGCTGACGTCTATAGTTATGGCTAATACATACCTTGCTAAAATTCGAATCAAAACGACTTCAGCTAAAGAAAGTTTATTACCTATACTTAAATAGATTGCTTCCGAAGCATGCGCTACGCCGTACAAAATTTTATTTATTATGATTACCTTTAATATGTTAATACGTTTTCTACGATTTATACAACACGTAACTCTATTTAATATAAAACGTTATTGTATTTTCCAATTGGTTTCATATTTATAAAAGTTGTTAATATTTTATTCGTCACCAATCTATAGCCGAATAGAATGGCAGGAGACATTGAATTGACATAATACATTTTGATCGAAAATAATCTATGGTAGATACAAACCAGAAAAAGCAAAGAAAATACATAGTAATCTATGGTACGTTGAGGATTCAAGAAACAATACACTTTGAATATCGGCCAATATGTTGTATGTATCGAAACTTTAGAAGTAAAATAAAATCGGTTATAAGTAATTCATTTTAATAATAATAATAATTTTAACATCTACTATTCTTTTTTTAATTAATAAAAGTATAAACATCACTAATGATTTTTGCAAAGCACATTATAATATTGCTTAATATAAAAAATCAATTATCGACACAATACATCAATACAGTAAATATTTTAGTAAATTTAGTATTCGTTTAAATCCAATCCACCAAACGAACGGAGAAAACAAACACACCACAATTTCAATACAAATCAATTTACTTTTTAAACTCCTTAACCGCAATTAAAATGATAAGTTACATGACTACCGTCTTGTCGCTTTTCTTTTTTTTTTATAAATATAGTCAAATCAGAACCGTAATTATATGCAATATCGCTATGTTAAAATAACATAGCTTAAAATATATTGATCAGGAAATGTTTTTAATGTATAATAAAGCGTAGCTATTGCTATTATTATACTATATATTTATCTTTATTACTCCTGGCATCAGAGTATAATATTCAATGATAAATTGGTTACCGAAATCTGTTCTGATGTTTCCGAGTTAGAGTTTCGAAGCAGTACGAGAATTGGAACGGATCGACGTAACCGCGGACTCAAGTCTTAGTATTCAATGATTAATACAACCCGAAGTTTTGAACCAGTTTCAATTAAAGGTAATAAATAAATTGAATGTGTTTGTTAAATATATATTTTGCTTCGTTTTATTATGGAAAATTAATATTTAAGTTGCATGAGCTCGCAATCATCGTCAATATTTTTTTTGCTAAAATTAAAATAAATAAATTTTAAAAGAGGAATCTCTATCGATTCCATCGGCAACTGAGTCGAGTGCACTATCATAATTTGAGTATTAAATTGTTTCATTTGCACCCTTATTGGGTTTACAATAAAAACATTTTTTTAAGTATTTGTTTTACATTCTACAGTTAATTTGTTAAAAATTGCTCTACTCTTACTTCTACATAGTTAAATCACCGAAAGAAAATATCTAGACCTGAAAAGAACCTGTAAAGGAACTCAACGTTTTACAAGCTTTTATTTATATTTACCTGTCTTGGTGTGTGTAAATGTGACCCACTTCTCGATGTGCGATTGAGCTGAAATTTTTCACACACGTTCGTTTACGTGACAATGTAGGATTAACTATTATATATTATATAATACCACCATTTTAATATGGCAGACGCTCCAAAATGGCGATTTATCATTTCCATAGTAACTTATGAAATTATTATGAAAACAAAGGGTTTGATGCGAAATGCGATAAGATTGTCATATTATGAATCGTTTATAATTGGGCTGTTCTAAATTATCGTCAACAATCTTATTAACAAAAATATAAGATTCATAATAATGTAATTACTAAATTAGTTATTTTGCTATTACATTATACTAAAAACTAAAAAATAAATAAACGTATTTTATCATAAAACTAAGAAGTTCAAATAAAAAATATTTCGATTAGAAGCGTGTTACACATTCGTTGTTTCTGCTGGCAAATGTAAAACACTTTTATTATAAGCAATAAAGTTACTTTTAATTTAATCAAATGTCATTATAGTTTACAAAGTTTATTACGTGAAAAAGCCTGAAGGTAACTTAATTACCAAGGTGTGCTATAACATATTACTATAATCGTAACAGCCCTTGGCACATAAACTATTTTTACAGTTTATTATTTTATTTAGCAACACGAAGCCATTTGCAGCAATGAAGCAGTTTTCTTATAATATTTCCAGTTGTGACGTGAATACATGTAAATCTCAACCGATAATTGCGGGTACAAAATCGGACAAGTACCTGAGAATATTCGTGTTGTTAATTTGTGTTCATAATCGATATTGTGCTCGGCGATGAGGAAACATTATACGTATCGAATAAATAGCTGCCACATGAGTATCTACGTACCCGCATTGTAACAGCGTGTTGAAATAAGCTTTTAGCTCTAAAAAAGAGAAAAGGCCTTTATTTTCTCGCTGAAAAAACACATTTACGCCTCCCACATGAATTAGGGGGAGTATGTGGGACTCACGGGATCGCATCGCCTATGAAGGCGCCGGAATACACACTAAAAAACCAGCGGTATCCTCTCCGTCTGTTCGGGGGGCGCCACGGGATCGCTTGCGCATGCTACTGTGACGAGCCGACGGTTGGCCCGCCTCTGCGGGCCTTCATTTCTAGGGGTGGTTCCGGCTACAAGAATTGCCCTGGCGGCTATTATTCGCATAGCGCCGACGCCTCCTCCCCGATCTTCTTCGGCGGTTCGAGTCAGCAGAGGCACTTTCCTTGCGCTGCCGCTCCGCGCCTCCTTCTGTAACATGACACTTTCGCAGAAGAAAACCATTGCCAAGCACAGCACACTCCGTCAGGGTGCAGGTGCCACCTGCACCCTGACTGCAGAATGGTACGAGTGGCAGAATCTGTTATAAATCCCAAATAATATTACTTTAATTATTCTAAATTTATTTACATTTTAAACAGCTACATTGCGTTATTAAAGTTTCGTTATTTGACGAGCTTATGTCTACATAGGTATTACTGATCATGCGTACATTAGGTCACGTAAATCTACAACAGTGCAGTACGTGTTACATATCGCTAATTGAATAAACTGATCAATAAAATCAACTTTAGACGAGTCTATTTTAGTCAATCAGTATATAAGCAAACATTCGATAAAATTTAAGCAATTAAAGATTATTCAATATAAGTTTGCCTTATTGATTTTAATATTAGTTTCAATTTTCGTTGTAACTTATTTGTTGATAAACAAAGGATGGTCAAAAATAAAGCCCTTAAGATGGTCTGGCCGCTATTTTACATGTTTAATTAAAATCGCAACAAGAGCAATTAATAAATAAATTATAGTTTATAAATATACTTATAATAAAGTATAGTTTTTAGTTTTGTTAGTAAAGGGATCAATGAACTACCTATGAGATGGCAAAAGTGCGTAGATAACAATGATGCATACTTTGATTAATTAAATATATTTTACACAAAAAAATTGACTTTATATTCCTCCCGTACAAAACGCCAATTTCATATGTAAGGACCTAATAATAATCATATGTAGTGTTTTTACGGACATATTTTTCGAAACAAACACAAATCAATAATTTAATCCCTTTGTTCTTTAGAAAGTAATTCATTTAATCTGAAGACGTTGACGTTATTAAAGCCATAATATCTATACATATAATAAATCTGTAACTGGTCGATGTCTGTACATGGAAGATAAATGAGTAAAACTTTTATCGGGGGTCATTATAAACACAATAGAACCCAAAACAATGATTAATAGATTTTTTGTCTGTTTGTCTGTTTGTCTGTTTGTCTGTGCGTTTGTGCACGCTAATCTTAAAAACGGCTTAACGGATTTGAGTGCGGTTTTCACTAATGTATTGTGGCTAACTTCACTTAACATTTAGTGTTTGTTTTATTTCAATCGGTTCATAAATAATAAAGTTATGTCAATTTAAAGATACATGTAGAACATTTATTAAAAAATGGTTATGGTCAAACTGAAAAGAGATTAAATATTACATGTAATATACACTTTTGCTTATGTTTTATCCTATATTTTGTTAAATTTTTAATCTCTTTATTTATTTTTTAAAAGTTTAGTATCACTACTAAACATCAATAAATTATTATCTGTAGGAAAAGTACGCGCGCTGTTATTTGTCAAAATCAAAAAGTTTTGTTAACAATTTCGTGTTTTCAGTAACTTCGTGTGTTGTTTTTGCATAAAAACTAATATTGCATATATATTGTGTGTATCTTTATGATCTCATCTTATATCTTTCATAACAGTACGCTTTAAGTCTGCGTGTGAGCAAGTCAGTTAACTCAGTGACAATAATTAATACGTGAATAGTATATAGGTGTACAAACAAAGCCTAAAAACAACTATAACAATAATACATGGTTTTAGAAGTGCTTGCTTTAAACATCAACGTGGTATATCACTTCTTAAAACTTTAAATAAGTATAATTTTGTCCTAAATTCGTGTTTCCTGTCAAAAGTTTTAAAACGGCAGATAAAAATTCAAACTTACCTACCGAAGTTTTTTCTATACAACGAAATAAATAGCAATTTTACGTGGAAAAAATGGCAACCATATTTTGAACGATATTTATTAGCCACTGGATACATATAAGGAGTATTAGCCACTGGTTAAATATAAGAAGTGTAAATAGAGAAAAATAGCAATTTTGTTCAACATTAAAATAACAGAAATTACTTTAGAAGACCTCATTAATAGATGTAACAAGTATTTCGAACCGAGGCAAAATTTAACTATGGCCTGACATGTATTTTTTATGAGAAAACAAAGCAAACACGAAAATATAACCAACTTTATTACGAGTCTAGAAAATTACAGTTTAAAATGCGATTTCGTTGAATTAATAGTCATTGGTCAGTGATAAATTTACAGCGAATATGTGTTAGAGTAGCTCGCCAAACATCAAAGATTATTACAACAGTCTGATATGTTACTAAAGAAAGTTATAGAGATAGCTAAAATAGTAGTGATCGAACAACAAAATACGGAGCACATAAATAAAAGCACTGAGATGTCGTCATAACCGTCATCATCTAATGAATATCAAGTGATGAAGGGGGAGTAAAAGGGTTAAACAACACACAGTACAGAATAGAGAAGATGTGCATATTCCTACGAAGTCAGACGGGCAACTAATTAAGAAGAGAACAAAATTGTGAAACGTGGTTAATTTGCCTCATCCCAATATAAACCGAATAAAAGTATTTTGTAATCTCTCAGCTTAATTCAATTGGTCTTTGGCTACATCAAGCTTGCGACAGCATAATCATGAATAGGAAGAAGTAGATCTGTGTGAGCATATAATATATAATTAAGTGTACTCAGATATTGATATTATATATTTAAAAAAAAATCACTGAAAAAATAACATAAATAAGATAAAAATAGTAATGTATTAAATGTATTAATTTATATAAAATGAATGTACCAACCCATCTTAATATTCAATATTTAAGTTTGTTATAAATTTTGTACTGTAGTCATATTCTTGCTTGCCTTTTAATTGTATTTGGTTAAAAAATATATAAATAATATATATATCATTTATTTACTGCATTTTATTGGCCTCACTCAATGTAATAATGCTTAAGCTATGTGATTTCATTTATATTTTGTTTTTGTTAAATTTGTGTTTTCATTAAGTAATTAATTATATTTGATTATAAAAAAATATGTATCTTACTACACCTTTACTGATTATGATGGTTTAGCTGTTTGATTTTATATATGTTTTGATTATTTTAATGATTGTGTAATTATTGTTGTATTTATATATGTATATATATATGCTATAAGTGTCATCTCATTTTTAACACTTAACCTACCAGAGCGGTCAAATAACTGCTTTTGAAACTTTAATTAAAATTGTTATATAGCTTTTGTTTGTATATTATATACTTTTTCTACATAAAATGGCCTCTTAAGCAGCTTATTCAGATGTGTCAAGTTCAATGGACAACATTTGTTTTAATTCCCTTTTTTTGTTTAATTAAATTAGTAGCCTTGGTTAAGTCTGATTTTATTTAGTCTCTGACAGAAGAAACTTTTCCTTTACTTTATACTTTATATTGTACACATAAAATAACATAAATCTATATCTATAACAAAAACGAATTAATTAATAAATTATCCATACATATAAATAAAATTGAAGTTTCTGTCTGTTATTTCAAAATAACTGCCTGTTTTAAAGGTTGTATGGATTATTTACGATTTACCAATGCCAAAGCAATCATTTTTTTAATTTTTTTACTGTCTGCATGTCTGTATCTTTCAATCGTCTAAAAATTGAAATAACCGAATTGTTATAAGAACTATTTCAAGATTCCGTTTAGCCTTTATTTCATCAAAATTAGTTGAGTCTATCAAAAATTTTAAAAAATACGTATTTTTATTGATATCTATTCACATAATATTATTACTCTTCCTAACTGATTCATTAACGCAGAGCCTAAACTGCGGGGGTTAGAAACTTGAAATTTTGGCAATTGATACATTTTATAACACCCACTAAGGTAGGATTTTTGGAAATTCTACCTAAAGAGTTGAACGATTGTTTAGAAACCCGTCATTTTTAAAGTTAGAAGCATGAAATTTAATGAACAAGCTTAAAAATAAATAAAAATGTATTTCAGCGTTGATTTGAAAATCTAAATCTGAGAGGGTAAAAAAGGGGTTGAAAGTTTGTATGGGGATTCCGTCACTTTTGGTGTAAGAAGAATGATATTTAGTATTAAAGCTATGCATACGTATTTCGTCGTTTTTAGAAATTTAACTCCAAACGGGAGAAACGGGGTAAAAGCATTAGTATAAAAATTAAAAAAAATAGAAAATACTATTTGAGTTTTTTGATTGAATTAATAAACATGAATTTCAAAGTTTTTAGAAACTTTTATTTTTGTTTGGAAGAGTTGGGTGCAAATAATGAAATTCAAAATACGCAATATCTTATATCAATATCTTTTAGGGAGAAATATACGAACTTCACTATGTTGGTGATGTTTGGATAAAAAAAACATATTCCATTATTGCCATATGTACCACTTAATTGGTATTCCCTAAGCTTATATTATTGTAAAGTTTCATTAAAATCCATTCAGTAGTTTATGCGTGAAAGAGTAACAAACGTCCATACATCCATACAAACTTTCGAGTTTATTATATTAGTAGGAAGTAGGATTATTATATGCCCTGTACTGAACACACATACACTATACTGGATGGGCGAATAAATCGATTGGTAAATGTTTATATCTTATTGATTAAAAAATGATAAAATCCTTATTTTACCCGTACGAAGTCGGGACGGGCAGCTAATTACTAGCTGATAACGCATCTTTCTGTAGGTAAAAAAGGTTTTTAAAAACAGTACAGCAGTTTTTTAGTTTATTCGCTACAAACAAACATACAAAAAATCTATTTTTACTTATTTATAATATTAGTATAGATAAAGACCACGCGCGAGCGAAGCTGCGGGCAACAGCTATTTATAATAAGATGCTTAAAAATAAATCTTTAGTTTATTTTACCAGTATTTGTACTTATTAAGTGTATTTAATAATAAAACCATTTCATTCTACAAAATAATACTGTAACTCGATCATTATTTTATTGGAATACTTTAATGGAATGTAGTTTAACTTTTTATGATATTATATATCTCTCAATTTGTGAATATTATATTGTATATGTACATATCCATTTCTCACTTTTTAAAATTACTTTCTGTTAACTGCCATTTTAAGCATCCACTAACAAGATCGAGCTAAGAACTTACTCAGTTAAATAAATAAATTAAACATTAAGACGAACGTTTTCGTTTGCGAAAATTAAAAAAGAAAGCGAAAAAGAGACATTGCTAAAATCTGTTGATGTAAATTAGTATTTTAAAAAGCAAAAGTCAGTTCGAGTTCCTTAAAAACATTGTTATTTTTATACCAAAGAGAGGAGTCAAAAGAGCTATTTTTGCTACAAATGACCGGGAGCATTTTACGGAAAATAATAATTTCATTGTTGCCATCGAAGCGGAATGATATTACTTTTTATAACAACTATAACGAGGTAAAGAAGTCTTAAATTTGCCGTATACTTCTCTTTATATATCGAGATCTTAACCAAAAAGCCTTTATGGAAATTGACTGTACTCGTATTTAATAATGCCCCGTACACGTTTTTAAGGATACATTTAAAGAGTAAATTCAGTCTGATATTAAGAGAAGTATATTAAATAATATAGTAACAGTAACAGGCTGTGATGTCCCACTGCTGGGCTAAGGCCTCTTCTCCTCTTTTAACGAGAAGGTTCAGAGCTTATTCCCCCACGCTGCTCCAATGCGGGTTGGTGGAATACACATGTGACAGAATTTCAGTGAAATTAGACACATGCAGGTTTCCTCAAGGTGCTTTCCTTCACCCTTCAGCGCGAGATGAATTATAATCACAAATTAAGCACATGAAATTCAGTGGTGCTTGCCCGGGTTTGAACCCACGACCATCGGTTAAGATTCACGCGTTTTTACCACTGGGCCATCTCGACTACAGCTACTAAATAATATACAAATAATATAATAAACGTATTTAGTTCTAGCGTTTGTAAACATGTTATTATAACTATCAGATATGTTAAGCTACGTGACCTTTATAAGCCACCACAAATAAGAAGTGTGCAGGAATGCCTCCACACTTGAAAAGCTATTTAGATTGAAGCCGTTGCATATCTATGCTATTCCTTATTAATAAAATAGTCGCGTATTATATTTATCGATCAATTTAATATCTATGAGTTTTGATATTAAATATCTTCATTTTATTTAATATGTATTATGTATTTTTATTAAGAAGATAAGTGGACGGGCAAATGGCCCATCTAATGGTAAGCTGTCACCATTGTATTGGCCCAGTAAGAAATGCTAACCATTCCTGACGACGCCGACAAACTTGGGAATCACACGAATTAAGGGATAAGCTTTAATTACACTGGCTTACCGTTCAAACCGGGACACAACAATAATGCATATTGCTGTTTGGTAGAATGTATGATGAGTAGGTGGTACCTATACAGACTAGGGGTTTGCACAAAACCACTACTTAATGGTAGGTTTTCAGTTTTTGGTTCAGTTTTCAATCCCTGACACGTTCATGACAAATAATTGTATTGGACAATAAATATCTGTTACATTAGTAATTTTGTTGAAGGTGGTAGCGACGATAAACATGATTTTACCATCAATACTCTAAACATAAAAGTAACCCATTTCTTCTTTGTCTGAAAGGTGCTTTTGTTTTCAGGTTCACTTAGGAAAAAATATTTTTCATTTAGTTTTTTTCGCATTGGCGATGTAAGGCATTGTTAATATTTCTTATCGCGACAATGTCAATGGGTGATCACTTACCATCAAGTGACGCATTTGCCCTACCTGCATATTCTTAAAAAAAAGTTTAAATATTTTACTAAGAATGATTCGATGAGTTATTTCATTTGCGTTTTGTAATGATGATTAATTAAAATATGAACTTTTACCATTACGCTATAAAGGACTTTTAAAAACTCGCTATTACGTGTTTTGACATGTTAAACAACTATACGTTATCTGATATATCAATTCCTAAATCACTCAATCAATCAATATAATTAATATTGAGTGGTGATTGACTCTACAATTTACGCTTGACATCATACAATCCGAAAAAATAAAAAGTTTCAACTAAATCGGAAAAACTATATTTTTTTTCGCTGGAAAAACGTATTTAGGCTTTTCCCCCACTCATGTGGGAGGGTATGTGGGGCTCGCCGGTGCTGAAGTTGCCGGAATACCCACTAACAAACCAGCGTACCTTTATCGTCTCTTCGGTGGAGCGGCACGGGATCGCTTATGCATACTACCGTGACGCCCCGATGGCTGGCCCGATTATGCGGGCCTCCTTTCTTAGTCGGGTTCCCGGCATACAGAGAACCCAACTAGCTCCGGCGACGCTTACGGCGGGGCGAGAAGGTGCGTATAGCGCCGACGCCTCCTCCCTGGTCTTATTCAGCGGAGCGAGTTAGCGGAGGCAGACGCCTCACGCTCACGCTCCACGGCCTCTTTCTGCGACATGACACACTCGCAGAAAGACACCATCTCCATCGAGCGGGATTAACGCCTTGGTTGGCATCGAGAGGTCTGCGCCAACTATTGCCGCCAGGGTTACAAAGTCTTGAATTAACTGTTAATATTGCCACATAACCAATATATACTTTCCAAGAATATAACGTCAAATCATATTTATATATTTATTTATAACTTTTTGTCATATTGGTAAATATTTTTTTTTTTTAAGTAAAATCTTCCTTAGCGGCGTTGTGCATTTTTTTGTGATGGGTAAAAAATGTTAAACTCGCGTCAGGTCACGTGACCCTGATTGAAAATTCATAAGACGGATTTTGAAGTGTTAAATTTTTAATGTAATATAAATTGTCATGTTTGTATACGATAGCGCAATAAATGAATATTGTATTTTATCACATAAATTATAGTACTTTTATACTGATAATTAAAGCAATTCGAGCAAAATTTTTCCCTAATCATTCCAAAATATCAAAAATGCACAACGTTAATATTCAAGTTTTCACTTCTGCCGGCACTCCCGGAGTGCAACCCGTTGTTTTTTTTATGTAAGAGGGGGCAAACGAGCAGGAGGCTAACCTGATGGAAAGTGACTACCACCGCCCATGGACATGCGAGGACTTGCAGGTGCGTTGCCGGCCTTAATATTTTTAGTTCAAACCAATAGTTCGGATAGGTGTTGTTTTTTTAATATTAAATTAATAAGAAAAATACCCTTGCATATTCACTTCATAACTAAACTCTTAATAAAGTGAACGCAAAAAATTATAACGATCAAAAACTATAACTTTATAAACTACTCGCTAATTATTGAAGTTTTTAAAAAAAAAAGAAACAATCACAACTAAAAAAAAACTTGTTTTACCGATAATAGTATTTGTTTTTTCTTGTCTGTAATGTCATCCCTTTGATATATCCTTTGATTTCTGTGCACGAAACACTCCGATACACAAATAATGCAATCTCGATACACAATATTCAATGCATTTCGATACAATTTCTTGAACAAATTTCTATACAAAAATTCTACGTTGCTAGAAATATCAATCCAACGCTTAATTTATTACAATTTGTTTTGCACCGTTACTTGTATTTGTGACATTTAGCAATATTTTTAAATTTTATTAAATTCATTTATTAAATGCTGATAATAAACTTAAATTATAAGTTTTGATGACGAATTAATTTAAAATTAAAATATTAGGTCTTCTCCAATGATGCAAACAAACTTACAAATAAATACAAAACTCGTATTGCAATTTTTTCTACGAAGATCATAATGATCATCATAAAATTATTTATTATCAGTGCAAAATTAATATAAATCACAAATATTATTTATAACAAGATTTTTTATCTATGAAAAATAATCCACTTTGTCGTAACTCACCATTTTTTTTATAGTATAGGTAGGCGGACGAGCATATGGGCCACCTGATGGTTAGTGGTCATCAACGACCATAAAAATAGGCATTGTACATTTCTTAAAAAAAAATCGCTAATGCGCCACCAACCTTGGAAACTAAGAGGTTATGTTCCTTGTGCCTGTAATTACACTGGCTCACTCACCCTTCAAACCGGAACACAACAATACAAAGTACTGCTGTTTTGCGGTAGAATATCTGATGAGTGGGTGATACCTACCCAGACGAACTTGCACAAAGCTCTACCACCGAGTAAAACTTATGAACTGTTTATCCATACTAATATTATATATTATAAATGCGAAAGTTAAATTTGTTTACTTGTTTGTTTGTTATGCTTTCACGTATGAACTATTCAACCGATCATCACGATATTTTTCATACAAAATGCAGCTGTACAGAAAAAAACATTGGGGACATGACATCCCACTCACACTCGAACAAAAACGCAAACAGAAACTCATTACGAATATGAGTAATAAGTACAAACATGTAATACAGTCGGGATTTTAAGAAGTACGTTGAATAAAACGATAAGATATGATTTTAACAACGCTACGAGGATTTTTTACGGCGGATGCCTATGCAAATGCTACCGATTATTATGCTAAGGTAATTACTTAAAATAACCTAACATAATTTTTTCCTTAAAAGCAATAACATCCATTTTCATAATATTTTTGAAATATGATTTTATTTTATCACCACTTAGTTTTCCATCAGAAACGATTAATTAACGACACAATCTAATATTTCACGCTTGTGGAATTAGTATATAATTTGGTTTTGGTTTGTATATATTCAAATATGACCTCTGAGCTAGTGTAATAAAGTTCTAATTAAAACAAAACGTATTTTTTTATTCCATTCTAATTCCTTTCTTAATAAATAATTAATCTTTAACACATTCATTTCTTTCTCCAATATAAGCTACCGCTTACTTTTCAGTTAACTCTAATCGGTCATGGTTTAAAAAGTGTAAGAATCTTCAAACCGTAAATAAAAATGTATTTAAAAACAATTTTGACAATAATTTTTATATATCATACAAAAGTTATAGAACAATGTGATGTAGACGACGACGAAACAAATTTTCTTAGGAATGAATGCAATTTCAATAAGCCGTTATTAGAGAGACTTATGGTTTATAAACCTGTTATAAATTATATTATGGCTACGGTTAAATCTAAGATGATTTCAGAGGATTTTTATGAAAAGTAAGTAAAGCCAAACTGATATGTATTAATCATTAATCAACAACACAACTAACACGAGTAAATAATGTAATCATTAGAAAGTGTTTGTAGACATTATGTGCATATAATATTAAAAGTAAATAAATAAATTATTAAAATATATATTAGGTCCATATGAAATTAGCGTTTTGTGGTACTGACGGACTTCGATCTGAAATATCTCGTCTTTGGTTAAGAATTACAAATTCAAATTTATAAATTCATTGAGCTGGTACATATGAATTTTGAAAACAGTCATTCATTTGTTTTTTCCTCATTATTTTTTTCTTTGGCGTCGCTTATTATCGCACAATGGAAACATGAAATATCGGTATATTTAGGAGTACGAGTTCTACCGTGGCACCAGTGCTGCAGAAGCAGCTCGAATGATTAATGATGTGTACGGCGCTGGTGTCGCAAAAGAAAGCACAGAACGTTTTTGGTTTCAACGTTTTCGTTCTGGAAATTTCGACCTTCAGAACCAACCCAAGCCGTGGACGGCCGGAGACCAAAGTGGAAAATGAAGAATTAAAGGCTATTGTGGAAGCGGATCCATCACAAAGCACTTCAGAGATAGTTGCAGGCTTCGGGATAAGTGATAAAACTGTATTAATCCACTTGAAGCAAACCGGGAAAGTAAAAAAACTTGAACGATGGGTACCTCATGAATTGAGTGAATCGAACTTGCAAACACGCGTCGACTGCTGTGTTCCTTTACTCAACCGACACAATAATGAAGGGATTTAAATCGAATCATTACTTGTGATGAAAAGTGGATACTATACAATAATCGGAAGCGCTCGTCGCAATGGCTGAACCTTGAAGACCCAGCCAAATCCTGCCCTAAACGAAAATTGACTCAGAAAAAGTTACTTGTGAGTGCTTGGTGGACAAGCGCCGGTGTCGTTCACTACAGCTTTCTAAAATCTGGCTAAACAATTACGGCAGATATCTATTATCAGCAACTATAAGCCATGAAGGAAGAACTAGCTCCTAAACAATCGAGATTGGTCAATCGCTCTAGGCCACTGCTGCTTCACGACAACGCAAGACCACACACTGCATAACAAAACAACCACTAAGTTAGATGAGCTACAATTGGAATGTCTGCGACATCCACCGTACTCCCCGGACCTTGCTCCAACAGATTACTATTTTTCCCGGAATTTGGACAAATTCTTACAAGGAAAAAAATTCAACTCCGATGCGGCAGTCCAAATCGCCTTCAAAGAGCCTATTGATTCTCGCCCCCATGGTTTTTTTAGTAAAGGGATCAATGAACTACCTATGAGATGGCAAAAGTGCATAGATAACAACGGGGCATACTTTGATTAATTAAATATTTTACAAAAAAAAAAAAGTTTTTATATTACTCCCGTACAAAACGCCAATTTCATGTAAGGACCTAATATTATCTACAAATATTGTAATTTTATAACAGATATTCAACATTCATCGACACGTTTGGGTCTCGTCCTGCTGGAAGTATGAACTTGGAAAATGCAATAGATTATATGAACCAACTAACATACCACAGTGGAATTAAAAATGTTTTTACGGAGAATGTTACGGTATATATTTACTTTATACATATTAGTATTTTTCATAATTACTTTATAAGACAGTCTTTGATTGCAGGTACCATATTGGCAACGGGGCTATGAATCTATAAAAATGATTCGTCCTCGTTTTAAAAATATTGCAGCAATTGGTCTAGGACCCAGCGTTGAAACTCCTCGTTACGGCCTAATTGCGGAGGTAATTGTTGTTGGCAGCTTCGAAGAATTGGATGAAATCGATAACGTAGAAGGAAAAATAGTTTTATTTAATGCTAAATTTTCTTCATATTCAGAAACCGTAAAATACAGAGTTCATTCTGCGGTAAAAGCTGCTCAAAAGGGTGCTGTTGCAGTATTAATTAGAAGTCTAACACCTTTTTCGTTGTATACTCCTCACACGGGTGCAACAACTTATAAGCAAAATGTTAAAAAAATACCAGCGGCTGCTATTACAGTAGAAGATGCCGATTACATTCAAAGATTATATAATTATAGAGAAAGAATTACAATAAACATAACTATGTCAAGTACAATAGCTAAAAAAATATCTCGTAATACAATTATTAATCTGAAGGGAAGCTATGAGCCAGAAAAGGTAGTGATAGTATCAGGTCACATAGACAGTTGGGATGTAGGCCAAGGAGCTATCGACAACGGCGGAGGGATGATGATTAGCTGGTTTGTACCTGTGATATTGAAATATTTAAATTTGAAACCCAGACGAACTATACGCTCTATTTTGTGGACAGCGGAAGAAGAGGGCCTAATTGGTGGAGCTGCGTATATAATGAGACATTTGAATGAACTACATAACATTAATTTCATATTGGAATCAGACGCAGGAACCTTTAAGCCTTTGGGCCTAGAAGTAGCTGGATCTAGCGCAGCAAAATGTTTGATTGCAAACATTTTGACACTTTTTTCACCAATTGATAAAATCAGATTTGTTAATAACACAGGATCAGAAATGTCTCTTTTCGTTTATAAAGGTGTTCCCGGAGCATCATTGTTAAATCAAGATCGTGATTATTTTTTGTACCATCATACACATGCAGATACTTTGACAGCTCAAAATAAGGTAAATGTCGTAAATTGTGCCGCATTTTGGGCTGCTATATCTTACGTTATTGCAGATATACCGATGCCAATTCCGCGAGACTAATAAATAGAAAAAATAAACTATTTTTCAGAAAAAACTTTTGCGAATCATATTTCGGTTAATATCGAAATTTCACAGTGCTTTTTTGTATTTAAATTTTAATAACAATATTTAAATAAAATAAGTGTGTGTATATTTTTAATTTTATTTGATGTTTGAATTTCATTATTTTAGGATTTTCTTAATTTTAGGTTTTATATATATTTCATAAATAAATTAGAAAACAAACACGTTTTAGAAACTATTGCTTTGGGATTTTAGATAGAATTACTTTATTCTGAGAACGAAGAGGAGAGAAGCGCTTGCTCGTATTCCATACTAACGAGTAATTCTACAATATAAGCTTTTGTAGCTTTTTAAATTAAGTTTTTAGTAAATCCTTCTTAGTTTTAAATCGTTAGATATTTTATATATTGAGGTTATCTTAGTATAAGATAATAAAACTGAAATTTTTCTCTTATTAGCTCTTTTATTTTGAAAAAAATATATCTTATATAATTTTAACAAAAGACTGATTACAAATAATTATCTTTATTAGTTTTCTTATAAATATATTCGGTATAAAGGATTAAGAAAAAGTGTTCGTTCGTGTAATACAAATCTTGTAATAATCTCCAATACAAATAACATCATTTATCAACCAATGGTTAGATTGAGTAGAGATCCCCGATTAATTATCTCATAACAAATATTTCTGATAAAGCGTTCGAGTTACACAAGTAGAATCACATTTGCGTGTCTTTTCATAAGGGTATTAGCGAACATTCTATTAAAATTTCACATCTTCATTGCAACATAACATTCACTAACCCTGTTCCATCCGTTTAAATGCAATTTTTTTACAAAATTATAGTGGCATATTAATAATAATAAAATATTCTTTTTAGTTATAAAAATGCTTAAAGGAACGAGATTCTAAAAAAAAACACTTAAATTAGGTAGTTTGTTTTTAATTGAATTTAAATTAAAAAATGTTTGTTTTTTTTTTTCATACATTTCCATTTTGATTGCTACGATTGATTATAGTTGAAAATTAAAATTCCAATTCCGTCAGCTGTATTGTTTTCGATTAATATTAAATCGTACTCACCCTTTATTTATCTAAATCCCAAAAGTAATTACTCAATAGACATATTATAAAGGATACTGTTATAAAATTATATTTATTTTTTAATATAGTTTTCTAATTTGTCGATACATTTAATTCATATTTATTGTGTTATATTTTTTTTAAAAGGTTTGAATCAAAACAAACTGTTGAATATGAATATTTAAACGACGTTGATTTAAACAAATATTTACCAAAACCATAAACAAACATCTGCTATTTTAACAAAATACATCTGTGAATGATTTATGATAGTCGGCTAGTTCAAATAACTGGGCAATAAATCATTTCCATTGATTTATTGGTTTTTTACTTTTGCAAATATTAAGTTGAACAAATTGAAAAGGTTTATTAGGAACCACTACAATACATGTCAGAAATCTGCTAATTTTATGTTCATAATCAAACAAAAAACTTGTTATAATTCTGTTTTAACATTTACTTGAATATAATAATCAAAATTGACTTATAAATAGCATTAAGTATAATTTAGATAATACTTCAGTTTTACAAAAAAAAAAAAATCCTTTATAAATCGAATCCATTTGTTTTTTTTACAGTTTACAACAAAGATAAACATAACATACATGTTATGACTGCTGTGCCTGTTCATGTACATATACAAATATAATGACATCTTACGATTCGTTCCTAAGGTTGGTGGCGAATTTGCGATGTGACATGATTACTGATATGTAAGTATAACTGTATAAGATGATCGGTAAACGACTTTTTGGGTTAATTCTCAACTTTTTACTATCGTGTCTGTCTACCTTGGATTTCAGAATTGATACCCACATTTAGTTTGATCCACCTTGATTCATGAATTTCTCTTTAAAAGGAAGGAAAGACAGAAGATGTTACTGTTTTTACAATTACGTAATCATTAACGATATCAGAATTAAAAAACAATTCATACATAACGACTAAAACTTACAAAAAGTATTAAGCAATTTTAATATAAATATATTTTAAAGATATAACATTTTTTTATTATACGTATAAAATTATACGTATATTCTATTATATTTTAACGAAAACAAAACAAACGAATCCCTTCCCCTTATGACGTTTGAATAATTTATACTCATCCACGAACCTTATAAGAAAAACTTTGACCTTTTCCAAAAGCCCTGAAGGTCTCGATAATAGTAAAGGTCCCATAACGAGGTTTCGTACCCAGATCTATTTCAATTTTCGTTCAGATTGAAACCTATCTCATATGTCCTTTATTATGGTTCCTGTTTCCGAGTGATATACCGACCATTAGTCCCTTTTAATTCTCCGCATTCAGTTACATTTGTAGCCTTTGTACTTTATTGTGGTATAAAGATTTTTCATCATACTTATATTATCTATACTAATTAATTAAGGAACGTCTGTGTAATGCCTAATTTGAAAGTAACTACTAAGCTAAAACACATAAAACATTTCGGAGAAGGTTTTACATCACGACGGTTCTGCAAACAGATTTTCGATGTGGCAAACTTTCACACATGAAGGTTTCCTCACGTCATTTTTCTTTACCGCTGACTATAAGATGCATTTTACCACACGCGAATTAAGTACATGAAAATTCAATTGTACTTGCCTGGATTGAACCTGCAATAAGCAGTTCATTCACGTATTCTAAACACTGGGCCATGTAATTGATCCTAAAATCCAAGACATAATTAATTCCCATTTACGTCATGTTAATATTTATTTATTTAATATTTTTAATTTTATTCTTAAAATTAACACAAATCCCGTTATTGTAATTATTGTTATCTCTTAATGTATAAAATAAACTGATAACTGGTAAATCTACTATACTTCATTATTTCGTGATATCATAATCTCATCAACACCAAAATCTTAATCGTGTGACAAGTATAACATGTTATGTTATTTATTTACTCACTAAGGATTTTTTTTTTTTACAAAAACGTGTATACATCCTAAATAATAGTAGCATACAATTACACACATAAGAGTATAACATTGTCTACCTGTGAATTTTGTGATACTACACTTTACTATGTTTATGAATTTTTATTAGTTATTTATAGAGGTTTACGTACGTACGTTACGTACGTTACGTTAAAAGCACTGATTCCTCTCTTTCTGTCACCACTGATTTGTTATTAGAAAGAAAAAGACAGCATTTACCTAATCACCCCCTTAACAACAATTATAATCTGTTACATTTTTAATTGGAATATTTTGCAACTTCTATGTATTTACTTTATTAACCTCTTATAGCACAACATTTAGAAACATACTCGTAATATGAGTATATAAGTATATAGTTATATATGTAAGAATATAAAATATTACAGGTACCTATAATATTGTTTTATTGTAACGACTTCTTCGAATATTTCGTATTTCACGAACTATAAAATATTTCTTTCTTTTGAATTTAGATAAATTGCAGAATTCTCACAAAAGCTTCACTTCGCTGAGCCCGTAGACCGCTGACGTAATGACTTACTTCTTTTATTCGTTTGCGATAAATCTTGACTGAAAAATAAACTAAAATAAAGTTACCTCTGTGCTCTGCTTAAAAGTAAATCTGTTTTAAAATAGGACGTCGATATAACAAGTAGCAGCCTATATACATACAAACATATTTATGAAATAGATTTTAATTTGCTCAGTCAGATTCAGTGTCATTGTTTTTGATTCATGCTTTATATAAATTACTTATACTTAACAAATCTAAACGAATCTATGTTATCAATTAAGTTCATTGATATTGTTACAATTAAGCTGTACTTAGGTGTATTTTGTGATATTGACGAGATATATTCTGTTTGTAAAATGCGGTTTGTAACTTAGGTCGCTACACTTCGAGATTTATTGCGGTGACACAGTTACGAAACGTGACTAGAGATTTATGTTTGCCGTCTACGTAACTGACCATACTTTGCTGTCGTTGTTAAGTTACGGTGTCGTTTAAATAATACTCAAATGTTCATACCACATGAAAAAGATGGCCCAGTGAATAGACAAAATGGCCCAGTGGTTAAGACAAGAGGATCTTCAACAAAATATGCGATTTATAACCGGACGAGCATCTGCGATTTAATGTGCTTCATTTATGTTTATAATTCATCTCCAAGATCTGCTCCATGTGACCAAGTGTGACCATTAGAACAGCGTTTATTAAACTCCAAACCGTCTATTAGAAAGGCCCATCATTGGTTAAATTTGCACTTTTCAGGCTGTTTCTGTTGTTACCATAATATATTTCATTATATACACTTATTCTTATTCAATTATCTTTCGTTTACTTTGCAATAAAATGCCGTACGGA
This sequence comes from Nymphalis polychloros, assembly GCA_905220585.2. Taxonomy (NCBI): domain Eukaryota; kingdom Metazoa; phylum Arthropoda; class Insecta; order Lepidoptera; family Nymphalidae; genus Nymphalis; species Nymphalis polychloros. The sequence continues at coordinate 11,670,558 of HG992245.1, forward strand.
AGCAGCGCGGCATTAGCGCTGCTGTCGCTGTCTTAACGAGTGTCCCACTTGGTGTTACTATAATATCAATTACTTTATTTTCGATTTGATCTGCACTTTGCCACAAAGTTGAAAACGCCCTTAAGTTTTGCATTTACGATTGATTACAATCGCTAAATTGTCAATATATTTTACATTATGTTTGTTATTTTAAACGCGTTCGAATGCACGCGCTGTGTTGTCACATTTTGATGATATCAAAACTGGCACGTATATGTAAATCACTGCATAAAGAAAATAACACAGGTTTTATATTTCTCATTTACTGACTGTAAACATAATGTATTCGTGTACGAGGTAATTATAATATTAGTGGACCACCTCAGCTATAGACATTGGCGTTGTAGAAAATCTTTTAACCATTCCGTACATCGCTAATACGTTACCAACCTTAGGAACTGATGAGATTATCTCATGAGCCTGTAATTACACTGGCTCACTCAACCTACAAACACAATACTAAATATTGCTATATTGCGCTAGATGTATGATGAATGGGTGATACTTAACCGGACAGGCTTGCACAAGCCCTAGCACCAAGTAAAGAAGAAAATCATAAGTTAGTTTTGCTGTTTTACGAAGAGTTTACATATTCAATTAACTAAAAAGGGTAAACAGTTTGACCCTTTGCGATATCCCAGCCGATAATATACGAGAAGGATTATCCCTATAGCATTGAATAAATTAAGCATAATAAAATTAAGTTAAGTAGAAACCCAAGTAATGCTTACCATCGCCTATAGTATCAGTTTCACGTGTGTGTTCCAAGAAATAGTTAAAAAAATATTCCTCAAATAAATTACTTTTCAAATAAACCATTATAATTTTCCCACATTTAAGAATAATTATTTTAAGACAATAACAAATATGTTGAGAAAAAATTAATGTCATTTTTATTCCAATGTTTCCAATTGATATTTTATATATTATACTCGAGTTTTACCCATATACTAGATAGATTTTATCGCATACAAGATACCCATCCCGTTTCGCACTACTAGAATAGGGATCTACATAAAATCATTTATATCGTAATATATCTATCGGCCACATTCCAGTAAATGTCCGCAGCATGATTTTTTTGACATTTTCACCTATCATCGTCATATAGACCATCTTAATCAATTATTTACTTAGGTATATATATATCTTCATCATTAATCCATTTATGAAAACCAGTACGTTCACTAATCACGATAAAAATCGAAATATATATAAATATAGTAATTATAATTAATAATATACATCGCTATCATTACAAGCTTAAAGTGTACAATTTCTATTTATCTTCCAACTCAGTAAAAACAGAATAATGTAATATAACCTCAGGAGTCCGGATCGAACTTGAAACATTGGTATTGGTAGCTTTATACCATTGCCTAATATGTGCTACATTCAATTTTGTTAAAAATATTTACATTGAACATACATAGTAAGAGCTTTTGCTTCATCCATCAATTAATTAATCTGTTCGACGTACGTGCTGCTGGCTAAAAATGTGAATTCTATATGTAACAATATAGCAATTCACCATTCTTTTTTAAATTTTTATTATTCCTGCAGCTTAAATTTAAGTAATCCATTGAAATATGTACGATATAGTGATTCAAATGTTTTGCAAAGTCTACTACATGTCTAGTTTTTTTAAATATATTATTTAGTTTTTGATAACCCTAGAGAATTATATCTGTCCCAACCAAGGTTAGAACTTAAAATCGTATGTTATTCGAAGAAATATATATAAGAATATTCTTTTCGTAACGACAGACCGGGACGGCTGTGTGGCATTGAACGTAAATAATATGACAAATAGTTTGTGTAGGAGTGCGAAAAAAGTTGTAAATGAATAAGAAGCTTGCAACAAATATTAAAAAATGCAAACACTACGGAGATCAGCTGTTTGTTTGACAAATGTCAATAAACAGTTCACAAGGTGAGTTATGTTTTCGTTAAAACAAAACATGTATTTAATTTATATCATTTTCAGATACATCCATTGTTTGTTGATGTTTTTTTTATCTTAATTGTTTTTTAAATACTCCAATCTCATTATTGAATAACAATAATATAATATAATAATAATAATCTTTATTCACATAAAAAGTAACTAATTATAATGAAGTCCCTGATTTCTGAGCTGGGCTCAAAGACCTGTATTACAGAAATCAGTGTCCTCTCTCATGTTTTAGTGACATATCGTTCTATATAAATAAAAAGTAAATTAATATTTCTTACTGTATGCTTATAGATATGCGTTATGTATAACTACTTTGACCATGACTTTTTTTTTCCATTAGAGCGAGCCTATAATTTAATATTGAACGATTAATATTAGTAATAGAAAACGAGCCTAAGTAGTCGGAATGTCATATGCGACATTGGCTAATAATTACAACACCAATTTATATATTCACGCGTGACAATTGCATATCAACGTAATTCGGATTTCACCATTTCAAGTGTTAGATGCAGAGCACAAATAACCTGTTTTGCTCGGCGTTTCATTTCCGTTTGCTTGAAGACCGCGATACGCGTAGCTTGTACACAAGACTGTCCTGCTCGCATAAGATCCGGTTAGTGATAACATAAACATACCTATTGCTCCGACGAACACATGTAAACATCTGTCTCGTTAATTTAATATTAATCTTATTTTATTAATTAATTATATATACATTAATTGAAATTGCTAATTGAAATTGCTTGCTTGTTTGTATACTAATAATACGTTTGTTTCTTTTTTTTGTATCAAACAAGTTAAATTTTAAGTCTTTAATTATCAATGTCTCTTTTTAATGTTTTTGTAAAGACCTAATTCATTATTATTATCATATTATAAGAATATAATCTGTTATTTCGATGCTCTAAACAAATATAAACTAAGTTTTTCTATTTTTACTTTAGAAAAATGCTCAATCAATTAGTATTTTTACAATTTCAACTTCACTTTTAAGACATTTTTGTTTTTGAAGTGATAACTTATTATGGGAGGGTAAACCGCTTCGTAGCGTAGCGCGTTACGGTGCCACTATTACCGAAGCGAACTGCTTAACCTAAGAGTTACCAACCTAACGCCATCTAGCGTATACAGACAGTACTTATAATAATTTAGCAACTCTCAAGTACTAATTTAAATTATATATAATATATTATAATTAAAAATAAATATTATCACTTTTGTCGAGTGTCCCGAGACGCACACGTTTTATTTTCAATTATTAATTAAGCACCGATCTCGTTTTATTAGCAAGGCTTACACTATGCGTATAGATATAATTATAGAATAGCTACTACAGTTTAGAATCAGACTTAAGTTTATAAAAGTATCTTCTCTTTAAGGGAAACAATTTAAACGTATATAGTTTTCATATATATACATTTTTCAATATTTTGTTATATTTCAATACGTAAATACAATTATATAACCATATTAGGTTTCTGCTCATCTTTTATTCCTGTGCCGTCTGGAGTGCCACAAGGATCGCATTTAGGTCCGTTATTATTTAATATTTATATAAACGATATCGGTTCAGTTTTTAAGCACTCAAAGTTTTTGTTGTATGCTGGTGACAATAAGATGTATAAAATTGTCAAAAACCCCAACGACTGCTTGGATTTCCAGAAATACCTTGATCGTCTCAGTGACTATTGTTCACAAAATTATTTATTCTTAAACATAAAAAAATGTAACGTTATAACATTTACCAGAAAGAAATTGGTGATTGATTTTACATACAAATTGGATGGCGAAGTAATTTCTAGAGTCAATATGATTAAAGATCTTGGTGTTCTAATTGATTCTAAGGTGCTTTTCGATGAACACGTCGGTTATGTGGCAGATAAGGCTTATCGTATGCTTGGTTTTGTGCTGAGGGTCTCTGATGAATTTAAGCTTCCGTCTCGAGGCTGGTGTGTTTTACAAACGTCACGTTTTTCTTATCTTGATAACGTATGTGACCATATTTGTTTCTATTCTTGTGCTTGAAATAGTGACGCCCAAAAACTTTACAACATGGGAGTTTTTGGGCGTCAATACCCCTAAAAGTCAGTTTAAAGTCGAAATCATTATGTCATTATTTCCACAACGTTTTTTTGTCTTTTGTTGATTTCTTTAAATAAAACCTTTCATCTTTATATATCCTTATATACGGATTAGTTTTATTATAATTACAAATTACCGACCACTGCTTCGCCTCACGCAGGGGGGTGGGGCAGGGGTGTTAAGTAGGGGAGGCTGTAACCTAGATAGCATTTGTGCAAAATTTCATGATGATCGGTTGAGTGAAAGCGTAACAAACAACTAAACAAACTAAATATGAGCTAACTAATATACAATGGTATCATAGAAATTTTCGTGCATTTGCCAACAATAGCTATACAATATTTAACATAAAGGTGAACGAAATAATATGCAAATAAATAACTTATATTAAGTTTTCATATATAAGATAGATTTATTCTAACGCCATTGCGTTAATCCAATTAATTGGTCCAATGACCAGTTTCCTGGTCAATGGACCAGGAAACTGGTTCGTAACTTTTTCTGGAATTATATTTTTATTCTTTTGTTCTAACTTTACACTCGTATAGTGAATTATTTTAAGTTTTCACTACAAAATAAAATATTTCCAACCTCCGACTCTTTTGTATAACAATTGTTACCAAAATTACAATTCAGCAATCGCAATGGCTGCGAGTGTTAAATTATAAAGAGACCTGTCAAACACCAGAAGCTAGAAACTTCCGTTTCACTAGTTATAAAAAAATGTGAACATTCATACCGTTTTACTATACGGCCAAATAGCACGGTTTCGTATGGCTAGGTACAGAATTCAGGTGTTTTTTTTTTTATTGAATTGGTAGATGGGCCACCGAATGGTAAGTGGTCACATATGGGGCTATTCATGTTTAGGGTTACAAATTTAACAATTTTATAAATCATAAAACTATATAAACTACTTACAGATCAGTGTCATTGAACAATGTTGAGGAGAATATAACTGAAAACCTTAAGCCATGGCAGGAAATCCCCGGACCCTCGTCGCTACCTCTCATTGGTCAATTGCATCACTTCCTACCGGGAGGTAACTACGTTCCACTATTATAATTATTATAATCAATAAGCTACCTAATGTTGAGGAATAATGGCTGCTAAAAATTATATTAAACAGACGCGAAGTATTGCTACACGTATTATATTTTATCATACTATTCTTAATAAAACTAATTGATCGATGTTAGAAAAGCTGATAAACAAATGTTCCCACCAGTAAACTTAAAAAAATATAAAACATAGCGCTTGAAATGACCCAACGAATATTCGCTCAGAGAAATAGAGCTTACAAAGCGTTGCTATCTTTTATCAAAATACATACAATGATGTTGTGAAATTATAGGGGTTTTTGTAAATGAGTTGATAATGAGTCTAATGTCTATATGTCTAATGAGTCTAATGAGTCTAATGAGTCTAATAGTCTAATTAGTCTCATGAACACATCCAATATACGAACGCTATTTTCAAGGGGAAAACCTGCATGAATGTTTTAAAATAATAATTCCTACAATGATGGTGTTATGTCATTATAAAAATTATAAATAAATATGTATATTATTTATATAATAAACATTATTATATTATATATATTATTTATATAATATACATTATGTCAGCTGCATCAATTATTTTGTTTATTTATTTCTAAGGTTTGGATTGTAACTTTTAAAGTTTGTAAAAGGTTTATTATTTATTTTATCAATAATAAAGTAAATAAATAGACTCCGTTTTTAAAAATAACAAGAATGAGAATGATTTGACTTTTTATCTGCTGCTCATCTCGTAGTCTCCGATAAATATATATAACAAATAAAAAATTATTATATATATTTCCGCATTAGCGTTAACATATATTGCTTTGTCACTAAAACATTTTAGTTTTTGTATAGTTATAAATAAGTATATGTACAATACAACAAAGACTAAACTCGTTTTTATACACAGAATATATTTAAAATTATTATACTATTTATTTGGTTAAAAGTTAATACTGTGTGTGTGACAAATACTTACTAAAGTTATACTTGATGGTAGGGCTTTGTGCAAGCTCGTCTGGGTGGGTACCACCCCTCATCAGATATCCTACCGCAAAACAGCAGTACTTGGTATTGTAGTGTTCCAGTTTGAAGGGTGAATGAGCCAGTGTAATTACAGGCACAAGGGAAATAACATCTTAGTTCCCAAGGTTGGTGGCCCATTGATGATGTAAGAAATGGTTAACATTTCTTACAACGCCAATGTCTATCGGCGTTGGTGACCACTTACCATCAGGTGGCCCATATGACCGTCCGCCTATTTATTTAATTTAAAAAAAATCGTTTATTTTTTTAATATAAGCAATTTAATAATGTTTTATATAAGCAAATTAAACAGTACTATATCAATATCATTAGTTAATTTTTTTATTAATCCCAGAAAACAACATACTTATAACATTGTGATAAATTTTCAATTAAATTTGAATAACTTTATAATGTTAGAATTGTTTTTTATTTTAAAATTCCCACTGCTAAATTTTATAATTTACCTTAACTGCTCGTGAGTAGACAAAGTGGAGTTAAGCTGTGCGCGAAACCTCACAATATTTTTCTCCTCCACCAACTATGAAATTGATTATAAACACTAATATAATATAATATAATATAATATAAGCACATGAACATAGTGGAACTTATCTGGTTTTGAATCAGCGATCTTCGATTACGGTTCTAATCACTGGACCATCTCGGCTCGAAGAGGATACTATTATATTATTTAATATTCTCTAAAGCTTTTTCTGTACTTGCTTTTCGGCAATAATTTTGTGAGTTCGTTTTCAATATCCCGATAAATTAAAATTCTAAGATTATTAAATTTAGTAAATTTTATGTATGTTCTGTAAATCTGTTTAATGTTTAACTCACATAGACTTATGATATCATCATCATCATCATATTCAGCCCACATTAATCCACTGCTGGACATAGGCCTCCTCACCGGCGCGCCAATTCTCCCGGTCCTGTGCTAATCGCATCATCTGTGCACCCGCTATTTTTCTAAAGTCGTCTGACCATCGAGCGGGTGGTCTGCCCACTGGTCTCTTTGCTTGTCTAGGCCACCACTCGGTGACGACTTTAGTCCACCTTCCGTCTTCGCGTCTTATCAAGTGTCCAGCCCATCTCCACTTTAATCTCGCGATACGCTTCCCAATATCTTCGACCTTCGTCTTTCGTCGAATTTCCGCGTTTGGTATACGATCAGCGAGAGAGATGCCTAGCATGGCACGCTCCATCGCCCTTTGTGCTACTTTTATTTTTTGCATGTTATGCTTAGTAAGCGTCCATGTTTCGGCACCGTAGGTGAGGATAGGCAAGACACATTGGTTAAACACCTTGGTCTTGAGGCATTGTGGGAGTTTGGATTAAGTGGTTAAGGTGTCCTTGAGTTTTCCAAAAGCAGCCCACCCTAAGCCAATGCGTCGTTCGATCTCCTGTATTTGAGATTTACGATCAAACGATAAACGATGTCCAAGATAGACATAATCGCTGACCACCTGTACGGTGTCCTTACCTACGATTATGTTAGGTACACGTATGCGACGATCAGTCATGATTTTGTGCTTGGACATGTTCATCCTCAGACCGATCCTCAGGGAAACTTCTTGCAGATCCGCGAGCATATGTTGAAGTTCTTCTATGCTCTCGGCAACGAGGATCAAGTCATCCGCGAACCTAAGGTGCGTCATGCGTGTCCCGTTTATGTTGATTCCTCTCTCCCCCCAGTCCAGCGTCTTCAGCAGATCTTCTAAGACGGTGTTGCAGAGTTTGGGCGAGAGGTTATCACCTTGTCGGACCCCTCTGTCGACAGACACGAGGTTGGTGTTTTTATGCATGCGAGGATATCTACATATCTCTTGTCAATACCGCAGCGATGAAGAGAGTGGAACACGGCCCAGTGTTCGACGCTGTCGAAAGCCTTCTCGTAGTCAACGAAGGCAAAACACAGGGGTCGGTTATATTGATCGCACTTCTCCATTAGCTGCTTGACTGTATGGATGTGGTCTATAGTAGAGTATCCATTCCGGAAGCTCGCTTGCTCGACAGGTTGGTATTCGTCTAGGGTGTTATTGAGTCGGTGGCACAATACTTTCGCGAACAGTTTGTAGACATGAGAGAGAAGGCTTATTGGACGGTAGTTAGTCAAGTTTGATTTGTCGCCTTTCTTATACAGTATCGTAACAATCGCATTCTTCCATTGTCCGGGTGTAGAACCCTGTAGGAGAATTTCATTAAAAAGATTCACAAGGACTTTAAGTATAGGTCTTCCACCTGCCTGCATCATCTCGACATGCACCCCGTCCTCACCAGCAGCTTTACCGTTTTTCATTTTTCCTAGAGCATGCTCTACGTCATCTGCGGTTATAGTTGGTAATTCGCCTTTTTCGATTCGCTCCACTGGCGCTGCTCTTGGGTCCGTCGAGTCATTTGCCGATTGCGGTGTTTTTGATGCATACAGGTCCCCGTAAAACTCTTCAACAATCTGTATGATTTGGTCACGATCAAACACAACATTGCCGGCACGATCCGCCAGCTTGTTTATTTCCCCCTTGCCCATGCTAAGCTTTTTTCTATACATTTTCGGGCCCCTATTGTCTTGGATGGTTTTTGCAATAGTTTTGGTGTTATAAGCCCTTATGTCATTACGGATGGTCTTTTTTATAGCCTTATTAATCTCTCTCCGGTCTGATGTTATTAGCTCTCTTCTTTGGGCTAAAAGAGAGAGCGTATGAGATGTTAATTTAGCCTCTTTAGATGGTTTCTTTCCCCCTATATGTCTCTTCGTGGTCTCCGTCAGTACTTTGCACAGCAAGTCGTTCAATGAGTCGACATTCCAGTTCTCTTCTATAAGCCCTTCAAAAGAGTTTTTGAGTTCCAGTTGAAACTCTTTTTGTAAGAGTTTATAACTATCTCTATCATATTTTGAGATTGATGTTTTAAGCAATTTTGCTCTTTCTTTGGGGAGGTTGTACCTGAATGTGGCTCTCACCAGGCGATATTCACTATTGGTTTTAAAGCGACTTAAAACGGATACATCGGTTATGTTTGGCTTATGTGAGCTAATTATGTAGTCGATCTCATTTTTCGTCCGACCATCCGGACTAGCCCAAGTCAATTTCCTTGAGTGACGCTTTTTGAAAAAGGTATTCATTGCGAATAGATGATGCTGCTCAAGGAAATTTACCAAGGTTTGCCCCCGCGGATTTCGATTACCTAGCCCAAACTGTCCTACCGATGATTCGTTTTTTAAATGAGGTCCTATTTTTGCGTTAAAATCACCCATTACAATTGTATAATAGCAGGCATTTTCCTGACTCGCTCTTCTTATGTCTTCGTAGAAGGCCTCTTCACCGGTGTGATCAGAAGTTGGAGCGTATACTTGTATGATCTTGATAGCATACCTTTTATTTAGCTTCAAATTGAGATAACAAACTCGTGTTGATACACTTGTTACCTTTTGAACATGTGAGTAAAGGCTTCTGTGTATCAGAAATCCTACAACACCATAAGAAGAGTCTTCGTGGCCTCTATGGTAAAGTAGATGACCACAAGATAAGCGCATAAGATCTTCTCCTTGTCTTCTTACCTCAGATAAACCTATCACATCCCATTTTATACATTGCACTTCTTCTAGGAGTTCGTAAAGCCTTTCGTCAACACTCAAAGTCCGAGTATTATAAGTAGCCAGGGTCATTGTATGGCAGCCGGGTCTCTTCCGGAGATTCTTCGCACCCTCCACCCCGCCGGAACCGTAGCCGCTGCCGTAACTAGGAATAGTGGGGCTGCCGGGGACTGAGGGCCGTGGTTCTGGTGCGCTATTCATTTGAGAGGGGTTTTTAGCCATAAAACGCCACGCTGGCCAAGCGGCTTGGCGAGTCTTCCTGTCACGTTGGCCTGCTCCCCACCAGCTCCTCCCACGAAGAGAGAAGCTGGTGAGCAGCAGTTACCGCGAGGGACCACTAGGAGGTGTGACTCGGAATTGAGTTTCTTGCGGCACACCGGCGTAAAATATTAATACTGCAACACGCAGCATCGCCATTCTTCACCAAACCGCCGCTAGAAGCCCCATTTCCCCCCCTTACTTATGATATAAATAACATAATATTATTATTATTTAAAGTGTTCTTATCTTGTCATAAAATAAATAAATGCGATTAAAATTTGATATTATAACTCTTATCAAATCTGAAATAAACAAGCAAGTACTTGGAACTAAGATAGCGAATATATAATTATCATTTATATTTAAATGTTGTAAATCATTGTTTACATTATAAATGACTTGAGAACTTGTAGTATATAGATTTAAAATAATATTTAACTGGTGAATTAATTGTTTTTTGTAAGCATTAAGCACTCTCACTATGAAGGTTTTGTAATAAAAAAATCCGTGTTACATAAAATACTTATCATAAACTCTCTAGTTAATTCAAGTAGGCTCACGAGCACTTTTAGATCGTCGCTTTAAAATATTAAATTAAAAGCTACTACGAGAGCTTTTCAATATTTTCGTCAGTACGTACGTCTTTCACACTCACTCTACCACGCTTGACACTGCAGAATCCCCTAATGATATCATCGTGGATGGTATTTGGCGATAACCCCTTATTATTGACGCACTTAAGCACAGCACGTTGCTCATTTTGTGAAAATGAATGAGATGAAATTTTTAAAATCCCAACTAATTATCGCACACGTTTCAAACTTCGCACAGTTAACTAATCTGAACAGAACTAAATAATGTGGATAGTTTTGATTTAAAAAAATTATAGATCAGTATCAGAGCGAGTATTTTTAATCCACCCTTGTATGTTCAAAATGTAAATTCTAGCGAGAAGAACGGGCAAGAAGCTCAGTAGCTACTGAAAGAATACTTACCCTCCAATTAACATAGGTAGGTTAGGTAATCCTCGTAAAAATTGTAGCAATGCTTTTAATTATATTCCCATGATTTCCAGGATCCTTATCTAAGCGCAGTGATCTTCTAAGCGAAAAAATCTATAGAAAGTACGGACCAATTGTCAAATTTCAAGGTGCCTTTGGATCACCTCCACTGATAACACTGTATGACGCAGAAGTTATATCCCATGTGAGTATTTTTTATGTTTTAAGTAGGAGGGGCAGTGATTTGTATTCTTACTCCGTGCAGTGACGGAGTAAGAATACAAATCACTGCCCCTCTCTCTCCCATGGGTGTCGTAAGAGGCGACTAAGGGATATCTGAGCGTCCAACTGCTCATCTGGTGGTAGGATGTCTCTCATCTGCCTGGCTTGTTACCACCGTACGCATGGTGAAAAACTCGTGAAGTGGCTGCATGCAACCGCGTTTCGAGATCAGCCAGCGTACAGCCAGAGCCTGAGCGCGTATTGCCGCGATATGTGGTGGTCCAGTGGAAGTTGCTGTTGAACCAATGCCGGGGGAAATTATATTGACCCGCCGGCCAGGAAGACCCGTAGAAACGGTTGTTCCGCTGGCCGCCCGTGGCAGAGTACAGGGGCCCAAGCGTTCCTAACCAGCTTGCGAGGCTGCCCCACCAAGCCACGCATAATCTCGGTGTGGACCGTCGTGCCATTTGGTGACCGGACGGTGGGGTCCCGGCGGCCACTACCGGGAGGGTTCGGGGGCCCTTCCGTCCGGCGGGTCAGTTTATTTTTCCTTCTGGCAGCTTCTTGGGGAAACACAGCTCCACACTTTGACCATCCCTATCGTGCCAATGCGATGCTCGCTTCACGTCTCTCCTTTCTTTTCCCATGACATGACAGCGCATAAAAGAAATAACGTTCGATCAGCGGTGCACACCCCCACCATACCTTCGCTGTTTGAGGTTGAGTTCTCTAACATCCGTGGACTCCACGCTAACCTCAATGCTGTCCACCACCATCTCGAGACAGCACGGCCAGCAATGTTATTTCTTACGGAGACTCAAATACTCCGTCCTGCCGATACCAGCTACCTTAATTATCCCGGCTACATGCTTGAAGAATCCTTCAAAGCGAAAGCCGGAGTATGCTTGTTCGTCAGGGCGGATGTTTGTTGTCACCGTCTGCGCTGCTTGGAGGACCCTTCCCTCTCCATGTTGGTGGTACATGTGGACTTGATTCGTCAGAGTCGAGTCTACGTGTGCCTCTACAGATCCCACAATGGTGACTTGGAGACAAGCCGACTATTTGACCATCTTAGTCGGGTGGCAGATGCTGCGCAAGAGCAGTTTCCTAGCGCAGAACTGGTGTTTTTAGGGGATTTTAATGCTCACCATGAGTCATGGTTGAACTCTCCCAAAACTGACCATGCTGGAAAGACTGCTCATGCTTTCACTCTCACGCTTGACTTGACCCAATTGGTTGATCAGCCCACCAGGATCCCAGACATTGACGGGCAAGCGCCTACTGGACATTCTGCTGACTACTCACCCGGTGGAATATCAGGTTGAGGTTCAGGTTCCTCTTGGTTCTTCGGATCACTGCCTGATATCCACCAAAGTGCACAGGCCAAGCTGCCGCCACCAGCGGTATGCAAACGTCGCGTTTGGCACTATAAGTCGGCAGATTGGGACGGTTTGCGCGATTATTATGCGTCAGTCCCTTGGAAGGAACGTTGCTTCAGGGAGAATGACCCGACAGCTGGCGCCGCTGCTATTGCTGATGAGATCCTGTTAGGGATGGAATACTACATTCCTAACTCAGATATCATCAGTAAGGGCACGCGTAACCGTTGGTTCACTCGCGAATGTGCCGATGCTGTGTCATCCAAGCAGGCAGCATATCGTGCGTGGATCAACGGCTGCGTTAGCGGGGCATCTAATATTGACTCACTGAAAGCAACATCTTCTGGCAAAACTCTTTGCACATCACGCTGCCTGACATCAAAATCAGGCAGCGTGATGTGCGTGCAGAGCTGCAATCACTCGATGTACGGAAAGCTAGCGGTCCCGATGGAATACCAGCCATAGTGCTGATGAAGTGTGCAGCGGAGCTGTCTCCTGTGTTGACACGCCTGTTTCAGCTGTCTCTCTCTACAGGATGTGTGCCGGATTCTTGGAGAAAAGCTAATGTGCAAGCGGTTCCGAAAAAAGGGAATCGGTCTGACCCGTCAAATTATCGGCCAATAGCTATCACCTCAGTACTTTGTAAGGTGATGGAACGGATCTTAAACAACCAACTGATCCATTACCTAGAAGATCACTGTCTAATTAATGATCGTCAGTACGGGTTTCGACCAAAACGGTCCACAGGTTCTAGCGTACGTAACACACCTCTGGGGTGAAGCTATCGATAAGCGTGGGGAATCGTTGGCTGTCAGCCTCGATATCTCCTTTCGACAGGCATATGGTACATCTGGCACAGAAGTCTTCTCTCCAAGCTGCCGGCATATGGTCTGCCAACTCAGCTCTGCACCTGGATTGCCAGCTTCCTACACAAGCGTAGCCTTCGCGTTTTAGTTGATGGTTGCGCTTCATAATTCCATGTAGTGAATGCTGGGGTCCCCCAGGGGTCTGTGCTATCCCCCACACTCTTTCTTCTGCATATCAATGATATGCTCTCTCTTGGGAACATACATTGCTATGCAGATGATAGTACAGTGCACGGGGGATACCACGGACGCGCAGTAGCTGGGCGGGTGGAAACCGAGGAGAGCGACCTCAATCCAAGGGACCACATCGAGGCTATTATAAAAACAGCTTCACGGAAACTCGGAGTCCTGAACAAGGTCCGGCGTTTTTTCACGCCACAACAACTGCTCCTGTTGTATAAAACACAGGTGCGGTCTTGCGTCGAATATTGCTCGCACCTCTGGGATGGCTCCGCTAAGTACTTACTGGAGGCCTTGGATCGGTTGCAGCGACGTGCGATTCGCATTATTGGCGACGTAAAGGTCACCAACACCCTCGAGCCTTTAAAATTGCGTCGAGAGCTAGCGGCACTGAGCGCTTTGTACCGATTGTATCACGGCGAGTGCTCAGAGGAATTATTCTCCCTCATTCCTCCTTCCCCAATTCTTTACTAGTCTACGCGTGCTGGCTCTCGATGTCACCGCCTAACTGTGACATCAATTCCATCGCGCACAAAGAAATTTGGCAACTCTTTTCTTTGTCGCACCTCGAAAACATGGAATTCTTTACCAGCACACGTGTTCCCCTCCTCTTATGACCTGGGTTCCTTCAAACGAGGCGTGAAGAGGCATCTTTCGGGCCGGCAAGGCAGGGGCGGCTAGAGCAAGTCATTCGTCCTGACTGCACTAGCCGTCGTCGCGTTTGGACTCTACTACCACTTACCATCCGGTGGAGTAGAGCCATTAGCTCTCCCGGGTAATATAAAAAAAAAAAAAAAAGTACCGGCAATTGAGCCACCTAATGGGAAGTGGTGACCACCGGCCATAGACATTGGTGATGTAATAAATATTTACTATTCCTTTCAACGCTAATGCACCCCTAACCTTAACTAAGATGTTATGTTTCTTGTCACTAGTCACCCTTCAAACCAGAACGCAACAATAAGTATTGCTGTATACAGGTAGAATATCTGATGAGTGGGTGGTACCTGTCCAAACGAGCTTGTGCAAAGCCCTACCACCTAGCATTCCTATTATTCGTAATGATATAACATTAACATTATATTTGATAATAAGGATATAAGTTAATGTGATGATGATTATAATATGATGAGTGATGACAATAAGTTTTCTTTTAGATATTGCGGAGTGAAAACACATTGCCAATTCGTCCTGGATTCCAATCCCTGGAATATTTCAGAAAGAATGTCTTAAATAAAGAGGGTGCCCTAGATGCTCCAACAGGATTGATAACAGAGTAATCACCTTTTTTTTTGTTTCATAAATTTAATCATCTTATAGTATTAAATAAAAATGAATGAATGTCCTCTGTGCGTTTCTAAACCAGCCATCTCATTGTGATGAAACTTATGTGAGTTGTTCTGACTTCTGCTTGCGTTATTTAATATACGTAATTAACATAAGTTTGGATAGATGGATTGGACGAATTGATTACAAAATCGAATACTTTGCCCCAGTGAGTATTTATTGACTTTGTGGAGTCGGGAATTTGTTGTAACAATTTTATTATTTTATATAAATGACAACTGATGATTTAAATATATAGTAAGCAATTGCACCCCCAACGCAATCAGATTGTGGTTGATATATGTTCATTTTTATAATAAAATATTGTATAATATATAAAAATAGAAAAATTATATTATCGTGATTTCAACTATTTTAGTCATGGTGAAGAATGGAAAAAAATTCGATCAACGGTGAATCCCATTATGCTGCACTCCAAAATCATAAAATTATACAAGGAAACTCTAAAAGAAGTGGCAGATGATATGGTGAAACGGTAGGTTTGATTACTAACAATGATAGACAAAATGATTTTATATTTAATTTTCATAACCAAACAAAAAACAAACAATATCGGTAAAAATTTGGTGACATGGTACGTCATTTCGAACGGAATGATGTATTTGTAAATATATTTTTTTAGGGTGAGACGAATACGCAATGATAAGAACATACTTACAAGAAAATTTGACATGGAGATGAATTTATGGGCACTAGAATCCATAGCAGTGGTGGCGCTTGGTGGGCGTCTTAACTGCCTGGATGAAAATTTACCAGACGACTCTCATGCGAAGAGACTAATTTATCTCGTTCATAATATAATTATTTTATCACACAAATTGGACTTCGCGCCCGGCTTGTGGAGATACATTCCAACACCAACTTTTAAACGAACGATGAAATGTTACGACGAACAAATGAAGTAATATTTTGGCAATATATTTTTTTAATTGAGAACTTAAAGCTAAGACTTTATTTATTACAAAATATTTAAAATTATAAATTTCACTATTATGATTAGAATTAATTCAATTTATTTAGTTTAATTAAAAGACGCGATTAAATTGTAAGTTAAAAAACACATACTTTTCAGTGAACTTATATTTTCTTCATTAAATGATAATTAATTTTTTTATGATCTTTAATATCTGCCATAGTTTAAAATGCTAAGAATTGTAGCTTGTTTTAATACCCCACTCGACTATTTCAGAATAAGTAAATTCTTCATAACAAAAGCTATGGAAAAATTTAAAACTACGCAGAACTCTTCTAACGATGAAAAAAGCGTTCTCGAAAAGTTGTTTGAAATTGACGAACATATTGCAGTCATCATGGCAACTGACATGTTATTTGCTGGAGTTGATACAGTACGTTATTTTCATAAAATTAGCAAATCTAATCCATACAAATAAAGGACTTATAAAATAAACTTGAATAAACACTCCATATAATTATAAAAACAAAAATAACAAACAATGTGAAATAAAATTGAAAACTAATTGTTATTTTTAGACGGCTACCACAGTAACAGCAATACTGTATCATCTAGCTTCGAATCCAGATAAACAAAGAAAACTACGAGAAGAGATCACGTCGAAACAAGAAAAACAGCCCTATCTGAAAGCATGCTTAAAAGAATCTATAAGATTGATGCCAGTCGTCGCAGGAAACATGAGGCAAACTACCAAAGAATATAATCTTTTTGGATACAAAGTACCTAAAGGGGTAAGTTTTAGTTTTTTTAGAAGCGGAAAAAATAAAGTCCCATAGTATTATTAGTAGATACCGAAACAGCTGTAGTTTATCAAGCACTAACTGTAACTATAGTTATTTTACCCTTTCATATCATAGATGATAATCTCATTTTTTAATATTCCTTATGTATTCATGATTTTTAAGATACTCTAAAATTACAGAGATGCCATAAACTTGATTTTCTATGTTACTTTAGAGTTAGTATTCCAAGATACATTCTCAATCTCGTATTTGGAAATTTTTATATTTGATTAATATTCGAACTCTAGTTCAAATTTTAAATGTTCTTCTTAAGCACGGATTTAATTTTAGATACTTTTTTTCAGATGTGGATTATATTTGCGCATCAAGTATTATCCGTAATGGAAGAATATTATCCACGTTCGAAAGAGTTTATTCCTGAAAGATGGATCGTGGAGAAGGGTGATCCACTATACCATGGAAACACGCATCCATTTGCTTACAGCCCTTTTGGATTTGGTGTTCGAAGTTGCATAGGTTATTTTTTTATCTTAGCCTTTACGATATATTTCATTTGCATATGTGTGTTTCATAGACTTGTTCAAAGTTTGCAAGATGGGTTTACGTTTCTGGTAACTGCTCACTGGTCACAGTATTAATAAGTCAAGTCAAACCGAATTGGTACTTATAAAGACTATTGCGTTCAACTACACAAACTCATCATTTATAATATCAATGTGATATAGATTAGAGTTATTTGAGTATGATAAAGATATGAAAACAACGATTGTAATATTACATTAGCTGGATTGCAATAATAAGACCTTGTTTTATATTGCTATATTTATCTTTTAGCATTAGAAATATATTCACATCATTAATCTTGGATAACTGAAATTTGAACAGGTCGACGTATAGCCGAGTTGGAAATTGAAACATTCATCACTACCGTCCTTGAAAATTTCCAAATCGAATGGTTCGGACCGCCTCCGGAGACCCACGCCAGCACTATCAACTACATTAAAGGACCTTACAACTTTGTTTTTAAAGATCTTTAATTTATTAAATATTATTATTGAAAGCCATTGTTTTTGAAATTTGTTATCTCGGTCGCAAATATTTTTCACATTAATTAGTTTCACAATAAATCATAATTACAGTCTATTAATACAGCTTGTTTATTACTTGGAAAATTTAAACTTATCTGCCGTAGTAACATGAACAAACAAAAGTAAAAAATCACTATCTGTGTTTTACATGTTACATTACGCTCGCTGGTACAAATTGACCAAGTTCGAAAACAATAACAATCGCTTTGAATACGTCGTCGTCATGTCCGTATCATTAAACATCCAAATGCAACGTGCATATGTTGATATTCCTTGATTTAAAAGATAATAAGAGATAAAGTTTTCACGTTATGTTCTGTAAGTGTAGTCAATTGCATTTTGAAAGGCTTAAAGTGAGTGCACTATAAAGCGTAGTCTTATTTTATAAATAGAGAAAAAATATGCATTCAATTAGGAGATCGGTCATAAATTTGGCTGTGATAAATAAGCAATTCGTAAGGTAAGTTATAACTGGTTTAGATAAGTATACGCTTTGTATTTATATTTTAAATATAAAGGACATATCAATGTTAATATACATTAATATTACACTATAATATGTACTAAATATACATATGTGTATAAACGTATATTTGTAATATGTAAATTTTTAAAATATTGAAGGAATTGATAATTACAATTTTCATTGTGTACTGAAACATATTTAATAAAATATTGTTTTATCTAGAAAACTAAACTTACTTATTATCGCTATTTATAGAGTGATTGTATTTGTATTGTCTTATTGGTTTATTGTGTATATTTTTATTAATACATAATATTAAAATTTTTACTTGGTGGTAGAGCTTTGTGCAAGCTCGTAGCTGGGTAGGTACCACCCACTCATCAGATATTCTACCGCAAAACAGCAGTACTTGCTATTGTTGTGTTCCGGTTTGAAGGGTGAGTGAACCAGTGTAATTACAGGCACAAGGGACATAGCATCTTGGTTCCCGGGGTTGGTGGCGCATTGGCGATGTAAGCTATGGTTGACAGCTCTTACAATGCCAATGTCTATGGGCGTTGGTGACCACTTACCATCGGGTGGCCCATATGCTCGTCCGCCTACCTATGCAATAAAAAAATAATTAAATGAAGTAAATCTCATTGTTTGTGTTTATAAAAATTCATACAGCTAAATATATTTTAAAGGTCAGTGACGGTAAACAATACAGCCGTAAGTAATGAGAATAGCCTGGAAATAAAATCGTGGCAAGAAATACCTGGGCCTTCTTCTCTACCCCTGATTGGACAAATACATCATTTTCTTCCTGGAGGTATGGTTAAGATGAAAAAAATGTACCCAGTCACGTTAAAAAAAAACAAAGTTAATAAACTATATTTCTTATTATCATAATAGTATACAAGCAATGATATATACTTTATGCGATGTGTGACACATACAAGACAGTAGAGAGCGACGACGAAGATTGCATGACGCCAAAATAGAACGTCATGCCGTTTGCCGTCACGGTATACGAGTCGGACTACATCCAAGGCGCGCCAATAGAAATCTTAAAAAAAAAGTTATTTTAGTTTAGCTAAACTAACAAAATCATTAAACATATTCGAAAAGATTTAAATTATTATTTTTTAATTGCATAGATACATTAATAAGTTGAAAAACAAAAAAAATTATAGTCATTTTAAATCTTTGCTATAAATGTTTTAAATATACATTCCTATTCTACAAAAACTAATCGTGAACGTGAATATGGCGACGCGTTATATTGCGTTTATCCTTTTGTTATAATTTATCAAATTATTTTATTGTAAAACTTCGCCTGATGATTTAGCGTGAAGAAGTAAAAATGTTCACAACACACACAACAATTCGTGTTTATGATATTAATGCGATTATTATTAAGGTCCTCCAGACCGATTTTGGCCACGGCGGCCAATCTCAAGAGAGATTAGCCAACTGCGCAGGAGATATTGTAGCGCACAAGTGTGTGCGCAAACACGGGTGCACTCTCTTTTCTCTCTGCTCTCATAATCCTATGGGATGGCAATCCGACACGACCGGAAAGAGTTCAGGCGCAGGACCAACTGCTTAACGTGCTTTCCGAGGCACGGGAGTGTACACATTTCCAACTTCCAGGCTCCGGGCTGCTACTGAGAATTTTCTGACAGAAAAATCCAATAACTATTTATTGGCCCGACCTGGGAATTTAACCCAGGATCACCGGGTCTGCGGCCTTATATCTAGCCACTAGACCAACGAGGCAGGAAATATGTATAAATACTACAACTCAAAACTAAAAAATAGCCTTGTAACTAATATTAAAATTAAAACATATACTTAAAAGTTATAGAAAAAATTTATAACCGTTTTAATATAAATAAAATTTAAAAAAGGATAAAGGATAGGTCTGGAGGACATTATTATTGAAATATATATAAAATGCAAATTATTTATAGCATTGCAAAGATAATTATATTTGATAGTGATTGACGTATTCAGAAGATAACATTTCTCGTTTAAAAGGCTTTGAATAGGATAGCTTATGAATCGCTGAGTAATTTAAAAATAATATTGATATTAACCAAGCTTTTTAGGTAACTTGAATAAATTAAAAAGATAATTTACTAAAAGAAATATATTATGAATAAAAAATAAGAATATGCTAATAGTTAATATTTTCAGGGTCACTACATTCAGTTGATAGCTCTATGGGTATACCTGAAAAATTGTACCACGATTTTGGACCAATTGTTAAACTGGACGGAGCATTTGGTTCGCCCACTATAATATTTTTGTTCGACGCTGAAGCTTCGGCTCATGTAAGTACTTCATATCAAAGCCTTTTTAACATATAAAATAAATACGTTACTGTAAGCTACAGTTTAAAATGTTGTATCCTATTAAATGAAATAACAATTTTCAGATACTTCGTAACGAGAATTGGATGCCAATTCGCATAGGTTTTCAAAGCTTGGAATATTTCAGGAAGGAGTATAAGAAGGGCGAACGTGACCCGAATCAATCATCAGGTCTAATCACTGAGTAAGTATTCAATAGCCAAAAAAAAGTCTAATCATGACAAAAATACAGTATTAGGTCAACCTTATTTGAAAAGTTGACTATATAAGTTTGACTACATAAATATTTGATTTATAGTTGAAAGATATCGATTTAATTTAGCTTTTATTATTTTGGTAAAGTTTATTTCTGTAAATACAAATATTTACTAACCACTGTACCTGTGAACTGAAAAAAAAATCATCATTTATTAAAAATAATATCTCATTACTTATTAAATATATTCAATACCAATGAACTCTTATAGATAAATGCACTTATAACTATAAATTCTATATAAAGGTATTTACTTTACGTGTAGTAAAATTGTTTTTTGCTGTGAATATTTCGTATATTCTAATACATCCACACCGTATATATATAATTATCTAAAAAATAAAATATCAGTACAAACTTTTAATTTAAATGTTATAACCTACAGAACCCGGGCATTATTCCTGTATATGATAAATAAGTACTATTACATATTCTACCTAACTATAATATCATCCATGAAGTTCATTAGTGTTTCATCTTTCATTCAAAAAGTAAGGACAAAAAATACACTATCTAATTTATAATATTAGTAAGAATTTGCACAGCAATATTACCGTTATAATTCTTTTTACTTTTAGGCATCTTGAACCGTGGAAGAAGTTCAGATCAACTGTCAACCCTATTATGCTACAAACTAAAAATATTAAACTATATAGCAACAGCTTAAACGAAGTTGCTGAAGATATGGTTAAAAGGTATAAATTTATTATATTGGCTTTATACTATAAAATTATTAGTTGAGTGTATTCATATATGTACAAATATTTTTAAACTTTTTAGAATGAGGCTTATACGTAATGAGAAAAATATGTTGGAAGGCAAATTCGATGAGGAGATGAACTTGTGGGCTTTGGAATCCATTGCTGTTGTAGCCCTTGGGGGTCGTCTCAACTGCCTTGATCGTAATCTACCAGAAGACTCTCCTGAAAGAAAATTAATACAAACAATACACGAGATATTTAAAACGTCAGAAGAAATTGATTTTAAGCCAAGCCTTTGGAGATACATCTCAACACCAACCTTTAAAAAGGCAATGAACTTGTATGAAACCCAAGCAGAGTACGTATCTTGAAATTTGTTATCTTCTTATATAAATCGTTTACAAATAATTAGAAAAAAATATATTTTATAATTTATCCTTTTTAGACTCAGTAAATTATTTATTAGAAAAGCAATAAAACAATTTCAAGCTAAAGATAAAAATTTAAACGAAGAAAAAGGTATTTTGGAGAAGCTTCTAGAAATTGACGAAAATGTTGCCGTAATCATGGCCAGTGATATGTTGTTTGCTGGTGTTGATACAGTAAGTTATTTTAGATTATACGTTTAGTTTATCTTAATAGTAACACCCACATTCACGAACAATACGATGAGGACACACAGTGCACCCGAATGCATTAGGTCCACTATGTCATATGACATAGATGGGCAACCCCATCCATTCATTAACGTGACACTTAGGACACATTCGATTCAGACTCGATTTTATGATACTTCAACAAAATCACAAAAATTTACGTTTCATCCACACAGACCAAGCGTCGTTTGTGATAACGGTTAAGAATGTCGTAGTTATAAGAAATCGTAAAGGTTTTATACTTATTTTAGGCAGCGAACACTATGACAGCGACTTTTTACTTACTGGCTGTAAATCCAGAAAAGCAAATCAAACTTAGAGAAGAAATTATGTCCGAAAAGGGGGATCGATCATACCTAAAAGCGTGCATAAGAGAATCGATGAGGATGCTCCCGGTAGTTGCAGGAAACATGAGACAGACAACAAAAGAATACGATATTTTGGGGTACAGAATACCCAAAGATGTAAGAACATGGCAATTTTTAATATTTCTTTCAATATTCAGAAGAATTAAGCTATTCTCCTCATTTCAGATGCATGTGTCGTTTAGTCATCAATTTTTGTCGTCGATGGAAGAGCAATTCCCGAGAGCAAAGGAATTTATACCAGAAAGATGGATTACCGAAAAAACTGACCCGTTGCATCACAGCAACGCACATCCATTTGCATTTAGTCCATTCGGATTTGGAGTACGCAGTTGTATTGGTAAGTTAGAATTTTCGTTGCTTACAATGATGTACTCAAAATAACGTATTAAAACGTGCTACGAACACTTATTAATGATTTTATTTCACAGATAATTTATAAAGTTATTATATACGCTTTCTGACTAAATGCTTTCCCAAACGGTGATAGAGTTAAAATATTTTATGAAGAATAAAATACTTTTGTAGATCAAGTGTTTTATTTTATTTGTATTGCTTTGAATGTTTTAATTTTTAAATATTTATAGCATTTTTTATATTACCAGATATTGTTGATCTCAAGTAAGATGATATGTTTTTATTTTTTTGCCGAACTAATAAAAACTTATTCTCTATAACGTTGCAGGTCGTCGGATAGCTGAATTAGAAATAGAAACATTCCTCACTAAGGTCATTGAAAACTTCCACGTAGAATGGTTTGGACCACCGCTAAAGGTTAAACCTAGTACTCTCAACTACATCACTGGACCCTTCAACTTTGTATTTAAGGACATTAAGAATTAATATTTCAATGGCGGCTACTTACTTATTTTAGTAAGGTAAAACGCTAAATAGGCAACTTTATAGCAATTAAAAATTGTCATTGTAAAACGCATTGGCCAGACTGCCAATTTGATGCAAAAGAAACAACCAGAGTTATTACTTCTTCTATTATGTTGTCCCTCACACTCCAATGAGCAATATAAAGGAGAGTATACTGCTCCTGCAGGGGCATTATTTCATAAAGCCTCAATAACTCAATGTAAAAATCACATGTTTGATCCTAATCCCTCCGAGTATTATCGTACCCAATTCAAGTTACGCTTAATTATAAAGCAATATTAATAACTCCTTGAAATCAGCTCTGCCATTTTTTTTTATAAATTTACAATTACCATGTCCATAAGCGGATAAAAAATAATTTGTGATATTTTATTAAATCTAATATATATATATTAATTATATTTTATTTTTGTTATTAAATATATAACTATGATTTTATTTTTTTTTCAATAAAGGGGTATTTTTTACACAATTTTTAAGTTTTGTACAAAATTTTATATTGTAAATATTTTTACGAAATTTAAGCATATTATTTCACATTTAATCTAAAATGGCGGCTAAGTTATTACTCCTATAACACATCCACGAAAGTTTATTATCAACGTATAATGTACATAATATAATAATAATCATGAAGCGTTTTATCTGCAGAACCATTATACCGTCGCTTATAATTGTATCGCGTATAAACAAATCCTTTATAATTTATGAAACTGTAACAAAATCCCGTGTCATCATCATCGTCATCTCTTTGTCGTCCACTGCTGGACACAGGACTCTCAAATGGAACGCCACTGAGCTTGATCTTCAGCTTTCATCCGCCAGCCAGCAACTTTGCGTATATAGTCACTCCATCGGATGGCGTCCTACGCTACATTTGCCAAGGCGTAGTCTCCACTTCAGAACATGTCTACTCCAATGGTTTACGGTTCTGCGACACATGTGTCCAGCCCACAGTCACTTCAGCTTACTAATCCTTTGGGCTATGTCGATAACTTGAATAATCCCGTGTATACAATATCATTTCAATTATAACAAATTCTATTGGAAAAGAAGAAATTATAATAAAGAAGGAAGTTCAATCAATTTTTAACAATACCTATTGAAATAATTCTAAACGGTCGCCTCGAAACCAACAATAAAGCAATACTTTGCCAACAACGTCAATGTAACCTTTCGGTTCACTTTCGGAATTCTAGATCATATTCAAATATCATTCCAATATAAACTTTCTACTGAAAATGTTGTATTCACAAAACAATGTTTTAGTTGATTAATCATATTTCATAAAACGTCCTCTAAACGATACTCGATTATTTCGAATGTCTTATTGGTCTAGTAGCATACACGGCTGCAAACCATGAGATCTTTGGTTCGAAAGTAACTACAAAAGTTGTTATTTTTTATCATAAAATTGACATTAGCAGTTGGAAAATTTATTGTAATAAATTGTTTACTTCGACGCCTACTTCTCGATAACTTTAGTTCAAAGTTTTTTAACTATTCCATACATTTACACTAAGTCATCGTGCGTAGATAGTTTGTCTTCGAGATAAGCAACTATGGGCGAAGATAAATAAAGGAGTCAATATTATAATTATTATGAAATTGAAATAAATATACATTACTCGGACAGACCTTCCTATATTTTAGAGTGCAGAATCAGTTTGAAAACCATAATTTAATTATCGTTCAGACAATTCTAATATATATTCATTTAAAAATTATAAAGACATTGTAATATCATAATATGTAATAGACAAATGATTTTATAGTTACAGTGCAAGTAGGCTACAATCACATTTAAGTCTACAAGATATTTGGGTAAGCAGATCACGTAATACATTGTTCTTAACCTCACCATTACAGACATTAGCAGCAAAGAAAACTTTGCCAATACTACAAATATATACACACATTTTCATTCGTTATTTATAAAATGTTTCTAATAAATGATAAAATTATACTTTAATCCAAAGATTAAATTCACTCATGAATCGTAATTTTACAATGAAGTTAAATTTACAATTTACAATTAAATTGAAAACCATCATTTGAATTCTACCGAGAGTAAGCGACAAGAATCTTTGTATTATATACCCTGCTTATTATTAATCATACATATATGTATGAACATTTAATAATCATACAATTGCTCATAATTGCAATATATTATATTACTTTTTATTATTATTACTTTTTATATATAGAAAATGTAGGGCGGACGGACAAATGGGCAAACAAGTGGGACCACCCATAGCCATTGTAAGAAATATTAACCACTCCTTACATGGCCAATGCTCCACCAACTTTAGGAACTAAGATGTTATGTTCAAACCGGAATACAACGTTCACGTCAATCGTTTCACGGGAGAATATCTGATGAGTAGATGGTATCTACCCAGAAAGCTGTCACAACGCTCTATCACGGACTCAAGTTTATAAGTTATCTTCACACATTTTCATCTTCTGCTTCGATTATAAAAAAATATAACGTAGCTTTTATAGCATTCAATTTATAAGGAAAAATACGACACTACATAAGAGTTTTTGTAACTTTTAATTGGACCTAGAAATTTTACATAATAAAAGTAACGATATTATATTACACAAAAATCAGAGGACATACAGTACTCTTTTGGCTATACCCGGGTAAAAGGGTAAAGTACCAACTATCAAATAAATGTGTTGAAGAAACTTTTCGAAGCAAACGAAAAAATGGCTCTCATTATTACAAACGATCTATTCGGCGGCGTTGATACGGTAACATTGGAGAATTATGCTCCTCTCAACATCTTTCTTGATGTAACACATGTTTGGGTAGATAAAGAACCTGAAACTTTGTTATCACATTTATTTGATAATGAATAATTGTCAATACTTATTTATCTATTATATTTACTTTACATTATTGTGTTTTGCTGTATAATTTTCTTGACACACGACGTCACATTTCAAAAGTTTACTATAAATATTTATCACTGTTAGTAAATACTATATTTTCTTGCATTTAATCAAATACACGTCAAAGGCCCTTTTTAAAAACGGCTAATTTAAAATCAATAATGATACATTACGGTATAGTGGGCGTGGGTTCCTTTACATAATTTGTGACTGTTTTATCATAACAACCATATACGTTATATCAAGCAGCTTTCTAAGAAAATATTTTTAGCCCTCACAAAGCAGTACTTAAACCTATTTGACCTATAAAAAAACTTATTGAAATTTACCTCTTAAGAGAAAATGTAGCTAAATGTGTATACGGTGGAGTGTTAACGCGCAGTTTCGTAGTTTAGTACGTCTAAGACGTAATTGCAGTTGAAGTACTTATATACAGAAATTAAATACTCTCACTCAAATAAAGAATAATTATGTAGAATATGAACATGTATATGTATATGAAGAAAATCAACATGTATATGTATATGAAGAAAATCAACATGTATATACTATATAACATCTATACATATAATAAATCTGTAACTGGTCGATGTCTGTACATGGAAGATATATGAGTAAAACTTTTATCGGGGGTCTTTATAAACGCAATAGAACCCAAAACAATGTTTAATAGAATTTTTGTCTGTTTGTCTGTAATACTTAGGAGACTCCTTGGTCCATACAACAGCGTTGTTAAAAAAAGAGGCGCGCTAATTTAAAACCGCCGCCATCTTGTTAGTGCGTAGAAAGGTAAAGTAATTCATTCATTATTGGCGCGACTTGTGATTTGTCGAATGTGTAGTTTGGATTATAAGAGTGAGTGTTTTTTTATTGATTTGATTTTGAATTGAGAGAGTAATTTACATGATTTATATGATTTGGTTTTCTATTTTAAAAAAGATCAAATCGAGGTTTTTCTTTTAGCTTAAAGAAAAGTATTGCGTGCGCAAATAAGATTTCACGCGCTAAACGCGTGCGAGTGGATTACACGATAGTGCATGTATTTGTCATAACTATTGTGAACATTTTTATACGTTAATTTTAAAATAAAATTATGTTTGTTTTCATTTAAAAAGAGACAGTTTCGATACCAAACCAGGCTTAATATTATATGAATACTTTCATTAAATTTAAAAATTATTCTTTATTTGAAAAGAAAGTTTGTATGGAAAATACATTAGCTAGAAATATAAAGGATGGCGTTCGCTGGCAGTCTTTCATATTGATGTATGAAAGTTCGTCACTTTTTGAGTTAGAAATACGGAATGGAAATTATGTTTTTGTATTGGGAAAATCCTAATGCTATAAATGAGGAAGTGATCTTGTTTATTTATTTGTCCTAACTACTCAAGATCTTGCACAGGTACACGTTGTCAGATGTTCAAATGAAAATTACATCGGATCCTAGCATTTAAACCAATCCCCCACCCATACACACTAAAAATAGTAAGGTATAAAATTTAAAAGCAAAAACAAGATATAGATCATCCTAGATAATGTAATCAAAGTAAAAATGATCTGTACAAAGGCACAAATATATTATAATTAAACAATACTTTTTTTAAGTGAATTTAAAAACAAAAATAAATAACACATTACAAGCTTACCCGTGTACCGAATATAATATTTAATTTCTTCTATAGTATATATTTACAATTACTTTTTAACGATTTTATATTAAATATAATGTTTAATATCATACTATGGTCACTATGAAACCTTCATAGTTGCCATTTTCCTTTGTACGTCGATGTGCTTTATCAGGTTAAAGCCGTTGTGGCATATTGAATTTTCATAAACCTATATTAAAATAGCCTGCCATTTACACGTCCTTGTTTCTCTCGCTTCATAATTTGAATAGCTTCACCGATGCTTACGTTGAGGCAAGACCAGTTAAGCATTTATGTATATTGCCTCAAACAAACTCATAATCTCGTAGATAAACTCGAAGAGAATGACTCACCGTTAGCTAGTAATATTATAGTAATCGAAGTATAACAATTTCAGAAAACTATTTTATTATTTTTGATTTAAAACACTTTTCATAAAGCAATATGTGATTTTGTTCGTCCAACCGATTTCGGTCACACCGGCCTATCAGAACAAAATCCCTTAAAATGCACTGATGATAATCTAATAATCATTGGTTCTGCCCGATTTTCTAAACAACGATACGTATATTGCCAAACAAAGTAAAGTATATAGGACCACTTGTAGATAAATCATTAATTTATACAATAAGTTTATAAACATACAAAAATATTTTAAAGTCGATTAATGAGCAAGAACAAGAAAGATTTGAAAAACCATTAATAAAAATGTTATCATTTTATATCAAATTATATTTTCATCCAAGTTAGATAAATTTGCAATTAGAAGCTAAAACAAGCTTTCATATTTAGCCACTAAATGACTTTTTTACTTAAGTACAATAGATATTTCTATCAATGTTTTGAATTAACTAAATCCTTCACCGAAATTGAGAAAACGTGTGGACTGCAACGAATTTAACTATACAAAAGCTTTAACTGTATTCAATCCAATCATTTAATCTGTCAATACCAGACGAATGAATTTGTAGTAATAATAATTATAAATGATAATGTTATTGCTTATTTAAACTATATCGTAACAGAGTAAGATTGATATTACATACATATTTATAATTCTTTAAAACTCGATATGGACAAAGCATAATCGCCGTAGTGTTTTCGCAACATTTATATTTGAATTGTGAATGAATACTGAAGCATCGCTTCATCAATAAATGAGCTTTGTGTCATCTAAATATTTATTGTATTAAACAAACTAAGCAATGTGCTTGGAATATATTTGTTTATTTTAAAAATTAAATAAGGTTTACACGCATTTTTAATGAAGCAAAGAGAATACTGTTGATTATAAATAATAAATATCAACAAGTATAAATAACATTATGAATTCAGACTCTTTTAACGTGAGAATTTGAGTATTATTACAACGAGAATCAGTAATTTTATAGTAAAGTAAAGTAACAGCGAGTCAATGTCCCACCGCTGAGCAAAGGCTCTGGAGAAGCAAGCTGGAGCTTAGTCCACCTCAAGTTTATCAAGACACTACGATGTTTTCCTTCACCGCCTTCAATCTGCCATTTTAATATGCATAATACCTATTTGAATTATAGATATAAATTTAAATTAAATTATTAGGTAACGCGTGTAATCTAAAATAAAAATTATGGATGTTTTGGTTTTGATAACGCGGAAATAGCTATAGTATAACAGAAATATTAATTATTTTTTATTTGTAATTTGTATCCAATTTTTTATAGGTATTGATAAATCTCGCATGCACAAGTACGAATAGTTATAAAGCATTACATAAGCATTTGTAGAAAATTCATAATAAAACAGACCACGTAAGCTCTGTCAGTAATATTTCAAGTCTCCTAAATTTTCTCTCACGTCACACTTGGTATATCCAACCTTTTGTGCGGTAACTACAATAGAAATGT
The DNA here is from genome assembly GCA_905220585.2 of Nymphalis polychloros. NCBI lineage: Eukaryota > Metazoa > Arthropoda > Insecta > Lepidoptera > Nymphalidae > Nymphalis > Nymphalis polychloros. The sequence continues at coordinate 11,700,488 of HG992245.1, forward strand.
GATACAATATAACACTCTTTCGTTTCAATGGGTACAATAGAAATAAAATGGGATAGCCCTCTCATAAAATTGGTTCACGCTTAATTTTTATTTTTCATACTTATGTAGAATAAGCCTTAAAACTACGTTTTATAAATCATATTTCCAAGACGTATTATGATTTTCAGTTTATAATATTTCATTTTACTCAGACATGATTTTATTTTCAAGGATATTATCAGCCCTATCAAAGTTTACACTTCTAAACATGAGATAGCATTTAGCGTTTTTTTAAGAGAAATAATATTAAAAGGAGTTGTTATCTACAAATCTATGTACCTATTTAATTTTTTAGGAGTTTTTCTGAAAAAATAGGACAACAAATATTTACAAGTAATAATTATCGACCCGACGTGATAGTCCATATTTCAATATGATTAACATAATTCAATTTAAAGTATATAATATGTGAGTTAAAATTTTAATTTCAATATTTTTCATAATTAGTCTATAATACATAGCACAAAAAATTGCTGTTATAATTAATTTGGGGTTTTTGGCTCGATCATTAACTTAAATTAATCATTTTAAACTTAAAAAATTACTCATTTCTTTCTCTGACGTTTCAAAATTTGCTAACATTTAAACCTGCGAGTACGTAAGCAAGAACTTTATAATCATAGAGTATATAAACCTCCTTCAAAAGATATAAGCTTTTATTGTGAAACAAGATATAAGAAATATTGTTTAAGTTTATCGTTATATCTATTACAAATTTAATTCATTTGTGTTTTTTATTTTTTTTTAATTGTATTTAAATTTACTTTTTTTGTTTTTGTTTAGCTTTTCCTCTTTTCTCTGCTTCTTTTGTGTATTCATTTTATTAGTGAAAACTGGTGTGTGTCTTATATACTTGTTTATTATTTTGTATTATTTTTTTTGTTTAACGAATATAGAAAAAATAAGTAATGCGATATCAATGCTACAATAAATAAACAATACAAATTTACTTTCTACTTATACCTTATAAAAGTAAACAAAATTTTAATTTCTATGTAGAAATTCGCCCACTCAAACGCGAAATTCCTGGAATTTGTCATTATAACGACCTTTCTCCGATTTTTATACAACGTAGTAACTAATTAGCAAAATTTTCTCATTATTCATAATTCTAACGAATGATATAAAGTAATGATACGAAATACAAAACTTTTGCAAAAAGAAAACTACTAAAAAATATCAGATAATTAAAATATTTTTATTTACACAACAAAACTGTCTAAAACCGGAGTCAAGTATATGCAGAAATTCGGCAAACATATTATTTCTATTCAAAAACATTTCAAAATAATTATGTATTATCTATCGGTATGAATAGATTGCAATAAAAAATCAATGCACATATGACATTGCTTATACAATGTACACACAACGTACTAGTGTGATATCATTTTTTTCTCCGCAATCCTTATCTTTTATCACTTATTGCTTCCGCTCAATGTTTTGATTATTCTCCTATTTCTTTTATTACGACCTGGCTTTGTTGTTATGGCTTGATTCTGATTTTCAAAGACAGTATTTGCTTTTTAGATTCAAAAATAACTGCCATCGTGTTTGGAGTAAATAAATCGTGTTTCTTACAATGACTGAAAAAACTGTCTCAATTTCAGTCTTATCACCAAACCACATTGTAAGCGTGGTGGAATAAGCTCCAAACCTAATCCTCTAAAGAAGAGTAGTTCAGCAGTAGAAAATTTACAGGCTTCTACTTTACTTCTTCTAACAGATAATAAATACCTTTACAGGAAAGAGCTGCTTCCGAAGAAGTTAGTCATGACTGAGATTCCACAGAACCGGTTCTCAAATCGTATCCAGTAGTACCCCCACCGACGCGTCGCCTATACATTCGCCTCATCCAAAAGACTTCATTATTTTGGAGATACGTCTCTAAAATTATTGAAAGACATTGTTTTTGAGAAAACGTTGTCTCGGTCGCAAATATTTTTCACATTAATTAGTTTCACAATAAATCATAATTACAGTCTATTAATACAGCTTGTTTATAAATTTTACGTAGAAAATGTAAACGTATCTGCCGTAGTAACATAAACAAACAAAAGAAAAATCACTATCTGTATTTTTACATGTTACATTACGCACGCTGATAATATTATCACAGCGATAGAGAATACCGAACAGACAAGAAAAAACTATTTCGGTACAAATTGACGACCAAGGTCGAAAACAAAAATAATCGCTTTGAATACGTCGTCCTGTCCGTATCGTTAAACATCCACATGCGACGTGTATATGTTGATATTTCTTGATTTAAAAGATAATTAGAGATAAAGTTTTCACGTTGTGTTCTGTTTAGTGTAGTCAATTGATTTTTGAAAGGTTTAAAGTGAGTGCGCTATATAGCAAAGTGTTATTTTATAAATAGTGAAAAAATATGCAAACAATTAGGAGATCGGCCACAAATTTGGCTGTGATAAATAAGCAATTCGTAAGGTAAGTTATAACTGGTTAAGATAAGTATACGCTATGTATTTATATTTTAAAAATCAAGGACATATGAATGTTAATAGACATTAATATTACACTATAATATGTATTAAATATATGTGTATAAACGTATATTTGTAATATGTACATTTTTTAAATATTAAAAGGAATTGATAATTAAAATTTTCATTGTGTACTGAAACATATTTAATAAAATCTATTGTTTTATCTAGAAAACTAAACTTATTACTACGTGATTGTATTTGTATTGACTTATTGGTTTATTGTGTATATTTTTATTAATACATAATATTAAATAAGTAAATCTCATTGTTTTATAAAAAATCATACAACTAAATATATTTTAAAGGTCAGTGACGGTAAACAATACAGCCGTATGTAATGAGAATAGCCTGGAAATAAAATCATGGCAAGAAATACCTGGCCCTTCTTCTCTACCCCTGATTGGACAAATACATCATTTTCTTCCTGGAGGTATGGTTCAATTGAAAAAAATGCACCCAGTCATAGGACACCCAGCAGTTAAATTACACATGTAAATTAATGATTACTGAAGAAAATTATTATATACTCAATTGTATTCAATAAAAAGCAATAAATAAATAAATATCGAGTAAAATAAATAAAAACTTAGTTAATAAACTATATTTTCTTATTATTATAATAGTACATAGCAATGATATTTACTTTATGCGATGTGTGTACACATACAAGGCAATAGAGAGCGGCGATTAAGAATGCTTGACGGCATAATAGAACGTCATGCCGTTTGCCGTCACGGTATACGAGTCGGAGTACATCCAAGGCGCGCCAATAGAAATCTCACAAAAAAAGTATTGTATTTTAGTTTAGCTAAACTAACAAAATCATTAAACATTACACACAAAAAAAGAATTAATCTTTTTTTATTTTATTTGCATAGACATATTAATAAGTTGAAAAACAAAAAAAAAATAATAGTCATTTAAAATCTTTGCTATCATTGTTTTAAATATCCATTCCTATTCTACAAAAACTAATCGTGAACGTGAATATGGCGATGAGTTATCTTTAGATATTGCGTTTATCCTTTTGTTATAACTTATTAAATGATTTTATTATAAAACCGCGTCATTATCGAAAGTCCAGTTAAATAGGATAAAAAGGCCAAAATATATTTATTATACTCGTATCATGTTTTAGCTGTAATTAAGCGTAAAGAAGTAAAAATGTTCACAACACACACGACAATTCGTATTTATGATATTAATGCGATTATTATTATTGTAGTGATTAAAGAAAAAAATATATACTGAATTATTAACATACTATATAAGGATGTATTCCAGTAATACATCCTTATATACTATGTACTACACCTAGTATTTCCATTTGCTAGGCAACGATATATTTGGCATGAATTACATGTGAACACGCTACATATAGTTGCCCATGGGTAAAGCAACTCTTACTTCAATCAATGCCTATTTTCTTCGATGTTTGACCTTCTGAATTATTAATAGACATTGCGAAACAAACATTAATAGGGATTTCACATCTTCTAAACTGGAATTATAATTGGTTAGAATTATATGTATCCTAAGTAAAAATACTACAATTTATGCAAACTCATAACTAAAAAGACCTTGTAACTAATGATAAAACTAAAACGTGTACTTAAAACCACTTTTGTTTTTTTGCACGGACCGGCAGCAGACCGTGATTTGTTTTATACAACGGCACCAACTTACATCGTAAGATTTATTAGTTTTTTATTGAATCAATTTATTGTTAATAATATTTAATTTATTTTATACATTATATCAACTAAGAAAACGATTAAAATGCTCAAAACAAAGTATCGAACGTTTATTTACGATGATAATGACGATAAAATAATTTTATGATTTAATTTTTTAAGATTAGTCAGGGAGAATGATTCAATACTAATTAGGTGCATAGGTTTTATTTTCATAAGTTCTGTTTCTAATCGAAAACCGTTAATATTACGAGAAATAACAGTCATCCCGTGGACTATACATAGACACTGTATAGCCATCATACATAGACTATACATAAAAATCTTACGCTTTTTTTAACGATACGGACGTTTTTTGCCGGCTAAGGTACCTCTCCGCACCGCCCCATAAGGAACTTCGTTCCAAAAATTACAGCCATTTTAATCTAAATAAATATAAGGATAAAGGATAGGTCTGGAGGACATTATTATTATTTAAATATATCAAAAATGGAAATTATTTATATCATTGCAAAGATATATTTGATAGTGATTAACGTATTCAAAAGATAACATATCTCGTTTAAAAGGCTTTGAATAGGGTAACTCATATTGATTAATTAGCTTCATGGATCATTGAGTAATTTAAAAATAATATGGATATTGACCAAGCTTTTTAGGTAACTAGGATAAATTAAATAGATAATTTACTAAAAGAAATACGTATTATAAAATAAAAATATGCAAATAGTTAATATTTTCAGGGTCACTACATTCAGGTGATAGCTCTATTGGTATACTTGAAAAATTATACCACAATTTTGGACCAATTGTTAAACTGGACGGAGCATTTGGCTCGCCCACTTTAATATTTTTGTTCGACGCTGAAGCTTCGGCTCATGTAAGTACTTCATATCAAAGCCTTTTTAACATATGAAATAGATCCGTTACTGTAAGCTACAGTGTAAATGTTGTATCCTATTAAATAAAATAACAATTTTCAGATACTTCGTAACGAGAATTGGATGCCCATTCGCATAGGTTTTCAAAGCTTGGAATATTTCAGGAAGGAATATAAGAAGGGCGAACGTGACCCGAATGAATCATCAGGTCTAATCACTGAGTAAGTCTTCAATAGCCAAAAAAAAGTCTAATCATGACAAAAATACAGTATTAGGTCAACCTTATTTGAAAAGTTGACTATATCAATATTTGATTTATAGTTGAAATATGTCGATTTAATTTACCTTTTATTATTTGAGTAAAGTTTATTTCTGTGAATAAAAATATTTAATAGCTAGCTGCCTAAAAAAAATATCATCATTTATTAAATTTGCACCGAAATATTTTATAATTTTTAGGCAACTTGAACTGTGGAAGAAGTTCAGATCAACTGTCAACCCTATTATGCTACAAACTAAAACTATAAAACTATATAGCAACAGCTTAAATGAAGTAGCTGAAGATATGATTAAAAGGTATAAATTTATTATATTATACTATAAAATTATTACTTGAGTGTATTCATATATGTATAAATATTTTTTAACTTTTTAGAATGAGGCTTATACGTAATGAGAAAAATATGTTGGAAGGCAAATTCGATGAGGAGATGAACTTGTGGGCTTTGGAATCCATTGCTGTTGTAGCCCTTGGGGGTCGTCTCAACTGCCTTGATCGTAATCTACCAGAAGACTCTCCTGAAAGAAAATTAATACAGACAATACACGAGATATTTAAAACGTCAGAAGAAATTGATTTTAAGCCAAGCCTTTGGAGATACATCTCAACACCAACCTTTAAAAAAGCAATGAACTTGTATGAAACCCAAGTAGAGTACGTATCTTTTAATCTTCTTATATAAATTGTTTACAAATAAATAAAAAAATTATATTTTGTAATTTATCCTCTTTAGACTCAGTAAATTATTTATTAGAAAAGCAATAAAACAATTTCAAGCTAAAGATAAAAATTTACACGAAGAAAAAGGTATTTTGGAGAAGCTTCTAGAAATTGACGAAAATGTTGCCGTAATCATGGCCAGTGATATGTTGTTTGCTGGTGTTGACACAGTAAGTTATTTTAGATAATATACTAAACATATAAATAATAACACCCACATTCACGAACAATACTACGAGGACACACAGTGCACCCGAATGCATTAGGTCCGCTATGTCATATGACATAGATGGGCAACCCCATCTATTCATTAACGTGACGCTTAGGTAAAGTAACTCGACTATATGATACGACGTATGATACTTCAACAAAATCACAAAAATTTACGTTTCTTCCACACAGATCAAGGGTCGTTTGTGATAACGGTTAAGAATGTCGTAGTTATAAGAAATCGTAAAGGTTTTATACTTATTTTAGGCAGCGAACACCATGACAGCGATTTTTTACTTACTGGCTGTAAATCCAGAAAAGCAAATCAAACTTAGAGAAGAAATTATGTCCGAAAAGGGGGATCGATCGTACCTAAAAGCGTGCATAAAAGAATCGATGAGGATGCTCCCGGTAGTTGCAGGAAACTTGAGACAGACAACAAAAGAATATGATATTTTGGGGTACAGAATACCCAAAGATGTAAGAACATGGCAATTTTTAATATTTCTTTCAATATTCAGAAGAATTAAGCTATTCTCCTCATTTCAGATGCATGTGTCGTTTGGTCATCAATTATTGTCGTCGATGGAAGAGCAATTCCCGAGAGCAAAAGAATTTATACCAGAAAGATGGATTACTGAAAAAAGTGACCCGTTGCATCACAGCAATGCACATCCATTTGCATTTAGTCCATTCGGATTTGGAGTACGCAGTTGTATTGGTAAGTTAGCATTTTCGTTGCTTACAATGATGTACTCAAAATAACGTATTAAAGCATGCTACGAACACTTATTAATGGTTTTATTTCACAGATAATTTATAAAATTATTATATACGCTTTCTGACTAGAGGCTTTCCCAAACGGTGATAGAGTTAAAATATTTTATGCCGAATCAAACACTTTTCCAAATCAAGTGTTTTATTTTATTTGAATTGCTTTCAATGTTTTAATTTTTAAATATTTATAGCATTTTTTATATTACCAGATATTGATGATCTCAAGTAAGATGATATGTTTTTATTTTTTTGCCGCACTAATAAAAACTTATTCTCTATAACGTTACAGGTCGTCGGATAGCTGAATTAGAAATAGAAACATTCCTCACTAAGGTCATTGAAAACTTCCACGTAGAATGGTTTGGACCACCGCTGAAGGTTAAACCTAGTACTCTCAACTATATCACTGGACCCTTCAACTTTGTATTTAAGGATATTAAGAATTAATATTTCAATGGCGGCTACTTACTTATTTTAGTAAGGTAAAACGCTAAATAGGCAACTTTATAGCAATTAAAAATTGTCATTGTAAAACGCATTGGCCAGACTGCCAATTTGATGCAAAAGAAACAACCAGAGTTATTACTTCTTCTATTATGTTGTCCCTCACACTCCAATGAGCAATATAAAGGAGAGTATACTGCTCCTGCAGGGGCATTATTTCATAAAGCCTCAATAACTCAATGTAAAAATCACATGTTTGATCCTAATCCCTCCGAGTATTATCGTACCCAATTCAAGTTACGCTTAATTATAAAGCAATATTAATAACTCCTTGAAATCAGCTCTGCCATTTTTTTTATAAATTTACAATTACCATGTCCATAAACGGATAAAAAATTATTTCTTTATTAAATCTAATATGTATATATTAATTATATTTTATTTTTGTTATTAAACATATAACTATGATTGTATTTTTTTTCAATAAAGGGGTTTTTTTTACACAAATTTTTAGTTTTGTACAAAATTTGATATTGTAAATATTTTTACGAAATTAAGCATATAATTTCACATTTAATCTAAAACGGCGGGTAAGTTATTTCTCCTATAACACATCCACGAAATTTTATTATGTACGTACATAGTATAATTATAATCATGAAGCGTTTTATCTGCAGAACTATTATACCATCGCTTATAATTGTATTATTCACAAATCCCTTATAATATATGAAACTGCAACAGAATCCCGTGAATCATCATCGTCATCTCTTTGTCGTCCACTGGTGGACATAGGACTCTCCAACGGCACGCCACTGAGCTCGATCTTCAATTCTCATCCGCTGCCAGCCAGTTTGCGTATATAGTCACTCCACCTAGTCGGAGGACATCCCACGTTCAGTCGGAGGGCGTGGTCTCCACTTCAGAACATGTCTACTCCAACGGTTGTCGGTTCTGCGACATATGTGTCCAGCCCACTGCCACTTCAGCTTACTAATTCTTTGGGCTATGTCGATAACTTGAATAATCTCGTGTATACAATATCATTTCAATTATAACAAATTCTATTGGAAACGAAGAAATGATGATAAAGAAGGAAGTTCAAACAATTTTTAACAATACCTATTGAAATAATTCTAAACGGTCGCCTCGAAACCAACAATAAAGCAATACTTTGCCAACAACGTCTATGTAACCTTTCGGTTCACTTTCGGAATTTTCTAGATCATATTCAAATATCATTCCAGTATAAACTTTCTCCTGAAAATTTCAGTTGCATTCACAAAACAATGTTTTACATGATTAATCATATTGCATAAAACGTCCTCTAAACGTTACTAGATTATTTCGAATGCCTTATTGGTCTACTTAGTAGCATACACGGCTACAAGCCCGGAGATCTTTGGTTCGAAAGTAACTACAAAAGTTGTTATTTTTTATCATGAAATTGACATTAGCAGTTGGAACATTTATTGTAATAAATAGTTTACTTCGACGCCTACTTCTCGATAACTTTAGTTCAAAGTTTTTTAACTATTCCATACATTTACACTAAGGCATCGTGCGTAGATAGTTTGTCTTCGAGATAAGCAACCATGGGCGAAGATAAATAAAGAGACAATATTATAATTATTATGAATATGAAATAAATATACATTACTCGGAGAGACCTTCTTATATTTTAGAGTGCAGAATCAGTTCGAAAACCGTAATTTATTTATCGTTCAGACAATTCTAACATATATACATTTAAAAATTATAAAGACATTGTAATAGCATAATATGTAATAGACAAATGATTTTATAGTTACAGTGCAAGTAGGCTACAATCACATTTAAGTCTACAAGACATTTGGGTAACAGATCACGTAATACATTGTTCTTAACCTCACCATTACAGACATTAGCAGCAAAGAAAACTTTGCCAATACTACAAATATATACACACATTTTCATTCGTTATTAATAAAATGTTTCTAATAAATGATAAAATTATACTTTAATCCAAAGATTAAATGAATTTAATGAGTGAACTCATGAAACGTAATTTTATAAGTTTAAAACCACCATTTGTATTCTACCGAGAGTAAGCGACAAAAATCTTTGTATCATATACCTTGCTTATTATTAATCATTCAATTCAATTTCAATTCAATGGCTATATCTGATGATAATGAAATGAAATTAACCACCCCTTACATCGCCAATTCTCCACCAACTTTCGGAACTAAGATGTTATGTTCAAACCGGAATACAACAATACTAAATACTGTCGTTTCGCGGGAGAATATCTGATGAGTAGATGGTATCTACCCAGACGAGCTGTCACAACGTTCTACCACGGACTCAAGTTTATAAGTTATCTTCACACATTCACATCTTCTGCTTCGATTGTAAAAAAAAAATAGCTTTTATAGCATTCATTTTATAAGTAAAAAATGACACTAGATAAGAGTTTTTGTGACTTTAAAGTGGACCTTAAAATTTTACCTTAAGATTAAAGATAATATTTGACCTTAAGATTGGTCCAGCCGTTCTTGAGTTATAAGAAGACATACAGACAGACAGACAGACAAAAATGAAAAAATAGTATAATGTGAATCACTGCATCATAAAACGATTATTTATCACAAAATTAGGTGAAAAAGAAAATGTACAGGCAGAACCAATAGATTTATATTGTAGTATAGATTATATTGTTATCCAAGTTAGATAAATTTGCAGTTAGAAGTAAGCTAAAACAAGCTTTCATATTTAGCCACTAAATAACTTTTTTTACTTAAGTGCAATAGATATTTCTATCAATATTTTGAATTAACCAAATTATTCACCGAAATTGAGAAAACGTTCAATGTGGACTGCAACGAATTTAACTATACAAAAGCTTTAACTGTATTCAATCCAATCATTTAATCTGTCAATACCAGACGAATGAATTTGTAGTAATAATAATTATTAATGATAATGTTATTGCTTATTTAAACTCTATCGTAACAGTGTAAGATTGATATTATATACATATTGATAATTCTTTAAAACGCGATATGGACAAAGTTTAATCGCCGTAGTGTTTTCGCAACATTTATATTTGAATTGTGAATGAATACTGAAGCATCACTTCATCAATAAATGAGCTTTGTGACATTTAAAAATTTATTGTATTAAACAAACTAAGCAATGTGATTGGAATATATTTGCTTATTTAAAAAAATAAATAAACTTTACACGTGTTTTTAATGAAGCGAAGAGAATAATGTTGATTATAAATAATAAACATCAACAGTACAATTATAAAAATCAGTAGCAGTATAAATAACATTATGAATTCAGACTCTTTTAACGTGAGAATTTGATTATTTTTGACGATATTACAACGAGAATCAGTAATTTTATAGTAAAGTAACAGCGAGTCAATGTCCCACGGCTAAGCAAAGGCTCTTGAGAAGAAAGCTGGAGCTTAGTCCACCACGCTGCTCAAATGCGCGTTGGTGAATGTATATACATGTGGCATTCGTTTATCAACACATCAAGATGTTTTCCTTCACCGCCTTCAATCTGCCATTTTAATGTGCATAATACCTATTTGAATTATAGATATAAATTAAATTATTAGGTAACGCGTGTAATCTAAAATAAAAATTATGGATTTTTTGGTTTTGATAACGCGGAAATAGCTATAGTAACACAGAAATATTGATTATTTTTTATAAGCTTTTTATTTGTAATTTGTATCAAAATTTTTATAGGTATTGATAAATCTCGCATGCACAAGTACACATAGTTATAAAGCATTGCATAAGCATTTGTAGAAAATTCATAATAAAACAGACCACGTAGAAATCTCTGACAGTAATATTTCAAGTCTCCAAAATTTTCTCTCACGTCACACTTGATATATCCAACCTTTTGTGCGGTAACTACAATAGAAATGTGATACAATATAACACTCTTTCGTTTCAATGGGTACAATAGAAATAAAATGGGATAGCCCTCTCTTAAAATTGGTTCACGCTTAATTTTTATTTTCCATACTTATGTAGAATAAGCCTTAAAACTACATTTTATAAGTCATATTTCCATTCTACTCAGCAATGATTTTATTTTCAAGGATATTATCAGCCCTATCAAAGTTTATACTTCTAAACATGAGATAGCATTTATCTACAAATCTATGTACTTATTTAATTTTTTAGGAGTTTTTCTGAAAAAATAGGGCAACAAATATTTACAAGTAATAATTATCGACCCGACGTGATAGTCCATATTTCAATATGATTAACATAATTCAATTTAAAGTATATAATATGTGAGTTAAAATTTTTATTTCAATATTTTTTATAATTAGTCTATAATAAATAGCACAAAAATTGCTGTTTTAATTAATTTGGGGTTTTTGGCTCGATCATTAACTTGTATTAATCATTTTAAACTTAATCAATTACTCATTTCTTTCTCTGACGTTTCAAAATTTGCTAACATTTAAACCTGCGAGTACGTAAGCAAGAACTTTATAATCAAAGAGTATATAAACCTCCTACAAAAGATATAAACTTTTATTGTGTAACAAGATATACTAAATACTTTGATTAAATAAAATATTACTCGATTATTTAATTAAAATTTGTTTTTACTCTGATTTTATGTATTTATTGTTTAAGTTTATCATTATATCTATTACAAATTTAATTCATTTGTTTTTAAATTGTATCTAAATTTACTTCTTTTTTTGTTTAGTTTTTCGTCTTTTCTCTGCTTCTTTTGTGTATCCATTTTATAAGTGAAAAGTGGTGTGTGTTATCTTATATTTGTTTATTATTTTGAATTTTTTTTTTGTTTCCCGAATAAAGAAAAAGTAATGCGCTATCAATGCTAGAATAAATAAACAATACAAATTTACTTTCTACTTATACCTTATAAAAGTAAACAAAATTTTAATTTCTATGTAGGAATTCGCCCATTCAAATGTCAAATTCCTGGAATTTGTCATTATGACAACCTTTTTCTGAGTTTTTTTACAAGGTAGTAACTAATTAGCAAAATTTTCTCACTATTCATAATTCTAACGAATGACAAAAAGTAATGAAACGAAATACAAAACTTTTGAAAAAAAACTACTAAAAATATCAGATAATTAAAATATTTTTATTTACACAATAAAACTGTGTAAAGCTGGAATTAAGTATTTGCAGAAATTCGTCAAACATATTATAGCATATTAAATTTTTGAAATCGATTAATAAAAGTCGAATTTCATTATGTTAATCAATAAGTGAAATAATGAAAGAAAATAAGTCCTAATCTATTTAATCATGAATGTTAAGGCTCTATTCAAGTTTATCGCAAGCAATAAAAGGACATGGCCAATTTCTGTATGGCGGTTTGCATAGGTATCGAATTTAATTCACACCAATGAGTTGTGGTGTTTTATATTCGTAAATATTGGAAAATGAAATTGCTATAAATAAAATCCTCAATAGTAGTAATTCATATTGCAATATTTATTGTACAATATATTTACTATCTATGAGTGCGTGGAATGTACTTTTTTAGCCACCTCATTTACACCAAAATCAAACTTTAATAATCTTCAAATATCATGTAACAACTACGACATAAAACATATTACGACTATACTAAGCTTCACAACTACGTTTGGTCTCAAAATCAAAATAACTATTTATCATTCGATTGCTAAATAACATAAGTTTTATTCAATATAATAAATAAATAGGTCGATATTTACCAACAAAACATACGCTCTCTCTGCAAAGCTGTGATGATACGTAATAGCGCTTTAAGTGCTTAATCAAACATTAAATAGAATATGATGCAAATATCAGTCTCTCATACAGCTATATATAATATAGTATTTCAATCAGCGTATGTTCAAGCGTCTTCAAAGAGAAGGGTCGCCAAAGTTCTCTATCCACATTGGAAAGCGGCGAAAATACGTGCTAACGCCCTTTGGGTCAACAGACTCATTTTTAGTGAGTTTCAGTCTAACTTTTATTTAAGTAGATTGTAGTAAATTGAACTAGCTTTTGATTCTTCCTTTGACTTTATTTGCGATTGCTATGCAGACGCAATAAACAAAAAATTAAAATATCCAGGCACATGAAACTACTAAACTCAATCAAAATAATAAAAGATGGTGTATCTTTTTCTCTAAGGGCACGGAAACATAAATTTAAAAAAATGCTCTTATGTCCAATCCAACATTTTTATAGAGTATTATTACTTATAATAATAAAAATCAGATAAACATAAAACATTAATTTAAGGTAAAAATACTTTTACTTCAAATGGGAAATTAAGAAATCATAAATTCAATACTGAATCTTGATTTTCCACTAATGGTCCGCGGTAGATATTATCATGAAATGTAAAAATAGTAAATTACGGTTATTAGATTTGGATTTATTTATCAGATTTAGATTAAAGTAATAATAATAATACGCCAAAGATTGGCACAATGCCAGTAAACTGTTTATGCAGGCCCTATTAAAAAACAATAAAGATTATTTCTTGAAGACACCCAAAAATATTTAACGTATGGTACAAACTTTGCTATGAACTTATTTTCAATAGATTTAAAAATATTTGTCAGGAACATACAGTGTGATTAAAAATAAATATGTCCTCTTGGCGTAACGCTAGTAACAAGCCGCTAGTAACGCTGTAACAAGATTTACGGATAAAATTTACGACAATATCCTGAGGCGAATAGTCGAGATGAATACTCATCATTTGATCTAAGTGAACACTGACAATATCCGAAAGCCGACGTGTTCACAGTGAAATTGTTGCCGGATAACAAGAAATTAAAAATATAGACGTAAAAACTCTACACAATAATGATTATGTATTTCCTTATTATTTTTTAATTATACAAATCTAAGTTTGAAGAAAAAATCGATGCACTAATATAAAATTACACTGAAAAATTTTACTTAAAAGTTAAATATTTCTAGCGTTACATAAAATTTTAACTTGAGTGATTAGAAAAACATTGTTTTTTTTATTTATCTCTTTCTGTCATCGATGAAGAAAGAAGAAGACATAGCATTGCTTAAATATCTCGACCATGAAACTGACTTAATAAAATTGGCCTCGTGGAACAACGTACTTCAAGACACGCAAGCAATATGGCGAATTGAATCAAATCGCCCATGACTCGCCAGTTAATGTTGACATTGATGTAATTCTTATGTCAAGGGCAAGTTCACCTTCCGAGGTACTGGTGGCGCACGCGATGTCATTACCGATATTGAACATGGCTTTCAGCGGTATTAAAAATCTATGCTTCTATGCTGACTCGGAAAAATTTCAATAGTACATTTTATTCAAGCGATTTAATTTAAAAAAAATAAATAAATAAAGTACTTATCTTCTTATAAAGTAGTAATGTATAAACAAAAGTAACAGCTTGTAAATGTCTTACTGCTAGATTAAATGGATAATTAAGCAAAGCAAAGCAAGAAATTGGTTAAAATTGGCGTATTCTATCTAGTGGGCAAAAATTAAGTATTAATAATAGATATAAATAAATATTCAAAACACGAATGAGAGCACCGATTACTCTAGATTTTCTTTGTCGCTGGATTGAGATATCTCATTTCCCAGTACAATTTATTTCTTGCTAGAATAAAACAGTGGTACATTTGAAATTAAACGGTAATTTGACTTCTATTGCAACAGAATACAAAGCAATGTAGATCTGATTTGCAGATGGGATGTGACCGCGGGCTAAGCGCAGTTTTCTCCTTTTGTCCTGAAGTGAAGGTGTAATTTAAATTGCAAATACCCGCAGTAGCCATTGCTCAAACAAGCTTTGTGCATGGAACATTTGCATTGAGATTGAGAACGATTGCATCTGTTACATAAACATTTTTCTGCAATCAATGACCTCGGTGATCAGATTTCAAAACCAAAGCTGATGAATATAATTTTATTTGATGAAAGCTCTCAAACAAAGCTTTCATCTCAGATTTTGCTTATATATATAGATATTTTCATTTTTTATATTTCCCTTTTTGTGGAATGAAAAAAATACCTTTTTTATAGTTCCATAATTCAAAACAAATAAGGTAACATAATATTATGTAGACTTTTTTTTTATTGTATAGGTTGGCGGACGTGCATTTGAGCCACCTGATGGTAAATGGTCACCAACGCCCATAGACATTGGCATTGTAAGAAACGTTAACCATCGCTTACATGCCAATGCGCCGCCAACCTTGGGAACTAAGATGTTATGTCCCTTGAGCCTGTAATTACACTGGCTCACTCACCCTTCAAACCGGAACACAACAGTACAATGTACTGCTGTTTTGCTGTAGAATATCTGATGAGTGGTTGGTACCTACCCAAAAGAGTTTGCACAAAGCTCTACCACCAAGTAGATACGGAATCTTTGTCAGGTGGACAAATCTATCTGTCCCACAATAAGCTACCGTCCTGATAATATTTATGATTAAAACTCAAAATAACAGCATTACTAACATGGACTAATAAACTTAAAATGCAACATGACAAAATTCTTAAACTACAAGTTAAGGAAAATATCCAAAAATCATTAATATTTATTATTGCCCTTAGAGGGCAAGTCATACTCGCCCATACGAATTTATTTATGATATATTGGTTTTTCCACGATAGTAGGTATATTTGCTTTGTAGAAAGGTATTTATAACAAGTAAAAACGTATACAACTCTACTATTTAAGATGACGTATTATTAACAAAACGTCGTAACAATGTTAGATAAAGTCGTAATAAAACCAGACATCGTTCTAGCTGCTCAAATGACATAGAGCTATAGAGATTTCAAAGAATGGAAATCACAATTTATTAAGCTGTAGGAAAATTTACCACGAAAAAAGGAACTTCTCCCGATCTTATTAAATAGCGGTTCGCTGCTCATTTTTGTATTATTAAAACGCCTTGAAAGATCCAAGTGACGACACAACACCTCGAAATATATAAAACTAATGAGAAGCTTTTTTTATGAAGTACTCACACCTACGATAACCTCAATATCTATTAACCATATCAAAATTATATTGTATTAATTATCAAGAACTATGTTAGTAATGATATTTTCTCATCATCATCAGACACGAAATAAATCCTTCTATTAATATAATATAATAGAATAAATTCTACTCAACAACTTACAAATAATTTAGGATGACTAATAATTTAATTATATTTAATGAACCAACCTACATAAATTAATTAGTAGTAAAAAGTAACTACGGACGGTTTTTCGTTTTAATGCTTGTTTTTATTCGTGGTATAGACGTACATACATAGTGTTTGTTTTTATTGTAAGTACTAGCTGTTGCCCGCAGCTTCGCTCGCGCGTGGTCTTTATCTATACTAATATTATAAATAAGTAAAAATAGATTTTTTGTATGTTTGTTTGTAGCGAATAAACTAAAAAACTGCTTTTAAAAACCTTTTTTACCTACAGAAAGATACGTTATCGGCGAGTAATTAGCTGCCCGTCCCGACTTCGTACGGGTAAAATAAGGATTTTATCATTTTTTAATTAATAAGATATAAACATTTACCAATCGATTTATTCGCCCATCCAGTATAGTGTATGTGTGTTCAGTACAGGGCATATAATAATCCTACTTCCTACTAATATAATAAACTCGAAAGTTTGTATGGATGTATGGACGTTTGTTACTCTTTCACGCATAAACTACTGAATGGATTTTAATGAAACTTTACAATAATATAAGCTTAGGGAATACCAATTAAGTGGTACATATGGCAATAATGGAATATGTTTTTTTTATCCAAACATCACCAATATAGTGAAGTTCGTATATTTCTCCCTAAGAGATATTGATATAAGATATTGCGTATTTTGAATTTCATTATTTGCACCCAACTCTTCCAAACAAAAATAAAAGTTTCTAAAAACTTTGAAATTCATATTTATTAATTCAATCAAAAAACTCAAATAGTATATTTCTATTTTTTTAAATTTTTATACTAATGCTTTTATTCCGTTTCTCCCGTTTGGAGTTAAATTTCTAAAAACGACGAAATACGTATGCATAGCTTTAATACTAAATATCATTCTTCTTACACCAAAAGTGACGGAATCCCCATACAAACTTTCAACCCCCTTTTTACCCGCTCAGATTTAGATTTTCAAAAACGCTGAAATACATATTTATTTATTTTTAAGCTTGTTCATTAAATTTCATGCTTCTAACTTTAAAAATGACGGGTTTCTAAACAATCGTTCAACTCTTTAGGGGTAGAATTTCCAAAAATCCTACCTTAGTGGGTGTTATAAAATGTATCAACTGCCAAAATTTCAAGTTTCTAACCCCCGCAGTTTAGGCTCTGCGTTAATGAATCAGTTAGGAAGAGTAATAATATTATGTGAATAGATATCAACAAAAATACGTATTTTTATAACTTTTGATAGACTCAACTAATTTTGATGAAATAAAGGCTAAACGGAATCTTGAAATAGTTCTTATAATAATTCGGTTATTTCAATTTTTAGACGATTGAAAGATACAGACATGCAGGCAGTAAAAAAATTAAAAAAGTGATTGCTTTGGTTTTGGTAAATCGTAAATAGCCATATAACCTTTAAAACAGGCAGTTATTTTGAAATAACAGACAGAAACTTCAATTTTATTTATATGTATGGATAATTTATTAATTAATTCGTTTTTGTTATAGATTTATGTTATTTTATGTGTACAATATAAAGTATAAAGTAAAGGAAAAGTTTCTTCTGTCAGAGACTAAATAAAATCAGACTTAACCAAGGCTACTAATTTAATTAAACAAAAAAAGGGAATTAAAACAAATGTTGTCCATTGAACTTGACACACATCTGAATAAGCTGCTTAAGCGGCCATTTTATGTAGAAAAAGTATATAATATACAAACAAAAGCAGATATATCACAATTTTAATTAAAGTTTCAAAAGCAGTTATTTGACCGCTCTGGTAGGTTAAGTGTTAAAAATGAGATGACACTTATAGCATATATATATATAAATATATACATACATTAGCTAAGTTTCCACCAACAATAATTACACAATCATTAAAATAATCAAAACATATATAAAATCAAACAGCTAAACCATCATAATCAGTAAAGGTGTAGTAAGATACATATTTTTTTTATAATCAAATATAATTAATTACTTAATGAAAACACAAATTTAACAAAAACAAAATATAAATGAAATCACATAGCTTAAGCATTATTACATTGAGTAAGGCCAATAAAATGAAGTAAATAAATGATATATATATTATTTATATATTTTTTAACCAAATACAATTAAAAGGCAAGCAAGAATATGACTACAGTACAAAATTTATAACAAACTAAAATATTGAATATTAAGATGGGTTGGTACATTCATTTTATATAAATTAATACATTTAATACATTATTATTTTTATCTTATTTATGTTATTTTTGCAGTGATTTTTTTTTAAATATATAATATCAATATCTGAGTACACTTAATTATATATTATATGCTCGCACAGATCTACTTCTTCCTATTCATGATTATGCTGTCGCAAGCTTGATCTAGCCAAAGACCAATTGAATTAAGCTGAGAGATTACAAAATACTTTTATTCGGTTTATATTGGGATGAGGCAAATATAACCACGTTTCACAATTTTGTTCTCTTCTTAATTAGTTGCCCGTCTGACTTCGTAGGAATATGCACATCTTCTCTATTCTGTACTGTGTGTTGTTTAATACTTTTACTCCCCCTTCATCACTTGATATTCATTAGATGATGACGGTGATGACGACGTCTCAGTGCTTTTATTTATGTGCTACGTATTTTGTTGTTCGATCACTACTATTTTAGCTATCTCTATAGCTTTCTTTAGTGACAGATCAGACCGTTGTAATAATCTTTGATGTTTGGCGAGCTACTCTAACACATATTCGCTGTAAATTTATCACTGACCAATGACTATTAATTCAACGAAATCGCATTTTAAACTGTAATTTTCTAGACTCGTAATAAAGTTGGTTATATTATCGTGTTTGCTTTGTTTTCTCATAAAAAATACATGTCAGGCCATAGTTAAATTTTTCCTCGGTTCGAAATACTTGTTACATTTATTAATGAGGTCTTCTAAAGTAATTTCGGTAGGTAAAACGTTTGAACTTTTATCTGCCGTTTTAAAACTTTTGACAGGAAACACGAATTTACGAAAAAATTATACCTATTTAAAATTTTAAGAAGTGATATACCGTTTATATTTAAAGCAAGCACTTCTAAAACCATGTATTATTGTTATAGTTGTTTTTTAGGCTTTGTTTATACACCTATATACTATTTACGTATTAATTATTGTCACTGAGTTAACTGACTTGCTCACACGCAGTCTTAAAGCGTACTGTTATGAAAGATATAAGATGAGATCATAAAGATACACACAATATATATGCAATATTAGTTTTTATGCAAAAACAACACACGAAGCTACAGAAAACACGAAATTGTTAACAAAACTTTTTGATTTTGACAACTAACAGGTGCGCGTACTTTTCCTACAGATAATAATTTATTGATTTTTAGTAGTGATAATACTAAACTTTTAATAAATAAATAAAGAGATTAAAAATTATAGGACAAAATATAGGATAAATCATAAGCAAAAGTGTATATTACATGTAATATTTAATCTCTTTTTAGTTTGACCATAACCATTTTTTAATAAATGTTCTACGTGTATCTTTAAATTGACATAACTTTATTATTTATGAACCGATCGAAATAAAACAAACACTAAATGTTAAGTGAAGTTAGCCACAATACATTAGTGAAAACCGCACTCAAATCCGTTAAGCCGTTTTTAAGATTAGCGTGCACAAACGCACAGACAAACAGACAAACAGACAAACAGACAAAAATTCTAATTATCATTGTTTTGGGTTCTATTGTGTTTATAAAGACCTCCGATAAAAGTTTTACTCATTTATCTTCCATGTACAGACATCGACCAGTTACAGATTTATTATATGTATAGATTAGATAGGCAGACTGGAACGTGATGGTAAGTATTCACCACCGCCAATAGATATTGACATTGTAAAAAATATTAACGAACCTTTACATCGTCAATGCGCTAACAGCCTTGGGAACTATGATCCCTTGTGCCTATAACTACACTGACTCACTCACTCTTCAAACTGGAATACAACGATACTGAGAATTGCCGCTTGGCAGTAGAATATATGATAAGTGGGTGCTATCTACCCAGGCGGATTTACATGAATTACTACCACCACATGAAAGTCCATCCGATTAAATGAAAGCTTTATTAGTTGTTGGCACTTTCATGAAGGATCTTAGCATCTTACTAGATTCATAATACGTGGCAAACAATTTCGTATCAATTAATAAGCAATTAGAAAGTAAAATAAAATATTAAAAACTGAAATGACCTCAGTTGTATTTACTGTTCCTGTGTATCTAATTTGTCATCATATTGATATTCTAAGACGAAAGTTTCGTTTGTTATTTATAACCTCAGAAGATTTAGGGGGTAAACCGTATAGACAAGAGATAAATAATGGTGATATATTTGAACATTACCGCAATAACGTTAAATTCGCTTCCAATCCGCGGATTCGAAGATATCGGAATACATTCAGAGGATATTTCTTTTACAAATAGAACCTATAAGATTATCTTCCTTTCGGAAATCTTCAGATATATCGAGGATTACATCTGCTGAATCCAAGTGCAAATGTACTTTTTTAATATTCTAAATAGTACTATTCATAGAAAATTGGTTTGCGAAGTAGGCCTTGGATTATTCGTAAGTAATATTTCTCTTAGTGTTATATACTTGTACTGATGAAAAAAATAAGAATTAATCAATCAAAATTTATAACACGTCATTTATTTTCAACTTTATTGAACTGTATTATGACGTCACTTGAAATCTGACGTGGCGTTCAGCTTTCGCAACATTATCGCAATCGTTCATTTAGAAGATTTTTATTTTCTTAATATGCGTGGTATAGTATTATATTATTTGCATATTTTATCAGCTAAAATTTTATTTTTGTTATTTCTAAAGAAATTTATTTATTTATCAATACCCTATAATTTGAAAACGTCTTTTAAAGAAATAAACATTATCCTGAAGAAAATTAACATAATTTAAATATCTCGGTTTCAGCAACCGCGTGCTTTTGCTCTAGACAGTCTTAATTACCGTTTGTGGTTTTCCTTCGTTAAAATAACGACCCGTATAGTCTTGATAGATCACTTTCTAAGATAATGCATTGCAGCGTACATATTATAGTTTGTTTATGTTAGTCTTGTATAAATACTCTTAGTTTGCCACGGTTTCGTTTGAACTTCGAAAAAAAATATACAAACTTTATAACAATTTCTGAAAAAAAGCAACTTGTGCGTTTAATGGATATATAACAAACGTCAGATCGATCAAAAAATTAACTCTTCCGCAAAGCAGCACTACTTTGTATTGTTGTGTTCCGGTTTGAAGGGTGAGTGAGCCAGTGTAATTACAGGCACAAGGGACATAACATCTTAGTTCCCAAGGTTGGCGGCGCATTGGCGATGTAAGGGATGGCTAACAACTCTTACAATGCCATTGTCTATGGGCGTTGGTGACCACTTAACATCAGGTGGCCTAAATGCTAGTCCACCTAACTATACAACAAAAAAAAAAAAAAACGTATCACTAATAATATCATATTATTGCTAATAAACATTTTAAACGTGCAAACGTGCAAACCATTTCGATTAAATTGTTCTCAATATATAATTGTAAAATAAAGCTATTTACGCTTTTAAGAATACACAATACTAAACTTCTACTAAAATTGGCGATGTTCATTCCATTTTCGATCCTTGTCCATTAAGTTCGAGACGCGATCTGCTATAATACTAAATTTTAACATTCTGCAGTCTGATCCTACAAGAGCTCCTTGAGAATCCATTAGCAACAAGATTGTATTTGCCGAATGACCGAATCACAAACGGGAAATATCTACCTCCCGTATTGTTCATTTCTCAACAAGGCTTAATATAATACAAATTATATTGCGTTATAACAATTATCTTTATAAAATGTATTGTTAGTAATTTACTATAGTTGATATATTATATAGTTAGGAAATTCCTTGGTCCATATAACAGTGTTGTAAAAAAAAAGAAAACAAAGAAGCGCGCTAATTTCAAACCGCCGCCATTTTGTTAGTGAACAGAAAGGTAGTGTAATTAATTAATTATTGGCGCGAATTGTGATTTGTGATGTGTTCAAATGTGTTTTTTGGATTTAAAGAGTAATCGAGTGAGCTATTTACATAAATTTATATAATTTGGTCTTCTATTTTTAAAAAGACAAATTCGAAATTTTAGTGTAAAGTTTTAACTTCTGGATGCTATAATATTTTTGGGTGTTCTTTTTTGTATTAGTTTAGTCGTTCTATTCATTTCAAATTAGTAATCAAACTAATTATATAACGATAGCAGACATTATCAGAGTATTAAACACATCTCAGTGAAAACCTCGTTTGACCAGATACAGAAAAAATAATAAAACTAATGGTGATCATTTTGTTATCACTATTTGTATAATTATTTATTAATCTTATCGCAATTATACAAATAATAAATTGAGTGTCTGGGTTATGGGTCTACTAAATACATAATGGCTACAATTAAGCATATTGACTTAGATTTATATCAGTTTTGATGACTTTATTATGTACCGTACCACACTGCGAGACGGTCAAATCTAAAGAAGTACGAGAAAAGAGGTCCATATAGACAAGCCAAGGCGTCAACTCGACCCACCCATTATCATCCCTAACTTTTAAAGATTTATAAAAAAAAAATGTGAGTTACAAAAAAAACCAGAGCAAAAAATACTAACTTCCTAATACTAGGTGCTTTCGAAAACTCTTTCCGATCGTGTCTGATTTATTTATTTAATTCCGTTGCTTAACCGTACAATTGAATTAGAATGTTACAAGAAGTTTAAATGGATTAAAGTTTGCAACCGTCTATGCATACAAACTTGTGCATTATAATATCTCCTGTGCAGTTGGCTAATTTCCTTTAAAACGGCCACGGTAATGGAAATCGGCCGGCATTAAATCAACATCATCCAAACAATTATGGTAGCCTTTCATAAATCAGCTATTATTCTAATGCGCTAAGTGGTAGCGAATTCGGTAGCGAGTAGCGATAACTTGATAATATAGTTATTAGGAATTACGTTAGATTCAAAGCTCCCATAGAATTCTCATTTATCATCTATCACGCTAAATACGTGCCAAGAACTTGATACTGCTCGCTTAGTACACTTTCTTTAGTTTAATAGAAGGGTTACTTTGAGGCACGTAGACAAAGTTATCGTATTCATAGAGAAAAAAGAGCTTTTATAATCCCAGAGCATGAGACTCTCTTAGGGACGGTTTTAACCAAGTTCAAAAATTTACACTGCCGTCAATGTATTTTTACAACAAGATTATAAATATATACATTCATATAGATTACTTTGTTAGAACCAGTTACAAACACTGTATAAACATGGGAATTAAAGACAAACTTGTAAAACTAAACTTTATTATTAAATTTCTCCGCAAAGTAATACACACTTTCTTAAACATTCAATTATACAATAGAATCTCACAGATAGTCTTAGTTGCATACTATGCAAATAAAGTAAATCCTTGTAAAATAAAATAACAAAATTAAATAAAGTGTATTACTCAATAATTTATTATTATGCATAATAAATAAATCACACAGGTATATTAGTTTCTGTATGTAGATGGAATACAGGTTTGAAATTATCATGTAGCAATTAGAAAGCAGGTGTAGTTGTAGTAGTTACAGTATATTCCGAGGAAATAATTACATAGAACTGTCGCGCGCTAATGATTCAAAGTGATACGTCCTCATCCGCGTCCCCTGGGAAGTCACTGGTGCGATCCGTTTTGCGCGCTCAATAACGTCTTTTTTGCTTTGCTTTTTATTTACTGAATTAAGATATAAATTTTTCATAAATAAATTAAAATTTTATTCAAGTTACGTCTAAAGATGAACAAAATGTTGCAAACACCAGATGTTTTTCGCAAATTATGTTATTTCAACTTTAAATTTTTTTTCCAAATCCAGTCGTATATTTTCGAAAAAAGAATGTGAATATCGGTTATTTACCATTATTATTGAAATCATTTGAAGAATCCATTTCCGTTGTTTCTTCGCTGTCTCACAATCAACAGCAAAAAACGTGTTCCGAAATATCCAAAAATAAAGAAGAATGAACCATTTTATAAACATTAAAAACATCTTCTTTTATTTATCATAGATAGGCAGACAGGCTAATAGGCCTGATGATAAATGGTCACCACAACCGACAGACTTTACTAACCATTACTTACCACCTACTCATAAATAATAAGTACCTACCTACGAGACGGGATTGCACAATGCCACCAAATAAAGCAAATCTTATTTTCATCGAAACAAAATCAAGTGTTTTTTAGCCATGACAAGTACTTCTAGATCCTAATAATATTTGTCAAAAAATATATTTATCTGAAGTTTACTCATTAATAACAGTACTTACAAATTGAATACGGAACAAAAACGATGATGGCTTGTTAGTGGCGGACTAGCTATTCGCAAGATACTACTTCCAGATGAAGTATGATCATCAGATCATACTGGAGATTATGTAATAAGCTTATTATTCTTTTCGACGTAGGTTCAAATTTAGAAATTAATGCATCAAGTGACCCTGGTTGTCGTAACGTCATAAATTCTCTTACCCCTGTCAACCAACGTAAACCCAAGAGTAATTCTTATTTCACGGCTAACAACATAAAGTTCACTACTTACGAATAATATTAGTTGGCAAATTACCAATCTGCCTTCCATCTAAGAAAATAAAACTAAATCATGTAAAATAAAATGTTATCGCAAAACAACGCTGGAATGCTATTATAATATCCACTTAACACAATTTTCAAGCACACTTCAAACTCTAGTGTATACACTAGGTACGTATCAAACTTTAATAAACATTGATGGTGTAAACAATATACGTACTCGTACATATTACGCAGTTTTAAAGTGGTTTAGTTAATATTTTTCAGTATATTAAATTTAAAGGTCACCGGGAATTACCCGTAACATTTAAAATCCAAGACGGATTCGTCTTAAAATATATTTTAAAGAATAAATGCAAATGGGCTACGTGATGGTTAGTTGTCATCATCGACCATAGCACTGTAAGTAATATTAACCATCCCTTACGTCGCCTATGTGCCATCAACCTTAAGATGATGGTATATCCGAGCGAGACATAACGATTACCTAACATAACGAGTACCTAACATAGCAAGGAACATATCATAGTTAAACTGGCTCACCCTTTGAAACGGAACGCAACACTACTAAGTAACGTAATGTTTTGCGGTACTGAGGAGTGGGTGGTTCCTACCCAGAACAGATCGCACAAAACCCTTACACCAAGTACATGGGATTTTAATTAAATTACAAATGTAATACTTGCGAAGTTCTAAGCATTTTTTGTTTTATATTCTTGTGGCTTCAGCTGCGGACTATTCTCAAAATACTGGATGCAGGCATTCATGTCTTGTTGCTGAAGCGTCTAAACTTGAGTATGTTTTTACAGAGTGCTTATTACTTCTATACTTATTTAAGTCCTCAATATAAATAATCCTTTGCAGGACCAACAACTTAAGACTTGTTATAGCTTGGGACTCTATCACATACGAATTGTTTATCTTTCGTGTAAATTGTTTTCATAAAATATTATTTCATCGGCCCGGTGGTAGAGCTTCGTGAAATACCTTATATAATATTTATACTATATAAAAATACTTTGTTTTGCTGTTAACCGATTTGACGGTCGAGTAAGCCAATGTAATTTCAAGGAATATAACATCATATGTTTGGTGGAGCATTGCTGATATAAGGAGTGGTTTATACTGAATGAATATACTGAGCATTTGCTCGGCTAACTTAATAAAAAAGTTAAAAACAAAAAGGATAGAACGACCTTCATAGAAATAAAAAGTTTTGATAAAATTACAGTTCAGGAATTATTCATACTATTTTCATTTCAAGAATATCTGATTCGATTCTTTTTATTATAAAAGTTTCGACATCTCTAAGTATTGATTTTTACATTCGAACCAAATTGAGAAAGTTTTTCGTTGTAACAAATTTTTACTTTTTATTATATTTATGAAAAGATTAAATGTTAATAATAATTAATTCTATTGTCTTTCTGTCTGTTCCCAAAAAATATAAAATAGATAAATAAAACTTAACACACTTTTGTGGAATACGTACAACCGAGAAAGAAAAAGAAAAAACGTTAGGTACGGCTATTTTACTACAGGACGAAAACAAATAATTACAGTTTTCTAAACAATTTTAATTTATTAACTACAAGTAACCGCCTGAGGCTTGGTGCTCGCAAAAGCCCGCACTAAGTAATCAGCGGTCTTTTACCCATTCTGTCTTTTCGAGGGGGCGGCACGGGATCGCTTGCGCATTCTACCGTGAACTTTTTTTTAGCTCAAACACAAAAAGAAGTGTGTTTTCAATTTAACGTGTGTAATCCTGTATATCTGTGACATCTTAACTTCTAAACGAATATACCAATTCTTAATTAAATTTTTTGTTTGAAAAGTCACCTGCCGTGAGTATATATATAATGAAAATCCGTTCAACTGCTTGTAGACTGTCAGCTCTTTTCTAGTTCTTAAAAGGACATGAGCAACTATTACTGGTCGATGGCTTGAATAATATTATATTAGGTAGAACTGACTGGCATCATGTTAATAAAATATTAATAATCTGTTCGGCCTGTTGTGACAAACCATCATATAACCTCTTCATTTTTGAAATTAAATCCTATGTAGACAGTTTATTTATAATTTAGTGAACCGTCAAACCTAAATTTCATGTTTAATTACGAGTTATTAATCTGCCTTAGTATTTATAATATTATACTTTCTAAAGCAAAGTCAAAATACTATGTCGTTCAATATTAATTTTTTTTTTTATAAAGCAGTTTTTATCGCGTTATGATATGACTGAACTAGCTTATGCTTTTCATACGAGTTTTAATGAGTAGGTAAATTATACAAAAGCGGTCGTAACGTAGACATTTTAATTTCCGTCGTAAAAGCAAGTTGAATAATGCGACCTCCTTTGAATAAATAACTTCATTTGTGTCTAACTTTCGTATGATTGTATCTTTGAATCCTGATTAACTTAAGCCCGCGCCCTAACTTACGTGAACTTTGTGTAACTTATTCATCTGAAATGTTGTCAAAAGAATTATTGATTACGCATAAGAAAACATGTCAAATATTTTATTATTTTAAATACTAACTTCACTTTTGTTTAGCGACTGTTAAGATAAACATAGATTTTGCTCTTACTGTCATTATTGATTTGACATTCGTTAGAAAAGGACACAGCATTTTTCACATGCTAAACAAGGTTTATAAATAAGCCCTTTAATTTTTTTCCTTTATTAAATATAAATTTTACTAAATTAAAGGTTTATTATATGTTTACTCCCGTTGTTTATATTAGTGGAAACTTTGTTAACATAGGTACGTGTTTATTTGATGTCGCAGAAGGAGGCCGCGGAGCGGGAGCGGGAGGAGGATGCCGCTGCAGATCCGCTCCGCCGCAGAAGACTGGGGAGAAGAAAGCGCACTTTCTCCCCCCGCCACAATAGGTGCCGCCGGGACTAAGGAGGTTCCCAGTACCCTGGGATTCCTCCCTAGTGAATGGAGGCCCGCGTAGGCGAGCCGGCCGTCGGAACGTCACGGTAGCATGCGCAAGCGATCCCGTGGCGCTCCCGTTAAGACGGGACGGGTACCGCTGGGTTTTTAGAGGGCATTCCGATGACCGGGGCACACTCGGTGCCCTGGACATATGGCGAGCCCCACATACCCACCCCACTGTTCCCGTGGGAGGAAACGAGTAAGGCGTTTTCCCAGCGTAAAAAAAAAGGTACGCGTTTATTTATTTTCTTGCTTATTGTTTTTGAGTTACACAACATGCTGTATATTTTTCCAAATGAAGTGCCATAAAAAGAAAAAGTTCATTTTTAGTAATACACAATTGCGTATTTTTTTAATTTGTTCTATGTACCTACTGTAAAAAATTAAACATATTTTTTTGTTTATCGTTTATTACTAAATATAAAATAAAATCAGCCGAATTGATATACATATATTAACACGGCTAATTTAAGCCATTTACAATGGTAACTTCCCAGAAAATTCCAATAATTCACTCGCCTCAAAATAGTTAAGACAAAGTAATTTATTTAGGCTTTTAATAAATTGTTACAAAGACTGTTAAATATTAACACTTATTAATTTAAAAATGTCACAAAGCACGTGGAAATTATTATCTCAGTAGGTTTTATATAAAACATTGTATCTATATTGGAGTATAAACAAGCTCCAGGGCGTCTTATTATCACCCCTCGTCACCGAGAAACGTGACTTCGTAAAGAGTACCTTCTAATGAAAATTTAAGGCTTTAATATTGTTCATTCGTTGCTGTCAAGTGTCTAAAAATAAAACATTATTTTGTAATTTTTTTAAATATCATATTATGTTTCATAACAACAATCAATGAATAACTATATAATATATCTATAACAAAAATGGAAGAAGACGGAAATCTGGCATAGTTGAAAGCCTCTCCAAGTAACGATGCAACAGTCACATCAAAAACATTCAAGTGTTCATTGACGGGACAATGAATTTAAATGCGAAAAATGTGTTATACTTGTAAAGTATATAAGAAAATAATTGTATTATTGTTAGACATTGTAATAAGTAAAACAAGGTAGCAAATCGTTTCGAAGGATGGCTAATATGTAAAATATATTTCAATAAATTCTGTTATAAGTATCGTGACACACTTTAAATGTTTAACGATTATGTTCCAGTAAACTTCCGAGAGGGCTAATCTTAAAAGGCCAGTTATAAAAGTTTTATGCGTTTCACCACCGTAAAGATGCGATTTTATATTTATTTTAAATACCATATACATACATATGTATATCGGAAACGCCTCATATGTCTAGAGGTTAGATATGTATAATGCCACAGATACCGGGGTCCTGAGTTCAAACCCCAGGTCAACTCGGGTCGACAACTCTTTCCGGTCGTGTCGGATTGCCCTCCCATCGAACTATGAGAGTGTGGGAATAAAAAGCCAAACTGTGCTTACGCACTTTAAAAAATCTTAATTTAGCTACGGCAGTTTCAATAGGAAATACTAGTTTTTTAATTAAAAATCAATAAAGTTTAAATTTGATGCGGTTTTAATGGCTGTCGTTCTAAATCAGCATTACAAATGTACATTCAAGTTACAAAAAATCAGGGTGCAATTAGGTATGTCTAACAATCAACTTCCATTTTAACTTCGTAAAAGACTGTATGAATATGAATGACGCCCTTATGCACTTTTATCAATTAAAAAACTTTATTTTATGTAAGAGAGGGGCAAACGAGCCATAGGCTTACCTGATGGAAGGTGACTATCACCGCCCATGGACAACATGGCTTGCAGGTGCATTACCCGCCGTAACACTTTTGAATTAATGTCAAGAATGTAATCATATTCTTTTTCAATTTACGATTTGTTTTATATTACTTTATACTACAATTAAAATAAATGTATTCGTCAAAAATCTTAATTAAAGCCCTTCGTTCTCGGGAAGGGTCGCTTCTAAAACATAAATCAGAAGAAATTTTCGGAGCTGGGAAATTAAATTTAAGTAATTTTTAATTCTAACAACATCTGATGTTCTGAATTTGTCAAAGCTAATTATAACTTTTGTATTTCATATTTTGATTTTAAGGTTTTGCAATTGTTTTATTATCTTAAATTTTTATTTTAAATAGCCTATAGAATTGGTTAATATTAAAAGTTTATATTTTTGTGTGTATAAAATTTGTATATTTAAGTGTTTTAATGCAATGATAGCCAATAGTAAAAATTAAGTAGCAAATATATTAACAGCTATACTTCATGATCATGACGCTGTTATCTATATTATACAGCTGAAGAGTTTGTATAGTACTATTACAGGAACTTGCGTTACGATTTGAATAAAATTTTTATAACAATTACAGTATCAATTATGTAAAGGAAGACATATGGGACAAACAAATAAATATTCATTTTGTACAAAGTATCAGTTCGGCCTCATTATTTTCGAAGCCGTTTTAATAATTATTTTTTATTGGAATGGTTTGGTTCTATCTCGTGTAGGTACCAATTTAATTTAAAGAAAAACATTAATTAGGAATGGAATAAATGTACAATTATATTTCTCGTATATGTTACTCGATATCTAGCCAATTGTGACTAAGGGACAATTCTACTAACATCGCAATCGAATCTTAATTTAATCGTTGTTATTTAACCGTTTTCCTGTTCTATATACTAACACAATTAACTAATTGCGGTACCGAATTTACTCCCACTTTATTAAACTGATGTTTATTTCTATGAGAAATAGAATCGTTCCGATATTTGAATTCGATTCTATACGATGCGTTTATCGTGACCGTTATAAATGAGTAGAATTAACCTCGATTGTAATGATTCTTCTATGTCCATTGATGGTTCTATTAATAAAACTTAGAGAAAAAAATAATCCATTTACATCGGAAAATTAGGTTGTGATTTTTGTGATTCTAAATTGATTTTTATGAATCTTTTTTAAATTAATAGCCTACCTTAAGGGTGTAAAAGAAATTATAAGAAATAAAATACACCACGAAATTGAAAACAAGGAGATGTTTTTAGTAATCTTTGTATATTCCATGTATGCCAATGTATACATTTCTTCGATAATTAAATTGCGAGGAAAAGTTGTAAAGGGTCTAATTAATTAAGCAATAAATTATTCTGGCTGTAATCATTCAAATCTGAGATTGAAATTCAAATAAGTATAAATTGAGATTTAACTTTGAATATGCATGGTAAAAGACTCTTCAGTTGAACATTATTAATTATCGTCAACGATTCGCTAACTTTTCATTAACATAAAAGTTTCCAATACCGACAGTCTAACTTCTATCTACCGACTTAATCCGAAGGCTCAGCTCAGCTCAGGTGTGGAATGGAACATTAAAATTCGAATAAACGTTAATAATACAGTGATAAATTTCAATAACATGGTAAAGAGACTTATATTTTCGACAGAATTTTTTATTTATTTTTGTATTGTTTTCTAATAAAAAAAAACTATTTAAGAAAACATGTCAAGAACTAAATTTAAAAGCTTACAACAGATAAAAACAAAACAGGCTATTGATGGCTAGGCGTAACGCTGCTAAATTTAAGTATAAAATCAGGCCTACAGATATTAATCTTCTTAAGTACAAAAAGTTACGTAATTACTGCAGTAGAGTCTGCCGTGATGCACAACGTAAGTTTATACACTCTTCCCTTGAGCATAATAACCCCAGTAAAACATGGAAATTTCTAAAATCCCTAGGAATTTGTCAAAAAAGTGAAATCTTGCATAACCTCGACATTAATTCTCTTAACAGCTCCTTTACCACTAATAATATCATGGATAGTCAAGTTAAACTTAACACCTTGAATTGTCTCGCCTCATTACCTATTCCCAATTGTTCAGCCTTTGAGTTTAATCCTGTATCTCTAGAAGACGTCAAAAAACACATCATTGCCATAAGGTCTGATGCAGTTGGTAGTGATGGTATTAGCAGGAAAATGATTTTATTATCCCTTGGTTTTATTTTGCCTGTCTTATGTCATATAATAAATTATTCCCTTTCTACTGGTATCTTTCCCAGCGCCTGGCGCACTGCCTATATAATTCCTATCCCGAAAACCCCAAATCCATCTACTAACTTACATTTCCGTCCAATTTCCATCCTGCCATTTTTATCCAAAGTCCTTGAACGTGTTGTCTACTCTCAACTTAACCTTTATCTAAACAGTAACAATTTCCTTAGCCCACTTCAGTCAGGTTTCCGTAATGGTCATAGCACTGCTACAGCGCTTGTGAAAATATGCGACGACATTCGATTTGCTATTGACAATAAGCTCATTACAATTATTGTTCTTCTTGACTTTAGTAACGCGTTTAATAATGTCGACCATGATTTACTTTTAGCAATGTTGCGTGCGCTTAATCTATCACCTAGTACCGTAGACTGGTTTCGTACATACCTATGTGATAGGCAACAGTACGTAAGTTTTGACAATATATTATCCTCTCCTTGTTTTCTTCAATCTGGGGTACCGCAAGGTAGCGTTCTTTCACCTTTGCTATTTTCTATTTTTATTAATTCTGTCTCATCACTTCTTTCCTGCTATTACCATCTTTATGCCGATGATCTACAGTTATACGTAACGACACCAATTAACAACATTGCTAATGCTATTCAAACATTAAATTCTGAAATTGAAAAAATTGCAGTAGGGCATCATTCATATGGACTTTTACTCAATCCGAACAATCCGGATCCGGAGCTATTATCGGCAGCTCCCAGCAATGGTATAAATTATCAGGCCCGTATCCCTCCCATCCTTCTTAATGGTAGTGCACTTCCACTGCTTCCTAAGGTTAAAAACTTAGGGTTAATTATAGATAAGTCGCTTTCTTGGGTCCCTCAAGTGGCAGAAGTGAGTCGTAAAATTTTCGCCACCATTGGCTCTCTCAGGCGCTGGAAAAATCTTATGCCGTATAAAACCAAATTCGCCTTAGCCAACACTCTGCTATTGCCCCTATTGGACTATGCCGACTTGGTTTATCTGGATCTTTCTGAGGAGCTGTTAGATAAACTAGAACGCTTGCAGAACATGTGTATTCGCTTCATATTTGGTTTACGCAAATACGATCATATCTCCCAGCATCGT
The DNA here is from genome assembly GCA_905220585.2 of Nymphalis polychloros. Classification (NCBI taxonomy): domain Eukaryota; kingdom Metazoa; phylum Arthropoda; class Insecta; order Lepidoptera; family Nymphalidae; genus Nymphalis; species Nymphalis polychloros. The sequence goes on from HG992245.1 coordinate 11,734,028, forward strand.
AAAGCATTAAAATGGCTGCCAATACGGTTGCGTCGAAATATGCATGTTCTGTCCTTACTTTACACCATACTCTACCATCCTCAAACTCCAACTTATCTTAAAGAGCGGTTCACCTTTCTTGGTTCTCATACACCAATCAATCTACGCTCCGAGCAAGACAATAAATTGCTGATGCCGCTGAGTCACACCAAAATATATAATAGTTCATTTACTGTAAAAGCTGTCAGACTATGGAATTCCTTGCCTAGTGACATTCGTCAAGCTGAATCCGTTAATACTTTTAAGAGTCGTTTACATAATTATTATTTATCAATATAAGTATGTATTTACTATATAAATATATGTATGTATATATATATATATATAAATATAAATATGTATGTATAAGTGTATATGTATGATTATATATATAGGAGTATTTGTGTCATATTATATATTTTATTAAGTTTATAAATATTTAATTAATTTTATGTATAAATTGTTCGCACACTATGCCCGATCAATTCTCCTGGCTAACAACAATATGTCTTTACTATAGAGGTTGCCTGGAAGAGATCACTGTAAGTGATAAGGCCGCCTTTGCATACTATATTATGTAAAACTTGTTCTTTGTATTTGTTATGTTTTCGTTGTGTGTGCAATAAAGAATAATAAAATAAAATAAATAAAAACAAAACAAAAAAAAAGGAAACGTTAAACAATATAAAACAACATGAAGTGTACATGAGTTACATTAAAAATGAGCTTATTCAACGGTATTAAAAATATTAAGGAAATATATAATATTGAATGGTTACGTCAGTAGACCTTCTGTTATTTTTATTAAAACTAATTGTTTGATGAATGATAAACTGAATAGGTACGTAAAGACGAAATCTAAATAAAGTAAGTCATTACAATAAAACCCTCTTAATTTTTTTATGGTTGCGTCAACAGAGCTTCTATTATATTTTAAACAATTATTGATCAGTCACATATTCTACTTGCTTTCTAAAAATAGATAGCCTGTTGTTATATCTTTAAAATTTCACTCTGTAACGGCACTCTACTAAATTGCTTGGATACGAAATAAATCCAAGCTATACATTTTCCACAACAATGTCTAATGACAATGTTTTGATTCTCGTTCAAAGCCGAAGATATCTTTGAAGAAAATAATTCATTTCCTCAAATATCTTCAATAACTCCGAATGAAGGGTTTAAAGAGATAACTTGAATATTATTTAAGGCAAATAAAGTTACTTTACTTCGACTACAATGATTGCTTTAAAGTTTGTCTTAAGGGAAATGTTAAAATTAATATCTTTATTCTAAAATACATTTCAATTGAAACGTTATAAGTTTGTTATTATATTTTATGGCTTAAAAATAATTGAATAAATTTTGATGTGCACGACTAGTGCAGTTATATTACCATTTTTTTAAATAATTTCTACTTGGATCGGATTTTATCAAATAGTAAATAAATATCAGCACTTACATATGATGCATCATGAAGCATTTAAGTAAACAAATTTAACGACACGCCGATGTAACGACCACTTAAAAGTTTACAGCGGTTTAAATGCGCTTAAAAAAGTTGTTAAAACTTGTACAATGAAAACAAATGGACGTGTCGTTTAAAGAGTTGAACAATATTTTGATTTTAGAGAAAAAGCATCTCTAATCTTATATTAACGCATGTAAACTGCTGTATCACATATTTTTGGTTGGATATCTCTTTTTTTTTTAATACGAACGTTTTTGTTATATAAATCTAAATAAATACAAATCAAAAATATAGTAAGATGGAGAGACTCGTTTAATATTATATTATTATTTTTAAAAAGCTTTTTTTTTAAATTAAATATTAAATATTCGTCTTATCTAATAGACCATCGAATTATGCAAACACGTTTAATAAATTACATAAATGTTTCCAAGTAATTTAAACTTAGGCACTCGTGCTCAGGTGTTGCAAACATCGAATCGGGACATTTTAGACAAATATTCATCAAATGATTTTGATCAAACAACGCACTTTCAACATTTAGACAGTTTAACGACGTATTTAAGAAATGAATATTGCAATCGCTATTTCTTTTTGAACATATTTTACCAGACTGGCAAACAGGACACATGGTAATAACCTTCGATACCTTTAGATTAATTCAAAATGTATGTATGCAAAAATAACGCCATATCGAAGAATTTCTACCGACTGTTGACATAAATAGTTAAATTTTGAAAAAATACACAAACAATAAATACTAAAATAGTACTAGTAGTATTAATCGTACAATAAGTTATTATATGTTAATATCTGTTAGATTACATTTCTCTTTTCAACGACGACAAAATTAACAACACTTAAATCTCTCTCTCTCTCTCTCTCTGGTCGCTCCCTCATGGCTGAGGATCGTGGTCATCGACGGATATGGATGGTGTACACCTAGTGTGGATTATCTGCTTCGATAATCTCTATATATAATTTATTACTAAAAATATAATGTCTAACTAACTTTAAGGACCAACATTTTCATGGTTGTAAAGTTTTATTTTATGAATAAGACTTCACCATTTCCGCTACGTAAAATTCGCTTATAAATATAGCAACTCAATTGCTCCTAAAACGTTTACTTCGTAATCCTGCGTCCGGAAACGTCCCTAGCGAAAACAAATGAAAGTTCTATGTAAGAACAGAAGCTACCAATATCTGGGATATTTGTGAAACTATAAAGACGTACGTACATGTACACGTAGACTTTTATGCCAATTATATACATAACATTTCTATTAAATCAAACTGAAATTAAATAAGGTTTTTTTTTTAAAATAAGTAACGGTAAATAATCTATAGTACCAACTAATTTATATATTAAGTATAAACTATTAATTATATTTACATAGTAGTAAAGTAAACGTTACTTAATATTAATTTCGATAATTCTGTTATTGATCATATATTTTTTAAATATATTAAATATGAGTCAGTGTAAATAAACACTAGTTTAAAGTAATTCCAAGGATTAATATATAAATATTACTTGAAGAAACCAAGTAATACTTAGCTTAAGCTCGGCCTCGGAGTTCTAATCCGGTTTTGATAATAACTATTTCATGTTACAACCTGCCAAGGCATTTATATAATATGATTATGGTTCATTTTATGGAAATGTAACGGAGTAGTAGCTTTCATCGAGACAATTGAGTGTAAATTAAAATTTTGTAAGAAATTATCAAGTTTATGTAACATTAAAGAAATATAAAGTAATCAACTCTGTGATGAATTTGCGAATGAAAATAACAGGAATCAAATTATTTCAAGTAAATACAGCAATATTTGAAAACGCAACTATTTTTATAAATACGATAGTGAGTTTGTTTGTTCGTTTTGCTTTCACCTCTTAACTACTCAACTGATCAACATGAAGCGCACATGTGCGCACGATTTATCTCAGGGATAAAAAAAATAGATATAGGGTCTAACTTCCCTCACTAAGCTAGTCCTGTTATAAAATTTATAGTTTATTTTATGCAGCCTTAGAAATCGTCTTATAGATAATGTTTTTTTTTTTATTATATTGGGAGGCGGACGAGCGTGTGGGCCACCTGATGGTAAGTGGTCACCAACGTCCATAGACAATGGCATTGTAAGAAATGTTAACCATCGCTTACATCGCCAATGCGCCACCAACCTTGGGAACTAAGATGTTATGTCCCTTGTGCCTGTAATTACACTGGCTCACTCACCCTTCAAACCGGAACACAACAATACTAAGTACTGCTGTTTTGCGGTAGAATATCTGATGAGCGGGTGGTACCTACCCAGACGAGCTTCCACAAAGCTCTACCACCGAGTGAATGTACACTTTACTTGATAATTACAAAACGCCTAGTTCATTTCGTACCAAAATCTAATAAATGTCGATATTCTCAAAGAAGTTGTACAAATAGGCAACTAATATTAAAGGAATATTAAGTAAGTTTTTAATATAGTTAAATTAGTTTGTCCAAGTTCGCTACATGAGTCTCCGGGGGTCACGGCGCGTGTCTCGAAGTCAAAATCCAATTAAAGTTAGCTCTAGTGCCAACGAAGCGTTATCGATAAGTGTCACTATGGTCCAGTAATGAGAAGTCTTAATTTTGAATATTCGACGTACAATACTTGAGCATTTTAAAAGACATGACTCTAAAAAGACAAATATTAAAAAGAAGTCGATTTCAGAAATATCTACATTGTGATGTCCTCAGAGATTCGTTCTGTGTTTCGAGACAGATGTCTTGTGAGGATGCATGTAATTGTGTACGAATATTCATAAGTTAACTTTGTGGTATGTGGAAACCACCCACTCATCGAATATTCTACCGGCGTAAAGCAATAATTAGTACAGTGTAACTACAAACACAAGGGACGTAATATCTAGTTTCTTAAGGTTGGTGGCGCGTTGATGATGTAAGGGATGGTTCACATTTCTTACAATGTCAATGATTGCTTGATAATTTTTTATTTAAAAAAATGTTTCTTAGGTCATATATTTAAAAAACAAAACGAAATAAATTCCAAGCAAATTTCCTTCAACGCGAAATGGCATAATTAATGTAAGTCAGGTTTTATTAATAGTTATTTAGCAGTTTGCTTACAAACTCCTTCGATGGTCTATTTTTAGCATATTTTTTGTCCTCCAGACCGATTTCGGTCACGGCGGCCAAGCTCTCAAGAGAGATTAGCCAACTGCGCAGGAGATATTATAGTGCACAACTGTGTGCACAAACGCAGGTGCACTCACTATTCCCTAGCTCTCATAATCCGATGGGACGACAGTCCGACACGAACGGAAAGAGTTCAGGCGCAGGACTCGCTTTACGTGCTTTCCGAGGCACGGGAGTGTACACACTTCCAACTTCCAGACTCCGGGCTGCTACTGAGAATTTTCTGACAGAAAAACCCAATAACTATTTATTGGCCCGACCTGGGTATTGAACCCAGGACCACCGGGTCTGCGGCCTTATATCTAGCCACTAGACCAACGAGGCAGTCAATTGCATTATATTATGTTAACAAATAAACATTTTATTTTATTAGTTGTATTTCGTCACTCTGGTGTCTACTCAGCTCATAAGAATTCATATCCGAATAAAATAAAAATATTGTCATCGTAATATGTTATAATTATTATATACTGCTACCATTTTACTCATTCTATGTTAAGTTTCCTTATTTAATTCGCTATAGCGATGTGTGATATATCCAACAACTCAATTTGAAGCGAAACACATAAAAAACGTACTTTTAACGCTGACCCAGATCTCCAGAAATCATTGGGGCTCGTTTGTTAAAAAAATATGTTTAGGGTATGACATTTGTCTAATTTTAAAACTGTATATGACCTTAAAGATGTATGTAAGGTCAAATCCGTAGTACATCTATTTATTTTTGAAGGTTAATTTTCATGTAGAAGTGTCAATGCCGAATCATTCCTGTTTGCATTTTAAAATTTGTAATGAAAAAATTATGTTGATTTGTTCAATAATTTATGATTATTAATAAAATTAATACGCAATTTGATACTTGTTCAAGTTCAAGTTGAGCCAATCAAATAATTTTATATCTGTCCCGAATTAAGTTATGTACAAATACTTCAATGAAAAATTAAAAATATTATATTATTGTATTGAAAAATATTGTCAAGTGCTGCGTTGCCGCATTTACGTGTCCAATATGTTGGACGTACTGAGTTGAACAGCAGTTCACAGAACGCTACTGAAACGTCAAAAGTTAACCACGAATACCTCCATAACGACATCGGGAAAATAATGTTTTTCGTGAAAAAAACAAAATATGTATGAAGTTTCTGAAAATATTTTTTTTTACCATGCATTGACTACGATACTTATTCTTTTTTATAATTTTAGTGCGATTTCGTTAACTTCCGGTACGAATAACACGGAGTTAATTGAGGCCTTTATTCTTAAATATTTCCTTCAAATCATCTAAGGCTAAGTGCCTTTTTCGTTTTTAAATCGATGCAGCGTGATCAACTCTATCATATATTCCAAATTCATGGAAATTTAGAAAAGTAGATATATTTTACACACATCCTTAATAATTTGTCTCGTTGAATGAAATGACATGCCGTCCGGGAAAATGGGAGAGTCTACCCACGCGTCTTAATATGTAAATGACGTAATACAAAATCCTTTCTTAGTGCGTCTTTATTTACATTACAAAACGATGGTATCCCAAATTTCAACTTCATATGCCGTATAAATTAAGCTGTGAGATATTTATCAATGAGAATATTAAAAAAATAGATTTTAAAGTACATATTTTGTTTAACTATATTATTTAAGTAACCTTTTTATGTACAAGCTTATATGATATATAAGCTTATATGCGTAGGAATATTTTTAGGAATGTGTTTGTAAAAGTTAAATTATTAAAATTAATAAACAGCGTTTTTCTATTTATTTTGACTTGTATAATTAATTAGTTGATTACTGATAAATTAATTATTGTTAAAAATTTAAATCAATAACAACAAAGATGCACATTTCATAAAATATACTATACACATATAAAAAAGTGTATTATATAATATTTAAAATTAAATATAGTTTCGACCTAAATAAATCCACTGAAATGTTAATTTTCCCACGGCGACATAATCTTAAACTGTCGCATAAAGGTGTTAAACGGGGTACGTTTATTATGTCGTGCGCTCCCATTAACTTGCGGTGAGTAAATCCTAATGTCCACTGAATAAATGAAGCCAATAATCAAAAATTATAATATATAAGCTACTGTGTCTGTTAAATCAATAGGTAGTTGAAGATTAAAAGACTAGGATAAAAGTTTTCACTAGAAAGATATCATATCAACAACAACGTAAACGCAGCGAAATGCTGCGCTATGTTGGAAGGATGACTGAGAATTCCGTCTCGATATTAAAATTCAGGTAGAACCACAGAACCGTTTTAATAATGGATCCTATGACATAATACGATTTATATGTTACTATAAATTATGAAGCAGTGTTTCCATTCCGTAGTTTATTAATACGAAGAGCTTGGTTGTTGTGATTTTTTTTTTATAGCTTATTAATTTACGCCTCGGTTTGGCGTGTGAGAAAGGGACAGACAGAAAGGGACCCTTTTTCCTTTTCTGTACCCAGTAAATTACCGTTTGCTTCTTTTCATTTTATATAGTATTTAATATTTGATATATAAATGAATGTTGGCATATATCTGTTTGTAATAGACTTCGACAGCGCTTGACCGATTTCCATGAAAGCTGGTACATATATTTTTATGTTCCATGGAGAAAGTTTTTATAGTAATATAATGCCTTTTTTTTTTTTTTTTTTTTTTCGCTGGGAAAACGCATGACGCGTTTCCCCCCACGGGAACAGTGGGGGGGGTATGTGGGGCTCGCCATATGTCCAAGGCACCGAGTGTGCCCCGGTCATCGGAATACCCACTAAAAACCCAGCGGTACCCTTCCCGTCTTAACGGGAGCGCCACGGGATCGCTTGCGCATGCTACCGTGACGCTCCGACGGCCGGCCCGCCTATGCGGGCCTCCATTCACTAGGGAGGAATCCCAGGGTACTGGGAACCCCCCTAGTCCCGGCGGCGCCTATTGTGGCGGGGGGAGAAGGTGCGCAAAGCGCCGCTTTCTTCTCCCCAGTCTTCTGCGGCGGAGCGGATCCGCAGCGGCATCTTCCTCCCGCTCCCGCTCCGCGGCCTCCTTCTGCGACATCACACTTTCACAGAAGGAGACCATCTCCGACCAGCACCTCTCGCTTCCGAGCATCGCGTTGATGATGCTCGGCAGGGAAAGGTCTCCGCCTACAACCGCCGCCAGGGAATGCCTCTGGGGCCCCCACGCGGCACACTCCGTCAGGGTGTGATGCGCCGTATCAAATGGCGCACCACACTTGTGGCAGGAGGGTGACACCTCCCGCCGCGCTATCTTGTGCAGGTACTTACCGAAGCATCCGTGTCCGGTAAGTACCTGTGTTAACCTGAACGAGAGCGTGCCTCGTTTCCTTCTGACCCAGCGACTCAAGTGGGGACGTATCGCCTCCACTGTCGCCAGGCCCGCCGTGGGGGACCCGAGGTCCTCCTCCCATCGGGTGATCAGAGCTTGCTGGGCTAGAGCCCTGATCCGCCCGACTTCCGCCGACCCTGGACGGTCACCGCGTTCCCTCGCCTCGGCCCGGAAGCGGTACACCTCCGCGAGCACTTCCGCCTGGAGCTCCCAGGGCGGATCACCCGCGAGGAGGGTCGCCATAGTAATATAATGCCTGTGTTATAACGGTAACAGCCGGCTGATGTAAATTTAAATATAAAAAATACATAATACATACTTTTATTATATATATATAATACACCCGGACTCGTGACGGAAATCAAACCCGCAACCCCGAAATGGAAGATTTTTTGTAGTATCCATTTAGTAATAATTCGCCACTAGATGGCAGTGCAGTCAACTTTTATGCGTTCAACTGATCACCATAATAATTGATATACGTTAACAGGACAGCGTAAGTCGGATTATATGTACTAGTAATATATATATACACTTATGTTCGTCTACGCAATTCTCTGGAATTAGTTATTATAACTTATATCAAATGCAGTTCTATTATGTAAGAAATCACTTACTATATTCTTTAGTTACCCGTGAATTGTTGACAACCGACTTATGTGATACACTACTTTGATTCGCGTATTCTTAAAATGTTACAATTATAATAGGCAATGTCGCATTTCACTTTCTGACATTACACGACCGTTTTCTGCGGTGAGTTTAGAGTTTGTTCTTACAAAATCGCCTTACTACTCTAAACGCTAACATGAACGATAATAAATAACTATCCGATATTTTTTACTGGTAATATTAAAGATATCCAAAATGACTACCAAACAAAAACAAAGAAATCGATTGACAAACAAAAGTGAAAAAGATAATAATGTGTTTGTTTTGTCGTCGCTTTTTTTAAATGTGTAGATATTTTATTTCAGAATGTAAGAAAGTATTCTGAAAATGTGATCATGTGTTATTTTAATTTAAAAGGATATATCTCTTTGTATTGAATCCTCAGGACAAGTTAAGATATTGTTTTAATAGAAGAAGAAGAGATCAAACGTTTCTCACGCTTCGTGACACTCGAAAAAGTAAAATAACAATAACAATGTAGGCCTATTGTCTCATCTTTTTTTTGGACTTTTTCATACGTGTGTGAATAAATTTTGTCTTTTACGAGTACAACCGACTCGAGTGGTTCCGCTGTGGCAATTTGCTCGCATTACGAAAATTCCCTTCACGCTTAAATGTTTACGTCTTGAATTTTGATACATTCACTGTTGGACTGACATAAAATATAAAATATTTTTTTGCTAATTTGAAAAATATAACGAGAGAGGATAGTTTCACTGCGTATTGCAGTTAATGCACGATAAATGTTTAGAAATTGTTTACAAAATGTATTTTTAACGCCTTTTGAAGCAAGCTAGTATAATTTTGATTGCTTATTTATGTTTAACAGTTTTATTTGATGTGAAACATCATTTGTACGTACGAGGCGCGTATCTACTTTGTTGCTAATTAAAATTATAATAATACGAGAAACATATTTATCTTAATAAGGAAAGCTTGTATTGTTTATTTATTAATTGCGTGATGCTATTTATAAATGACTTAATTCGCCATCATTTTCCATGTTTCACATCTTCCACATTTCTTATTATTAACAGTACATTCACGGTATTTAATAACATTATTTATGATACATAGATAGATGTATAAGTAAAAGAGCCTACTAGGATAATTACGACGTTACTCGCAAACGTTGCTTAGTGACTGATTGCTTAAACATTAATTTATCCCTTCTGTCATTATTGATTTGACATTTGAAAAATGAAGACGGCACTGTTTAACTAATCACCCTTCAAATTTTTTAAATAAGGCCGTTAATATACAGTATCCTAAACCATTTAAATTATGACATTTCATCTTTAAATAACTTTATTTATAGCGTATTTAGTTTGTAAATATCTTTGTAAGTAATACGAGAGTAATACCAATAAAACTAAAGCATATGCATGGAGGTTTCCATTAAGGCATCATCACGTCGGCAGATGGAATCCTAACTATGCGAGCGAGGTTAAATACAGCGGCAGGTCGACTTATTAAAACCTACCTCCCTTTACCGTGTTTATGTTTAAATCGTTACGTTTTACGATTTTACGCTCTTACTTTACAGCTTTGAATCTCTTGTGTATTTTCAAATGACTTCGCTCAATATTACAATTTAATCTCCTATGTATTAGAAACGTAGTTGGTTAAAGTTCAATATTATACCACATTTATCTTGCCTGAATTCGTTTGAACATTACTGCTACTTATTTTTGACAAATGGGCTGAGTATAGGGATTATGTCTTACAGGAATATACGGCTATAGGGTCGCAAAGATAGAAAGATTTTCCTTTTTTAACCAGAACTCCTACGAACTTCAAATATACATAAAAACTTTAACTTTCTCGTATTCCCGAGGGTCTCGGGAGTTACTATTTGTGATACCCGAAAATAAAAAATGTCTATGGTACGTAATAAAATAAACCTGATATAAAATCTGACATCGCAAAATAATTTAAAAAAAAAGAAGTCTCTTTGTCAGTTATTTCTAATAATATATTTATACATATATTTTAAAAGGAAGCTAAAAGTCAGTTCACCCGAGGATGTGTTATATTGACACGCTCCGTGTCAATATAACACATCCTCTCTAAACCGAACCGAAGGCGGCCGTGGTTTTAGTGGATATGAATCCCACATAACCCAGTTTCATCCCCAAGGGCCCGTGTACCATTCTGAATATGTCAACAGCTATAAAAAACGCTTGTGAGCTGGGATGCAGACATATAAGTTTTTAGTGCTTGATAATAAAAAAAGCAACCTGCCTTGGTTCAATGTTTTACGCTGATAACCGTAGTTTTAGGATGTATAGTTTTACATCTTTTGCAAAAATAATTGATTTAAAAAAGTGAATATTATAGCAGTTACGTATTATATGATATCACAGACCATAAAGTTTATTATAGTAGTAGATAATATGCAGTATTTGTGTTCACATTTTTTGTTTTCAGTACAATGTTTTTTTTTCCATAAATGAAAGTGTAAAAGTCATCTAATTCGTGAATCGTCTCCTTGAAACACATTTCGACAAAATTATTATTTTATTATAAAATAAATATTATCGTGGAATGGTTCAATGCTTTCGTATTACGTGACCCTCGTCATAACGACATTTAAGTTTTCGTTGCGAATTTTTTTTTTTCTATGAGGAATATGGCAAATTTCTTTAGTAGTTTTGCAAAATTATAATTTTATTGGATATTTTATAAAATTTTGAATATACTTAAAGTATGGCACGAGTAACATGTAGAAGTGGGCAATAATGAAAAAAAAAACATTTACAGACTGATATTATAGCAACAAATACAATGTGTTATTATCTATTGTATATATTATTATTAACATAAGACAACATAAATATACAACCTTTGTACTTTGCACCTTAAGGACAAGTGATATAAATTAATGCTTTCGTGAACGTTTTTTTACGTCAAGAAAATTTCAGAATTTGCACTCATAATTGACCCTAAAACTTTTCTCTCAACAAACACAAGGTTTCGCTTAAAAAATAAGTATATTCACTTACGTACTATATGAGAACTAAGAGTACTTACTTTTAATAAAGGTGAAGTCTTAAAAAATATGAACCTCTTTATAATATATCTAAAACAAGAAACATGACATAAACATAGTCATATTTACCGTCTACTAAATTTACATAATGCAGTACAATTTGACACAGCTTAGGAGAGCGACGAGTCATTTAAATTGTAATTTGGACAAAATACACAAAATAAACAGACTTTACATAAAGGTATATTGAGTATTATTTTTAGCCGGGTATTAAATATAACAAACCATTAAAATATAACAAAATAAAATAAAAGTTATTACGTACAGAAAAAGTATAATATTTAATTTTTAGCAAGTAATGAAATCTATTACGTTTTCTCAATAAAAAGCAAGTTGATAAACGAATACATAGTATTTTTGACCCTTTTTTTTCGCTGGAAAAACGCCTTTACGCGTTTCCCCCACATGATGTGGGGGTATGAGGAGCTCGCCGGCACTGAAGGCGCCGGAATACCCACTAAAAATCCGGCAGTACCCACTTCGTCTTTTCGGGGGACGTCACGGGATCGCTTGCGTATACTACCATGACGTCCCGACGGTAGGCCCACCTCTGGGGGCCTCCAAATCCTAGGGGGTTCTCAGGGTACAGATACCCTCTAGCCCCAGCGATACTTACGGAGAAGGTGTGCATAGCGCAGACGCCTTCTTCCCTCTTCTTTGGTGAAGCGGATCAGCGGCAGCACTGTTCTCGCGCTCCCGCTCCGCGGCTTCCTTCTGCAACATGACATTTTCACAGAATGAGACCATCTCCTTGCAGCACCTCTCGCTGCCGATCATGGCGTTTATCACGCTAGGTCTTAGTATTTTTGACCCTACAATACCCCTATAATAAACTGCGAAGATAAGATAAGTAAGTTGGTATTTCTTACGCAGGTAATGACCGGTCACGGTTGTTTTGGAGAATACCTGTGTAAGATAGGACGCGAGTCGACGGCGATGTGTCACCACTGTGGCGCGGACTGGGACACCGCTCAGCACACGTTGGAGATATGTCCCGCGTGGAGTGCGGAGAGGGAGATCCTGGTCCGTGAAGTCGGACAAGACCTGTCCCTGCAAGCAATCGTGTCGGCGATGCTCTGCAGGGAATCGGCGTGGAGGGCTGTAGCCTCATTCTGTGAGATCGATCCTGCTCGGCGGAGACGACATCGGCGTCGTCTTGGCCCTCCCACAGTCCCAACGTCCGGGGCTTTAAATATAGGGCGTAACCCTGGGGCCGTGGATGCGTGAGGTAGGGGCCTCACGTGTCCAATTTCAAACGGCCCTGAGGAGGGCGACAGCCGGAATGGCCTCGCGCTGCCGCACGCACTAGCGAGGAGTGCGGAGCGGGAGGGATTACCTTCGCCCCCTGAGGAGAGCTCCGCCGAGCAACGATCGGAGCACAGCATGGGAGGGGCTGCGGATGCGTTATATCACCACGATCCCGCAGCCTCTCCGATCCGTGCCGAGGACGGCCATCGCAGTGGTTTTAGTGGGTAAGAATCCCACATAACCCGGTTCCTCCCCCAAGAGAGTCAGGTACCTTTATGAAGGTTTCCACAGCGTGAAATAAAAAAAAAAAAAAAAAAGTAAGTTGGTATTTGAACCAAGATTTCCTTCACCGTCAAGCACGAGATGAATTATAATCACAAATTAAGCACATGAGATTCAGTGGTGCTTGCCCGGGTTTGAACCCACGCTCATCGGTTAAGATTCACGCGTTCTTACACTGAGCCTTCTCGGCTTTTTCAGGCTTTAATTTTTACTTTAGTTTTATTTTTTATCTGTTGTGATGCGAAAAAACATATTCTAGTAAATCCAATTTTCTGGAGTAGTAAAACATGCGAAGTCTTTTCGTACGAATCAACATTTTATTCCATCCGAACATTTTACTACGTACCCCTATCTTATATGACTTATATCGTTCGATATAAAAGAAAGAGTAAGACTATGCTAAATAAATCGTCGATACTTCAACTATTTAGTGAACTACTTAAATTTATCAAAATCAATAATCAATTATACTATACTAAAAATTATTGTATTGGTAAGCATTTTTTTCCATGAAAAATATATAATTGAATTTATTATCATTTTATATACCTAATCAAAATTCACATAATTGTAATATTTTTTCAGTGATAAGAATTTAATTGAATTGAATTTTAATATTCATTGCAAAAGTTAAACCCTGTTAAACCGTAAGTAGAGACACCCAAATAATATAATTGCCCCAATTTTACACCCAATTTACGTACATATATCCCTTAACCGATCCTTAAGTAAGTTTTATGTTAGTTAAAGTACCAGGTCATGAGAAACAAGGTTTAATTAATCCAGCTGGACCCTAATAAGTTTAAAGAGATTCTCACCCTTTCCATTAGAGTTTGATCCTTTGTAATAGTTTTACATAAAAATCCTTAATATGTTTTTGTTTTTAATATTATTGAATTATGAATAGTATTTTAATAAATATTCGCTTGGTTTTGACGAACACAATACATAGACACTGCGATACTATATATGGACACTTTAAACGTGTGATTATTTAAGATTTCATGCTTAGTTATTGAACAGTTAGCCTGAAAGATGAGATAAGTTGTTTGTTGAAAAATAATTAACTTTTTCTTCCTATTACATTGATAAGAACGAAGGCATATAAATTACGGAAATTACGCGAAAAATAGTTTAACGCGAAATCGCCTTGATTTTATTTGCATCTATATTTACATTAATTATATTTTTTTAACATATATACGAAATATAACAATGTTATGTCCTCTTAGTTGATTTTTAAATTAATGACAATCATAATGAAAATCTTTGCTTCATCGAATCCTTTTCTACTTTTTCATCTTAAAGCGATATTCATTAAATACGTTTAGGCATTTAAATGTATATGACATATGTATTACAAATGTTATTTCAATATAAATATAATTTAGCGTAAATATCTTAGAGTGACAAGATTAGAAGTTATTTTGGTTTGAGGTGTGTCAGCATTTAACGCGTCTGGGATCATTGAGAGCTTTAATTAAAACGGCTTGCGGTCTTGCCTTTGTACCTAACAATTTTAATATGCGGGAGGAGTAGGAAATATTATCCTGCCAACGTCGTGTTAATGAGAGCACCCAGTCTTATGAACGGGTATTTTTCACACCTTTGAACAATTTTTTTTTTTAATTAATTCGAGACTATGCGTATTTTTTATACGTATGAATAAACGATGTTAATCTTCTTTATGTTCTACTGGAACAATTTGTCCTGAGATCGGTTATTACGTCAGATATGTTTACTTATTATATATTCTAAGTATTGATGGAGAAAGTTATTGTAGATTGCACAAGAAAGGGATTTTATCTAGATAATCTATCAAGTTATTCATGTTCTCCGTCAAAATACTTTAACTAAACTTTACTCAAAGAAATTGTCAAACTTTTGAATAATGTGCATACTTTACATAATCTTAAATCTTCGTGAAGTTCTTAGGACACTTTAATATGGTTTCAATTTAACGGCATAATCAGATATTCTATAAGAATTTTATGAAAATAATAACACATGCAAACAAATGCAAAAAATCGGCAGAATTTTATGCGACGCATATAGTAAATGATTCCATTCAATACTCGGTAGCAGGACTTTGTCCTAACCTGTTTGGGTCATACATTGTATCACCAAGCAGCGATACTTAGTATTATTGTGTTTCGGTTTAAAAGGTAAGTGAACCAGTGTATACAGGCACAAGTTACATAACATCTTAGTTCCCAAGGTTGGTGGCACAATTGCGATGAAAAGAATGGTTGATATATTTTGCAGCGTTAATGTGTATAAGCGTTGGTGGCCATTTAACATCAGACGGCCCACTTATCAGTTTGGTAAAACAATATAATAAATTTTACATAATACAATAAATATGTAAATCTTAACCGAAGATTGAGGATTCAAACCCTTGGAATAAGCTCTAAATTTTCATGTGCTTATTTATTTTTATAATTTACCTTATGCTTAGCGGTGAAGAAAATCATCGTAAAGAAACCCTCATGTGTCGGATGAACAACAATCAGATGTGTAGCCAACAGCCCGCGGCAGCATGGTGGCATAAGCTCAAAACCTTAACCAGCAGTGTAACATTTACAAGCTGTTTCTTTATCTTTTTTTGCTTAATAAGATTTAGTGAAATTGAAAGATGTATTTTTGGAGACATCGCGTGACCCAAAATTAGGGCTTTTAATTTTAAAGTTTCAAAAATTTAATTAAAGATACTTACATAATTTCTAAAAATTTTAAAAATTAATTATTATTGAATTAAAACAGAATTAAATATAATAATGAATAAATGTTCATGCTCAGGGGCGGATTTCATACCTTGGTTGGCCTAGGCCGATGGAAGGTATGGGCGGACGCTCTGAGTGCCCGAAACGTGGCCTCGCTGCGACGTCCGCAGCGGGCCATGGCGCTCAGGGCGGCTCGGGCGTACCGCACGGTGTCTTACACGGCGGCCACCTTGCTTTCCGGAAGCCCGCCATGGGACCTCGAGGCCGAGATCTACTCGAGTGTCTACTGGCGGGTCAAGGAAGCAGGAGCGGAGGGAAACCGGCCCCACCCGCGTGAGGTCCAGCAGTGGCGGGAGGAGGCCCGCGAGAACCTCTTCCTAAAATGGGCGGAGAGGCTACGAGTTCCGGGAGCGAGTGCGGAACTCGTAGCGGCCATTCGGCCAGTATTGAAGGAGTGGGTCGAGCGTAAGCACGGCCCACTCACGTACCACCTGACGCAGCTCATGACCGGGCACGGCTGCTTCGCCAAATACTTGTGCGAAGTGGTCGGGAGAGAGCCGTCGGTGGTATGTCACCATTGTGGCGATGGAGCCGTGGACACGGCCGAGCACACGCGCGCAGAGTGCCCAGCTTGGGCGGAGCCTCGCGCAGCCCTGTCCACGGTTTTCGGACGAGATCTTTCGCTTCCCGCCATTGCAAGGAAAATGGCGGGAAGCAAAGAGGCCTGGGCGGCATTTTCCTCTTTCTGCGACACTGTGATGTCGCAGAAAGAGGCAGCAGAACGGCAGCGGGAGGACGACATCAACTCCCTCCCGCTGCGCCGAAGGCGGCCTGGTCGGCGGCGACGTGCGTATGCAGGTCGCACGTTGCCGCATTGACCTGGCCTAGAGCGTGGTTGGCGGCGGAGCCAGTTATCTGATCCGCCGCGGGGCGTCAAGCCCTGACGCCCGGCCTCCAGTGGCGGACTCGGGGGAGTCCGTCACGGCACAGACGGAGGCGGAGATGGAAGGCGCGCCCTAACATCCTGGCGCGCCTTTGAGGCGGGTCGCCTGTTAGCGACTGCCGCTGGCAGGGTCGCGGTGGCAAGCTAACGCGTTCCCGTGGCCCTGCCGCCTTGCGGAGAGGCGGAATTTCGAGGAGGTTTTAGTGGGTAGGACGGGGCCTTCTGCCCCGTGAGTCCCACATACCCGTCCCGGTCCCCCGACCGGGCGGCAGGCGTAAATGCCTTTCCTCCTCGTTAAACAAAAAAAAAAAAAAAAAAAAAAAAAAAAAAAAAAAAAAAAAAAAAAGGCCGATGGAAGGTAGCCGCTCTCCTGATAGTTGTTTCTTTTTTAATTAGGAATCCTTACATGGGTATTTTTTTCGACATTCTATGGACACATTTTTTAAACGTTGGGGTGTGACTTGTGCTTGCGTGCACAGAGGACGCGGCTACTATAAAAAACTCTTCATACTATTACACTAAACATTACACATATAAAAACACATTAAATGCATAAAATGTTTCATTTTGTAAAATAATAAATTTCCTCAAGCGTCCTCATTATACAAACCACTATGATGTTTTATATCAGTTAACATAAATTAATTCTCAAAAGTAGCTAAACGTTGTGAAGTAGTAGTTAATTAATTTAAAATCTACTACGTTGGCTATTTAAACTAACACTTTATTAGCATTTTGCATTTTACACCGGTAATAGCCGCTGGCAGTGTTGTACTAGAGATAATGAAAATCTTCAAGATCTTAAATATAAAAGTACAGTTAATATTATACTCGATGCAGTTAAAATATTAATATCTTGGCTCAAAATTAGTGAAATAAATCTTAATGTGAAATATTTTTTTCAGGAACACAAATGTATTTAAACTTCAAAAGCAAAACATCTAAATACAAAATTTAAACCAAATCATTAAAGCCATTTCCATGTTACATATTATGTACATATAACGATTACGGACATAACTCAACAAATAAAAAATAAAAAAATTACAAGTTTTTGTCGTACCGTCGTGACATTTGTAGGTCTATATTTCATTCATAAACGAAAAGACGACGTGATGCTCGCGCGCGCTTAATCTTTGCGATGCGCGTAGATTTATAAATGTTCAAGCGGGAAATTAAATTAATACTCATTTTTGTATGAAAATAAAATCTAACAAATTATCAAAAGTCGTAGAACAAAAGTTGTTGCTTATGGTGTTAGCTATCTAGTCCTGCTAGGTTGCTGAGTCGTTACAAATAACCCTGTATACACACTTAAATGAGCAATGTCAATTTATCCCATAACGAACCTGTTTATAATAACATTAAATTTTGAATTTATAAATCTATTTTCCTCTCCAGCTGATGTGAGTAAAGCTTATGTAACAAGAGGGTTTCACAAAGGCCCCATGGGGCGGAGTCGACCTACGACTCTCACATTGCAAGATGATCTTATGACGCTGTATACATATGATCTATTGAAGCTTTAAATTAAAGGAAATTGTATTAATTACATTTTTTCCCTTCATTTGTAATTTCAGATTCTGAGTCAATTATTTTAACGATGTGATTGGATCATTCGTTTAGATTTAAAAGGTTATGAACTTAATTAAATTCGGAGATTTACGACCAGGTATAAAGTAACTTGTTTTCGTTTAATACCGCTAATATTTAAATAACGTTGAGACCCATGATTTAATCTTCTCAAACACTTTTAGCTCAGATTAATATTAAATTGAATTCTATCAAATAACGTTTTAAAGCTAACCGTAAAAATTTGAGGTTACAAAATAAACGTTACTTTTTTCTGAAATATGTTCTCGTTGTAAACTAAATAGTCCACATGGCTACTAAAAGGAATTGAAATAATCATAAACTGTGAATGAATCATCTTTTCCAGGCGGTATATTTTTAACTCACAACGATCTTTAATCTTGTAGGATTTGTCTCTTTTCAATTGCTATAAATTTTGTATCTACTTTATAAATACCGGGTAGATTAAACCAATTTCGGCTTAAAATACCTCAACAATATACATCCTCAATTCGTCTATGATTTGTCTATGATCACATTAGTACATAATTACCAATGTCATAAGTACTATTTATTGTTTTTATTTTCCGTAACTGTACATTTTTCTAAAACAATATAATGTGATGCAGTATGGCGAGAATGGCGAAGTACAATGTATTATCGTTGAGCGATAGTTGGACTGGCAGGAGAAATCCCTTGAGATTATTGTGATTGATTATAATATTCTTATCTTAAACAAGTTCGAGGATTTGTTTTAAAAAAATATTCGTTTCTATGCACGAGAAAACAAAGGAAAATAAACAACATGAAGTCAATCAATAGGAAATGATTAATCAATAGCTTATAGTACGAGATCCGAATGCAAGATTACTACGTTCATAGCGTACACAATCCAAATCTAATTTTTTTTGTATAATTATAAAAGTGAGAATCTATTTTTGCCAGGTTGCCAATTAAAATTTTCCCGCGAGTACTTTTAATTAAAATATTATTTATTGACATGTTCCAAAAAATTTCATTTCAATACAATCCACTCCATAGGAGTGTATGTAAATAACTCGGAAAGGTATGGTTGCTGTTACCCAGTCGACCGCAACCTATTCGCAGCCAGGTTTAAACAGGTAATATTGATACGTACATGACGTATCTTTTATATATCAAATTGAAGCAAATTTTTTTTCTTCGCACGACAAAATACCTCTGCATGTGTAAAATTACCCGCAAATAGGGGTTGCCTGCTGTTAAAGATTGATTAAAGTGAAAGAGAGTTCACGCGTTACATCGGTAGTCTGTTTTAATAAGTGTAATTATTTTTAGAATATATTATAGCTATATCGTGAGCTAGCTATTATCCGGGCGCTTTTTAATTATTATTTTTTTAATCCGTATCTCCGTATCCGTTATCTTATTCCAAAAAGTAGTTGACTTATATGCCAAGAACCATAGCAATCCATCTAACCTTCGGATCAATTTATATTAATAGTTATTTAATTACAAATGTTCGCTCTAACTACAGAGAAATGTATTAATAATTGTATTAACAAATTTAAATCAAAATGTTTCTCGTTTAAAATATGTCAACTCCATAGCTGGAGTGTGAGAAATCTCATAGGCCTTGATCCAAATAATGAAAATCTATTTATTTGGGCTTACTATCAAGATAGTGTTGAGTTGCTTTATAATTTATGATTCAGCTTATCCTTGGAGAAATTTACAACTTTGTATCGAAACACTTCAAATCTAAAATGAGTCAATTCCATTGAGGGAGCGTCGCAAATCTCATTCAGGTAGCTCCTATATTTATACGTAGATGTTTCATCAGATCACCCTGGGGAGATTTCCGTTTGTAGGATTACGGAATAAACGTTTTAGAAGTCACTTAGTTTCTGTATTTATGAGCATCTTTAAGGTCTCGGATGGTCCCAGTTTGTTCATAATGTAAGATACAATATTGAATACGCGTGGGATGATAGTTTTCTTGATATAAAAGTTTGCAGTCGCTGTAACAGTTTTGGCAGCGCTCGCCAAGAGAACGTGCAGCGTCTGGCTAGTATTCTTCGATTACGTTTAAGATGTGATTACTTAAATAAATATATTTTATCATTATTCATATTAATGTATAAACGGTAAGTGTATATTTTTGCATTATTAGTTACAATAAACTTTTAAAACCATATATCTCCTGAACTAATAGAGAGCACCTATTACATATATACATATATCAAATTACTCGGAAAAATGTGTTGAATAAAATATTTCAAAATGAATAAAATCGGAGGTGACGCCCGTTTTCTGTAGGTTTACCGAACCTTGTAATTTTATAATATTAGCAGTGGCGTAGCATAGGTCACTAGCATCCGGTACGGGTCCGAAATTTGTCGCCATCTTATTTCTGCGATTTATTATAAAAAATTGGGACATTTTAAAAAGTGTACTCTTATAATACTAACCTGAAAAGTGAAAATGACATTTGTTGATATATTGACAACATGTGTAAAAAAAATTTATTAAAATTAATTGATATTATTGCATTTTATTCTACCGGTATACAAATATTGTATGGTGCGGACCGCAAATGCTACGACACTGAGTATCAGTATTAGCTTGATGTATGTAACACAAACAAATGTACACAACAACAATTTATGTAGCTCCAAACGTTTTATAGACATTGATTGTGTAAGAAGTGAAGTTATGTACGAGTAATATAATACAATAAGGTTTATAGTACTGTAAAATATTGTATTATAGATTATGCAAGAAAACTTATATTAAAAAGATAAAACTACACCTTTTTTGACACCATTACAAGGAGCTCGAACACGATACCTCTGCTATAAGTTGATTTGGAATGATGCTGCGGTGTTTGGCCGAGCCTACCATGCTATTATATATAGGTATAAAGTCAAAACGTAGATAGTCATTTAGTTCAAAAAACAACTCATATTCTTTACAGTATTTAAATTAACCATTTACGATTGACACAATATGATATAATATGAGCTCTTAAAAAAAACTACCAAGTTTCGTTTAAGCAGAATCTACATGCGGAACCGGTACAAATGGTAGCTTTTCATTACCTGTTTTCAAATAACTGTAACTGATAGTACTTTTTCCTTTACTTATGATTAACTACATCATTAAACTAACGACAGATTCAAGGGTGGATCTGCACTGGTAGGATTCAAAATGTGCAGATTTCCTTACGATAATAGCAAATAACACAAGCTAAAAAACAAATAAATTAAAAAAATGTGAGCCGTCATGGGACGCCTGGAGAATGTGAAACATCGAATGAAATAAAATGATGACGGTTTGTTTATTCATTTAACATTTATTTTCATTAAATACAAAAAAAAATTATGCAAAAATTTATTTCATGTTGCGACAACTTAATTATTTTACTCAGTGACACTCGAAGTTGCTTGAATTAAATGAATATAAATTTATTAATTAATTAAATTAATAATTATTATAATTTTATTACATGTTTAATATGAATTACTTCGCCACACCGTACGCACTACTATGCATAATAATAATAATAAATAACTGTATATACATATATTTATATACCATCGTATAGCATGGCGATGCGTCGCCACGGAATGCGTCGCTACGCCAACAATCAGTTTGGTATAGATGTTTCACATCAATAAAAAATTGTGCGGTCGAGGGACCCCTTCGTTACTCACGTGACCTTGGGCCACTGCAATTTCACTCTACTGTCAACCCCGTAAAAGAACTTCGTTCCAAAAATAAACCTTACGAGCAAAATTTGTCGATGAATAAGATTTGAGACGGTCAATTAGGACATACAAATCAAATTAAAGTCAATTAGCCTTAATTTTAATGAAAAGAAAATTATTGGCATTTTATAAAGTTTATAGTGTATACGGAAGTATCTACGTCGAATATTGAAATAATCTACTTAGAATCCATGATTTCTTTCAAAGCTATAGAACAACGCCTAATTTAAATGAACAGCAATCATGCTCGGAAGAAAAATTTGCTCTCAAGAGAAATGTAGACAAGGCATAATTATTTCAGACGATAAATTTAAAGCACTCTGTTACACTCGTAAATTAGAGAAAGGATTTATGAAGCATTTTGTTAGCCATCAAATAAAATAGAGCTCGAGTTCTTGACTTCTTGCAAAATCAATTTATTCCCAGATAAAAATAATTCAAAGTAGGTATTACTACCATCTCTATCTCTAGGAATATCCACAATTAGTGTGCACATGACAACCGTCACACAGCCCATCCATCTTCATTGCCCATCCTTTTGCCTTATAGCTACCCACATACGTTATTCCCTATCTGTCACTGATGTGCTCTTAGATAATTATTTCATATTTTAATAATTCTCTATTTCTATTCTAATTTATAAGACATATTTTTGTTTCGGTTTGATACGTATTATTTTTCAACGCAGCACCTCAATCGGCAGTCGGCGGGATCTCTTGCTGTCGAGCGTGATCAACGTCATGCTCAGCAGCGAAGATCTCCGCCGATTGTCATCACCAGGGAATGCCTCTGGACCTCTGCCCACGCAGCACACTCCACAAGGGTGTGGTGCGTCGTGTCCAGTTGCGCACCACACTCGTGGCAGGAGGGTGATACCCCCCACCTCGCTATCCCGTGCAGGTACTTACCGAAACAGTCATGTGAGTGTGCCGCTTCTTTTTCTTCCCCAGCGACTCAAGAGGGGGCGGAGGCCTGCTGATGATGCAGGAGACCCCAGGTCCTCCTGGTTTTATTGATATTTAGCCAACATATTCAGTTTGTTCTGCAATCAATTAATACCAATTTATTTTAATTTTTAACCAACTTTTAAGTTTTAGCCAGTTTTAAAGTCCCTAAAAACTTCAATTAAGTATTTATATGACTCGTCGTAGCTATGTAATCTATATATAACTAAGTCGGCAAATATTTTGTCTCTAATGGTAATCTGACTGCTTAGAAATTACTCAATTACATTCAATAAAACGCAGAGACAATAAATAGGAAGAAATCGCTCTAGAGGTTAGTTACAATTAAAATAATGTTTATTAAATTTAAAAAAAGAATAATAAGTTATGTTGCCTTATTTCTGAGATGTATGTTTAAAATTTTGAGGAGGGTTATAAAATGTTCGTACCCAGAGCATTTAAATAATTAATAAAATAATTTTGACAGCTGTCAGTTGACACTTGAAGGAAGGTTAAATTTCAAAGTAATAGCATGTGGATATTTTTGTAAAAACAAAATATATTAAATACGGTAGGAACGCTTTACATCAAAAATTTAATTTTATTAAGTAGCTATTAGGTGCAAAGACTATAAACTTCCTAAAGGAGAAGTAGTTATATACCATTATGAAAATATCAGAGGTGAGTGCGAGATGTAAATCATAATATTATAATCTATTAAATAGATTGTTTTAAAATGCTATTAATATTTTAGCTCCCCGGTGATGAAGATTCAGGGTTGACCTGTCGCACTTACGTTTTTCAGAATGAAAGTCATACACTAGGAAATGCTTTGAAGTGTATCATAAACAAATAGTAAGTTATTTATGAATTATTTTCAAATACTAACATGTTGTCAAGTACTTATTATCCAACTTACATTTGAAACTTATGTTTCGTTATATAATAATTCATTAAATAAAATAAATACATATCACACTATTAACAAAAAAGATCTTCTTTTATCATATCGAAAGTTAGTTTTCTTGGTGTAGTTCTTACAAAACCGCATTTTATACAAACAAAGTTGCCACTCTTTCATATCTAATTTGTGTATATTCTACTGAGAAGCATTAGCAAAAACAATTATAAAATAACTTATGTCATTAGATCTACTTAATTAAATAGTATGTTTATACCATTTTCAGTGAAGATGTCCAGTTTTGTGGATACACAGTCCCTCATCCAGCTGAATCTAAAATGCATTTCCGAATACAAACCCATGAAACGCCTACTCTTGATGTATTAAAACGTGGTCTTAAAGATTTACAAAAAGTGTGTGATCACACAATAGATTTGTTTGAAAAAGAAGTAAAAGATTTTAATAAAGCTTAATTGGTTTTTTTTATTTTAAACTAGCTAATTGTTCCAGCTATGCATGGTTTGATAAGAAGAAAAAAGTGAATAGAAATAATAAATATATTTAACAATTTATATGAAGCATGGCAATATAACTAAAAAAATAGACTTAAGCCACTAGTGTTTATTATTGTTTTAGTATTATGTTTTTCCAAATTGGTTTTTCACCTCTATCAAGACTCGCTGCCACATTTTCATTAAGTAATAGGCAATGCTGCCTATTCCTCATAGGGGCTAAGGCATGTCATTGGCACCAGGTTGAATTAAATTAATACATCTGGCACTTTGTCGGACATTACTTTACTTTATTGGGATCTCCAACAAGGAATACACATCACAAGCTTACGTTACACAAGTGATGTCTATGTGCTTCCTCGATGATAGGAAACCACAGCAACCATCTTATAATATAACTAAATAAGAACTAATATTATAAATAATAAAATTTAAATTTAAGGCATAATTTATAGAGGTTTCTACCATTAAAAAATATTCATTTCATAAGTATAAACAGTGCACAAAACAATATATATATCAAGGATATTTTGTCAACATTGCAAGTTCACAATGATTTGAAGAAATGGAAAAAAATTGTAGAAAATACTTTCTAATTAAACTGACATATTTATCAGTTTAATTTCTAATGAATTATTAAATAATGTACTTATAAAAAAAATTTGCATTAAATTAGATAATGCAGTTCGATTCATACTTGATGTACACCAATGTAAATTTGTTTTGTGGCTCTAACATCATTTGGTCTTTGTAATTTAAAATATACAACATGATTTTAATGTGTTAAATTTTATTTAAAGTTGTTGTGTAAAGTATTTTGATAGATATGTACTTCTTTTGTCTCTATACTTACGTTTTATTAAAATGTGTTCTATGTACAATATCAAAAATTGTAAATGATATGTCATGTCCTACGTTCAAACTTATTGATTTACCTCGTTTATATATTTTAATTATACAACTGCATTATTTACCAGAAAAACCCATATAGTAAAATTGCATTTTCATATCTAAATTAATTTACCTTCATTTTTTGAAAAAACTATTATAAAATTTGATTCAAAATTCAACAACCATTTTTTATTAGTCTGTTATACAGATTATGTAAAATGATTGAACTTAGTTCTTCATGTTTGGATTAAAATTTACAAAATGAGTGAGCAATGTAAAATAAAACAAAAGATTTATGTAGTCAAAGATATTTATTTATCCATTTATTTAGACTTTGAATTCAGAGTATGGCGACTTGGTCAATGGGATATCCCTCCACAAATCTGGGGTAAGATAGGCGTATGTCTTGGCAATAGCGGCATAAGTTGCCTTAGCGAAGTTGCCAAGAGTACCAGTAGAACCACGAGCCGAGGTATAGCAATCTTGTACTCCAGCCATCTGAAGCAATTTCTTCGGGACTGGAGCAGATACAATACCAGTACCACGAGGAGCTGGGATCAGGCGCACAGTTACTGAACCACATTTGCCGGTAACCTACAAATAAAACCAAATAATTAGCTAGGGCAAAGAATTAAAGTAGAATAACAGATATAGTTCGATAATCAGACGCAACTAAGCTTCATAGGCTTGGCCTCAAGAGGATACCACGAATGAAATGATTGTTAAGCTCTCATCATTAAAGTCTCAGACCTACAAAATGTTAACTTTATATTAATATAAATATTATACCTTGCATGGTACAGTGTGGGGTTTGCCGATTTTGTTGCCCCAATATCCTCTTCGCACTGGGAGAACAGATAGTTTAGCCAAGATGATTGCTCCTCTAATAGCAGTTGCAACTTCCTTGCTGCATTTAACGCCAAGGCCAATATGTCCATTGTTGTCTCCAATCGCTACGAAAGCCTTAAAACGTGTACGTTGACCGGCACGAGTTTGCTTCTGGACAGGCATGATTTTAAGCACTTCATCGTTCAAAGATGCACCAAGGAAGAAATCGATGATTTCGAATTCTTTGATGGGTAAAGAGAACAGATAAATGCTCTCCAGTTTATCAATCTTTCCTTCTCTGACGAGGCGACCCAACTTTGTTACGGGCACCCATTCCTTTTGGTCTTCCTTCCCGCGTCCACGGCCACGACCGCGACCGCGACCGCGTCCACGAGGACCACCACGTCCTCTATCGCCTCCACGAGATCCAAAGCCACCGCGAAAACCGCCACGTCCACCGGCTGGAGCTGCGTCCGCCATTCTGTAACGAAGTAGCACACAGCATATTTAACCAAAAATTTTAAAACACGATACTTCAACTGCTGATTTATATTAATCAGACGCGTTAAGGCCATCACCGTGTAAACACTATGGTAGGATACCACGAATGAAATAGTTATTTTGGCTTCATCATATAAATATGTAACTCACCACGTGGTTTGAGGTTATATACAATTAAACCATTCTTCAAAAATTTATTATATCTCATGTACTGTATATGGTTTAATTTTTTTTAACTACAACCATTATTTGCAAAATATATAACGTTATTTTATAACTAGGAAAATAATTAAGTACTTACGTTGAACCGTGAGCTTGATAAGACGGTCAAATTCAAAATGGACGAAGAAGAAGCTTCTTTCGTGAATGAGTATATGTTTTTTTGCTCAAATTATCATTCAGATTGAATGAATGAATACGTAAAACATTAGCTCAAGACACAGATTATATCATTGTGAAATGACTGTTATTTTTATTTTTATAATAATAAAAATGTAACATGGCAGAAAAAGAATATGTATGTATATATTTCCTATAATCAATTGGTCTCATTACAAAATAAAATATCTAAACCTTTTAAAGGGATTTATCTTGGTTACCAAGTTATATGATATTTTTCTACTAGTCCTTAACTTATCTTAGGCTGAAACTCATGGGTCGATTTTCACGAGGCCTTGGTTACTTATTAATATTTACCAATTTTATTTAATGTGAAACATTTATTGTCGTGACTTCGGAGTACGGCTAAGGATTTTCTGACCGGCTTTCACCCGCGCCCGCCGGGGTGGTGAAACAGCTGTTTTATTTCTAAGCTCACGAGTGACGAGACCTCAGTTGCGGTTATCGCCCGCAAACTTGGCAGGCGATTATCGCAATGCAGATTACAATGTTAATGGTTATATTATCCTTATAAAAACTATTTGTAGAAAAAAAATATCTACAAATTGTTGTTACAAAATACGTATGGGTTGGTTTTATTGGGTCGTATTTAACATATTTTTTATGGTTAATTGACCTAAAGGAACTAGCTAGTGTAAACTTACTTTACTGACTTCATACAAATTTTTTGAGGGCAAATTTCCTTAGCGATCTGCGCCATCTATTTCTTACCTAATAAAACTAAAGATAGAAGTTAGGGCGGGAATTTCAAAATACAGTGCATTTTCTGCTTCACACGAGATTACTTTACTGTTACATTTTTTTTATATTAATATACATATAATTATTTTACAAGTTGAAATCAGAATGTATCAACGGAATTGAATAGTATTGCAGTGGGGAGGGAGAAAAGTTTTGACGTTTTATCAAATTAAATCAGTGTTAGAAGCTTGAAAAGAAAATGAAAGAAATTAAATAAATGGTTTTTCAAGTTGTATTGTATTAATAACACTAGTGTTTGTACTTAAAACATATTTTTTTATAAATTACTGCATAGGTACTCAAAAACGATTTTTAGATAAACAATATGTATTTACATTATATCACAAATTGTACAATTACATACAGGAACTAAAAACGATAATATTACAACAACACAAAGTTCACTAATTTGCTGTAAAATTATGGAACGGCCAGGTACAATTTATAGTTTCAATTTTATATTTATTCATGGTGATGTCTTGAACTACAAATGGGAATAGTTCATCTCCCAAGCCATGGCAAGCTGCTCCATACACTCCATCTATGTTTAAAGCAATGACCGCACCCATGAATTCAGGATAATGTGCAGCTACTCTGTCTATAGCTGTCCGAGCAGCTTGTTTAGGGGTTGCACCACGACGCATTTCCTCGACGGCGAGGAAACTAAATAATACGAAAAAAAAAATTAGGTTCCACAATTAAAGAAATAGTATGCAACAAATGTACAGCATTAGTTGTTAATTAAGATATTTAGGAATTCCTTAACTGAAATAAATAATTATAATATTTTATATATTATTTTATCATTTTTCTGGCAATGAAAGCAGTTTTTCCATGCTACTAACTAGATAACAAAATATGAACCTTAATTTTGGTTGTCTACAATCTTCATAATATAAATTTATGTACCTTGGTAAAAATCTAAGCATTATATCTCCATCTCCAGTAGCTGTTGCACCTCCAACAGAATTATCTGCGTAAGCACCAGCACCTGGGATTGGGGAGTCTCCAATGCGCCTGAAAACATCATCTTAATAAAAAATACTCATAAAACTGTAAAACTAAGTGGCATGTATAATTTCAAGAAACAGTAGGTTAATTGTAATATTTTGACTAATTAACTAACTATAAATTCATTAAATAAATTAAATTCCTTTTATAATTTACTGAGGCAGCGGTTTATTTGATTATTGTATGAATCTTATAATTATGTAGTTGCAGATTGGAATAACTAACCCAGGAATTTTATACTTTGCCCCATTTGTAGATGTTCCAGCAGCAACATCTCCTTTCCTGTCTATGGCCACCATTCCAATTGTATCATGGTTGAATCTATTTATTTTCATTGGCAACCAATTGTCACTTTTGTGACCAAAATTATCAATTTTGCTATATGGTCCACAGGATTTAGCTGGATCAGGTGTGACATCCTACGATAAGATAAAACACTTGACCTCATCAAAAGAACTTGAAAATTTATCATGATATTATTGTAAATTTAATGATAATATTATTTTGTGTATTTTTTTTTTATAAATTAATATAAGTAGTATTCATTACCACCCAGAAATTAGGTTGACAATGGCTTCTGTAATACCATGTTAACCACTTCCTTTTTGAATCTGGTGTAGTTAAAGACTCTTCACAAAATCCCATTTGTTCTGCAAATTGTGTTGCTAACTCCCCTACAAGAATTGAATGCTTTGTATGTTCTAAGACATGTCTTGCTACGGAAGCTGCATTCTTAATCCTACGCAGTGCACCAACTGCACCAACATTCATAGTCCTCCTGATAGTAAGAAGTAAAATGTCATGATTAAGTACAACATAAGGTATTTTTCATTCGAAATTAATTAAATGACCTCTATAAATGCTATGTTTAGACTAACTCTATTCATTTTAATTATATACAAAATTATTTTATACCCATCCATTATTAAAGCGTCCAACGTTGTTTCACCGTCTTCATCTGGACTTCCTCCGTAACCTACGGTTCCATCGCATTGCTGTTCTTCACATACTGAAGTTCCTTTTTCAATTGCATCGAGAGAATAACCACCTTGCTTCAGAATATTCCAAGCTGATACATAAAAAAATAAATAATAACCCGATCTTTGTACAAAAAAGAAAAAAATAATTAACGATTAACGAACAATTAATATATACCGGTGATAGTAGAATTCACGAAATTCCATGTTGTTACAACTATAGGCGTATTTTGTTCACTATGAACAAAAATTACTAACATAAATATTGTAAAAATGCATATTCTTGACATGTTTATAGTAAAAACTATACAATATTTTGTTTTATTCTGTGTATATTTTGAGTCTACTGTCATATAATTTATTTTCATCAATAAATTTTCATATTTGACAGAAAGAAAAATTCAGAATGAATGAACTGATGAATGATTTCAGAGTAAAAAATGTCTCTCCATCTACTTTTTATTATAAGCTAGAGCCACACGTGCTTTGATGTTTATGTTTATAAAAGTTAAATTTAAAAGGCGGTATTACAATTATTTCTATTGCGTCTTTTGTTGCGAAGAGAACGGTATCATTACGTTTATTACAAGCCGTAAGAAGCTTTTTGGCACGGTCGTATACACAGATCTTGCAACTTCAGTATGGGGTACGTTGACATAATGACACTGTTAAGTTCAATTTACGGCCGCCAGAGGCATGACAATTTGCGAAATAATTATCACGAACACTTTTTCAAATCCAAACAAAACAGTTAAATAACATATAAAATTCCGCAAAACTCAACAAAACGATATAACAATGATTAAATAATACAATACTTGGGAGAGAAAATATCAGCTTCGATAGCAGCGACGTAGTACGTACAGCGGATGGTATTACGAATTAGCAGTTGTAACACACTCGCACCTATCTCTCACCACGGAAATTGGACTCAGTTGCAAGACCTGTGAATAACCTGTGAAAAACTAATTAGATTATTTAGTTTGTTAATTTATGTACCTTTTAAAATTTAGTATATACTCTTGTGTGAAATTATAAAATGCACTATAGAATACGTGTATATAATATAAATAATAATAATAATATATTGTTTTTGACACGGTTTTTGAATTAATTGTCAATGTCAATTGACATAGTGTCAAAGGGTTCCGTAAGAAGTTTATATATTCTACGGTAAAGTGCAAAATTTTAAATTTTGTAGTAGGTAGTCGTAGAAAACAAATACTGAAGTTACTTTTTTTTTCACGTAATTTACATTTATTAATAAATTATTAATGCGAAACGAAAATGGATCTTGATACTTTTTGTCGTGAAGTTCCTAAAATTGTAAGTAATTAAAGTATTTTAACATAATGGAAATAATGATGATAATTTAACAAAGGCATAACATTTTATTAAAGGAATTACATGCTCATTTAAATGGTTCTCTAAGCCGTTCTACAATGCTTCAGCTGCAGAGATACCTGGCAGATTTAGGCATGACAGATAAATCTAATGCTTTTCTCGACGAGTTTCAAATGAGTTCTGGTGATTCAAAAAATTTAACTGAGTAAGTTTTTTTTATATCAAATAAATATTTATAAAATTTAAAGTCTTGCTGAAACCTTTAAATTTATTTTACAGAGTTTTTCCATTATTTGCTATAGCGCATGAGCTAACAAGTATTCCTCAAACATTAGCTATGGCAACGGCTCTGACTCTCCGAGAATTTGAAGATGACGGTTGCTGTTATATTGAATTGAGAAGCACACCAAAGGAAACCTCGCACATGACCTATAAACAATATATAGAAGCAATTATTCAAACATTGAAGTAAATCATGAACCACAAAACAATGACTATTAATTTCATATTTGACAAGCAGTAACAGTTAATGATATAACATTGTAATATTTTACAGAAATAGCACTTCCTCAATTATAGCATGTCTCATAATATCGATAAATAGAAATAGCCACCAACAAGAAATAGAAGCCATAACAGACTTGGCCATTGAATATCACAAAAAGTATCCAGATTTAGTAGTTGGCATTGAATTAAGTGGAAATCCCGCTGTAGGCAAATTCCAACACTTTGTACCAGCGTTAACAAGAGCAAGGGAAGCTGGTTTGAAAGTATATATAAATATTATATCAGTAATTTAAATATTAATCTTAAAAAATTAGATTATGATTTGTTGTGCACTTTACCTATAAATGTTGTTTAGGGGGTTAATAGTTAAACCATGCTGAGACTTTGATATGTTACTTGTATATGAATGATGATAGAAACAAAAATCAGTATTCAAACACCTGCTAAACATGATTTATAAGTAAGGCTGCTAATTAAAATTTTTTAATAAAGGTAAGAAGCAACCTAAGCCAAGTCTGTATGTTTAAAATATTAAATTTTTGCTTAAAAACACTTGATGCTCCAACATGATTAAAATATTGATACATTTTTTTTTGTTTCTAATTGTATATTTTATATTTCAGATAACATTACATTGCGGTGAAATATGCAATCCCCAAGAAGTTATAGAAATGCTTAAATTTAAGCCAGAGCGTATTGGACATGGAGTCTGTATACATCCACAATATGGTGGTAATGATGAGACATGGCAATTATTGTGCAAATCACAGATACCTGTTGGTTAGTATGTTTTGGTTGTTAGTTTAAACTTTGACTATTGCAATATTTTAAAAATAAATGAAATATTTATTTCAGAGGTTTGCTTAACAAGTAATGTGAATACAAAATCAACTCTAGACTATAGTTCACATCACTTTAAAGAACTTTACAATGCAAACATTCCTGTAACTATATGTGTAAGTATGATAATTATTTATTTTTAATTAATTTCTTGTCACAAACTGATGAGGAAGTAAAGTTAAGGGAGTTTTTTGGTGTAATGAAGCTTCAACCGATAAAACAACGATAAAGTGCCTATACAAAATGTTACTCACTCTTTTCTAAGAGCTGCAAATTGCCATTAATCTAACCAGTTAGGTCTGCCAGTTGTGCCCTTCATTACGTCACGGTAGCATGCGCAAGTGATCTCGTGATGCCCCTCGTTAAGAGAAAAGCTGGTTTTTTAGTGAGTATTCCTATGTTCGAGGCGCACTCGGCGCTTTGGAGACCGTCGAGTCCCACAAAACTTAATGTTCCCGTGGAGGAAACACGTAATACGTTTTTCCAGTGTTAAAAAAAGGTGTGCTCATTATATACACTTTTTAAAACTATAACTACAAAAATGCCCTGGATGTCTGCCTTTTCTATATCCT
This sequence comes from Nymphalis polychloros, assembly GCA_905220585.2. Classification (NCBI taxonomy): domain Eukaryota; kingdom Metazoa; phylum Arthropoda; class Insecta; order Lepidoptera; family Nymphalidae; genus Nymphalis; species Nymphalis polychloros. The sequence continues at coordinate 11,767,268 of HG992245.1, forward strand.
AATTTTTAGAAGGTTTCTAAACAACAGCATCAGAGGCAGATATGAACAATTAATAAAAGTAAAAAAGGGGGTATCCCTTTCTTTTACAAATTCAGTGCCATGGTGGGAGAATAGTCGTCAATTTTCTTATGGCGTTTATCTCTTGAGCAAATTATATAGAAATTATATTCACCAGCTCTCTTGCTACTAGTTAGTAGCTAATATTGCATACAATACGTATTTTTATGGATGGATTATTATTGTCATTATATTTTATTTATTCAGAGAGTCAGGCCACTGGCTTCAGGCTCTTCCTTCCCAAAATCTAGGGACAGTACTTGATCGGGCAACGATACGCATCGCCGTATGCCTTCGTTTGGGCTTAAAGGTGTGCGAGCCTCATACATGTCCCTGTGGAACCCGTGTGGATCATTTCGGACACCATGGACTTAGCTGCCGCAAAAGCGCTGGCCGTGCATATCGCCATGGATCTCTAAATGACATACTCCGTCGGGCTATGGCCACAGCATCGATTCCTGCTACATTAGAACCGAATGGTTTATGCAGAGATGACGGCAAGAGACCTGATGGAGCAACATTAGTGCCATGGTCGATGGGACGTGTTCTTGTGTGGGATGCAACTTGCGTAGATACTCTGGCAGTATCTCATATTAAGAATACGTCTCGCAAGGCCAGTGCAGCCGCTGAAGCTGCTCAAATACTCAAGCGTCGCAAATATTCATTATTATCAAACGAATATGAATTTGCGGGGCTGGGTTTTGAAACATTAGGTCCATGGTCGTCTGATACTAAAAAAATTATGAAAGACCTCTCCAAGAAACTGGTCCACACTTCTGGTGACCCAAGAGCTGGCACTTATTTAGCCCAAAGGCTGAGTCTAGCGGTGCAGAGAGGCAATAGTGCCAGCGTCTTGGGTACAATGCCACAGGACAATCTTTTAGACGGCGTGTTTTTTCTTTAAAATTTTAATGGGTATTTTATTTTATTTAGTTTAGTTTTAGACTAATAATAAGTTAATAAATTATTATTGTTTTAGAGTTAATTAGTAATTAAAATAAGTTGATATTTACATTAAATTAAGTCAAATTATTTATTTAATAATTACAATACATTCAATTTTATTTTTTTATTTTTAGACAGATGATAAAGGAATCTTTGCAACATCGCTTTCACAGGAATATCGTATTTGTGCTGAAACTTTTGGAATAGACCCATCGAAGCTTGCTAGAATAAGCCTTAGATCATGTGACTATATATTTTCCGAAGACAAAAGAAAGACTCTTAGTGATAAAATACTTAATTTTATTAATAAAAATGGGTTGTAAAAGCCAATATTTATTTAACTTAAAGATATCACCTGCTTTTATTAAAAAAAAGTCGTACGCTTCTTTATTCCGAATTTAAAATTCTGATGATAAGCACTAAAAACTGTAAATAACTAAAACAAATAAATTAGGTAAACTTGTAGCGTTTCTCATTTAGATTAACATTCTGGCTCCTTTACGAAACGGCTCATTAGTAGCAAGATTTTGTACGACAATAAATACCTAATATAAAAATAAACTTTTGTTAAAAATCTGATTTCGTGAATTTTTAGTTTTTAATTGTATTTGCGGATCTGTTTTTAGATATAACTATGCTAGTTATAATTATTCATTGTTTTCTAGTCGTTGTTACCGGTTTTAGAAATAAAATCGGTAAACAAACTATTACAATTAACTATACAACACTATTGAAAGATGTCAAATATATTCTGCAGTTTTTGAAATCTGAGGTTCTAATTCTAACCTTAATCTTTTCTAGCCATAAAGTCTTTCCTATTTTAAGCAAAAAAAGCGAAACCCATATTACAAATAAAATATATTATATATTTAACATACAAAATGACTGACTTGTCAGACTTTACAAGCGGAAAAGGAGATTCTGAACTTCAAGATTTTTTGTTAGTGGAAAAGCAGAAAGCTCAATTCCATGCTCAGGTATTATTAGTATTTTAATAATATGAAATAAATTATAAGAAATTAATTTGAAGTAGCAACTTAAAACAATATTTAAAAAAACGTTAAGTATTTAAAACAAGTAGCATAGTCTTATTATTCAATTTCATTTCAATTGTCAACAACAGCATTAACTGTTACCTATTAAATAAACAATTTTAAAATTTGTTGTGTTGTCTAAAATTTTAAAGATTCCTATGCCTTTTAATTTATTAAATGATTACTATTAAATTCAAATGATGCGAAATGATCACACTAGACTTAAAAGTTGTCACTCACAGTGATGATTTAATCAATACATTCTAATACTTTTGTGTAAACCATATCTTTAGATGATTGTTTTGGAGATTTTACTTCCTGTCTAATTATTAACATTCTCATCTTGGTTTGTTCCCAACCTATTATTTTTTCCCCTTCTAAATTACATTTTAATAATATTCAAAAACCACACTTAAGAATAAATATTTAGATTATAGTGTTTAATAGCTTTTAAAACTTGACTATGATTTAAACTGAAAGTGTAACTATTCATGTATACCTCATAAATTCAATTAAATTATTGTTACTTCATAATTATTATTAGTAAATAATTGCATTGTTTACTTTTAAAAATCAATTAAACTTAAATGCTGATATACATAAAAAAATATTTCTTTTAGATCCATGAATTCAATGACTTTTGCTGGGACAAGTGTGTCGACAAGCCTGGTTCAAAGTTGGACTCAAGAACAGAAACATGCCTCACTAATTGTGTTGAGAGATTTATCGACGTGTCTTTACTCATCACAAATAGATTTGCACAGATGCTGGAGAAAGGTGGTGGCATGCACTGAAAATAAAAAATGTGTAATCAAGTCCACATTGTGTGTAAAATAGTTATGATTGTTGATAAAGTTGTAGTTTAGTGAATTGATTGTTGCAAAGAATAATTTGAGTAAGTTTTTTTTCTCAGCATTTGTTAATATTGTATAAAGATGTTTTAAAATAAAACAAAAACTGTAAAAGCAATAAATATATTGCTCCCATTGCTGAAATAAATATAAATCCTAATTTAAGGATAATATCCTTATGATAATGCATTTTTTTTAATATTGTTAAGACTAGAAGGAAATAAACTTTAAATACAATAATTTAGTGTATTTATTATCAAAAAAATCATATTATACTATATCATCCTCAGTTTAATATGGCTTGTAAACATAATAAGGATATGACAAAGTTAATATTTACTGTATATAAGAAGTTTAATTTGGATTATATATAAATAATTTATATTTAGGTTATAGAAAAAGTATTTATTGTAGTTATTTTGTCAGTAAAAAATTAAATCAAATACTAGTCTCATATGTAGCATACATAGATTACATAATTTTCTTTTATTGAAACTATATACATTTACAATACACATTTATCTCCCAACTTTGCCCAAAGATGTGTCTGTGCGCGGATCGGCAGTGACTGTTTGTACAGCCACTAAAGCTTCGTTAATTTTAGTTTGTAATTCCCTTAGATCTTGTATGAAAAGAAGTTTCAACACATCAACTGGCTGCTGTACCATGTTGAATTCATTCTTTGGGAAATCAGGGTGGGGAGCTTTCTTTAAGATCTTAGCTACAGCAGACAAACGAATTTTTGGGTCTGAATGAGGTCCCACTCCAGTCAGGGCACAAATCCTTTCAACACCAGCTTTAAAGGCAGGACTGTCAACTGTAATACAAAACACTATGTTTTAATATGATGTTACTTAATAAGTTGAATATATTTACTTGTAGTTCAGCTCAAAATGATCCTTTCATAGTTGTAAGTCCCATCTGTACCCTAATTAATTTACAATAATAATAACAAAGCTTTTAATTGATGTTCCATGATACAAGTTCAAAAAACCAGTAAAATTAAATAGTTAATGAATAAATATTACAATGCTAATGCTATACAGAAATTAACTTTAACAATTCATCTAATCTATTTACCTTTCTAATACTAAATTGTTAGTTTTTACTAGTTTAATACTATATTGCACATTGTATATATGATGACATAGCAACAGAAAACAATAAATCATACAACAAATATGCACAAAGGCTGTTTTATCGCTCATTGCGATCTCTCACTTTGGTGAAAGATGTTTTGTAACAGAGCAGCTAAGGTGTATTTAAATATGAAAGAGGAGATAACAAATACTTAGTTATATAGATTAAACATAATCTGAATAAATTGATCACTTGTTACTTACAGTCAAGATTGTCCAATGGGTTAGAGGATACAACATTAGGAGTAGATTGTTTTGGTTGTTCCACTTTGACATCTTTATATTTTGTAACTAAAAAGCACAAAAACAAATTGCATTATATAAAAAAAACATACATTGTTGTACATGTCTTAAATGGATTACAATATAACATACGTTTTCTTTTTTTTTTACTCCTACATTAATTACAATTATTGTTTTTTAATAAATAATTGATTGATGATGAAATTAAGTAATTGATTTTAACAGAATAAGACACATATTTTATGCACAAAAAAGAATTTATATGTAGTATATACTTAATATGGGTCAATAGTTAATTGATTAATACAACTTTAAATAGGTAGTAATTATTGTTGTTCTATTAAATTTATGCTTGTATATTAATTGTAAGAGAGATGTCATCTTTTTTAAAAGTACTTTTACATTTCAATCTGTTACCTAATAGAATAAATTCATTTTGATAAAGATAGTTTTATTATTGAAATCATTTTAAGATTTCTTAATATGATGACATATTAGTTCAGTTTTGCTTACCATTATCAGCATATTCCAATCTCACTGCATATGACAATAACCAATTCAACTGTTCATTGAGTGTTCCTTCAACAACTGGACTGACTAAATCCATTTGATATGTATTGTATGCTTCCTTCCATTTATCAGACTCAATATTTCTTAAGCCCTCCCTTTCTTCAATTTTGTAATGTCTAATTTTTTGATCTTCTAGCCAAAGTACAACACTCCTATACTCTTTTTCATCTGAAATTTAATAAGTTGTAAATGCACAATACAACTTTCTCAAATATATAAATAACATCGGTTATGACTTCCATACCTTCAGAATTAAAGCCTACCGGGTTCGGATGGCCGAGAGCTGTGAGTTTAAGTTTGTAAATATTATTCATTTTGGGTTGAATAAAGTAATTCTATTTTTTAATATTTATATATTTTTACTTTGTAAATTATACTAGCGTAAAATTTAGCAATATTTTTGTTAACGTTAATAACACCGACAATGGATACGATCGAGACAACTGACAACAATTGACAGTTAAAATAAGAATTAGGGAATGTCAAATCAGTAATTTGCTCAAAATGTTTCTTCATCAGAAAAAAAAACTTGTTGAAAATGGCTTAATTATTGCATTTTGCAGAAACAGCCTTACTATGTATTTTCAGTAATTTTACAGGTAAAAAATAAACGCAGCTTTTGAAATCTTAGTGTAACATAAAATTCGAACAATGCAAAAAAAATGCACATTCGCATAAGGTAAACATATTGGATGTGATTTGTATTTTGTAGAATCAAGCGTCTCTATAGAATATTTATTCTAAAATACATGCTATAAATATGAATATGATGAATATATTTATACTATATACTTGTGGAGGACACTAGTGTTCGAAATGACTAGGTGCCTAAAAAAATGTAACCATCACGGGAGAAACATTTAAATTAATGGTTTATGAAATAATTTGTAATGAAAGAAAACTAATAAATAAATATAAAGTTAAATAAATAAAATCAAATTTTGTTAAGAAAAGTAGTAACATAAGTATCTTATTATTATAAAAAGACTACAATCATCACATAAAGTCATGTATGCTCGCACTCACAAAGGTGTACGGAGCGGCAGCATAGATATACGGTACATGATGGCTTAAGCGTCACGCCGTTTGCAGTCATGGCAAACGACTTGGCTAAGACTGACTGACTGACTTACCAATAAGCAGATTTACGTAAATTATAATCAGATTAATGATTAAAATAACAATGTGCAATCATCTATTACGATTACAGATTAACTTTTATTCTGAACTGTGCGCGAGGATTACCCACTTACTTTTAATTTTTTGATTACATTATACTGTAATTGTAATCGTTAATCATAAATAGTATTATATTTTTGCTGAATTCGCCAAAAATAAGGCACTCTGATAGATGTTTCAAATTAAAGTTTACGATGTTTGTATAGTGTTGCCATATCGTATGGCTTATGACGATTTACGTGACTACTTGACGTGTTAATTGCCTGACTGACTGTCAGTGCCGACCTGCTGACTGATAAGCTGATGACAGAGACACTTGACATTGACTTACGTCAGTGATAAAGTCCGTAAAATGAGATAGACAGTTAGTTCCCTGCCTACGATTTACGAATAAGCCGAAAGTTGATACTGAAAAGTAAGCTAACGTAGAAAAATTGTTAAATACTAAACTATCATACCTTAGAAATAATTGATACAAAAAACAGAATATTATTAAAGCATGAATAGTTTAGGTATGTTTATATGATATTTTAATTACTAATAGTTTATGTATTTGAAAAAACCGATATACCTACCTATAAAAAACAATTTCTTCCAGATACCTCAGGTAAATAACTGTATCCTTGTACTTGTCGTTATTAAATTATTAAAATTATTGTAGTAAAGATTGAGGAAAATTTATTAAAACACAACATTGTGTATTGTGGTACTGTAAAACAAATATTCTTACAAAGTATTTAAATTCAGTTTCAAAGGAAGATAATATCCTATTTTTTTATTAAACAACAGAGTTTTGAAAGTAAGCACAATGGCGACGTGGATAAAACAGAATTGCATATCATTTTTTCAACTATTTTGCATTAAAGTCATTAAGAATGGACGCATACCACAACATTTAGCATTTATAATGGATGGTAACCGTCGGTATGCAAAAAAACTAAGTGTAGACAGTAGTGCTGGTCATGTTAAAGGATTTGATAAGCTTTCGGAAACTTTAAAGGTATGTTATGAAGTAATAATTTTTTGTATTGTATTTTAAAAGTAATAAACATGAGTTTAATTGTAACTTAAATAATTTCAGTGGTGCTTAGACCTTGGTATTCCTGAAGTGACAGTATATGCATTTAGTATTGAAAATTATAAGAGAAGCGATGAAGAAGTTAATGCTTTGATGGATTTAGCTCGTGATAAATTTAAGAGGTTCTTGGATGAAATGTATGTTTCCTAGTTTATATAATAATATCTACCCCATCTATAATACGAAAGGAGCAGCATGTTGGTTTAAATAAAATATAATAAAATACTACTACCACATTTGTGTCCATTTTGGTAGTTTTTAACACATTCAACTAGTAAAATTATTTGTAATAAAAGCCAAATAATTTTTCTGTTCATATAATAAAGTTTTTACATATAACAGTGATTGTTTTCAGTGATCAGATAAATGAATGGGGAGTTAAGTTACATATTGCAGGACGTTTGTCTCTTCTGCCAAATGATTTGCAAGTCATTTTGTCTAAGGCAATGTTGGCTACTAAGAATAATAATAAACTTCGTTTAAATATAGCATATTCTTATACAGGTAATTTATAAATAATTTAAACATTTCTTATTTATATTACCTTTTTTATAATATATATTTATAGGTCGTGATGAAATTAGCCGAGCTGCTTCACATATCGTCGACAGTGTTCAAAATAACGATCTGTCCCCTGATGATATTGATGAAGACTTGATCACACAAACATTGGATCTTGGAGAACCTGAACTATTAGTTAGGACTTCTGGTGAAGTCAGACTTTCAGATTTCATGCTATGGCAGGTAAAGTAAAATTTCACTATTTAAAAACTTTCAATCGCTTAATTAATTAAATTATAAAAATTCTTAATAGCATAATCCTACCTCACTATAAAGATATAACCTATATCACTATAAAGAAGAGACAATGAAGAGACGCTGCTTAACTAATTCATCTAGGTGTTTTGTTTTTAAATTCATTTTAAATATTATAGGTTAACCTACACGACCATAAACTTTGTGATCAATCATTTCATTGATTAAATTGAACTATAAACAAGACACAAATAGATAAGATAAAACAAATTTTATAAATTGTTGATGTTTTAATTTTCAGGTATCTAATACAGTGCTTTACTTCACTGATGTTTTATGGCCTGAATTTACAATATGGAACCTTTTGGCTGCTATCATACATTTCCAAAGACACGCTCCACCATTACCAGAAGAAAAAGAAAACAGTCCCATTCAACAGGAATTTTTGAGAAAATTAGAAACTAAGAAATGGCAAGAGCTAGAAAAAATTATTAGCTTTTAGGATTTCTGTTTTTATTAATAATAATATTTTATGTAGAAAAAAGAATTAAATTGAGAAGATATTATGGCATAATTGCTGATGTTAAATAGTATGAAGTTATTTCTGTCTATTAACTAAATATTTTATGTTTGTTTTTTAAATTATTTAGTAAAATAAACAAATCTTTGATTTTGATTAATTATTAAATAATGATTCATATTTTTTAAAAACATAATTTAGTGAAAAATTTATTTCCAATTTTGATGATTTCCCAAGTTTGCATGATCTCTAGAATTTGGTTTTTAGGGCAATAACTGTCATTGAATATTGTAATATGTTCTTTCTTCTTGCATTTAAATTTTTTAATGAAAATAAGTGCTATGTTCTGTGTTAAAAACGGGGACTACAGAGACCTTTTTTTAATAATCTGATTTACATATAAATTACATAGTTGTTGATTTATTTTTTGCTTTGTAATACTATTATTTATGTAAAGATTCACTTGAGTCCCCTTACAAAGGTCTTCTTGCTTCAACCTAATAGTGAGGTTTTGGAGGCCAACATGCCTTTGTTTGAATTCAATGTCGGATGCAAAACAATTTTCAGATAAAAATTGACATGTGTTTAATGCACTGGGTCTTAACTGTTTGCATTGGGTATTAGTGTATAGTAAAAATTTATAAATTTTCGTATTTTCTGCAATAATAAATATTACAGAAAAATTGATATCAGATGGTATGGTTGATTATTCATAACAAAATAATTTTAGTAAGAGAATTAATTACCAACTATTTTAATAATATTATTTTTAATTAAGCAAAGGAAGTGAAACATTATCTATGTTAATCTATTGTTTTATTCACAGTAGTTAACCAGAACACATTGTTGTCACATCAGTTTTCTCACATATAAATATTGCTCATGATCTTATTTTCCTTTAATTGTATATTTGGAATATATCTTGGTAGGATCATAGGGTTCCCACCTAGATGCAGGAAATATATGTTTGTTTCTTTCATACCAGGATCTGAAACCATTAAAAAATATAATTATATCTTTTTTAATTTGACATTAGATTAGGAAAAATCTTGGTACAGGCATAAATTAATTTGAAAAAAAATAATTATTTTGCCTATCTAAGAATTATTTATCCTAATATATTCAATTTCCATCGTATATATATATATATATATATATAAATTTACATGTGTATTAATTCATATTTTAATTGCATGAATTTTACCAACAAATATATGGGAGTTTTCTCCCAGTAAAGTTTTAATATAACATTCTTCATTACAATTTTACTATCAGAAATTTTGGGAAATAATAAATTAATCATTTCTTTTGTTATAATTTTTTGCCATGAAAATATAACTAATTTACTAACCTTAAGAGTACTTTTCCTGCGTGTGAATCTTGTTTTTCTTGAGTAGCATCATTCACTAATCTTATATCATCTGATGCATCAAATTGGAATAGTGGACCACTCTTACCTCTAGCCTACAAAAAATATTTATTATAACAATACAATCAATAAATTCATTCATTCATTTATAATCTGTTGTATCAAAATATTTAATTAAAAATAAATTTAATTAAAAATACACTCCAAGACCAAAATAAACCAATTCAAATATATTTAATTTTAACATGAAGAGTTAAGGAAAAACTAAGATTTTGTATTTGTGTTTCAAACAACTAATATATAAATTTTTTATATAAATTAATCTACACTTGTTTATTTAAAACTACATTATACCTAATGTGCATTATGAGGCATAATTCATTAAGGGAATATTGTCCAATGTGTTTAAGCAATCATTTATACCAGAAATCTTAAAGTGTCAACGATTATAGAGACTTTGAAATAAATTACATGAGTGCATAGAACGCACACAAATACATGCAAAATTTAATATAAATAAATACCTTGGTAACAATAAAGTCATAAAATGTATAATGATGTGGCAAAATCAGGTCTTCCTTAACATACATAAGTTGATCAGCTGATACTGTTTTAAGTTCACTAAACTCAGGCCTAAGTGTATCCAAACACCTTTGAAGGAATTGATATATAGAATTACCTGAAAGATATTGTAGCATAAAAGCAATGTATTAAAATGTTATAGTGTTTAAATGTGTCTATGGAAGTGAGGATTTAAGACAATAAGAAAAATGGTGTCACCTATTTTTGTTTATTATTTATTTAAACCAAATTGCAAATAAAAAAGTTGTTTTTATTGACCTACTTGAACAGATTGTTAAAGAAAAAAAAAGAAACTTTTTTATTGCCACACACAAAAAATTGGTAAGAGGAAATATTAAATACCAAAATATTAATAGTTTTAAATACCTTTTTTTAATGTGACATTTCTTCTATGGCCAGATCCATCCCAGTAGCTGAATGTAACAGTAATGGGCTCATCTTTAAGGCTCGCTTGAGTCATAACCCACTCTAATCTGAGCTCTTCTCTTAATTTCAAATCAGCCTCCTCTCGTTCTCTGTCAGGTAAAAATGATGTGTCTACATCTGGATTTTTTTTAATTTTTTTACATACCTGCAAATGACATTATTGATTTTTTTTACAATTGTAGTATATGTATTTCTTCTTAAGTTAAAAATCTTAAGATTAAAAAATTATCAGGATAAAAATTGTTCAAAATAATTAAGGCAAACATGCGAGACTTCATATATTATTAAAATATATATTATCATATTATATTTTGTGATATTGTTGCCTTCATTTAATGTATTGTGTTGTTATACTTTTTGTTTCCTGAAATATAAATAAATAAATGAAATATTCAAAAAGTTAACATACAGTTTCATCCTTATCTCGCCAAGTAGTTTCTGGAGACTCTTCGTCTTTAATGTCATCATCATCTTCTTCTTCTTCTTCGTTTAAATCAAACGAAAGAGCTTGAATCTGAAAAAAATACAATAATGTTATGTACAATTATGTATAAAATATCACTTATATAGTTTTAATTTATCTTGTCTAGTTTTAATTTACCTGTCTTTTTTGCTTATTTTTTTGGGCCTGTTTAGCTTCTATTTCTTTTTGACGTTCTTTCTCTTTTTCAGCTTTCTTTTGTGCTAACTTTTTTTCTCTTTCGCGAACAATGTGTTCTTGTTTCGCTTTCATTTCATCAAGAGTTACTAAGCCGATAGTAGAACTCTTTAATTGTTGTTCCACTGCATCATAATGTGTAGCAAATTTGTTTTCGATATTATCTATCTTTAAATCCTCTTCGATTTTCTTTTTTCGAAGTTCTATTTCTTGCTGTGCTTTTTCTCGTTTCTTCATTAAATGCATGGCTCTGCCAGCTTCTGAAGCTGCTCCTTTATAGTGGGCCATATTTTCAAGCTTAATGTAATTGAAGAATTAAATGTTTATTTTTCGAAAATTCAGCACTTGAAGATCTGCTACACCTCTGTAATCTAACACAATTTGACAGTTCCTCAATCTCAATGTCAAAACAACAGCAATACTCACAAAACAGATAATATAATACAGTGTCACTAGCATTCGCCTTTTATTTTAAGGATAAATCAATGGTTTAAACAAATACTTCTTTCTACGTGCCATACTGTCCTCCAGGCATATTTCGCCCACGGCGACAATATCAGGAAAAGATTAACCTCATGTGCAAGACATATAATACTTAATGGTGGACAAGTGTGTCCGATGTAACAGTAATCCATGATCCATGATCAGATGGAACAATTTTCGATAGAATAACCAATGATTTTACTGGCCCGACCTGGGAACCCAAGACCTCTGAATCTGCAGTCTTTACATCTAGCCATTAGACCAATGAGGCATTCAAACATGTTTAAATTCTTAATATATATATTTTTCTACATTTGTAATATCACTGGATCTAATTTCAAAATTTAATTAAGTTTAATTTAATTTAATAAAGTAAGTAGTATTTCGTTTAAATAAATAAAATATGGAAGATAAATCTTCGGAAAATACATAAAGTTTTTATATATTATATTCGATCTATGATTACTAGTTATATATTATTGGAACGAAGTTCTTTTACGCGGATTACAGTAGAGTGAAATGGCAGCCCAAGGTCATGTCATATAACGAAAGTCGTTTCCACGGTCGAAACGAATTACAAAATAGCGTTCATAGACCATAGTCATACTGTGCCTACCAAATGCTACGGAATGCGAATGAAATGCGTTGGGCGTTCGAATTTAAGAGGTCGATATAAAGGAGGTTGAGGTGCTTTTTGGTGTGACAAAAATACAGTAATATAATCAATTAAAATCTACATTTCAAAACACGGTTTAAGTAGAAAAACTATCGCACAAAACTTTGTTCCTGACGGGGGTCCCCCGAGTCCCGACCGCACAATTTTCATTATTCTTTGAACGTGACCACGGTCGAATACACAGGTCTTGCAACTTCAGTATGGGGTACGTTGACATATTGATGCTGTTAAGTTCAATTTACGGCCGCCAGAGGCATGACAATTCGCGTAATAATTATCCCGAACATTTTTTCAAATCCAAACAAAACAGTTAAATAACAAAAAATCCGCAAAACTCAACTAAACGATATAACAATGATTAAGTACACAATACTTAGGAGAGAAAAATATCAGCTTCGATAGCAGCGACGTAGTACCTCAAGCGGATGGTATTGCGAATTAGCAGTTGTTACACACTCGCACCTTATCTATCACCACTGAAATTGGACTCAGTTGCAAGACCTGTGTATACGACCGTGAATGTGACCAATCTTGACATAAGCCAGGCTACTATTAAAAACTGACCTGTGTTGAACTGTCATCTGTGTGTCACTTTAGCTTTGTCCTTTGCTTATACCGGCTTAAATTAATAAACTGTTATATTTTGAAAAATATGGATGAAACTATATTATTTCCGTCTCCTAATTGGTTCCAAGTTTCTGGATTTACAGTGTCAAACGATGGTTGGTTAGTTTATGGGGGCCCAACAAACAGCTTATGTATTGTAAAACCTCAAGAAGGAATTCTACAGAAAAACACATCTTATCAAACTCAAACGTTCTGTAGAGTACATAAAGGAAGGTAAGTTAAATCTTTTGGATTTGTAGAAAATAAGAAGTACTTTCTTTTGTAATTAGTACATTCAATTTCGCATATTTATTTCTTGTTTAGTTTCATTTATTAATTGATTGCAGAATAGTAAGCGTGGACATATCAAGGGAATGGCCTGAAAAAAGACTAATATTAACTGGAGGTTCTGATGGCGTTGTTAAGCAGTGGAATGTTGATCAATTTGATAACAATGGCAAAATTAAATCAACTCATTCTCATGCTATTCACAAAAATGAAAAAGAGGTATATTTTCATTTAGTTCCTACTGTTAGTTACTAGTTGATTTTTTATAACTGATTACAATTGATAATAATAATGTATACCAAATAATAAAATCACATATAGATACATTTTACAAGAGTATGTATAAAAGCAAACTTATTACTTTAATAGCAATCTCTTCCAGACGAGGACCATGGGGGTATTTTGCATGGACCCCATCCCCATCCTCTAACAATCATTAGGGAAAGATAACCTATATATGCATACTTCTTTACAGAACACCAAGCACATGTATATAAAAAAAAAGTGTTAAATAAAAAATGCTTAAAATATATTACAAATCCTAAACATATTTGATGTATGATGCCATAGTAAGATATTATTTATCCTACTAATTGCTTTTGATAACACTGTTTCAAATCTGTTGTAGGGTGGGGTTGTTTCTCCCCAAAGCCTGCAGGCTGTAACTATACTATATGCGTGTGTGTGACACAGCACAAATCTACCCCTATATTTAATTAATTAGACTCTATAAAAGATATATATATATCTTAAATTAAATGTTTTTTCTTTTTAGGAAGTGGTTGGTGTTGCTTACAGTAGCGAACCATTTGCAGTAACTGTTGGTAGTTTTGGGAATGTTGTGAAATGGGATCTCAATACAAATATAGCTAAAAATTATAATAATTTCCTCAAAACTTTTAAACCAAGTTGTGTTGCTTGCTCTCCTCATACTCCATTAAATGTAGCCATCGGTACGAAACAAGGAGTCATTTTTGTTTTGGATTTAAATAGTAAGTCAATGTTTATCATATTGTACTGCAATGCTTTTTAAATTATTAGCTACTGAGCGAAGTTCTTGCTATGTAAAGATTTGTATATTTTGCAATTTAGTCTAAAATACATGTATGGCTGAGATGGCCCAGGGGAAAATCAAATGTTAATGAAAGATTGTCAGTTCAAACTCAGACAGGCACCACTATATTTTCATTTGATTTATTTATTTAACACTTTATTGCACAACAAAATATAAATAACCAAGTAAAAGGATACAGTCTACTAAAAAATGGTGCACAAAGGCGGTCTTATCGCTTATAGCGATCTGTCACAGGCAACCTTTGTTGAAAGTGATTAATTTTATTTATAAATCATCTCATGCTATTGAAGGAAAACATTGTGTAAAAATCTGCATGGGTTATATTACAATCGAACACATGTGTATCCACCAGTCGGCATTGGAGCGGTGTGGTGGAACAAGCACCTAACCTCCTCAATGGAGAGGAGCCCATTTGCAGTCTATTACTTTACTTTTACATTTATGGTCATTGTAAACATTTATTTTATATTTTATTTAAAATGAAATGAATGTTCAGACACAACACAATAAATATATTACATAATAAAACTGACACTGGATCAGCTACTTCTAATAAAGTTTGAATTTGATTTTTTTTTTTAATATTTAAGCTTGTATCCCAAGTTAAGACATCTTAAATATTTTATAAAAATATCAAGGCAAAATTGTGTATGTATACACTTGCTATGGTGAGTGGAAACCAATTGGTCAACAAACCTGCCTGGTGATTGACAACGTTTGACAAATCCTCTTTGTAGGTGTTTTGTGATATAGTATAATAAATAATTGGAATCTAAAGTGCAAGTAGAAGAAATTTTTTATTTTTTTATTTCTATCTGTAGATTGTAAACATGATTAATATATAGAAAAGTTAACAACTAGGAATTCAACAGAATTATGTAATTTTTAGATCATGGGAAAATCATATACAAAATTAGAGGGCAGGATGATGAAGTTATCAATGTATCATGGTGTCCACAATATAAAATCATAGTCAGAAAATCTTTCGATGCATCTATAAAGAAATCTACTGCAACAGAGAGATTAGAAAAGATAAGATCAGAAGTTGAAGAACCTGATGTAAATTTAAACAATTCAGCTATAGCCAAGAACCTACCAGAAGACAGTTTCGATGAAACAGTCGTTCAAGAAGATGATATGTTCGATATATACAAAGATCACGAAGCAGATGAGTTTGGTCACAAAAAGTTTGAACCGAAAGATATAATAGTTAAAGTTAAAGAAGAGAAGGAGAATGAGGACTTTTTAACAGAATGTCTAAAGCTCAAAGAGGATATATTAAAAAAGAAAAGTGAACCGGAGCCAACAATAGCTAATCTGGTCGATGCTTTAGATAAAACACATGTAGATAGTGATATTTCAGATTCAGAAGAAAAAGAGAATGATACTGGAGAATCACCTTCAAGGGGTGAAAAAGAAACACAAACAAAACTATTAGGTGATTCTACCATACACACACACAGACATCTTTTAGCAACTATTGGAAAGTATGGGTAAGTAAAAAATACTATTTTATTTTTCTTTCCACAATATTCTTCTTCTTCGTCGTTCCCTCACTAATGAGGATCGTAACCATAGACGATTTGTCTCCACTTGCTTCTGTCCTGCGCCAGTTCAATAGATCTTTGTAGAGTTTCTCCTGTTGCCTCTACAATGAATTTACTCCATCGTGATGGAATTCGGCCCCTGGGGCGCTTCCCCTGCATCCGTCCCACAATCAACTGCTTCTCGAACTCATGCATATGTGAACACATTATATGTCCAAAGAAGCTTAGTTGACGTTTCCACAATATGCATATTACTAATTAAGCAATTCTTTTCAGTGGTGTCCGGATATGGTCTAAAACGGGCAAACTTGTGGGTAGCTGTGCTGTACCAAATGCGGTAAATAAGAATCAAAGAAATAAGAGACCAAATCCAAATTCAAACTCATTGTTGTGGTACAAACCTGATGTTCTCCTTATCGCTGACGGAAAGAGCCAACTATTGCAGTGTAATCCATTAAAAGTTGACTGGTAATATTAAAATTTCAATGTATTTTAATATAATTCTCGCTGATATAACAAATTTAATTAAGATCAATCATATTATGAAATGGATTTATATGAATAGGAGAGTTTTGTATGAAATTATTTTTTATTGAATGCTGTTTGTTTTTACAGTATGTTAATTCTTTAACAAGAATACGTAAAATTATATCACTAATATCTATACATTAAAAATCATATTAAGTAATGGTTAGTTGTGTTTCAAATACTGTAAAATGTGCGTTAGTATAATCTCAGGGGTCTATAATTTACTCACTAGAAACGAAATCCTGTATTACTAACAAAGTAATATATATTATGCTCCAATGACAGGAGTGATGGTAAAACAACAATAGCTTTCCTTTATTGTGCACTACAAACAGTCTCTGTTTACTCCCGAAGTACTCGAAGGGACCAAATGATGAACGAAATAAAAACTATATTTCACTGTTCACTTTACTTTAATAAATTTGATCAAAATTGTTACATTGACATTCTATATAAGTACATTTACAAAAAAACTTAGACAGCGTGATTCAGAAAATTCAAATAATTAATCAACACCATCTATTGACAAAAAGTAATAAACATGTTTTACTTATAAAAAAAGGTTTTAATCTCAACAGTCTCTGATAAATATATCTTTATTATACAACACTATTAAATTTAACTGCTCTATCCACTTTGCGCTCTTACAACTTCGCCGAAGCGCAAAACGCCATTATTTTAAATTATCCATAATGTATGTATAGATTATGTTGAATCAAGTTCGAAGTTGATTTATCTTTACTCTTACTTTTGGAATCGACTAAAGACATTACGATGCATATAACCTGGCTGTGGATGTCAGTAGTAGAAACTTATCCCGGATCTACTGTATATTTTACAATTAACATTTGTATTTGTTTTCTGAATTCTCAGCTTTCCATAATTTCTTTGAGCGACCTGTACTTCTTTTTTTTTTTGTGGAAATATTAGGTAGGCGCACGAGCATATGCGCCTAAACATATGGACATTGGCATTGTATAAAAAGTTAACCATTGTCAATGCGCCACCGACCTTGGGGACTAGTTTGTTATGTCCCTTGTGCCTGTAATTACCCTGGCTCACCCCTTCAAATCGGAACACAAAAATACCAAGTACTGATGTTTTGCGGTAGAATATCTGATGAGTGGGTGGTACCTACCCAGACGAGCTTGCACAAAGCCTACCTACCACCAGTAAATTTCTTTTACCATATTAAAATGACTTCCATTGATTACTTCAGTTCACCTGTTCAGTCGTCACCACAGTTGGTGATCACCTTCGTTTAGTTGATTTCTAGTTCTGCTTACTACGCGCGATCTTTTTATGTACTCTTCAATTTATTTTAAATGCAGCATAGTGTATACAGTAATCCATCATTCTGAAAAGTTTACGACCATCCTATGTTATTGTCACGTTTCAAGTTATGTTATATTTTAGGATGTGTCTGAAATATTTTTTTTTTAATTTAATAACATATACAAGAGTCCAGAAATATTATACACTTGTTACATTTACCAAATACAATATATTTTTTCAGTAAGAATAAACTCGAGTGGAGTGTGCTGCACACTTACCACAAACGCGGCTTATTTTGTATCGCGACAGACGCTCCGCGCGTCCAGCTGGACGATCAGCCGAGCGATCGGTCGCAGGACGATTGGAAAGTATGGACGGTAGCGCAGGATCGTAACATGGTGTGTTATTCTTTTGAGAAAAAACAAAAACTTGCCACGTACAATACATGTGGAAGCTTTATATACACCTTGCAAAATTGTCCTTATGATGCGAAAAAGTAAGTGTAACCAAATGTAATGTCTCTTTGTTTTTTCAAAGTAAGAATCATTATCACTAATGTTATTAAATTACAAAAATGAGACCACAGTGTGCCAGTAATACTAACGTAGAAACGTTGTCAGCTGTGAGCTTTCACCGTCCTTCCAATGAGAACACGACTTATGCGACTTAGGTCGATTTTTGTGATACTCGTTAGCTCGAGATTGGGTGACTCATACTCTGCTGAAAACATAAGGCATTCTAAAAAGTAACTTTTAGTATTGATTTGCAATAAATTAATTTATTTAATTGTATTTCCAGAATAGCAGTGAGTGTAGGGGATGGCGCTGTACGTGTGTGGGAATCTGATATATGCGATGCGGATGGAATAAAACTTTCCTTGCAAAATGTTTTGTCATTTTGGCAGAACGTTCAGGGGAAAGTGTTAACTTCTACATGGCATCCGACTAAGGAAAACTTATTAGCATTCGCTACAGCTGAATCGAGGGTAATTGTTTGATATTGTAAATTTAAATATTCATTGTGGGTAATTAGTTCACTCAAATCATTCACATTCAAATCAATAATGACAGAAATAGCTAAATCTATGCTATGCTATGTTTAACTAAAGAGCAGCAATGGAATATTTTAAAGTTGGGTCATATATCTTTAAACATGTACACATTATTAAAAACTTATACAAGATGAATTTCAATGTCCTTTTCTCGTGGAATTCCACACATTTCAGCTATATTATAGTCTGATTCCAGTAGGACGAACAAACAACACAACAATAGGCATCTTCTAGGCAAGCGCGCTCCACCTTAGGCTGTATCATCACTTTCCATCAGATGTGATAACAGTCAAGTGCAAGATTATATATTTAAAAAAAAGACATATATATATATAACTTTCTTTATAATGATGTTTCTTCATATATTATATCGATACAACTGTCAACTCAGTTTATATTACTTATTAAATATTGCATTATAAAAAATACATACATATATAAAGATTGTTAGCGTTAGCAAGCAAGTTGAACATATACTCTTTGGATTTAATATAATTAAAAAAAAAACCCTTCCAGTCAAGGAACATTGTTCCGGCTTCTTTCTTTTCTAATAAATATAAATCAAGTATTATTATATTGAATAGGCCTCTACTTGGTTTTGTCTTGTAACGTACCTGTCGTATAAAAATAACAAAAACTTATAATTACCTATATAATCGATTTCAGTTCAATTGCACCAATAATAAAATATTCTAAACCTAATGCTTAATTTTAATAATTGTTATTGTTTATTCCAGATTGGTATAATAGATTCAAGTAAATGTGAACGACCTGCCAAAAATTTATTGCCGGGTGTTAGCGGGGCAATATATTCTCTAAGTTGGGGTGACAAGTTTGATCTGTACGCTTGTGGTGGTGGTCAATTGGTGTTGTATCACACTAATGAACCTGAACAAGGTATGTTGGAATAGCGACATTTCGGATCGAATAGGACTTACAGAACGTTTTGGCGATAATTAAGTAAATGAAATCTTACTAAGTTTATTTTTTCGATCTCAAAATATAGGATGATGAGGCTGATTTTCGTTTCTAATTAAAAAATATAAATCAAACTCCCTATGATCTTAATTTGATATATTTATTATATTATTATACAGGATGTAACAATGAATGAATTCAAAATGAGTCATAAAATGTAACTTTGGCCCTTAGAGGTTATTAATAATAATAAATTTAATACACAATATTAGAAAATTTTAAAAAATTCCTACAGTTGACATATTCTCAAGTGTAATTTCCCTTTCCAGCTCCAGAAGCAATAAACATAGAGTTTGAAGGCAAGAAGTTCCAATTCAGCTCAGCCGCTTGGTATCCAATGGGTCTGATGTGTGGTAGTTCTAATGGTGCCGTAGCTGTGCTGAACCCGGTAACCCATGAGCTTGTTACTGTGACCTTTGTTTTCGGGTAACTTAACAGATTGTTTTTTTTTAATAATTTAATGGATGTTCAATTTTTACAAATAATTCAGTGCTTGGTAATTTCCATACAGAAGTGTAACAATGCAAATGTCCTGACCGGGGCTGTTACTATGGCCTTTCTTTGAATACAGTAATTGGATATCTTTTTAGTAACCCAAATATCTGATGCAGTCAGAAATATATTCATAACTTTATAAAACGGATAAATTAATTCTTTCAGCAAAATGATTCACAATACCGCCTGGCATCCACAACAGACGTCTAATTCTAGTGAAGAATCACCAAACAAAAATTTAATAGCTGTTTCATCATTGGATAAGGAAAGTTTTATTGCTATACTCGAATATGCTGATAAAGGAGGTATGAGAAACGCTTTTAATTATTACAAATATATTCTAATATTTTGTTATGGAAGAAAGTAAAATCTCTAATTCTAATCGTTATAGCTAAGCATACGGTTGAAACCTTAAGTTACCGTAATAAAACTCAAAACGATTCCCTATGATGAAAAAGTCACAATAAATTTAAAAAGCTGCATTTAATATGAAGCTAATATTAGAAGCTATAATTTAAAGCTTTGCTTATCCAAAAAGTATAGAAAGTCAGTTCACTAAACTTTACTTTGTACATTAATAATTTAAAAAATAAATTTGCATTTAATTTTATTAATCTGCCAATTTTTTGATCATATATTATTTTAATTTTTAGATGGTCCTAAACTACATCCTTGGAAAAATCTCAATGGTCACCTGGAACCAGTGTGTCAAGTGTCATGGAATCCACACAAGGATGGGATTCTTTTGTCCACTTCATATGACAGCACAGTCCGTGTGAGTTTCTTTATTTTAAGAATTATGCTGAACTTTTATATTCTTATTGTAGTTCATCGCTGGGCGTTCTTGCTTCTGTTGGCAGAGGCTTGGAGCTTATTATACAACTCTGTTTCAGGGGTTTTATCTGGTTTTTATGGGTATATTTATATACAATGTTGTTAAAATTAAACAAAGACAAAATAATATATTTTTTTTTATGTTCGTTATGACTAACGATGCTATCGCCAAAGCATTTTTCTTCCCTAAATATTTTTTTTTTACGGTTTGTAAACTTTAATTAGAATAAAAAGCAATAAAATTATTTTACTGTGCCTAGGTATGGGATGTATCGGAAGGCAAATGTATCGCGATTTTCGATGGGCACTATAAAGCTTCGTTTTGTGCGTGCTGGAGTGCGTTTCCACAACTTCCGTCTACTATAATATCTGGTGGAGCGGATTGCTGTTTAAGACTGTGGAAGTATGAAAACTATCCACCGGAAGCTTATTCAGGTCAGTAATGTAAAAAATTTGGAAACAAATTAATTTCGGCAAACCTAAAATTCACTAATAAAAAATTTACATGTATAAAGCTATGCTATACAAGTACTATAAATTAAAATTACAAGTTATATAATATGTAAAGTAATTTTTGACTAGCAATAAATAATAATTATATTTAAAGAAATCAACCATGAAATCACGGTAAAAGAGAAAAGGAAAGAGAGGAAGGAGAAAAAAAAGGAAGAAAAGAAATCAGCAGAAATAGTAGAAGAAAAAACTACTGACGATGAATTAACAGAGGGGCAAGTTGCAACAAATGTGGACATTAATGTAAGAACAAAGGTGTCGAAACGATTCCTGCTACCAACTATACATCGACAAATGACGCTATGTACCACAATACAAACTGTTTACAAGTTTGCGGAAAAATTTATTTTACAATCCGATAACGTTCAAACATATGGCAAATTGCAATCACCCGATCAAAGTGAAGAGAAAAGTGAAGTGATAGATCTCAAAGAGGATAAAGTTGAGGATGTCGATTTCACTAATATGTTTGGTAGCACGAATGATATCAACGATCTGCTTGATATGGAGAGTGAGTGGTTTTTGATATACATTTCTTTAACATTTAATGGTGGTAGGGTTTTGTGCAAACTCGTCTGGGTAGGTACCACCTGCTCATCAGATATTCTATCGCAAAACAGCAGTACTTGGTATTGTTGTGTTTCGGTTTGAAGAGTGAGTGAGCCAGTGTAATCGATGGCACAAGTGACATAATATCTTAGATCCCAAGGTTAGAGGTGCATTGCCGATGTAAGCGATAGTTGACATTTCTTACAATGCTAATGTCTATGGGCGTTGGTGACGACTTACCATCATGTGGCCCATATTCTCGTTCGCCTACCGATTCTATAAAAAAAAAACAATTATTATTTTATGGTATAAATTTGCGAATACAACTATATATAATTATGTTATTACAATAAGGATCTTTTCAACTACGATACCAGGAGCACAATTACACTTTACATGTATCATATTATCTCAACTTGTACGCATAATTGTTTATTAAGTTTATTATACTAAACAGCACAATCACCAAACAAATTATTATCCTTTTTTACATATATCGAATACACTTTTATATTAGAATCAGAGGTAGGGCAAGGCGTGGGCGGTGTGGGCGACCGCCTACGGCAGCTTTGAAAGCGAGGAATAATTGGACTCGTCATGAATTAATATATTTGACGGAGACTCGTTATCTTCACGGTCGCTCATTGTGGGGCATCAGCAGGAATCCGGGCGAGAAATAAACACTTCGTATGTTCCAAAGTAATTTTTATTACACAGTGTAGGTAAATCACAACACAACTTGACTCTAAATACTTTTCAATATACACAGTACAGTTCCTAGGCTAGTGTTGCTTATTCAACCGATAGTATCGTAATGATCGTCGAATACAGAGTGCACGTTCTTTTATTAACGTTTACCCTCTCCAATCTAGGCTCTGTACACGTCACTTTGACGTTTGTGTATTGTTGATATTCCGAACTATTGACCCGGATGCGACATATTATTATTAAGTGTAGGAAGCGCAATGCAGGCGTGGAAGTACGTGGAACCGAAAAAAAAAAGTCGCATTTCCATACAGTGGAATCGTGTCAAAGCAATGGCCTCGCTAAATGTATCTCGCCCACATAAAATTATGGTCTTGTTCCGCCACTGATTAGAATTATATATACACTCTATTGTCTATTTTCATTGTTATTCTTAGTTCTCGTTGAATATTTGTTATTATATTATTGTATTTATTATATTACTACTTATTTTTTACAAAATAAAAATATTATTATGTTAGCGGCACCCTTACATGTGTTGACATTGAGTTATTTTGTAATAATTTCAGTGCGAAAACACATCGAGAATGACAGATTCGAGGCGATGATAATGTTATCGATGTTCCGCGGTCACGTCGACTCGATGATCCAGTTGGCGACGCAGAGGGACGCGCTCTGTCCGTTTCTTGTCAGCCTGTCGCCGTGTGTGTCCTTCAAGTGAGTTCACGAACCTTTAAAAATAGCCTCTAATAAATAACTTGCTGTATAATATAACAACTAATTTCTAAAACATTATTTTAAAATTTTTAAATCGAGCTTCTAATTGACACTTCATTTTATATTGACGTTATTATTTTTTTATTACATGTGATTTTTTTGTTGTTCGCACGCAGATATTGGAAAACTGTAACACAGCTGTATTTGGCTCAAATTGAAAGACTGGTAGCTAAATCGGAACAAAAAAAGTTATGGGGTGAGTATAAAAAATATTAACATAAAGTTTATAAATTGTCCATAAAATAATAGTTTTTTATAAAAAGATTAGAATAAATTCAAGCCCAGATAGCCCAGCCCAGCAAATTTTGTCTAAAGATTGCTGGTTCAATTCTAAGTATAAACAAACAATTGTTTTATAAAATATCATTTTACAAACATTCAATAAGCGATGTATTATTGAAGATTAATCGAACGCATATAATTAATTTATCAATGATTCGTCAAATTATATTTTATTAAATGAATATTTATTTATTTTTAAAGCCAGAAGTTTGTATAAATATGATGATGTGATTCATAATTTTGCTTGTAAGGTTTTGTATGAAAAATTGTCATTTGTTAAATGAAAGAACACTCTGTACAATATTTAAACGCATTTTTTTGTCGTTAATTTCCAGAAAACAGGCACTACGGAGGTCCAATTTATAAAAAAGTGGCGCACCTGCTGAGCATACACGACGTGAAGGGTGCCGTTACAGCACTTACAGACGCTAAGCTATACAAAGAGGCCTATACACTTTCTAAAGCTAGGTATTTATTGCCTTTAAATGTATTTATTAATTAAAGTAAAAACACTTTAAAGATACATTTATAGTTATCTTTAAAGATGTTTATAATTTATAGTTTACATAATCCTCATTATTGTATAATTATAATGAAAATATCAATTGTTTCAGACATATGGATAGTATAGCTGAGGAGACATTAAAAATGTGGACGGCAGAGTGTTCATACTCGGGATATATAAACATGACTGCTATTTGGTAATTACATTTTATAACGGATATAATGGGTATTGTAAATTATATAACATTATAAATGAATGTGATTTTAAAGTTAAAAACGGACTTCGCAATAAGACATTATATGTAAATGCTCGTAGTCTAGATTAAGTATTACTGCTGTAGTATTAACCATTTAATTTATGGTGCTGTTTTATTGACATAAACAGTAGATAATATTTGAGACGAAAAGAAAAATCAATAATTTCTTTTTTCTACATTCTCTATTTTGTCACATATCATTGTCACTCTGTTCTACATGTTAAAAACCCTTTTCGTCACACTTGGTACACTCGCCCTCTCTAAAATTGTTAAACTCACCTCATTTGATACACTCAGCCTCTGTCACACTTGTTCAACTCGCGATCCTAGCACATTCGTTACGATACAATATTCTTTCCTTATTTTTCAGTTACCTCGGCTTGGGAGATGTGTACAATGCAGCCGTGACTTTAGCCAAGTCAAATGATCAAGATAGTCTCAGTTTAGCTTCAAAGCTCGCTAAGGTTGCTGGACAACCGACGTACGCTAACCACATTGAAGATAAACGATCACAAATACAAAGCGAAACGCTTGATAAAGAAGCCGAGGATTTGAAAGCATTGCCTTCAAAAATAGATCTGTTGATGAAAAATGTCGAAATAACAAATGATAATGATAGTGACACCAATGAAGAGTAACAAATTATACCAAGATGTGTGTTGAATGTTGATCTGATGCATGTTAGACAATTTGTTTACTATAATACTGTTTACTTGTTATTGTGATGTGGTCTTACTAAATTCATAATTAAATTATAGTTAAGAAGACCATTAAAAATAAGTGTATTTTTTAGTTAAATAATCCGCATAAGTATGCTATAAAAGTAACAATAACCATTGCATTCAACTATAAACAAAAACAAATAGGACAGAATGTGATGTTCTATTTAATATTTCCTATTTTGTTTGTGTCAAAAGTGTGATTTTTTAATATAAGATTACCAATTGTTATGTGCATACTTTAACTATTAACCAGTCACTTGTTATTATTTGTATTTTAGAGTATGTATTTTTTTTAAATAAAAGCTGGAATGTTCTATTATTCGTATTTTATCTACGTTTCGTAAAGTAACGTAACGTTTAACAAACATAAGTTTATATTTATTTCATACATATATTTATGAAAAGTAGGTTGGTAGACTTATGGTAAGAGGTCACCCCCAAGGTCTTATACACAGGTCTATCAACAACAGTAGTGGGGGTACGTCGGCATAATAGTTGCGCTGTTCTGTTCAACTTACGGCCGCCAGAGGCATGACGACAGATGGGTGTGCTGTGCAACGAAGACAGAATAGCATTCTGTCTCTTTTCTATCACACGTAACGCATGCGTACCGCGTGAAATAAAAGTTATGACACGATCGTACCAATCTCTCACCACTCCAAATTGGGCTCCGTTGTAAGACCTGTATACAACACCTTACATCTCGATATATTTCATAAGAACTAATGCCATGTATATAAAAACGACTTCGCAAATGCATTATTTTAGAACAAATTTGATTACCATACGAGAGGTTATAGTGAATCAACCAGGATACATATGCTATCGCTGACTTTTTTTAGAACTTTTCAATAAAAACGGATTTGCCGTTATACATGATTGTTGTGTATCTTTAACCGTTTACACAACGGAAGCTCTAAAAAGAATTAGATTTTCCCCGTTTTTGCAACAAATTTCATTCGGAAAGTAATTTCTTTCTTCTTACTTTAAAATCACAGACTTCCATACAACATTTATCCTTTACATATACTTACGCGCAAGCGAAGATGCGGGCAATAGAAAGTTAAACGTGTATTATATATATATTGCTATTTTTTTTTAATCCGTAATTTGTAGTTTTCTTTAATAAGCCACTACCCTAACAAAATATATTACAAACGAATTCAGACAGGTTAAGTGTCTGGCAGCGGATGGAAATTGAGAGCTGAAGATCGAGCTCATTGGCGTGCCATTGGAGAGACCCATGTCCAGCAGTGGACGAAAGAGGTTGATGATGACAGACAGAGGTTTACCAGGGAGCGCCGTGCGTCTCCGACGTACCTGCGTTCGCTGCATATAACTCAATACTATAGGCAACGGCGCGTTTTACATTTACGCGTGGGCACGTTCAACCGACGTAAGTCCAGCACAAGCTGACGTTCATATTGATCTGAGCTCAACTTACATTGGAAGAATCTAAATATCTGAAACTGTCAACACCGAACCAAACCCAAATTGGTTAAGCTGGCACAGACAAAAATTTTTTTATCAATCATTGTTTTGGTTTTTATTGCGTTGATAAAGGCAATATTCATTATTATATATATATATTAATTTTTCTACTTTATTGAAATATTCTTAAAAAAAATCTATAGCCTAAAGCAGAGGTCCAGAGTTCTTTTCTCATAGACCACTTTCAAAATTTTAGCTGGTTCCGGTAGATACATCCCCTGCAGCTACATTACTACCATATTCCCAAAACTCAATAAAAAATGTGAAGATTAGATCAAACTATGGAAATTTGTGTTGCGGCTGAGTTCCAACCACGAATTAATAATATAATACTTCTCACAAAAAAAATGAGAATTGATTGGTTAATTAATTGATTGTGCTGTGAGTGGATGTCAAAAGAAAAGTTGACCTATCAAAAAAGTGTTTCCATCCAACTTTACTTTACGGAACCAATCAATTCTCACTTATTTCATTTAGAAAATACGGAGTGAAAAATATTATCTGCATACATTGATAAGTGAAGTCAAGCTAACATTTTAGTTCTTCACTATCGAAAGCAAATAAATTTTGGTGGACCGTTTACGAATTGTGAACCCCCATTTTTTCTCACGCCAACGTAGACCCCCGTCGAGTCTCCCGTGGACCCCATCTGCACCACTTTGGGAACTAAGGGCCTAAAGCAACTTTCGCAATTGTGCCAAATTAAAAACCAAGTCAGAACTTGAAGTAAACAAAAGTAAATTCCAATTTTCAATGCTTCCCTGATACACTAATGTCTTTTTATATTACCCGGGAGAGCAAATGACTCTACTCCACCTGATGGTAAGTGGTAGTAGATTCCAAACGCGGCGACGGCTAGTGCAGTCAGGGCGAATGACTTGCTCTAGCCGCCCCCGCCTTGCCGGCCCGCAAGATGCCTCTTCACGCCTCGTTTGGTTCGTCGCGTCGTTATTGATGTTTAATGATTAAACATAATTGTATAAAATTTCTTGATCAATATCACATACCAACATATTTTTCATAAAAAATGGCTTGGATCATATCAATTATTTATAGTTTTAATTAAATGTTCTTCCATAAAGTATTCAATTCAAAATATGTCAAAAAAAGCAAAGGAAAGAAAAGAAATAAAACAAGTTTTCATTCAACAGTCAATCATTCATTTAAATCAATCAGCGCAGGCACCATTCATTTAAAAACAAATTAATTATATTCTTATTAATAAAAAATGTAGAGGCAAATAATATACATGTGCTTTATCATATTTTGGCATAGCTTTGTGCATGGTTACAGCGTAATAGTAAAATAAAATAAAATAATATCTAATTTATTAATTATTTCTGAAGTACAAATCAAATTTTTTAATTATTAAAAATATTTTGCCATAATGTATTAAGAACAGAGTCTAAGTTCGTAAACAATTTTCTATGAGTACTTTGTTAGTTATAGTATTACTAACTAGAACGGCTTTGCAAGCTATAAATTTACAATCTAAACAAATATTATACAATTCCGAAAACTTATATTTAGTTATTAATCAGGCACCGGTTTCATTAAGTACGTTACAAATACTGTACAAGTGTAATCAGCGTTTCAAAATGGCACCAGGGTCATTTACAAATTGGAAAAAAAAAACCATTTCAATCAAGTCACATTTGGAAACGATATTGATGAGCATTTTCAAACAAACCAAAAATTTTAACTCGATATATATATTATTTATTTATTTTACGAATAATATAATTTTACTGTAATTAACTTTTTTTTACACATAAGTAGCATGAATTAACTCTTTCAATCAAATTGTGTCATGTTTTGTTGCAACTGCTTTTTTCACCTCTTTGGTTCTCAAAGAGTAAGATAGAATAAATGCTTATGGAATGTCATCATAGCATTTCAGTCTTATATGAGGATTTAATTTTTCGTATAGAATCAACTTATATAATGCAAGACTAAATTAAAATCATCAATAGATTTATACAAAATAAACGATCATTAATAGATCTTCAAAACAATTAAAAACAAAAAAACCAGCTTCTTGTTATTACAAATTTTAACAATGACATAAAATTGAGTATTAAATTATATAAGAGTTCGCGATTCAATTGTTCAGCGGGTCCTCGTTTTCTCTGTTAGCGTCTGTCTGTGCCTTCCCGCGTTTCTTACAAATGGTAACTAATTTCGCGTTTATCTTCTTTAGTTTTTGATTCTCTTTCATAACATCGGTCAATTGTTGATTCTGTAATACATAGTTACGATTAATTTGTTTAGAACTCTCTGTGTGAACTAAAAGGGTTATCTGTATAATAGCAGACCAAATTGTAAAACCCATTAATCAAACAAAAAATCATTCAATACCAAATGTTATGGTAGGTTAGAATAAGAATAGTTGACAATGTTGACATAAAACCGACGAACGAAATTAAAAAAAAAACACGTTTTGTTAGGCCTCTTGTTATGATTATTAATAAGGCATAATAATACGACATTCTGGTGCTAGGACAATATGCGCGCTGGTCTATAACTGTCCGTTATTTTACATCGATACTGTTCTTTGTATTTCTGTTTTAGTCGGGTGTGGTCCAGGTTACATAAAGAAAACATTTTTAGGGTTGATTTATCATGTCAGTGTCTATGGTAAGGAGTGACCAGTTACTATAAGGTAGTCAATTTGGGTGGTACCTTTCTACTGTGAGTAACAAAATTATAATATGAGAAAGTTCACCTGGATAATCGCACTTCCTGTGGCTACATACAGCGGATTGGCCGAAGCTGCGAGTAGCTGGTGTTCTAATGCTGCTTTCTGTTGAGATAACTTATCCAAAGCCTGTACATAATGAAAAAAATTATAATCTCAATGAATTATTAAAACATTAAATTTAGTTTTATCGTGTTGAAAAAAAATATTTGCAAATCATACAGAGTTATGTAATAATTTCGAAAGTTTTGGTAAAAATGTTGTTTACCGATTTGAGATGTCTCATCTCTGCGTGCGTCTCTTCCGACGGCCGTAGTGAAGGAGCATTCTTTTCAACATAGCATCGAATTAAGTCTGAAACATACAATTGTGACCTTGAAGTTTTTTTTTTTAAATTCTCTCTAACAGTATGTCCAGTAGTATTGAACTACATTTTGTACATTATTTTGAATTTAATTATATCAAACAAATAAATAAAATAAATTTTGCTTTTCAATATGGCAACTACAGTGTATAAAGCCTATCATATAGGCATAGTATTTATACTCTTTATGTGTGTATCTGATTACCGTCGTCGGTGAGTGTGGCGGCGTCAGTGAGCGAAATGCTCGAGGTGCGATTCTTGTCGTGATGATTTTGACGCTTCTTACGGACGGATTGCGTTATATTACTTAAGTCTTGGTACTCTTGTAATTTAAACTGTAACATAAATATATAAAATTATTATTGTAACAGTTTGCTTCATTAGACGCGCCTATTTCAATTTAGCTCGTCCATTTTATTCTAAAAACGATTTATTTATCTATATCGGTACACAAAGAGATTACAATCAGGAAATATAATAAAATTACGAACTTATAAAATTTTAAGCTAGATTAATTCCTAAACATAACATAATATTAATACAGATGCTCTACTTCTAAAATACGGTAATTAATAAATTAAAAGCATGTAACAATGATTTATAATAATTAAGGATGACAATACTTTTACTGTAATATTATAAATTATCTAAATACATATTGTTAATTTTATTACTTTCAATACCTAATCATGTCCGATTTGTACAACATATGCCTTAAAATCTTGGCATTGAAATATAAGATGAGATCATAAAACCGTCAAGGTAATTAAAAGTACCATTATTTTATTTGTATATATGTATAAGTCCAAATGCTGGACTGGATAAGGCCCCTTCAACGTTTGAGGATAGAAGGTTTATAGCACATTGCTCTGATGCAGTTTGGCGGATACACAATTCATCCGACACATGGAGGTTTTCTCAGGACAACTTAGTTGGTGGTAGAGCATTGTGCAAGCTCGTCTGGGTAGGTACCACCCACTCATTAGATATTCTACCGCAAAACATCTTAGACATAACATCTTAGTTCCCAAGGTTGGTGGCGCATTGGCGATGTAAGCGATGGTTACATTTCTTACACTGCCAATGTCTAAGGGTGTTGGTGACCACTTACAATCAGGTGGCCCATACGCTCGTCCGCCTATCATTTAAAAAAAATATATCATTATAACACGAAAATTATTATTCCTTCCATTATTTATCTTTAAATATATATTAATTGAAAAGAAAGTTACAAATCAATATGTCGAGTATTTGGGCCACGTCTTGAGACACGAGCGATACCGACTGCTCCAAATTATAACGATGGTCAAACGACGCGCTGGAAGAAGAAAAAAGTCCTGGTTGCGCAACATCCGCGAATGGACGAAGATTGCCAGCGTGGAAGAACTTGGCGAGTGACCGTGAAAAATCGCTGAGCTGACGGCTAACCTCCAGTAATGCAGAGGCACAAGAAGAAGAAGAAGAAGAAGAAGAAGAAGAAGAAGAAGAAGAAGAAGAAGAAGATGTCACCTCTAAAGCAATTTTCGCTTCTTTCAACTTCCGGCACTGTTCGTCCCTCTCTCGCAAGTACTCCGCGCAGGTGTCGCACTCGTCGTCGAGCTCCTTGTATTTTATCTTCAACTCTTCCAACTCTTGTTTGCAAGCTGACAGCTCAGCTTTCATAGCTTCCAATTCCTTACTGAAATTATAGAAACAATTATTAAAATGAATCTTATCAGATTTATTTGCAAGACTGGTCAAGTTTAGGAACTGTAACCCTAATATCATTCTCAGCATTTTTTTTTTAATTACTTTATTGTGGTGCTGATGAAATCTATTATAACGGTATATTATATGCGATATATAAAGACAAATATTTTATGGTTTATGTGTACAGCAAAAATAAATGTACAAACTGGGGCCCAATTCTACTAACAAATCGTCACTTTATCGCAATCGAATCGAAGCGGGATCGTTGATCATTGATCGTTTAACCGTTTTTTCATTCCGTTCCGTTATTCTGTTTATTTAATTTAATTATCGACTATTGACATAATAGTTAACATTTATGTTTGGTTTTGACATGACATCGATTCGATTTCGATCTGAATCTTATCTTATCTTACTATAGATTAGTCAAATTGGGATCGGAATTGAATCGGGAACGTATAGTATTCGTTATAGATTAGTAGAATTCGGCCGCTGGTATATTTATAATTGAAAATAATTTTATGTAAGCGAAAATTTTCTAACAACAATTGGATGCTCCAATTCGAAAAATCCCTAAGTCCACTTAAGGATATATCGTACTAGTGCCAGGGTGATCGACCGTTTTTTTTCTGTGTCTATAGGTTTAGTCGACGATAATTTGTAATTGAACCTCTAAGTACTTTTTGAAAATTAGAAAAAATAAAATTGATCATATTTTCAATTCGAAAAATCATAAGTCCTATAATTCTCTAAGTCCATATGTTTTTACCAAAAAAACACTTAACTGAAATTTCAAGATCTTGGAACATTATGCTGGATATTGAAACCTTGTTGTTTATTTTTTTTCTGAGATATTATTTATTAGAGAGAACTTTTAAAATTGCCCTTTGTTCGCATTTCAAAATTATAGTTTTAGTTAATTAGTGCGAAAGTAAAATGAAACAGATTCAGAAGAATCAGAGGTAGAAAATGTTAAGAAAGAAAGTTAAGAGTTGCAAAACTAGAAGAGTAGGAAAAAATATACCTAGAAAAAAAAGTAACCATCGTACATTACGTGAAGTAAGTGACTGTAATGAATATTAAGATAAGTTAATACGAAAACAGATGGAGGCGATAAATCAAAAAAAATTGTAAATTTTGAAAATAATACACAACAAAATATATACATATTTGCAGTGTTGTCTCGAAGAAATAGTCCCAATAATACAAAAGAATATATTAAATTAAAATGAAAAACAAAAATAAGTCAATATGTCGGAATACACGAAAAGAAAATAATTGCCTTGAGAATATTATCTTAGCTTTATTCATAATAAAAAAAATGTATTCGCGAGAAAACTCATCGATTTTTCTATTAATTTGATTACAAGAATACAGTTTTAGAAGCTATTTTTGTTTCGTTAAATACCTCAGTCCATAAAAAAACGGGAAGAAATCCCTTAGTCCATTTGTTTTAGGATACGTCCAAAATTTTATTTTTTCAATTATAGGTGTTAGAAAGGCTTTAAGGTTATGTTTTTTATACGAAAATAAGGATTTTAGTTTGTACTATAACTTGATGGCATTTTAATGTGATTTCTTTTCAAAAAATCTATTTGTGCTTATTTTACTCATTGCTCAAAAGATAAAAATTGGACTAAGCCATTTTTCGAATTGGAGTATCCTATTTCATTATTGAATTTAGAATGTTATAAAAATTATATATTTTTGACTAGTAAATATCTTTCAACCATAAATAATCATTTCGTTTTGTGTGTACCTGTCTTTAACGTTATTTTTCTCTAAAGCTTTTTGCATCTTGGCTATTGTTTTCTTCAAGTCTTGTTTGTTGAAACGAAGCTCCTCCACGGTCTTCATTAGTTTCTTATTCTTATCTACTTCCATGTCGTAAGACATTCTGTCCACGACCACGTTATGAAGATTTACCCAATCTGTGAATTTGACTTTTATTAGATTTGTAAACAGATATAACTTTAATATAATTTAAATAAAATTAACATATTTAAATTAATGAATGTTTGGAAATTATAATTTTTTTTTTATATATTATTGATTGGTTAAATATTATGATTCAAATAAGCATATTATTTTGATCACACTATTACCTTCATCAGTTTTAACTGAGGCATTCACTAGATTTTTTTTAATGTTTGTAGTATTATCACTTGGATTGCTATTTGTTAATTTTTCTTTTAATTCAGCGACAGTTTTCTGAAACAAAAGCAAAAAATTAAAACCAATACAATACTAAAAAGATTATAGATATTGTAAGTGCTAAAATTATAGTATTATATATTTTTTTATTAAATAATATTCATAATAAGTCGACAAAAATACCTCTAGAGCAAGTTTTTCCTTCTTCAACCGTATACACTGTTCGTCTCGTTCTTTTAAATATTCAGCGCATGTCTCGCACTCTTCGTCTAACTCTCTGTATTTATCCTTTAGTTCTTCCAGCTCTTGCTGACAGCTTGATAGCTGCTTCCTTAGTTGGATTACTTCACTGTGAATTAGTATAATTTTTACATTTGTATTAGGAGAATACAAATCACGTAAACATTACTGTTTATTTGATTAGAAAAGTAAGTAAAATTAGGTAAGTATAGGTAGTTGCTTTATCGCTCAAGTCGTATAGTTTCATTTTATATTGTTGAAATACTAACCTATCCATACTGCTGTTTTGCTGCTGCGAAGATTCACGCGAGTTATCTGAAACGAGTAATGTGATAAGAGTAATGAAAAAAAGTGTCTATATAGTATATGTTAATCAAATGATATAAATCATTAGATAGTGGCATTGTTGCATATTATTTATATATAATTTTATTTCAGATTTGTTGGGCAGATAAGCAAAAATGTTTATGTGATGTCTTCACATCTGCAAATAGACAATGACTTGGCATTTAAATATGAAACTGAATTCGGATACAAGTGACTAGCATCTGTATGAGTATCGAGTGTGTGTGTGACCCCTCCCCAGTGTTCTTACCGTGCGCGGCGTAGGTATCTGAGTATCGAGTGTGTGTGTGTGTATGCGCTTACCGTGCGCGGCGCGGCGCAGGTCGTGCGCGCTCTGGCGGCGGCGGCGCGCGGCCTGCACGCTGCTGGGCCGCTCCTCGTCTCGCTCGCTCTGCAAGTGCGCGTGCGCAACATTAAATTGGTACACTACAACATTACATTTACTTCCAGAATAACGAGTTACACAAATTGCAAGATTTTTCATTCAATATTTACAAGCGGTTTCATAAGAAATATATTTTAATTAAATCTATTAATGTACGTCACAAGACTATTCAAGTGTATTATTGCAGTGACACGTATGGATGTTTTTGAGTAAAGTATTAAAATATATTTACCTGATCGTGATTCAGTAGGAGACTATCGCGTCTGAAACGTAGAAAATTATAAGATATAATTGGCATAAAATAAAGATATAAGTAGAATAAATACAATTTTTAATGCAACACTTAATACCAATAATGATACACTTCAGTCGACAATTTATTAATATAAAAGTAATAAAAGTTAATCATTCTATATACTTTTCTGTTTCGTTAAATATTAAACTTTTTTTAGATTAAATAAAAGCTAATAGCAGAATATCCTGCTTCATCATTATAATATATCTTACCCTCTGCTCAACCTAATGGGAGTGCTTCTGTTTGAAGTATTTTCATCAACATCCATAAATAAGTCATCACCTTTTCCACAAGATTTGAATACTGCCTCCATTTTAAGGTGCTCTGAAACATTACATTACAAATTTAAAAAAAAAAATTGATAGGCGGATTGACAAATGGGCCAATGGCACTAAGTAATATTAACATTCCCTTAAATCGTCAATGAATCGACATTGGAAAGTAACTACTACTTATTGGCTCAATCACCCTTCAAACCGAATGATAGCAATAAGTATTTTGTAGAATAGTGGGTGGTAAATGCCTAGGCGGATTTAAAATAGCTAAATTCAGTTCATGCCATTATTAAGCCTAATATTATGAATGCAAAAGTAGATGTCCGTTTGTTATTTTTGGTAACTCTTCAGTTTTTAAATATATCTTATTCTCAAAATATTCGATCGAATCGATTAGATTATACCTTGGGAAGGTCGGTGGCGCATTGTCGATGTAAGCGTTAACATCTCTTACAATGCCAATGTCTATTGGCATTGGGCGTTGGTGACCACTTAACATCAGGTGGCCCATATGCACGTGACCTATGCTATAAAAAAAAAGTGTCTAATGACAAGTATTGTTATCTACAAACCTTCGACATCGTCTGAAAACATTCGTTTGGAGTCATGGATGCTCTGGCGTCTTCGTCTCGTTGAATCCGCTAAGGCATCGATAGATAAGCGTGGCCTTGTATCGACATTCGTTTCTAATTCAGATATACGCGCCTGAAAAACAAAAATTTAATACGTTTATACGTTTAATAATATTCTTATATAATTTTCATATTTATATTAATTTAAATATAACTGTCTCGTTGATATGGTAGATTGCTTATCCTTTAAGGGATGGAAATAGTCTTGTCTAGTGTATAAGACCGCTGATCTTGATTGACAGGCTAGTGATGCAGTGTTTTCAATATCGATACTTTTATCGAGTTAAGCTAAATATCGATTATCGATATATGATAATATAGTTGTAAAGACGTGGATCTATCGATATAATTTAAGAACGTTAGTTTTAATTATTCTTTTAGCCTTGTATAGTATAGTTAGTTTCATGTTCATTGTTCAATATGAAATATATTTGTGTCGAGCTAACGATATAAAAACGTATTATTATTCCAATCAATTTATTCAGAAGAGGCTTACGACCAATCTTGTATCAAAAATAAAAAATAATAATAGTCAGAAAACTTCATATTATATTATTACAAGCATGTGTGTGTGTAACTGCTTGTGTTTACTGTGGCTTCGATATTATCTTTCAGCCGAGATAACGCCTTTTGAAAAGTTATTGGGCTTTTTCGGCAATGCGTAGCGTCGGCCTTGTCTAAAAAGCACGAACTATGAGAGTGAGGGAAAAGAGTGCTGTTGTGTTTGCTTACACATTTGTCGCTGGCTAGTTTCAGTTGAGACTTGCGAGCCAAATCAGTCAGAAGCACATCATCAACCTTTATAAAATTAATATAAGTAATATATTCTATACTACTACTAATCTATACTAATATATAAAGCTGAAGAGTTTGTTTGTTTGGTCCGGCTAATCTCAGGAACTACTGGTTCGAATTTTAAAAATATTTTTGTTTTGTTTTATCGAGGAAGGTTCTAGGCAAATTTTTATTCATTACATTTTTATTAATTATACGCGGGTGAAACCCTGGGCACATCAAGTTTGATATAAACGCGAAGGAACGGAAACAATTGGTTCAGCTCGTACGTCAATATAAATGAACTATTCTAAGCTTGTAGCCGCTTTGATAATAGTAAAGCAATCAAATATATAAAATACCTCCAATAGCTGTTTGCACGTTAGCAACTCCTCTATTTTTTCTTTAGACGACTGTAACTCATTGGTCAACTCTTGGCTTTGTGTCTCAAGTAGTTTACAATTTTGGGTCAATTTTTCAATTTGATTAGTTTTTTCAAGGCATACACTTTCATCTGCTTGTTTCTGTTTTTTTAATCTGTAAAGTAATTTGATTTTCAAATTAAGAACGACATTGAATAAAATTTTTGTTATTATTTCTTAGTAATTATTTACAACTAAACTTGAAGTAATTTCAAAGTTAAAAGTGATAAAGACTTAATAATGTTAAAACATACACACAATTATTAAAACTACTTTCGTAACAGAAAAAATAAAAAATATGATAATGAATGAATGAATCCTCTTACTTTATTATAATGCCACTTTGTATTTCTGCACTTTTCTGGTGTTTTTTTATGTTGTCTTCCACACGAGAATATTCTTTGCATTTTTCTTCGAATTGATTTCGTATTATTGTATTTTCCTTCAACAATCTCTCCGATTCTAATTTTAAATTTTCAGCAACATTCGAACTTTCCTTAATCGCTTCCTTAAGTAACAGAATATCAGATGTCAATTTCTCAAAATCGATTTTGTTCTGTTTAATTACTGCGTTCGCCTTTTCCAACTCTTCTGCATATGTTATCTTCTCTTTTAGTATTATATCGTTAACAGATTTTAAATTATCTATTTCTTGTTGTAAGCTTGCAGATGATTGGAGAAGTTCTTTTACTTTGTTTTCGTTTTCAATATTATTATTAACTGCCTCAGCTTTGTTTTTTAAAGAAGCAATTAAAACATCTTTATCTGAAATATTTTTTTTTAAAGCACAAATATCTTCGATTAATTTTTCTATATTTATTACATTAGTGTTGCGTTCTTCTGCCTGAACTTTATATGTTTTGTTAAAATCATCAAACTTAGCATTTAACTTTTGTAATTCCTTTTCTTTTACATCTAAAATTTCCTTTAAATCGTCTATCTTTAAAGTGAGGGCCTGTTTCTCATTTTCTAATTTCTCATGATTACTGAAAATATCTTCGAATAATAATTCAATTATTTCCATAGCAGGCAATGTTATGTCTACATTTTGTTTTATTATTTTACTTTCAAAAAGTCTTTCGTAGTTTTTAATAACTTGATCCTTTAATTCCTTTTCTCTTTTAACAATGTCCAGAGTAACAGCTGAACTAATTTCATGTATTTTTTCTTTTTGTCTTTGCAACAAATCGAGGTCATTTTCCTTTTCAGTAAGTTTTAATTTCATTGCAGATAATTTTTCATGCAGACTTTCAAATTCTTTAGCGTTTTGTTTGAGAGTATTATTTAATTGGTCATTTTCTGTTGCTACCTTAGTTATTTCGGTTTGTTGTTTTTCATTTATCTGTTGTATTACGAATTTAAATATTTCAGTACTAGTGAAACCAAATTCTTTATCTACTTTCATCAAAACATTATCACTAAAATAAGTGGCTATATCCTCACAGTTTGCGCTTTTTATATTTGCGATATTATTTTGTATTTGAGAAACTACATTAGCTAACGTTTCAAAGTAAGAGTCTTTTTCTTTCAATTCTTTACTAATTCTTGTTTGTTCGACGTTCATTTTGTTTAATTGTATTTGAATTTCGTTTTTAGACTCTCCCAAGTCTTTTAATTTATTATTTAAATTTTCGATTTCATTTGCATGTTTATTTTCTATATATTCATACAACATTTTCATGACATCTATTATCTTACCATCACAGTTTAGAGTATTTTTATCCGCAGCAGTTTTTTCGATATAGTAATTAAAACAATCTATTTTATCTATTGTATGGTTATCTAGAGGACGTTCTTCTGGAATATCAGGCATGTTATACTTGTTTATATTCGCCTTAATATTGTCGAAATCTTCATTAAACGAACACATATGAGAGTCACCAATACTGTCATCTAAATCCATAGCGTGACCCATAGATAGATTACTACGATCTAAGTGGTTTTTGATTGTAGTAACTTGTTCTTTTAGTTCTATGCAGTCTTCTTTACCGGCATGTAACTCATTTTGTAACGTACAGATTTTATTATACCGTGATGAACTATCGGAATCGCTATAGCTTCGGTCTAATTTTTGGTGGGAATTTGTGACATTGCTCTTTAAATTGCTTATGATTTCATTCTTAACTGTACATTCCATACATGTCTGCTTTTCACGTGTGTTCTCGCACTTTAAATGTTCTATTTCTCTTTCTAAGTTGGAAAATTTATCACTTAAATTAATATTTATTTGTTTTAACGAATCGTGTTCCTTTTTAAGATCGTCTACCTCTGAAATACTTTCGATTATTTGGTTCGATAAAAGATCATTTTCTTCTTGCAAGGTTTTGACTTCCGCGCATTTTTTGACTAAAGTAGAATTCAGTTTATCAATTTCATTTTGTTTTTGACAGTTATCTTTTTCTAAATTACCCAATTTGCGTACTAATATATCGGACGAAGGAATTTCTAATGAAAGCTGTTTGTACTTTGTCTCAATATCAAGTTTTTGAGATTCGAGATTTGTCATTTTATTTGTAATTAGATCAATTTCTTTTTCGTACGCACCTTTTTCAATTTTCATCTTTTCTATAATATGCTCACAGTTTTTACATGATTCTAAGTATTCACTAGTGTGAGTACGATCATGAGAGTTAACAGATATTTTATTGGGACTATGTTGGGCAGCTGCAAGACATTTGGAATTTTTATTTTGTAAATATTCATCAACAACTTTACGTAACTTTCCATTTTCTATCTTGAGAGATTCTAAAGTCTTTAGTATTTCAGTCTCATCAAGCGACTGTACTTTCATCTGAGGATATGACAAATTACATTTAGAGATTTCAGTAAGATTAGTTTGACATGCTACCTCATTATACGTACAGACCTGAGTTACATCGAAGCATGTCTGATCATGAGAGATTAGAGTATTATCACAAGTGGTCAATGTAATATTGGTATCTAGCATTAAAAGATCACCATCAGTCATCGACTCGTTTTTGAGTGGAGAATGTAACGCAACTGTCTCTAATGCATTTGGAAGTGAATAGCGTTTTAAGCTCTCATTTAGTTTGCCTAAATTTTCCGATTTTAACAAAATTAGTAGTTCCTGCAATTGATTTTTAAAATCTGGTATATCTCTTTGGCATACTATATGGAATCTGTTATGATGGTGTTGCAAGAACTTTACTTGAGAGCTTAAAGACCTATTTTCAGCATAGGTAGTTGCGGTTAAAGTCGACAAATTAGTTCGATGATTGACAATTTTTTTCTGTAATTCGTATATATTTTCTACAAGTAACTGTACCTCTTTTTGTACTTCATCTCGTTCCTTATTAAGACGTTCGTTTTCATTTTGTAATTGTTTCAATTTTGCCAATGACTCTATATTATTTTCTTTCAATATGTCTAAATCATTTTTACATTGGCATATTTTCATAACGCAAGGTATGTTCTTTAATTCATCTGTAGAAGAGCTTGCAGAACTAATTGTTTTATCATCTTCATTAGTTGAAAAAGCATCAATAATACTTTCACAGCAAATTTTTAATAGACTGGGTGGTGAGTTAATGTCTGTATACACATTGGACTTCTTCAAGGACTGATGATTTGATTTTGAGGAGTCAGTAATACTATCTTGCCTATCTTGTAGTTGTAATCCCGACAATTTGGATTTGAGCTCTAAATTTTCGTTTTCTAACAATTTTACTTGTTTTTTCTTTAATACTTCAAGATGTCTAAACTTTTCTTTCCACTCTATAGCGTTTGCTTCCACAATTTCAATTTCACTACACTTAGTCGTCAAGTCTTGTTGCATCTGGTCTAACAGACTATTACTTTTTTGTAAGTCTTCTGTTAAGCTCTTACTATCGTCCTGAATCCTTTTGATATCACTTGTTAAAGTTTTATTGCTGCCTTCTAAATTTGAAATATCTTGAATTAATTTAATATTTTCTTCTGTCAATTTCATTATTTCATTTTTAGCTTCCAATAATTTGCTTTCAATGTTGTCGTATTTTGATTCACGTTCAGAATTTAATATGGATATATGGTTACCAATTTTATCCAATGTTAAGATAATTTGTTCATACATATGTTCAAGATTGCTGCTAAACTGACATGATACAGTATTTTCGATATTACCTTCAGATGTCAATTCTGTTGTTTTCTGTAAAATATTTTGTAATAAGTTATCTCGTTTATTAGTTAATTCTTCGATTTCCTGCATATATTTTGTAACTTTACTGCATTGTTTATCTAGTTCAATTTCTTTGCTTTCATACTTTGAATTTAAGTCATTTAGTTCTGTTTCTTTATTGTTTAAGCTTTCATTAATGCTTATTTGCGTTGATTTTATAACAGCAATGAGGTTCATTATGTTACTTTTCAAACTTTCGATGCAATTTGTTTCATTATTCTGCGGTTCGTTCGAATTTTTCCTGCCTTGTTTGAGATGAGTACCAGATAAGCTTTCATATTCCTTATAAAAACAATCTACAGCATCGCTGAGATCATTTATATGAGATTGTACAATTCCTAATTCTGTTTCTTTTTGTTCTAATAAAGCAACAACTGATGTCTTTTGTGCAATCGTGTCTGAGGCGAGGGTTTCCAAAGAGGTTATATGATCACATAACATACTAAGAGCTGAAACTAAATCGTTTATTTTTTCTGGAACTTCTAATATATTTCCTGTGAATAAAACCATTATTTTGTTGATTTTGTGTATATATGATTGGACTCTATTTAGATTTTCTTCAGTATCATTTTCATGTTTGTGTAGTGATGTAATAATTTCGTCTTTCACTTTAATATTCTCTTCTAAGTCTATAATTTTTGCTGACAGAGTTCTAATTTCCTTGTCCTTAATTTCTTTAATAGACAATATTTCTCTTTCTTTTTCTTCTAAATGAATATCAGATTTATCTTCACATGTTTTCAACTCATTTATTTCAATTTTATGTTGTGCAATTGTCTCATCAAGTAATTCCTTTTCTTTTTGGATTTCAATATATTTTATTTGAAGTTGCTGTTCTATATGTAGCAAGTTGTTTTTTTCTTCAAGTAATTTATCTATAATAACGATATTTTTATTTGACTGAGTTTTCAGACTGTCAACTTCTTGTATGAGTAGAGAAATTTCTTTTTTCTTACTTTCAAGTTCTTCCATTTCTTGTGTATTTCCTTTATCGAGAGATGATTTTAAATTCTTTATCTCTTCATTTCGAGCAATGAGAGCAGCTTTTAGAGTCTGTATAATATTTTTCATGTTTTCATTATTCCCTATGAACATTTCTTCTTTTGTTATCATTTCTTCTAATTCAACATCAATGTTTCCAGTGACATTTTCTTTTTTAGCTAATTTAATTTGCAACTCTTGAATAACACTATTGTAGGAAACAATATCCGCATTCATTGTTTCTAGAACAGTTTTTTGGGTTTCAACATTATTATTTAATTTATCTATGGTTAGCTTATGTAAAGTATTTTCATTTTCAATGCATATAAGTTTTTCTTTGTAAGTAGATATGATTTCCTGTAATTCTTTGTTTATAGTTTCTAAGCTGTCTATTTTTAATTTTTGTGACTGTAAATCTAATTTTAATTCTAAAATAGTTTGGTCTTTTATAGACAATTCGCTTTCTACGTTATAT
Organism: Nymphalis polychloros; assembly: GCA_905220585.2. Taxonomy (NCBI): domain Eukaryota; kingdom Metazoa; phylum Arthropoda; class Insecta; order Lepidoptera; family Nymphalidae; genus Nymphalis; species Nymphalis polychloros. Next base: position 11,810,217 of record HG992245.1, read on the forward strand.
TTCGAATGCTGAACTTCAAACTTCTGTCCTTCTTCTATGTTTATAATACTGTTTTCATTATCACTATTCACTAAAGATATATCTCTGGACAGGTCCATGAAGTTTGTTAATTCTCTTTCAATTGATTTCGATGCTAATTTACCTGTTTAAAGTTGTAAAAATATATTTATTATATAATTTTTTTATATTTTTAATAATAAAACATATATTTTACAATTTATACAGTATGTCTTGGTACTTAATATTTCTGTAGTTATGCAACAAAAAGATAATATTATTAAAATTCATATCACACACTATGTAATCAAAGATTAATATGATATTTCTAATTTAATACATTACATAGTAAAGAAATAAACTTATATAAAATCAAAATATCTATACCAATTTTCTCATATTTCTTCTTAGCTTCGTGTTCTTGCAAAAGCGAAAGTAGTTCGTCTTCCCTAGTTTTCGCCTTTTTCTTCAATGTCTCGTAACTAACTTCCCAATCTGTTAGTTTAGTGTTATAGTTCTTACAGGCTGCTTCGAGATCTGCCTGAAATTACAAGTTATACACATTAAACCAATTTCTAATTTATGTTATAGCGAATATATTTACAGTTGTAATTTTTTTATTTATAGTTACATTTTTGAATTATGAGACTTGTATTATAAATGTAGTAAATAATTATGCAGTATGCTACATTATTGTTGACTCAACTGAACTCTGCTTCGGAGTTCAGAGATTTTCTTTAAGTACTAAACATCTACTAGTGATAGAAACTATGACCAATTTGACAAGTGCAACATTTTGATGATGAAGATTGTTTCTGAGATGTTACATTAATCAGGATGAAATTCAATTATGTACTAAAGGTATCTTCGAATGTGCATAAATTTTTATCGCATATTACAATGTGTTATTCTGACGAGCGACCATTACTTTGAATTATACTATTGCAGTGGCAGGTTTTAAGCATTTTTAATATTCATAAAGCAAATAATTTTTATAAAGAGAAAATATGTTACTATAATATTTGTGCATTAGAGATGGCAATATAATTACAATTTAAAAAAAAAAAAAATGGGAGCAGATTGATATACTTAAATAATTCTTTACCTTTGCAGATGTCACATTTTTTATTTCATCTTCCATTTTATTTATATTACATTTAAGCTTTTCCATTTCTAAATCCTTGTCATTACTCAATCTACCGAGTTTGTGAATTTCGTCTTCCAATTTCGCTATCGTTGTCGACTTGATTTCCAATTTTTCCATTAGTTCAACCTTAATAGTACATTATAATTTTAATTATATTATCTTCATTACTTCTATGAATCAACTATACATATATAAAACAGACTTACTATATTAGGTGTATATATCTTTTCTCTCTCTGTCAGTTCAACAATGTCTTTGAAATTCTTCTCCGCTAACTTAGCATTCTTTCTAAGAACACAAGGTGGTGTTTTTGATGACTCTGAAATGTTTATGAATAATGAACTCTATCATCTGTGAAGTGGAACTAGTCTCTTACAATAATTTTCTATGATCAGATGTACCTTACTGTATTATTATTTCTTATTACTTCAAATAAAATTTTATAATTAAAAACAGAAAGGAGGCAGTTCATTTAAGTAATAATTATAATAGTAACCATTTTTTTTTTTAAATATGTTTCGTTTAGTAATATTTGTAGCAATAGCAAGTTAATTATTTTTGTTTGTTATTTCAAAACGTAAAAAAAAAATCTGAAAATAGTTCTACTTTGGAAACAAGCATTCTACAATTGAATAAAAAACATTATATGTATGTATAAATATAAGGATATAAATAAATTTCAATGTATAAAGGTGCGTCTCTTTCGAAATAGTTTTCAATTTCTGTGTTTACAATATGTCAGGAAATCACCTACTATTACGAAATGCTAACAATATTTTTGAAACTAAAAATAACTACAGAAGCTTTGGTTACCAATGTGTGTTAGCAACACAAAAGTAGACAATTTCCCTTTTTAGAATGGCAACAAAACATATAATAATAATAATAAACATGCAATCTATGTTTAAAAAAATTAAAAACTAGTGAACTTACGGTAACATTTGTGATACGGTGAACAAGTCTGTATGTCTGTTGAGTTGTCGTCATCGCTATCTAGATATTAATGATTTAATTTTAATTAACAATCTACACACAAAATACTATACCATTCATATTATTTAAATTAGTCATTTACCTAATTCAATAATTTCGTTATCAAAATTGACCTTCCTTTCAGTTCGTGGGGGTGTAATGAGATGCAGCTCTTCTGGCACACTCGGTAGACTCGATACGTTGTGAATAGGTACAAAGTCTGATGCGCTTGCTATTGACATAGGACTGAAAATAAAAAAATCTTTAATCTATTTTTATATTACGGTTGTATTTCGTTTTTTAATTTAATTATCATATAACTATTTATGACTGAAAGTAAATAAATTGGATGAATATGTTGAGATTAACTTATGCGATTTTTTTTAGATCTTAATTTTTGGTCAAATATTGTGAAAGGCTGTGTAACCGGAATGGTATTTTATACTTTAAGACTAATTATTGTTTGCAATTTTCGATAAAATAATTTATTTATGCACATACCCATAACAAAATTGTTTGAAAAATAATTGAGAATAATTGTTAAAATATAATAAATCTTGACAAACATATTTTTTATGACAGAAGAAAATTTATTTTCACACATATGTCACATTAATAAAAAAGTTTGTATGAAGAATTTGGTAAGAAGATACATACTTTTTAATATCTAATAAAGTCAATATAAAATTATAAATTCTCTACAAATTTGATCTCAATATTCATACAATCCACTGTTTTGAACATGACATGTATTTTTTGTTGCAGTTCAACGTTCATCTCATCACCATCACTGTTATACTTAAGACAGGATAACAGTTTTGATAGTTATATATAAGAATATAATCAACTAATTGCAATTCATTTCTCAAAATTCAATACAAGTGAAGGAAGATAAACATTTTAGTATCAAAATCGTTTCAATGTTACATGTATACATGTGTAACAAAAACCCTCTCCGACCCGTGAACTGGTTATCAGGTATTGTTACCCATAAAAAAATATTAATTGTCATTTTCAATTATAAATGACGAAAATTTCATGGACAACTGAGGTCATGGCCTCGTGTCCTAGTTACCCGATAGGACAGAACTATTTAGCGCGCCTGTGTTGCCATGTTGTTTTCGTTATGTTGCCATGTAGTTTTCGTTATTTAAGTAAATTAATTTTATTTTGTAAATTTTTTGCTTACAATTTTAAAAATGATTATATAAATAGCACCGGCTAACGATACCTGATAACCAGTTCACGGGTCGGACAGGGATTTTGTTACAACCCGGTATAAACACATCCTCTCATCATGACTAAAGAAGTTTTACTTCAAAAAGCTAAATTAAATATCTTAAGGAAAATTTAACACACTTACTTATATTTTAAGCTGGGAGTACAAAACTTTGGTATAGGCGGAAGTGGATCTTCTTTTATTGGATGCAATGTGGATATTGTAACACGTCTTGGCTGGTGGAGTTTTCTTCTAGCTCCGCCAAGATCTGTACTGCTTCTTTGAGCAAATCCATTTAGGATCAACTTTTGTAAGCCGCCAATCTGCTTTTGTAGGTTGTAGTTATCTTGCTGTAAGTATATAATATTTATTTATACTAAACAAAATAACACTGGTGATTTTGTAGTAGTGATCAAATGGTTTTTTTTTTAGGTATAAAGATTGTTATGTAATTAATTGTAAATAGTATTTCTTACGATTATATGGATCATATATAAATATATAAGCCTTTACATTATATTGGAAAGTTAGTGGAAACTTAGTTAGTTTATGATTATCTATGTCATATTGTCTGTTGGTTTCCTTATAAAGTAAAATCGAAATAACAAAATTATGGATAAGCACTGACTTTTGACGATTGTTACGGACATTCTACATATATTATTGTATGCATATTTTACAATAGTAGATATGAGAAGATTTGTGTTATAGCATATTTATAAAATTTTATAAGTAATTTTCGTTCCAAGCTTATTACCGATTAATGGCAATAAAACTGACCTCCACATTCTTTTTGCTTTCAAGCTGAGTCTTGAGCGCTGATAGTTGCTTAGTTAACGTCTGGATCATCGTCACGTTCGTGGCCACGGCATTGACCGCTGGGTTGTTCTTGATTGCTTTAGCTCTGTTTGCGAATCTGAAAACGTATATTTATTAACATTAGTAAATTGATAGAGCATTTAGGAAACTCACCTTATATATATATACTCAAAATTCATGTTAATATTCGCTAGTTCTTCTGAGGTCTGAGTGTTTTTCCTCTAATAGTAAACATTATTTACATTGAATACCAATCAGTCTAATGCTATAGAAATAACTAAGAATGTTTGTATAGGATGTATTTGTGTTTTTTTGTTGTACATAAAAGTCACAAAATATTTACTGTAATGTAGATATTGTTTCCTCAACTGCAGCAGGTGTCACTGCACAAATGATACTTGTTTTAGCATTACCCCCGAGGGAGTTTTGAAGTATTCGTGTTAATTTACTATCACGGTAGTTCACATGCCTGAAAAAACAAGAAATTAATTAAGCAAGTGTTATCGTTAGATATCGATAAAAATGTTATCTATCTAAAAATATGCCAAGTGATTTTTAATTTGAATTATCTTAAATAGTATTGAAATTAGCATAGATTATTTGTCTTCAAGAGATAAGATTCCTATGTACTTGTGACAAATTCAAATGAATTAACTTAATCATACTTTTTTTTTTTAATGTGAAAAGTGCTCTTTTATGTCGCACTACGGCCCATGCGGGTGAGATGCTTAAAAATTAAATGCCTCTATTTGTAAAAAGATGACTAGTGTAATAAAACATGTAGGTTTGATCTTGTCATCATGATTTGTTTATTTGTTTTAATACTATAGTACTTACTTATTGGGGTCTTCAGATAATTGCTTGATAACTAACGCTAATGAAGACAGGGACTTGTTTATGTGTGTGCCTTCTTTGAATCGTATGCCGGTTGCACCTGTTTGACCAGATCGTTCAGACCCCGCCAGATCAACAAGATTTAACTGAGATACATTCACGGAACCCACTTCTTCTTCACCTTCGATATGCTCACGTGATTCTATCGTCTAAAAAAAAGTAATAAAGTTAATTAAAAAAAAAATTGTTTGATAAAGGATAAAAATTACAGATCATTGTTTGGTTTATATTATTTATAGATATAAAATATATTTTTACTTACGATTTGAAATATGGAATGTGATCTACTGCTTTCTTCGTTCATATTTGTGGCACCAGTTTGTCTATTAGCTTTACCCTGAAAAAATATGTAACAATTTTGTTAACAAACTATGACTAAATCTATATGCGATGCGCAGTGATCAAGGTTAATGTAAAACGAATCATGCAAGATGCATAAATTAACATATAAAGTTACATGAATATTGCATATAAATTTTATGCTTACATTCCGATTTATATTATTTATAATGAAATGAAAACTACAAGATTCTACCTAAATCCACTTGAAGCATAATTAATAAATTGCTTTAAATTGCTTTTTGAAAAATTTATTGCTTTATGTTACTTTTTACTTTTATTGTTGTTAAAATCTTATAGGAATGGGATTATAAATATAAAATTAATTCTTGTACATATAATAGAGTACTATTAGAGGTATAATATGATGTTTCAAACATATATATCTACTTTACACAATGAATCCCAAGAAATACAAAAATGGTACACTTGACAGAAAATTAAAAACATTTTTTTAACTAGTTGGTACCATAATTTATGATAAAAGTAATAACTTAATAATAAAAAAATTTTTTACATATTTTTTATTGGGGTATAAATAATCTATTCTTAAGAATAAGAAGGTCCTCCAGACCGATTTCGGCCACGGCGGCCAATCTCAAGAGAGATAGCCAACTGCGCAGGACATATTATAGTGCACAAGTGTGTGCGCAAACACAGGTGCACTCTCTTTTCCTAAGCTCTCATAATCCGATGGCTGCTACTGAGAATTTTCTGACAGAAAAACCGAATAACTATATTGGCTCGACCTGGGAATTGAACCCAGGACCACCGGGTCTGCGGCCTTATATCTAGCCACTAGACCAACGAGGCAGGTATTCTTATTAATTAATTCTATAGTATAGTGAATATTTTTAATTTTTACTTGTATTTTTTTAAGGTTTTAATGTAAATATATTAAAAGCTAATCATTAATTCTTAAGCTTTATATGATAACAATATAATTTCTTATATCTCAGATTTGTATGATGAACATATATTAAATTTATTTACCACTCTCATAACGTCTAGCACTTCCTCGGGTGAAGTGGTCAGTTTTTCAGTAGCATCTACTTTTACACCTTGTAACGTCTCCTGGATTTTAATATTCTTCTTCAAATCTAGTAAGTCTATTAATGTTTCATTATATATCTCAACATAAGATACTCTGGAAATATTATTTTTAATTATTTGCCTGTTTATAAAGGCTACGAAATTCATTGAATAAGTATTACCTCACTAAGAAGTCTCTGTCTGGAATATTTTTTATAATATCAAATAAATTCATCACAGCCAGCGGTATTATACCAGGTGCCTCTTTCGTGCCCGCCATGGTGTAGGTTTTGCCCGAGGATGTTTGGCCGTAAGCAAAAATGGTGCCATTGAACCCAGCAGTCGCAGCTTCAACAATAGGCTTTGCAATATCATTATATACATCATCAGTTTTCGTATCTTTATCGTAAACTTTGTCTGAAATTAGAAAACCAACAAATTTTGTGACCTTCGCTCTGACGCAAAGTATGTACATATTTGTGTATGGCATTGCCGCATTGCTTAAGTAACAAACATTAGACATTCTACTGACGATCCACTCGCTGTTATATTAACTCCAATTATACATACCAAAAGTATAATATTGTCCACTATCTTTTCCATTTTGATCTATTTGAGAGAGTGTATTATTGTTTACGCGCCATTGGTAGCCAAGCTTGTCATCTATTTCACGTGAAATAAGTGGCCGGACTTTAACAACAACTTTGATATTATCACTCATTTTCAATTAAATTATAACTTATTATCAATTATAAATATTAAGGTACATTTACTTATTTAAATTAAGATGTCACAATTATGCGGAGTTAACATTCCCATGCTGGCTTTTAGTTGAAATATTTTACGGAATATACTAGTAAAATAGAAATGACAGGTCGTTGCCAAAATAAAATAACCAACGGACAATTTCAATTTCATTTCCGATTACTATAGACAATTTTACTTTCGATTGTCGCAGATAAAAAAATAATAATACGGAATTATTTTTAAGCTTTATAAATATATTAAAGGATTTTATAATTGACGTATAATTTAAAATGTTATCTCTTCAACGTTTATTCGCTTCATGTTTTGGCTTCTAAAAAAAAATCTGAGAATTTTTTTTTTGTTTAAAAATTGGCAAAGACGAAGTTTGTAAAAAGTATAATTTTATTTTATAAAATTAATTATACGTTGGTTAAATATACAAATCTAAAAAGCTAAAGGCCATACCATAATGCCAATGCTGACTATGATATAAAGACACATAGTCTTTATAGACTCCCTAAAAACGTCAATGTCATTTGTCACTGTATTTCACTTGATAGACTGATAGTTAATAGTTTTTCATTTATAACACGTGAAGTTTTACGTACATTAATAATTAAAAGTATATATAAACTGGAATTAGTTTTAAAGTAAAGATGCAGCACGATGATGTGAGTATTATTAAATTGAGTAATGGCATAAAGTTGTACTTTTTAACTAAACAACATGTTTTTTTTAGGTTGTGTGGGCAATAATAAACAAAACACATTGTTCTCATAAAGTAACGTATGTATTTTATTATAATTATGATGGTTTGTTCAGCATCCGCTTATATTTTGTTAATATTAATAATTTTTCATAATTACAGCACAAAAACTCAACAATTTTGTCGAAATGAATATAACCTCACAGGTTTGTGCAGTCGTTCGTCTTGTCCACTCGCGAACAGTAAATATGCTACCATTAGAGAAGAGAATGGTATTATTTATTTGTACATGAGGACTGCTGAAAGGTTTGGTTTTAGTGACATATTCTTTTTTAATAAATAGCAATGTAAATTAATAAATGGTTATATCGTGAGGCATAATCCTTAATTAATGTAGAAGTATAAATTATAACTAAAACTGAGATTTTTTACTAGGGTTGAATTAAATATTTTATATATTTATATTAAAAATTGATAAAATGGAAAAAGTAATTATAGCACTAAACAAAAATTGTATTACAGTCAGGGGCTAGACAAAAGATTAATGTTTGGGTTGTAGATATTCAATTTTCAGTCATTTAATATATTTGCAATGTTAGTATGACAATTAAGAATGGTACGAAATTTGTAAAGCCTTTTTTTACTCGGCTAAAAAATTGTGGTGGCTAAATTGAGATAAAAATAAAGTTAATAAAATAACAAGAAAATATTTGTATTTTCTTTGTTTTATTTTTGTATAAGATATTGTTTTTTTATAGGGTAATGTTTCCTGCTCAGCAGTGGGAAAAAGTCAAGCTGTCAAGAAATTTTGAGAAAGCTATTTATCAGATAAACGAGAATCTACTGTACTGGCCTGCTTTTATAAAAGCAAAATGCAAGCAAAGATTTGTCAAAATAACACAGTACTTGATAAGAATGAGAAAACTCAAATTAAGAAGAGTGTGAGTATGATATTTATTTATCATTGATAGTTTTGTAAATGAGACAAAAATTTAAAATAAATAATGGCAGTTACAGATGCCTGGCAGATGTTAAACATTGAAATTGATGGTTATTGATAGACTTAAAGAAAATCAATAAATAATAAATAGAGCCTCTATGGAGCGTTAAAAGATGTTTTATATCAAGTATAAAAAAGATATAAGATACATATTGAAACAAATAATTTTATTAATTCATCTACAATCTTAAATCTCTTTAGCATTTTTGATTTTTGTCTGCTGCAAACCAAAAACTTATTTGCTGTCAATATGACATATTTGTATGTGTTTTGTTATATCCAAAAATTTTTTGAAGTAACAAAAATTTAAATTAATTTATATCTGTTCTAGGAAAGAGTTGGTTCCGATACAACGTAAGATAGAACGACGTGAAAGAAGGAGGGAGGAGAAAGCATTAGTTGCTGCTAGAATAGACAATGCTATAGAGAAGCAATTGTTAGATAGATTAAAGAAAGGAACCGTAAGTGATCTAATACAGCAATAGTTAGTAAGACAGTAGTAGTTTTTACTCGATGGTAGAGCTTTGTGCAAGCTCGTCTGGGTAGGTACCACCCACTCATCAGATATTCTACCGCAAAACAGCAGTACTTTGTGTTGTTGTGTTCCGGTTTGAAGGGTGAGTGAGCCAGTGTAATTACAGGCACAAGGGACATAACATCTTAGTTTCCAGGTTGGTGGTGCAGTGGTGATGTTTTTTTTTTACGAAATATACAAACCACTGTCTATGGGCGTTGGTGACCACTTACCATCAGGTGGCCCACAAGCTCGTCCACTAACCTATATTATATAAAAAAAAAAAACCCTCAATGAGTGGGGTTTTAATGTAAACCTGCCTAGTCTAGTAGTGAATGTAAGAGTATAAGGTCCCGGGTTCAAATCCTGGGTCGGGCCAATAAATTAGTGGATGTTTTTTCAGTTCAGAATTGTTAACATTGTCAGTTACCAATCTCAGAAATTCTGAGATTGGTAACTGACAATGTTAACAATTCCTTTAGCTGTATTTTTGCATAAACTTATCTACTATAATATCTGTGCAGTTGGCAAGTGTCATTAGTCTCATATAATTATCATAAAACTAAATAGTTACTCAAATTACAATATGCATTAAATTTATATGTGTAGTTATATTTCATTAAATTATCTTTTGTTTTCAATAATTATAAATAAAAATTGTATATCAAATAAACTATACTAATAAAATTCACAGTACAATGACATCTACAACTTCCCGCAAATGGCTTTCGATGCAGCACTTAAAGCTGAGGAAGTTTCGTCGGAAAGTGAGAGTGAGAAATCAGATGAGGAAGACGTAGAAAGGGAAATGGAGCCTGAACTTGAAAAGGAATTGGAGAGAAATATTGAACAAGTCGATGAATTTGTTGAAGCTGACAGCGATATGGATACTGATGCGGTTTGTTTATTTAATTAATAACATCATTGTTATTTAATTATTTATGTAATTTTGTAATGTAATAAACATTTATACCATGTAGATACAAATAGATAAAACAAAATTACAAATGTTGTATTTACATTTTAATTTCAAGAATTATAATTTTTTTATTTTTTTTTTAGGAAAGTGATTCTGGTAGGAAAGAAAATGCAAATGTCGGAAGTGATTTTGAATCTGAAACATCTGACATTGAGGTGAGGAAAGCAATGTGTTTATTTAATTAGTAATACTTGTCCCACTGTTGGGCAATGGTCAACACTTCTCTTAAGGATTTTCTTAATACACATGGTCGCTATATTTTCACCTATATCAATCTCTCAAACTCAATGGTGGCTTGCTCGTATTTGAACATGTGATCTTCGATTCATCATCATCAGCCTTTCGTCGTCCACTGTTGGACATAGGCCTCTCCAATGGCACGCCACTGAGCTCGATCTTCAGCTCTCAAAATCCATCCGCTGCCAGCCACTTTGCGTATATCGTCACTCCACCTAGCCGAAGGGCGCCCTACGCTACGTTTGCCGAAACGTGGTCTCCACTCCAGAACACGTCTACACCAACGGTTGTCGGTTCTGCGACACATGTGTCCAGCCCACTGCCATTTCAGCTTGCTAATTCTTTGGGCTATGTCGATAACTTTGGTCGATCTTCGATTAAGGTTCACTTGTTCTTGGCACCGTTCTTTTATAAATATGAGATATTAAGAACTAGCACTTCACACGTGACTTCGTCCGCGAAATTTTAAGAACTTATTTCAATATATTATGTAAAAATATGATATTGATACGTAAATTTTTCTTACTGAGAGAATTTTTATAACCGTCATAACTTCTAAAGGGGAAGTCCGATCCGAATAATTTAAAGTGGAATTTACACGTACATCATCAACCTTAATTATCAAACCATTTAAATGATGTTAACTATTCGAGTCCGACCATATTTGAACTTAACAATATAAATAAAAACTGTTATTGTGGCTTAACTATAATAGTTAGACATCTTCCATCGCGGATTTTTTGTGAGCATACATGAGTACTGTTAATATATAGAATTCTATTTTATATATCGTCAAAAGTTTTCGCAGTGTAACCATATTAATGACTTTTATACGCAACATTTTGATGCCTTGGGTTACATTGTTAAATTATTTTTTTTGAAAATGTAACATAGCCTATGTTTTTCTGTAAGGATGTAGCATTCTAATAATCAGTGATTTTAAAATCGGTCGAGTAGTTTTTGAGTTAAATCGTAACAAACAAACAAATAAAAAATGAAATCTTTCCTCTTTATAATATTAGTATAGATATAAGTTTATTTTGAATATACAAGCATGACTGCCAGTGATCTTTTAAAAATTGTATTTATTAAAAATTGTATTTACTAACCGCCTTATTCATAAACTTTATTTAACTGGTGATTAGTTAAACAATATTTTGTCTTCTTCTTTCGTATGTCAAATCAATAATGACAGAAAGAGACAAATCAGTGTTTAGCTAAACAGTTACTAAGCAACGTTTATGAATAAGGCCGTAAATTGTTTTTTGAAAGTTGTAAAGGTGAATATAATTTTGTTTTTTGATTTACAGGATATGCCAGTTAAGTTGCCAATGACTAAGAAGCCTCGTGTTGAAATAGAGTATGAAACCGAGCCGGTGGCTAGTGTCTCCAGAAAGAAAATAAAACAATGATGACTCTTTAAATGTTTTATTATTTTAAATTATTGAATTTCTAAAATAAAATCTTAGGATAAGAAAAACAAATACATGTATGCTATGATTTTTATTTGCTTTCAATATTTAAAGGAATAGTGATGGACAAAAAATGGCTCGCATTATTTGTTATAGTTAAAAACATTTTAACTTTGACAATACAAGTCATTTATGACAAAGTTTAAAATATGCATATTTCTCTGTATAAAAAAACCGGTAAAACAGTTTGACGAAAATGGTTGACGCCTTCAGGCAACGCAAGGCGAGTCTTTTTCTATATGAATATAGAAACATACTTTATTATTATTCTAGCAAAACAGGGGCATGTTACCTATTTATATAATATATAGGTTCTGGATGGGGCCCCAGCTCAGGGGCATATCTACCGCCGTATGAAAGTATGGGGCCCCCTAGGTACAGAATCGAAAAATAAATTTGAATAGGCAAGGCGACGTTGACGACCAAGGCGCAAAGTTCACTGGTTCATTCCCAGAAAAAAAAATCTAATGTAAGACTCTTCTGAGCTCGTGGCTTGTCCGACTGGGACCCCGTCGAATCGAGGGCCCATAGCATTTTGCCAGCCATGCCACCCTATAGTTACGCCACTGGCCCATAGATTTGGTCACTGTAAGGAATATTAACCACCCCTTAAATCGTCAATGTATCACAAACCTCGGGAACTTGAAGATGTTATATCCCCTGCGCCTGGTTAACAAAACTAACGTCAAAATAAGTATTGCTATTTGGCAGTAGAATATCTGATGAGTGGATAGAGCTTTGTGCAACCCAGGTGGGCTTGCACAAAGTTCTACCACCAAATTATTCACCATGATACATGATTCGAAATATTAAACTACAAAACAAAATTCAATAATTTCAGCTAAATTTATATTTAATATATTTTACTTACCAAAACTATAGAATACGAATACATAATATAAAATTTAATTATGTCTTAAGTAAATTTGAATACGTCGAACGCAATGGGGGCATCGATTCAGATTCGAGTAGAACAACTTTCTTAATTAACGAGTGAGTGTAATTAAGTCGCGAACAAAGAGACCCCTGACTAGCTACTGATTTCCAATCAAAGGTTGAATATGAATGGCCATATTCAATAATCAAACTAATTTTTATTAGATAGTTTAATAAATATAAAAGTCATTTTAAGGAAACACGAAATGATAAATACTTTTATAATATTGATTGTTGTATCTTTCATAGATATATCAATTAATAACTTATTGTAAGGTTGCACATAATTAAATTATTTGTACATTTTATTTTGATAAATAAGTATCACAACTGTTGCGGCGCGTCACTACCTATCATCGCGGGGTGCGGGGACGCGCCTACCAACTTAACTTCACTTGTCGTCTCGACTCGCGTGCGCGACACACATCAGTTCTTCATTTCATAATTATTTACTTATCATTAATACAAGTATTGATTATCCAAAGTCTTCGTTATTTTTACCACCACAAAAGCAGCTATCGAAGCTAACAAATGGTCCTTCGCCCGTGAAATATTAAATAACGAAGACTTTGGATAATCAATACTTGTATTAATGATAAGTAAATAATTATGAAATGAAGAACTGATGTGTGTCGCGCACGCGAGTCGAGACGACAAGTGAAGTTAAGTTGGTAGGCGCGTCCCCGCACCCCGCGATGATAGGTAGTGACGCGCCGCAACACAACTGTTTTTTTACAACTCTAAATAAATACCTAACATTAAATTCTGGTTTGAAGGGTGAGTGAGCCAGTGAACAAAAGGCAGAAGGGAGATAACATCTTAGTTCCCAAACTTACGATTAGTGGCGCATTGGTGATGTAAGGGACGGTTAATTAACACGCCATTCTCACGGTTCATTTGTCTGCCTACCTATTCTATAAAAAAAATTATAATATTTATATTTAAAAAAAATTTGGTCGTTGGGTAATTTTAAAAAAAAGGAAATTTTATTTCATTGAAATTCTAATAATGTTAATGATAAATTTCATTTTTAGTCTTGAAAGCATTTTAATTTTTCATGAAATATCTTACTGTTTTAAGTAAAGTATAAAACGAATATTTTATTCTTACCACAAGACGTGTTCAAATCCAACGTTTGTTTGTTTCACAGGAACATAAAGCATTCTGAATCGGTGTGTGGTCCTCCGGGGAGACATTAGAGAGGATGGGGCGTATACGTGCAAGTAATATATAATTACAAAACTCGGTATTTATTTTTACAAGAGCCAAGCTAAAAAGAATAATAGATATAATATGGTCTTTTCAAACTTTTTTCAACTTCATAGTTTAAGGATTATAAAAATTCGAGATGGGTAGCCATCTCTAGGTTAAGAAAATTAACCTTCTTCTCATTCTTGTCTGACGTCTTTCGGAACTGGAATAGTTTTTTTTTCTTATAAAATTATAGCTTTCATTGATAAACGATATATTAAAAGAAGTATATAAGTTAACCGAAGATTGTGGATTCAAACCCGTTTCAGCTCTCATTTGATCTTTTAATGCTTAATTTATGTTTCTAATTCATCTCGTGCTTGGCGGTGAAGGAAAACATCGTGAGGAAACCTGCATGGCGGACGAAAGTCTGTCGCGTGTAAGCTCCAACCCTTCTTTAAAAAAAGGAGAGAGGGCCCAGCTGTGGGACATTTGTAGGCTGTTACTCCTTTAATAATATAGTTTTTAAAGAGTTATTAGCATTCCTATTCTTTTCTCTAGTAAAGCTTTTATTAGGAGTGGGTACCGCAAGGCCCTAAGAGGTCAGGTTCGACTTGGGACTTTTTTATCTCTAGATGGATCGTATACTTCGAGCAATTCGAGACTATGTTGATATTAAAAAGCTTAAAGGGAAATAAGACAAAACGGAGTTCTGAAGTTATACAATTACATAATGAGTTTTTGAGTAATATACTTGTACATGTATAAAGGAAAACCCAAATGACATATTTATTTAAGAATCAACTAAATTTTGTCCAAAAATAGGAGCCGTAAATGTAACGTTTATGATAATACATCATACTCTGACAGTGTCCGAAGGAAATGCCGGCGTGGCCATCGGAAATTACACTTTTAATCTGCCAGTCCCCGACACATGTTACAGCTCTTATAAATTAAGCTTAGTGAGAAAAATTCGCTGCCATTAAACGATTTTGTTTGGTTATTTTATTTTTTTAAGCTTACCTCTCTTGCAAAACGCTAATAGCGTTAGAAGATTCTACGAGTTATCAACAGTTATATTGTTCCAAAACAATGAAAACGAAACTGACAATTCAATAAAATTATATAATAATATTACATAACTCTATTTGTTATAAATTTTACCTATTATGCTTAGATTTGAAACTTAATGAAACAATCATATAAACATAAACTACCATTATTGTGACTACCTGCATGTATATTGTTTTGTAATTTATAAACGAATAAAATCCTATATAAAATTTTTACTTTCATGCATGTCTTACACATATGGTAGTTGTAGGAGTCTGAATTAAAACATAGTGTAATGTCGTTCCTCAGAGACGTATGCGAGCTGCGTGATAATGGCCACATTGTGCTGGTAACAGCGTAAATCAATGGCTTATATTAATCTCAAGTAACGGCTGCTCAGTTCCAACTTAGGATAAAAAAGTTTAGTATTAATATACGCATAATGTATTGAAATAAATATTAATGTAATTTGGCTGTTGTTATAACGTTAAATTTTTTTAAATTCATTATTTGGACATGACAAAATATGTTTTTATTATAGAGGTTGCCTGGAAGAGATCACTGTAAGTGATAAGGCCGCCTTTGCATACTATATTACGTAAAACTTCTTCTTTGTATTTGTTATATTTTCGTAGTGTGTGCAACTACGAAATAAATAAAATGACACGCCTTATGGATAACAATTCACCATATCAACTTCAGGTCACCATAAAGTAAAATATATACGTTTCATAATAATAACAAGTGGAATACTTGCTAAAAAATATAATTGTATTTTTTTATATCATTAATTCTAGAGGAGAGCCTTTGCGATAAAGCAGTTTCGTTTTATAAAAATTGTCTTGTTTAATACAACAATTTTCTCGGTTTCTTTATTCTGAGCTAATGAGATTATCTTCAGCGTCAGGCTTGTCATTTCAGAAATTTGATAAAAATGAAAAAAATATATTAGGAGGGAATAATTGATTCAGTAGTGAGTGATGTTCGAAAAATGTCTCTAACATTATGAAATTTGTTTACTGGAAATGTAATAAATTTTGAATCTTGGAATAACGACTCGTTTTAAATAATTTACTAATTTGTTAGCTATAAATGCTCCTATATAAATATTTCTATATAAATTATACAAATAATAATCTGTATAATTTGCTTAAAAGCTATAATTGTATAACCAAAAGTCAAGAAAAAAAAATTAAGGAGACCTGCTAGGGATCCCGCCCTTGTTACTAATTTTTTTATAACATAGGCGGATGGGCCCCCTTGTGGTAAGTGGTCACCACTACCCATAGAGATTGTCGCCGTAAGAAATATTAACCGTTTCTTACATCGCCAATGCGCCACCAATCTTGGAAACTAAGATGTTATGTCCCTGTATAATGTAATGTATCTGTACTTACATTGGCTCATTCACCCTTCCAAGTCCAACCGGAATACAACAATACTAGGTAGAAAACATAGCATAATTTTTTTTATAGCGCACAAGTTTTTTACCAAAATTACATAACTCAGCTTAAAATTAGTGAGTGAGTGTGCAAAGGCGGTCTTATTGCTTCCAGCATTTTCTTGAAGGCAACTATTGCTTAGAGGATTTTTCAACAAATAAGGGTTTAATAAACTATAAATACATAGACTTACATAAACGAATATTATTAGTTTAAATCCAAAGATAAATATTTATTAAGTTTTAAGCGACATTTTAAATACATTGATAAATTCCGAACGACGAATGTTTATAGGCAATACATTCCAAAGGTGTACAGTTCGGGCTGAGAAGGATTTATTGTAACAGCGGCGATAGAATATATGATGAGTATATCGTACCTATCCAGACGGGCCTTTTTTTTTTTTTTTTTGTTTAACGAGGAGGAAAGGCACTTACGCCTGCCGCCCGGTCGGGGGACCGGGACGGGTATGTGGGACTCACGGGGCAGAAGGCCCCGTCACTACCCACTAAAACCTCCTCGAAATTCCGCCTTTCCGCAAGGCGGCAGGGCCACGGGAACGCGTTAGCTTGCCACCGCGACCCTGCCAGCGGCAGTCGCTAACAGGCGACCCGCCTCAAAGGCGCGCCAGGATGTTAGGGCGCGCCTTCCATCTCCGCCTCCGTCTGTGCCGTGACGGACTCCCCCGAGTCCGCCACTGGAGGCCGGGCGTCAGGGCTTGACGCCCCGCGGCGGATCAGATAACTGGCTCCGCCGCCAACCACGCTCTAGGCCAGGTCAATGCGGCAACGTGCGACCTGCATACGCACGTCGCCGCCGACCAGGCCGCCTTCGGCGCAGCGGGAGGGAGTTGATGTCGTCCTCCCGCTGCCGTTCTGCTGCCTCTTTCTGCGACATCACAGTGTCGCAGAAAGAGCAAAATGCCGCCCAGGCCTCTTCGCTTCCGGCCATCTTGGAGATGAGGGCCGAAAGCGATAGGTCTCCGCCTATGACCGTGGACAGGGCTGCGCGAGGCTCCGCCCAAGCTGGGCACTCTGCGCGTGTGTGCTCGGCCGTGTCCACGGCTCCATCGCCACAATGGTGACATACCACCGACGCCTCTCTCCCGACCACTTCGCACAAGTATTTGGCGAAGCAGCCGTGCCCGGTCATGAGCTGCGTCAGGTGGTACGTGAGTGGGCCGTGCTTACGCTCGACCCACTCCTTCAGTATTGGCCGAATGGCCGCTACGAGTTCCGCACTCGCTCCCGGAACTCGTAGCCTCTCCGTCCATTTTAAGAGGAGGTTCATCCAGACGGGCCTGTACAAAGCCCTACAACCAAGTATAACATTAACAGTGACCAATTTAAGCGATAAAAGTATTGAAAACTGAACGACAGTTTGAGAAAAAAGTGAGATAAATCTGACAGAGGGTCTCATCGCTTATAACTTTATTGTAAAAAACTTAAAGGTAAGTAAGAAATGAAAACCAAAACAATATTTATTACTGTGAAGTCGAAACTGTCGATGCAAAAACAAGGATATTGTAAAATAAATGCACACACGCTTACGATACATCGTATCTCATTCGCTAGAGTAACAAGAAACTCTAGTGGAGCATTGACAGTGCTGGATTAATGAGGTTGTCACCTGCAGGCATTTGAACGAAGTGTAGGCGAACTCGCGTGTCTTTTGTTTTGTACTTGTGTCGTATGCAATACCTGATGTTTGTGTTAAAAGTACGTTTTATATCGTGAATTGTTTTAAATTTCAGGTTGGCAGTACAGTGGTATAGCTGTCGTCTGTATAGCTGTGTCGATGTACTAACTGTTGTACTAAATGTTTCAGAGTTAAATTAATACATTCGTTAAAATATATTTAAATATTATAATTAATAAATGTTTAATAACGGGTATATTTATTAATGAAATACAATTTATTAATGAAAAGGCCCGTGAAATACAATTTTAAGCAGTTTTTGCACTTAGACCTCGAAAGTAGACCAGTAACTGTTGGTATAGTAAATGAAGTTTAATTAGCACATATCACATCATCTCTATAATAAAGCGTTGCTCAGATCTCAGGTGGCGTTATTTACCACCATGAACCTCAGTAAGGGCCTCGTAAAGCGTGCGTGAACTGGCTAATGAGTAATGTGAGAGGTACATTATTTACCTTGTATGTAGGACGGGTTAGTTAGATGGCAAAGATTTCCTGAGAGATATATCAAATAACTATAACAGTTTGTGGACACATATTTATTTGATTATATAAAATTAGAACTTTATAATTTTATATAATCAAATAAATATGTGTTAAGTCTCAAGGATAGTATATAAATACCGAATATAGAAGACAATATGCCTATTTATTTATATTGATAACCTGATGAGTTTATGTACATGTTAGAAATAAGAACAATGTTGCGCAGAAGACAAGCCAACTTTGTAGAAGATATTATAGCGTAAATATAATTTTCAATTCATCACTATTACAGTTATTTGGGAACGACCCAAACAGGCGAGGATCAGGCTCAGGCCACGGGTGGGTTTTATGTGATTTCAGAGTCGAGAGTATAGCAATGCAAATTGTACTAAGTGGGATGCTACTATGAAATTATTAAAAACAACCCAAAAAAGTTTCATGACCCCGACTTGGTACTTGACACCGGTAACTTAATCGTAAAAGCTAGCAACTTAATCAATGTGACAATTAAGGATGATTAAAACCCCTGAGGAAAATTACACATAAAAAACACGTCTATTAAATTGATGGTCGTTGATCATGTGATTATCGTTTATTGTTGATCTTGTAACGATAAAAACTGTAAGTGAATCGAAAGTTGCAAATTTTCATTTAAACTGTGCTACAATATGTCTGTGTTAAAATATATGCTTTCGTTTGCTATAAATAGTCTAATTAAAAGAATACAAACTTAATTGTTCGTTTACATTGACAACAAAATAGTGATTTTTTCATTCGCTTTTAAAGAAAATTTAGGCAATAAAACTTGTTTTTGGTTGAAAGAACCAAATAAATGGCACAAGGACCTGAAAATAGATAAAAAATGCATTTTATTTAATAGAATTCGATGTTATTCGATTATTAAATATAACAAACACTATACTGTATCTATTGAATTTCTCGTCACCATTGATAAATGGAAAGATTTAAATTTAGGACAAACTGCTTAAGAACATAGAGCCAGTGGGTGAGGGTCGGTGGGTCGTCTGTTATCAATTACAGCTCGTACAAACACGGTCTGTTCCTGAATATTTGTTTTCAATTACATTAAATTAATGTAGCGGCCCACGATTGATGAAGTGGATTTATTCGAAGTGATTCGGAAGGGCTGCTTGTTAACGCTCTCATTCGACTAAGATAAATAAAAGGAAGTACGATTTAACGATGGCGATTAAACGATGATCCACATTTAATTTGATTTGGTTTACTTTATTGATTAAGGATTGAAGATATTTGTACTGACTGATAGTTATACTTTAGATACAAGTTGTAAGATACATATTAAATTAAGTTATATATCATTTATCTTTACCTCATACGAAAAATAAGCATATGACGTCGACGGTATTTTCAGTTTCAATATATAATATGATTCGTTTTTATCTAATGAGTGGCTCTTCAACTAATGCTATCGTACTCTAACACTCATGAATTGTGAATATGAGCGGTAATATGCAATCCTGCAAGCACGAATCGTCGAGACTTATACGTTGTAGGAAATTATGACTAGATTTATAAGTATCAATATCAAAATATCGATTATGCATATTTATATGTGAATGGGCCTTTATGCAGCTAGAAGTAAAGACCGTTACTTAAAATGTACTACTCATAATTTATATTGGGGCACGTTTTGTGAAGTCACATCCCAGGGTACTGGTTATGTTACCTGAGCAATTAAGGTCGGTATCGAACAGTGGAACTATTGAGCGAATGCCGCTGCGTCGGTATTCCGATATTGCGCGATCCCTATCGTTCAAGTGATACGGAAATTTACGGAATATTCGGCATAGCTTTCGCCTTCGCGTATTTTCCTTGTCCATTCATTAATACGGCGATTAATCTCTTGCCCACTAAATATATTATTAGATAAAGGCAACGTTAATACGGTTTATGTTCAATTTTTTAATTTGAGTATATGTTTTATAGTAACGTTACTCACATTATCTTACTTATCTCTAGATATATTTTTATATAGTATATAATTTCGGTATGCTGGTTTACTTTTACTATTTACTTTACGTCATTATAAATATCCGATTGAAAAGTAACTGCTTTTTTGTTATATATATTAATGTGAGAGATACGTAACTTCTATCCCATTTCGCAACCAACGTCGTGATATGGAACGAACACGTAAGGTATGGCTAATGTCTCTTACGATACTAATGTATGTTTTGCACATGTGGTAATAACCACTAGTTACACGTTAGGATGTCTGCCTCTCTACTCATAATGAAAATATACCTTCTTGATTTTATTTCGAGCCGAGATCGCCTAGTGGCAAGGCAAGATTTAGAGGTGCGGAGGCCGCGGGACAACAAAGGAGTGCAGGCCTCCTGGCTCCAAATTATTTACCAAATAAAATTAACAATTTTTGTTAGTCGAGTTTTTCAAGAAATAATTTATTGTGTAACCAAGTAGATTCTAAAGAAAAAAATATAAAAAAAGCTCAACGACTGCACATCAGCAAAAATTATAGTCATGCTTGGGCGAGCAGTTGATTCTCATGTACTTTTTTATCATATTCATCTCGTGCTTGCACTTAGCCGGTTTTGATGAAATTCGGTATGAAGTAAGCTTGAACCCCATGGAAGGACAAAGCCTTTATTATTTATACCTAGCACCTGACACCTCTCTATCACGCGGGCGAAAATTAGTTTTTATATAAGTAGCTGTGCTTCGCGGTTTCGACATGCGTGAATTTAATTTGTATATAATAAAAACCGATTCACACGAAATGCCCCGACCGAAAGTCGATCCGTGACTTAACTCGAGAAGGCGTTATTAATATGCCCTTTTTACATTTAATCGTACAATTTGAATTGAGGATTACTTACCTTCTGGTAAGTATCAAAAGGGCGCTTAAGTTGGGAGTTATATAATTTCTTACTATAGCTATTTGAATTTAAAGTTATATTTTTTAATTGAGGTAGAAGTGGAATTTTATTTAAAAATACCTGTAATTAACTTAAATCTTTATATAATTAAAACATTATTTCCAATTTATAGACGTAACTCAATTAAGATTTCAATTTGCAATCTGCTCAATGTACATTCAGTCATTCGGCTTTATGCGTTAAAACCGTTCTTTAATACTAAAAGAGTATTAAAGAGAAGTTATTTTGTACTCAATTTCATTGCTTTAAAAGGTTGATCTAATTACTTAATAAATAGGTTATATATATGCGGCATTAAATGGCAACGTCACGTCGTGAACACGCTAGTCCAGATTTTAGTTTGCGAGTTGAAAGTATGTGAACCATAATCTTCGTTATATTGTAGACTCTCTTTTTTCAAATTGCAAAAAAATCAATTCTATTTATTGAATTTTTGTATTCACGTGTTTTAACCCCTGGACCATCAATTCTAGACAAGCACCATTTAATTTTTATACGCTTGATTTATATTTTTAATTCATCTCTTTGTCGGTTAAAGGTGATATGTTCGACTCTGCAGCAGTCCAGACGCATATTTTTGTACCTAATTGCTTATTACGATCCTACAATCATAATGCCTCTGTATTTAGGTGTACATGTTAATAGATTTTTGATTTTAAATTGTGTTTATAATTATAATTAAGATCAAAGTAAACGAACGAAATACTATAATTAACATACATCTTTTCATTCAACTCATAAGCTTCAATTAATCTTACATAATATTATGATATTTGTAAACTGTTGATGATGATTTAATTAAACACACTCACAATAATATTATTACATTGAATGAATGAATGGTATGATAATTACCTAAAAATAATCAGGACGATCCCTTAATTTGTGTATGTCTGGTAAGCTTTGTTGGAACTCGTCTCACGGCGCGTCGCGTCACGGCAAATTAATTATTTAACTCGTTAATTGCAACACGAGCGATATATATATAGAAACGAACGATAATGTTTCTGAAACGTTCCAAAGTAGGAATTATTTTATAGTTATGGTCTGCTAAGCTAATCTCTCTAAGCGACGATGATGTCTTTATAAGCAATTAATCTTTCGAAATTACAATACAATTTACCATTTATGAATATGACTGTGTGTTAAGTGGACTGAGTTTAATAATAATATTATACTAACCACTAATTAAACATAAAAAATATGTACTTGCCGAACAAATACATAATTACTGCCTTTTTGTCGGTTAAGAATAACAATACTTTAAACAAAAATACAAATTATAAGGCCTCGTAATATTGTCTGGAAATCTTGTCTGTTTGTTAACCTTTATGTTAAAAAATACTTAAAAGATATCTAACGAAATGAAATGAATTTGATAAAAGTACTGAGGGAATGAAAAAAATCTAATTTATGTAAAATTGTAACGAATGATACACGTCTGCAAATTAATTTCGAGGATGTCCCTTAGGAAATCCAATTAAATGAACGTCTCATTTGCTTCGATTCATTAAGGGAATTCTGTGACGCGAGTTTGACTCACGTACTAGAATTCAAATTAAAGATTTTCAATATTAAACCACAAGTAATTTTATTTGATGTAATTTTTTAGATGGTGTAATTTTGAATAAAGACAAAACGGTATGTGTGTTTTAGGCGTTAGACTATTTATATATTGGAATACATAAGTATAAATCGATAATTTTATATTATAGATTTTTTTATTCGAAACTAGCTTTAGCTGGCCGGTTTTCCGAACCTACATAACTTGGGAACCTTCAAGAAAAGAGCCTATCTATTTCTTCCTATATAGATATACGTGTATAGTAAATCTAAGTCACAGCAGTGTCTTCCTAGCTCCAAGCTGCTTTTGAGTATTCATTAATAGAAAAAACTCATTATATTTTTTATTGTCCCGACCCGGAACTTGAACCCAGGACCTCGATATCTACTATCGTTGCGTCAGGTTTTATTTCAAAAGTCTTCAGTAAACTTTCCGTATTCAAAGTCCCGTATATACGGAATTAAATTTTGTCCTATAATTAGATTGCATTACATTTAAAGCGTTGCTAGACATACTTGAAGAAGATGGAGATAATTAAATTGCTTCACATTCATAGAGTAAGATATAATATTATACAAAGTGTTCTTTTGATTATTTTAAAAATATATTTATTTTATTAATCTTATTATTTTATTCCATATGTATATGTCATATCGATTTTCTATATCTATTTTCTTTAATTGTAAATTCGTTTCACATCTGCCGGCCATATTTTATTACTAGCTAGACTGCGATTTTGTCCGCGTTATATTCATAATGATGTCCAAGTTCTTATCCAGAACCCAGCCTATTTCTATTTAAGATTTCATTAGTTCCATGGTTTTCTTGTCATGAGATAACGAATAGATAGACATATTTTCTTAAGCATTTATAAACTTTCTCTTATTTATAGAAATATTAGGTATCAACTGTTAATTCTGATAGAATATTTTAGTAAATAACAAATACTAAGTAAATGGAATTTACAATTTTTTTACGGGAACTAATTTAACATGAACGAGGCAAATGCAATAGCAAATTATTCTTTTTATCCCCTGGCGATGTTGCGTTATCTTGTTCATTGAACTGGAAAATATCCTGCATAAGTTGCAAGTGGAAAGCTAGAAGTAACCTTGGACTAAATACTATAATAGAAATGCTACTTAATCTATACTACTATATAAATCTATTGGCTCTGTACATTTTTTTTTTCACCAAATTTTATGATAAATAATTGTTTTATGATGCAGTGATTCACATTATACTAACTTTTTCATTTTTGTCTGTCTTTTTGTCTGTCTGTCTTCTTATAACTCAAGAACGGCTTGATCAATCTTGATGAAAATTGGTACACACAAAGATCATGTGATGGCGCAAATGTTAGGCCATATATAAGATCGGTAAACACTAAGGTATCTTATGAAAATTCATTCAAATCGTTAGTTTCCGTTTTCGTTCAAGTAGCCATATGTGTGTGTGTGTGTGTGTGTGTGTGTGTGTGTGTGTGTGTGCGTTTGTATGTTATTATTGTAATAAAATAATTTATTATATTTTTATTAATTATACGTGGGTGAAGCCGCGGGGCACAGCTAGTCAAAAATAAATTTAACAGATATTTATGTATGTAAATATATTTATAATTTGTATTTAAAAATTAATTAAAATATACTTGTTATATGTTAGAATATCTTTCTTTATTTAATATCTATGATATATATCAAGCCGCATATGCAGGCAATGTGTTATTGTGCTCGGCTCGGCAAACATTGTAATTAAACTTGTGTGTGTCGTGTTATATGTGTATCAACTAACAGTCATTGTATCGGCGGCGTCGTGGAAAATGTTCGAAGCATTTACCATATAGTAGAGAAAGTCTTTACTCAAATATGGGAAATTAATTAGATTATATACTTTTTTATTATATTTAGTGTCATTGTGTACATAATCCTATATGCTTGTCTTAAAAGGGGAACAAAGTATGGAACTTTCAAATTCCAATGTTCATGTCCAGTTCACACAAGACACTGAACCCAGTTTATATTATAATATATACCTAATTACATAATTAAATTTAAGGTTGATTGATTGTTAAATTAATTATGATAGAAATTGTTAATTATCATCATTGTTAATCAAGTTTTATCTCGAATCTAATTCATTTAATTAGAGTAATGAAATCTGATTTTATTTCATAAGCATTAAACTAATTAAGGAATAAAAAAATGTTTATAAAACTATATTCTTATTAAACAAAGTATTGGTTACATTTTAATTTATTATGTCTAGAATATTTATTTCATGTCATTAAATTCAAATCTCAGTAGTTACTCTGTTTCGACAATTACATTTCATATGCAATGAAAAAAATTTAATTTATAAATTGAGAGCGCGAATAGTCGAGTAATAATATAATAATTGTCAAATTCAAAAGATTCTCGCATCAAAATATGGTACCGTTGGTTCAACATTAGTAACTATTGAGTTTATTGAACGTCTCCTAGTTAGAATCTACATTCCGAAACGGTGGTTGAATTACAACCACCACAAAACATTATTCAATACTGAAACCTGCATTCAAAATTGCTGCTATGAGTCTACTTGAATAAAGAACATTTTGGCTTGGATTCATTATTATATCCACAATATTTATATTTCCTACTTAGATATTGGCTTACTGCTCTTTGTACAAGGGAACTGTTGGATCTGGAAGTAAAACTTGAAGTTTCCCGAGATCAATAAGGCGAAGTGAAATTTATTAAGACCAATCATTACGAAATCCGACAACTGCCAAACTGTCGAACTCTGTAGCGATTCTTTTATTAATTGAATGAGGTTACTTGTCGAAAGCACTTAATTGGATTTCGATAAGTAGGTAATTGTACTATCTTTTGAATTACTCCGACCTTTAAGTTTTTATGCGATTAATATAATGGGGTATTATATAAGCTACTGTACATAATTTTTTGTTGCGTGTAATCTTTATACTAAAACGCTACTAATCTCATTACGAGTGAAGTATTTTCCTAAGCTACTAAATAAATGATTTCTATGTGTGAAAACAACTTTCTTAGGTATATTATAATTTTTTTAATGGATTTTTACTTTTAAATTGAGCGACAAGGAAAAGCTATAGAATTTATTAGGTATTAAAGAAAAAATATACCTTGCCGACCTTGCAAGGTCTATGTGAAGTTAGCTGTCGACTTTATCTGCAGAAAATTTGCATATAGTTTTGTTAACGGCGTTCCCAATAGCTGAATGCGTTTTCGATTATGTTAATTTAATCAAATTAAATTCATTAAAAGTTTTATGGACAGATCATTACGTTGACATATGTTTACTATTTTACGACAAAACAGGTGAGTCAATTTTTAAGAAATTTGGTATGGCACTTTATTTAGAGACAAACTGGTGAAATACGCTCCAAACCTTCAACGTTCCTATAAACGAGAAGCCTGAGTGCCTGTAGTGGGACATCTACAATCAACGTTTCTTGTTAGGCTTTTGTTTTAACTCAGAAAAAATGCACCTCCAAGCGTTTGTATTTAATATTTTGGAAGACAAATGTCACAGAACAGGGTTTGCAAATTAAATCGTGCTATCATTAGGTAATTTTTTTAATATATAAGAACTGGTACTTCGAATGAATATAGTAAATCTAGTATATAATATAGTATAGCTAGCTGCGGAAACTGTCGCCATCCTTGGCAACGCCGACCAAGTCCTGAGGTGAGTTGCGATGTCATAGGAGATTATAATTGATGTCATTAGGAGCTTGTGGCTTGATGGGCCAAAATTCAACGCAAAGACTATAAATGGCCGGGGGCTCTGAAGATGCTAAAAGCGTGAAACAATAAGATAAATAGAATAAATACAATAATATATATATTTCGAAATTCTGAGACTGCACTAAATATAATGTTATGTATACGTTTGGACTCTCAGATTCGGTTTTATTATTAACTGAACCGAGTGTTGATAGAGATAATTAGTATCACTAGATTATGAATATCAAAATATTAAAAAAAAAAACAATCAAAGTACAACCTAAACAATAAATAATAATAATACTAATGTTAATGTTCTGTACGCGATTCCATGAGTAATTATGAAAGATTAATGTCATAATTTGACGTAAAACATGTCTGGTTCTTCGTTGTAGTAAGAATGTTCAAAGTTTCGCGGTCGAAACTTCTAGATTAAAGCGCGGAACAGTTACAGATTATAATATTGGCCACGTTCTTGTTCCACTCTCTTGAAGGTTAGTTATACAGACTTAGTTAATTAACTTAGTTGTAAGTAGGTTTGAATTCGGGCCGCTAATTAAAACTTGGCTGAATTAATATGAGTCACGTACGCATGTCGTAACTACTTTCTGATATGAAATGGTTTCGCTCGACATATTTTGAATCTCGTATGACATCATCGTAACTGACACCATATGCTAAAACAACACAGTTACGTTTTAATATTGACAGTCGTTTATTTAAAAGGTATTTAATTTACTTTATGTACTAAAACCAGTCCATATATAGATCTCAAACAACTACGCAGGAAATTTTATAATGCACAAGTGCATATGTGAGCAAATACAAGTGCTTTCACATTTCCCTTTCCCTCCTTTTTTTGGATTAAAATATCCAACACGAACTGAGAGTGTAAACAATGCCGACTTCAAAGCTCCGACTTCTACTTTTTTCATAGAGAAATCCTATTAACTTCTTCTTTGCGTGACCTGGTATTTAAAATAAGGATAGACAATTTTTTATAACGTTTGGTGGTTTCTCCGTGGAACCAGTTTTCGCTAGCAATTTTTCCGAACCGATATGACCTTCAAGAAAAGAGCGTACAAATTCCTCAAAGGCCGGCAACGCACCTGCAAGCCCTCGGGTGTTGCAGATGTCCATGGGCGGTCGTAGTAACTTTCCATCAGGTGAGAGCCTCCTACTAGTTTGCTTCGTCTTACATAAAAATAATAACCTCGACTGACTTCGCTATCTGCACTATTATAAATGAGCTACTATGCTAAACATACATAAATGTAAATGACACAGAATTGTGTTTTTACAGTTGCTGATTTTGATGGTACAAAAACAAAGTTCGATCACAATGATCAAATTTTAAAAGAGGTTCTTATTTATTTTTGACGAAAATATTATCAGATGGCGAGGCATATTTTTTTTAAGGCAGTTAGTAATGACCGTTCAAGGTATTTGAGGACGCAAGTATTTTGAAGTCAAAACAATTAATTGTTGAAAAGAATTTGAAATAACGCCAAATGACTGTGTACTCTTTTCTATTGCTTATTCGTTCCAAAACGATAGATTACATCGAACACTCGGTGTAGGATAGCTTTTCCAATAGCAAGTGGCTAGAAATGAAAGCCTTTATGGGTCGTAAATAGAAAATTACAGTCTTGGCCGACTCAGGGTCATTTTCACCGGACGTTCACTGTTAATATTGAACGAAGTCAGTTTTCCTCGTGGTCATTCCGTGTCGTCGTTTTAGTGGCTGTTTTTTTTAGATAACTAATTCAAGATTCGTTTTTCTTATTGATATGTTTTTATAGCTATTAAGATGTGAATATTTATTAGGAACTGCATCAAACTTCGTCATAAAAGGTATATATTTAAAACAAATTATTTAAAACCTTTAATTGACATCGATGTCATTGATGAGCGATATTGCAAATATTTAAGGATAATTCTTAGTTCTTTTTAGACTAGTTATTATAGTAATATAGCTTTGAGCACTGGAAACGTTCACAATACAATTATTTAGCGGTTATCGTATAGTGCCGGATGTAGCTTTGGCACTTCTCTATTGTGAGGACAGAACTGGAAGTTGCGAAGTACGATTTGTGATTTCAATTTATATATTTTTTTGTATTATTTATTTTTCGTATTTTTATGTTCGTGATTATTAAGGAATACTTGTTTATGCATGAGTGTATAGTCTTCATACATGATAGTTAATATATCAATGAAACTTGAGCTTTAGTATAATATTATATGAATTAACCATAAACGTATAATATTAATTGATTGATTGATGAGTAGGCTGACAAAGGCCGAAATGGCCTCGCGCTGTGGTACGCCCCAGTGAGGAGTTCGGATGGGAGAAGTTACCTTAGCCCCCTTGTAGTGTACACTGTGTTAAACGGTTCACTGGCTCGACAACACACAGTATGCGCAAGCGACACGTCTGCTCTTGCCAATGGCTCTCGCTCGAATGACGTTCGCTCCACCATACCGTGAGCACAAGACAGTGTAAATGACTATTACTACAGTTATTATTTAAATACAAACAATACATCCCTGAAGAGAGCTCCGCCGAGCCACGAGCGTAACACAGCACGGAAATGGCCTCGGGTGCGTTTTATCAACACGATCCCGCAGCCTCTTCAATTCGTGCCGACGACGCTTATCGCAGTGGTTTTAGTAGGTAAGAATCCCACATAACCCGGTTCCTCTCCAAAGGGAGCTGAGGACCTTCTAAAAGTTTCCACTGGGTGATAAAAGGACTGCTCGTGTAT
Organism: Nymphalis polychloros; assembly: GCA_905220585.2. Lineage (NCBI taxonomy): Eukaryota > Metazoa > Arthropoda > Insecta > Lepidoptera > Nymphalidae > Nymphalis > Nymphalis polychloros. The sequence continues at coordinate 11,840,114 of HG992245.1, forward strand.
TAGTAAAGCCTCACTGGTTTGGTTTCTAAAAACTTGTAACCGTACAGCCGCTTGTAACTATTTTCTAACTGATTTTATCATATTTAATCACGCTAATTATAATATGCAGATGTTTCAACGTTCAAGTTATGTTGACAAAGCTAACAAATTAAAATAAAACCATTACAATTTTCTCAAAATATATTTTATTATCATTTTAAAAATATAACATGGTATGTAATAATCTAATTCAATTAAAATCGTTAATATATTTACCTACTTGTTAATACAAGACTGTTTTATTTAAAAATACATTTCTATGAAGATATTTCAATTATAATTACAACGTAAATTTTTAAATAAGTAAAACGAAGTGATCACTTAGACACTGATTTCTCTCTTTCTATCGTCTTTGATTGGACATTTGAAAGAAGAGAACAGCATTGTTTAACTAATCACCTCCTTGACAACATTTATAGGTGTCGGTGATTAATATTTTAATTAATAAAATGTAAGAATGCAGGTTTCATTTCTTAAAAACAGAAACATTGATCGTCTACACAGATGCCGCCGACGTAATCTTGACATTGAATGCTGCAGGCGATTGGATCACAGATGTTAACTAAATAAAATAACATATTATAATATCCTAAAATATATATAGTTTGAAGATCAAAGTTATTGCAATAATACTCGGAATGGTAATTTGTTACGAGGAAGGCCTACCTATATTCAACGTCATATGATTAATATAATTATTTATTATGTACTATTGCAGCCATGTAAACTGGATTATAAAAAAGCAAGGACGTAATAGTCTGTGAAGAAAGATATAAATAGATTTAAATACCGCCGTAGCTATATTAAAACGACTTGAAGGCTGGACAACAATTTTGTATGTATATAATTATGTATCAGCTTGTGAATGTCCTACTGCTGGGTTAAGGCTTCTTCTCCTCTTTTGAGAAGAAGATTTTGGAGCTTATTCCACCACGCTGCTCCAATGCGAGTTGGTGGAATACACATGTGACAGAATTTCAGTGAAATTTGACACATGCAGGTTTCTTCACGATGATTTCCTTCACCGTTAAGCACGAGAGGAATTATAATCACATGAGATTCACTGGTGCTTGCCCGGTTTGAACCCATGATCATCGGTTAAGATTCACGCGTTATTACCACTGGGCCATCTCGGCTTAATTATTTGTGAGTATAGGTATTAGATCTTTTTTAATAACAAAAAAATTTTTGTTAAACTTGCGAAAGATCTCATTAATCGATCTCATACAAATATATATATATATATATATATATATATATATATATATATAATATAAGTATAATATAACTAGTTTTGGTTTTATAATTTGTTATCTAAATATGTTATAATAATGTTATTGTTTCTTTTTCTTTTTAATTTGATTAATTCTGTTGTATTAGTAGTTAAGATTGGATTTAATTCTTTTTTTTTATATTGGTTAGTTTGGTTTATATTATTTTTGTTACAATGGTTAATGTTGTTTACGCCTTTAAAGACGTATCACCTCGTATGAGTACCTGTTTAATTTGTTAATTTTAAGCGTTTAGTGATAAGTCGATGGTGTAACTATCTTAAATAAATAAATAAATAAATAAGTTTGAAGAGCATATTGCAGCATCTCGAATTTTCACTCGTTATAAATATTCATATATGAGAATTGACAAATTAAAGTATATTATGAGATGCACAGCAAAGTCAATGTAAATACGTGTTGTACGTATTGAAGAATATCCGGATTGGTGAAGGAAAGTAAAGTAAGTAAGTAATTGGTAAAGTATAGTAAAGTAGTAGTAAGTAGTATAGTAAAGCGTTTCAAATAGCAAAATCGTTTGTGCATAACAATGAGTGATGTTATAAAGATTGTCTATCGATTCCATATTGTGGATTCCATAATGTGATAACAATACAATTCTTTCGGTGGAGTATCACCATAGTATTATTTCGTTTTGGTATTGGCTTTTTAAAAATATTTTTAAAATATGTCAATCAATGATGTATAAATATCATGGTATGAAGATAATTTTAAAAATATTGAAATAATATAATAAATAAATAATAACATGATAAAATAAGGATATAATTTATTTAATTATGACATTTTTTTATTGTTTTTTATTGTTAAAAGTAAATACATGTATAGACGAATCTTAATAACATTGACATGATCCAAATTTACACATTCCTCCGATGTAGTGTATACGGCGACACATGTTGTTGCAAGCCACGACATCGCAATATAGCAATAATCTTGACATTTTGGCCTCTTCAACTAAAAGTAATTAAAAAGTTACATTTTGGATAGTGATTTTTTTTTAAATAGTAAATTCTAAAATTAGTAATTTGGCTAGAATACGTCAATCTTAACCGATGATTAAACCCAGGCAAGCGCTGCCTAATTTTCATATGTTTAATTTGTCTTTATCTCGTGCCCGGTGACGGAAAACATCGTGAGGAAACCTCATGCAGGTTGAAAGGCAGGAATGAAAATTTGTCTCATATGTCCACCAACTCGCATTGGAGTAGCGAAATGGAATAAGTTCCAGTCTTTTCTTCAAATAGAGAAGAGGTCAAATCCCACCAGTGACATTTGCTGTTCTTGCTTCTGCTGTGCTCTTTTTTTAAAGTTACATTAGTTTATATACAGGATCCTTTATTCTATTTTAATTCAAAGATGTAATGAAACAATAATCAATTATAGAAAAGTAAAAACTGAATTCATATTGCATCGCAGGTGGTTTCACCCATGATTCAATGTATTACTTGTATAAAATAATTATATTTTTATAATTGTATTCTTGTTATATGAAATGGGTTTCAAAAACAATTTTTGTTTTACTTCTATTTTTAAGTATTGTTGCGGAAGGTTCGAAATAGCCTCAAGGACTGCTGATAAGTAATTGTTTGTACGCAATCGACGGATCAGTAAAGATAATCATGATATATGAAGTGAATGGGTACTTAATAACTTGTAAATAAGTGTTAGGGAAATAATGTGTCTCACTTTCTATGAATTACATAATAAATGATATCAAGTGTGCTGATGCGTTTATAAAGTTGTGTAAATATTATTTACACACTATCTCATATCTACGGAACACTTGATAACGAAATTATCAAGATTACGTTTCTATTTAACGACGTAAAAGCTTGTTTGCGCATTATCATACTTATAAATAAAACACTTGTCTGTAGTATATTCATGTTTTCGCTTTGTTTATTATTTACATTTATCAGAGAACTTGATGCAGTTAGAGAAGAATCAATATTATTAACTTTCAACTGTAATTAACATTTCGATTGTGAAGTAAGATCTAAAAGTGAAATTCCTTAATAAACAGCAACACCAAGTGTGAATTAACATGTATGAGTTAAAGTATTAATGATTCGAAAATTCCAATTTCTTTATTCAATATGGTATCGTTAAACATACTTGTTGATATACTATAGTGGAAAAACTATTAACAGTTAAGAAAAATTGTTGTTCTTTTTCATTTATTTCAAGGCATGCGGTACTGGCAAATGTGCTACCTGGTGGTAACTGATCAAAACCGCTCATAGACATTGACGCTAAGATATATTAAACATTTCTTATATCGCCAATGCACCATCAACCTTGGGAATTTAGATGTTATGTCCATTGTGTCTGTTTTACACTGGTTCATTTGACCTTCAACCGGAACACAACAATACAAAGTAATGTCGTTTGGCAGAAGAATTAGTCATGTCCAGTTCAGAGAAAAAACAGCTAAAGAAAGTAAGAGCAGTCCGAAGGCAATTTCCAGATTTGCATGTCATCTAAGAACTAACTAATTGTAGAAAAGCCTTATATATTTTTGCACAAAGAGGTTTTTAATGTTTTTTTATATTAGCCAACAGAGGCACGTGGTCGTGTACGGTCCTTATATTTTACGTACAATGTGCTGTATGTACCTTGATTATAGCATTTGCATTTTCCGTTGAAGCAATTTCCTCCTGGATACCCTAGGTTTCGGCAGGCTATATCGCATACGGCCGTGTTGCAAATATCCACGTCTTTATTATCGGCATAGTTATCGCTTATCTCCATCACGGCATCGTCAACAGAAGGTATTTCATTATCTGCAACATATTTTTAATTTATCGAAATGTAATTAGTGACAGATTTCATAAGTTTGTTTATTTTTTTTCGCTGGAAGACAAGATCTTATTACGTTATTTCTCGTATTCATCTGTTATTTCAATAAATTAAAGGAATGTATAGGATTTGTTTTAGACACCTAAAAGCGCAGTTGGGAAAATAAAATAGGCAACATTTTGTTAATATGTACATAAATTAAATTTTTTTTGTTATATAACCTTATAAAATTAGCCAAAGACTTTTTTTTTCTAAAAATAATATCATAAATATACCTATAAACTTTAAAGCGAAATAGTATAGATTAAACATCATTTAAATTGCAAATGATTCATTCAGTCATTCTATTATTCAAATAAGCCTGAAAGATAGTATAAGTTTTTTTACTTATATGGATATTAGAAAATTAACACGCTTCTGAGTCGTTAAATAAAACGTAGGTGAAGACATATGGTTAAGAGTTGCATTGCTTTGTAAATAGGTTTTCCCAAAAATCCGCGTCATGCGTGTGCTGGGTGATATGCTAGTTTATACGAGTTGAGGGAAAAAATAAGAAATATCCGTGTTACTTGGTTGAGTGATAATAAGAATACTTTTAGCCCGGTCAATAAGGTGACGATGAGTTTTGGGACAGTAGGTATATGTAGATTTAATGTCACCTTCAGTTGTTAGGAAATTGTCACACTTGCAAGGGTCACCCACACACACACCACCCGTGAAACCCATTCTACGGCAGCGTTGGTCACAGGCCCTATTGCTGCAGGCATATACATTTTGATTTATTTTGTCTTCTAATTCTGAAAGATGAGATATTACTTTAACTGTGTCATTTACGATTTATAATTGATAATGATATTCATAAATATTTATAGAGCTAGGTCATATGACCTAGCTTATAATTATATGTATAAATAATTCTTTGATCTTGACTCAGTTAATTAAGAGCTACATAGGCTTGTATATACAGATTTAATGTTACCTTCAGTTTGTTGGTAATTGTAACAACTGCAGCTGTCACCATCGCATGAACCACCCCTGTAACCCATTCTACGGCAGCGTCGGTCACATGCCTCATTGTTGCAGCCAAGTACATTTTGATGTAATTGGTCATCTAATTCTGTAAGATTTTCTAGATGATGGATTAAATGATTCTTTGATCTTGATTCTAGGCTGCAGATCGCAAAGCTGAGGTTCAAATCTCAGTCAATTAGGAACTATATAGCTTTTTATATACAGATTTAATGTTACCTTCAGCTGGTAGGAAATTGTCACACCTGCAACGGTCACCAACGCATACACCACCTGTGAAACCCAATCTACGGCAGAGTTGGTCACAGGCCCCATTGTTGCAGGCGTCAACATTTTGATTTATTTTGTCTTCTAATTCTGTAAGGTGATAAATTGTTTTAAATGTGTTAGTTATGATTTATAATTGATAAAAATATTCATATATATTTATATATATTAAATAGCTTATAATTATATGTTTAATGTTACCTTCAGCTTGTAGGTAATTGTAGCAACTGCAACGGTCACCAACGCAAAAACCACCCGTGTAACCTATTCTGCGGCAGTGTTGGTCACAGGCCCCATTATTGCAGCCAAGTACATTTTGATGTAATTTGTCATCTAAGTCTGTAAGATAAGAAATTCTGTAAGATTTACTAGATTAAACAAATGATTGCTTGATTTTGACTCTAGGCTGCAGGTCACGAAGCTGAGGTTCAAATATCAGTCAATTAGGAACTACATAGCTTTGTATATACAGATTTAATGTTACCTTCAGCTGGTAGGAAATTGTCACACCTGCAACGGTCACCAACACATACACCATCTGTGAAACCCAATCTACGGCAGAGTTGGTCACAGGCCCCGTTGTTGCAGGCGTGTAAATTTTGATTTAATTTGTCTTCTAATTCTGTAAGATGAGAAATTGTTTTAAATGTGTCATTTATGATTTACAATTGATAGAAATATTTATATGTTTAATGTTACCTTTAGCTTGTAGGAAATTGAAACACCTGCAACGGTTACCAGCGCATGCACCACCCGTGTAACCCATTCTACGGCAGCGTTGGTCACAGACCCTATTGTTGCAGCAAAGTACATTTTGATGTAATTTGTCTTCTAATTCTGTAAGACGAGAATTTATTTTTGACACATTTACGATTGATAATGTTCTCATTGATAAAAATGATCATATTAAAATATATATGAACATATAAACTAGGTTATTATTATATGGTTAGCTGATAGAGATTTACTAGATTAAACAAATGATTGATTGATATTTGAACCTCAGATTGATGATCTTGACTCTAGGCTGCAGATCGCAAAGCTGAGTTTCAAATCTTAGTCAATTAAGAAGTACATAGCTTTGTATATACAGATTTAATGTCACCTTCAGCTGGTAGGAAATTGTAACAACTGCAACGGTCACCAACGCATGAACCACCCGTGTAACCCATTCTACGGCAGCGTAGGTCACAGGCCCTATTGTTGCAGGCGTGTACATTTTGATGTAATTTGTCATCTAATTCTGTGAGACGAGAAATTGTTTAAGACATATTTACGATTGATAAGTTCTAATTGATAAATATATGTATATTACCTAGGTTATAATTATACGGTTAGCAGATAGAAATTTATGCGATTTATTAAATGATTCTTTGATCTTGACTCTATGCCGATCGCGAAGCTGAGGTTCAGATCTCAGTCAATTAAGAGCTCCACAGCTTTGTATATGTCGTAGGCTATCCCACAAATGTCGTGGCACATCATAAAAGGCGGCACTTCATGATCTGGCCATTTTACACCAGCCATATCATTCAACGCTTAACATTTGACGATTTAGCCAGCGTTTCTTGGGCATATCGCTTGTGTAAAACTGATATAATTGTTTTATTTTTAATTTGAAAAATTTAACGAGAAATTTTAGATTTATACTTTTTTTTGTTATAGAAAATTGACACAAAACCGACTGTTTTCATTCCGACTCTATGTGGTCTTGTTGGTCTAACCTCTAGAGTGTTTTTAAGAAACCGAAGGTGCGAAGGGGGTGCTGTTTATACCGTAGCGTCGAAGGCCACTAAGTTTCGAAATTGTTTATAAGCAACCTAGTTTTGAGTTTAGAATTAAAAGATTTATTTTTGACAATATCTCAGGAACGGAGCATTTCCTCAAAATGGGAAGGGTACTGGCGGCTAGGAGGAATTTTCCCCTAGCTTTTCACATTGTGCGAAGAATGTTTATGACTCTCATAGAATTCGAGAAGCTGACGATTATATTTTCGTTATCACTGTTATTTTCGACACAATATTCATTTGATTGTGATGCTGTCTTCTTCCACTCGCGTAAATAAAACGGAACGCGCGAAGACAGCGCCACCATTGGCTCTTACTGGGCACATCGGGATATGGTCGGCCAGATCATGAAGTGCCAGCGTTTCATGATGTGCCTGGGCATATCACGATATGGTCAATGCAACGATCGGCCGACGACAAATATACAGATTTAATGTTACCTTCAGTTTGTAGGTAATTGTAACAACTGCAACGGCCATCAACGCATGCACCATCTCTGTAACCCAGTTTGCGGCAGCGTTGGTCACAGGCCCCATTGTTGCAGCCAAGTACATTTTGATGTAATTTATCTTCTAATTCGTCTTCTAATTCTGTAAGACGAGAATATGCTTAAGGCGCAATTACGATTCATAATATTTTCATCCATAAAGATGATCATGTATAATTATATATAATACTTAGCTTATAATTATACGGTTAGCAGGTAGAATTTATTAGATTTAACAATTTATTCTTTAATTTTGACTCTGGGGTGCTGATAGCAAAGCAGAGGTTCAAATCTCTCTCAATTGAGAGCTACATAGCTTTGTATATATATAGATTTAATGTTACCTTCAGCTTGTAGGTAATTGTAACAACTGCAACGGCCACCAACACATGAACCACCCGTGTAACCCATTCTACGGCAACGTTGGTCACAGGACCCGTTGTTGCAGCCAAGTACATTTTGATGTAATTTGTCATCTAATTCTGTGAGATGAGAAATTGTTTAAGACACATTTACGATTGACAATGTTTTCATTGATAAATATGATCATATATTATTATCATATATGTATATGTATATTACCTAGCTTATAATTATACGGTTAGCAGATAGAAATTTATGAGATTTAACAAATGATTCTTTGATCTTGACTCTAGGCTGCAGATCGCAAAGCTGAGGTTAAAAATCTCATTTAATTAAGAGCTATAAAGCTTTGTATATATATATACTAGCTGCCCGACCCGACTTCGTACGGGTAAAATAAGGATTTTATCCCGTGCATTTTTTAATCAATAAGATATAAACATTCGCCCATACAGTACAGTGTATGTGTGTTCGGTACAGGGCATATAATAATAATGCATAAAGTAAAGTACAACATGCTCTACATATTTTTTCATTTTTTGGACACATTCTTTTATTTTATTAAAAATTAGTTATAAACCTATTCTCATACCTACAGAATATACATATAAAATTTCATCAAAATCGTTCAAGCCGTTTCGGAGGAGTATAAACACTAACACTGTGACACGAGATTTTTATATATATAATAGATAGATATATATTACCTTCAGCTTGTAAGAAAATGTAACAACTGCAACGGTCACCCATGCATAAACCACCTATGAAACCCATTCTACGGCAGCGTTGGCCACAGGCCCCATTGTTGCAGCCAAGTACATTTTGATGTATCTTGTCTTCTAATTCTGTAAGACGATAATTTAATGAAGACACATTTACGATTTATAATGTTCCCATTGATAAAGATGATAATATATAATTTTTGAAAATTTACTAGATATGTAGATTTAATGTTACCTTCAACTTGAAGGAAATTGTCACAACTGCAACGGTCTCCAACGCATACACCACCTGTGAAACCCAACCTACGGCATAGTTGGTCACAGGCTCTATTGTTGCAGCCAAGTACATTTTGACGTAACTTACTTCCTTCTAATTCTGTAAGACGAGAATTTATTTTAGAATCAATTAGGGCTTATGACGTTTTCATTGCTAAATACGTCACATCATCGCATATCACACACATGCTACCTATATTATGTTATATAGTTAGCAGATGAAAATTTGATAGTTTTAATAATTGCTTCTTTGGTCTTATTGCCTACGCGGCAGATTCCGAGGACTCGACGAAGTTCGTCCGATGATATAAGACTGATTTATAGCTTAATAATTACAGTAATATATTATTTACTACAGTGATTAAAGTACTAGCGATTACATTCGTGATAAGGTGTGAAGCAAAATATCATCATACTGTAGGACTTGATTGCGTTTCATTTGCGGCGTTCAGACGGTGTAATAAAAGAATATTTATTTCTTACACTGCTAATTTCTATGGACCTCGCTGATCACTTACCAATTGATAGACCGCGTCTACCTTCTAATTAAGCATAATGAAAAAACTACAAGTTATTTTTAACATGAGATCTTTACTCTGCCATTGCCTATTTACGGACCGTTTCTCAGCTTTTTAGTTATTCTCTATGACGTACTTTTACTTTTTTAGTTATTGTGTATCAGATTTCGTTAATAGAACGCTGTTGCTGTGTATGAATATATTCTGCAATTTAACATAAATGTGTTAAATGTACTGATATAGTGTTGTTTGTGTGAGAATTATCATACTTGTTTGAACATATAGTTTCTTTGTCATTTATTTTAACATTTCAGATTCATTAGATAAACACAATCAATAGTTCATTATACGGTATATTATCTTTTTACAATTCGGTTTCTGTGCATAGATTTGGCGCATCGACATAAATTAGGGGACCGCCGTGCTCCAAACACATGGAGTAACTTCCCGAAAATTCAGTGAAATTCCCACAAACTCAGATAGTAATCCAACTGTATAGAAGTTATGACTCATTCTGAAAGTGTATCAGGGTAGATGCGACAGTCACATGATGGCAGATTACTGCTGAGTTCTTTGAAAAGAGAATTATCCTCAGAGAAATTATAAAATATGTAAGAGCTAAGGTTTGACATGTTTTATAAATTTTTGATCTTTTTCAATTTCTATGTACAACAAGTAAAAATTTGAGAAAGAAGTTGGTATTTAAGAATAAACTTATTGTGTCTCTCCCATTCATACTGATTTTTTAATAAAATATAAATGATTTAAATAAAACCAGAGCCAATCTTCCGAAGGCATACACAATCGTGAATTGTTATTATGAAGGTACTCGAAACCATTCTTACATCAAGGGCAACAAAACCATTGTTGACCAGTGATAATCAACGTGTATTGTTACTTACCGTTGTTTTGATTAATATCACACTTGCAATGATCACCGACACACACACCTCCAGGGAAACCTATACGCCGACACAGCTGGTCGCAGTCTCTTAAGTTACAATATCCTAGTTTCTTTGCTGTCTTTGGTTCCAAGTCTGGAATATATTTCACGTTAATATATATGTATTGTAAAATTTATAGAAAATAATATAAATAAATTCTAAGGTATTTTCATTCTAAAGTTAGCGTGGATTATGTAAAGAAGAAACTTACCGTCATCATTAATATTAACAATAACCGACGCGTTCACCGCACAGAGCACAGCCATAAACATAATCCATTCTAAGTGAAACATTGTTAGAACTTCATACCCACGAATATTGAATAAAAACTAAATTGAAAATATCCCGAGTCGTTTTATATGAAGACGGACGCACGGTGGGACTTAACCGGGCGCGGTTGTGGTTATGAATCATATACGCCTTTGTCGATTGATTTAAACTATGAAGTGCGTTTCTGGACTGATAAGATAGTTTTGCATACGATGCAGTGTGTGTTAAATTAATCGAATAAAAAGTAATCAATAAAATAACAATTTTTTTTTTTTATTAACCTTTAAAATGTCCATGTTATGTAACTCCTGGCATTCTATCTAGTATAGGTACTTATTTATAATTCGTTATTTTTAATTGAATTATATTCATTAGCTTATTGTAATACAGATAAAAACTGTTGTTAACTTACAAGTTCTGATAATACGAGTAGGAAAAATAATAATAGATTCATCACAGCCTTTGTAAAACGAGACCAATCAAGACTGTTATCAATACTTATAGATAATTAGATATATGTATATAAAATATACCTATTACAAAATGATGATAATGATTTATTATAAAAGTAGGGAACAAAGGTATATGAAGTGATAGTATTCAAAATATGTGAACAAAACAAACGTGAAAAACAAAAGTTTTCTTTATACCTAAAACTTATATCAGAAGATGCAGCGCGATTCGAAGAAGGCTTCTATGAGCTGCGTTTCGTATCTTTAAATATAGATTATTATTGACTACTTGGTGGTGGAGCCTTGTGCAAGCTCGTCTGGGTAGGCACCATCCGCTCATCAGATATTCTACCGCAAAACAGCAATACTTGGTATTGTTGTGTTCCGGTTTGAAGGATGAGTGAGTCAGTGTAATTACAGGCACAAGGGACATAAAATCTTAGTTCTCAAGGTTGGTGGCGCATTGGCGATGTAAGCCATTGCTTACATCGCCAAAAACAATGGCATAATATGGGCGTTGGTGACCACTTACCATTACGTGGCCCATATGCTCGTCCGCCTACCTATGCTATGAAAAAAAAAAAACTTGACAAATGTAAATTTTATGTTCTTATTAGTAACATGTCAAAGTTTTCATAATTAGATATAATTATTACTACTACAAAGCACTTCTATTCCGTTAATAAAATTTAAATTGCATTCATAAATCTTAACTGCCAGATGGCGACAGAAATTAACAATAAAACCTGTTTTAATTATGCTAAAAGAGGAAAGTATTATGAGCTTGATTAATTATTACACACATATTTTACCTGCAGTTTGAATTTTAATACATTTACATGTACTTTTGTTAAAATACTTCTATAGATTAAATATGAAGAATACTTGTAATACTGATTGATGTTTATGTTGACGACTCGTTAATAATATTTTAAGAAAAAAAATCTGGTCTAACTTAAGCCGAAACGACTAATCTCAGAACAGAAAATATTCAAATGAGTGCGCTAACATAGGTGCACTTTCTATTCCCTTACTATTCATAGTCCGTTGGGATGGCAATCCAACTTGATTGGTGAGAGACAGGCGTAAGATCACGGCCGTGGCGTTATAACGCATTGGAGTGTAACTCCTAATTTCGGGCTGCTTTTAAGAGTTATTGTGACACAGCGAACAAAAATACATACATTTGCGGCAGGTCTCTTTAATTTATAATATGTATTGTACTAAAGTAACGTATTTATTTAACACTTTGTAGCTAATCTAAATGTAAGTAATATATGAGTCAGAACCCGACGTCTGATTAAGCTTGGAGAACTGATTAAACTAAAAAATTATGTACATTAAGAAATTTTATTATTGTGATAAAGTAATGCGTAATATCGTCCCGCGAAGTTTACGCATATATTTGTTTTGATAAACAAACTTATTTCGCTGTATTTATTTTAATGTAATATTTCTCGTATCGGCCAGTCGAGTGTCATTATTAACTAAAGGTGGTTGATATCGCTTACTAGAGTCATAAAGAACGCAAACAAAATGAATTTATACTTAAATGTTCTTATCGTGTTGTTAGTATTTATTAATGTTGGATTTAAAGGTAATTTTTTTTCAGAATTAAATGTAAAACTTGTAATATGTGTTCACACATAACACTTTAATCATTTTATAGTTGCTTTAATCATTTTTGCTTGTCAGCTACAAGCAAAAATTAACTTTAAAAACGAAATGTTTGTATATAAACTAGTTTTCAAAAGACATCTATAATAAATAATTACCGTATTATTTAAAATCGAATTAACATGTACTAATATATTTATTTTCTTGTTTAATATGTTTCAATATTTATAATTGAATATTTGGAATTAATTTAAAAATGATGTTGTACATAATCTGTAAACTCAATTTTACATTAATTCAATCAAAGCAAGCTAAATCATTGATTTATCTTTACCCTATGCATGCCAGAAAGTACTATGCGACATTGATTAAAATAATGATAACATTTAACAAACAAACATCAAAATAGCATAGAGTTCATAAAACATCACTGCTGGGATAGAGACTTGGCAGAATCATTATCACCATGAATACTATAATGTTGTATTATAATATGTTACCTTGGTGATATTTGAACCCTTCACTGTTATATAGAGGACACTGAGATTATGTTTAGTTTAACGTCCATTACGTTAAGACACGCCTCACTTCCGCAATACAATACGCCCGAGTTATCTGTGAACTCTCTAATACGAGTATATTCGTAAGCATTATCTTACAAGACTCTCAACTAACAAAATAATGATCTTATCAGCATTATGTAAACACGATGCGAACTTTTTCTAATACATATTGCAAATATTTGTTACGTAGCCATCCGGAATGATGTCTCAGTAGATAGAAGTATGTCTTAATCCAAAATCATGGGTTCAAATCCGGGCAACTAACATGAGTTTGTATGTGTTTTATTCGTGTAACAATTTCTTGTTCAACCGTTAGGGAAAATACCTTTAAACCTACAACTTGTTGATTGAGTTCAGGAATAAATATTTTATAAGCTTTGTTTTAAGTGTGCGCACACATGCAAATTGCTAAAACATCTATACTAATATTATAAATGTTAAAGCAATTCTCTGTTACGCTTTCACGGTTAAACCATTGAATATATTTTGTTAAAAATAAAATGTTGGTATAGTTCGCTTCAATCCCAAGGAAAGACATGGTCTATTTCTTTTATTACTACCGGGAAGGCAAATTTCTCTAGTCGCCTGATAGTAAGTGGTAGTAGATTCCAATCGCGACGACTGCCAGTACAGTCGGTTTCTCATAGTATTATACTCGGTATTTATATAATCGGTATATATGCAATGAGAAACGTCCATAAAAGCGTAGCGTATCATATATCAGTATAATATGTTTTAAAATCTTAATTTTGACTTGATCCATGTTACCTATTGTATATATATTGTTCATGTAATAACTCATGATATAATTATCTTTTCAGACGTTGAAACAGCAGAAGTAAAAAAGTATCCCTGCCGTTATGACTGCACGGAATATTGCCAAATCAACGGAAAAATCACTGGTTACTGCTGGCACGGAATATGTCGTTGTCGACAAAAATATAATCCTCGTCCTTAATATTATATTGTTTTATATATTTTAAATATATAACATTTTATTGTTAAATGTGTTTATTGCTTAATAACATCTATATACCATTAATAAATACTTAAAAGTATTATAAATAGAAATAAAAAGATAATTATTATCGTTACTTAATATCATTTTTTTTTGTTTGTATACATCGACTGTTGGCCGGAATTGTAAGCGGCCAATGCCAAGTAAGTAAGGGTTATAATTTTTGTGTTGACGAGTGGTGTTAAGACATAAATATAATATTTTAATACAATTTGAAATATGTAATTGTATTTAATGATTGGTGTATTTGTTTAGGGATAATACTAACTGTATTATTATATAGTGAGTAACAATATTATTATTGTAAATGATTATAATTCCAATATAGTTGACGCGTAAATAGCGTGAAATTTTGTATAGAAATATTTTCTTAATATGATTTACATTATTTAAAATATAATTATCAACTGAAAGATGTTTATTACATACATAAGTATATATTTTTTTTATTGCAATTTAGTTATATTTATTCTTGTGGCAAAGAAAATAATTATTAACAACCTCCGTGCTCGGCGGCAGATATCCAAGAAATATCACAAGCTATGTTCACCACACATTATAACATAATCATAACAATACTGTAGCATCTGCGGATTGGCGAGCGTCAGTCATAAAAAGGTTTGTACTTGCCGTCCAGAATCAATTCCAGACTAAGAACATGTGTATATTTATTTCAACAGCGACCGTGTCAAATCGGGAGTTCACGAAAATTCGTTTGCTTTCGATAGTGAAGAACTAAAATGTTGGCTTGACTTCACCTATAATTTTAAGGGCCGACAACGCACTTGCATGTCCTCGGATGTTGCAGATGTCCATGGTCTGTGGTAGGCTCTTACCATTAGGTGAGAGAGTGAAAAAAAAGGTCAGCGACTGTTTGTCGAGTTTTGGGAATATGGTAGAAATGTAGCTGCATGGGGTCCACCGCAACCAGCTACATTTTGAAAGTGGTCTATGACAAAAAAAAGTCTGGCACCTCTAGTCTATGGTATATATCATTTTAGCTGCCTCTGTGGAACCAGATTTCTGCGGCGGTTTTTCCCAGCCGATATTACTCGGAAATCTTCAAGGAAATAACCTATTCATTCCTGATAGGCGGGCAACACCAAGCCCTTCAGTACTGCAGTGGGCTGTGGTAGTTATTTTCCATCAAGTGAGCCTACAGCCCGTTTGTACCCAATTCATTATAAAACATTACTTCCATAATGTAAGCAATATTATGACAAAATTATACAATATTGCAAATTTTACGCATATTTATTTCGCTCTATTTATTATAATGTACTTCTTGCATCCGCTAATCGAGTGACTTTATTAAATAAAGGTAGTTGATATCGTTTAAACAAATAAAATGAATTTATACTTTTTTAACTTCCTTTTTGTGTTGTTAGTCTTTATGAATGTTGGATTTAAAGGTAATTTTTTTCGGAGTTTTAGTATAAAATTCCACACATTAATTTTACATGTTAATATGTTTTAATTTTATAGTTTCTTTAAACTTAAACTAAAAACAAAGTGTTTGTATTTAATAATCATTTTTAAACTATTTTTATTGAAATAGTCATTAATTCAAATCGATTTCAATTTAAATAAAGCTTCGTAAAGTCTTCGTATAAATTTTCATTTATTTTTAATTGAATTCCTATAATAATATTATCTTTTTTTTTACTTCTTCGGGTTTATATAATAGGAAGTTAATTTTCTAAGTGAACCATTATTTCAAACATAGCATTTTACAATAGCAAGAGCACGCAATATGTTTTAGCACAAGTTAATCACCTGCAAACATGTTCTATCTATCTGTCTATTTGGGCTCATTATTTTGCGGCATTGTATATGATTTTGACCGACTGACGAGTATATTGATTCATTATTAACTGTTGAATCGATTTATTGAATCCATCGACAGTACTGTCAATAGTTTGTTTAGTTGATTAATTCCGTCTGACTTATGAATTGAATATAAGATAGTACGTTTATTTTTGGTAGTACTAAAGTCAAAATCGTGCTATTTATTATTTCGGATGCCCAGCGCCGGTCGTTAGTCATTTTTATGGAGTTAAACGGCTGTGGAGTAAGCAAATTTCTTAATGGTTTATGGATTCTAGAATACATTTTTTTATTCTGAACTTCATTTACGATAAAAAGGAGACATTTAACATAATTGTTGTACACATAAAATAATGTGATAAGTTGCATAGATGATTAGTTGTTTAATAACGTACTTTAGTTCTACGGATCATAAAAAATGGATTCTAGAATACATTTTTTTATTCTGAACTTCATTTACGATAAAAAGGAGACATTTAACATAATTGTTGTACACATAAAATAATGTGATAAATTGCATAGATGATTTGTTGTTTAATAACGTACTTTAGTTCTTGATTAACAGTTAATAAATAAAATGTGTTGAATGATGGACGTATTTTAATTATGTTATATTCCTTGTAATTTTTAAGTTAAAATATTTATTATATTTATTTACATTAAAGCCTTAAATAAGTACAAATAAAAATTAAAATACATACTGTACAAATCGTGACCTCGTTGAATGGTGGCAAAATTGTTAACAGCATTTCCCCGTTGAATCGCAATTCCGATTCTCTGGGTGAAAAATGAACCAGCTCTTCTGTCACCAGTAAAACCAATAAGACGAGGTATAATATTTTTGATGAATTTATTTAATTAATTATCATTAATAAAGAATTTAAAACATAATATTTAATTTTATTCTTTACTGTGGTTTGTTAACGTGTAATAAATGGATGAAAACATGATTTTGTTATGATTGTTATCTAAATTTTGTCAGAGAAATCCATTATCATACTTAGTGTAGTCGAAGAATATTAACATCTGGTCTTTATGATTAAAGCATTTTGTACCATACAAACTTTGGAAGTGGAGGAAAATACATTTGTACATGTGCAATAGTAAAATAATTGAACTAAAACGTAAATGAATTTATTCACACTAATAGAGACAAATAAGCATATAAATATCTATACATAAATGTATATCCTAAAATCACGTGTACCTAGTTATTGAAATTTTATACTACTAACGAAATAATATATTTTAAAAACATGCAATAGTAGCACCTGAATTCTCAAAAAAATTCTACGTTCGAAAAGTTAAATTTTAACTGATTGGTTTTCGTTATAATCTGTTATTTATAAATAAGTAATTTTATGCTTCAATTGAACGAACCCGGTTTTACGGTTGATGATTGATGAAACAATATATAATTTAACGCATTATAAATATATAAAATCAATTTTAAAATCAGTTTTTAAACTTTACTTTTTAATGTCACGCTTGTATATAAAATGAGAAATATGATAAAATGGTAAAAAATAATGATTACTTTTAGTATAGTTTAATACAAGTATATTTTTAATATCGATATCAATACAAATGCCAGCCATCACGTAAGTAGTTATAGTAAATTACAATGACCTTTCCGACCTTAGCGATAAAGTAAGTATCGTTTGAAAACTATAAATTAAGCATAAAAATAAATAACATATATATACCTAACTTACATTTGTTTTATTTTTTTAATTCTAATATGATAAAAGTTAAATATTTCATTTTATTGATTGTTTCGCTTGTCTTGGCTACCTTATAAGAATGGTCGGGCCAATCAAACGTTATTGGGGGTTCTTGTCCATAATTCTCAGTAGCAGCCCGGAATCTGGAAGTTGGAAGTGTGTACACTCCCCTTGGAAAGCTCGTAAAGCCGTTGGTTCTGCGCCTGAACTCTTTCCGATCGTGTCGGATTTATTTATTTATTTATTTATTTAAGGACCACTAGTAGCTACTACATGCTTTAATGACAAATGGAACACAATTAAATGAAAATAGTTAACATGTGAAGCTTTTTAAAGTAGCCACAACAATTACAATATTTGTTTTAAAAATACATTAACACATAATTATAGCAACATGAGTAGAAAGATTTAAAAAAAAAGTTAAAATTGATAAAAATTAAAGACATAATAAAAATTAAACATGCACTTAATAAAATTAAAATTACAAACACAAATAATTTGATTTGATATAGGTACAAGTTAAAATTAAATAATTCATTAAATTCATGCAAAGTTTACATTACAAAAAATCACTAAAAATATACAAATTAATATATAAAATAAAATTAAGACAGCACAACAAAAAATAGCTATTAAACATTATTTATTATTCCTTTATTATTTATTTGCATCTCTCAACAATTCTAGCGCACGTTTACGATAACTCATGGCAGAGTCATTAAAAATATCTAGATCTTGACTAAAACCATTGTACAACCGAGTTGATCTAGGTATTGGTGCATTACCTCCTAATTTCGATTTTGATATTCTGACATCAAAAGTACCCAGAAAACTACGAGCATTACGCCTAGGAATACGATAGTATATCTTTTCAAGTAAGTGAGTACAGTCAATCTCGTTACGAATTATCTTAAATAGGAAAGAAAGATCTAATAATTGTCTGCGTACAGAGAGACTATCCATATTAAAATCTTTCAAGAGATTGCTGTAATTTTTATTACATTTATTGTATGAGAATTTTTTGTTCTCCCATCGGGTTATGAGAATATTATTATCGGGAATAGAGAGTGCACATGTGTTTGTGCATATACTTGTGCACTATAATATCTCCTGCGCAATTGGCTCTTTTTTTTTTTTTTTTTTGTTTCCTCTGGAAAAACGCATTACGCGTTTCCCCCACATGGAGTGGGGGTATGTGGGGCTCGCTGGTGCTGAAGGCGCCGGAATACCCACTAAAAAACCAGCGTACCTTGATCGTCTTTGGTGGAGCGGCACGGGATCGCTTGTGCATACTACCGCGACGCCCCGACGGCTGGCCCGATTACGCGGGCCTCCTTTCTTAGTTGGGTTCCCGGAGTACAGAGAACCCAGCTAGCCCTAGTGGCTTAGGGCGGGGCGAGAAGGTGCGCATAGCGCCGACGTCTCCTCCCCGGTCTTCTTCGACGGAGCGGGTCAGCGGAGGCAGAGGCTACATGCTCACGCTCCGCGGCCTCTTTCTGCGACATGACGCTCTCGCAGTAAGCGACCATCTCCGTCCAGCATTTCTCGCTGCCAAGCATGGCGTTAACCACGCTCGGCAGTGAGAGGTCTGCGCCAACTATCACCGCGAGGGAATGCCTCTGGGAATGCCCCACGCAGCACACTCCGTCAGGGTGTGGAGCGCCGTGTCCAGTGGCGCACCACACTCGTGGCAGGAGGGTGATGCCTCCCGCCTCGCTATCCCATGAAGGTACTTGCCGAAACAGCCATATCCGGTAAGCACCTGCGTCAGCCTGAACGTTAGTGTGCCGCTTCTTCTTGTTACCCAGCGACTCAAGTGGGGGTGGATTGCCTCCACTGTCGCCAGGCCTGATGATGGTGACCCCAGGTCCGCCTCCCATCTGCGAATCAGGGCTTGTTGGGCTAGAGTCCTGATTCACCCCAGCTCCGCTGCTCCTGAAGGGTCGCCATTCGCCCTGGCTTCCACCCGGAACCGGTACACTTCCGCTAGCACCTCAGCCTGGAGTTCCCAGGGTGGATCGCTTGCAAGAAGTGTCGCTGCCGTCCACGACACTGTACGGTAACCACGTATCGCTCTCACCGCTATGACTCTCTGCGGTCTCCGCAGAAGAGCCTTATTACGAGCACGCACTGTTGTACATAGTACATGTGCTTAAAATAATGTTTGGATGTTACTGTAAATATAATTTGGGAGATTTAATGTATTTCAAGATTGGTTTAGTAAATAATTATACAGGATTATTTTAAACGAATCAACAACCTTGCAGGACTAGATAGCTAACGCCATAAGCAATAACTTTTGTTCTACGTTTTTTTATAATTTGTTATATTTTATTATGATACAAAAATAAATATTAATTTAATTTACTGCTTAAACGTTTAAAAATCTACGCGCAATGCGCATCGCAAATATTACGTAAACAAGCCCCTGTGAAGCGCGGGGAAGGGGGAGCGCACGCGAGCGCCTTTGAACTGACCCAAGTTGCTTGTGCCACAATCTCCGCGCCGCCGCGCCGGCGCCGGCGCGGTATCGATCGATTTATTGTGCGGATTGTGGATGTTATTTTATTACCATAGCGTATCGATATTCCAATATCGAATACACAGAAATGGTGAGAGTGCTTGCTAGGTGTGATGACAATGTGTCGAAAGCCGCCAATATGCAACAAGGTCTCCAAATGTACATGAAATGGACGTGAACTCGCGCGCATACTATAGGTATGTACATGTTAGTATTATTATTATTAGCAGGGCAAGCGCGCGCGAGCGCCGCGTCGTCCTTTCGTTTATGAATGAAACATAGACATAAAAATATCACGACAATACAACGAAAACTTGTAATATCATTTTTTTTGTCATATATTGCGTTATGTCTGAACTCGTAGAACAAAAGTTGTTGCTTAAGATGTTAGCTATGTAGTCCTGCGAGGTTGTTGATTCGTTACAAATAAGCCTGTATAGCAGGCTGGCAGGCAGACAATTTCAATATAGTTGATATGCGTGTGTTAGATAGATAAATATAGCAACAGATGTATTAACTTAGTAAGTAGGTCAATACCTTATAATATTAATATATTAAATAACCTCAAATATACGATAACGTTAAATATAAATTAATGATATAATTTTAGAACTTATGTAAACTATGTATCAGGTCATATATTTTATATAAACTATGTATATTGAATAATGTTAATAAAACACTAATTTGACTCATCCGTCATTCGATATAAAAGAGTGGGAACAAGAGTAACAGTTGAGTTGTTCCCTGGCAAGCGGCGAGTATTTCTAAGGTATGATAATTATTTTTATATTGTATAATATTGTTGTATGGCTGTAATATTGTCTTACTATAGTGTGATTTGTATGTAAAATGTAACTATTAGCAATACGAAGTAAATTAACTGAAGATTATATTGTGTGAGGGTAATTCCGTATGATATAATGAATATTGATAAATGTGCAACATAATGAATAATTAAAATCGGCTTATTGGTTTAGGCCTGAAAGCGTAACAAACAAACAAACTCATATTCACATTTATAATATTACTTTACTTTACTCTTTATTGTACACCACAAAGAAAAAAAATACAAACGTGGATATAGCCTAATAAAAGTAGCTTACCTTATCGCTACATAGCGATCTCTTCCAGGCAACCAACATATTAGTTAGGATGTAACATCTTACAGTAAATAATTCTATTATAAATATAATATCTTGCAGTAAGAAATTAATGTCAACGATACAGATAGAATATAAACAAGTCCGTAACTTAATTTGCTGGAGATTCACGCTCCTATAGGATCCATACAGTGCGATCTGTGTCCATGGATCTTTTGGACGATTTGGCACCTTAGAACCATATCTGAGACCGAGTAAATAAAATACCATCAAAAACACAAACCTGAAAATTGGTGTCATGTTCTGTTGATAATCCTGAAATATATATAAGAGTATAGGCAGAATTGCATAGGGACGATGACGCTGACCCATGCCACGAAGGAGAAGCCGGCACAAATTTGTGTCTGAAATCGATTCTTTGGGTTTTAACCAATATCTCGGACTAGGGCCGTTAACACATTTTTAAGCTCTAGTATATCCATACCCGGGGGTAGTCACTTGCCATCAGGTGAGCCTTTAATGCCAGTTAGCCCGCTTTTCAATAAAAGAACCATGTTCAAGAAGTTATTGTATAAAAAAAAACATAACTATACCAAAAAAATATTAATAATATTTCTAAGAATACATATATCGTCTCGCAAATTTTACGCATATTTATTTCTATTTCCGTCTATTTATTTTAATTTTTTTCACTTATCGGTTAGTCAAGTGTCGTTATTAACTAAAGGTGGTTGATATCGCTTACTAAGGTCATAAATTGCGCAAACAAAATGATTTTCAACTTTTTTAACTTCCTTGTCGTGTTGTTAATCTTTATGACTTTCGGATTTAAAGGTATTTTTTTCGGAATTAGACTATAAAATTCTATACGTATGTAAACTTTTTAATGTGTGAGTTATATAGTTGTTTTAATTACTTATGCTTGAAATACAGCCAGTCGTTAAAAAAAACAAAATAAGAGTTATTTAAATAGTTTCTAAAACACTGTTATAAAAATAATTATATTATTATTAGTTAAAACCGAATTCAAATTGTATAAAACAAATCGTTGTGTGAATTAACTGTAATGTTCAAATTTTTACTTCTTCGGATTTAATATATAAAAACTAAGCTTAAGTTAGTTTTCTAAACTAAAATTATTTTATCCGTAGGTATGTTAATGGTTTTAGAAACATTTTTATAGAAAGAATTATATTATTATTAATTAAAACCGAATTCAAATTTAATAAATTGCCAATAAAAAATTTGTATTAATAATGGTCCTCCAGACCGATTTCGGCCACGGCGGGCGTTTTCAAGAGAGATTAGCCAACTGCGCAGGACATATTATAGTGCACAGGTGTGTGCGCAAACAAGATGCACTCTTTGTTTCCTAACTCTTATAACCCGATGGGACGGCAATCTGACACGACCAGAAAGAGTTCAGGGGCAGAACCAACGGCTTTACGTGCTTTCCGAGGCACGGGAGTGTACACACTTCCAACTTTCAGACTCGGAGCTGCTACTGAGAAATTTCAACAAAAAATCTCAATAACATTTTATTGGCCAGACCTGGGATTTGAACCCAGGACCACCGTGTCCGTGGCCTTACATCTAGCCACTAGACCAACGAGGCAGTACTTGTATTAGTACACTATTCGATATGTTGTTGTAATTGTTTGTTTTCTCTCTCGTTATCTATAAAAACGATGACTAAGGAAAATTTGGACACGCATGTTTTTTTGGGTAACATGCGTGACCAAATTATCAATTTATGTTATAGTCCGTAAATGTCTTACTGTAGGGCAAAAACCTTTCCTTTTTGGGAGCGCGACTAAAGCTAGCAAAATTTCAGATTTCACTCGCGCGTTCTTTACATGCCTCTCTCGACGCTATCTCATTTTTATGCTTTCAACGACTGGCAGTATAGTTTTTAATTATTTTTTTCGTGTCCCAAATATTTAACAAATTATCCTGAAGAACAAGTATGAAAAGCGCCGCAGCGACTTACTTAAGAAACACAATTTTGATGATCGTTTGAAGCATGGACATATGGAACATGAGATGTGGCTTTCTGTGTTATCAAAATGTAGTAAGCTTCAAAAGCTTTATAATGTTAAAGAATAAACGAAAAAATTTTCAAAAAAATCCTAGATTATTAAGTTTTGTTTCAATAACCTAAAGTATTACGAGTATAAATTAGAAAATTGCAAGTATAAGAGGATATTTGATGATTTTTTTTATCGATCTAAATGATTTTGAAATAATCCTAGAAAATTTAATGTAGTTTACATAAAATAATTTATATTTAATAATAATTTAATTTATATTTATATCCACCCGTATATAATGATATAAATGATTTGGAATTTTGTGGATTTAAATATTAGTTTTGACTGACTGATAAAAATTTTTAATCGATTTGAGGAATCTATCGAATGAGCATTTTTTTTTTTATATATTAAGGATTAACTTTTGCGTATAGTAATATATTCTATTTTTAAACTTAAAAAAAGCTACTAGTTTTAAAAAGGATAAAGTTACATCTCTGTTGCCTTAATAAACTGTCACTACTGTTATTTTTTCAATAAATAAGTAATTTTATACTTGAATTGAACGAAATCGATGTTACGGTTGATAAGTTGACAATACGTTTCAATAATACTATGAAAATCAATTTAAAAGTCAATTTTCAAACTATATTCATTAAATTCGGTTTTATATAAAATGAAAAATGATATTTGAAATAATAATAATTATTTTCAGTATAGTACCTATATAATGAACGCGTTTTTTTCTAAACATACGTATTTATTTTTGGTTTCACAAGTTAATTAAATTAGTTATATTTTGCATACTGAACTTTAACATAAATTTATTTATACAAAATAATAATAACAACAGATTGTTGTTCAGTTTTTAAATCTAATATATATGTATATATATCGCAGGTATATTATCAAAGCCGTGATATTACAATTTCACTAGTGATGTTATAATTAAACGGTAGATTGTCAATCGACTTCATTTCTTACAATTTAACGGCCTGGTTTTAGTGACATTGTAATGTCATGGTGACATTACAGTGTTATTGTAAGGCAATGATATTTTGACGTTTTCACTGGTCGTTAGATTATGAGGCCGTCTCTGATTGGTCCGTCTCCAATAAAAATACTGTAGATCTACACATCCAAGGTCCTTAAATTCACATCCGAGGTGAAAATTCAGGAGGACAATAATATCTTTGTTCCTTTCTTATAAACATGTACTAGTATTTTTTCTTGGTTGGTTTTTAGTTGGTATTACAAATGTAATTATCGACATTTAATTAATACATAATAATAATACATCATTTACAATCCGCACGTTGCCTTGATGGTATTGAATGTTTCTTATTTCAGACGTTGAAACAGCTGAAGAAAAAATTGATCCCTGCAGTTATAACTACAAAAGTTATTGTGAAACCACTGGTCACTGCAAACATGGAATATGTGCAACAAAATAACCTCCTCATGTATTTTATTATATTGTTTTATAAATTTTCATTGTATAATAACTTCTCAAAGTCAAATATATATTCATATAATATAAATTATAAATACAAATAAAAAAATATTATGATTATCGTTTTTTTTGTTTGTTGTATTAATTGTATGTTTGTATTGTAATTGTAGTAAATAGTAACCAATCTCTCGATTAAAGTACCTAATAAGATCACTTTACATATAACTATATAATTATTTACAAAATTAACCAAATTTTAGCCTTGTGTGAGTTACTGTTTTAAGCATTAACTTTCTATTTAAAAACTATTGTAGTAAATCTCATTTTGACAAATTTCCAAGTCATAATTTTGATTGTATGCGAGTGTAAGATTATACGCGTGTGTGTGTGTGTGTGTGTGTTTTTATATTATTTAGTAGATATATTATAAACTGTTTATTTCACCGAGCATGTCAGTAATTGTAAAAAAGTTAAAAATAGCTGTGTTAGAAGTAGATGAATAATAAATAATATACTTAATTGTATGTCAAATGTAAAGTTGATAATAGGGACAGAGTACATTAATCAAAACTAAACTTTAAAAAACACATACATAAAAATATATTTAGTTACTTGAGCTGTATCTATGGGGTTTTCCAATAGGGACGCTTGAACTTTGACAGCTGATTGCGGCCATGTTGTTTGAGTGACAGCTGTCAAATGCAGTGTGTTATATTCATTCCGTCCTCCCAAACCACCATGGTTACAGGTTACAGTGTCGAGCAGCACGTGCAAATCATAAAATTGTTTTATGAAAATGGGTCTTCAGTTCGAGCAACGTTCCGCGCACTTCGCCCGTTTTACGGTCGCGATGATCGTCCTGCCGAGTCGACTATCCGTCGATTGGTGGACAAATTCGAGTCAACCGGGTCAGTTAACAATCAGCCGGTTCCCGTGCGTCAACGTAACGCGAGATCTGCCGAGAATATCGCCGCTGTGCGCGACAGTGTCCTCGAAAACCCGCGGCAGTCAATTCCGCGTCGCGCACAGGAACTCGGCCTTTCGCAGACGACAACTTGGCGAATTTTGCGTTGTGACTTGAGCCTGCACCCGTACAAGATCCAGCTGACCCAAGAGCTCAAGGTTAATGACCATAGACAGCGCCGTGTGTTCGCTGACTGGGCATTAGAGCAGTTGGAAGTTGACGCCGATTTTGGCAAAAAAATCATCTTCAGCGACGAGGCGCATTTTGGGATGAATGGCTATGTCAACAAGCAAAATTGCCGTATTTGGGACGAGACCAATCCACACGAGGTTCACCAAGTGGCAATGCACCCGCAGAAAGTGACTGTTTGGTGCGGATTTTGGGCCGGAGGCGTGATTGGTCCGTATTTTTTCGAAAACGATAATGGTGTGGCCGTCACCGTCAATGGTGAGCGATACCGGTCGATGATAACCAACTTCTTTTGGCCTGAAATCGAGAATATGGATCTGGACAACATGTGGTTTCAACAGGACGGCGCTACGTGCCACACAGCACACGCTACGATGGAAGTTCTGCACGATCAAGCGCCCTTAATGGAAAACCCTATACCAAAACTAGCATTTTATTTCTTCTAATTTGCATTTTATTGATATAAAAATAAAATCAAAGTAAGGGTAATTACTTACCGTAAGTACATATAATATCATCATTGATTTCGTATAACCATGTTAGTATTGCATGTAAGTATCAGCTTGGCTATATAAGCTTCAAATTTTCTCCATCAAACTGTTACTGGCCGTGACTGTTACTGAACTATAACTATAAACATGCTGCAACATTCTTCTACATTAATAAAGAACACATTTCAGTTATAACCGATGTAATCTCGTGCAATGTAAAGGTGTATACGAATATCTTTTGTCAACTTGTATGATTATGATCAAAAACTGATTTCACGAAATGTTAATATCAATGTGTTACATATGTTAAAAAGATGCGGTTGTTTAATTACAACCTCATGATCAAATTTGTTACGTGAAATAATGATATTCATTGTTTACGATGTAAATTAACCTTATTGGCCGTAGTAATTTAGCAAAAAAAGTTTTTTTTTTTTAAATACAATGTTTTTTCGTCACATATCTGTCTATCCCTTTCGATTACATTGATTTTACTTACGAATATTTTGTTTATCATATATCGCTCTATGTGACAGTGAAAACAAAGTTATAGCATTCTAATTCCCATCAAATTGCTGTAAATTGATTTGAGCTGCGTTGCGTATATTTGGTTAGCCTAAGATGATTACGATTCCAGCAATGAACTCTCAGGTATTGGATGCTTAGTCTGGTTAATGTAATGTCAAAATCAACAGTGTTTGTGCGGGCTTGCTTTCGTAGGTAACATATATTATTAGTAATATGATCGCCTGTGTGTTGAATTGCTACGATTATCATGCTGAGTGAGCCAACGTAATTAAAAACATTTAAGGAATATATTTTTTAACACTTTTTTTTTTCAAACAGTTGAAGGGATTTAACAAATGTAATTTTTATATATAAGTAATAGATAGTTAATAAACCTTTACATAGAAAATCATTAGTGAGGCTAATAATTTTAATTAATAAAGTTATTATATTTTAATTAATTAATTATTGTGGTTGTGGTTTTTCATGCAGTTTACACATTGCGCCGAGAACAACAGTATAATAAAATCAAGCAAATAATTATAATAGTTGTGGTTCTAAATCATTAACTCATCATATTGAAATATTATTAATGGACAGCTAAAAAAAATCGCGATTTAATAAACTTAACAAAAGCGCCATGCGAGGCCTACATTATTTTTAAAAATAGGTCAATTGACTCTTAAATAATTAATAGGGCTGTGCAAACCGAGTTTTAATACAGAGACTTTAAAAATGCATTCTGTATTTCAGAGCATATTCAGTTGTCGTCAAACGTGGCAAGTTCATGTTCTTACATGAGCGGTGTCGATGTTGAAATAATCAAATTGTAAAAATATCAAAGAGCTTCTGTGGCATGAACAATTTTTAATGCACCGCACCGCACATAGTCCAACGTCTATGTTAGAAATATTGACTATTCCATACATCAACAATATGTACCAAATCTTGGGAACTAAGATGTTATGTCCCTTGTGCCTGTAGTGACATTGACTCACTCACTCTTCCAATCGGAACAAAACAATACAAAGTATTGCTGTTTGGCGGTAGTATATGTGATTAGTGGGAGGTACCTATCCAGACGAGCTTGCACCGCTTGCTTCGCCCGCCCACAGATATCTTCAGAAGTATTTATAAAGAATATGTCTCGTTGAACTTTGCCGCTTAATTACACAGAATGGCTTATTATGAATAGCTTCGGCATTCTGCCGGATACCCAGGAGTTCAAAAGAAAAGTTAGTAAGCGCATTGCTAAAGGTAATAAAAGGCGTTTCGTTAAGAGAGCGACGGTAGACTATATTTTTGTAACTGACCGTGTTGACGGTGGCTTATTTGATTTTGACGTAAACACAACAATAATATTTTAATACTATAGGCGTTCGATGAATTTTGAAATATAAGGAGTTTTCCTTATATTTCAAAATTCGTTAACGAGTACTTATTAATTTAATCTACATCAAACATGTTATTGCTATTACATATTTATTCAACACAGTATTTTCGATATCGAGTAAGTAAATATTAAGTGTAGCTTAGGCATGACTTAAGCTATTCATCATCACGACCTACAGAGCTGAATAATTTAAACCACACAGACTATGTAGCGGTTACATTATGAACAGACAGTGCATTATAAATATCTATATGTATTTGTACGGCCAACATGATCATGAGAACAAATGTCAACATTATGTATACAGACAAGACGCAAGCATACAGTAATGGTGTCTTGAGGATATATCATTATTAGCGGCGTCACATATGTGACAACATGCAAATAAAAACAAATTGAAGAATAATAAATATTTATTAATAGGTACATATGTAATTTGATGAAGTATTTTTTTTTATTGTATAGGTCGGCGGACGTGCATATGGGCCACCTGATGGTAAGTGGTCACTAACGCCCATAGACAATGGCATTGTAAGAAATGTTAACCATCGCTTACATCGCCAATGCGCCACCAACCTTGGGAACTAAAATGTTATGACCCTTGTGCCTGTAATAACACTGGCTCACTCACCCTTCAAACCGGAACACAACAATACTAAGTATTGGCTGTTTTGCGGTAGAATATCTGATGAGTGGGTGGTACCTACCTAGACGAGCTTGTACAGCGCTCTACCACCGAGTGAAAATTCCATAAAATGAATATTATTATTTGTTTTTCAATGCAACCAGCATTAATAATTGTTTTATTTTGATTTGATACATTTCAACGCCAAATAAATAACGTTATTCATAAATTACTGATGGTTTATTAATTAATGTTCATGTATTAATTTTTGTTTATGAACAGATTTTTGTGTGTTTCTTGCGTTGTTTTCAGTATTGAATATTGTTCAGTTATATTTGAAGCTAAGACTCAGGCATTTTATTTGAGTCGTTTTTGAATTTTTTTACATAGATTTTGACAAAAATAGCATTAGATCAAATTTTTGATAAACATAAGATGTATTACTTTCGCAAACATTGACATCCATTGATAGTGCAGTATCCGCCATTTCTGTATCCTCGTTGCTTGCAGTTGGCAATACATTCGTAAAACACGCATCCAGGGGGAGGTTTCACATGAATCGTGACTGGTTTAACTATTTGTCGTTTCCGAACATGGTGGACGCTACCTGTAATTTATACAAAAGTTTTTATACAAGTGTTTTTACATTTCATAATATTATAGACTTATAATGAAAATTCTGTTGGGAAACGATGTTTCCCTCATCGCTGAGCACGATACGGATTATAAACTTAAATTAAGTACACAAAAAGTAAGCGGTGCTTGAGCATCTTTGAAACAGCTATCTACGGTTAAGAGTCACGTGTTCTGGATTTATCGGTAAAATTATAAATCCTATAATTATTATTTACTATATTTCACAAAATGCGCTTTTATATGTCTAAATACGCATCATATTTCTAAACAACAAACTGGTAATAGATCAAAAAGATGATTCGACTATTTTCGGTATTCAAATATCGTATACTAACTGCCAGTATCACAATACATAACCGCCCCAAATACAACTAGCAAAATTGCAACAACTAAGCACGTCTTCATGACCAAATCTCACAATTTCACTGCGAAGTTACTGCACTGGGAAAGTTATTTATACATTCCTTATACCAACATGCATTGCCCTCATATTCATACTTTAGCAGATCTTAAGAGCGTTACTTCGCGATTTATTGTATTATATCTAATCCATTGCCGGTAATCTTTATAATGAAACCAAGTCCAACCTGCATAGCACAGTAATGGTAACAGTAATATGATACGTTGAAATTGTGCGCTAGAAAGATGTAAAGCCTGTAAATATTGGACGCAGAGGGAATACCCGGAGTCAATTTCTCTGGCACAGAATTGCATGTGATAAATTTACGCCGGTGTTATACAAATTGAGACCATAATATTCCGAGTGCAAAGCTGCGAGTCGTATGTTAACGTTCCTCTTTTGTTTTGTTTGAAATTTGTCTGAATTATTTCTGTGATAAGATTAAAGATGGTGTTATTGTTTACCCGAGTTCCAGTTTTGAAATCTTGAATGTGTTCCATATTCAGCCAATCTACGACCGTTTGTTACTTGTGATACATTTGTTGTTGAAAATTAGGGTTGTTAGAGTAATAATATTGTGAGAGCTGAGATGGCTCAGTGGATATGAATGTGAATGATAAGCTTGAATCCGGGCAAGGAGTACTGAATTTTTATGTGCCGCGTTTGGCAGCACCAAAGTGAAGCCATAGTGAGAGAACCTAGATAAGTCGAATTAAATTCTGTCACCAGCGAGCAACAGAACGGCTTAGTGGAATAAACTCCAAGCGGTAGTCCCTTTAAATGCCGTATGCCCAACAGTTAAGAATAATTTACAAGGATTATATGGCTAGAAGTTTTTATAGAATCTTTTATTAGTTTAGAATATGGTCAAGAGCTCCATTTCTTAAAAAATGGATACGTATAGATAAAATACAGGTTTTAATTAAATTATGGACATTCAGATGCATGGACGTGTATCACTGTCTACTCCTGCCAGTTTTAATGTTCCCACTCGGGATTGAACCTAGGACTTTCGGATCTGTGTCATTATAACCCAGCCACTAAACCAATGAGGCTGTTAAGCAAATAATACACAAGTGACTATGAGTAGACAGTGAAACAGTACTAATATTTAAAAATATATGAAAACTCCTATTGCGCGCTGACTGTACCAGCTTAAAAAATGTATATTATGTACAGAGAAATATTTATGTATATATGTATGGTGTCTGTTGTTATTACCTCACTGAATCCACCATCTAGTGAATCTGGCATATTATCTGATTAATTTAAATATTAATTTGCATAAAAAAGTATAGAAAACACAATGAGAAATTCAAACGTTTTAAAAATTCCGTTAGTATATAGTATCAATCTTCTTCTACTATTTCACTAATTAATTTTAATTTTCCCGTTTGTTTGAGATTAACTCAAAAAGTAATGTTCAGATTTAAAAAGCTTATGATAACACTTTAGAATGATCAAAAGATATATTCCAATAAACATTTTATTTCATAACCAAGCGCAACGAGTAAAAGGATCCTCTTTTCAGTATTTATGCATATTAACGGGAGTCAGTTTTGAATAACCTATAAATTAGCAGCCGGAAGCGGAGGTGTTTATCATTAATGCGATAGTTGGTTATATGAAGCCAAATATTTCTTCTATTTGAACAGAGCGATTTGGCATAATTTTGTAATATATTAAAAATATTGTAACTATGACTTGTTGAAAAAAATATATTTAGGAAATTAGAATACGACATGGTTTATAAATACTCGACGTATATGCTCCTGTATATAAGTATATATGTAAATTATTTTGAAATTAGTCAACATACATCATAAGGATTAAGATTATAGTCAAATTACTTTTTTATGACCTGTAAAAAATGCGTAACAAGCGGTTCGCTCGCTGCAGTAACCGGTTATATTGCACTAATTAATTTTTGTAATGTTGTATCATATATTTGGGTGACTAATTGTGTACGCAAGATACGATATTAAAAAGAAACCCGTGCAACTATAAAAACAAAAAGAAACACATGACCAAGGTTATTAAGGAACGTCTGCAACGTTATTTATGAAAACATTATTTTCTCATAGTTGTCTCAAGTTTCTTCTCGCTCACTAATATAAAAAATAAAGTTAAAAACACTTTAAATTAGACTTTTAAATTATTGAAAGTAATGTAAACATTTGCGAGATATGTATAATTTTAAAAACGGCTTAAGTGTAACATATTATGTTATGTATTTAATTTATTAAACAACAAAATATTTTGTTTTATGTACATACATACATGTCTTGTCCTTTTAGTCTATGATAAGGTGAACGTTCTGTGATACCGCAAGTCAATTAGTCGGTGGTCAATCAATATCTTAGAAACTGGTCCACGACCTCCTTGGACTTGTGACGTTGTTGAAAGGGGAACCCCGCCAACCTGATTGAATATAAATTCCTGTTATGAATCATTCACGCATTGCATTCGTGTGTATTATTAATATGGGGGGATGTACCTCAATGAAACATGTATGTTGAACATACTAGTTAATAACGGTGACTGTTTGGACAATACATTTGAGATTGTTATACGATAAAAAATATGGTTATTTTATAATATGACGATGATATAGTTAAGCAGTGACTCTTTACTTTGTTCAGATATACTCCATTATGAAGGTAGAAATTTACAGCTTTATCTGTAAATGTAAATTTTAAGTTAATTTGTTTAACCATAAAGTAACCTGTAAATGTCCCACTGCTGGGCTAAGGCCTCTTCTCCGCTTTTTGAGGAGACGGTATGGAGCTTATTGTCCCACGCTGCTCCAAAGCGGGTTGGTGGAATACACATGTGACAAAATTTCAGTGAAATTTGACACATGCAGGTTTCCTCACGATGTTTTCCTTCACCGTCAAGTACGTGATGAATTATAATCACAAATTAAGCATATGAAATTCAGTGGTGCTTGCCCGGGCTTGAACCCATGATCATCGGTTAAGATTCACGTGTTCTGGGCACCACTGGGCCATCTCGGCCTTTTTTTTAACCATACTGAGCCTTCTTTTTAGTGTAATTCTATAACTTGTATAGGTTTTTTTTTTAAACTATACACATTTAATAATCTACAATGTTAATGTTTTCAAACACAATCCAATAAAAACTTATTACTTTTCTTAAAAACATAAAGCAAATAAAATATAGTTTTTAAGAGTAGACTATATTGTCACAAATTCTGTTCAATCTTAAAATTCATTAATTAGATTTGATCCACTTATACTAAAAAAAGCCGTGTGATGCGTTTAGACAATGACTACTCGACAATTAAAAAATTATGATTTTATTATAATTACATAATCCCTTGAAAATTTTATATCGCTATGATGTGCTTACTATCGAGGTTTGTTTGAACAAAAAAGCGTAAAATATTTCCAATTTGTAAACAAATTAATTCTAAGAAGAATTTCTGTTATTAAGTGTAGTCTACCTACTTCTCCGTTGTAGCTAAATCGAATTCCCTCTCGGCTGGAACGGACGGTACTACCATAAGCGCGTTGTGTAATTTGTCTCGATTGTCGACAATACATCTCTGGTTACATCGACAATACATCTGGACCTATTGTTCACACTCCGCTTTGTAACTTACATAAGCACTATGACTGTAGTACTGATGTCAATTTTGGACTTTCAAACAAGTAGTTCTTGTTAGAAAGTCAAGGCAAGTTCTAATATTTACAAATTAATGAAAATAATTACTCAAGTAGTTTAAGATATAGTAGAATTTTCATAATTAAATAATCAATTAAGTTGTCATAATTAAGCTGTCTGAGATAAACAATATAATTTATATTAAAGTTTTAATTAAAATTAAAGCTGTACGCTAGAAATTGAAATTTAAAAAAATTGGAAAGTAAATTATTGTTTTTTTTTTTTTTTTTTTTTTTTTATTGTATAGGTAGGCGGACGAGCGTATGGGCCACCTGATAGTAAGTGGTCACCAACGCCCATAGACAATGGCATTGTAAGAAATGTTAACCGTCGCTTACATTGCCCATGCGCCACCAACCTTGGGAACTAAGATGTTATGTCCCTTGTGCCTGTAATTACACTGGCTCACTCACCCTTCAAACCGGAACACAACAATACAAAGTACTGCTGTTTTGCGGTAGAATATCTGATGAGTGGGTGGTACCTACCCAGACGAGCTTGCACAAAGCTCTGCCACCGAGTAAATGTATTTATTTTCCTTTACTGTAGTAATTCCATTATCATTAGTTCATATATTATTCTTAAAATGTATTTTTGTAATGTCTCAACAGATAAAAAATAACTTATGGACCGATTTCTTTTATTTTCTTTTGGTTATTTTATTTTATTACGTAGGCAGACTTGCAAGTGGGGCCACCTGATGTCACAACCGCCCATAGACATTGTAAGAAAAATCAAATATTCCTTTCATCGCCAACGCCCTACCGACCTTGGGAACTAAGATGTTGTGCTTGTGAACGTACTTAAATAAAGTAGGTATTTATTTTATTTATTTATTCTTTATAGCACACAATTTATAAATACATAAAATAACAAGAATTACATATTATAGTATGTAAAGGCGGTCTTATCACTTACAGTGATCTCTTCAAGGCGACCTCGATAATAAAAAAAATATATTTTTGTTTTAAGCCAGGAGAATTAATCGTGCGAACAATTTATACATCTAAATTCTAAATATATATTATTTAGATGTATAAATTGTTAAATAAACATATATATATATGTATAACATATAACATAAATACTTATATAAAAACAACATATGTACATATAATGTAACATGCTATAGTTATATTGATAAATAATAATTATGTTAACGGCTCTTAAAAATGTGTACCATACACATTCAGCTTCAGCTTGACGAAAATCTCGAGGCAAGGAATTACACAGTTTGACTGCTTTAACAGAAAAGGAATTACGATGCTGTGAGATATGATCACATTTACGTAATCTAAATATGAATTGAATACACATGTTCTGCAAGCGTTCTAGTTTATTTAGCAGTTCCTCAGAAAGATCTAAATAGACCGAGTCTAATTAGTGCAATAGGGGTAATAGCTGAGAGTTGGCTAAGGCGAGTTTGGTTTTATACGGCAGAATTTTTTTCTCGCTCGTTAGAAAGCCAATGGTGGCGAAATTTTTTCGACTCACCTTTGCTACTTGAGGGAGCCAAGAGAGCGACTTATCTATAATTAGCCCTATTTATTAAACGTCCACATGAATGATACTGAAATTTCTTCGATTTCGGAATTTAATGTTTGGATAGTATTAGCAATGTTGTTAATTGGTGTCGTTACGTATAACTGTAGATCATCGACATAAAGATGGTAATAACAGGAATGAAGTGACGAGACAGAATTAATTAAAATAAAAAATAGCAACGGTGACAGTACAGACACACCTTGCGGTATCCCATATTGAAGAAAACAAGAAGAGGATAACATATTGACAAAACTTTCATACTGTTGCCTATCACATTAGTATGAATAAAACCAGTCTACAGTAAAGGTGATAAATTAAGCGCACGCAACATTGCTAAAAGTAAATCATGGTCGACATTATTAAACGCGCTACTAAAGTCAAGAAAGCTAAAGAAATTGTTACTGTTTAGATATAGGTTAAGCTGACATGTTCAAGGACTTTGGATAAGAAAGGTATGATGATGATGGTAATTGGACGAAAATGTAAGCTAGTAGATGGATTGGAGGAATTATATTGGCAGTGTGCCCTAGGAAATATACCAGTAGAAAAGGAAAATTTATTACATGACATAAGACAGACAGAATACAATCAAGGGATAAATACCATCACAAACAACTGTGTACCGTGTTTTTTGACATCTTCGGGAGACACAGGATTAAACTCAAAGGCTGAACAATTGGGAATAGGTAATGAGGCAAGACATTTTAAGGTGTTCAGTTTAACTTCTATCCATGATATTATTGGTGGTAAAGAAGCTGTTAAGAGAATTAATGTCAAGGTTATGCAAGATTTCACTTTTTTGGCGACCAATTTCTAGAGATTTTGGAAATCTCCATGTTTTACTGGGGTATTATGCTCAAGGAAAGAATGTATAAAGTTACGTTGTGCATCACGGCAGACTCTGTTGCAGTTATTACGTAACTTTTTGAACTTTACGAGATTAGCATCTGTTGGCCTGATTTGTATTTAAATTTAGCAGAATTACGCCTAGCAATCAATAATTTAATATCCTGAGCTAGAAATGGTGCAGGAAGATGTTTAAGCTTCACCGGTCTCATAGATACATGCACGTCAAACAATTGTACAAGCTGAGAGTTGTATGTATGTAATTTATCTTCCATTAATTGGGAGTTAAAAACCGAATCCCAGTCAATTTGACTGAAGTCACGAAGAAAATCTGTGTTAATAAATTTTTTAAAGCTACGGCGCATAATATCCGTAGGCTTAGCCTTAGGTGGTCGAATTGTGTAGGAAAGAAAAACTAAATCGTTATAGGAAAACGCTCAGCGTAACTACACGTAACTGCCCGTACGTCACGAAATGATCAACGGAAGACACTATCATCAAGTCTAAAACAGAAGGTGAACAGTTAGGAAAGATGTGTGGCGTTGGTTGGAAGAATATTAAGATTAGAGCTGCTTATAAGATTTATATTTCTAATTTATCTTTCTAAGAAAGTATATTTCAACTTTGACTTTGTTTTTGTATAAAAGGGAAAAGACAAGTTAATTTTAATTTTAAAAATTTTATTCAATACATACTTGTTTATTGAGAGATTTTAAAACAAATTTGCAACAGCACAATTTGATTATGTAATAAATTCATAACATTATTCAAAATACCCGAAATGAAATTGATTACAAAGCGAATGTTTCAAATAAATGAAAATGATAACTGTATACAAAAATAAACTCTAAATGGATAATGTTGTATGATAATACTTTTTATAATCCGTTGAGATGCTTAAACCATCAATAGCATTGGCATCCGGTGAAAGCGCAGTATCCTCCTCTAAAGCCTCTTCTTCTACAGTTTGATGAGCACTCCCAAAGCTGGCAAGATGGAAGTCTGTTCACCAATTGCCTTTTTTGCAAATTATGCTCTTGCTCATCTAAAAGAAAATGAAATTGATTATACAGAAATCTAAATAACTGTCTCTAATTGAAACTTTAAAATATATTTTAATAAGTTAATGTTCACATTAGTTCTACATAAGTATCGCAGAAAATAATGCCCATGAAAAATAAATTGTAGAAAAAAAATACAATTATAATAAGCAATATAATATTGCGATTCAAAGGGGAAATGCTGCTAGCATCCTTGCCACCATTCCACGCGGTCACGATTTGTACAGTAACTATTTTTAATTTTCATTTGTATATATTTAAGGCTTTAACATAAATTATATTAAATAATTAATAAATATGAAGGAATCAATTAATTTGTAATTAAATTGTCCAGGATTAGCCCAATAAAACAATGTGTTATTATTTAATTTTTATTAAATTCAAATTAATCGACTAACAAAATGC
Organism: Nymphalis polychloros; assembly: GCA_905220585.2. Taxonomy (NCBI): domain Eukaryota; kingdom Metazoa; phylum Arthropoda; class Insecta; order Lepidoptera; family Nymphalidae; genus Nymphalis; species Nymphalis polychloros. The sequence continues at coordinate 11,877,967 of HG992245.1, forward strand.
TACATAAACAAAGTTATAAGTATATCTTAAATTTAATTAATAATTATATTAATGGTATTTAATTAACAAGAAAAAAAACTCACACGAAACTTCCTCGCTTTGTGCGATAGTGGCGAAAACCACCACGAAGAGAACAGCGAAAACAAAACACGCCTTCATGTTTCTGTCTTACAGTTTTGTATGATATTATGGATTTAAATGACAACTTTATATATTCCCTATATGAAGCGATAGCGGCATTGCGAGCACATTACTATAGGTTTGCATTTGAAATATCATATCGCTTTGTTTCAAATACATTGCCATACACGTATGTAATAAAATTTAATTCAATGTAATAGACACGCCAGTGGATAAAATTATAAGGTAAATTTTCATTCGCAAACATAGAATGTTAAGCAGTGACTGTTGGGAAGAGGGAAGCCCAGAACCCCCGAACTTATTTGTTAGAATTAATTAATTTATTTACGGTTTACAATTAATTAGTTACTTTTGCAACTCAAGTGCAAGCTTTGTTTTCTATAATTGTAAGCAATGCATTTGAATAGCTCCACAGATAAGATTTCTAATAATAACTACTCATTGTTATTTGTTCACGAGTCGTTTTTCAGAACTATCGAGTGGGCTCTTTGTTAAGAATGTTTTCATCAAGTAACTTGTGTACATTTTCCTGTTACGTTCTATTTTATTGGAAATTATATTTTTATTATTGTAAGAGATTTAGAGGATTTTGTTGAAAAACCGAACAGCTTTTGCAAGTTTGGTCGGTCGGATGGATTACGTACATTGTTATACCATTTTTATTTATTTAGTTAGACCTATTTTATTTATTGGAATGAAATATGTAATTGTGTCACAGATATGGCTGCACAAATAACACTCGATTATAATATTTATATCCAAAATCGATGGACGATGAGAGAGGGATCACATACTAACGGCTTTTCGTAAAATGGGAGCTACGGGAATTTTGAAGGACTCGAAATGAATTGAAGACATCATGCATATGCAGTTCTATAGGCTGACTTAAGTAACGACTAACAAGGAAATTAAAATGTATGATATATCGTAATTCAAATAATATACAATCTCGAGATAAATAGAGGTTAGTAAAACTCGTCTGTTATCATTTCATTCTGGGTGATGTGCACATTGACCGATAGATGATATTATAAAAGCGACTACTTCTAAACTACTTTGATAAAAAAATCATACGTTTCTGCTGCAATAATGTTAATTCTATTTTTAACCATTTAATGGGTATCATTACCTTCTAAAGTGACAAACTAGTTGAAGTGATTTGATTTTTTGTTCTAATCTTAAATTTTTGTACTGTTCCCAAGACTGTACTTGCCTCGCATTATTCTACCCGTAATTTATATATTTATTGTAGAAGTACCAAGTTACCTCTATGTCAAACTTTATTAAGGTTCGTTATAATAAAAACTGTTAAACCACTGGGCTTAGTCACGATGAGATAATAGATTATATAGATTGAGTAATACAATGATATAATTTTTTATAGTACCTAAATATAGGCTCACCAATTATAGAGACACATGGCGAACGCTCGTTAGGCAAACAACCAGGAATGTTGTTAATGTCCGATAATTTCGTAATACTATATAGCGACCACGACCGCTCTGATAAGACTGCCACGAAGAAGAAGAAGACCTAAATATAAATTATTTTCTAAAACAGGTTTAACTCTTATCGTCTGAATTGTGTGGCAGTTGGTGTAGACAAAATTAAGACTAGACTTTGAATAGAATTTGGAGTGTGTTAGGCGAAGAGTGAGTAACAGATGTTTCGTAGCTCCGAAAATAATACAGCTTCATTTTGTTGTCTACGTGTACGATTATTTTGAATATTAGCTTCAGAGTTACCTGACAGTATTATTATTTGAAAGTCTATATCATTAACTATGTATTAAAACTTTAATTATGCTTAAATCGTAAATAGGTAAAATTAAAACACGATGTCATGTAAAAAATCGAATGCGATATCAGAAATTGATTTTCCATAGTAGCATATACATTATGTAGTTCAGTAGGTATATACTATATTACTATAATATTATATATATATATATATATATATATATATATATATATATATGTATATATATATATATATATATATATATATATGTGTATGTAATATTATTATATACATTTTTGGATAGGCGTTTCTAACGGAAAAAAAACTACATAGACTAAATGCTTAATTGCTGGACTCCAGCCTCATTTCCATGGGAAGGTTATTTTTATTTGGCGGGCTACCTGATTTTAATTGGTCACCAGCGCCCTTAGACATTGTCAGTGTAAGAAGTGTTAACCATCGCTTACATCGCCAAGGCGCCACTAACCTTGCGAACTAAGATGTTTTGTCCCTTGTGCCTGTAATTACACTGGCTCATCCACCCTTCTAACCGGAACACAACAATACCAAGTACTGCTGTTTTGCGGTAGAATATCTGATGAGTGGGTGGTACCTACCTAGACCCTTGCACAAAGCTCTACCACCAAGTAAATTATGGAGCTTACTCCACAATGCTGTTCTATTGCAGCGTTATGGGTACACATGTGGCAGATTTACATCAAATACAGGTTTCATCACATATTTCCTAACATTCAATTGGTAAATTCAGTGGAGCCATCTTGTCTCTTAGATAAGATCACGTTAAAAGCCATACAGTCAGTAACGGCCTGTGAATGTCCCACTGCTCGGCTAAGGCAAGAGGCCTCTCTTTTTGAGAAGAAGGCTTGGAGCGTATTCCACCACGCTGCTCCAATGCGGTTTGATGGAATACACATGTGACAGAATTTTGACACATGCAGGTTTCCTTCACCGTCAAGCACGAGATGAATTATAATCACAAATCAAGCACTTGAAATTCAGTGGTTCTTGCCTTGGTTTGAACCCGCGTTTATCGGTTAAGATTCACGCATTCTTACCACCGGGCTATCTCGAAAGCCATTTAATGTAATACTAATGTCAAATAAAAGTTAAATTAACACGCTACATTGTAACATACACATATGACATGTGTATATGTAGGGATGTAATTAAGCCTGTTTCTGTTGTCGTGTGATTAAGCAACTAAATTAATTTCATGGATTTCTTTTGCTTTCTTTTTAACCTTATTCTCTCGGTAATAATGGGCGGTATTTCGGTAAGTGCGTTGAGCAATATATCTCTATTGTATCCCTATACTAATCTATGCGTCATGGATAAAATATATTTTATTTCGAATTAAATTATAGTAAAACCAAAAAGTAGTACCATTATAACAAGCAGTTAAAATCAAAAAGCGGACTGATTTTTTATTTATTATGTATATTAATTTAGTGAAATTGACTTGAGGCGTCTTAAAACTGTTCGTGATTTTTTTTATAATTCTACAAGTTTTATCTCTAAGCCTTAAGTTAGGATTTTTTTATACAGAACAATACATTTAAAAAAATAATTATGGATGATTACATATTTATTTGCATATCACAGTGACACATTTCACACCTCAAATTTGCCCTCGGCCTTGTAAAAATTGTATTAGTATCCAACGTCAATACGATTCAAGTCACGGCGACTAATCACACATCCTAACTAATATTATAAATACGAAAGTGAGTTTGTTTGTTACGCTTTGAAGTCTAAGCTAATAAGCCCATTTTAAAAAAATCTTACTACTGTGCTACATTTTGTCCCCGTATTCCCACGGGAACGGGAACTATACAGGTGAAACCACGGGCAAAACGCTAGTTTTCAATAAATACAAAGCAAAATATAATTTATGTTAAGTTTGACAAATGTCATTAAGATACATCATTTATATGTTACTTTTTTTAATTGGTCCATTACTCCAAAATTGGCCCATTTGCACCATCGTCTAGATAGACGATACCTGATGGTATATGGTCATTGCCCATATACACTGGCGCTGTAAGAAAGACATCAACCGTCTTTACATCGCCATACGCCACCAACTTTGGTAATTAAGATGTTATTTCCCTTGTTCCTCTAGTTACATTGGCTAACTCACCATTCAAATCGGAACACAATATTACCAAATATTGCTATTTGGCGGTAGAATATCCAATGAGAAGGTTGTGCTTACCCGAAACCCTACCAAGTAAAGTTGTTTCATTTAAAGTAGAAATCTTAAGTATTTAAGTAACAGTAAAAAGCACAAAGAATATACTTTTAATTTAGCAATGTATACTGGTAGTACTAAAAATAACAAAGGCTCCGGATAACAGGGTATAAGACAAGTTAATTTATCCCACGCTTACAACCGAAGACGCTTACTGTCTACAATTTCAGTGCAGTTGCTTAGGGTTCTTAATGCGATACTTTTAATTAAATTTACTTAGTGTTTAGATTGCTTAAGAAAAACCCAGTGTCATCAAATAAAGGCGAACTGGTGATACTTGTATTTTGTAAATGCTTTTGTTTGTTTATTTTATTTTTATATAGAAATATTTATTTTTTCATCTATTTTGTATAATCAAAAAATAAAAACAATTGAAGTCTGAGACATTAAACTTTTAAGTTAATGTATTTTTTTACTTTTTTATCGTATAGGTAGGCGGACATGGATATGGGCCACATGGTAAGAAATGTCCATGGTAAAAACCATCGCTTATATCGCCCGTAATTACACTGGCTCACTCACCCTTCAAATCGGAACACAACAATACAAAGTACTGCTGTTTTGCGGTATAATATCTGTCTGTAGGTTTGTTCGGGGTAATCTTATAAAAATTACAAATGCAAATAAATGAAAATTATTGTTAGGAGTGTTCCAAGGTACCGTTTAGTTTTTATTTCATCAAAATCGTTTGAGTCTATCAAGTTATTATAAATTTAATTTAAACCCCCTATACCAGTCGCTAGTCTCCATTAAAAATATCTGCCGAGGCCAAATTCCGGTAGAAGTTGCTATTAAATTATTTCCTTCTTATTTATTCTGCAAGAAACGTCGGCACACACTCATTTTACGAGTGACTCCTTAAACTTCATTGTAGGCATATTTTCAAAACATTCTAAATGAACTTGAATGTTTTATAATTAGAATTCCAAATTTAAAAATACAAAAATTTAATAAACGTTTCTGGTATACACTCTCTATTCAGATCCCAATCCGCAACGCAAACAGTCAGTACGGAAAACACAATTTAAGTTCGTCAACAGCCGGTTTGGTCGATGCCCGGCGGCTCCAGGCGTGCTGTTTATTCACTCGAGTGTAGTGAGTGTAACGTATTCTATGTTACGTGTAAGTTTCTAAATTTTATACAATTAACTTGCATAGTAATCGAATAGAAGAAATTTATTAATTGGTTTTTAAAATTTTTGCGTGTAATTTGTTTAGGTTTTACATTAAACTAGTTTTCTGCCGCGGCTTCACCAGCGTGTTAGGGTTAGGAGGGGTGTGAGTTAGGTTATTTTCTTACTTCGGTACTGTGTGGTTTAAAAATGTTGATTTTATTCGCTATCGATAATACTCCGACTAGAAATATTTTAATATTTTAACCGATATTATTTGGCTGTCTCATTTCTTTATTGGCTCGTTTATAGGCTACATTTCCTGAGTTCCTGGGTTCAAAACCTCGGACCGATAATAATAATTTAAGGCTTTTGTGAAGAATCATAACATAAAATTGAAATTTAAAACTTGGCAATATTAACTTAAATAACTAATTATAATTTATAACATAAGCAGTTCGCTTAGTTGAAAATGGCAGCCTCGACTGATATCAGTCGATACGCCCTAGTTTAGAGTTTCTCAATTACCGAGTCATTTAAACTAAACACAGACAGTTTACGGACGTAAAATGTACAGATATTACAGATACAGATATACGTATTTTCTATCGTACTAGTCTCCATCTGTGGCTTCGCTTGTATCGGCAAAGAGGACCTTATGTTCTTTACTGCACCCTTGACATTGAGTATAGTAAATTTTATGATGATCAGTTGAGTAGTTAAAATGTGAAAGCGAAACAAACAAACTTACTATCATTTAGCATTTATAATAATATCTAGGCTTGCGTCCGTTACGTAGTTCAAAAATCTTCTCAATGAACTTGAATTTTTAAAATTAAAATTCCAAATTTTAAAATGTAACAAATTAATAAATCGTCAGTTATTCATTATAAATTATTAATCTCAAATATGTATTATGTATTAAATAAAATTTATCATTAACTCGCTTACTGTATAAAATAAAAATAATTACGCTTAATCAAATTTTAAATGCTCTTGATATAAACCGTCACTTCCGAGCGCGATGTAATTTGTCACGAGGAATACCGTTGCGGAGAGATAGAGGGCGTTGTGACAACCGAAGGAGTTTTCTGAAACATCGATTCCACAGCTTATGGACAGCTGCATCACTTCACACCAGCATCTTCTTTATTAATTATCCTTACTCTCTACTATAGCCGTTTCAGAGTAAATATAAAGGCTATCATAATATCTATAATTACTTGCATATTTATGTAGCTAACAGCCTGAGTCGAATGAAATGTTTGTAAGAAATTTGATATATTCACAGTTTTTTAAGTTGTGTCAAAATGTAACTGCGCAAAGCGACAAAAAGGCAATCGATCTCGCCTCTTCCACCTGGTTAGAGGCAGCAATCCGAATGTGTGATACGCGTTAACGTTCTGTGTATCTGGAGCAAGTGCTACATAATACGAGCCTTATTGCTATGTACATAGAGTCGATATTATATTCATTCTTATGAAATATGATATTTCTTCAGGTTTCACCTGTCTGAGTCTCTGCGTTTCTTTTCAAGTAATGGTTTTTGCGATATTGGTATAATATTTCTCGCTGATAATGTTCATCACAGACGTATAAAGGGCTGTTATTTTTGTTCAAGCTGACAATATAAAAATTGTCATAAGTTTCAAATCCATATACGTTTTTGTAAATCTTTCGTTTTCCATGAATAAACAATGAGTGTTTTAAATTTAGTAGGATTAATCAATATCCTTCTTTCCGTAAAACAAACCGGGTATAAATAAATCCACCCGCAGTTCATAGAGCCGAAACAATAACAAATGGTTCGCTGGATGTGTATTATGATTTATTGTTCTGTCTGGAAATATGTAGGATGAATGTTAAAAAAAAAACAACATAAATTACTGTAGTTTACAGTGTGAATTTCGAACCAGTATTTATTTGAACAATAAATACCTATAGCAAACAGAATGAACAGATATTTGTATATATCTTTTAAAGCTTGATTAAATTATGTTTTGTATTTTACTAGTGGTGGCCGCGGCTTTACCTGCTTTGAATTCAGTTTGTGAATATTAAAAGAGTTAAGAGTACATTGATTTATATGCGTACGCGGATAAAGCAGCTCTGTAGCACTATTTTTCTGGCTTGGTTTTTAAATACCTTTATTTCAGGCTAAAAAAATATTATTACGGAAATAAAATATAATCTATTTTACTTCTGAATAAAGTATCTATCTAATGGTAAAAGAATTATTAAAATCAGTAATTTCACAGTATATGCACTACGAACTAAAAAAAAACAATTGATATAAAAGTAGAGACTAAAGTGACTTTCTGGTATGCAGGTAAAAATTGTTGTTTGATCTATGCATTCTATGAATATTTAAATGATTTAATATTAAAAATTTCGAAAGTCAATTCTTCTTGCGAGTATTTTCTTTCTAGCACAAGTTCATCTACATTTTTTGTCCCTAAAAAAACGCATTTACGCGTTTCCCCCACAATTGGTATGTGGCTATGTGGGACTCGCCGGCGCTAAAGGCGGTGGAATATCTACTTAAAAATTCAGCGTTACCCACTTCGTCTCTTCGGAGGATCGGTCTTCAAATCCTAGGGGGTTCAAGGAGCCCGGCGGCAAAGTTAATTTACATAATTCAACTATGTCTTTCACGTTGTTTGGATAGAACAGGAGATGAATTATATGCTGAGATAAAAACTGCATGGTACTTGTGCATATTTAAGCACGCCATGAAAGTGTTGCACAATTATTATCAAGAAACTAAATCTGTCAAATGAAGAACATAATGTTGCATGTTACAATGACGTTGGAGTGACGATGTTGGAGTGACGTTCCCCTTAGACAGTGACCGGAGCATGTTCGCGTGTTAAAGCATGGTTAAAGCAATTGATCACGCTTGACATCGATAAAATGCGCCTTCTAGTTTTTTGTTAGCATTTTTTCTTTTAGCACACTTACGGACATATAATTTGAAAAACTATATAGTAGTTATACAGTCAATAGTACAAAAAAAAATAGTTACATATGTGCAAAATTTTAACGATTTCAACACACACATACTTCACTCTCTTAACGGAAAATATGTAAGACTTGAACTTAATAAATGATTACAGCTTTAAAGATTTTTTTTTATGAATACGATGTTGTAAAATTCAAAATTATTGTCTTTCACGGATACTAAAGTTAAATCGAACATAATTGAAATTCCCGATCTACAAAGATAATATTTACTTCACATTAAATTGTCTTGTAACAAATGCGTATGTAATTTAATTAAGGAGTTCTTCTTGAGACTAAATAACCGGTAGTATTACACTAGACTTAAGTATATGGTCCCGGGGCGTAGGTATAGTCTATACAGAAGCAAGAAATAAAATATTCAAGATAAATTACCCAAAATTAACATTTAACTAAACTACGAACATTTAACCTCAATATTTTTACAAGAAATAAATCCTTCTCTTTCGGATTGGATGAGAGATTGGCATTTTTTTTAAAGTTTGCACTATTGCGTCTCTGGGTGTCGCCTGTTTAAAAAAAATATATTTGAAATTGTAGTATCTATACGAGTATTGTGTTATTGAATTGTAAAGTTTAATTATTATTAATTATATTGATATTTTAAACAAATTGTTTTATTGTTGTATATTTAAAAAAAAAGGAAATTAATGATCGATGAACCCATATTTAGCCATGTTCCGTTCAATAGTTGTCGTATTTGAATACCATTATTTCTAAAATCTGGCTTTATTACCATCAACTAGATAGATAGTTTTATTGAAGAAACAATGATACGGTCTACTGGTTGTGATATACGTATTATTGCTATTAGTTATTCAAAAATTTTAATTAATTATTTAATTTAAAACTGAAATAGCGCCCATGTGGAAAATTCAACTGAGTTACGTAATTTTCTAAATAAATACACCTAAATATTACTGCGATTTCGAGATTAACAACCCTTAGGTGATATTCACCAGGCAGATATCTTATGTAAGCGTCTATTAGTTTCGTGTAACGCAAAAAGTTACCACGTCTCAGTGGCGTGCTTTAAGGAATACCACTGATTTACGATGATTACTCGGTGAGTAATTTATATTACTATAAGAATTGTACATTTTCAGAACAATAAAAATGTCTATTTATTCAAAAGTTGTAATTTGATTGAACTTAGTATCTCGTTCTCAGAAATTTGCAAAATAATTGTTGTAACCGAAAATGAGTTACGTCAGCTGAGAGACATTTTCTCAGCGGAACAGTTTTTGTAACTCAGTAGAAACTAAATCCGCGTTTACACTGCTAACGTATTATATTATTTTATTATTATTATATATAATTTATCCTCCAAATGATATATTTACCCCAGTTTCCTGAGAGGGGGTAATGTTATTCAAATGAGTACGTATGTATCTTTGGCCCAACCTGTAACCTAAACAGCTTGTTTTTAACGAAGTTCTTTTACGTGGCTTACGGCAGAGTGAATTGGCAGTGGCCCAAGGTCGCGTCACTAATTAATTAGCGTTCATACATCGTAGCGACTTCGTGTTATTAATCGTAATAGCTAGTAGTAGTAGTTCATAAATGGCGCTTCAAGCAATAACATTGATCAATTTTATGGTTTTGATTTTGCATTTTGGTACTTTCCAAAACAATTTTATATTAGAAATCCAAACTATTTTATTTTATATAAAAATTTTTTTACTAATAAAACATTTTAATAAGTGGTTATAATTAAAAATTAGGAGAAGATTGGTGATTAATACTTTATGTTGTTACATAAATAATTGCGATTTGAATATTATATTTTTATTTTACCCTTAAATCAAGGCAAAATAGTATATTAATAGTATATAATATAAAGGAAATATTAGGGTCTAATATAAGATTAACTACACAGTTTTTCGCCGGCTTTTTATGTTTTTATGACAATTTAGACATCACTGATTTAATTAGTATACAAATTTTGCATAAAATAAAGGATTAAAAAAAAAAAAACAATTTTGTAAAAAGATCCAAACTTTTAAGAAAATGGCCACATATGGCCATGGTAGAGAAGGAGAGATGGCTAAATGTAAACTTTAGGCTACTACAATCTACATTTAGCCGCTGTTAAACGTAGTATGTAACGCTTAGGATTAAACATTATATTTTAAATATCTTAATGTTGTCAACGAGTATATTTTTACTTACTTCACCGAACAAGGAAGATTGTTAAGAAGATAATATAAAGAGGAGAAGCGCTAGTGGTTAGGATCGAACTTGTGAGTGACATCGCGGTGACCTGTATACCATTGGTTCATTGAGGCTTTGACTGTTACATACAAATGAAATTAATATAAAAAGCGTAAAAACAATGAACATAATTGTAGTCTTAATTAAATTTGATTAATTATTTAGTAGTAGCACACAACACAAAAAATGCTTAAATTGTTTGTAACTATGTCATAATAATAATAATACTTCGCTATAACACGGTAAATTATATATGAGAAACAGAAAAATAAAGCAATTTCGAAGAATTATGAAAATTATACTGTCGCATGTGTTAAGCTAATGTAGGTGATTTTGTTTATTGGAAAGATTACTTATGACATTATTATTTCACATATATTGCCTCGGTTATTCAGAGAATGTGTAATGTCTTCCATTTGCCTTTATATTTTCTACAAATATAATAAGTAAAATAAATAAGGATAAGCATCTCTGAGTTTCCATGGCTTTGTTTTTCTTAATCTATTCGATAAAGCCAAAAGATCTCAAAATCAGCCAAAAAATTTTAATTAGTATGTCCTCCCCGTAATGATATACGGAGAAATTCAAGGTCGCTCAGCTATGAAATGGCTATTCTCAGTGTCTGAGCATCACAAGCTGAAGTGCCCGTTGGCTGGTCACATCTGCCACATAATCAAAATTGGGTAAAGATCAATAATATAAGTTTAAATTTAATGCGTCAACTGTGTGTGTCAGCTTATCGTTGGCACTATTTTTTAAGATAAGTGTTTGTTTTAAAGAATTGAGGTTACAAAATTTTATGTTACATACATACAATTAAATTAAAATTAATCAAAACAAACGCTTTTCATGTATGCGCTTACAAGCGATTTTAATTCATCATTTTACAAGATCAATTTAATGTAATGGTACAAATAGTTGTAAATGTAGATTTGACTGAAAAGAACCGGCAAGAAAGTCATTCATTACTTTTTATTTTATGATGAATGTGAAATTATCTGCGGGATTTTATTATATTATCAAATAACTTGCTGCAGGAAGTAGATATTGACTTTGCGGTTTTGGAAACTTGGTGTTATGAGTATATTTTAACTTCTCCTATTTATGTACAATATTTGTCAATGTTCCCCTGACTGTACTTGATACTGCTGTACTATACATATCTATACATACTTTGTTTCAGCAATATAGGCTGCTATCATCCATCAGTTGATTGGGCCAAGGCTGATTTCATTACTCTGATTGACGCCTCTTATTGACTGACGTTGCTTTTCCGGGTAATATTGAAAATTTATTGTATTTTTTATAAGGTAACTTATTGTTATTTATTTTGTCTTTTAAGAAAATGTCCGTTTATTTTCGAAAGGCCACACAGAAAAGAAAATATCTTTACTTTACTAGTACTTAAGAGGCGTTAACATATAACAAAAATAAACTAATGTTCACTGGTACATGGACAACACTGAACATTCGATATTAAGAAAAAGCCTTTTGTCATGGGTAAAATAGACTTATTTTTTTATAAGGAGAGATTAAACTGACATTTTTGAAATTATTGGAATATTATTAAATATGTATGTATATTTCATATTTCTTATAGTGTCAACGGATTGTGGTAGCCATTTACCATCAAGTCTTTTTGTATTTGAAATAAGAAAAAAGTTATTTGCGAAAATGTTTATTATATAATTTTAGTGCTTAAATGATTGAGACAATCCAAATGAAGTACATATACAATCAAGTTTAAACATTATTTAATTAATAATTCGTTGTACTACTAATTATTTAATTAATTTCGAAGTAATTTATCTCGATGTTAGTTACCGCAAAACCATATTTCAACATATCCGATTCAATATTTTTCTTTGATCTCGTGAAATAATATTGCAATAATCCTTGATGCATGGAAGATCCAATTTAATGCAAGAGAAGAGGTTATAATAATTATACAAGTAATAATTAATTCAAGTCTGGAATCCAGGGCTTGTTCGAAAGTTTCTAAGATATAACCATACGCGGAAACGGGTTCTTCATCGTACTATTAGATATTCAAATATAAATGAATATATCATTTTAATTAATTCGTTGACTTTCTAATTACCTCTTCATACTGCTAATCTGTTTCATAAATTTTTTTTGAACTTACTCTACTTTATCTATTTTCATTGATAATAATTAGTAAAGTTGCTGACAGTTGCAAGAATACAAAATACCAACAAATAAGTACCTTGATAAAATACAGGAAGGAATCTTCCAATTTATACTTCTATGAATGCAACTATTCCGTATGTTCTAATATTGGACGGTTTTTGTCGTTGCGCTATCCAGTCGAGAGACGAATTCGTCGAATAACTTACTTTAGAGGTAAGCTCTGCTAGTCAACATATTTTAATCACTGATGCAAGCAATAAAAGGGGAATCAGGAATTTTTAATATAGTCGTGATATTCTTGAAACTTTGCGCAGTCGGATTCAATCGACACCAAATAGAACTATATTAATTACGATGTTTAAGTAGCGCTTGTTGTTATTGAATTTGGGTAGATTTTTTAATCTTCTTATTTCGATGTTATTGTAATCAGCTGTTAAATTTTGAAAGCGAAAATTGATCTTGATTTATATTTTTCAGCAAATGCGATATGTGTACCTACCTCAGAACAAATATAAAATATAAATAAAGTAAATTAAACATAATAATAATTGATAGTGCTGGTCGACATCATTTCCTTTATGTGTCTTCATATACAGGTGCAGGATTAGCGGTATATTACATGCTTTTCGGAAAACGATAATATTGACAGCGTCCTAACTGTTATTAAGAACATCTAAACTTTTTTTTTTGCTCGACCCAGTATTTGGTCACAGGACCTACAACTGCAAAGATGTACAACTGCAGAGACTGTAAGACCAGCAAGGCTGATACATTTTCACAGGTGAATTGATTCAGTCACTTCGATAAAATAACGAACTTACCTAAAATAAATAATACATAAGTACAATTGAGCCAATCAGCGTTGCTCGAATTAACGATTGGAGATGAAAGCTATGAACGTCTTGACGCATCTATCAGAGTTATTTCAGTTGTACTATCGAATTTATGTAATATATTTTTATTATAAGAGCAGTATAATTAAATTTATGTATTTGTTCCTCATTGCAGCACATGCAGATATAGTATAATAGCTATGTAGTACTCTAATCTAATCACACATCTATATAATCTTTAACGATATATATATATATATATATATATTTTAATATATTTTTTATTTATTGGTAAATGTGAAGGTTTCTACGGGATTTAATTACATAGACTAATAACTTGCCGCAGGACATATATATTGACTTTCTGTTCTATTTTAATCTGTTCATCATACTCAGTATTTATAATATAATGTAATCAAATATAAAAAACGAATCATTATGCAATAGACAACGTTACATTTAAATTTTTATTTAAACATTTTTATTGGTATCCCTCTGATGAAAAATATATTTTACTATTAAGTCTTATTGGACCAGTGCCGAAAGCTTAGAAAATTGTAAATAGTGAAAAAAAAAAATAGTAGGATGAAACCCATTGGAAAAGGAAGAGAATATAACAAAAATGAAAGGAAAAATAATTGACGGGCGATTTGAGGTCGGAAAGTGGAGTGAGAAAATGTACCATAGTAATGTATATATTTTTTACACCATCAGAAAGTAGAGATTTCAACGAAAAAAAAGCCTACCGACTTTTTTAAAAAAGCAGATATTTTGACGTGAGAATTTTCGATTGAAAATTCACCCTAACTTTTCGATATTAAATCAAAACAAGGTGAAAAAATATATATTTTAAATCAAAAAAATTACAGTATATTTGGGACATGAAAAGGTAAGTTTTCTCCTAATTACGTGAAAAAATAAATTTATTTTTAAAAGATAGAAATAAAAAACCAATTTTGACGTTATGTGAAAAATGTGTAAATACAAAAGTTGTAGATCTTTTTATTATGTACAACTTTGCCATTTAACTTTTTTCATAGAACCTAGTAGTAGTTTTGCCGGAAATCGAGATAAAACCTTTTTTATCCTTAATACCCTTAATACCCACCCACTTCCCGACCTCAGATCGGCCGTAAATTATTTTTCCCTTTATTTTTGTTATATTCTCTTCCTTTTCCAATGAGATTCATCCTACTTTTTTTTGGTTTCAAAAATTTCGACACTTAAGTCAATGATCTTCTTTTAAAGTATTCATCTAAAGTATTAACTACTGCTACAATAAATATAAGAAAAGTTACATTAAATAAACATTTAGTAACAGTTAAATACTATAAAATCTTCTGGGTTGTTTTATCCAGATCTGATAGAAAATCTTTAAAGAACTTTTAAAAAGAATCTAGATGCTGAAGTTTTTTACAATGCGATTGCGATCAACTTTGAACACTCAGGAGGATACAAATTGGAACAGATAATTATAAGTCGTCTGTAAGAAAATGTAGCCTCGTTTGGATTAATTTAAATTACTTGGAGTGCATACCAAAGTGCTGTGACTTCGAGTATACTTCAAAGAACGCGATGAGTTTGTCAAAGAGATTGATCACGCTCCGTTGAGACCCTAAGAATGCAATTCAGTCATTCGTTTCTTTAATTTTAAATTTCATATATAGTTTTTATTTTCTTAAGGTTTTTGGATATATATTTTTAAGTTGTGTTTTTTCTTTGATGATGTATTTGTACTTATTTCCTTTTCTATGAGTCTGTCAAGGTCAAGTGGTAATTAATATTTAATGTAATCGGAAATTTGCAGACATTGTAGTAATATTTCATTTTTATTATTTTATCTTATTATATTCTAAGGATATTAAGTTAACTATAATTTAACGGTTGTGATTATTTCGAAACAATAAATAATATGAATTCCACATTTGTTTCCTGTCTGGTTGGCGCGATTGTGTTGGGATGATGATCTTGTTAGATTCTGCTACTTAGACAAATATTCAGATTTTTTTTTTTCCATCCATCAACGGAATATGAAGTTGTCCAACATAGTAACAATTCACGTTTAACTTTACATTTAGTTAGTTACATAAAGCTACATGAAATATTGTACTGAAATTGCTATTGTTCGAGTTTAATAGTTCCAAATAGAGCTCTCTTGTTCAGTTCAACTCGGTCTATGTATGGTAGTTTAAATAAGAGCTAATTTGTCTACAATATTATTGTGTAATATTTTAATATTAACAATTCTCGGTCGACGTTGGTTCTATAGCGGTAATTTTAATTTATAGTTAGAAAACTGGCTGGAGCTGAACAATGTTTATTGTATAAATCATATCGATGAGAAATGTATGATATGTATGAGATGGTGGAAGCGGATATTTTTTATTGGATTGTAGAGTTATATATTGAGTAATTTAAAATCAGTTTTGCTTAACTACGAAATATTTATATTATTTATATGACGCCATTCTCAATGTATAATAGTCAACTGTGCGGGTCATTTTGCACAAGTGTGTGCACAAATACAAGTGTATCCCATTATCCTTTATACTCCTAATCCAATGGAACGACACATTCTACATAACTGGATATACGCGTTTTCCCAGGCACACTTCCATCTACCAGACAACGGGCTGCAAAAAGCCCAATTATTCACCGTTCCGATCCGGGGTTTGAGCTCAGTACCTTGGGAGCTGCGGCCCTAAATCACAGTTGAAAAATATATAATATAATATCTATCTGAAATATATCAATTACAGTGAATATGTTTATTAGCTCGATATTTGTGTAACCTTGTCAAAATAAATGTAGTACATTCTCAATAAAAACAACAACGTCATTGTTAGTGCCCAAAGTAAAAATATTTGAAACTAAACATAAGAAAAGAGACATGGTACGTGCGGTACATAATACGTGCTATAATACGACCCAATTAAGAATATAAATCAAGTTTAGTGATATAACACTAAAAAGGATTTTCCGTGCCGTAATTTCAACTCTCCTACACATGTAGGTTTTACGTTTTTGCCATTGACCGCTCGAGGGTAACTACGTGATCAATTACTGACTCCCCGATCCTTTGTTAGAGGAAACAATGCGCGTTAAACTATCCACATTGATCCGGCGATCCTTTTATACCTGACTATTTCACCGTGTTACACAAGCTTGCCTCATTGGTTTTAACTTTAACGTAGTTAACAATAAACAACGTGCGGTATCTTATTTTGGTTAAAGTTACAATGATAATATTCAAACATTTGCGATCATCATGAATCATGTACATAATACAAAGAAAAAAGGTAGGAACTGGTCATATAAAAATAGAACACCAAATCAAATAAATTCATGTGAATTACTCTCTCAATTACTCTTTAAATCAAAATAACACATTTGAACACATAACAAATCACAAGCCGCGCCAATAATGAATTACTTTACCTTTATGTGCACTAACAAGATGGCGGCGGTTTTAAAGTAGCGCGCTTCTTTTTTTTTAACAACGCCGTTGTGTGTACCAAGGAGTGTCCTAACTATAAATTCAATTTTGTTTCTTTTATATAATGTTATGTCATGTCTAGAAAATATGGGTAAAACGATTTGACATACGACTTACGAGTATTTGCGAGTTTGTGTATCAACGTCCACTCTAACGTTCATAATAAGTGTCAGTGGTAGTGTGTGATATCATTAGCTCTATAATTTTATTTTTATATCATAGGTAGGCGGACGACCATATGGGCCACCTGGTGGTAAGTGGTCACCAACGTCCATAGACATTAGCATTGTAAGAGATATTAACCACCGCTTACTACTTTGGGAACTAAGATGTTATGTCTCTTGTGCCTGTAATTACACTGGCTCACTCACCCTTCAAACCGGAACACAACAATACTAAGTACTGCTGTTTTGCGGTAGAATATGATCATTGGACGCCTACAAATATAATCTTTATAAGCTCTTTAATATTTTTGGAAAAAATTGTATTCAAATGATTGTATACGCGTTCGTTTCAAAAAACCTGACGCGATATGACGCGAAGTAAATTCGCATAAAATATTCTATGCGGTATGAAGTTGTCGCTCAACGTATTGTGAAAAAATACGCGCAGACGTGCTCACTCGTGCGCTGTTATTCAAAGGAGGATGTAGTGCGCTTTGTCACTCACCCCAGCGGCAGTGCCAGGCAAGGATTTATAGACACTGAATTTTTTATTTTTTGTATAATACTTTCGTTTCGCATATTTCATGTAGAAATCTAAGATTTTTTCTATAATATTAAGGGTCATATGTCTCAAGATTATTCAAACGTAACAGCCTGTGAATGTTTCTCTTCACTCGCCTTACGTGAAGAATGGATCATACTACACCACGACTTAAATATAAGAGAGGGTGGGCATGAAATATAATTCATTGTATTTTGACAAATAAAAATTAAGCGCATTAAAGACTCAGTGGCGCTTAAGGGTCGAACTACAAAACTGCTAATCACCATCGAATTATCTTCAAAGAGAGCTGCGTCACGAATTGCTGTGATGCTATTTCGTGCGGTAAGGCGTCTCAATACCATCAATACCAATTCCGAGTAAACATATTTGCACCACCTAAGCGAACCTACCAATCAAATCACAAGTTCTCATGAACTATCGTGCAAGCTCGTAAATTTCTGCGGTTCGACGTTGCATGGCATTTCTGTGTTTCAGCCCTGGTTTGAACCAGCTATCTTCATTTTAGACTTCTGTGTCGCTGAGCCGTCTCGCCTCTTATACTGTTCAAGCTATCCAATATTTATGATTCTTAACGTAGGATTTTGGTTTTTGTCTATTCTAGACACGAGTCTCAGTCTAGAAATGTATAGAAATGCCAAAAGTCGTGAGAACTTTTAATTCGCAGTGAGTGAGATGAAATTAAGAAGGCGGAATTTAAACTGCAACAGTAAAAAACAGACAGTGTGATATAGCAGTGCAGTCTATTTTCTTTTCATAATATGGTGTTAAACATACATTAGGAACATGGAAGGATTATTAATTAAACAAGTAAATTAGCCGGTACAAATTATTTTTTTTTCCTTTCTTTACACATAATCTAAATAGATCAAGCCTCTTTAAAGTGTTTACCTATAAGATAATAATAGAACAAAATTAATATGAATTAATGTACTTACTTATTAATATAACTAATAAAGGGCCTTAAAAACATAAAGTAATTTAAATATTGACGAATAGACGTGAACTATTTGATTCGTTACCTACGTAATGGAACATAATAATTAATTTACGTAGTCACTTCATATAAATAACTAGTGGTTCCCCCGCCTCCAGCTTCGTTTTTGTCCAAAAATTTCTTTTTTCCTAGATCCGCCGAAAATAAAAATATGTCTTCGTTTTTATCATTAAACCTTGGTTTTTATTTATTTACTAAATTTCTATTGGAATTCTAAGTTGACAGTTATAATAATGGATGATATATGATTTCATTATAATATTCGAAGATTTAAAAAATCGTTATGAGTTTACATTTTTAAACCTTAGAATTTTAATGATGTTTGGTGTGGATGTTTTTAGTTCGTGTAAAAAGAATAATAAAATATGCAATCTTGAGTTGCTTAATTAATTTTTAATTAACGGAATTCCGATATTTCTGTGATCAGAGTACCAATGTAAATAAACTCGAGCGGGGATTTTCGTTCAATTAGTTTGACAGAAACAATATAAATGGAGAATATATATTTACTTTGTCCAATGTAAATAATGGTTTTGTATTACAAAGCAGGCTGTGAGGAATGTACAAAGATAATGGTCGAGTAAATCTTTTGATTATTCACAGAAGTTTAGCTTAAGATTTAAGAGGTTCTTTTATGAAATATTAGGTCGGGTTCACAATCGTCGAAATAATGACAATAACCAGAACTATCAATAATAATTATGATATTGTAATCCAATGGATCAAATAAAAGCTTAGAATAATATATAATTAATTGTTATTCTTTGATTAAGCATATTACAAAAGTGTTATTTTCTATGACTTTATGATAAATGCTTAATATAAATGTAAGAATTACTGGTTTCATGATAAGTAAAAATACTATTTAGTACAACTATTGATAAACAAATCATTATAACAACACTTTAAAAAAATTGTGCGGTCGGGGACCCCCGTCAGGAACGAAGTTATTTGCGATATATTTTCGACACAAAACGTGTTTGAAAATGTAGATTTTAATTGATTATATTACTGTATTTTTGCTACATCAAAAAAGTGCCTCGCTCTCCTATATGCAACTGTCTCTAATCAAAGATAAAGAAACGATTTAAATTTTTAAATTCAATTAGTATTTTTTATAATAATAGTAATCAAGGAATTTGCTAATATTTTAATATTATTTTGTGACCATAGCCCTAGGTTCGAACCTGGGTCTTACGTGCGGGTCGTAAGCCGCAATGCTATTGGTCCTTTTATGGTTTTGTATTACCTTTTGTTTTTGATTTTGTATTTTTAAGAACGGTAGGTTAGTAAGGTAATTATTTTTAATAAAATTAATTATTTTGATTGATTTCAGTCGTTCGGTATATTTCATTATTTAACTGAATTAAAAAAAGAAAAATCTACAAAGGCTTGGCGCTCAAAAATTCGGCATAGGTCGAAAAACACTCGCGCGGTACTAAATTCGATCACCCAACGCATCTCATTTTGTCTCATTTTAGAAGTAGGCATAACGCTATTTTGTAATGTGACATGACCTTAGGCTACTGCCATTTGAGTCTACTGTAAGTCGCGTAAAAGAATTTCGTTCCAAAAATCTACTTTAAAATGAGTGGTGAATTATAGGAGATAAGCATATATAATGAATAAAAATGTTTATAGCAACGTTGCATTGTATAGATGGTTCGTAAAGTCAGGGATGGCGGTCGGATCCGCTGCGCATATCGAAATAAATGAAGTGCCGTTCCGTGTTACCGCACTGACTCTGAGCTTCGTTACTATGTATTAACCTTTTCAATCCCTTTGTCTATTAGCAGAGGACTTATCGATCAAGTCGCTTTTCAAAAGTGAATTTGCGTTTGGTATATTTTTTTCATTGTACATATTTATGTTAATAATACGTATTCTATTGAAATATGTATATATGTAAATGAATTGGTGAAAAACGAGTGACTACTGAGTTGCTTATTACAGTTTAATTAAAATTTGATATTGGTAATTGATTCTTCGAAAGTGCTTTCGATTTTAGTGCATTTATCATAGTATCTTAATATGAATCGTTACTTATAATGAGTGTTATATTAAAATCGAATAGTTCTAGGATTTTAATGCTAAAATGTACTTATATAGAAGTATTAACTTTCACGCAATGTATTTTACGTTAAAGTATATATTTTTTATTTGTTATAGTAACTGTTATTAAAGTGTGTGTAGTACCTAAGTGTGTTTTACTAGGTAAGGCTTTGTGCAAGCCTGTCTCGAAGTACCACACACTAATCAGATATTCTACCGATTGAGCCCACTGCACAAGGTACATAACATCTTCGTTCCCAAGTTCGGTGGCGCCTGTGTATGGTTAATATTTCTTACATGACCAATGTCTATGGGCGATGTTGACCACTTAACATAAGGTGGTCTATTTGCTCGTCCGCAATTTAATTTATAAAATAAAAATAATATATAGCACAATTACATTTTATTTCCATTAAAAACACAATTGCATTCTAAGACATATAGTGCACTGTAAATTGATCAAAAGACGGTTTAGACATGAGTTATGGACGCTGTTTGTATACTTAAGCGCTGTTCAAAGCAGCCATGTTTCTGTACCGCTGAAAACATTTGCAATTTAGTTTAACATAAATATTGTATATTTGTTATTATGATAAATAGTCATAAGTATTATAATATGACAGAAATTAAATACATTTATTTTTTATTAAATTGAATCAGACGTTAGGCCTGATGCCTGAAATTGAATATTAAAGGTCAACTCACATTTAAAAATTAAACTATAATATAAATACTTTTATAATTTAAATACTTTTGCTCGGTAATATTATATGAAGTATTTTGTATATAGTATACATCTTAAAATATATACGTATTTAAACAATATATTTACCAATTTTTCGGCCACCATAGTGTCTCGAGAGAGACTCACTTGAGACTGGCCGCATGAGCGGGACATAATATTATCGTGCATAAGTGTGCGCGCAAACATAGACTCTCTATTGCAATTATTATTGTCAATGATGAAATAAGAAAGACTGAGTTTGCTATAAAATTAAATAGCTAAAAATATTAATGCATTTGTGAACAATATAATAGTTCTGAATTCTATCAACCATAGCGCCAGTACCACCCGATCCAATATTAAATTAAATTCATTAAAGTATTCACTGTTGATGAAATGTCATGAATAAAAATAATAAAGGATGACATAATACGATGAGACGAGAAAATCTAAAAAATATTATATGAAAGTTATCCAATTCTAAGTAATATTATAAATGCGAAAGTGAATTGTTTATTATGTTTTCACGTCTTAACTACTCAATCATGATGAAATTTTGCAAACATTTTTTCATAGAACTTTAGCATAAAAAGTAATTATTATAAAAGTTTACTTATGAAGCAAAAAAGGCCGTAGACGCCCTAGTATAATACATAATTTAATTTGAAAAGTAAGCTACAATACTTAAGAACTAATCCAAGAGTAAAAGATTTGGGTTTCGAATTTTTGTAGGTCAGTGATTTATTTATTTTCGAATACACTCAATCTAGTATTGTAAGTAGAATAATAATGGAATGAAACAATAGAATAATGTAAGGGTTAACAAACATCCCGAGTTTAAATTGTACAATGTGATAGTTACCAATATATTAAATTGAGGGTAGAATATGACAAATGGACCTGAATTTCAAAGTTACAATAAATATTCAATCTAAAGAGTAATGAAGCAGAACTAACCCTCATCCTCAATTTTTTTATTATATAATATGATTTCAACCCTAGTGGTCTTTCCGGCATCACCAGGCCTTGACCGGGAAGATCAAGAATGTGTATTTTATGTGACCAACTTGGTATGTGCCACGCATCTCTAGGATGATTACGTTTATTGGAGACTACACAAAATTGTTCTTATAACGACTAGTCAAATGATTTTTTAAGAATACATTTTGATTAAATGTATGTATGAAGTATTTATGATGACTTTTTGCATTAGTTAATTGAAAAAAATATTATGAATTTATATTTCCATTTCTTACAAGTTCCAATAACGTGTTTTTTATTTTCTATTAATTTTTTTTTTAATATACTAATGAATGTATATAACTCGAATAAACATTTACGAGTATAATCAAATAATATGAGATTTATACAATATTTATATAATTTACAAAGTCGTTATAACGAAGTAATACATTATTAATAAAACATATAACCGGGTAATACAATCGATAAAATTTTAAACACCTTTGACATAAGCCGTCGGTAACGAACGAGATGTAATTTATCAAAAATAATTCCGAAGCAAAAGCGCTATTTTCTCACTTTCCTCTACATGAAATGAAGCTGTACAGCGACAGGAATATTTAAAGGTATTTCCTTCTGGTTGGACGCAATCCGAAGCTACCTACTCTACAATTGATTAAACTTCATAGAAAATAAAGCAATAAATAGAATGTTTAGCATTAATAAAATTGATTGAAAAATGTAAATATTTTAAGATGCATTTATCTGTAAAACAATGTTAAAAGAATTAAAAAATGTAAAGTAGGTGGTTCTTGAAACTCATTTGCATCTTATAATTACATATAATTAAACAGAAAGGCTTGAGAGAAAACATAAACAAACTTACTGAAATAATGACTTTTAGAAATGCTAGTAAAATGTGGAGATTAAATGAAATCGTGTTGTCTCTATATAAAGATCAGTATCGATTAAATTAAAAGATAAGTGAATAAATTAAAACTCTATGTATATAATTTGATAAGGAAATAAAGTGTTTAACAGCGCTCTCTTCTTGAAATTGTCATTAATTTTTAATTCGTTTATCTACCCTAAAAAATTAATAATTCATCTTGTAACACGATTTAAAAATGGAATCGTTACAAGAAACGAACATAAATGTCTTAATGGATTTTTCTTTTGTTATTTTATAATCTGTATTCATCGAAGAAGATTTTATTTAACCAATAAAATGCATTTAAAGAAAATTTAGTCATACTTTTTGAACATGAAAGATAAACATTTTAATGTTACTATAAACTTTTATGTATCCCTTAGTTAGGTTTGTGAGTAAAGCTTAATCGAATCGTTTTTTGTGATTAATTAAATAGATCATTTAATATTGAGTACTATTATAAACGTCTTAAATTATGTAACATACTAGTGATACTCAGTAGACATTGTCTTGTCCAATTGTCATGGCGATCGGTTGAACGGTATAGAAGTAAAGAGGCAAAAAAAAATTAACTTTTATGTTTTAACACTTATAGCAACGTTCATTTTTATATATTATAATATAGTTGACTAGTGTCCGCACGCGGTTTCTCCCGCCTGTTAAGGTGTATGTGTTTAGTAGCCGATGAATTTTTTAGTACCCATGACAACTTGAATGCAAAATTTCAGGTTGATCCTTTGAGTAGTTAAGAGGTTAAAACAAACATATCAACTCATTTTATCTGCGTAGAGTTAAACTAATATCTATAACTTTATTTGTTCTAGATCAAAATGATTTTATTGAGAAATGGGTGGTGGCTTTGTATATAGTGTGTAACAAAAACCCTGCCCGATCCGTGAAGTGGTTATTAGGTATCGTGAGTCGGTTCTATTTATGTAATGATTTTTAAAATAGTAAGCAAAAAATTACCCATAAAAAATATTAATTGTCACTTTCAATTGTAAATGACGAAAATTTCATGGTCAACTGAGGTCATGACCTCGTGTCCTAGCTACCCGATAGGTAGGAACTATCGAGCGCTCTCGCCCGCGCCTGTGTTGCCATATAATTTTTAATTAATGTAAATTTTATTCGGGGTAAATTTTTTGCTTAGAATTTTAAAAATCATCATCATCAACAGCCAATCGTAGTCCACTGCTGAACATAGGCCTCTCCCAAAGTGCGCCAAAGCTCCCGGTCCTCCGCCTTCCGCATCCAGTCGGTGCCCGCCACCTTCATAAGGTCATCGGTCCACCTGGCTGGAGGGCGCCCTACGCTGCGTTTGCCGATTCGCGGTCTCCACTCTAGGACTCGTCTGCTCCAACGGCCATCGGTCCTACGACATACGTGACCAGCCCACTGCCACTTCAGCCTGCTAATTTTGCAAGCTATGTCGGTGACCCCGGTTCTTTTCCGGATAATCTCATTTCTGATCTTATCCTTCAAAGATACTCCGAGCATAGAATTTTAAAAATCATTACATAAATATAATCGACTAACGATACCTAAAAGCCGAGATGGCCCAGTGGTAAGAACGCGTGAATCTTAACCGATGATCGTGGGTTCAAACCCGGGCAAGTACCACTGAATTTCATGTGCTTAATTTGTGATTATAATTCATCTCGTGCTTGACGGTGAAGGAAAACATCGTGAGGAAACCTGCATGTGTCAAATTTCACTGAAATTCTGTAACATGTGTATTTCACCAATCCGCATTGGAGCAGCGTGGTGGAATAAGCTCCAAAACCTTCTTCTCAAAAGAGGAGAAGAGGCCTAAGCCCAGCAGTGGGACATTCACAGGCTGTTACTTTACTTTTACTTTACTACGATACCTAATAACCACTTCACGGGTCTGACAGGATTTTTGGTACATACTGTACATTTAACATGTACAAGATCGAAGAGAGACAGGCAAAACGCAATATAACCGACATTTATAACTTCATTCTATGTATAAATTTCTTAAAATGCCAATACGATGAAGATGAAAAAGTGCAACAGGAGTATAATTCCATTATCTTTTTCAACGAATGAACTTTACCAATTAAATGTAATTGCTTCATGGCTAAAGAATATGCCAAAGATAATTGCAAGAAAATCAATTGACGTTATCTTTTTGTTAATTCGCTTTGATCTAATTGACTCTAGCTTCGTATTATTTGAAATTCAAAGCCGTTTTATTTTTACATAAAATTAATTTAATTTAAAATAGCATGAATTGTAGATCTTTTGAGAGCGTTATTTGTTTTAGCTTAAACCACACTTGCGTTTTCTGCGGTTTTATTTTCTTTTCCTAGATAATTTCAGCACACAAAATGCTTACATTTATATTAAGCTGAGTTTGTTCATATTAATTTATATGTTTTGCTCAAACTGTATCTCTTATATAAAAAAACAGAAACATTATTTTTATATAAAAAAATCATACCACATGTGTTGTCAATTGTTTTTTATTTTAATTGAAAATGGATAGGAAGACTGGTGAAACGATTACCCGTTCTTAAGTAGTCATCACAGTCCATAGATATTGGTACTTTTAAAAATATTAATCATCAATAACATCACCAATGCTCTGAGAACATATAAGCAGGTGTTATGTCAATTGTACCTGTAGGTACACTGGTTCACCCTTCAAACCACAACTATATAAAGTATAGCTGTCTATATCTCTATCTATCGTTGAAAGCTGTTAAGCAAATAATATTTCATTTAATTGCTTAATACGAGATACTTTATAAAATCAACACAAAATATTACCACAACAATATTTTAGCTTTATTAATTTGCTATACGTAGAACCCTCGTTTATCGGTGAATTGACTTTGCATATTTAAGTTAACGAAGTGCTCTTCCATGTCGCCGTGACGCTGAAACGAAACTTTCCCTAATTATTCTATACATTCTAATCTAAAACTTTGCCAACTCTTAAATAAATACCTATTAAAGTTTATATAATTCGTTTAGAAGTTGATTAAAGATACGTTACATTTATTGTTATTTCCTTTAGTGTACGCAAGCTTGGTTATTAGGAATCCTAAAAATAAACGTTTACCAAACATATTTAGTGACACGTATGAAATTACGAATTCAATGCCAACAATTTATCCGAAAACAATGCCTCTCGTATTTTTACAAACAGAATTTTTCATGATTCACGAACAAATTGATGCTGCCAATTATCCGAGTAACACAAAGAGTACAAAGTCCCTTTGATGCAATGCTCCTGCACCCAGGATCGTATTAATCAGGCCAAGGCTGTTACTAATTGATGTGTCTCTCATGGGCTAATAACTTTTGGTTCCGGGAATAAGTCTTAGTTATTGGAAAATTAGAACTTGCAATTCCTTATGCAATATGCGTTCTAGCTATTGATTTTAATAATTGATGAGATAATTGATAGTTATTTTTTGGATAAACTTATTCTTAAGACATTTTATAAAATAATCAAAAGGAGATGTAATATAATATTAAATTAAAAATGTTTTCTGACTACATAATTAGAAAGTGATGAATTAATTTTTAAATTCGATAAACGTTATAAAGTAAATAGATAAATTATACGTCTTAAAAAGACAAAAAGGCTATTATAGAATTTTGATAAAATGATTTTATAAGTGAAGGCTGTCCATCTCGTACGATAATAATCCCAGAGCTTAGGATTAAACGCGCAACTTCTACATTGCCGGGTGGCCTATATAATGTAAGCGTATAAAATTAAACGTTTTATTAACCTAAGTCTGGATTCTATACTTTAATAAAAAAAAATTTACCTCCGCAAATTCCTGAACACAAGGTTACAATTCAATTACAATATACAGGTACACTTTTCTCTTAAGGGAATTTCGTGGCCTTTTGTAAGTTTTATCAGCGTCTCTAAAACTGCAAGACCTTTTACAAAAGCTAAGCGACATTTCTTCGCTAAGAAATAAACTGAACGGAGTGCACCGTTTTAGAATTTTACGAGAGACCTCGTCACTGCGATGTAATATGTACAGAGGAACGCCTATTGGGATTTACGTCCTCTGTCTTTCAACGGGTTTAAGTTTTATGCATTGCTCTATTTTATTTATAGTTTCTATTAAGATAAACGTAAAAGCCTATGCTGGACGTACGTGTTTTGTTCCTATCTTACATATCTAAAATTAGATATTACGTTGTGTACATGCTTAGCTTCCTACTCTGCACAGTAAATGTTTATTTTCTTCATACTTATTTCTCATACATATACCGACCTGGGAAACTGCCTGCGACTGCCTCTTTGGTCTAGTGGCTACATGTAAGGCCGCAGACCACGGTGGTCCTGGGTTCAATTCCCAGGTCGGGCCAATGAAATGTTATTGAGATTTTCTATCAAAATTTCTCAGTAGCAGCCCGGAGTCTGGAAGTTGAAAGTGTGTACACTCCCGTGCCTCGGAAAACACGTAAAGACGTTGGCCCTGCGCCTGAACTCTTTCCAGTCGTGTCGGATTGCCGTCCCATCGGGTTATGAGAGTAAGGGAATAGAGAGTGCACCTGTGTTTACGCACATACTTGTGCACTATAATATGTCCTGCGCAGTTGGCTAATCTCTCTTGAGAATGGCCGCCGTGCCCGAAATCTGTCTGGAGGACTATTATTACCAGGAAAAAAGTGTGATTGTATTTTTTTTTGTCTTCGAAAGAAAACTTTATTATAACTTGTAAATTATATTTAATTTAAAGCAAATAAATATTAAATCATTCCCGCCTAGACTGTTTGGAGAGTATGTAAGTATGAGTATGAGTTTTAAATTTATAATATACATTAAAAAGTGTTAGAATTAATTGGAAATCGTTGTTGTCTAACGACCAGGTATTGAATATTCATTATTTTTACAAGAAAAAATTGGTTTTATTTGAGTAATTAAAGTTTTATTATTGTAGAAATTACTTAAGTGTAAGTAAGTAATTCTACCAAATCTATAAAAAATATTTATTTTCTAATACTGATATTCGATATGCGTGTACACAAATTATTATTTATACATATATTTTTTTATATAGCAATACTAGCGATCGAATGGGTTATTCGATGATAAGTGGTCACTGTCACATAGGTAGCCACTTTTACAGTGTGTTCCTATGGACATGGAAGTGGCTACCCAGGCTTTTGATAGCACTGGCCTTATTACGTCATTCAGATTTTCACGGATGTCAGACCGTTGATCAGACGATTGACAAGAATGTTGTAACGAATGTGCATTAATTAAGCAGGCTACAATTCGTCGTTGTGAATAGCCTGCATCAAAGATGCAACGCTCTTGTGCCGCTTTTTTAATGCTACCAATTATATTTGGATCCATCGTGGCTTTACAGTCAAGTCTATGTCGCGAACCACGGAATCTAAACCGTCCCTCCACTATAATTATTTGGTAAATACAAATTAAGTATATGAGAATTAAGTAGCTATCTCGGTAATTAAAAAAATAACAAACTGATAGACTGACTTGTGGTAATAAGCGTTAAAATTTCAGATAACCGAACATTTAAAATTCGAGTAAACTGGGGTATTATTATGAACAAGGAATTCCGGAGCGCGCTTGAAAGTAGTATTAAGTTTTTACTCGCTATATTTACTTCAACAACGATTAATGCTGGAAAATATCTTTAGTTACTCAGGCTTAAGCCACTGAAACGGAGGAAGTTGTGAAGTACAGCTTAAATAGTAAATAGCGATCTCTGAAACTTTTTGTATATTTCACAGTAATAATGTTCATTTTAAGTGAAATCTTAACAATATTTTGAGTAAGGTATTTTCGTTGTAATTGAATAATTGTAATTACTGCATCATGAATAATTTAAAACCGATTTAATTTGTTACATCTGCAGGGCGCCACACGAAGGAGCCTTTTTATTTAAAAAAAACGTAATTGGTTTTAAATTTATCAGTGATATGTTAATAATGAAGAAAGAAAATATACCATAAAATATATTCCAACTACTTTATTGTAATATAAAGTAATTTGAATGACACAAACTCAAACTTAGTTATTTCTCATTCTTTTTTTAAAATAAATATTATATTTAAAAGCTTTTTCAATCACTCAAAACCAAGGTAAAGTAACATTTTCTTTGCTCGTATATTTAAGCTTGCGTCCGTTATTTATTTTTTACAGAAAAATTGAAATTTAGTGACATATCTTAGATCAAGCTTAGATCCAATGATTAGTGCATTGACATTATACTCGTTATTTGTGTATCCTTTTTGAGAATGTGTTTGGAAAGACGTCACCACTCAGCTCTAGTACGACATATCCCAAAAAAAGACTTGTTTTCAAATTATCTTTGCAAATTTTAACGATCTATAAGACATTTTTTGCTATTTCGAAAACATATTTTATTGGCAATTATTATCAATTCAGATATGTTAAAACACCCATATTATACCCCGCTCTCCCGACCGTTCTATATCACGGTGAACCCCATAACTTTCATGCGTCGCTCGTTTGTTTTCTCCTAGTATATTTTTCAGAGTATTGATGACCAGTTTTTTGCGAGGTGTGGGTCTCGGTATGTCCGCAATTTATTTTATTTTACGAGAGCAACTCCCGATAAGTGGCGGCCGACGTGACGGGATTGGTTGATGCTTGAGTCAAACAAGTGTTTTCCATGAAGGATAGAATGTTATATTAAATGAGATATTTAAAATTGTAGACTTATATATTTTTTTATAACTATTATCGACACCATTTTTATGTAAAATTAAAGAACTATTTATTTAAAGTAGTAAAGTAACAGCCTGTGAATATTCCACAGTAGCCTCCTCTCCTTTTTTTTTGAGGAGAAAGTTTAGAGCTTATTCCACCACGCTGCTCCAAAGCGGGTTGGTGGAATACACATGTGACAGAATTTAAATGAAATAAGACACATGCAGGTTTCCTCACGATGTTTTCCTTCGCCGCCAAGTAGGATTTGAATTATAAATACAAATTAAGCACATGAAAATTCAGTGGGTTTGAACCCACGATCATCGGTTGAGATTTACGCGTTCTTACCACTGGCTCATCTTGGCTTAAAGTTTATTTAAAGTAGTACTTCCAAATACATACATCGTGAATTAAAACCTTCTAACCAAACTGAATAAAAGTAATTAGATGCGAAAAAAAAAATTCTAGCTAAGAAAATACTTTAATTTAGTTGAAATTATACAGCAAACGCTAAAGCTAGTTGTGTTTTGCATGTGTCTGAAACCAGAAGGAAAAGAATTACTCGTATTTAACTTATATATAAAATATCAAGGACCCAGTTAGATAAGCGATTATTTAAACTAATACTTTGTTCGTAAACGGTGAGATGTAACATAAACTGATTGCTCTTGGGAGTCATTGAGATAAGAAACAGTATTTTGTTATCGTTCTAAACCATTCGATGTTACTTTTATGTTATACTATATTTTTAACGTGACCTCGATTCTAGTATTAGTCCTTTTAGACAGAGTGTGTTATATATCTGTTTGTTATTGTGATGTATAACGTAATGATACTTTTAATCTTTTATATGAAACATAATAAACTGCTAATCGCGTTGGTCTACTAACATATATATATGTATACAACGTTATAATGTTTAATGTCACTTGGCCTTCTTCAAAATC
Source organism: Nymphalis polychloros (assembly GCA_905220585.2). Lineage (NCBI taxonomy): Eukaryota > Metazoa > Arthropoda > Insecta > Lepidoptera > Nymphalidae > Nymphalis > Nymphalis polychloros. Next base: position 11,908,990 of record HG992245.1, read on the forward strand.
GAAAATGTTTGTAGGAGTATCTTTATTCTTTACTTCCATAATTACGAAGCAGTTTTAACTGCTTCGTTTTATCTATAAAAATCTTACGTTGTTCCGATACTGCGTCAAAGGAGTAAATAAATAATCATACTTTTAAATAATAAAATGTTTGTAGGATGCTGCCGTTCTTGATACTTTAATATTTTTCACCCAAACAACCTTTCGTTGATAAAGTTAATTCATTCACAAACGTCGCTATATGCTTCGTAGCGATAATAGTTTTTGCTCAAAACTGAGCCTTGTGGTATTCAATTCAGCTGGGAATTCGGTATAGCGTCGTTCAGGGCGATTAGGCCAAATGGAAAAAGTTGTCGTCTTATATAATGGCACCATTTTTTCTTCCTCGCGTGTAGGATATTCGTTACGTGCAAGGGGCCTCATACGCAATAGCTTGTAACCATGTTTATTTAAATTTTTATAACTTTTTTACGATATGATCCTTTATAACGGTAATATGAAATTGAATTCCCATAAAATTGGATAATAAATTAATATATATGGATAACTAATTTATTTATTTTATTTATACTCTTTATTGTACATGATATTATAGAAATTGAAATATAATTAATAAGGATATACATATACATATAAACATGAGTAGCAGTACAAAAGGTATATTATAACTTAGTAGCGATTTCCTTAAACTTGCGTAAGATTGTTTCAAAAGTAAAGTCTAAGAAAGGAGATCTGCGGATAAATTGTCTTCTATATATTACACTAGCATATATGTAGCCGAGATGGTTCAGTAGTTAGAACACGTGACCCTAAACGGTGATTACGGGTTCCATGGGTTGGGCAAGCATTGAAATTTCACTTGCTTAATTTGTTTTTAATATATTAATATTGAAATCTATAAATATTGAAATCTTTCTTAGATATACCTATAATTTAAATGTAGATTGATTTGAAACTAATCAAAAAATTACAAAGTACTGTTTTTAAAAATACAAAGGATATTGATAAGCCATGTCTATAAGACATATGCTAGATGAGGCCTTGTCGATCAATCTATACTAATATTATAAAGAGGAAAGATTTGACTTTTTGTTTGTTTGTTACGATTTAGCTCAAAAGCAACTCGACTTTAAAATTTCTTATTGAGTAACATAGGTTATATTTTATTATCAAAAAAAATTAGCCATTTACTTAACATGGAACAATGTAACCCAAGGTATCAAAATGCTACCTACAAAAGTCATTATTTTGCGTGCGCTGCGAAAACTGTTGATGATAAATAAAATAGTGTTCTATACATTAATAGTACTTATAATTGCGCATAAAAAAGTCCGCAATTATGTATGCCTAACTATTATAGTTAAGCCACAATAACAGTTTTTGTTCAAATTATTAAGCTTAAATACGGGTGGAATCGAATAGAGATGATATTGATATCATGATATTAATCCTTATCCATTTAAATGGTTTGATAATTAAGGTTGATTATGTACATATAAATTCCACATTAAATTATGTAGATCGGACTTTTCGTTTAGAAGTTATGATGGGTATAAAAATTCTCTAAATAAGAAAATTGTCGCGGATTGAACAAAGTGCAACTGTTCTGCATATTTACTCTATTAACAAATGCTAATTTACGTATCCTTATCGTATCCTTATATTCAATTCTTTATAGTAACGGACTTTTTAAAGTTCAATAAATGGTTTTTTAATTTGAATAAACATATTGAAATCAAAATTTACGTATTTGCGTTAAATAATAGTTTTTAAATTTTCGCGAACGAAGTCGCGGGCGAAGTGCTAGTTCTTTATAATGTTATAACAGCCTTTTACCTACTCTCCGTTCGTAAATAAAAACAAAGAGTTGTATGAGCTAGATGACTTAACAGTATAAATAATACGCAACCATGAGCCTGAAAATAAATCAAAATATATACAAGTGTAAGATTACAAGTACTTTTGAGTCGTTTATTTAATAAGTAATTTATCACAAAATACATATGGGACAAAAGCGATAAAGTGACCTGAGAAACATGCTCGGCCTAGTTCAGGCACTTGTATCCATTGAATAAGCACGTAATTGTAATATATCTATAAGCACACTAAATGTATATGATTGTCCGATAAATAAATAAACTAAAAAAGACGGACAGCATAATACCAGCCATTATCAGGAAGTTCAGACCGTTGTGGGCAAATAAAACATAGCAGAATTAAATAATGTAAATCTACCACTGACTCGTAATGGCTCAGAGACTAACAAGAACAACCGACAAAAACTCAGTTTCTACAAATTATATATCATTTAATTTAATTAATCGTGCACAGAATTCAACTAATAAAAAATCTGCTCTTTTCCGTCATCTAAAAAACATGATTGATATTGATTTTAATAAAATATTTAAATTGATTAATTGATAAAGTTAAAAATACCTGCGGAATTTTGTTACAGAAACGAATAGATTTACCGGGAGGGATGTATGGGTTTTGCAGAATCGGAAATATCAATCAATCAGTAAATCGTTTGTTGCATTTGCAGTTGCTTTATACATAGGAAATATTCATGATTTTATTGTTTTGATGCAAATCGAGGTGAAATGACGTGTCTTTATATGTAGTCCGGCAACTACATGACTGAAAATAATACTTTGTATTTTTTTGGTGTTCTTAATTTTGTAGCATTAAACTAAATATAATAAAACGATAACAAGAATTTTTTTTTTATGAAATAGCGAACGGTTATTTTTTTCGTTTAGATTATTTAGGCGGGCCCTGATGGTAACTGGTCACCTTCGCTCAAAGATATTGACATTTTATGAACTATTAACCGTCCCTTAGATCGCCATTGTGCACTAAGCTCGGGAACTAAGGTCTCGCAGCTCTCGTGCCTGTAGTTTAACTGGCTCACTCACCTTTCAAACCGGAGCACAACAATATTAAGCTGCTGTTATCGGGTTTGAATATCTGATGAGTGGTTGTACCTACCTAGACGAGCTTGCACAAAGTCCTACCACCAAGTAAATAAGCCTGATATGGTCAACACTAGCCATAGACATTGGCGTTGTACATCTCACGTCGCCAATGCGCTACTAAGCTTAGGAACTAATACGTTACGTCCTGTTTGCCTGTCGTTACGCTTATTCATCTTTCAATGTGGAACAGAACAATACTTTTTTTTTATTTCATAGGAAGGCGGACGAGTATATGGGCCACCTGATAATAAGTGGTCACCAACGCCCATAGACATTGGCATTGAAAGAGATGTTAACCATCGCTTATATCGCCAATGCGCCACCAACCTTGAGAACTAAGATGTTACGTCCCTTGTGCCTGAAATTACACTGGCTCACTCACCCTTCAAACTGGAATATAACTATAATATATGGTGAGTGGGTGGTACCTACCCAGACGAGCTTGCACAAAGCCCTACCACCAAGTAAAATTACTAAATATTGTTGTTTAGCGACAGAATATGAATTAAGAAATGTTATAAGATTTATATTCAAGTATTATCTTGTTTTCGTAAATATTTCCATTATTTTTTCAATGTCAAATTTGGTTTCTAATCTAGTATCGTATATATCTGTAATAGGACGGCAGACACCCTTCATTGCCCTCTCTACTCAGGGCCTCATTACAAATTCAAGAGCTATTTAGTCATTACCACGTAACACCTGTTGTCGCCTTTTGTTGTATCTAAAGTCTCGCCCACATAGGAACTTAACATAAATACTCGTGTCAGTTACGATCATTACGCTGTTGTAATCTAATGCTAATTAATATTTAGATGTACATGGAAACGTAAATAAGTTTCGTTTATGTATTTTGAAAATGATCTCTTGTTAAGTTATTATACAATTGAAATATTCGCTTTACTTATATAAACATTTTCAATTCTTAAGAGTTTAATCTTAATAACGATTGTTAGAAATTATTGTTACGTCTTCAATTGTCTTGAATTGTCATACAGGATAATAATTTTCAATACAAAAATGGTAAAAATAAAATATAAGCGATTATGGGTTGTTCAAGTCATCTGAGTTATTTTAACCAATATTGTTGAAACTTGTTTTATTATTTATCGTTATGACCTAAGATTTGATTTTGTTAGGTAAATGGTAAGTTGATGAGAAAGTCTTGAGAAGACTTACGCGTCGATTCGAATCTCGAGCAGCTATGTGAAATCCAAAATGTCGAATGGCTATTGCCGGTTTATAAAACATTTTATAAACCCACCTATTTTTGGTGTGAAACATCTATTGTTGCGCCTTGGGGGTTACATCGACGCATATTCGTGACGGCAACGGCACGACACTCATATGACGTCAAGCGCTCTTCGCCACCTCTGTCTACTCCCTTGTGTGTGCGTGGCACGTATACTTACATACTTTGCTGTCACATGTTACTATGATATATATATTTTTTATTAAATAGAACAAAAGTTTTTATTTATATTAAAACTTTATTATCATTTTTAAAGAGTTTTTATATCTTCTTTGTATTTATTCAAATAAACAAAATACGAAAGAATTGTAATTGGTACTTTTGGAATATTGTGACCAAGTTTAATAAAATACCTTTCCGAGATTTGTATAAAAACTTCCTCTTTATGTAACATACATTCACAGCACCTGCCTTGTTTGTTACATTGAACTTTACCCTATTCGAGTGTTCGCGTCGAGAAACGGCAGTTTCAAATGGAAATTGCTGATTTTTTCATATAACAAGGCATCTACAACCATCTACAGGTGTTATAATGCGCCACTACACGGAAAACTCGAGCGGAATGGTGGATTAAATGCAAAAAACCGCCACATACTTGCGGAAGAATATACTCGTATTTTTATAGGAATTTCGACTTTATTCCATGAATGTAGTAAAAAATAATTTTACGTTGCCGCTTCGACGTAATGTGAGATTTTATCACATCTTTGGTTTTACGACGCCCTCCATGCTACTGTTTAGTAGCTTTTAGTCTTGTTTACAATATGTAACAATGAATAAATTTTATTTACAATAACAATCAATAATAGAACACATTTCATACGAAGGCCTTATATTTTCTATTTAATTCTCTTTCCATGTAATTTAACGATCATATTTTACGAGAAAAACTTATTTCATTCCTAAACTCGGATGTTGGAATTTTTCATGTGCAAATAGATTTGATAAAAGCGAGTATATATTATGCAAATGATGACTACATCATTTCGGTCTCATAGCCGTATGTTAAATGCATTTTGTGACGTCGTTTGCTGTTGAATATCCTTTTCTATAGCATCCGCGCTTGTATTGCGGTCGCTAGCTTACCGACTCGCTTTCCAACGTCAATCTTTTGAAACGAGATTCTGTTTGACTTAAAGTAAGGAGTTGCCAGTCTTTGCAGTATTTACGGATAAGCGCATGCCGTGTAAGAGAATTGAAATTATTTTAAAAGTTGCAAATACTTTATATTTCTGCATTGAATATTAAATGTAAAGAAACATAATCATATGTGGTTTATTTTTATGTGTATTTGGTAATTTCGTTTAGAAAAGCAAGTAAATTGATCACTTGATCTTTTCTTCTTCAATAAAGACATAGGTAGTGCCGAAATCTACTCGTGCGGTGTTATGTTCCTAATGATCAGAGCAAAGCAATTACTTCCTAATGAAGTGTTCTGATCTAATCAAAATTTAAAATTTATATTTACCAATGATTCGGAAAGAAACAGCGTAGGTCTGAGAAGAACCGGCGAAAGAAACTCAGTGTTTTTTTAAATTATTTTATGTTTACTGTGATGTTATTTACTTGTTACATGATCTGGAGGCGACTGTTTCATTCTCAAAGCGTGCTATATCATCTTTAAAGTCGTTAATTGAAAAAGCTTGAATTGAATTGATCCTGTTGTATAAGCGTATACATTATCCCACAAAGAATTACTTTCCTTATGTAGTCAGGTAACAGGAAGAATATGTATGTTATTTTTATTATTTTTACGAACACACATTACATTATCAAATATGTATTAAGAAGTTAACGTTTATATATTTATTTATTTAAATTTTCTTCTCAGTGAAACTTTATATAGTTATTACAGTCAAAGTATACGGGCGGTGAAGACCACTTACCAGGTTAGATTAATATTTTTCGTTGTTAAAGGTTGTAGGATAATAAGAATACAAAATTACACATAACTCAAACTTACTACAAAATATTAAATTTACTAACAACGTAGGTACTTCAAACATCACTTCAAAGTAAATACTCACTGCAACAATACTTACCTATCTTATATACAGTACTAGGAGAACATAAAAAGCAAGTGGTGAATGGACGTTCGACGTGTCATTATCCAAGTTATCTTGTTAGTGTCTATAAACAAATGGTTTCCAACTAACAAGCGAGAATTTTTCACAGCGAAAGAGCATTTTATCCTGACAACATATTTTGATAAATTTATAACAATTTATTATCCGTTGAACCAGTACTCTCTATGGAGACCGCTCGCGTGGAATGATTTGATATGCAAGGAAGTGTATATTTCAGAATGTGGCTTCTTTATATTACTTATACACATAAATAGTAAAACACTTCTCGGGGTCGTGTTTAACTTAAGCAAAAGCTGCACAAAGACTATAAATTTAATATTTATTATTTAATAGCTGTCATATGTCGTGAAACTTATATTTGAACTAATACATGCTATCATAATCATTCTTGTAATAAATTCTCTTGTGATTGTTTTTGCTTTTGAGAGAACTATTTATAATTTTGATCAGCGAAAATATTTATATTGTTATTTAATTCATTTTCCTCTCTCATATTCTGATAAGGCTGCTAAACTCCTAAAACTGGCAGAGATCAAGCGCAGGCTTTAAGATTAGTCAAGGGAGTGTAATAGTTGCGAATTTCTTATTCCATGCCGCTAATGAGATTTTCTTGACAGAAAAACTTAACAGCTTTGAACCCATGGCCTGCAGTCTGATACGAGTATGCTAGGCACTATCCCAACGAGGAAGTTACATAAACATGACACAATAAGGTTATAAAGAGGTAAGTTTTGTCTTTTTTAGACAAAAGTTACCATTAATATGGGTCGGTAACTTTCATTTTATGATTAACTATTATAGTTCCAAATGCGACTTTGCCCGTATGTAATGGAAGTGTTAGGTACCCAATGTTCGTTTTTGTACTGCTGACAACGTCTATGCAAAAGAGAGTCACCTGCCTTCCCAGCAGATATAAAAATAATATATAATGTTTATAAATTATATGTTTTGTGAAAAATATTGAGAGGGGTAAAATTCAGAACGAATGTGGCAACGTAAATACTGAGATTATAGTCATTATTAATTATGAAACAACTTATTAACAACTTATTTATTTTTATGTCGCTTTTTATTTTTATTTTCATACGGCGTTCTCGCATTTTATTTAGAAGTGGTTTAGATTTAGATTTCAAATTTCACTTTTTTAGTGGATGTCCGAAGGAAATGGCCATTAGCCATCAAATCGCCTCATGTCCTACAATAATTAATTTAAGCATTTTCAGTAAAAAAAAAATCATGTATGTTCAATAAAGTATAAAGAAATAATATTTAATGATGATTACTTAAGTCTGGTAATACAATATTTTTAGCTACTTTGATACAAAGAGCTAATTATAATCACTTTAATTAATTAGAAATGAAACAGATTACATAAATCTTTCTGTGGCTTTGAATTTTAAAATAAGAAAGGACGTTAATTTTTAATATACTTTAAATAAATAAAGATAAATATGAGTTAAAAAAAGATTAATTTAGAGGGAAATAGTACGTCTTTTAAATTTATAATATAGCGCAATGGTTGACTTGCCGCACAGCGATTTAAAAGTCACAGGTTTGATCCTGAGCCTTGCTGTTGTGACAAGTCTATTTATTACATAGGAGCCCGTACCTCCCATCAATAACAAATGTTTTAACAAAGGAATACTTACAGTTGCCTCGCATAATGCTTTCAACAATATAACTTATATTCGAATAATAAGATAAAATAACTTTGATAATACCGACAAGCACAAGAAGGAAATGTAAACTTATAAAATCAAGTTTCCAACTTTGCAATGTCAATATATCCTTCCTTGGGTAAGGTATTCGTTACTATAATAATATTCCTTGTGTATTTATAACTTATAATTTTATATCTTTAAATGAAACATTAATTACTCTTTCTATTCAAAATAAGAATATACAATTGATTTGATGAATTGATAATAAAGCTTGGAGAAGTTTTCTTTCTCATAATATTATACTCACTCACTACTGAGTTTCCCTCTTTTTTGCGATAGGATCTAATTAAGGTAAGTGTTAGTTAGTTGGGTAACTCTTCTATCTATAAAAACACATTCCTTTTTGGATTACTCACATATAAAAATCCTTAATCCAGTACCTTTTTATTTTTTGTTTTAACATTACAAAACTTATTTAAGACTAGCTGTGCCTTCACCAGCTAGCGGCTTCACCATCACGTATAAATAATTAATAAAAATATAATAAATTATATTATTACTTTAATAACACACACACACCCATACACACACACACACGCACAAACACACACACGCATATATGGCTACTGGTAAAGAAATACGTAATTAACGATTTGAAATTAATTTTCATAAGATACCGTAGGGTTTACCGATCTTATATATAGCCTAACATTTGCGCCATCACATGTTCTTTGTGTGTACCAATTTTCATCAAGATTGGTCAAGCCGTCCTTGACTTATAAGAAGACATACAGACAGACAGACAGACAAAAATGAAAAAATAGTAAAATGTGAATCACTGCATCATAAAACGATTACTTATCACAAAATTAGGTAAAAAAAAAATTCAGACAGAGCCAATAGATTATATAGTAGTATAGATTTGAATAAAAAAAATTAGCCTACAAAGCATTTCCCTAAAGAGTTAAATTTAAAATCCTGTAATACTGGTTTCTTTATTCAAAATTTAGGGTATTGGGTTAGATATTGGGTATTACTTTTCCGAACCGGTGGTAGTTTCTAAATTGACTATCGATATGAAAGTGTCACTTCAATATTTAATAAAGTATTTTGAATTTTGAATTTTTGAATTTTGAAAAATAAATCTCTTTTATAAAATCTTAAAAATGTTTATTCAAAAACAATACCTTTAATGTTTCTTAATATCTGGAAATAAAAGCCTATTCGTAATACGAATTCTCATTACACGACGTCTCTACGACTTTAAAACTACGATACTTCTATATTAATTTTCACTTCGCTTTTTCTTTTGGGGGTGAAATTTAAAAAAAACCGGTCAAGTGCGAGTCGGACTCGTTTTCGTATTAGGTTGGAAAATTATAATCAAATATATTAATTAATGTTTTCCTCAAGGAGGAATATTACGTTAAAAAATATGAAGAATAAATTAAAAATAAATGAGGTAAGAAGATGGAAAGCTTAGATCGTATTTCACCACGTTGCTTCCATGCGGATTGGTGGTTTCAGGTGCCGTGGCGTCTCGGGCGGAGACTATTAGTACTATATGTACTAAGTATTTGTCAAAAAACAAATACATAATAGTGAAAAAAAAAATTTGCAATCAAAATGTATTTAATTAATAGTATTACTATTAGTATATGTGGTATAACGACTGCCTCGTTGGTCTAGTGGCTAGTTATAAGGCCGCAGACTCGGTGGTCCTGGGTTCAATTCCCAGGTTGGGCCAATAAATATTTATTGGGTTTTTCTGTCAGAAAATTCTCAGTGGCAGCCCGGAGTCTGGAAGTTGGAAGTGTGTACACTCCCATGCCTCGGAAAGCACGTTAAGGTGTTGGTCCTGCGCCTGAACTCTTTCCGGTCGTGTCGGATTGCCGTCCCATCGGATTATGAGAGCTAAGGAAAAGAGAGTGCACCTGTGTTTGCGCACACACTTGTGCACTATAATATCTGCTGCGCAGTTGGCTAATCTCTTGAGATTGGCCGCCGTGGCCGAAATCGGTCTGGAGAACCTTATATTAGTATTTATAGTCCATGTGAACTATGTTGAAAGCTGTCTCACACATGATGCTTGATGAGGCTTTACGCAAACCAGGCGCTAAATTCTATCGAATCGAAACATAATCGTTGACGGTTAGATTTTTCCCTATTCTACTAATACAACGATCCAGTTGCGATTCGATTTGTCCTTGATGGAACGTCAAAAGTTAACAATTACGTTCGTCTTTGACATGGTTTTTTGGATTTGTATATGTTGACATCATATACAAATCCAAAATTCGGTTTTATGCGGATATTCGAAGCTGGATCGAAATCGAATATATAATCTTAATAAAAGTTTTACATAAGTGGAATTGGCTTCCAGTCTAAGTAGGTGGTACATCATATGCTTTGTTTTATGCTTGTGCTTCAGTTAATCTGCCACCTAACGGTTATGTTTCCTTTTAAAGATTGATTAAGTCAGAGTAATAATAGAAGGAAGGGATATGATTGTGGTTGGCGGCGCAATGACTAGTTAATATTAAAATAATTAATATTATTATACATTGCAAGTGTTTATGAGCGCTTGTGGTCAATCGTCAGTCGCACCTTTGTTCCGCGATAAATTAAAATTATTGTTGTTTTTTTCTTTTGAAGAATTCTTTAAGAAACAGTATAAAACAAAAGTGCAGTAAAAGTTCGGATAATCTTAAGTTCTTAATTGTTTGTTAAAGCTAAATATTCTTCCTGCATTTTATAAATTCACTATTTTCTAGAAGATACTCATTAAAAAGTTACTTGTTAAGTATCCTTAAAATTTTAAGAATTCTACTTTCGTAAGTTTTTCATATTTATAAAGTATTATTACAACATAAATGATTAAAACAGAGATATATAATAAAAGTTTTTTGAAAGTCCAGTGACTACTGTTTAAGTAGGATTTAGAATATGTGACGTCATATCGTCAGTTATCTCTGCATTTGAAATTACTACGAGTAGTAACGAGACGTGGAATTTTATTTTTTTAATGATTGTGTAATTTACGCTGAATTAGAACTAAAGTGATGATGAATTAGCTGAGAACTTTTAATAAAATATGCGTCATTATCATCATGCATCTTGAAAACTTGTAATGTTAAGTTTCATAGTGCGCATTACAAAACCTTTGGGCATATTTTCTGGACATGTTTCACGAGGTTATGAATATTTATGCTTCTTTGTCTCAGGGACTGGCATAATAATCTTTTCTTTGTGTGAAAATGTTAAGTGAATCTTAAATGTAATATCATAATGAAATTCTATTTAATGATAAATGTATGGTTAACCTCACAAACTATTTCGTCAATAACAATTTGTAAGTACTTAATTTGGTCTTTCTAACCAATTAAGTTGCTTATGTTAGAAGAAAAATGTAACTTTGCTATTATATGGATCATTAATATGGTGGTCACCGTAACTCATAGACGTTGCAACAAATATTAACCATCGAATTACGTCGTCAATGCGCCGATATATAACGTAAGGTTTTATGTTCCTCGTGTCCGTCACTCACCCTTCAACCCGTGTCGTGTCAGCCCTTGGGTATTACCACATCTAGGCTTGCAAAAATCCCTACAACCAAGTAACTGCATTTACCTTCGCCGATTTTAACAAGCAGCAAAAAAAAAACAAGAGACATAATTCCTAAGACAAAATTGTTATTACAATTTCAAGAAGCGTTAACTATTAGGAAATATAATAGAAACTTTTAAATAAAATCAAGAATTTGTTCAGTTATCTCAGTGTACAAAAGAATTAGTAAAGTCCGGTCTAAAAGCTACTAACATGTCAGAAACACTGAAGTGGAGCAAACCAAGTCCATACAATCCTCTTACTGGCCGATATGTCGCCTTTAAAAGAAAATTGTGGTCAAGAGAAACCCCGTCTCCTGAAATTGAATCTCGCTTCTGCAGATGATCGAATTAAAGTCAACTAAGCGCTTGTTGCGGTGTTTGAAACAGTTTCGTTTTAGTACTATTTCTATGTACATTCGATTGAATTACTCGTTTTCCATGTTTTGTTTTAACTTGTTTGATGAAAGGAGTATTTCTTGGTTTTAACGGTTTACCAATACAGTACATAGTACATAGTTGCATAATAAATAACATCCAGATAAAGTAAGTTTTGTAGTAACATCAAAAATAAATACATTCAAGTGACAGTATGAAGCTCTGTGGTTTCGGAAGGGTTACTGGGAGCCTGAAAAAACCTTTGTAAGGAAAAACGGACTCAAAAATGTCGTAAAATTCTGACATTTTATTCCTGCAGATTGCAGACTGAATAAGTTATTGGTATTTGGTTAAATAGTAATTGGTAAATTGCTGATTTTTTGTTTCTCTTTGATTGTTATAAGAAAGGGAAATTAGAAATTAATTTAAGCAAGTACACGGATGCTCAGGTCGTGGAGATATGACAGTACATAAATATTTTTTTTTAAAAAGCTTTTGCTGTAATTAAGGTATTCCTGCTATTTGGCCGATTTAAAAAAAAGTTTGTTTTAATACTTACTACGTTAAACGAGTTTTAGAAATGTGTCAGTATTCGGTTTGTTAAAGGGATTTGGCTCTGTTAAAGTAAGCTAATTAATGCCATAAGGCTGTAAGCCAAATTAATGTATTTTAAAAATATTTTTAAATTTTGTTTTATTTTTATGAATGTTTGTTTATTTAAACCATTTTGCAAAATTAAAGCTTAATTTATATACTTCTTGTTTTATCTGCAGTAATAGTATATATAATTTATTATTTAAATTAAGATTAATATTAGCGGAAAGATTTATAAATTTTCAGTATTATACACTGATAACTTTCGCTATATCGGTAAGGCGTGTATGCTTTCATGTTATTGTATATCTGTGCTGTGTGTATGTATTATGATTATGACAATGATATTAGTAATATTTAAATAAGGTTTATTTATATAAGGATTAATAAATAAATTCTTGTTTGCTACCGAAATCATTACTTTGTAGCTGTTAATATTAGTACTATTTCTGTGGTCTGGTGCTAAAATTACCAATATCAACTGCTTACTTTCAGTAATCAGAATACAAACAATGAACAGATGTTGGTTGTTTCATATAACATATGCCTTTTTGTGTAATATTATTGGTATTAGTAATGTTAACCATATGCCGTTTTAGCACGAAATCATTTATTTAATTTTTTTAATTTGGAAAATGTCTTTTGAATTTTGTTTATACTTAGGTCTTTTTAGTACTAGGCCAGAGCTATCATCGATTATTGATATTATTAATATTGACGACTTCAAACAGAGATCGGGAGTAGTTCACAAGATGTGGTGAAGTATAAGTCCTAAGAGCAGCTCAACTAAATACAAATACATATTAGCAAACGTATAACTGGATTCCTTTGTTGCGAACGTAAATAACATTTCTATGTAAATACGATATGTTTAATGCGGTGACATAGTCTTATAACCAATTCGATCGCATTGATCAGTATGCATGAGTAATAAGCAGGAAACATATGTAAATAATATCAATTATATATGGACCAAATACCTTACCCGCTTCACTAAGTGTATAATATAAATCATTATATATAATTATCGATCGCTTCTAACAGGAATTAATTAACTCTTTTATAATATAAACACTCTAAGCTTTAAACATAAATTCTAAGGTATTAAGAATCCTAAATAATATTATAAATATCATACTGTATTTGTGTGTGTGTTACACTTTCACGTATAAACTCAACCAATCATTGTATAATTTTGCATGCAGGGGGGGGAGATTACCTTCGGGCTCTGAGGAAAGCTCCGCCGAGTCACGAGAGGAGCACAGCACGGGAGGGGCCGAGGATGCGTTATATCAACACGATCCCGCAGCCTTTCCGATCTGTGCCGAGGACGGCCATGGCAGTGGTTTAATTGGGTAAGAATCATAACCCGGTTCCCTGGTTTTCCCTGAAAGTTAACACTGCGTGAATAAAAAGGGTACAGAAAAGCCTGAAGCCTGGCCAAGCCTGGGTCAATAAAGATTGAAGTCTCGGGCGGAAACAAGTACATGTATAACTTTAAAGCTGCCCGTTCAATTAACAGAATTATGAAATGTTAGTCCCAAAGATTGGTAACAGTGCCAATTTTATGGTCGTTACTGACCACTAATCATCACATCGCCCATTTACAGTCTGCCTAACTTCTATTTACTTATTTCAACGAAATAGAAAGCAGATCCTATAAAGCATATGAAAAATACTTTTAATATCTGTACGATATGTTCGTAATATTATCGAAACTATTGCGTTCAAAATCACGAGCTTGCTTACCAATCGTTTCATGTCAATGGATCAACCATTTTAAAACCAATTTATACATTAAAATCCCTCCAAATTTGATAACCATTTAAAGCTTAGTATTAATGTTATATGTTTTGCATATACGATATAATTTTCTGTATACCTACCTAATTTTATACCTGGCTTAGCAAACACACACATACAAATACATACTATGTATATATGCGTAGTTTAATTCAAATGAAAACTCTTACACAAAATTCAACACTATCTGTTCAGCCGTTTTATTTAGAAGGGGGTGTTAAATATATAATGCTTAATACACAACTTTTAATATTTCAAGATCTGTCATGCCGCTTAAACATGAAGCGGTAATGGAATATCGGCACAGTTCCATCCCACAGTTCGTGAATTATTACGTGATAAAAATACCCTATGACATTCTTCGAACCATCTCTCTTCCGACAAATCAAATCGGCTCTTTACTCTGTTACTACGTATATTTGAAATAACCAACAAACACAATTTCGCATTTATAATATGATGTTGTTACCCATGTTCATTTACCGTGGCCAGAAGGAATATTCATAATATTTTCAGACGTGTCCTATGAGCATTTGAATGAAGGTATAAAATTTTCGCTCCTTTGTCTCACAGAAGTTGCGTTTGAATTCTCTTTGTGTGAAAATGTTAGGTCCACTTCAATGAGAATATTAATTTAAGTTTAAGTAAATTAAGTTATTTTTCATTTCACGCTTGGGTTTGAAAAACACAATAGTTGGATAATTATATGAGATGTTTTTGGAAATGTCATAACAGTATCCACAGACGATCATGTTACGTGACCATTTTATGATACATGTACCTACATATGAATTTACTTTATATATATATATATATATATATATAATTACTCGATACATGTGTGTTATAACATTTTGATTGTGTTTGAGTTGTTAGATTGTTTAGATTGGACCTGGTAGTTGGTGCGATTGGGTATATTAATTAAAATAAATATTCTTATTTCACCCGTACGAAGTCGGGACGAGTAGCAAGATTTATGTAAACGAAGTAGAAATACTTATACTATACAATTGCATACTATCATAATAAAAAAAAAACTCACATAATTTTAAATAACAACATTTATGAAATGTAAATTATATACACATAATTTTCATACGGAATATATATTTTTCAATAAGTAAAATGTTTAGTTTTGTAATAAAAACGTTAGATTCATAATTTTAAATGTTATAGAGGATAATTGTTACAAAAATAAATATTTGTAGTTTTTGTATATTTATTAATAATATTTACTTGTTGTTTCTTGATTAAGTTTTATCAGCATTTAAAAGTTTGAACAGACGCAAACTCTTCTGCTGTTGCAGCGACCGAATCTGAAGTTAAGCGCCCGACACACGTTGCGACACAGAGTTGCTGTGCAGACCAGGTTGTTACGAGGAGCGTCCAGTAAAGCTCTAGTCGGGCTAATTATCTTTGGGAATGTGTCTACATTCTCAATAAATAGGATATCTGAAACATACAAAAAAATATATGTTGTATTAATTAATTCATTTAATTTATCTTTTTGACTTTTCTATTACAGAGTTTGAAGTTTAAAACGTAAAGAAAATAAAATTTAAACACGGTCAACATTTTAAGTAAGTAATTATTAGTTAATCTTACCAGGAGTTTCTGCCTCTTCACACGAGCCAATCTGCGACACCAGCAGAACTGCCAAGAGAGCGACTAGAAAAGGGAAGATTTTGATAGCCATGATGTTTTCTTTAGAATAGTTTTTCAACTGTACATTTTCAATATAAGGTTCAGTATTTATTTAAAAAAAAAATCAAGATAACGATAAGCGCTTAATCATTTTTTATTATTTAATCAATTTTTGTATTAATTGTCTGAAGGATTTACTGATTCTAAAAGTAATGATAATACTAAACAATAAATTTACTTTAACGATAAATGTAATTGTTATATAACTGTACGGCTTTCTTTTCGTTAAAATATCTCGTAATGAGTCTCATTCTCCAAGATAACAATTAACTCAACAGGTTACTTATAAAAAATGAATATGTATAGTTTTCATACTCGCAGCGTTATCCCAGAGTGGAATATCATACGAAATACTATGAAAATAACGAAATAATACTAATCTGTATCAATATCAGTAACTTGTCTATCTTGCCTAACCTTGAATGTTACTCAGTCTACATGTAAGGGCTGAATTCCAGTGGAGCTTTGAATCTAAAGCAACACTTAATTTTGCGATGGTTGTACATTTAAAGTTTTCCATAGTCAGATATTCATATTATTGGGTAGTTCTTTAAGCGAAATGAAATTACGAAAAATATCTTCTTATAATTTGACCTTTTTAATGCGTCGTGCAATTTTACGAACGATATATTTTGTAACGAAATAACAAATTCTAGATGGCTTTGTGCATGTCCGTCTGGGTAGGTAATACCCACTTATCAGATTTTTTACCACTTAAATAGCAAATACTTAGAATTACTGTATTCCAGTTTGAAGGGTGAGTAAGCCAGTGTAACTGTAGGCACAATGGACATAATACCTTTGTTCCCAAGGTTGGTGGTGCATTGGCGATGTAAAGAATAGTTAATATTTCTTACATCGCTTATGGGCGGTAGTGACCAATTAACATCAGGTTGCCCGTCCGCCTACCTATGACATAAAAACACAATATTTTACGAACTAAGTCATAACACCTTATCGATTCCAGGATTAACAATTTGATGAGTCGATTGGCGTGGTTGTTAAGACATTTGCCTTTCACGCCGCAGGTCGAGGCTTCGATTCCCACCCAGGACAGACATTTGTGTGGATGTACATGTCTGTTTGTGCTGAGTTTGTAGTTTATGTAAGTATATCAGTTGTCTGGTTACTAAATTATTAAAAAAAAACTAGTATATGTAGTATATCAGTTGTCTGGCTTCCAGAGTATTAGCTCTGCTTAGTTTGGGATCACATGGCCTTGTGTGAAAAATGTCCCAGAATATATTTATTTTATTAATATCGTACGATCACTATGGTTAATCAGTATTCGTAAAGGGAAAGTCCTGGGAATTACATTAAATTTAATGTTTAATTGTTTTGATAAAATAAGATAAACGATAATTTTTACAGCAGTCTTTATCATTGTAATGGACATACAGTGATAATAAAGTATCATTTAATGTTTACGTATTAATACGTTATCGTAGGAAGTATAGAAACGGTGTTGTGTTGTAACTAAGTATAGGGTTTTCCATTAAGGGCGCTTGATCGTGCAGAACTTCCATCGTAGCGTGTGCTGTGTGGCACGTAGCGCCGTCCTGTTGAAACCACATGTTGTCCAGATCCATATTCTCGATTTCAGGCCAAAAGAAGTTGGTTATCATCGACCGGTATCGCTCACCATTGACGGTGACGGCCACACCATTATCGTTTTCGAAAAAATACGGACCAATCACGCCTCCGGCCCAAAATCCGCACCAAACAGTCACTTTCTGCGGGTGCATTGCCACTTGGTGAACCTCGTGTGGATTGGTCTCGTCCCAAATACGGCAATTTTGCTTGTTGACATAGCCATTCATCCAAAAATGCGCCTCGTCGCTGAAGATGATTTTTTTGCCAAAATCGGCGTCAACTTCCAACTGCTCTAATGCCCAGTCAGCGAACACACGGCGCTGTCTATGGTCATTAACCTTGAGCTCTTGGGTCAGCTGGATCTTGTACGGGTGCAGGCTCAAGTCACAACGCAAAATTCGCCAAGTTGTCGTCTGCGAAAGGCCGAGTTCCTGTGCGCGACGCGGAATTGACTGCCGCGGGTTTTCGAGGACACTGTCGCGCACAGCGGCGATATTCTCGGCAGATCTCGCGTTACGTTGACGCACGGGAACCGGCTGATTGTTAACTGACCCGGTTGACTCGAATTTGTCCACCAATCGACGGATAGTCGACTCGGCAGGACGATCATCGCGACCGTAAAACGGGCGAAGTGCGCGGAACGTTGCTCGAACTGAAGACCCATTTTCATAAAACAATTTTATGATTTGCACGTGCTGCTCGACACTGTAACCTGCCATGGTGGTTTGGGAGGACGGAATGAATATAACACACTGCATTTGACAGCTGTCACTCAAACAACATGGCCGCAATCAGCTGTCAAAGTTCAAGCGTCCCTATTGGAAAACCCCTTATATGCGAGGAATATCATAAGATACCACCATTCCCTGGTGGTAACATACCTTACGGAAATTTAAGCTTTAAGTAAATCTTACTTATTTTATTTTATAGAGCATTTAATGACATTATATATGGAATACACTTTCTGCAAAATGGCTGCCGCGACTCCGCTGAAGGTGGTGTATCCTGGTAGACCAATTTTGGATGACTTTTTCGCTCAATCTCATGAAAAACGCGAGTTATGTTGGCCTGCAGCGCACCAATTGTCTGTGGTTGTCAGCATAGACTCGAGATTTCACGTAGCACCACAGAAAGTAATCGAGCTGTGTTAGATCACACCATGTCATCACCATGCGAGATGACGAAGCCCTCGAACTTCTTATCCAATAAATTTAATGATTCCTGTGCAGTATGACAAGTGGCACCGTCTTGTTGAAACCATATGTTCGTGAGGTCCATACCATTGATACTAGTTACATTAGCATTACATAGCATTGTTTGATATCGATCGCCATTGACAGTGAGCGCAGCTCCATAGGCATCTTCGAAGAAATAAGGGCCCATGATTAAGTTCGAGCGTCCCTATTGAAAAACCCTATATATCATTCATCCACGTAGAATTACTTCTGCGCTCTTTCCCGCTTCTTCGGAACGGTAATTAAAATAAGTATTATTAATGATCTTGGTGTATTAAAAGTTACCAGTGTGAGTTAATCTTGAAGATAACATAAATTTGAAATATTTTATACTATAAACAAAAGAAAAAAGTCTCCGTAAGCATTAAAAGTTAAACATTAATTGGTAATTTAATTGAAAAATAAGGTTTTACGTTACATTTCTAATGAACAAATTAAACGATACTTTACGAATCATTTTATTAATAATAAGGTATAATAATAATATGTTAAAATTATCTAATTAATGATGGAATTATGTTCATGGTTCATGCATTATCAGTAGCAGGAATTCTGTAAATTTTGAACGGCAACTATTTTACTAGTTTGACTCAATGATACTGGATATCGGGTCGTGGAACTTCGAAATTGTATAACATGTTAAAGTGAAACATTATATACATATATACCACTAATGGAAAAGTTTCCTTTGGTATAAACCCTGGGTGGAATTCCACCGACCGCTTATAATAAAATTGAGTTTTGCAATGTCGGTTACTATTTAGGAGTTGTGTTTGTAATGAGAGTAATAATAACAAATCATTTATTTGGAAAGCTTATCCCAGTCTTCAATTATTAGTCCTTCACAATCACTCAACGATTAACTTTTTTATTTATTGATATTAGGGAGCTCTCTTTGCTATCCACCGCATTTTCACATATATTTTACTCCGCTGCCGCCGCACGTTCAAGAACTTTCTTCAAGATGGCGCGAAACTATTGTCGTCGTTGATTGGTCAAACGATATCCCAATTAGTAATGAGGGAGTACGCGCCAATTCTCTCTAACTTAGAGATAATTGGCGTGTATTTCTTGTAATTGGTGTTGCATGTGTTATAAATTAAACAACCCCATATTTTTTAAATATATTTTCGTCTTAAATGCACAATATGAATGTTAACCAGTGCTTACATCGCCAATGCGCCGCCAACCTTGGGAACTAAGATGTTATATCCCTTGTGCCTGTAATTACACTGGCTCACTCACCCTTCAAACCGGAACACAACAATATAAAGTACTGTTGTTTTGCGGTAGAATATCTGATGAGTATAGAACCTACTCAGACGAGCTTGCACAAAGCTCTACCACCGAGTGAAACTCTATGTCCTTCTCTGTACCCCTGACAACGTGTGTTGCAAAATTTAATGATGATGGGTTGAATATGAAGACGTGAACGCAAACAAACTCACTTTCGCATTTGTAGATGTTTTTTTTAATATTATAAGTTATAATACAATACATAAAAAAAGTTAGCTTACTACCTATATTACAAGGAGTAGATCTTTTTTGATATTTCCACTTTTGTACACTTTTTTTTAAGCTTCACACTCTTAACAAAATGAATGTGAGTCAAAAAATATTATTATTAATATTATAATAATATTTTTTGACTTTAATGCTTTCTTTTGATTCGGTTGGCTTATAAAGTTTATTTTGTCTTTATAAAAAAATAGTGTGCGGTAAAAGTTACTTTACATTTTAAGCGTAAATTAAATCTTGCTTTAACTTTAACGTAATAAACGGTCGGTTTTGGACTGTTACTGGTTTCGGCCTGGGAGAAGGAGATCTTCTCATGTCATGTCACAGAAACAATATAAAAGACCGGAGTCTCGGTTATGCTGATGATGATGATTTGAAATACTTGGAATAATAGTGCAAAAATATATTTCAAAAATTAGAATTGCGGTTCACAGAACAAATGTTGCTGGATTCTTGAGAACGTTCTACGCGGTCATGATTTGTACGATAGATTTTTTTAGCTGTGGTTGCAACTTATTATTGTGGCTGTTATAGAATGTTCACACAACATTTCTAATAAGAAATAATACTATAAAAATACACCATTTATATTTTATTTTATATGTATTTAGGTCAGCCGCGTATATATGTGCGATGGACTGTGATAGATTGATTAAATTTTTGTTTTGCAAATATGATTCTTTAAAAATCATTTGTTAAAACTTTAACTACATTGCGTGAAGTCAAGCTGACAAAAGCTGGTATATAAACATTTTCGTGTCATTAAAAATACATAATTATTATTTATGAATGTGAATTTATTTAATACAGGGTGACTGGTGAATTACTATCGATACTTGAGGACGTGATATTTGACGATCATATATGACAAAATAAAAATTAAGATAACATAAATATTAATAAACTTCTAAGTAAAGTTAACCAAAAGTTATGTAATTAATTACGCATCGTGTGAACACCCTAGCTGCGTTATCGACACAAAACAGTTATGTAGGTAGGTACATTTAGTTATCGCACGGTAGTTTACCTACATCCAAACGCCGCGCGCCGCCGCGTGTTAACAGGGTAGCAGGCTACCTTAGATAAACAAAAATGATCCAATTCCCTTCATACTTTAATCCTGGCTTAGGACAGGCAAAAATACCAAGATATTTCATTCGTTTAAGCAACCAATTTATTGACTAGGTAAATGGTGTGAACTTGACACAAAAAAGAATATGAACTGTTTACCTATCTTGGTATTTCCGGCGTATTTAAAAATGGAATCATACTTATTTACAACAATTGTCAATCATTAAACTACCTATTTACCTACATAACTACACTAACCTTAACAAATGTTCAAAGTGAGCTCCTTCTCGTGTGATACACAGTTCGACACGTTTACGCATATTGTCTTTCACACGATTTAATACGAATGGGTCACTTTTAATAGTTTCGAAAGCACTAGTGATTTTTAATTTCAACTCCTCTCTGTTGACATACTCTGTAGCATACACAAGACGTTTTACCTCCCCCCATAAATAGAAGTCCAGTGGAGTGAGATCTGGAGAGCGAGCTGGCCATGGCACAGGCCCTCCGCGCCCTATCCAGCGATCTCCAAACGTATTGTTTAAGTACTCACGTACCTGCGTCTGATAGTGCGCGGGTGCTCTGTCGTGTTGATAAAATAAGTTTTGGAGATTGCTCAGTGGTACATCATCGAGCATGTCATTCACCGCACTGTTTAAAATGTCTAAGTATGACACAGCATTGAGTCTTCCTTCGATGAAATACGGCCCTAACAAACAGTTATTTAAAACACCAGCCCACACGTTAACACTAAACCTGTGTTGATAAGCGTCCTGTCGCGTAACGTATGGATTGGAATGACTAAACCAATGTTCATTGTGTACGTTAAAAATACCTAACTTAGTAAACGTAGCTTCGTCCGTGAACAATATGGACAAAATCCAAGTATTCTGCATTTGTGTATTGATAAGCCATACTTAATTACTAATAAGCAATAACGGGTCACACGCACACACGACAGATTAGGTATACGCGTAAGATCGATCGCTAGGCGCGCGCGCGGGAAGACGGACGTACAGACCTTACGGCGGCGCTCGCCCGACTAATAAGCCACGGGGCGGGGGTTGGGAGTAGCGATACACGCGTGCGGCGGCGTGGTGTTGTATCAGCACGCCGCCGCACGCGCCGCCGGCAAGGCTGGGAACGTGTCCACACTTTATTTATTTATACGGAAATTTGGTCAAAAATTAAGTACCTATTTTTTTTTACGTAATTCGAATGAGAATCATGTACCGAGTATTCTCCTTAAATATTGATAGTAATTAACCAGTCATCCTGTATATTTTTAAGTGCAAAAAATATTACAGTTGTATGTTTTAAAAGACGATAAATTGTTTACAATTAAATTATTTTCGCTTCTGTGTCATGCAGCTTGGAATCATTTTCTAGAAGTTGGAGCAGACACAAACTCTTCTGGTGTTGCAGCGACCAAATCTGAAGTTCAGTGCCCGACACACGTTGCGACACATAGCAGCTGTGCAGACCAGGTTGTTGCGTGTTGTGCCCGTTAAAGCACTGATTGGACTAATTATCTTTGGAAAAATGTCCGGGTTCTCGATAAATAGCATGTCTGAAATATGCAACATAGAATATATTAATTACAATCAATGAAATCAATATGCATAAGTAAATAAGATAAAGAAAAAGTAATAAATATTTTAGTATAGATAACAACGAATTTTACCGGGTTTTACGGCCTCTTCACTCGATACAGTCTGCGCTACCAGCAGAGCTGCCAACAGAGTGACAAGGAAAGGGAAAACTTTGATAGCCATGATGCTTTCTTCAAGATAGTTTTTCAACTGTACTTTTTGAATATTCAGTCTGGTATTTATATCAAATAGAAAACAAGATAAGCTGTGTTTTATGTCCCTTAATTCAATTATAAGTAAGATTTGCAAGTTGTTGTAAATCTTGATTATTTGCTTTTCATATTTATGTTATTAAATTAAAATGATAAAGACTAATGCATTTTCCCGTATTATTTGTATTGTTTTGATAATGCTTTTAGTTTTGTTTATTACCCGAGTCAAACGAAAAACACACTCAATTACGTTGTATATTTTTATTAATTTGTTAATTTCAAACTTGTCACGAGTTACATCATCATAATCAATCAGCTCCCACGGTCTTGTTCATGTGTTCATATCAGCGACACGATTACAAGAACTCATAGGGTGTAATGGTTTCAGCGACCATTACCATGTTTATATTAGTACTCTGCACACTTGTATAATATCTCAGTCTATGTTTTATAAATACATATGTAATTAATCAAATATTAAAGCCGAACAAATGTTCAAATAAGTTAGTTGTAAGCTACTAGTGTACCAGATAAGTTATAGTAAATAAAGAATCTTATTTAAATTGCTCCAGTTGTCTATCACTTAAGTCACGTCAACAGTATAAATGTAGAGCGGTTAAAATTACGAAGCGCAGCTAACTTCGCCTACAGCAACTTCTATATAATTATTATATGCTGAGAATTATCTGTAATGTGCTGCATCCTTTTTTTTTCTTGCATCTTCTGGCATAAATTTTATTTATGTTTTTATCGATTATGATTTTAACGACTGTCTTTTATAATAGATAATTTGCTATATCTTCAAGTTAGTGCATTGTTTATTTAAAAATCCTATGGTTGGATTCTAGTAATATATTTAATTGCTAATTGGGACAGAATATGTGTGATCCTTGGTTCAAACCTCAGGCTACTTCAATAAAAAAAGTTTTGTTTTTCTATTAATTAAATCTTAGTAGCAGTCTCGAATACGAAAGTTGGCAGTATTATACTGTTATCATTTCAAAATTAGAAGTAATTTTTGAAGAAGTTTGAATTTAAATTAACGGTTTTAGAGAACACAATTCATCAGAGTAGGCACTTTTAAAATTATGAAAGAAAAAAACGTTAGTATCTTAGATTTTAATAATAAGATTGTTCAATGTTTATGAAGACACGTTATTGGCTCAATCACATGTGATATGGAGAACAAACGTAAATCTACAATAACTAATACTCGAATGAAGCGCACACCATCCTCGTACAACTGTTGTAAAACGTATAACTGTCACTATCAATGTCATCAATGATTGCGGACGAGATATCTATTAAGTTATTTTGAAGTCAACCAACACACGTTCCGGGTCAATGAAATAGTCATCTGGAATCTATGACGTCAAAAGTTTCAATCCTGAAACGTAGATTGTCATGCTTCCTAGTAATAAACATGCAGGCATATTGAAAAACATGAATATAATTTCAAGATAAGATACCTAAAAGTCATGGAAAACACGTCTGCGTTGATACAAATACAAGAAAAAGTGATTTTGTAATCGTTTGTTGATGAAAAGCATTGTATTCATTATGAAAACACATAAAATATTCCAAATAGCAATCCTACATACATACTCGGATGTAAGGAGATTAGAGGTATAGTAAAGGATACTACTGATATATATACATACATATATACATCAAGTGTATATTAAAAAAGAATAAAATATTTCTTACTAGCTGTGCCCGCGGTTTCACCCGCGTATAATTAATAAAAACATAATGAATAAAAATCAGCCTAGAACCTTCCTCGATAAAAGGACTATACAACACAAAAATAATTTTTAAATTCGAACCTATTTTATAGCAGTTCCTGACATTAGCCGGATCAAACAAACAAACTCTTCAGCTTTATACATATATTAGTATAGATTTACTTTATTCTTAAGACAAATGTATTTCATACGTTCGTTACGCTCACAATAAGTCAAATTAAGTCTATATATACATACATTATTTTGTGTATATAGTGTCCCAAAATTAACACAAGATTTGAAATTGCCGCCATTTATGCATTAAATTATTGTTGCTGGGAGCCCTGTAAAATGAATAATTTGATAGCTGAGAGCTGAGCTTAGTTATACGATGTAATAACGTGTTTCAATTATTGAACAATATTTAAAAAATTGTGAGTGGTTGGTGGCCGCATTTCGAAAATTGTATACAGAATATGGTCAGAATAGTATTGTTTACAATGTAACCTCTTTTTGTGTAAATATTTTTTTATTTTATTTTAAACCTAGATTTGAGAATGAGACATTAAAAAAAAGATCGTGTGTGTCAATGTAGTATGTAATATCTTTGTAATATGTAGAATTTAAATTGAGACAAATAAATAAAAAAAAAATGAGTTTGATTTGCGATAAATGTGATACTAATTTTAATTTTTAATCACATCGCAACAAGTATTTTAACCTCGTTAACTGTGAAAAGATTAATGGAAAAATTCGGTGACTTTGGACCAGTTGAAGACATTAAACATACCGGTCGTCAAATGCTGTTTAAATGTCAATATCCAGCCGTTTTTGCATGTTTGGGTAACAAACATTCCAATATACAAACTATCATATTTGTAATATTAATTACTTAGAGCATGTACAAATATATTTTCCAATTAAACGTAAAGCTAACAAAGATTTTAAATGTATGAAATGAAAAAGTTAGTGGCCAGAGGAGGAGCCGTGGCTATGATGATGATGCTTTTAAATGCTGATGCTAAACTGTACAAATAAAACGAAAATATGCATTTAATACTTGGCGTACCAAATAGTGCTAAATTTTTTATCAAATCAAAATAATATATCTGTACTAGCTATGTCATTACCAAGATATAATTTGTTTCTTTGTTTCTGAATATCTTTAATTTTTATTGGACCTTTTTACTTTATGTGTAAGTCTTTATGATAAAGTATCATACATGCGAACAGAATACATTGATCGAGATAGATTGATTTATAAGTTTGAAACTGTACCGCGTAGCCGTGTCATCGAGGGAGCTTGTATATGGATATTTTATTGTGAATGAAAATCAATATGATTTATGTAGTATACATTTATTCATTTTTTTTTTAAGTAAGATATACTGATAACAATAAAAAATAATTGTGGCATTTGTTTTATGCTTGTGTGTTATCGTCTACTAGAAGTTTGAACAGACACAGACTCTTCTGCTGTTGCAGCGACCAAATCTGAAGTTGAGCGCTCGACACACGTTGCGACACATAGTAGCTGTGCAGACCAGGTTGTTACGTGTAGCACCTAGTAAAGCGCTGCTCGGGCTAATTATCTTCGGGAAAGTGTCCGGGTTCTCAATAAACATAATGTCTGAAACAAGCAACATACGATAAATTAATTGAAATCAATAAAAAATCATGCATAAGTACAGAACATATAGAAAAAGTAATAAATATTTTATTACATATAATAAAATAATTAACAAAAACTTACCCGGTTTTACGGCCTCTTCACTCGATACTGTCTGCGCTACCAGCAGAACTGCCAACAGAGCGACTAGGAAAGGAAAGGTTTTGATTGCCATGATGCTTTCTTCAGAGCAGTTCTTCAAGTGTGCCTTTGTAATGCAATATTTGGTATTTATATGGAAAAATAATCAAGATAATGTGATTAAAACGATAAATCATTTTTATGTTCTTTAATCTATTTGTTATTGAAGTTGAAAGCTTTACGTGCTTCTCAGAATGTTGATAAAACTCACAAGTAATTTTAATGATATATTAAATTTTAGTATTTTATTGTAAAATTAACTATACATTAACGAAAGTATAAAATTTTACAATATTAGAGCCTATAATCCATCGCTTATAAAACGCCTTGTTTTGCCATAATATTTTGCAAATTGTTGTTTAATCCTAATATTATAAATGCGCAAGTGTTATTTGTATGTTACTTTTTCACGTCTTATCTTTGGTCGAGTAGCCAATCATTATGAAATGTTGCATACATGTTGTTAGGGGTACAGAAGAAGACAAATGGGACCTAACAATGACCGCACTATTGGAGAAGCTATGGACGGAAACTAGTTATTTATAAAAACACATTATGAATAATTTATATTCTACTAGCTACCCGTCCCCATTTCGTACGGGTAAAATAAGGATTTTATCCCGTGCATTTTTTAATCAATAAGATATAAACATTCGTCCATACAGTACAGTGTATGTGTGTTCGGTACATGGCATATAATAATTTAATGCATAAAGTAAAGTACAATATACTCTACATATTTTTTCTTTTTGGTGTGATAAAAAGTAAGAACATTTTCCTCCTTTTTTTTGCTGGAAAAATGCATTTACGCGTTTCCCTCACATGGGGGGTATGTGGGGCTCACCGGCGCTGAAGGAGCCAGAATACCCACTAAAAAACCAGCGGTATCCTCTCCGTCTGGTCGGGGGCGCCACGGGATCGCTTGCACATGCTACCGTGACGCCCCGGGGTTCCCGAATATAGGAATCTTCAGGTTTCTTCGACGGGTCGAATCAGCGGAGGCATTTTTCTCGCGCTGCCGCTCTGCGGCCTCCTTTTGCGACATGACATTCTCGCAGAAGGAAACCATTTCTAACCAGCACCATGCATGCTGCATGCATGGTGCTGGTTGCAGCATAGCGTTAATCAGATGTCCACCGACTATCGCCGCCAGGGTATGCCTCTGTGGCCCCACGCAGCACACTCCAAAGATTAATTTCCCCCTAACCGATTTCGTCCAATCTCAAGA
Organism: Nymphalis polychloros; assembly: GCA_905220585.2. NCBI lineage: Eukaryota > Metazoa > Arthropoda > Insecta > Lepidoptera > Nymphalidae > Nymphalis > Nymphalis polychloros. The sequence continues at coordinate 11,937,032 of HG992245.1, forward strand.
AAGATTTGCCAACTACGCAGGACGTATTATAGTGCAAAAATGAGTGCGTAAACACAGGTGCACTCTCATAACCCCATAGGACGGTAAACCGACGCCAATGGTAAAAGTTCAGGTAAGAGGCAGGACCAACGGCATTACGTGCCTTTCGTTTTAAGTTAAAAAAAAAAAATCGCAAAGAATTTCGTTCCTCCCGGGGGTCCCAACCGCACATTTTTTATTATATGTTTAGGTTCTGTCTACGGTTTCTATGTGCTCATGCTCATCGTACAATGGCCCCACACTATGATATAGACCTTTTTGAAAAAGTTGGCCCGTTATTTGTTTTTTTTTTTATTATAATAGGTCTAACGCATATACATAAGTACACACACATTGTTGTTATTTAACTTACCTTTCACAGTATTTTTCCTTAAGAATAATACAGTAGAAATACTCTTAATATTAATGATTAATAATAATAATAATTACAGCACTGCAAATTTATAATAAATTTAGTTGAGTAATTGTAAACGTCACTACTGCAATCGATGTACAAACAATAATAATGGCCGATTTTTTTCCGAAAACTGTGTTAGAAATGAGATACAGCTTATTGCAAGAGAGAAATGAGAACGCTGCCATCATATTCCGTGCTGCTTACATGGTGAGAAGTGACACCAATAGACCCCTAACGGGGATAACTGATCAAGTGCTAATTGATCAAGTTATCGACCGATGTTGAAAAAAAATCCCGCTGAGTTTCTTTCGCCGGTTCTTCTCAGGTCTGAGGTGTTTATTTCCGAACCGGTGGTAGATTTATGACAATCAATAAGCAAGTGTAACGCTAGAAGTATTGAATAAAGAAATTTGAATTTGAATTTGAATTCAATTACTAATATCACTATTAAAAAATAGGGGTTGACGGTAGAAGGGTGAAAATTTAGGGTTGTATGTATTTTTTAATGCCACATAATAAAAAATATCAATAAAAGAATTTGTCAAAAAAATTAATAATTTTTTTTTGGGTAGAGCCACCCTTAACACTTAGGGATATAAAAATTTGTTATAAGCACGAAAAAACATGACTCATAGTAACGCTCCGCCTGAGCAGAGCGCGCAAGCGAGAGCGCGGAACAAGCGATAGAGAGGCACGACCGGCCTAAGCGTTCGGCTTGTGGCGCATCTATCTCTCTTACAGTCCATCGGCCGATGCGTCCGAGTATTCATCAATGTTTTCTTATGACGTTATCACGTAAAATTATCGCCCGTAAGCCGACAACCATTATTTTTTATATATAAATCTGTATAGTATAATAGAAATTTATATTAGTATCTTGCAGTACTCTATTAGTCATTGGCTTAGTTAAGGTGATCTGTACGTGCTCTGATGCTCTCATATCGAGTCATTATTTGAATATTAATATCATATTTATTCGTTTTCAATAATAAATGAACAATCAAACAAAGAGCTAGGTCACCCATTTAATAGTTGACAATAATTGTCAGAGCAATCAGAATCAAAATATACTTTATTCCAGTTGTCTTTTATAAGCGCTTTTAATTAAGCATATTGAATGACAACGGAATCAATCATCATCATTTTTAATAATGTTACATGATCAGATTGAATGTAAAGGTATTCGTAATTGCAGTTCGCAACGTAGGTTTTGCCTAAAAGTATTGACAAGACCCGATTTTAAGCCGGATAATAAAAGTTTATCCCGTATAGAATTCAACGAATGCATTATTGTGCTGAGTAAGTCTTTATTAATTGGCAAAGTTTGTTTCGGTGGAAATTGAATTGATTAAAAAAAATGTTATTAGCGTAAAATTATAATTACTCAGACGACTACTAAATAATAAAATTTTATATAATTCATTTTTTTATTGACGAGCATATGGGCCACTTCTAGGTAAGTGGTCACCATCGCCAATGTGCCACCAATCTTGGGAAGATATTATGACCCTTGTGCCTGTAATTACACTGGCTCACTCACCGTTCAAACCGGAACACAACAATACAAAGTACTGCTGTTTTGCGGTAGAATATCTGAAGGGTAGGTGGTACCTACCCGGACGAGTTTTACCTATAATTCTTTGAATAGTCTCAATCTGTTTTTTATGATAATTTTTTTGCTGCATTTGCTTGTAATAAATTTATATTACGTCTAAATTTAATTTCAAATATATAAGTTAATTAAAAAGTACTGAATATTTAGCTTGTTTATTAGTGTTAATAAATTTGAATTTGGCGTATAGTCAATTTTTGATTATTACTATGCTGCTATTGCAACGATTTTTACTCTATTTATACACACGTTATGTAATTACAAGTAGTTTCAAGATTTTGTGCGCATTAGAAGAAACAATAGTTTATCCGACGAACGTACCTTAATATAAAAGCTGAGGGGGGGGGGGGAAGAAGGAATATTTGGTTTCAATGTTATGAAAAACAATACATCTAATATTTTAATTCATTTATTATTTAAAAAAAAAAAAAAGTCAATATTATATTTTGTAGAATTGAAAAAAAAGAACTATAACTTTCACGCCAGTTTCTTCGCCTTTTTTTATTATGTTTGTTATTTTTTAGTATCTAGAAGTTGGAACAGACACAAACTCTTCTGCTATTGCAGCGACCAAATCTGAAGTTAAGCGCCCGACACACGTTGCGACACAGAGTGGCTGTGCAGACCAGGTTGTTACGAGGAGCGTCTAGTAAAGCTCTGGTCGGGCTAACTATTTCTGGATTTGTAGCTGGATTCTCGATAAAAAGGATATCTGAAATATGAAAATAATATTGTTTAAAATGCTTTACAGTCAGTAATAGGCTGTGAATGTCCCACTGCTGGGCTAAGGCATTTTCTCCTCTTTTTGAGGAGAAGGTTTGGAGCTTATTCCACCACGCTGCTCCAATGCGGTTTACATAAATAATAATTTATTTTAGTCAATTAGTTTAGTTTTGATTAGTTGCAATACTGATATTAAATAAATAAGTGGTTATGATGATACAAAGTTCTTGACAGAATACTCGTAGATTTTATTAGTAATGATTTTGTTGTGTGCTTACCGGGTTGTACATTCTCTTCACTCGACACACTCTGCGCTACCAGCAGAGCTGCCAACAGAGCGACTAGGAAAGGGAAAACGTTGATAGCCATGATGCTTTCTTCAATATAGTTTTTCAACTGTACTTCTTGAATATTTAGTCTGGTATTTATATCAAATTGAAAGCAAGATAAACCGTGTTTTATATCCCTTAATTCAATTATCGGTAGATTTTCAAGTTGTTGGAAATCTTGATAATTTTCTGTATTTCATAAAAAAATTAAATGATTTAACGTAATTGCAATTTGCATTAAAATTGCAATTACGTTAAATCATTCGTAATTTAGCTATTTTTTTTTTATTTTAATTGGTAATAATATATAATTTTTATTAGATATTTATTATTTATTACTGGTTTTAACAATTCGTTTTTATATTAACAATAGGTAACAATTTGGTAAATAAAAATGGAATACCAGTTCTTGGGTCAAAAAAACCCTGATAAATATGATTGGGTTTTTGTATTTAAGATTGTTAATAAGAAGAATAAAGAATAAATAAGTTTACATTGCACTAATGTTTCTAGTTTCTTTTAATGACATATACTAAATTTTTTTAGTAATATTTTTTTTCGTTCTGTTCCTAAACGACTCAATTTAAACAAAAATAAATTGGCAACTGAGATTAGATTAGATGAGTAACTGAATTGTAAAACTATTAACGATACATTTCGTATTGAAATTATAATATAAGTATTTAATATAATTAGTTTCCATCCATATTTGAAGGAGGGGAGAGATGTAAGGCAGTATATGTATCACATTTGGATATAAGCTATGTATTTCTATACCAAATTTCATCTAAATCATAAGCCGTTTTGCGCGATTGATAACAAAACATTTACATATATAATATTATTAATAATAATAATTAGTAGGTAAAATACGAATGTATTTACCCATCCTAACTAATATTATAAATGCGAATGTGATTGTTTGTTTGTTACGCTTTCCCGCCTAAACCACTAAACCGATTTTAAAAATCTTTCACCAATGGAAAGCTACATTAGCAGCGAGTAACAAAGGCTATATTTTATCCCTATATTTGATTAATTATTAAAAGCTAGTTAAACATAAAACCACTAATCGTATAAAATTATTCTACTGATAAGAAACGAGAATTTATTTTCAGTAATTAAATTATATTATTTAATTAATTACAGGGAATTCAACTAACATTGTAAAAGGTAGTGACGTATGTAGATGTAGTCGAAAGCAGGTTGAAATTATATAAGGTTATGTTTAAACTTCGATAATAGTAGATATCACAGACTGGTCACAGAAAAACCAACTAATGTAATTGGTATTAGTGTATTTTTATACACGCTGTTTACTTTTTAATCTTTGCATCTATGGGCATTAATTCGTCCAAGGCTAAATAAGCTCTTATTTATTTGTATAGCTCAAAGAGGATACATATGATCGGATGAGTTGTTTATCTTTTCGGACGAATCTCTTCATATAATTTTATTTAACTTCAAGGACAAGTTGATTTAATCATCATTATAAACACTTGTAACTTAGGAGTAATAGTTTAGCCGTTTCAATTATATACAACGAATGTCTTATTTAATAGGAATATAATCGAATAGACTTCTCAAAGGGATATAATATACTCTATTCTATTACAGCTTCCTGTCCTCTCGTTGACGGCTCTAGTTAGAGCAACCTGTCCTGCGGTTAGTCACTACTAGGTTTGTATTCTCAACACTAAATTATGTTGATTTTCACTAAGAACACCAGACATCATAAAGACATACGGATATCCTTCAATATGTTTATCGAACATTCTTAAAGTTTAAATTTTTTACCGTAATTTAGTACGTGGAAAACGGTAAAACTATTTTGTAAGTAATCATTTCAACACATTATGCTTAAAGGCGTTGGAAAGCAAAGTTTGTTATCTTTTACTTGATGTTACAGAAGTTAATTTAATTAAAAGTTTTTTTTATTGTATAGGTAAGTGGACGAGCATATGGGCAACCTGATGGTAAGTGGTTACCAACGCCCATAGACAGTGATTTGTATATTTCTTTAAAAAAAAACAACATCGCCACTGCGCCACGAATCTTGGGAACTAAGATGTTATGTCCCTTGTGCTTATAATTACACTGGCTCACTCACCCTTCAAACCGGAACACAACAATACAAAGTACTACTGTTTTGCGGTAGAATATCTGAGTAGTGGGTGGTATCTACCCAGACGAGCTTGCACAAAGCTCTACCACCGAGTAATTAAGGGAAAAAAAATATTATATTCTACGTATAATTAGATTATATTCTTAATGGTAATCAAAACATAAAACAAATTTATTTTCGATAGAAAAACTATGCAGGTGGTTGTAGAAAGAGATCACGTATCGAGAGGAGAATTTAAGGAACGCACTGGTGACACCTGAAATTTTGCTGTTTTAAGGCTCGTCAATCAAATCGAAGTCAAGCCATTCGAGCCAATCGGAATATTGAAAACATACAAACTTACTTTGATATGGTGTTTTGATGCTTGAGTTATTTAAATTTTTAAATGATTGTATTCAAAATCGCATATCATTTTTGCCCGTTAAAGATTGATTTCTACGAGAAGTTGTGAGACTATCCTCACAGAATATCTCCACAGTTCATATTAAAATGACTTGTATATTAGCTGATAAATGTATGCATGTCATGTTTGTGGGCTAAACTGGAGGTCATATCTTGCAATTAACGTTAACAAATACGTATTTTTGCACAAATAACTATCTATTATTTGCACGTTAGCGTTTATGCGTTTCATTCGATGATATCTATCGCTACAATAATATAAACTTATACATATGTATAGATTTTTTGAGCTAGCTGTAATAGAAAATCTCTAGTATTTAACAAGCCTAGTGGTTAGAACACGTAGTTCTTAGTGGTACCGTTGGAGGTAAACTGGACAGACATCACTTATTTATTTATTTAATTCTAACCTCTATATATTTGACGTGCGATTCGATTTGCGAGCGTGATAGCTTAAGTACCAAATCCATCCTTTGTATAGACTTTTACCACTACTTAAATATAATCAAAATTAAAATAGCTAAAACATAAATCTCTCTGGATCGCACATCACTGAAACCTTTGACCTCGTAATGTGATAGTGTATATCCTGGTCAACAGGAGCGGTACTTTTTATGTCGGAAAATAAAAGAGTTCCAATAGTATCAAATATCTGTAACATAATATTCAACGTCAATTTAGACTTGCTTGTCAATACTTGTAAATAATAGTGATAATATTTACGATAGTCTTGTTAACATTTACGATCAGATAATATTATAAATTATGAAATTACTAATTTTAATGTTTCTCATTTAATTATTCTTATGATTTTGTCGAGCTGGTTGGCGTGGTTGGTAGATGGTCTTTCGCACCGCAGATCGTGCGCTCGATTCCCAACCAGGATAGACATTTGTGTGCATGAACATGTCTGTTTGTCCTGAGTCTGGGTGTAATTCTCTATATAAATATGTATTTACAAAATAATAGTAGTATGTGTAGTACATCAGTTGTCTGGTTTCCATAGAACAAGCTCTGCTTAGTTTGGGATCAGATGACCTTGTGTGAATAATGTGCCAAGATATATTAAATGTTATAAATATTTAATAATTAAAATTAATAATAATAAATGTGTTATTGAATGTTTAATAATTTAAATTAAATGATATATATATTCTTCAATGTCAGATAAATTATAAAATGATGTTTATTTTTTATGATAAGATAAATATTAGCGCAGGATAAAACCTTTTATTATCTTGTTATTGATAATTGATAAATACATCATGGAATTATATGTTATTATTGAGATGACCTTATCATCGCATTGTATTTTTAGTACATGTTAATTATATGTTTAGTCATAGATATGGTACGTCCTCAGGAAAGTCCCTTTTTGTTATGGTTGAAATGTAATATGTTATAATGAAAGTAACAGCATGTTCATTACCACAGCTGGGCGAAAAGTACTATTAAGAAGGCTCATAAATCGTCTGATGATTTATATTCATCAGACGATTTATGAGCACATAGAAAATGGAAAGTAAGTTGTGTTTGCTCGGAAATGCACCGGATCCACGTACCCACTGGGCTGATACGTTTCCACTGAAGCTTATAAATTAAAAACGACATTTTTTTTACCTATAACTCTTAACATATTAATGACATCGTTATAAAAATATATTAAACTCTACTAAAAACTCCATTAAATGTTTAAATTGCCAGTATGAAATAGTCATCATACAAATCGTTTGTGCAATTCGTGTCGTATCGTAGTTGTAAACGCATCGCGTTCTTGCTTTTTCAATCAGCATAGCTTTCAATTTTAATATGTCGATTGTAATTGCTCGTTCGTTTCAGAAGTGTTTATAAATGTGATTAGCAATTAGCACGTCTCGTTCTACTAAGACTAACTAACTACTAACTAAGAATTCCTTTGATGTGACGACTTTGAAAACTGATATTCTTTTAAATATTTTACTTGCATCTCAATAATGGTCTCAATAATGAGACCTCTGGATCTGCGGGTTCATAAATTAGCCACTAGAGGAACGAGGCATTAAAAGTAATCGTAAGGATTCCTTAAGCCATTATCAGTTTATAATCAAAAAACTAGATTAACTTTATCAAATAACTTTATATTCATATTAAGAAATAAGCAAGCGTTGATAAGTATTTTCAAATAAAAAAATCCCCGTGTTATGTGAAATGTTTAAAAATGCATTGTTAAGATAAAAGTAACAATGCAAGTACAAGTACATGTTTAAGTAGTACAAGTAATAGTGAAATGTAGTCAAAATTAGTATGTGACATATTTTTAGGGATTTTGTATTAAAAAATTTTAATTGCTTTGTGACAAATGAATTGATCTAAAGTTATCATTATTTTATTTGCTATTTTTCAACAAAGATTGTTTTATGAGTTATTTATAGATTTGATATGATGTGGAACAGCATAGTTGAATGAGCTCTAAATCTTCTACTTGAAAGGGAGAGACATTAGTCCAGCTGTGGGTTTTATATAATGTCCGTAAAATAAACGAGAATATAGCGGGAGCTTAAAGTGAATTTCTACGGATTGGATAAGCAGTTCTATATAGAAATATATTTATTTATATAAATGAAATTGTAAGGCAGTTTTAGTTTTTAAAATATAGCAAAAGTATTAAATAATAGGATTCAATCTTATCTAAGAACTAGCGGTTCCCCCGCGGCTTTGCCCGCGACGTAATCTAAAATAATAAAATATGTTAATTTTGGTCTATTTAAGCTGTGAAAACAGTACATTTCAAGCAGATCAGACCAATTTTTTATACGAATGTTTCAACCCATTTCTCTCGTTTGGGGTTGAATTTTTAAAAATGATAAAATTCGTTTGCATTTATTTTTGCTCAGAAGCTTTAAAATTAAATTTCATGCTTCTTACATAAAAAAGACGGACCCCCGATACAAACTATCAACCACCATTTCACCCTTTTGTGGTGGTAGTTTTAACAAAACCCTGAAATACGTATTTATTTATTTCTAACCAGAAGCTAGTATATTAAATTTCATGCTCTTACATCAAATATGACGAACTCCCCATATAAACTTTCAACCCCTATTTCACCCTCTTAGGTGGTGAATTTTGAAAAACTCTGATTTGCGTACTTTTTTATTTTCAACTAGAAGCTTGTATACGAAATATCATGCTTCTTACTTTGAAAATGACGGATTTCCCCTTATTTTACCTACTTAGGGGTGGAATTTCCAAAAATCCTTTCTTAGTAGGCGTTTTCATCATAAAATGCATCAACTGTCAAAATTTCAAGTCTCTAACCCCAGTGGTTTAGGCTCTGCGTTGATGAGTCAGTCAGGACAAGTCTTTTTATATATATAGATCATTTTCTTTTTAAGCGGAGCAGTGACTTATATTGTTGAAATAAATATTAATTACGATTTATATTTGAGCGAAATATATTTGTCTAAATGAAAGTAAAATTATAGAGTCATCGTTATTGGAATCGTTTTTTTTTGTAGTTGTTACTCTTGTGCATATTTAGATAAAGATAAAACGCTGTGTATAAATAGCCTGCCTCGGTTGCAATAGGTAGTTGCTCGATCCTACAGTATCAAATTGCCAATGCAGACGGAACAATACGCCAAGTTCATTGACCCAACGTCCGGTGAACATACAAACCCAAGGGTAATTACGAGTTTTTCCACCACGTTAAACCAGTTCGGGCTGCTAAATATACATGTGATAGAATTACATCTGATACATTGCGAGTTTCTTACGTTCGTCACTCAGTATTCTATTTTATCGCCGAGCAGGAAATATATTAAAAAGCATGTAAGATGTAGCGAACGTACCCGTAGAATGCAATAACTAAAACTTTAACCCGCGTTGTTTTCTTAAGACCCACACATTTTGGTCACATAGTTTTTGAGAAAAATTGATGTCTTGGATCAGACACAAGCAACCCTTGAAATAAATTTTTTCTTACATACAATATTTTATTTTTAGAAAATCAAATAAAAATTACGCAACATTACTTTATACTCCCTCGTAACTCTTAATAGTTATCAGAAACAGGTAGTTTGTTGTAGATAAGCTATAAATTATAATTTATACAGTTCATAAAAATATAAAACACATCAAAGATTATATGCAGATAAAACAATCAAATAGAATTATTATGATTAATATATTTAAAATATCCACTTATGTGTTAGATTGTAAAGATAGTTTCTCTATTAGTCGATATCGTCATATTTAAATCTGAAAATGTTTTTTCGTCAATCAATTTGAATTGTGTATTAAAATTGATTGATTGCCTTGTATAGAATTATTATTGTATCAATATTTATAGTGTTGGTTATTAATGATGATAAAATAAGTAGCAAAATAAATGTTTCAGAATGAATTCATGACGTATTTATAATATTTTAAGCGTTCTTGTAAGCAATTTAGAATATTACATACTTTAGTAATCATATTTATGATTGCAGCTTATGTAAATAACAAAATAAAAGCATGTAACAAGTGTTAGTATTGGATATTAAAATATTTAAAAACATAATTTTTATCAATTTTAGTATATTTTTAATCATATATAACTATATCACAGATACATTTTGGAATATATATATTTTTTTAAATAAACATTTATTATGAATGGACAAATACAATATACTATTTGGTAAAGAGCTTAAAAGTTCGAGCACACACAGACTCTGTTGACGTTGCATCGACCGAATCTGTAGTTAAGCGCCCAGCATATGCGCTGACATGTAGCGGCCGTGCAGACCAGGTTGCTACGCGGGGCATCCAGTAAGGGGTTGTTCGGACTGAGTATCTTTGGAAGTGTATCCGGGTTTTGGATAAACAGAATATCTGAAATAAAAAAAAAAGTCACATATTTTACTACTTTAATAAAATTTTTATTTATTTATATTGTAAAAGTGTAGGTGGACTTCATGCTAGTAGAAAGCTTATTCCTCAAATTTAATATAATGCGAGAAACATAATTCAAATGATAAATAAATAAATAAAATAATATGTGTGACGTATATGACGTCAAGAAAAATTAAGTAAGTACTGTATTACGTTTTCAATTTCATTTCTAATATGAATATCTAAGTATATGTAAGTACTTACCAGGTCTTTCAATTTTTTCACACGATACAGATTGCGCAACCAAAAGCGTCGCCAGAGAGGCTACAATGAAAAATAAAATTTTGCTATCCATAATGATGATTTCTTGAAGTAAGTCAGTCAACTGTGTTTATCGAAATTTGTACCTGGTATTTATATAGAAAGGATTAAGATAAAAGCAAATCTGATTTTAGTTTATTGTCATCGATAATATAAAATCCCCGAGAAATTGGGACTTAATACGCAAATATAGATAATAAATAATATGAATATAAATATTAGGGTTTTTATTTATGTTAATTTATTTATCTTTAATTAAAATAATATAATAAAATGTTCATTTTATATGTTTGTTTTATAGACTATGTATAATGTTGTGTGGACATAATTTGTTGAGTTAATATTATGACTCTGTAGTCGGAGGGAAAATTGTCGGTTTTGGCAATATACAGACGAACAATGCCAAAACGGTAACAGTTGTTGTGTGGGAGTTGTAACCTCTACTTTCATAAAATACTAATGGTGCTTAAATTTAAAAAAAAAGTAATATTTTTTTAATTTCTGTAAATTATGATCAGATAAGTTGTTTGCCTGCCGAGGATCTTTTAGATTGTCTTTACTTATTATTTGAAGACAAACATATACAGTTTGTTAAATTATGTCATATATTAGACAAAGTTCACTATGGCGTTGTAGTCAGAAATAACATTTTATTCAAGTCGAGTTGTCTATATTTTGTAGAAAAATTCTAATTATCAACATTCTTATATTCGAATTCTAAGAACAGCTCTCTACTCTGCTGAACTATATATAAACTCTACCTAGAATTATAAAAGGATGAAGCTTGCTATATTTGGAAGCAAATCGAATCGATTTTACACCTCAGAAGGACGACACTCCGAGAAAGATAAAATTGTGTAAAGTAATAATAGTCTGAGTGATCTCAATAACTGGCGTAATAGTATAGTTTCGTACTGTTGTGTGTTGTTTAAATTACTAAGTTAGTGTAGTTTTCATTCATTGTTTTGATTGAAAATTATTAATTGGTAAAGTTAAAATGTTTTGGCTCGATACAGAAATCAGTATAATATTTATTTATGTCATTATTTCAAGGAAACTATATTGAGATAAAATCTTAATCTTATTCATATATAATCGGGACAGGTGGCTAGTCAGATATTTGATAACTGTGTTTGCGATATTTATCTATTAGGGCCTAATTTTTCTATAGTAAATAATCGATTGTGTTATCGTTAAATAGATAACAATAAAAACAAATCCAGATTTGACTTTATCTTTATCGGTTACATATACCCGTACCATGTAATTATCTAAATGCACAGGTTATATATTTCTTTTATATCATAGGTAGGCAGACTTGCATATGCATATGCTCGCACCTTTGGGATGGATCCGCTAAGCACTTACTGGAGGCCTTGGATCGGTTGCAGCGACGTGCGGTTCGCATTATTGGCGACGTAAAGGTCACCAACACCCTTGAGCCTTTACAATTGCGTCGAGAGATAGCGGCACTGAGCGCTTTCTATCGACTGTATCACGGCGAGTGCTCAGAGGAGCTATTCACCCTCATTCCTGCTTCCCCTTTCCTTCACAAATCTACGCGTGCTGGCTCTCGATGTCACCGACTAACTGTGACATCAATTCCATCGTGCACGAAGAAATTTGGCAACTCTTTTCTTTGTCGCACCTCTAAAACATGGAATTCGTTACCAGCACACGTGTCCTCTCATGACCCGTGTTCCTTCAAACGAGGCGTGAAGAGGCATCTTGCGGGCCGGCAAGGCGGGGGCGGCTAGTGCAAGTCATTCTTCCTGACTGCACTAGCCGTCGTCGCGTTTGGACTGTTCTATCACTTACCATCAGGTGGAGTAGAGACATTAGCCCTCCCGGGTACTATAAAAAAAAAAAAATATGGGCTACATGATGGTAAGTGGTTACCAACGCCAATATACATTGGCATTGTAAGATATGTAAACCAACGCTGACATTGCCAATGCGCTACCAACCTTGTGAACTAAGATGTTATATCCATTGTGCCTGTAATTACTCTGGCTCACTCACCCTTCAAACCGGAACACAACAATACCAAGTACTGCTGTTTTGCGGTAGCATATTTGATGAGTGGGTGGTACCTTCCCAGACGAGCTTGCACAAAGCTCTACCACCAAGTAACATCTTATGGTTAGTCGCGCATTGGCTGTGGTTAATATTTCTTACATGGTTGATGTTTATGGGTCGTAACTACTTACCTTCAGGTGGGCCGTTTACTTTCCTATAATACAAAAAAGCGATTGCCATATAGGCAAAGCGTTGTATACCCTTAACTACTTTGTCGTTTAAACATTATGTTCTGAATAGCTAAGATGCTAGAGATCCTTGAAATTTGACATGCAGATAAACTTTGAAAAAGTGGAACGTTCAATGATCTAAGAACACTTCTGCGCTTTCTGATAAATATTAAATAATCAAATAGAAATGACTGTAATGAAGATGATGTTTTTTTTTTAAAATAAACAGATCTCCACGCACTTGTTGTCCTTTGGTGAATCTTATCTATTGTTTTTTTTATATGCCTGTATGTTTTTATTTTTAAACATGATCACAATCGACTTAAGAATATAATTATGACTCTAAATCTACGCAGATTCCACCACATGCAGGTTTTCTCACAATATTTTTCTTGGCCGCCAAGCACGAAAACAGCACGCATATTCATCACATGCATTCTTCAGTGAAATTTTAGTGGCGTTGCCCGGTTTGAATTTGGAATCATCGGTTAAGCTTCTATCTTCTAATTCATCATGACTTATGCTATGATTGCTAATTGTGTATTTCAGTTCAGAAGAATTTAATGACCCGCAAAAAAATTTTTAAACGATATTCAGAATAGAAACAAGTAGCATGTAACTTGTTATTAATATAATGTAGTACTAGTGTTTTGTGATCATGTTTTAAACATAACAAAGTCAAGATATTACCTATTAAAATACGTTTGTATTATGTGTGATTAGCTGGCAGAATTTATTTTTGAATAAGTAATATTAATTATGTAGCATTACAATTTTCTGTCCTGTTTTTTTAGAATACTACTGTATCCAATTAGTTCAAATTTTATTAGTTCTTGCAATACCTCTTCAGACAGACTGTATCAAATAAAACGTGTTTTTTTCAGATAGAATAAGTTTTATTTCATCACAGATAATTACAGTACTAACAATCTACATATCTTAAAATTAACAATCTATATATTTTAAAATTAACATTCACCATAAGTTATTAAGTACAAATTTAAAAGTTCGAGCACACACAGACTCTGTTGACGTTGCATCGACCGAATCTATAGTTAAGCGCCCAGCATATGCGCTGACACGCAGCGGCCGTGCAGACTAGGGTGCTGCGGTCGCCTCTCGTTAGCTGGTTATTCGACTCAGTCAGTATCCTTGGGAATGTGTCGGGATTCAGAATATACAGCTCATCTGTAATAAATCAAATTAAAATAAGTGTTTTTTATGGAAACTTATTTTTCTGAAATAAATAAAATAAATACTTACTCGGTTGATCGTTTTTTATTTCCTCACATGATGCAGTTTTTGTTACAAGCACAACTAAGAACAGGACAGCGAAAATTGAAACGATTTTAATGGCCATTATGCTGCTGTTTAGGATGAACCTTAGACTGTGCATTATAACTGTCCGCTGTTAATATTTATATCGCAGGAAATCAAGATATAACTTTTGAAAGTAGTCTATTAGCTTATTAAGGTAGTAGATAACATTTATTGACTGATATGAACATTGTTTTGGATCCGATTAAACTTTGATTAATCGGAAGACATTAAGATAATACTTTGTGATATGACTAAATATTTTTGTTACTAAAATAATAATGACAATAATATAACTAATATTTTTTATTTAAATTATGAGTTTTTATTCAAATAAAGTTATTTTATGAGGATTTGTACTTTTAAAAAACCTATAAGTATAAGTGAAATGATTTATCGTTCTTGGTTAAAAAGTAAAGTCCTAATTCCTAATTGTAATCGATGCAGTGTTTGCTTTCAAATGGGTTTACATAATATGTTTCTAGTTTTAGTACATGATTTATTAAGTGGACCAACCAACCCCGTGGACGGCCGGAGACCAAAGTGGAAAATGAAGAATTAAAGGCTATTGTGGACGCGGATCCATCACAAAGCACTTCAGAGATAGCTGCAGGCTTCGGGGTAAATGATAAAACTGTATTAATCCATTTGAAGCAAATCGGGAAAGTAAAAAAACTTGAACGATGGGTACCTCATGAATTGAGTGAATCGAACTTGCAAACACGCGTCGACTGCTGTGTTACTTTGCTCAACCGACACAATAATGAAGGGATTTTAAATCGAATCATTACTTGTGATGAAAAGTGGATACTGTACGATAATCGAAAGCGCTCGTCGCAATGGCTGAACCTTGGAGACCCAGCCTAGTAGAGTACTCTACAGCTTTCTAAAATCTGGCCAAATTATTACGGCAGATGTCTATTGTCAGCAACTGCAAACCATGAAGGAAGAACTAGCTGCTAAACAACCGAGATTGGTCAATCGCTCTACGCCACTGCTGCTTTACGATAATGCGATAAATAAATAAATAAAAACAAAAAATGTACAGTTTTTAAATGAGTTAAGGTTACTCAATATCTTCTTTTATGGTACAAAGCTTTTGAATGACATACGACCACTCGATTATTTTTATAATTATATAATTTACTATGCATATACAAACTCAATATATAAAATAGAATGTAGCTATGATTCGAAATTTTGTAATTAAAGATAATCATATCCAAAATAAAGCTAAAATTGTATCTAAATACTATTTCATAATCTTGAATTTTTATTATTATTAATCTTTTTGATGACGATAACATTGTTGATTTTGTCCTAATTTACCGGGGAATTCGTATTATCGCTAATAATATCAAACTAGATTTACCCTTATCTTAATTATGTTTCATATAAATACCAGTTCTGATTATCAAGAATCAAATTTGACAAACTTAGCTGTAGAAGTCATCATGAATAACAGAACTTCCCTTTTCGTAGTTGTGCTGGCAGCGCTTCTGGTAGCGGTTTCATGTGACGGAGGTGTACGACCAGGTATCTAAATATAACAATTTTTATTTTATTATACTGTACATATTATTTTTAAAATGTTATTGTTGAGCATCAAAAAAAAAAAAACATGCGTATTTTTTCTTTTAGATGTTCTGTTTATTCAGAACCCGGATACATTCCCGATGATACTCAGTCCGAGTAGCCCCTTGCTGGATGTCCCGCGTAGCAACCTGGTCTGCACGGCCGCTACGTGTCAGCGCATATGCTGGGCGCTTAACTACAGATTCGGTCGATGCAATGTCAACAGAGTTTGTGTGTGCTCAAACTTTTAAATAAATTGTAACTTAATTTAAAAAAAAAAAAACTATTTTAAGTAATGTATGTGTTATTTGGTTTAATTAATAAAATAATTGTAAGGAAAATATAGTCGTTTTTTGCAATGGTTTATAGTCATTATGTGGATATTATTTTATATTTATTAAAGATTTTATGAAACGGTGCTTAAGATATAACTAATTATTAATTGAATATATTAGCTTATAATAATAGTTTTTTCAAAACAGCACTTGTATCGTTGTGTTCCGGTTTGAAGAGTGAGTGAGCCAGTGTAATTACATGCACAAGGGACATAACATCTTTTTTCCCAAGGTTGGTGGTGCATTGGCGATGTAAGCGATGGTTAACATTTTTTATAATGCCATTGTCTATGGGTGTTGGAGACCACTTATCAAGTGGCTCATACGCTCGTCCGCCTACCTATGCAACAAAAAAACAAATTGCGAATTAAAAATATACATCTTATTAGCATGGCATAATTGATTTATTAGTAATGTGATGTGTTAACAAATAATGTTATTATGGTTTTAAATTAATAAACTCAAAAAAAATAAAAATATATATATACATAAATTTCTCTTCTCCAATGATCATGTCGAGCTTCCACGTCAGAGTCTGTCGGATTTTATGATTAAAATAAATATATTTTTTCAATTGCTCAAATGTTCCACATTTTGTATAATATGTAAGATTTTAGCATGAACAAAGTTAAGTAATACTTGAAACTTAAACTTCAACAAGAGCGAGAAATAATTGAGTTCGCTGAGAGACTAGAATTACAGAGTTCAGTCTTGCTCCGTTGCGATTTTAATATGAAATATTTTACAGCTTTTGGTAGTCCTCGTTTGCTCTTTTGGTTATAATGAATAATCTTGATTATTATTACCTTTAAAGATGTTGTATGAATGTTTAGCAAGTATCTATAAATTATTTTGTGAATATTAACTCACGAGTCTCTCGCTGTAAGCTGGTAATTTTTTTTATTAATAAATTAAGGTAGTGTGAGCCGAGAAAAGGTTTTACACATGTAACATAATATATATTTCTAACAAATAGTAAGGTCCGTTGTTAAGGATTTAGTAATATGATGTTCCTATTTACTCCTCCAATTAATCGTACATCTTGTGATAGAAACCTCTTTCAGAAAATTGTTGCACACGTAAAATATTTTTTTCAAGTATAGTAATCATCGTTTCCAAATAAGTATACCGCTTGTTTTAGGAGTGAGGACGTCAACAGCCCTAAGGGTCAGGATTGAACCTGCGACTTTTACATTGCTAAACGGCCCGTGAGCCATTGCGCTATTGATGCTTTGTATTCATTGATACAGGTAATCAAAACGTATTATACTTAGAGTAGCTTAGTTAGCTTATGTGTTAGTAGTAGTTTAATTAAGCAAAATTAATGTTCTTAATAAGAAGTATTAAAGGGCATGTGATATTTAATTTAAGCCAAGTAAATTACAATGGGAGGACAATTAGACACGACCTGAGATCAAGATCAACTCCTGAAACTGGTTATATTACTGCTAACATTCTAATTGTGAATTTGGCACGAGATTTCAAATCTTGGGATCTGCTACTTCAAAAGCTAGCCGTTGGAATAAAAAAATAACAAGTATTATATTAAATTAAATTAAATAAGAAACGCGTAAAATCAAAGTTAATCTGCGATTTATCTGACAGATTTAATTACAGCACAGGCAAATATTTCACTATTTTCAAAAGAACCAGTCAAGAATAAATTTCTAAGAAATATTAAATTTGACTTAATTTTATTTTTATTAAATTTATTTGACAACCTGTTTTATTGCTGTGCTAGAATGTTTATGAAATTTTGATTAAAATTAAAGTGA
This sequence comes from Nymphalis polychloros, assembly GCA_905220585.2. Lineage (NCBI taxonomy): Eukaryota > Metazoa > Arthropoda > Insecta > Lepidoptera > Nymphalidae > Nymphalis > Nymphalis polychloros. The sequence goes on from HG992245.1 coordinate 11,955,085, forward strand.
GAGATTAGCAGTCACATGAAAGTGACTATATTTAATATTTAGAGTTAAAGACCATTACAATTTATTAATTATGTTTCTTTATATTATTATTATTGCCAAAATATACGTATTTATTGTTTTACTTATTATAAAAGTTAAATACTTGGTATGGGAAAATAAATGTTTTATTAAGATTTCGTTTGTTCATATTGTGAACTTCCATCCGACTCCCAACAGATAATATTCAAGTTTTCCATTACATAATTATTTATCATAAAGCATTAATAGAATGTAATATGAATTTGAATACTATAAATAACCAATTATTATTCTAATTAAGAGCGCGCCCAAAGGCCGCAAAATTTCAGAATTCACGCGCGCATTCCTTACACGCCCCTCTCAATGTGAAATCTCAATTTTATTTTCTGCTTTTCTATCTACAATAAACCGGCAATGTTATATTTTTCTGGGAACCGCTCAACTATTAATTGTTTCAATTAATTTTGTTATAAAAACAGATTAATTACTAATCATACAATTTCAAACATAAACGCATACATGTTTTTTATTGTCTGCTTTTTCGAATGTAAAATTAATAATGATATAAAAGGGAGAACTGTGTTTACTATTGATATTAGAAATATTTGTTATATGTAAATTACAAGTGATTTCAATTAAACCTTTAAAGTTAAGGATTATAATCTAAACAAATAAGAAATATTAAAAAAAATGTGTGTTCAGTGTTACTAACATATTTTTTTAATTTAAAAATTGTTTTTTATTTGTATCACAGATTTCACAAGACAAAATTAATGTATGATATCGTTAAACTTTTATATTTTTATTTAAAAAACGTATTGTACAGCTTAAAAGTTCCAGCACACACAGACTCTGTTGACTTTGCATCGACCGAATCTGTAGTTAAGCACCCAACATATGAGCTGACACGTAGTGGCCTTGCAGACCAGTTAGCTATGGTCACCTCTCGTCAGTCCGTTGTTTGATTCAGTCAGTATCGTTGGATATGTATCAGGGTTCAGGATATAGTAAATCTGTAAAATATCAAATTAAAACGGCTATTTTTGGTTTAAAAAAAACACCTTCTTGTAATACCTTTATAAAAATATTGGGCGAAAATTACCAGGTTTGCCATTTTCTACTTCTGCACATGAAATAGTTTGCATTAGAAACAGAACTACAAATAAGGCAGCGAATATTAAAGAGATTCTAAGAGTCATGCTGCATATATGTATTATGTATAATGTAGCAACGAAGCCGATTAAGAAATAAATTATGTCAGTAGACTATCAGTTTACTTTAAAGTAATTCGGGGCTTTTTCATAGATAATGTTTATTATCTTATATGAATTGTCTTTTAGACGATGTTAGTCCTTGATTATTAAGAAAAGATAAGCTTTATAAATTTCGACATAAACAAATATTCGGTAAAATTGTTACTGGTTAAACGTGTTCTTAATTAAACGTTAAGATGTATTATTTTATAATTAGTATTTTTTACTATAGTACTTATTGACAGTTCATTCATACATACAATCATAAGCCTTTAATTGTCCACGGCTATGAGATTATATCATTATTGTTTTTCAATTTGATGGGCCGGTTGGCGTGGTTGATAATTACTTGTCTTTCGCGCCGCAAGATTCCCACCCAGGACAGACATTTGTGTGTATAAGCATGTCTGTTTGTCCTGAGTCTGGGTGTATTTATCTATATAAGTATGTATTTACAAAAGAAAACTAGTATAATTATGTAGTGTATCAGTCGTCTGGCTTCCATAGTACAAGCTCTGTTTAGTTTGGGATCAGATGACCGTGTGTGAATAATGTCCCAGGATATAATATCATTTTAAACAAAATCAGTTTATATAATTATAAACATCAGATGTAAGATGTTGTCAATAATTATTATTATACTACCATGATCGATTTATATAAAATAAATAATATGATAATATTGATCAATATATATAACCATCATATTTACGTAACTCGTAACTTTGTTTACATGACATCTCATGTTTAAATAATGCTAGCTGTCGCCCGCGCGATTAAATATAAGTAAAGGATAATTAATGATTGTTTGGAAGTCTGTGATTTTAAAGTAAGAAACATAAAATGTCATTTTGGTTAAAAAAAAGTAAAATAAGGGTTTTTTTTAGATTCGTGATTATTCTTCACATAATAATTAGTGAACATATTTTGAATTCCTGTCATTTGATATATTTTATAGTGACTTAAATGGCTTGAAGTAAAAAAATTATCCACGCCGTTGAATATAGTAAAAACTTTAAATGAGCAAGCATACCAATATATATTTTTTATTTTATCAAACTCAGATTAAACTAAACTATTCGAGTCACTGAAAATTTTATTTATAATTAATAATCAAAGCACCTGTTTGTAAACGATGATAGAGCTTTGTGCCAACCCGTCTGGGTAGGTACCGCCCACTCATCAGATATTCTGCCGCTAAACAGAAATACTTAGTATTTTTGCGTTCCGGTTTGAAGGATGAGTGAGCCACTATAACTATAGGCAAAAAGAACATAACATCTTCGTTCCTACGATTTCTGGTGCATTAGCGATGTAAGGAATGGTTAATATTTCTTATATCGCCAATGTCTATGTACAGTGTTGATCAATTAACATCAGGTGGCCCATTTGCCTGTCCGCCTACCTATAACATGAAAAAAGACGTTTGCGGTATTTCCTTTTGGGGCTAAATTTACTAAGTTACTCGCAGAGCTCACTCTGGAGCATGCAGCATAAAAACTGTCTATCTTATAACAGTTCTCACTAAAAATCAATGTCGGCTATGTTCAACGACATGCCTTGGAACTTTTGATTGTCATGGGGAAGCAAACTTTAAGAGGGAATATACTTTGAAATTCGAACTATATATTCTCATGGGTGGTATTCTTGGAATGAAAACTACCTCTCCTCGAACATATCCTAAAATAAATCTGTGGGAATCGAGTACACATGATAATAATGGAATTAATACGTTTTCTTTATATACAAACTTTACTAAGAAAGTAAAGTTCTAATAAAAAAAGTATTACTTGCACCTCCGTAGGAAATATTGATATTAAGACACGTATTTTACATTGCGTTATTTGCACCCAGAAGGATGTATATAAAGTTTTTTAGGGAATTAGTACGTACGAACTTTCTAATTCTCCAAAACAGAAATTATAAAAATACCACCAAGTTGAGCGAAATTTCTAAAAACTTTGAAATTTATGTTTATCAATTCAATCAAGAAACACAAATAGTAAATTTTAAGCAGATGGGATTTTTTTTTTTTTATATCAATGTTTCCAAACCATTTCTCCCGTTTAGGGTTGAATTTTTAAAAACGTCGAAATACGTATGCATTTATTTTTTCTCAGAAGCATTTACATTAAATGTCATTCTTATAATATCAAAAATGATGGCGTCCCCATCTCTTTCATCTCACAAACTTTCAACCCCTATTGTACCCTCTTAGGTGGTAGATTTTCAAAAATGCTGAACACTATTATACATTATTCTTATACATATTTATTCATTTCTAACCAGAAGCTTGTGTATGCAATTAAATGCCTCTAACTTTGGAAATGACGGGTTTCCAACAATCATTCATCCTTTATTTTAACCCTTTAGGGATGGAATTTTCTGAAAGTTTGTAATCCCTAAGGTTTAATCTCGGCGATGATGAATCATTTTGGAAAAGTCATTATAACATGTGTATAACAACAAAAATACATATTTTTTATAACTTTCGATAGACTCAACCGATTTTGATGAAATAAAGACTGAACGGAACCTTGAAATACTTATTTTGATATTTCAGTTATTTTAATTTGTAACTTTGGGCCGTTTCAAAGATAAGCCTGGACAAACAGACAGAGAGACAGACCCAAATTAATAAAAATATTGTTTTGGTTTTGGTAAATTGCAAATAGTCATGTAAACTTTAAAAGAGGCAGTTATTTTGAAATCACAGACAGACATTTAAATTTTATTTATATGTATAAAAAGGAAAAATGAAATACCTACCTATAAAATAACTGGTACGATAAAGAGTGTTTTTAAAGAAATTAAACAATTTTACTTAAGTTTAATATTGAACTATTAAATATTTTAAGTAAACTTACTAAGTAACTTAACTACAAACAAATTTACAGTTTCGCAGTATTGTTTGTTAGTAGCTCTTATTACAAACAAAACAAAAAATAAAATTGTATGTAATTTAAACAAAAACGAAATAACTTGTTGTAAGTGTTACTTAACACAAAAAACTTCCTAATACCTATTAGATTACGTACAGGTATAGTGCGTCTTTAACAAATCGCTAAAGCCTTGAAAAAATCGCAAAACGCACAACTATCAATGACGTCAGCCCGCACTCGGTCCCATAATCGACGATGAGCCGAGGACCAAATTCTTCTCCCACCATCCCCTAGTGTACTGCTGCATAGTACCGCGCACTTTGTCATCATCGTAGCTTTATAGTATTTGTCCAAATAACATAGTGTAAAAGACAAAGTTAACCTACTCATATCAGAAGTGATAAAAGTATTTGTTTTGATAAGAATCAATTTGTTAATACAAAATGTGCTTTTTGGAAATACATATCAAATTTTATTGTATTTTAGATTCACTATTTTAGCGATAATGTTTTACACATAAAAGATAGATATAGCCAATATAATACATAATTTATTTGTTAAAAAAAATAAGCGAAATATTAATCAACACTCACTCATATCATAGTATCACCAAATAGCAACACTTGGTATTGTTCTTTTCCAGTTTAAAAGATGTGTAATTTTTTCCGCTTGTGTTGATTGTTAGTGGTCACCTCCTCCCATATATAATAATAAAAATAATGTATTATTTATTTATAAGATACCATTATTTGATTGTATTGCAAAGATAAAAATATATAAAGTATAATATAGATAGAAATATTATGAAACATCGTGTAATATTTACATTCGTAGTAAATTAATTATGATTATATGTGTATTCGATTATCAAGTAATAATCTGTTCATATAGTATTGGTTACGCCTATGGGGTATTAGTAACACATTAAATCTATTTGAAAATATGTATTTTTGAATAATGCTTAAGTATTTTTTCGGCGACTTTGGTTAAGCATATTATGAGTTTATTTCGTCGTCTACTTTACTGTTTCTTTCAAATTAGTAAAAAAATTATAAGTTCCTTATAATTATTTTATTAATCTTAACAAATGATTACATAAATATTTGTCCTTAAAATATGTTTCACATTATTGTTTAAGTCTTGAATTATTTAAAAGTTCGAGCACACACAGACTCTGTTGATGTTGCATCGACCGAATCTGTAGTTAAGCGCCCAGCATATGCGCTGACACGTAGCGGCCGTGCAGACCAGGTTGCTAAGCGGGTCATCAAGCAACGGGCTACTCGGACTGAGTATCATCGGGAAGGTTTCCGGGTTCTGAATAAACAGAACATCTGCAAGAAATAAATATACATGCATATCCGTTTTTTAATACATTAATATTTAAAACATAAAATGTTTAACATGATAAAATAAAAATAAATATATTGTTAAAATTCATTAAGAAAATTAAAATTGTCATAGTATGTATGAAATAAGTAACCTGGTTGTTCAATTTCTTCACATGAAACTATCTGTGCTATCAGCAGGGCTGCCAGGAGGGCAATGACGAAAAGAGAAGTTTTGTTATTCATAATGATGACTTATTCAGCTAAGTTTGTATAACTGTGATTTTTCGTAATTGCATCCGATATTTATATGAAATATTATTGGATTAAGATAATGTAAAATCTAGATTTTTGTTATTGTTATCGATAACAAAAAATACCCGGTAAATTAGAACAAAATTGTCGCCGATAAAAAGATATCAATAATAAAGTGATTAACAAATGTATCTTAATACATCTAATCATTTGATTGTTTTTTTTCGCGTGTATCTAGCTTATACTAATATTATAAAGAGGAAAGATTGCATTTTTTGTTTGTTACGATTTAACTCAAAAACTACTCGACCGATTTAGAAAATTCTTGCAACATTAGAAAGCTACATCTTTACCGGGTAACATAGGCATATCATATTTAAATATATATATAAAACACTTAACTATTTGATACTATATTCTTAGAAAGTAAAGACTACCATGTAATTTTAATGATGAACTTAGTATCCATTAATTATAAAGTAGGTACCTACGAGTAAGACAACATTATGGGATATATATTTAACACAGATCTTATTCAATTGATTGTATAGAGTCAAATTTAGGACAAGCAATATGTATTTGAACGACAATTGCAATTTCATCACCATTCACACTGTATTATAAATTGAGTTATTATAATTTACTCGGTGGTAGAGCTTTGCGCATGCTCGTCTGGGTAGGTACCACTCACTCATCAGATATAGAGCGATATTGTACATTTGTATTGTTGTATTCCCCGGTTTCTAGGGCGAGTGAGCCAGTGTAATTACAGGCACAGGGAACATAAAATCTTAGTTCCCAAGGTTGGTGGCGCATTGGCGATATAAGCTATGGTTAACATTTCCTACAATGCCATTGTCTATGGGCGCTCAGTACCATCAGGTGGCCTATATACTCGTCCGCCTACCTATATAATAAACAAAAGTTTTATATATAAAAGTACCTATGTTCTAAATACAAAAATTTTATCTTTCAGTTTCCTTACATAACATGCACGGTTCCTTATGTTAAATTATAACTTGTAACAAAGTTGAATAGTAAGTTAAGCAAACTTCAGCATGAGCGAAAACAATTGAGTTCGCTGAGTTATAGAATTGTAAACTTCACTCTGTTTTTATTTCATAAATATAGATTTAGCGAGTACGCAATTATTTCTAAACATGTAGTAATACATTTCTGTTTGTCAGAGTCGAGATGACCCAGAGGTTAGGTTAAGGGCTCGCGAGCGTGTGTACAAGCTTTTTTTTTTTTTTAGCAAATGTTTCATACAAATACTACTGAATTTTCATGTGCTTAATTTGTACTTATAAATCATCAAGCGCTCGACACTGAAGGAAAACTTCGTGAGCAAACCTGCATATATCTAATTTCAATTAAATTTTGTGCGCGAAAAATGAACCAGCTCTCCTGACATAGGTGTGTTTTTGAAAGTTTTTGCACGATTATTCTTTTTCCGCTCCGCCGTTAACATTGTTTCTCTGATATGAGACGTGGCAAGTGGCAAATATCTATTAGACTAATTATTATAGGACAAATCATAAGCAAAAGAGTATATTACAAGTAATATTTAATCTCTTCGCAGCTCGACAGAGACTGTAACCAATACCAAAAGGATGGATGTGTATATGTCTGTGCGTATGCGTGTGTAAAATGATTGGTAATGTGTGTAATGTTTTATTTTATTAATTTAAGGTATTTCTAATGCATATTATACAAAAAAATTACTATCAGCATTCCTCCTCCATCTACACTTTAAAAATTTCATTCATCTTCATCCACGCAATTGCCATAAAAAGAGATACAAAGTTTTTGCTTCACGTATTTATATAATGATATTATGTATTTTTATAACGTACAATTGCGATTCAAAGGGGAAATACTGCGAGCATTCTTGCCAACATTTGGGTTCGCGATTTGTACAGTAAATATTTTTCAGTATAATAGCCCTCCTGACATGTGTTATATTTGTTTTCGAAAGTTTTTGCATTATTAATCGTTTTTCGTTCCGGCCTTTAACAGCCCGTCTTCGTTCCCAGGAAACAGGTCTCTTGCCATCAACACGGGGCTCAATAATTAAATTAGATGTTTTGATTAAAAGTAATGAATGATCAACGCAATTTCGAGTAGGAAGTTAAGTACTATTGCGGTTTGAAAATAAGAAGAAAAAATATATAGTACTTAATTAAATATTACATTTAAGGAAAAAATAAATGAGGAAAAGAAAACTTATATTATACATTTAGTTATGTATAATATAACGATAGGAAAAATAAACGAGCAACGTCAGTATATTGTAATGGTTGAATAAAGAAAACGTATAAGTGTAAAATTCAATAGGAAAATTTCATTAGTGAGAATCAATGGCAAAATCGAACACTCAATGAATAAGTGCCGAGGCATTCACGCGCAGCCACTTCGTCATAGAGTCAACAAGCATAGCTTGCTATCGAAATAAATTTTATCCGAGGTGGCTTTAAAAGCGCTTTTAAATCATCTATTACCTCTAGTAAATGAAATGTAACTTTTTAGTAGTAACAAAAAATTACCAATGTTAATAATGAGCCAAAGTAAAAATAGGCGCAAGGGACATAATATCGTAGCTCCCAGGGTTGGTGGTGCATTGACAGTAAAAGGTGGTTAACATTTCTTACAGTGCCAATAACAATAGTCGCAGTTGACTACTTACTGACTAATTTGCCAGATTATCATCCTACTTTTAATAAAACAAAATAAATAGTTTTATCAGTTAGAATTTTTATTTGTTAGCTATTTATTTTATCACAGATAATGTAATGTTAAAACATTTATCCTATATTAAGACTTTTTAAGGAGAGCTTAAAAGTTCGAGCACACACACACTCTGTTGACGTTGCATCGACCAAATCTGTAGTTAAGCGCCCAGCATATGCGCTGACACGTAGCGGCCGTGCAGACCAGGTTGCTACGCGGGGCATCCAGTAAGGGGTTGTTCGGACTGACTATCATCGGGAATGTATCCGGGTTCCGAATGAAAAGAACATCTGAAATTGTTAGTTAAACGTATATAAATGTTGTGGATTAAAAGTTCAATATTATCCTTTTATTTCGTAATTGACATAAAATAAATACATTATTCTATATTAGTTCTATGAATTCCTGGGTAAGTAATACAAGGTAAGTAATACTTCATATATACGTATTGGGTACATAGTTACCGGGTCGTTCGTTTTCTTCGCACAGAACAGTTTGTATTGTCAAAAGCACCGCCAGGAGGGCCACGACGAAGAATGTAAGTTTACTATTCATGATGATGATTTCTGATGTAAGTTTCTCAACTGTGATTCTTGAAAATAAAGCCGAATATTTATATGAGAAACGATGAAGATAAAGAGCCAATCTAGTTTTGTTTTATCGCAATAATGCGAATTTCCCCTTAATACGAATAATTGGGACAGAACAGATAATCTTTATTAAATTAAATACCAGATTAAATAAATTTAAGATACATAGGTGTTATTACAAGTATATACAATGTATGCACATTGCAATAGGCATAATGACATTCATGATTTTTTTCCGCATGAAACACAAATAATATTGTTTCATGAAAAATAAATTAAAACTTAAAAATCGAATACCTGCAGTATAGTTAATTTGTATCGAACATTACATATTGTATGTATGTATCTACACTTCCTTTATTGGCAGACTCGCCTTTCAACAGCTGTTTATTCAACAGATGTTTGGCAGTACAAAATATGGTAAGTGAACGGTGTCAATCCAGACGAGCTTACTCAAAGACCTACAGAAAGAACACAATTCCGTTTATAAAAATTGGTTGCAAATCCCGATATTTTTCAGCTTATATTTTTTAGTTAAGCCGTTACGCTTCATTTATGTCAATTCTACATCAAGATAATCGATGACTAATCGATCGGCACAAATGTTTTTTTTAATAAAAGCGTTATCTAAAAATACTCCCAAACAACCAATACTGATAGTCTACTTATACAATTAATGATATCTTGATCTGTTTCGATATAAATAAAGCGTCGAACACTCCTAAGGCACAGTTGAAGGAATATCCTAAGCAACACATTACCATGACTTTTAAAATCGTTTCAATTTTCGCTGCGTTATTTGTAGTTCTGCTTATAACGGAAAACGTTTCGTGTGAAGAAGTAGAATATCATCGACCAGGTAAGAGTAATTTTACCAATTTATATCATTTCAATAATATAAGTTTGCAGCGCACAAAAATTTTAATTTAATTTGTTTTGCATAGATGTGCTGTATATCCTGAATCCCGACACATTCCCAAAGATACTGACTGAGTCTAACAACCAGCTCACGAGAGGCGACCGTAGCACCCTAGTCTGCACGGCCGCTACGTGTCAGCGCATATGCTGGGCACTTAACTACAGATTCGGACGATGCAACGTAAACAGAGTCTGTGTGTGCTCGAACTTTTAAGCTCTATCGCTAGTAATATATGTGTAAATATATTGAATACTTATAAATTTAATTATAAAATCTGTGATGAAATAAACAATTATTATAAAATACTGAATAAAGTTTTATGAACAACAATGATTTTTTTTTTAAAGCTCTGAAATCATGTATAATATTTATTGATTATATTTTACAACAAAATAAATATATTTACATTAAAACCTTAAATAAATACAAATAAAAATTATTTACTATACAAATCGTGACCGCGTGGAATGGTGGCAAGAATGCTAGCAGCATTTCCCCTTTGAATCGCAATTCCGATTCTCTGGGCGAAAAATGAACCAGCCCTCCTGTCACCAGTAGAGGCAATAAGACGGGGTGTAATAATTTGGATAAAATTTTTTGCACTATTACTCCAAGGTCCAAGCGTTTCAACTGCAAACGGAATAAAAATATAATTATGAATAAGAAAAGAATATTTGTTACGTTTGTTCGTTTCAGCTTTTTCCGCGGTAGCACCGGTTTTTAACATTGTTTCTCTGATATGAGGCGGGGCTAGTGTGTCAACATATGTTGCGTCCCACACAAACGCCCGTCCCCGTTCCCAGGGAACCAATGTTAGTCCATCAGGTCTCTTGCCATCATCACGACTAATTCCATGAGGCTCAATAAGAGCAGAAATGTCAATGGTGGCAAGAGCCCTTTTAATAGTATCATTTAGAGAACTGTGGCGGAAAAACCTCCCTGAACTCCTTGGACAAGAAAGACTGTGTAAGCCGAAAGATTCAACCTCTTTTCCACATGGGCACCTGTGCTCAATTCACAACTGTGTTCCCAGTCGGAGACCTATTGCTATGCGAAAACATTCATTGTCTAGAAGCGTCCCAAGTTTTTTAGAGGGTACCGCATGTAACCAGTGACCTGACTCTTTAGTTGATAAAGCTAGAAGCCGTGCACGGTCATTGGCACTTGTTAAATTTTGATTCAAACTTTGTTGTGTAACATGAACTAGTGGCGAATCAGAAGTGTAGCTTAGGTACATACTCATCAAGAGATAAATTTAGAATTTTCTTTAAAGAATCTTTAAGGATGGCATCGATTTTATTGGTAAGGCCAGGAAATTTCCAGACTAGGCTCGCGCGTAGAATGTACATTAATTTTGGAACAAAAAGACAGTGTTTCAAAATAGTATAAGCAATATGAGAATTTAAGACGAATAATCTGTCGACGTTGTCTAAAAAAATTTTTATTTTATCATTTAGAACAGACCTTCGTCAAAAAGTGGTGCACCAAGCAGGCAAAGCGTATTTTTATGAAGAATTTTAATATTAGGTGCAATTTTATAAAATAATTCCGTTGCCGAATAAATATCTTATGAAGATAAAGTGTTTGTGAAAAAAATTTCACATTTTGAAAAATTAAATTTGAAACCAACTTTATCAAAACGTTCTTTAATTTTAATTAAATCTTCAATGACATCATCCACTTTGCCTCCTATGGTTCCATCATATAGATACCACCCACTCATCAGATATTCTACCGCAAAACAGCAGTACTTTGTATTGTTGTGTTCCGGTTTGAAGGGTGAGTGAGCCAGTGTAATTACAGGCACAAGGGACATAACATCTTAGTTCCCAAGGTTGGTGGCGCATTGGCAATGTAAGTGATAGTTAACATTTCTTACAATGCCATTGTCTATGGGCGTTGGTGACCACTTACCATCAGGTGGCCCATACGCTCGTCCGCCAACCTATACAATAAAATAAAATAAAATAAATATATAGATACCATATGTTTAATTTAGATTTTAAATTTGAGATGTAGTTATGGATACCTAGGCTGAAAAGAGCAGGACCCAATGGATCTCCTTGCTGAACGCCTACATTAGAATTAATTGTATTTTCGCTTTGATGGTGAAACATTGCCAAACATAAGGGTAAATTTCAGGTAAATAAGATGAGACTTCGTTAAGCAAGGTTGCTCTATCTAAGGAATTAAAGGCATTATTTACATCAACTTTTAGAAGTACTTCGGCTTCGTTCCCTTTTAAAAAGGTACGAGTTGAATGTACTGCGGCTTCACATCTACCTCTACTTCCAAAACCGAGTTGTGTAGGCTGAAATTTAGTTTTTAAGGTAGAAACTATGTGCCTGCCACCTAATTTAGATGCCAAGTTCTTAAGATCTCCATACATTATGCTTTATTTTCAACATTTCTTTTTTTAAATCAAAATTTAAATATACGAATTTGGGAAGTGAATTTGGGTATCTAAACTATTTTGTTTTAATTTGGTCGATAAGGATCCATTTTTGGCTTTATCAACATGAAAACATTTATATGAAAATGTGAAAAGAATTTGCCATGCCGAATTACTATTTGAAAGACATTTTTGAATAACACTGGATAGAGATCTAGCTAGAGACATTCTCGCTCCTCTAGGGATTCTTTTTATGAGAGGAATACTTTGGTTGTTTTTTGCCAATATCTGTTCAAACTGTAACTGTGAATTAGTGTCACTCTTTATATCAGTAGGTCTATTAAAAATAAAATTAGATGAATGTCCTAATGGAAGGCTATGACAACGGGTCGTATGAATTTTTAAGCCTTTTTGGCTATTGAAAATCCTTCCATTAAAACATTGGTGACATGATAAGAGGTCCGGCTGGGAAGGAACGGAATTATTAAAATTATTAGAACACGACATGGTTCTATAGAAACTTAAAAAATAAACACATAACGTCACTATAATGGCGATGGAGTGGCACTAGCACAGCACGGGATGTGTGGCCCGTTGTAGGGGTGGCTGCTAGGCTGGCTCTGCGACCGCTTGGTAACGCCACACGCCTCCCTACTTCTGAGAACAAAAAGTGGAATTAGTTAATTAATATTTGGCAAACATTTTTATTTGACAATCAGAAACAATTTGTTGTCAATTTAAGAATGAAAATAAAAATATATCTTAATTTGATTAAAATAAAATTTTTACAACTGACCCAATTAACCCATTGTTTTTTTTATATTTTTGACTTAGTAAAAATATAAAAAAAACAATGGGTTACACTCCGGGAGTGCCGGCAGAAGTGAAAACTTGAATATTAACGTTGTGCACTTTTGATATTTTGGAATGATTAGGGAAAAATTTTGCTCGAATTGCTTTAATTATAAATCAGTATAAAAGTACTATCATTTATGTGATAAAATACAATATTCATTTATTGCGCTATCGCGCACAATCATGACAATTTATATTACATTAAAAATTTAACACTTCAAAATCCGTCTTATATCGTCTATTTTTAATCAGGGTCACGTGACCTGACGCGAATTTAACATTTTTTACCCTTCATAAAAAAGTGCACAACGCCGCTAAAGAAATATTCACTTCAAAAATAAGGTTTTGTGAAATGAGACCATGCATTATCAATTGAATACTTATTATTTAGTTGTGTACGTCAAGGAATGCTGACATACCCAGGCTTCAACTTCTGTAAATAATTTCAGTGGTCATAGTTGTAGTATGTTCGTTGACAAATCGAGTTAGGTAGACGACATGATACACCTCTGTATCTTAATAAACGGACTTAGAGAGTTGACTTGACTTAGAGAGTTGACTTGACCAGTAGTTGTTCACTTGTTCGCAGTTCACGAGGTGCTGGATGATCTAGAGATGGATCCGGCAGATTTTTGAACCGTTCGTAAGTGGTAACTATATTTTCTAAGAATCGTTGAAAATAAGCAAAATGAAATAATAGTTTAATATTTTAACAAGATATTATAATTAAAACATCATACATGAAAATCAACTGTAATATAAAATAACTGTACGATAAAGAGTGTTTATTAAGAAAGTAAACAATTTTTAACTATTTAACTATTTAATATTTTAACTAAACTTACTAAGTAAGTAACTGCAAACAAATTTTCAGTTTCGCAGTATTATTGTTAGTAGCTCTTATTATAAACAAAACAAAAAATTAAATTGTATGTAATTTAAGCAAAAACGAAATAGCTTGTTGTAAGTGTATCGACACAAAAAAACCTCGGTCGGTATAGTCTGTCTTTAACAAATCGCTAAAGCCTTGAAAAATCACAACACTCACAACCATCAATGACGTTACCGATGACCAAATTCTTCTCCCACTTAGCTTTAAAGTATTTATCCAAATGACATAGTGTAAAAGACTATGTTTACCGACTTATTCTAATAACAGAAGTGATACAAGTATTTGTTTTGATAAGAATCAATTTGTTAATACAAAATGTGCTTTTTTAAAATACATATAAATTTTATTGTATTTTCAAAGAGTAACAAACGTCCATACAAACATTCGCGTTTATAATATTAGTAGGATTTTAGTTCATCGCCTATCATCAGCATGGAAGTGCTCAGAGAATTTACAAGGAACAAAAATATAAGCTGTTTACTAAAGTTTTCTAAAGATCGATGAAAAGCCTAGTAGCAAGATTACATTTATGTCATAAGCCTATTAAACAATCTGTCTCATGGCTACCGATATCTCAGAGCTAATACAATTTTCAGGGGCCTCTGGTTTTTTTCCGCGTTTTTAGATACTTTAAAGGATCAATGTTTTACTTGATCAACAAGGCCTTCGCTGACTATAATTATTATAATAGTTAAATGAGTCTACTATAGTTTTGGGAATTATATTATTTTTTCGACTTATTTGACATAATACATAATTTATTTGTTAAAAAAATAAGCGAAATATTGACCAACACTCACTCATATCAAAAAGCCGGGATGGCCCAGTGGTAAGAACGCGTGAATCTTAACCGATGATCGTGGGTTCAAACCCGGGCAAGCACCACTGAATTTCATGTGCTTAATTTGTTATTATAATTCATCTCGTGCTTGACGGTGAAGGAAAACATCGTGAGGAAACCTGCATGTGTCAAATTTCACTGAAATTCTGTCACATGTGTATTCCACCAATCCGCATTGGAGCAGCGTGGTGGAATAAGTTCCAAAACCTTCTTCTCAAAAGAGGAGAAGAGGCCTTAGCCCAGCAGTGGGACATTCACAGGCTGTTACTTTTTAAATCGAATCATTACTTGTGATAAAAAGTGGATACTGTACGATGGTCGGAAGCGGTCGTCGCAATGGCTAAACCCTGGAGACCCAGCCAAATCCTGCCCGAAACGAAAATTGACTCAGAAAAAGTTATTTGTGACTGTTTGGTGGACTAGCCCCGGTGTCCTTCACTACAGCTTTCTCAAACTATATATTGTCAGCAACTTATATATTGTCAGCAACTGCAAACCATGAAGGAAGAACTAGTTGCTAAACAATCGCTCTAGGCCACTGCTGCTTCACGACAACGCATGACCACACACTGGATAACAAACAACCACTAAGTAAGATGAGCCACCGTACTTCTCGGACCTTGATCCAACAGATTACCATTTTTTCCGGAATTTGGACAACTTCTTACAAGGAAAAAAAAATCAACTCCGATGCGGCAGTCCAAACCGCCTTCAAAGAGATGAGTTTTTTTAGTAGAGGGATCAATGAACTACCTATGAGATGGCAAAAGTGCATAGATAACAACATACATACTTGCGGTGCATACTTTAATTAATTAAATATATTTTACAAAAAAAAAATTGACTTTATATTCCTCCCGTACAAAACGCCAATTTCATATGTAAGGACCTAATAGTAAAATTAATGTATTATTTATTAATAATAATAATAATAAAACCTGTTTATTTCCAATCCACAATAATAATTGTTATTACATGCGTTTTAATATATATTAACAATAGGTATATGTTTTTTAATGTAACGTGACATTTTTCTTTCTTTCATTTTCTTTTTACTCGCTATCGTTACTTTCTTCAGTACCATTGTTTTTTTTTACCTTCCCGGGTAAAGGCCTCCTCCAGCTTTTTCCAAACCTCTCTGTCCATGGCTTTCTTTCTCCAATCGCTTCCTGCTATCGCTTTTATATCTTCTATCCACCTTTTTCTAGGGCGCCCTCTTCTTCTTTTTCCTCTTGGTCCTTTCCATATAGTTGTCTGTAATGTCCATCTTTTGTCTGTGCATCTTGCTATATGTCCTGCCCACTGCCACTTCTGTTTTAGGGCATATTGTAAGGCATCTATAACTTTAGTTTTTTGTCTAATTTTTTCGCTTTTTACTTTTTGTATTCTTCTTATTTTTAGTACGCTTCTTTCCATTGCTTTTTGACATGTTACTAGTTTTGTTTTTATTTATGTGTTGTATGTCCACGTTTGGCATCCGTACGTAAGAGTAGGTAAGACACAAGTGTCCAAGACAATTTTCTTTAGGTAAAGGGGGAATTCCCCTTTCAAGATTTCCTTCAGGGACCAAAACTTTTTCCAGCTCATGTTGATACGCCGCTCGACCTCTAGTTCTTCATTTTTGTCTTCGAATGATATTTGTTTACCCAGGTATATGTAATTGTTCACATATTCAAGCATCTTCCCATTCAAGTATATGGCGTTAGTGTAGCTGTTAGTCACTATTTTAGTTTTATTCTCGTTCATTTTGAGGCCCACCTTTTCGCTTTCTTCATTCTTTCTAATCCTTTGCTTGTTTCAGCAAATAACAATATCGTCCGCGAATCTGAGGTGTGTAAGTCGATCTTTGTTAATTCTTATCCCTTCCGACTGCCAGTTAAAATTCTCAAAAATGCGTTGTAGTACCATTATGAACAGCTTGGGTGAGAGGGGGTCTCCTTGTCTCACTCCTCTATAGATCGGTATATCAGGACCTCGCGTCTCCAGTTTGACTTGACTTACGCTACCCTCGTAGATGTTTTTCAGTACTCTTGCATATTTTTTGTTTATGTGGCATTTATTCAGCGCTTCCCAAATAGCATCATGAGTGATCGTGTCGAACGCTTTGGCGTAATCGATGAAAGCAATGTATAGTGGCTTGTTGAATTTCTTGTATTTCTCCATTACTCGTTGTAGGACTTGTATATGATCCGTTGTAGAAAATCCGGAGCGAAACCCTACTTGTTCCACTGGCTGATAGTTATCTATCTTTGGGCTCAGCCGGCTTTGTAGAATTGACGTGAACAATTTGTATACGCTTGAAAGAAGACTAGTCGGGCGGTAGTTAGAGATGTCTTGAGGGTTTCCTTTCTTGTATATAAGGATTATATCAGATCTTTTCCACTGCATTGGTACCTGGCCTGTGTTCAGAATCTTATTGAACAGATACGTAAGTGGGCGAGTTAGTAAGATAGCGCCAGCTTTCAGTGCTTCGTTTTGTATGCCATCAGGGCCAGGGCTTTTATCTGGTCTGAGTTTCCTGATGTGTTTTATGACTTCCTTCTCATCCACTGGTGGCAAATCGTTCATGTTTTGAGAATTTTCTATTGCTGCATCGGCTGTATTGATACAAGAAATCGATTTCGCATATAATTCCTTGTAGAAATCTGTGGCGCAGTTCATGATATCTTTTCTGGTTTTTATTTCTTCTGGTTTTGATTTTAAGTTCTGAATCCATTTTTTGTGTGTGATCATTATTTATTAATAAGATACCATTATTTGTTTGTATTGCAAAGATAGGATCGTTATATACTCTTTATCGTATGCCAATTTTACTGTGATATCATTAATACAATATAAAAAGTATAATATAGATAACAATATTATGAAACATCGTGTAATATTTACATTCGTAGCAAATTAATTATGATTATATGTGTATTCGATTATCAAGTAATAATCTGTTCATATAGTATTGGTTACGCCTATGGGGTATTAGTAACATATTAAAATTAGCATGTAAATAAATTAGATCTATTTTTGAATAATGTTTAAGTATTTTTTCGGTGACTTTGGTTAAGCATATTATGAGTTTCATTCGTCGTCTACTTTACTGTTTCTTTCAAATTAGTAAAAAAATTATATGTTCCTTATAATTATTTTATTAATCTTAACAAATGATTACATAAATATTTGTCCTTAAAATATGTTTCACATTATTGTTTAAGTCTTGAATTATTTAAAAGTTCGAGCACACACATACTCTGTTGACGTTGCATCTACCGAATCTGTAGTTAAGCGCCCAGCATATGCGCTGACACGTAGCGACCGTGCAGACCAGGTTGCTAAGCGGGTCATCCAGCAACGGGCTACTCGGACTGAGTATCATCGGGAAGGTTTCCGGGTTCTGAATAAACAGAACATCTGCAAGAAATAAATGTACATGCATTTTCGTTTTTTAATACATTAATATTTAAAACATAAAATGTTTAACATGATAAAATAAAAATAAAAATATTGTTAAAATTCATTAAGAAAATTAAAATTGTCATAGTATGTATGAAATAAGTAACCTGGTTGTTCAATTTCTTCACATGAAACTATCTGTGCTATCAACAGGGCTGCCAGGAGGGCAATGACGAAAAGATAAGTTTTGTTATTCATAATGATGACTTATTCAGCTAAGTTTGTATAACTGTGATTTGTCGTAATTGCATCCGATATTTATATGAAATATTATTGGATTAAGATAATGTAAAATCTAGTTTTTTGTTATTGTTATCGATTACAAAAAATACCCGGTAAATTAGAACAAAATTGTCGCCGATAAAAAGATATCAATAATAAAGTGATTAACAAATGTATCTTAATACATCTAATCATTTGATTGTTTTTTTTCGCGTGTATCTAGCTTATACTAATATTATAAAGAGGAAAGATTGCATTTTTTGTTTGTTACGATTTAACTCAAAAACTACTCGACCGATTTAGAAAATTCTTGCAACATTAGAAAGCTACATCTTTACCGGGTAACATAGGCATATCATATTTAAATATATATATAAAACACTTAACTATTTGATACTATATTCTTAGAAAGTAAAGACTACCATGTAATTTTAATGATGAACTTAGTATCCATTAATTATAAAGTAGGTACCTACGAGTAAGACAACATTATGGGATATATATTTAACACAGATCTTATTCAATTGATTGTATAGAGTCAAATTTAGGACAAGCAATATGTATTTGAACGACAATTGCAATTTCATCACCATTCACACTGTATTATAAATTGAGTTATTATAATTTACTCGGTGGTAGAGCTTTGCGCATGCTCGTCTGGGTAGGTACCACTCACTCATCAGATATAGAGCGATATTGTACATTTGTATTGTTGTATTCCCCGGTTTCTAGGGCGAGTGAGCCAGTGTAATTACAGGCACAGGGAACATAAAATCTTAGTTCCCAAGGTTGGTGGCGCATTGGCGATATAAGCTATGGTTAACATTTCCTACAATGCCATTGTCTATGGGCGCTCAGTACCATCAGGTGGCCTATATACTCGTCCGCCTACCTATATAATAAACAAAAGTTTTATATATAAAAGTACCTATGTTCTAAATACAAAAATTTTATCTTTCAGTTTCCTTACATAACATGCACGGTTCCTTATGTTAAATTATAACTTGTAACAAAGTTGAATAGTAAGTTAAGCAAACTTCAGCATGAGCGAAAACAATTGAGTTCGCTGAGTTATAGAATTGTAAACTTCACTCTGTTTTTATTTCATAAATATAGATTTAGCGAGTACGCAATTATTTCTAAACATGTAGTAATACATTTCTGTTTGTCAGAGTCGAGATGACCCAGAGGTTAGGTTAAGGGCTCGCGAGCGTGTGTACAAGCTTTTTTTTTTTTTTTAGCAAATGTTTCATACATATACTACTGAATTTTCATGTGCTTAATTTGTACTTATAAATCATCAAGCGCTCGACACTGAAGGAAAACTTCGTGAGCAAACCTGCATATATCTAATTTCAATTAAATTTTGTGCGCGAAAAATGAACCAGCTCTCCTGACATAGGTGTGTTTTTGAAAGTTTTTGCACGATTATTCTTTTTCCGCTCCGCCGTTAACATTGTTTCTCTGATATGAGACGTGGCAAGTGGCAAATATCTATTAGACTAATTATTATAGGACAAATCATAAGCAAAAGAGTATATTACAAGTAATATTTAATCTCTTCGCAGCTCGACAGAGACTGTAACCAATACCAAAAGGATGGATGTGTATATGTCTGTGCGTATGCGTGTGTAAAATGATTGGTAGTGTGTGTAATGTTTTATTTTATTAATTTAAGGTATTTCTAATGCATATTATACAAAAAAATTACTATCAGCATTCCTCCTCCACCTACACTTTAAAAATTTCATTCATCTTCATCCACGCAATTGCCATAAAAAGAGATACAAAGTTTTTGCTTCACGTATTTATATAATGATATTATGTATTTTTATAACGTACAATTGCGATTCATAGGGGAAATACTGCGAGCATTCTTGCCAACATTTGGGTTCGCGATTTGTACAGTAAATATTTTTCAGTATAATAGCCCTCCTGACATGTGTTATATTTGTTTTCGAAAGTTTTTGCATTATTAATCGTTTTTCGTTCCGGCCTTTAACAGCCCGTCTTCGTTCCCAGGAAACAGGTCTCTTGCCATCAACACGGGGCTCAATAATTAAATTAGATGTTTTGATTAAAAGTAATGAATGATCAACGCAATTTCGAGTAGGAAGTTAAGTACTATTGCGGTTTGAAAATAAGAAGAAAAAATATATAGTACTTAATTAAATATTACATTTAAGGAAAAAATAAATGAGGAAAAGAAAACTTATAGTCTATGTTTAGTTATGTATAATATAACGATAGGAAAAATAAACGAGCAACGTCAGTATATTGTAATGGTTGAATAAAGAAAACGTGTAAGTGTAAAATTCAATAGGAAAATTTCATTAGTGAGAATCAATGGCAAAATCGAACACTCAATGAATAAGTGCCGAGGCATTCACGCGCAGCCACTTCGTCATAGAGTCAACAAGCATAGCTTGCTATCGAAATAAATTTTATTCGAGGTGGCTTTAAAAGCGCTTTTAAATCATCTATTACCTCTAGTAAATGAAATGTAACTTTTTAGTAGTAACAAAAAATTACCAATGTTAATAATGAGCCAAAGTAAAAATAGGCGCAAGGGACATAATATCGTAGCTCCCAGGGTTGGTTGTGCATTGACAGTAAAAGGTGGTTAACATTTCTTACAGTGCCAATAACAATAGTCGCAGTTGACTACTTACTGACTAATTTGCCAGATTATCATCCTACTTTTAATAAAACAAAATAAATAGTTTTATCAGTTAGAATTTTTATTCGTTAGCTATTTATTTTATCACAGATAATGTAATGTTAAAACATTTATCATATATTAAGACTTTTTAAGGAGAGCTTAAAAGTTCGAGCACACACACACTCTGTTGACGTTGCATCGACCAAATCTGTAGTTAAGCGCCCAGCATATGCGCTGACACGTAGCGGCCGTGCAGACCAGGTTGCTACGCGGGGCATCCAGCAAGGGGTTGTTCGGACTGAGTATCATCGGGAATGTATCCGGGTTCCGAATGAAAAGAACATCTGAAATTGTTAGTTAAACGTATATAAATGTTGTGGATTAAAAGTTCAATATTATCCTTTTATTTCGTAATTGACATAAAATAAATACATTATTCTATATTAGTTCTATGAATTCCTTGTTAAGTAATACAAGGTAAGTAATACTTCATATATACGTATTGGGTACATAGTTACCGGGTCGTTCGTTTTCTTCGCACAGAACAGTTTGTGTTGTCAAAAGCACCGCCAGGAGGGCCACGACGAAGAATGTAAGTTTACTATTCATGATGGTGATGTTCTCTGAGGTAAGTTTCTCAACTGTGATTCTTGAAAATAAAGCCGAATATTTATATGAGAAACGATGAAGATAAAGATCCAATCTAGTTTTGTTTTATCGCAATAATGCGAATTTCCCCTTAATACGAATAATTGGGACAGAACAGATAATCTTTATTAAATTAAATACCAGATTAAATAAATTTAAGATACATAGGTGTTATTACAAGTATATACAATGTATGCACAATGTATGCACAATGTATGCACATTGCAATAGGCATAATGACATTCATGATTTTTTTCCGCATGAAACACAAATAATATTGTTTCATGAAAAATAAATTAAAACTTAAAAATCGAATACCTGCAGTATAGTTAATTTGTATCGAACATTACATATTGTATGTATGTATCTACACTTCCTTTATTGGCAGACTCGCCTTTCAACAGCTGTTTATTCAACAGATGTTTGGCAGTACAAAATATGGTAAGTGAACGGTGTCAATCCAGACGAGCTTACTCAAAGACCTACAGAAAGAACACAATTCCGTTTATAAAAATTGGTTGCAAATCCCGATATTTTTCAGCTTATATTTTTTAGTTAAGCCGTTACGCTTCATTTATGTCAATTCTACATCAAGATAATCGATGACTAATCGATCGGCACAAATGTTTTTTTTAATAAAAGCGTTATCTAAAAATACTCCCAAACAACCAATACTGATAGTCTACTTATACAATTAATGATATCTTGATCTGTTTCGATATAAATAAAGCGTCGAACACTCCTAAGGCACAGTTGAAGGAATATCCTAAGCAACACATTACCATGACTTTTAAAATCGTTTCAATTTTCGCTGCGTTATTTGTAGTTCTGCTTATAACGGAAAACGTTTCGTGTGAAGAAGTAGAATATCATCGACCAGGTAAGAGTAATTTTACCAATTTATATCATTTCAATAATATAAGTTTGCAGCGCACAAAAATTTTAATTTAATTTGTTTTGCATAGATGTGCTGTATATCCTGAATCCCGACACATTCCCAAAGATACTGACTGAGTCTAACAACCAGCTCACGAGAGGCGACCGTAGCACCCTAGTCTGCACGGCCGCTACGTGTCAGCGCATATGCTGGGCACTTAACTACAGATTCGGACGATGCAACGTAAACAGAGTCTGTGTGTGCTCGAACTTTTAAGCTCTATCGCTAGTAATATATGTGTAAATATATTGAATACTTATAAATTTAATTATAAAATCTGTGATGAAATAAACAATTATTATAAAATACTGAATAAAGTTTTATGAACAACAATGATTTTTTTTTTAAAGCTCTGAAATCATGTATAATATTTATTGATTATATTTTACAACAAAATAAATATATTTACATTAAAACCTTAAATAAATACAAATAAAAATTATTTACTATACAAATCGTGACCGCGTGGAATGGTGGCAAGAATGCTAGCAGCATTTCCCCTTTGAATCGCAATTCCGATTCTCTGGGCGAAAAATGAACCAGCCCTCCTGTCACCAGTAGAGGCAATAAGACGGGGTGTAATAATTTGGATAAAATTTTTTGCACTATTACTCCAAGGTCCAAGCGTTTCAACTGCAAACGGAATAAAAATATAATTATGAATAAGAAAAGAATATTTGTTACGTTTGTTCGTTTCAGCTTTTTCCGCGGTAGCACCGGTTTTTAACATTGTTTCTCTGATATGAGGCGGGGCTAGTGTGTCAACATATGTTGCGTCCCACACAAACGCCCGTCCCCGTTCCCAGGGAACCAATGTTAGTCCATCAGGTCTCTTGCCATCATCACGACTAATTCCATGAGGCTCAATAAGAGCAGAAATGTCAATGGTGGCAAGAGCCCTTTTAATAGTATCATTTAGAGAACTGTGGCGGAAAAACCTCCCTGAACTCCTTGGACAAGAAAGACTGTGTAAGCCGAAAGATTCAACCTCTTTTCCACATGGGCACCTGTGCTCAATTCACAACTGTGTTCCCAGTCGGAGACCTATTGCTATGCGAAAACATTCATTGTCTAGAAGCGTCCCAAGTTTTTTAGAGGGTACCGCATGTAACCAGTGACCTGACTCTTTAGTTGATAAAGCTAGAAGCCGTGCACGGTCATTGGCACTTGTTAAATTTTGATTCAAACTTTGTTGTGTAACATGAACTAGTGGCGAATCAGAAGTGTAGCTTAGGTACATACTCATCAAGAGATAAATTTAGAATTTTCTTTAAAGAATCTTTAAGGATGGCATCGATTTTATTGGTAAGGCCAGGAAATTTCCAGACTAGGCTCGCGCGTAGAATGTACATTAATTTTGGAACAAAAAGACAGTGTTTCAAAATAGTATAAGCAATATGAGAATTTAAGACGAATAATCTGTCGACGTTGTCTAAAAAAATTTTTATTTTATCATTTAGAACAGACCTTCGTCAAAAAGTGGTGCACCAAGCAGGCAAAGCGTATTTTTATGAAGAATTTTAATATTAGGTGCAATTTTATAAAATAATTCCGTTGCCGAATAAATATCTTATGAAGATAAAGTGTTTGTGAAAAAAATTTCACATTTTGAAAAATTAAATTTGAAACCAACTTTATCAAAACGTTCTTTAATTTTAATTAAATCTTCAATGACATCATCCACTTTGCCTCCTATGGTTCCATCATATAGATACCATATGTTTAATTTAGATTTTAAATTTGAGATGTAGTTATGGATACCTAGGCTGAAAAGAGCAGGACCCAATGGATCTCCTTGCTGAACGCCTACATTAGAATTAATTGTATTTTCGCTTTGATGGTGAAACATTGCCAAACATAAGGGTAAATTTCAGGTAAATAAGATGAGACTTCGTTAAGCAAGGTTGCTCTATCTAAGGAATTAAAGGCATTATTTACATCAACTTTTAGAAGTACTTCGGCTTCGTTCCCTTTTAAAAAGGTACGAGTTGAATGTACTGCGGCTTCACATCTACCTCTACTTCCAAAACCGAGTTGTGTAGGCTGAAATTTAGTTTTTAAGGTAGAAACTATGTGCCTGCCACCTAATTTAGATGCCAAGTTCTTAAGATCTCCATACATTATGCTTTATTTTCAACATTTCTTTTTTTAAATCAAAATTTAAATATACGAATTTGGGAAGTGAATTTGGGTATCTAAACTATTTTGTTTTAATTTGGTCGATAAGGAGCCATTTTTGGCTTTATCAACATGAAAACATTTATATGAAAATGTGAAAAGAATTTGCCATGCCGAATTACTATTTGAAAGACATTTTTGAATAACACTGGATAGAGATCTAGCTAGAGACATTCTCGCTCCTCTAGGGATTCTTTTTATGAGAGGAATACTTTGGTTGTTTTTTGCCAATATCTGTTCAAACTGTAACTGTGAATTAGTGTCACTCTTTATATCAGTAGGTCTATTAAAAATAAAATTAGATGAATGTCCTAATGGAAGGCTATGACAACGGGTCGTATGAATTTTTAAGCCTTTTTGGCTATTGAAAATCCTTCCATTAAAACATTGGTGACATGATAAGAGGTCCGGCTGGGAAGGAACGGAATTATTAAAATTATTAGAACACGACATGGTTCTATAGAAACTTAAAAAATAAACACATAACGTCACTATAATGGCGATGGAGTGGCACTAGCACAGCACGGGATGTGTGGCCCGTTGTAGGGGTGGCTGCTAGGCTGGCTCTGCGACCGCTTGGTAACGCCACACGCCTCCCTACTTCTGAGAACAAAAAGTGGAATTAGTTAATTAATATTTGGCAAACATTTTTATTTGACAATCAGAAACAATTTGTTGTCAATTTAAGAATGAAAATAAAAATATATCTTAATTTGATTAAAATAAAATTTTTACAACTGACCCAATTAACCCATTGTTTTTTTTATATTTTTGACTTAGTAAAAATATAAAAAAAACAATGGGTTACACTCCGGGAGTGCCGGCAGAAGTGAAAACTTGAATATTAACGTTGTGCACTTTTGATATTTTGGAATGATTAGGGAAAAATTTTGCTCGAATTGCTTTAATTATAAATCAGTATAAAAGTACTATCATTTATGTGATAAAATACAATATTCATTTATTGCGCTATCGCGCACAATCATGACAATTTATATTACATTAAAAATTTAACACTTCAAAATCCGTCTTATATCGTCTATTTTTAATCAGGGTCACGTGACCTGACGCGAATTTAACATTTTTTACCCTTCATAAAAAAGTGCACAACGCCGCTAAAGAAATTTTCACTTCAAAAATAAGGTTTTGTGAAATGAGACCATGCATTATCAATTGAATACTTATTATTTAGTTGTGTACGTCAAGGAATGCTGACATACCCAGGCTTCAACTTCTGTAAATAATTTCAGTGGTCATAGTTGTAGTATGTTCGTTGACAAATCGAGTTAGGTAGACGACATGATACACCTCTGTATCTTAATAAACGGACTTAGAGAGTTGACTTGACTTAGAGAGTTGACTTGACCAGTAGTTGTTCACTTGTTCGCAGTTCACGAGGTGCTGGATGATCTAGAGATGGATCCGGCAGATTTTTGAACCGTTCGTAAGTGGTAACTATATTTTCTAAGAATCGTTGAAAATAAGCAAAATGAAATAATAGTTTAATATTTTAACAAGATATTATAATTAAAACATCATACATGAAAATCAACTGTAATATAAAATAACTGTACGATAAAGAGTGTTTATTAAGAAAGTAAACAATTTTTAACTATTTAACTATTTAATATTTTAACTAAACTTACTAAGTAAGTAACTGCAAACAAATTTTCAGTTTCGCAGTATTATTGTTAGTAGCTCTTATTATAAACAAAACAAAAAATTAAATTGTATGTAATTTAAGCAAAAACGAAATAGCTTGTTGTAAGTGTATCGACACAAAAAAACCTCGGTCGGTATAGTCTGTCTTTAACAAATCGCTAAAGCCTTGAAAAATCACAACACTCACAACCATCAATGACGTTACCGATGACCAAATTCTTCTCCCACTTAGCTTTAAAGTATTTATCCAAATGACATAGTGTAAAAGACTATGTTTACCGACTTATTCTAATAACAGAAGTGATACAAGTATTTGTTTTGATAAGAATCAATTTGTTAATACAAAATGTGCTTTTTTAAAATACATATAAATTTTATTGTATTTTCAAAGAGTAACAAACGTCCATACAAACATTCGCGTTTATAATATTAGTAGGATTTTAGTTCATCGCCTATCATCAGCATGGAAGTGCTCAGAGAATTTACAAGGAACAAAAATATAAGCTGTTTACTTATTCTTTCACTGTGTTAGTGTACAATTAATTCTGTCACATCTTCTAAAGATCGATGAAAAGCCTAGTAGCAAGATTACATTTATGTCATAAGCCTATTAAACAATCTGTCTCATGGCTACCGATATCTCAGAGCTAATACAATTTTCAGGGGCCTCTGGTTTTTTTCCGCGTTTTTAGATACTTTAAAGGATCAATGTTTTACTTGATCAACAAGGCCTTCGCTGACTATAATTATTATAATAGTTAAATGAGTCTACTATAGTTTTGGGAATTATATTATTTTTTCGACTTATTTGACATAATACATAATTTATTTGTTAAAAAAATAAGCGAAATATTGACCAACACTCACTCATATCAAAAAGCCGGGATGGCCCAGTGGTAAGAACGCGTGAATCTTAACCGATGATCGTGGGTTCAAACCCGGGCAAGCACCACTGAATTTCATGTGCTTAATTTGTTATTATAATTCATCTCGTGCTTGACGGTGAAGGAAAACATCGTGAGGAAACCTGCATGTGTCAAATTTCACTGAAATTCTGTCACATGTGTATTCCACCAATCCGCATTGGAGCAGCGTGGTGGAATAAGTTCCAAAACCTTCTTCTCAAAAGAGGAGAAGAGGCCTTAGCCCAGCAGTGGGACATTCACAGGCTGTTACTTTTTAAATCGAATCATTACTTGTGATAAAAAGTGGATACTGTACGATGGTCGGAAGCGGTCGTCGCAATGGCTAAACCCTGGAGACCCAGCCAAATCCTGCCCGAAACGAAAATTGACTCAGAAAAAGTTATTTGTGACTGTTTGGTGGACTAGCCCCGGTGTCCTTCACTACAGCTTTCTCAAACTATATATTGTCAGCAACTTATATATTGTCAGCAACTGCAAACCATGAAGGAAGAACTAGTTGCTAAACAATCGCTCTAGGCCACTGCTGCTTCACGACAACGCATGACCACACACTGGATAACAAACAACCACTAAGTAAGATGAGCCACCGTACTTCTCGGACCTTGATCCAACAGATTACCATTTTTTCCGGAATTTGGACAACTTCTTACAAGGAAAAAAAAATCAACTCCGATGCGGCAGTCCAAACCGCCTTCAAAGAGATGAGTTTTTTTAGTAGAGGGATCAATGAACTACCTATGAGATGGCAAAAGTGCATAGATAACAACATACATACTTGCGGTGCATACTTTAATTAATTAAATATATTTTACAAAAAAAAAATTGACTTTATATTCCTCCCGTACAAAACGCCAATTTCATATGTAAGGACCTAATAGTAAAATTAATGTATTATTTATTAATAATAATAATAATAAAACCTGTTTATTTCCAATCCACAATAATAATTGTTATTACATGCGTTTTAATATATATTAACAATAGGTATATGTTTTTTAATGTAACGTGACATTTTTCTTTCTTTCATTTTCTTTTTACTCGCTATCGTTACTTTCTTCAGTACCATTGTTTTTTTTTACCTTCCCGGGTAAAGGCCTCCTCCAGCTTTTTCCAAACCTCTCTGTCCATGGCTTTCTTTCTCCAATCGCTTCCTGCTATCGCTTTTATATCTTCTATCCACCTTTTTCTAGGGCGCCCTCTTCTTCTTTTTCCTCTTGGTCCTTTCCATATAGTTGTCTGTAATGTCCATCTTTTGTCTGTGCATCTTGCTATATGTCCTGCCCACTGCCATTTCTGTTTTAGGGCATATTGTAAGGCATCTATAACTTTAGTTTTTTGTCTAATTTTTTCGCTTTTTACTTTTTGTATTCTTCTTATTTTTAGTACGCTTCTTTCCATTGCTTTTTGACATGTTACTAGTTTTGTTTTTATTTATGTGTTGTATGTCCACGTTTGGCATCCGTACGTAAGAGTAGGTAAGACACAAGTGTCCAAGACAATTTTCTTTAGGTAAAGGGGGAATTCCCCTTTCAAGATTTCCTTCAGGGACCAAAACTTTTTCCAGCTCATGTTGATACGCCGCTCGACCTCTAGTTCTTCATTTTTGTCTTCGAATGATATTTGTTTACCCAGGTATATGTAATTGTTCACATATTCAAGCATCTTCCCATTCAAGTATATGGCGTTAGTGTAGCTGTTAGTCACTATTTTAGTTTTATTCTCGTTCATTTTGAGGCCCACCTTTTCGCTTTCTTCATTCTTTCTAATCCTTTGCTTGTTTCAGCAAATAACAATATCGTCCGCGAATCTGAGGTGTGTAAGTCGATCTTTGTTAATTCTTATCCCTTCCGACTGCCAGTTAAAATTCTCAAAAATGCGTTGTAGTACCATTATGAACAGCTTGGGTGAGAGGGGGTCTCCTTGTCTCACTCCTCTATAGATCGGTATATCAGGACCTCGCGTCTCCAGTTTGACTTGACTTACGCTACCCTCGTAGATGTTTTTCAGTACTCTTGCATATTTTTTGTTTATGTGGCATTTATTCAGCGCTTCCCAAATAGCATCATGAGTGATCGTGTCGAACGCTTTGGCGTAATCGATGAAAGCAATGTATAGTGGCTTGTTGAATTTCTTGTATTTCTCCATTACTCGTTGTAGGACTTGTATATGATCCGTTGTAGAAAATCCGGAGCGAAACCCTACTTGTTCCACTGGCTGATAGTTATCTATCTTTGGGCTCAGCCGGCTTTGTAGAATTGACGTGAACAATTTGTATACGCTTGAAAGAAGACTAGTCGGGCGGTAGTTAGAGATGTCTTGAGGGTTTCCTTTCTTGTATATAAGGATTATATCAGATCTTTTCCACTGCATTGGTACCTGGCCTGTGTTCAGAATCTTATTGAACAGATACGTAAGTGGGCGAGTTAGTAAGATAGCGCCAGCTTTCAGTGCTTCGTTTTGTATGCCATCAGGGCCAGGGCTTTTATCTGGTCTGAGTTTCCTGATGTGTTTTATGACTTCCTTCTCATCCACTGGTGGCAAATCGTTCATGTTTTGAGAATTTTCTATTGCTGCATCGGCTGTATTGATACAAGAAATCGATTTCGCATATAATTCCTTGTAGAAATCTGTGGCGCAGTTCATGATATCTTTTCTGGTTTTTATTTCTTCTGGTTTTGATTTTAAGTTCTGAATCCATTTTTTGTGTGTGATCATTATTTATTAATAAGATACCATTATTTGTTTGTATTGCAAAGATAGGATCGTTATATACTCTTTATCGTATGCCAATTTTACTGTGATATCATTAATACAATATAAAAAGTATAATATAGATAACAATATTATGAAACATCGTGTAATATTTACATTCGTAGCAAATTAATTATGATTATATGTGTATTCGATTATCAAGTAATAATCTGTTCATATAGTATTGGTTACGCCTATGGGGTATTAGTAACATATTAAAATTAGCATGTAAATAAATTAGATCTATTTTTGAATAATGTTTAAGTATTTTTTCGGTGACTTTGGTTAAGCATATTATGAGTTTCATTCGTCGTCTACTTTACTGTTTCTTTCAAATTAGTAAAAAAATTATATGTTCCTTATAATTATTTTATTAATCTTAACAAATGATTACATAAATATTTGTCCTTAAAATATGTTTCACATTATTGTTTAAGTCTTGAATTATTTAAAAGTTCGAGCACACACATACTCTGTTGACGTTGCATCTACCGAATCTGTAGTTAAGCGCCCAGCATATGCGCTGACACGTAGCGACCGTGCAGACCAGGTTGCTAAGCGGGTCATCCAGCAACGGGCTACTCGGACTGAGTATCATCGGGAAGGTTTCCGGGTTCTGAATAAACAGAACATCTGCAAGAAATAAATGTACATGCATTTTCGTTTTTTAATACATTAATATTTAAAACATAAAATGTTTAACATGATAAAATAAAAATAAAAATATTGTTAAAATTCATTAAGAAAATTAAAATTGTCATAGTATGTATGAAATAAGTAACCTGGTTGTTCAATTTCTTCACATGAAACTATCTGTGCTATCAACAGGGCTGCCAGGAGGGCAATGACGAAAAGATAAGTTTTGTTATTCATAATGATGACTTATTCAGCTAAGTTTGTATAACTGTGATTTGTCGTAATTGCATCCGATATTTATATGAAATATTATTGGATTAAGATAATGTAAAATCTAGTTTTTTGTTATTGTTATCGATTACAAAAAATACCCGGTAAATTAGAACAAAATTGTCGCCGATAAAAAGATATCAATAATAAAGTGATTAACAAATGTATCTTAATACATCTAATCATTTGATTGTTTTTTTTCGCGTGTATCTAGCTTATACTAATATTATAAAGAGGAAAGATTGCATTTTTTGTTTGTTACGATTTAACTCAAAAACTACTCGACCGATTTAGAAAATTCTTGCAACATTAGAAAGCTACATCTTTACCGGGTAACATAGGCATATCATATTTAAATATATATATAAAACACTTAACTATTTGATACTATATTCTTAGAAAGTAAAGACTACCATGTAATTTTAATGATGAACTTAGTATCCATTAATTATAAAGTAGGTACCTACGAGTAAGACAACATTATGGGATATATATTTAACAC
This sequence comes from Nymphalis polychloros, assembly GCA_905220585.2. NCBI lineage: Eukaryota > Metazoa > Arthropoda > Insecta > Lepidoptera > Nymphalidae > Nymphalis > Nymphalis polychloros. The sequence continues at coordinate 11,986,878 of HG992245.1, forward strand.
AGATCTTATTCAATTGATTGTATAGAGTCAAATTTAGGACAAGCAATATGTATTTGAACGACAATTGCAATTTCATCACCATTCACACTGTATTATAAATTGAGTTATTATAATTTACTCGGTGGTAGAGCTTTGCGCATGCTCGTCTGGGTAGGTACCACTCACTCATCAGATATAGAGCGATATTGTACATTTGTATTGTTGTATTCCCCGGTTTCTAGGGCGAGTGAGCCAGTGTAATTACAGGCACAGGGAACATAAAATCTTAGTTCCCAAGGTTGGTGGCGCATTGGCGATATAAGCTATGGTTAACATTTCCTACAATGCCATTGTCTATGGGCGCTCAGTACCATCAGGTGGCCTATATACTCGTCCGCCTACCTATATAATAAACAAAAGTTTTATATATAAAAGTACCTATGTTCTAAATACAAAAATTTTATCTTTCAGTTTCCTTACATAACATGCACGGTTCCTTATGTTAAATTATAACTTGTAACAAAGTTGAATAGTAAGTTAAGCAAACTTCAGCATGAGCGAAAACAATTGAGTTCGCTGAGTTATAGAATTGTAAACTTCACTCTGTTTTTATTTCATAAATATAGATTTAGCGAGTACGCAATTATTTCTAAACATGTAGTAATACATTTCTGTTTGTCAGAGTCGAGATGACCCAGAGGTTAGGTTAAGGGCTCGCGAGCGTGTGTACAAGCTTTTTTTTTTTTTTTAGCAAATGTTTCATACAAATACTACTGAATTTTCATGTGCTTAATTTGTACTTATAAATCATCAAGCGCTCGACACTGAAGGAAAACTTCGTGAGCAAACCTGCATATATCTAATTTCAATTAAATTTTGTGCGCGAAAAATGAACCAGCTCTCCTGACATAGGTGTGTTTTTGAAAGTTTTTGCACGATTATTCTTTTTCCGCTCCGCCGTTAACATTGTTTCTCTGATATGAGACGTGGCAAGTGGCAAATATCTATTAGACTAATTATTATAGGACAAATCATAAGCAAAAGAGTATATTACAAGTAATATTTAATCTCTTCGCAGCTCGACAGAGACTGTAACCAATACCAAAAGGATGGATGTGTATATGTCTGTGCGTATGCGTGTGTAAAATGATTGGTAGTGTGTGTAATGTTTTATTTTATTAATTTAAGGTATTTCTAATGCATATTATACAAAAAAATTACTATCAGCATTCCTCCTCCACCTACACTTTAAAAATTTCATTCATCTTCATCCACGCAATTGCCATAAAAAGAGATACAAAGTTTTTGCTTCACGTATTTATATAATGATATTATGTATTTTTATAACGTACAATTGCGATTCATAGGGGAAATACTGCGAGCATTCTTGCCAACATTTGGGTTCGCGATTTGTACAGTAAATATTTTTCAGTATAATAGCCCTCCTGACATGTGTTATATTTGTTTTCGAAAGTTTTTGCATTATTAATCGTTTTTCGTTCCGGCCTTTAACAGCCCGTCTTCGTTCCCAGGAAACAGGTCTCTTGCCATCAACACGGGGCTCAATAATTAAATTAGATGTTTTGATTAAAAGTAATGAATGATCAACGCAATTTCGAGTAGGAAGTTAAGTACTATTGCGGTTTGAAAATAAGAAGAAAAAATATATAGTACTTAATTAAATATTACATTTAAGGAAAAAATAAATGAGGAAAAGAAAACTTATAGTCTATGTTTAGTTATGTATAATATAACGATAGGAAAAATAAACGAGCAACGTCAGTATATTGTAATGGTTGAATAAAGAAAACGTGTAAGTGTAAAATTCAATAGGAAAATTTCATTAGTGAGAATCAATGGCAAAATCGAACACTCAATGAATAAGTGCCGAGGCATTCACGCGCAGCCACTTCGTCATAGAGTCAACAAGCATAGCTTGCTATCGAAATAAATTTTATTCGAGGTGGCTTTAAAAGCGCTTTTAAATCATCTATTACCTCTAGTAAATGAAATGTAACTTTTTAGTAGTAACAAAAAATTACCAATGTTAATAATGAGCCAAAGTAAAAATAGGCGCAAGGGACATAATATCGTAGCTCCCAGGGTTGGTTGTGCATTGACAGTAAAAGGTGGTTAACATTTCTTACAGTGCCAATAACAATAGTCGCAGTTGACTACTTACTGACTAATTTGCCAGATTATCATCCTACTTTTAATAAAACAAAATAAATAGTTTTATCAGTTAGAATTTTTATTCGTTAGCTATTTATTTTATCACAGATAATGTAATGTTAAAACATTTATCATATATTAAGACTTTTTAAGGAGAGCTTAAAAGTTCGAGCACACACACACTCTGTTGACGTTGCATCGACCAAATCTGTAGTTAAGCGCCCAGCATATGCGCTGACACGTAGCGGCCGTGCAGACCAGGTTGCTACGCGGGGCATCCAGCAAGGGGTTGTTCGGACTGAGTATCATCGGGAATGTATCCGGGTTCCGAATGAAAAGAACATCTGAAATTGTTAGTTAAACGTATATAAATGTTGTGGATTAAAAGTTCAATATTATCCTTTTATTTCGTAATTGACATAAAATAAATACATTATTCTATATTAGTTCTATGAATTCCTTGTTAAGTAATACAAGGTAAGTAATACTTCATATATACGTATTGGGTACATAGTTACCGGGTCGTTCGTTTTCTTCGCACAGAACAGTTTGTGTTGTCAAAAGCACCGCCAGGAGGGCCACGACGAAGAATGTAAGTTTACTATTCATGATGGTGATGTTCTCTGAGGTAAGTTTCTCAACTGTGATTCTTGAAAATAAAGCCGAATATTTATATGAGAAACGATGAAGATAAAGATCCAATCTAGTTTTGTTTTATCGCAATAATGCGAATTTCCCCTTAATACGAATAATTGGGACAGAACAGATAATCTTTATTAAATTAAATACCAGATTAAATAAATTTAAGATACATAGGTGTTATTACAAGTATATACAATGTATGCACAATGTATGCACAATGTATGCACATTGCAATAGGCATAATGACATTCATGATTTTTTTCCGCATGAAACACAAATAATATTGTTTCATGAAAAATAAATTAAAACTTAAAAATCGAATACCTGCAGTATAGTTAATTTGTATCGAACATTACATATTGTATGTATGTATCTACACTTCCTTTATTGGCAGACTCGCCTTTCAACAGCTGTTTATTCAACAGATGTTTGGCAGTACAAAATATGGTAAGTGAACGGTGTCAATCCAGACGAGCTTACTCAAAGACCTACAGAAAGAACACAATTCCGTTTATAAAAATTGGTTGCAAATCCCGATATTTTTCAGCTTATATTTTTTAGTTAAGCCGTTACGCTTCATTTATGTCAATTCTACATCAAGATAATCGATGACTAATCGATCGGCACAAATGTTTTTTTTAATAAAAGCGTTATCTAAAAATACTCCCAAACAACCAATACTGATAGTCTACTTATACAATTAATGATATCTTGATCTGTTTCGATATAAATAAAGCGTCGAACACTCCTAAGGCACAGTTGAAGGAATATCCTAAGCAACACATTACCATGACTTTTAAAATCGTTTCAATTTTCGCTGCGTTATTTGTAGTTCTGCTTATAACGGAAAACGTTTCGTGTGAAGAAGTAGAATATCATCGACCAGGTAAGAGTAATTTTACCAATTTATATCATTTCAATAATATAAGTTTGCAGCGCACAAAAATTTTAATTTAATTTGTTTTGCATAGATGTGCTGTATATCCTGAATCCCGACACATTCCCAAAGATACTGACTGAGTCTAACAACCAGCTCACGAGAGGCGACCGTAGCACCCTAGTCTGCACGGCCGCTACGTGTCAGCGCATATGCTGGGCACTTAACTACAGATTCGGACGATGCAACGTAAACAGAGTCTGTGTGTGCTCGAACTTTTAAGCTCTATCGCTAGTAATATATGTGTAAATATATTGAATACTTATAAATTTAATTATAAAATCTGTGATGAAATAAACAATTATTATAAAATACTGAATAAAGTTTTATGAACAACAATGATTTTTTTTTTAAAGCTCTGAAATCATGTATAATATTTATTGATTATATTTTACAACAAAATAAATATATTTACATTAAAACCTTAAATAAATACAAATAAAAATTATTTACTATACAAATCGTGACCGCGTGGAATGGTGGCAAGAATGCTAGCAGCATTTCCCCTTTGAATCGCAATTCCGATTCTCTGGGCGAAAAATGAACCAGCCCTCCTGTCACCAGTAGAGGCAATAAGACGGGGTGTAATAATTTGGATAAAATTTTTTGCACTATTACTCCAAGGTCCAAGCGTTTCAACTGCAAACGGAATAAAAATATAATTATGAATAAGAAAAGAATATTTGTTACGTTTGTTCGTTTCAGCTTTTTCCGCGGTAGCACCGGTTTTTAACATTGTTTCTCTGATATGAGGCGGGGCTAGTGTGTCAACATATGTTGCGTCCCACACAAACGCCCGTCCCCGTTCCCAGGGAACCAATGTTAGTCCATCAGGTCTCTTGCCATCATCACGACTAATTCCATGAGGCTCAATAAGAGCAGAAATGTCAATGGTGGCAAGAGCCCTTTTAATAGTATCATTTAGAGAACTGTGGCGGAAAAACCTCCCTGAACTCCTTGGACAAGAAAGACTGTGTAAGCCGAAAGATTCAACCTCTTTTCCACATGGGCACCTGTGCTCAATTCACAACTGTGTTCCCAGTCGGAGACCTATTGCTATGCGAAAACATTCATTGTCTAGAAGCGTCCCAAGTTTTTTAGAGGGTACCGCATGTAACCAGTGACCTGACTCTTTAGTTGATAAAGCTAGAAGCCGTGCACGGTCATTGGCACTTGTTAAATTTTGATTCAAACTTTGTTGTGTAACATGAACTAGTGGCGAATCAGAAGTGTAGCTTAGGTACATACTCATCAAGAGATAAATTTAGAATTTTCTTTAAAGAATCTTTAAGGATGGCATCGATTTTATTGGTAAGGCCAGGAAATTTCCAGACTAGGCTCGCGCGTAGAATGTACATTAATTTTGGAACAAAAAGACAGTGTTTCAAAATAGTATAAGCAATATGAGAATTTAAGACGAATAATCTGTCGACGTTGTCTAAAAAAATTTTTATTTTATCATTTAGAACAGACCTTCGTCAAAAAGTGGTGCACCAAGCAGGCAAAGCGTATTTTTATGAAGAATTTTAATATTAGGTGCAATTTTATAAAATAATTCCGTTGCCGAATAAATATCTTATGAAGATAAAGTGTATGTGAAAAAAATTTCACATTTTGAAAAATTAAATTTGAAACCAACTTTATCAAAACGTTCTTTAATTTTAATTAAATCTTCAATGACATCATCCACTTTGCCTCCTATGGTTCCATCATATAGATACCATATGTTTAATTTAGATTTTAAATTTGAGATGTAGTTATGGATACCTAGGCTGAAAAGAGCAGGACCCAATGGATCTCCTTGCTGAACGCCTACATTAGAATTAATTGTATTTTCGCTTTGATGGTGAAACATTGCCAAACATAAGGGTAAATTTCAGGTAAATAAGATGAGACTTCGTTAAGCAAGGTTGCTCTATCTAAGGAATTAAAGGCATTATTTACATCAACTTTTAGAAGTACTTCGGCTTCGTTCCCTTTTAAAAAGGTACGAGTTGAATGTACTGCGGCTTCACATCTACCTCTACTTCCAAAACCGAGTTGTGTAGGCTGAAATTTAGTTTTTAAGGTAGAAACTATGTGCCTGCCACCTAATTTAGATGCCAAGTTCTTAAGATCTCCATACATTATGCTTTATTTTCAACATTTCTTTTTTTAAATCAAAATTTAAATATACGAATTTGGGAAGTGAATTTGGGTATCTAAACTATTTTGTTTTAATTTGGTCGATAAGGAGCCATTTTTGGCTTTATCAACATGAAAACATTTATATGAAAATGTGAAAAGAATTTGCCATGCCGAATTACTATTTGAAAGACATTTTTGAATAACACTGGATAGAGATCTAGCTAGAGACATTCTCGCTCCTCTAGGGATTCTTTTTATGAGAGGAATACTTTGGTTGTTTTTTGCCAATATCTGTTCAAACTGTAACTGTGAATTAGTGTCACTCTTTATATCAGTAGGTCTATTAAAAATAAAATTAGATGAATGTCCTAATGGAAGGCTATGACAACGGGTCGTATGAATTTTTAAGCCTTTTTGGCTATTGAAAATCCTTCCATTAAAACATTGGTGACATGATAAGAGGTCCGGCTGGGAAGGAACGGAATTATTAAAATTATTAGAACACGACATGGTTCTATAGAAACTTAAAAAATAAACACATAACGTCACTATAATGGCGATGGAGTGGCACTAGCACAGCACGGGATGTGTGGCCCGTTGTAGGGGTGGCTGCTAGGCTGGCTCTGCGACCGCTTGGTAACGCCACACGCCTCCCTACTTCTGAGAACAAAAAGTGGAATTAGTTAATTAATATTTGGCAAACATTTTTATTTGACAATCAGAAACAATTTGTTGTCAATTTAAGAATGAAAATAAAAATATATCTTAATTTGATTAAAATAAAATTTTTACAACTGACCCAATTAACCCATTGTTTTTTTTATATTTTTGACTTAGTAAAAATATAAAAAAAACAATGGGTTACACTCCGGGAGTGCCGGCAGAAGTGAAAACTTGAATATTAACGTTGTGCACTTTTGATATTTTGGAATGATTAGGGAAAAATTTTGCTCGAATTGCTTTAATTATAAATCAGTATAAAAGTACTATCATTTATGTGATAAAATACAATATTCATTTATTGCGCTATCGCGCACAATCATGACAATTTATATTACATTAAAAATTTAACACTTCAAAATCCGTCTTATATCGTCTATTTTTAATCAGGGTCACGTGACCTGACGCGAATTTAACATTTTTTACCCTTCATAAAAAAGTGCACAACGCCGCTAAAGAAATTTTCACTTCAAAAATAAGGTTTTGTGAAATGAGACCATGCATTATCAATTGAATACTTATTATTTAGTTGTGTACGTCAAGGAATGCTGACATACCCAGGCTTCAACTTCTGTAAATAATTTCAGTGGTCATAGTTGTAGTATGTTCGTTGACAAATCGAGTTAGGTAGACGACATGATACACCTCTGTATCTTAATAAACGGACTTAGAGAGCTTGACCAGTAGTTGTTCACTTGTTCGCAGTTCACGAGGTGCTGGATGATCTAGAGATGGATCCGGCAGATTTTTGAACCGTTCGTAAGTGGTAACTATATTTTCTAAGAATCGTTGAAAATAAGCAAAATGAAATAATAGTTTAATATTTTAACAAGATATTATAATTAAAACATCATACATGAAAATCAACTGTAATATAAAATAACTGTACGATAAAGAGTGTTTATTAAGAAAGTAAACAATTTTTAACTATTTAACTATTTAATATTTTAACTAAACTTACTAAGTAAGTAACTGCAAACAAATTTTCAGTTTCGCAGTATTATTGTTAGTAGCTCTTATTATAAACAAAACAAAAAATTAAATTGTATGTAATTTAAGCAAAAACGAAATAGCTTGTTGTAAGTGTATCGACACAAAAAAACCTCGGTCGGTATAGTCTGTCTTTAACAAATCGCTAAAGCCTTGAAAAATCACAACACTCACAACCATCAATGACGTTACCGATGACCAAATTCTTCTCCCACTTAGCTTTAAAGTATTTATCCAAATGACATAGTGTAAAAGACTATGTTTACCGACTTATTCTAATAACAGAAGTGATACAAGTATTTGTTTTGATAAGAATCAATTTGTTAATACAAAATGTGCTTTTTTAAAATACATATAAATTTTATTGTATTTTCAAAGAGTAACAAACGTCCATACAAACATTCGCGTTTATAATATTAGTAGGATTTTAGTTCATCGCCTATCATCAGCATGGAAGTGCTCAGAGAATTTACAAGGAACAAAAATATAAGCTGTTTACTTATTCTTTCACTGTGTTAGTGTACAATTAATTCTGTCACATCTTCTAAAGATCGATGAAAAGCCTAGTAGCAAGATTACATTTATGTCATAAGCCTATTAAACAATCTGTCTCATGGCTACCGATATCTCAGAGCTAATACAATTTTCAGGGGCCTCTGGTTTTTTTCCGCGTTTTTAGATACTTTAAAGGATCAATGTTTTACTTGATCAACAAGGCCTTCGCTGACTATAATTATTATAATAGTTAAATGAGTCTACTATAGTTTTGGGAATTATATTATTTTTTCGACTTATTTGACATAATACATAATTTATTTGTTAAAAAAATAAGCGAAATATTGACCAACACTCACTCATATCAAAAAGCCGGGATGGCCCAGTGGTAAGAACGCGTGAATCTTAACCGATGATCGCGGGTTCAAACCCGGGCAAGCACCACTGAATTTCATGTGCTCAATTTGTGATTATAATTCATCTCGTGCTTGACGGTGAAGGAAAACATCGTGAGGAAACCTGCATGTGTCAAATTTCACTGAAATTCTGTAACATGTGTATTCCATCAATCGGCATTGGAGCAGCGTGGTGGAATAAGCTCCAAAAACCTTCTTCTCAAAAGAGGAGAAGAGGCCTTAGCCCAGCAGAGGGACATTCACAGGCTGTTACTTTACTCATATCATAGTATCACCAAATAGCAACACTTGGTATTGTTCTTTTCCAGTTTAAAAGATGTGTAATTTTTTCCGCTTGTGTTGATTGTTAGTGGTCACCACCGCCCATATATAATATTAGGTCCTTACATATGAAATTAGCGTTTTGTCGTACTGACCACTTTGATCTGAAATATCTCCTCTTTGGTTAAGAATTTTAAATTAAAATTTATAAATTCATTTAGCTGGTACATTTGAGTTTTGAAAACAGTCATTCATTTGTTTTTCCCTCATTATTTTTTTCTTTGGCGTCGCTTATTACCGCAAAATAGAAAACATGAAATATCAGTATATTTACGAGTACGAGTTCTACCGTGGCAGATGCCGTGCTGCAGAAACAGCTTGAAGGATTAATGATGTGTACGGCGCTAGTGTCGCGAAAGAAAGCACGATACGTTTTTGGTTACAGCGTTTTCGTTCGGGAAATTCCGACCTTCAGAACCAACCCCGTGGACGGCCGGGGACCAAAGTGAAAAATGAACAATTAAAGGCTATTGTGGAAGTGAATCCATCACAAAACACTTCAGATATAGCTGCAGGCTTCGGGGTAAGTGATACAACTGTATTAATCCACTTGAAGCAAATCGGGAAAGTAAAAAAAACTTGAACGATGCATACCTCATGAATTGAGTGAATCGAACTTGCAAACACGCGTCCACTGCTGTGGACGCGTGTCTTTAACCGACATAATAATGAAGGGATTTTAAATCGAATGATCGATGAAGCCGAGATGGCCCAGTGGTAAGAACGCGTGAATCTTAACCGATGATCGTGGGTTCAAACCCGGGCAAGCACCACTGAATTTCATGTGCTTAATTTGTTATTATAATTCATCTCGTGCTTGACGGTGAAGGAAAACATCGTGAGGAAACCTGCATGTGTCAAATTTCACTGAAATTCTGTCACATGTGTATTCCACCAATCCGCATTGGAGCAGCGTGGTGGAATAAGTTCCAAAACCTTCTTCTCAAAAGAGGAGAAGAGGCCTTAGCCCAGCAGTGGGACATTCACAGGCTGTTACTTTTTAAATCGAATCATTACTTGTGATAAAAAGTGGATACTGTACGATGGTCGGAAGCGGTCGTCGCAATGGCTAAACCCTGGAGACCCAGCCAAATCCTGCCCGAAACGAAAATTGACTCAGAAAAAGTTATTTGTGACTGTTTGGTGGACTAGCCCCGGTGTCCTTCACTACAGCTTTCTCAAACTATATATTGTCAGCAACTTATATATTGTCAGCAACTGCAAACCATGAAGGAAGAACTAGTTGCTAAACAATCGCTCTAGGCCACTGCTGCTTCACGACAACGCATGACCACACACTGGATAACAAACAACCACTAAGTAAGATGAGCCACCGTACTTCTCGGACCTTGATCCAACAGATTACCATTTTTTCCGGAATTTGGACAACTTCTTACAAGGAAAAAAAAATCAACTCCGATGCGGCAGTCCAAACCGCCTTCAAAGAGATGAGTTTTTTTAGTAGAGGGATCAATGAACTACCTATGAGATGGCAAAAGTGCATAGATAACAACATACATACTTGCGGTGCATACTTTAATTAATTAAATATATTTTACAAAAAAAAAATTGACTTTATATTCCTCCCGTACAAAACGCCAATTTCATATGTAAGGACCTAATAGTAAAATTAATGTATTATTTATTAATAATAATAATAATAAAACCTGTTTATTTCCAATCCACAATAATAATTGTTATTACATGCGTTTTAATATATATTAACAATAGGTATATGTTTTTTAATGTAACGTGACATTTTTCTTTCTTTCATTTTCTTTTTACTCGCTATCGTTACTTTCTTCAGTACCATTGTTTTTTTTTACCTTCCCGGGTAAAGGCCTCCTCCAGCTTTTTCCAAACCTCTCTGTCCATGGCTTTCTTTCTCCAATCGCTTCCTGCTATCGCTTTTATATCTTCTATCCACCTTTTTCTAGGGCGCCCTCTTCTTCTTTTTCCTCTTGGTCCTTTCCATATAGTTGTCTGTAATGTCCATCTTTTGTCTGTGCATCTTGCTATATGTCCTGCCCACTGCCACTTCTGTTTTAGGGCATATTGTAAGGCATCTATAACTTTAGTTTTTTGTCTAATTTTTTCGCTTTTTACTTTTTGTATTCTTCTTATTTTTAGTACGCTTCTTTCCATTGCTTTTTGACATGTTACTAGTTTTGTTTTTATTTATGTGTTGTATGTCCACGTTTGGCATCCGTACGTAAGAGTAGGTAAGACACAAGTGTCCAAGACAATTTTCTTTAGGTAAAGGGGGAATTCCCCTTTCAAGATTTCCTTCAGGGACCAAAACTTTTTCCAGCTCATGTTGATACGCCGCTCGACCTCTAGTTCTTCATTTTTGTCTTCGAATGATATTTGTTTACCCAGGTATATGTAATTGTTCACATATTCAAGCATCTTCCCATTCAAGTATATGGCGTTAGTGTAGCTGTTAGTCACTATTTTAGTTTTATTCTCGTTCATTTTGAGGCCCACCTTTTCGCTTTCTTCATTCTTTCTAATCCTTTGCTTGTTTCAGCAAATAACAATATCGTCCGCGAATCTGAGGTGTGTAAGTCGATCTTTGTTAATTCTTATCCCTTCCGACTGCCAGTTAAAATTCTCAAAAATGCGTTGTAGTACCATTATGAACAGCTTGGGTGAGAGGGGGTCTCCTTGTCTCACTCCTCTATAGATCGGTATATCAGGACCTCGCGTCTCCAGTTTGACTTGACTTACGCTACCCTCGTAGATGTTTTTCAGTACTCTTGCATATTTTTTGTTTATGTGGCATTTATTCAGCGCTTCCCAAATAGCATCATGAGTGATCGTGTCGAACGCTTTGGCGTAATCGATGAAAGCAATGTATAGTGGCTTGTTGAATTTCTTGTATTTCTCCATTACTCGTTGTAGGACTTGTATATGATCCGTTGTAGAAAATCCGGAGCGAAACCCTACTTGTTCCACTGGCTGATAGTTATCTATCTTTGGGCTCAGCCGGCTTTGTAGAATTGACGTGAACAATTTGTATACGCTTGAAAGAAGACTAGTCGGGCGGTAGTTAGAGATGTCTTGAGGGTTTCCTTTCTTGTATATAAGGATTATATCAGATCTTTTCCACTGCATTGGTACCTGGCCTGTGTTCAGAATCTTATTGAACAGATACGTAAGTGGGCGAGTTAGTAAGATAGCGCCAGCTTTCAGTGCTTCGTTTTGTATGCCATCAGGGCCAGGGCTTTTATCTGGTCTGAGTTTCCTGATGTGTTTTATGACTTCCTTCTCATCCACTGGTGGCAAATCGTTCATGTTTTGAGAATTTTCTATTGCTGCATCGGCTGTATTGATACAAGAAATCGATTTCGCATATAATTCCTTGTAGAAATCTGTGGCGCAGTTCATGATATCTTTTCTGGTTTTTATTTCTTCTGGTTTTGATTTTAAGTTCTGAATCCATTTTTTGTGTGTGATCATTATTTATTAATAAGATACCATTATTTGTTTGTATTGCAAAGATAGGATCGTTATATACTCTTTATCGTATGCCAATTTTACTGTGATATCATTAATACAATATAAAAAGTATAATATAGATAACAATATTATGAAACATCGTGTAATATTTACATTCGTAGCAAATTAATTATGATTATATGTGTATTCGATTATCAAGTAATAATCTGTTCATATAGTATTGGTTACGCCTATGGGGTATGAGTAACATATTAAAATTAGCATGTAAATAAATTAGATCTATTTTTGAATAATGTTTAAGTATTTTTTCGGTGACTTTGGTTAAGCATATTATGAGTTTCATTCGTCGTCTACTTTACTGTTTCTTTCAAATTAGTAAAAAAATTATATGTTCCTTATAATTATTTTATTAATCTTAACAAATGATTACATAAATATTTGTCCTTAAAATATGTTTCACATTATTGTTTAAGTCTTGAATTATTTAAAAGTTCGAGCACACACATACTCTGTTGACGTTGCATCTACCGAATCTGTAGTTAAGCGCCCAGCATATGCGCTGACACGTAGCGACCGTGCAGACCAGGTTGCTAAGCGGGTCATCCAGCAACGGGCTACTCGGACTGAGTATCATCGGGAAGGTTTCCGGGTTCTGAATAAACAGAACATCTGCAAGAAATAAATGTACATGCATTTTCGTTTTTTAATACATTAATATTTAAAACATAAAATGTTTAACATGATAAAATAAAAATAAAAATATTGTTAAAATTCATTAAGAAAATTAAAATTGTCATAGTATGTATGAAATAAGTAACCTGGTTGTTCAATTTCTTCACATGAAACTATCTGTGCTATCAACAGGGCTGCCAGGAGGGCAATGACGAAAAGATAAGTTTTGTTATTCATAATGATGACTTATTCAGCTAAGTTTGTATAACTGTGATTTGTCGTAATTGCATCCGATATTTATATGAAATATTATTGGATTAAGATAATGTAAAATCTAGTTTTTTGTTATTGTTATCGATTACAAAAAATACCCGGTAAATTAGAACAAAATTGTCGCCGATAAAAAGATATCAATAATAAAGTGATTAACAAATGTATCTTAATACATCTAATCATTTGATTGTTTTTTTTCGCGTGTATCTAGCTTATACTAATATTATAAAGAGGAAAGATTGCATTTTTTGTTTGTTACGATTTAACTCAAAAACTACTCGACCGATTTAGAAAATTCTTGCAACATTAGAAAGCTACATCTTTACCGGGTAACATAGGCATATCATATTTAAATATATATATAAAACACTTAACTATTTGATACTATATTCTTAGAAAGTAAAGACTACCATGTAATTTTAATGATGAACTTAGTATCCATTAATTATAAAGTAGGTACCTACGAGTAAGACAACATTATGGGATATATATTTAACACAGATCTTATTCAATTGATTGTATAGAGTCAAATTTAGGACAAGCAATATGTATTTGAACGACAATTGCAATTTCATCACCATTCACACTGTATTATAAATTGAGTTATTATAATTTACTCGGTGGTAGAGCTTTGCGCATGCTCGTCTGGGTAGGTACCACTCACTCATCAGATATAGAGCGATATTGTACATTTGTATTGTTGTATTCCCCGGTTTCTAGGGCGAGTGAGCCAGTGTAATTACAGGCACAGGGAACATAAAATCTTAGTTCCCAAGGTTGGTGGCGCATTGGCGATATAAGCTATGGTTAACATTTCCTACAATGCCATTGTCTATGGGCGCTCAGTACCATCAGGTGGCCTATATACTCGTCCGCCTACCTATATAATAAACAAAAGTTTTATATATAAAAGTACCTATGTTCTAAATACAAAAATTTTATCTTTCAGTTTCCTTACATAACATGCACGGTTCCTTATGTTAAATTATAACTTGTAACAAAGTTGAATAGTAAGTTAAGCAAACTTCAGCATGAGCGAAAACAATTGAGTTCGCTGAGTTATAGAATTGTAAACTTCACTCTGTTTTTATTTCATAAATATAGATTTAGCGAGTACGCAATTATTTCTAAACATGTAGTAATACATTTCTGTTTGTCAGAGTCGAGATGACCCAGAGGTTAGGTTAAGGGCTCGCGAGCGTGTGTACAAGCTTTTTTTTTTTTTTTAGCAAATGTTTCATACAAATACTACTGAATTTTCATGTGCTTAATTTGTACTTATAAATCATCAAGCGCTCGACACTGAAGGAAAACTTCGTGAGCAAACCTGCATATATCTAATTTCAATTAAATTTTGTGCGCGAAAAATGAACCAGCTCTCCTGACATAGGTGTGTTTTTGAAAGTTTTTGCACGATTATTCTTTTTCCGCTCCGCCGTTAACATTGTTTCTCTGATATGAGACGTGGCAAGTGGCAAATATCTATTAGACTAATTATTATAGGACAAATCATAAGCAAAAGAGTATATTACAAGTAATATTTAATCTCTTCGCAGCTCGACAGAGACTGTAACCAATACCAAAAGGATGGATGTGTATATGTCTGTGCGTATGCGTGTGTAAAATGATTGGTAGTGTGTGTAATGTTTTATTTTATTAATTTAAGGTATTTCTAATGCATATTATACAAAAAAATTACTATCAGCATTCCTCCTCCACCTACACTTTAAAAATTTCATTCATCTTCATCCACGCAATTGCCATAAAAAGAGATACAAAGTTTTTGCTTCACGTATTTATATAATGATATTATGTATTTTTATAACGTACAATTGCGATTCATAGGGGAAATACTGCGAGCATTCTTGCCAACATTTGGGTTCGCGATTTGTACAGTAAATATTTTTCAGTATAATAGCCCTCCTGACATGTGTTATATTTGTTTTCGAAAGTTTTTGCATTATTAATCGTTTTTCGTTCCGGCCTTTAACAGCCCGTCTTCGTTCCCAGGAAACAGGTCTCTTGCCATCAACACGGGGCTCAATAATTAAATTAGATGTTTTGATTAAAAGTAATGAATGATCAACGCAATTTCGAGTAGGAAGTTAAGTACTATTGCGGTTTGAAAATAAGAAGAAAAAATATATAGTACTTAATTAAATATTACATTTAAGGAAAAAATAAATGAGGAAAAGAAAACTTATATTCTATGTTTAGTTATGTATAATATAACGATAGGAAAAATAAACGAGCAACGTCAGTATATTGTAATGGTTGAATAAAGAAAACGTGTAAGTGTAAAATTCAATAGGAAAATTTCATTAGTGAGAATCAATGGCAAAATCGAACACTCAATGAATAAGTGCCGAGGCATTCACGCGCAGCCACTTCGTCATAGAGTCAACAAGCATAGCTTGCTATCGAAATAAATTTTATTCGAGGTGGCTTTAAAAGCGCTTTTAAATCATCTATTACCTCTAGTAAATGAAATGTAACTTTTTAGTAGTAACAAAAAATTACCAATGTTAATAATGAGCCAAAGTAAAAATAGGCGCAAGGGACATAATATCGTAGCTCCCAGGGTTGGTTGTGCATTGACAGTAAAAGGTGGTTAACATTTCTTACAGTGCCAATAACAATAGTCGCAGTTGACTACTTACTGACTAATTTGCCAGATTATCATCCTACTTTTAATAAAACAAAATAAATAGTTTTATCAGTTAGAATTTTTATTCGTTAGCTATTTATTTTATCACAGATAATGTAATGTTAAAACATTTATCATATATTAAGACTTTTTAAGGAGAGCTTAAAAGTTCGAGCACACACACACTCTGTTGACGTTGCATCGACCAAATCTGTAGTTAAGCGCCCAGCATATGCGCTGACACGTAGCGGCCGTGCAGACCAGGTTGCTACGCGGGGCATCCAGCAAGGGGTTGTTCGGACTGAGTATCATCGGGAATGTATCCGGGTTCCGAATGAAAAGAACATCTGAAATTGTTAGTTAAACGTATATAAATGTTGTGGATTAAAAGTTCAATATTATCCTTTTATTTCGTAATTGACATAAAATAAATACATTATTCTATATTAGTTCTATGAATTCCTTGTTAAGTAATACAAGGTAAGTAATACTTCATATATACGTATTGGGTACATAGTTACCGGGTCGTTCGTTTTCTTCGCACAGAACAGTTTGTGTTGTCAAAAGCACCGCCAGGAGGGCCACGACGAAGAATGTAAGTTTACTATTCATGATGATGATTTCTGATGTAAGTTTCTCAACTGTGATTCTTGAAAATAAAGCCGAATATTTATATGAGAAACGATGAAGATAAAGAGCCAATCTAGTTTTGTTTTATCGCAATAATGCGAATTTCCCCTTAATACGAATAATTGGGACAGAACAGATAATCTTTATTAAATTAAATACCAGATTAAATAAATTTAAGATACATAGGTGTTATTACAAGTATATACAATGTATGCACATTGCAATAGGCATAATGACATTCATGATTTTTTTCCGCATGAAACACAAATAATATTGTTTCATGAAAAATAAATTAAAACTTAAAAATCGAATACCTGCAGTATAGTTAATTTGTATCGAACATTACATATTGTATGTATGTATCTACACTTCCTTTATTGGCAGACTCGCCTTTCAACAGCTGTTTATTCAACAGATGTTTGGCAGTACAAAATATGGTAAGTGAACGGTGTCAACCCAGACGAGCTTACTCAAAGACCTACAGAAAGAACACAATTCCGTTTATAAAAATTGGTTGCAAATTCCGATATTTTTCAGCTTATATTTTTAGTTAAGACGTTACGCTTCATTTATGTCAATTCTACATCAAAATAATCGATGACTAATCGATCGGCACGAATGTTTTTTTTAATAAAAGCGTTATCTAAAAATACTCCCAAACAACTAATACTGATAGTCTACTTATACAATTAATGATATCTTGATCTGTTTCGATATAAATAAAGCGTCGAACACTCCTAAGGCACAGTTGAAGGAATATCCTAAGCAACACATTACCATGACTTTTAAAATCGTTTCAATTTTCGCTGCGTTATTTGTAGTTCTGCTTATAACGGAAAACGTTTCGTGTGAAGAAGTAGAATATCATCGACCAGGTAAGAGTAATTTTACCAATTTATATCATTTCAATAATATAAGTTTGCAGCGCACAAAAATTTTAATTTAATTTGTTTTGCATAGATGTGCTGTATATCCTGAGTCCCGACACATTCCCAAAGATACTGACTGAGTCTAACAACCAGCTTACGAGAGGCGACCGTAGCACCCTAGTCTGCACGGCCGCTACGTGTCAGCGCATATGCTGGGCACTTAACTACAGATTCGGACGATGCAACGTCAACAGAGTCTGTGTGTGCTCGAACTTTTAAGCTCTATCACTATTAATACATGTGTAAAAATATTGAATGCTTATAAATTTAATTATAAAATCTGTGATGAAATAAACAATTATTATAAAATACTGAATAAAGTTTTGTGAACAACAATGAATTTTTTTTTAAAGCTCTTATATCATGTATAATATTTATTGATTATATTTTACAACTTAATAAATATATTAACATTAAAACCTTAAATAAATACAAATAATAATTTAAAATATTTACTATACAAATCGTGACCGCGTGGAATGGTGGCAAGAATGCTAGCAGCATTTCCCCTTTGAATCGCAATTCCGATTCTCTGGGCGAAAAATGAACCAGCCCTCCTGTCACCAGTAGAGGCAATAAGACGGGGTATAATAATTTGGATAAAATTTTTTGCACTATTACTCCAAGGTCCAAGCGTTTCAACTGCAAACGGAATAAAAATATAATTTTGAATAAGAGAAGAATATTTGTTACGTTTGTTCGTTTCAACTTTTTCCGCGGCAGCACCGGTTTTTAACATTGTTTCTCTGATATGAGACGGGGCTAGTGTGTCAACATATGTTGCGTCCCACACAAACGCCCGTCCCCGTTCCCAGGGAACCAATGTTAGTCCAGCAGGTCTCTTGCCATCATCACGACTAATTCCATGAGGCTCAATAAGAGCAGGAACGTCAATGGTGGCAAGAGCCCTTTTAATAGTATCATTTAGAGAACTGTGGCGGAAAAACCTCCCTGAACTCCTTGGACAAGAAAGACCGTATAAGCCGAAAGAGTCAACCTCTTTTCCACATGGGCACCTGTGCTCACTGCACAACTGTGTTCCCAGTCGGAGACCTATTGCTATGCGAAAACATTCATTGTCTTAAAGCGTCCCAAGTTTTTTAGAGGGTACCTCATGTAACCAGTGACCTGACTCTTTAGTTGATAAAGCTAGAAGCCGTGCGCGGTCATTGGCACTTGTTAAATTTTGATTCAAACTTTGTTGTGTAACATGAACTAGTGGCGAATCCCAAAGTTTTTTGTTTGGTAACTTCCTTTGGGATATCGTAATTAGGACATTT
This sequence comes from Nymphalis polychloros, assembly GCA_905220585.2. Lineage (NCBI taxonomy): Eukaryota > Metazoa > Arthropoda > Insecta > Lepidoptera > Nymphalidae > Nymphalis > Nymphalis polychloros. Next base: position 12,005,570 of record HG992245.1, read on the forward strand.
TACCTTCCAGTTTTCTATTGATAACATTTGTGATTTTCAGTGTATTTGATTTTTAAATATGTGAACAAAGGCCTGTAATGCTATGTACAGAAGAGAGAAAGACTGGAAGGGTAACACTTGAAATTTTCCTCACACCGATGCCACTATGCCGAATCGGAAGTGTAGCTTAGGTACATACTCATAAAGAGATAAATTTAGAATTTTCTCTAAAGAATCTTTAAGGATGGCATCGATTTTATTGGTAAGGCCAGGAAATTTCCAGACTGGGCTCGCGCGTAGAATGTACATTAATTTTGGAACAAAAAGACAGTGTTTCAAAATAGTATAAGCAATATGAGAATTTAAGACGCCCAATCTGTCGACGTTGTCTAAAAAAATTTTTATTTTATCACTTAGAACAGACCTTCGTCAAAAAGTGGTGCACCAAGTAGGCAAAGCGTATTTTTATGAAGAATTTTAATATTAGGTGCAATTTTATAAAATAATTCCGTTGCCGAATAAATATCTTATGAAGATAAAGGGCTTGTGAAAAAAATTTCACATTTTGAAAAATTCAATTTGAGACTAACTTTATCAAAACGTTCTTTAATTTTAATTAAATCTTCAATGACATCATCCCCTTTGCCTCCTATGGTTCCATCATCTAGGTACCATATGTTTAATTTAGATTTTAAATTGGAGATGTAGTTATGGATACCTAGGCTGAAAAGAGCAGGACCCAATGGATCTCTTTGCTGAACGCCTACATTAGAATTAATTGTATTTTCGCCAAAAAAAGCTTTGATGGTGAACTGTAAGATTGCCAAACATAAGGGTAAATTTCAGGTAAATAAGATGAGACTTCGTTAAGCAAGGTTGCTCTCCTCTACTTCCAAAATCGAGTTGTGTAGGCTGAAATTTAGTTTTTAAGGTAGAAACTATGTGCCTACAAGCTAATTTAGATGCCAAACGGCGGAAAGTGGACCCGATTGCAATTGGACGAATACTTCCGTCTTTTTTATTAAAGGCACAAAGTCTTGCACCATAAAGATGTGGTAAAAAAGATGAAATCACCTTACCGGATAGCATAAAATTGCATAGCTTAGTTATGTCACCCAACAGGGCCCTGCCAGTGTCACCAGCTGAGGCACTTACAAGATCTTTAAGATGTTGTGGTGTGATACCCTCAATGCCACCAGCAGAACCGCTTGAGAATGACATAATGGAAGCATAGGTGTCTTCATCTTTAACCTGTAAAAAAGTATTCTGAGAAGGTGGATTTGGAAGTACAGATGCTGGATTTGGTAAAGGATGTTTTTCGTGTAAGGATTCTAGCGTTTTATTGTTAAATGGTGCGAGGGTATCACTAGAGAAAAGAATACGAATTACTATTTGAAAGACATTTTTGAATAACACTGGATAGAGATCTAGCTAGAGACATTCTCGCTCCTCTAGGGATTCTTTTTATGAGAGGAATACTTTGGTTGTATTTTGCCAATATCTGTTCAAACGGTTTCTGTGAATTAGTGTCACTTCAAAAATAAGGTTTTGTGAAATGAGACCATGCATTATCAATTGAATACTTATTATTTTGTTGTGTACGTCAAGGAATGCTGACATACCCAGGCTTCAAATTCTGTAAATAATTTCAGTGGTCATAGTTGCAGTATGTTCGTTGACAAATCGAGTTGGCAGACGACATGATACACCTCTGTATCTTAATAAACGGACTTAGAGAACTTGACCAGTAGTTGTTCACTTGTTCGCAGTTCACGAGGTGCTGGATGATCTAGAGATGGATCCGGCAGATTTTTGAACCGTTCGTAAGTGGTAACTATATTTTCTAAGAATCGTTAAAAATAAGCAAAATTAAATAATAGTTTAATATTTTAACAAGATATTATAATTAAATCATACATGAAAATCAATTGATACTAACTTGACGCTTTCATTATGTTGCGACAGGTGCGATACGTTTTTTTTCGTAAAATAATCATTGTTGTTTTGATTGTAAACTGCTGCTCGTCACTATTGTTAAATATTCAAGTTGCAATGGCTCAGAAACGTAAAAGATATTCCTTATCAGTCGCAGAAAAGCGAAACATCATTAATTATGTTGACGAAAATCCTACGACGAAAAAATAAGTTCATGATTCCCGCAAGCACATTGGCTACAATTTTAAAATTTAAAGATAAGTTTTCAGGAGAAAGTGTTTTGCCTGTAAATAGTAGAAGATTTAAGCCATGCGAGTACAAAAACGTAGAGGAATGTGTGTTGAAGTAGTTAAAACAATGCCGAGACAAAAAGATCGCAATCGGAGGCCCTATCCTTCAGGAAAAGGCTCAGATGTTTGCAGTAGAATTAGGACATGCAGAGTTCCGTGCCAGCAACGGGTGGTTTCAAAATTTCAAAAAACGAAATGTGATTATTTTTCTCAAAATTGGTGGGGAAAGTGGTAGTATTAATATAAAATGTGATGTATGATAAGCCTGAAAAGTCAAGTGGAGAATCATAGGTTTTTTGTATTTTTTTTGTGATTCGCACCTCAGTGGCACGGTAGTGCTCTGCTATATAATATCCTCCAGAGCGAATTCGGCCATGGCGGCCAATCTCAAGAGAGATTATCCAACTGCGCAGGAGATATTAAAGTGCACAAGTGTGTGCGCAAACACAGGTGTACTCTCTCTTCCCTGGCTCTCATAAAAGCTCATATTTATCACTTGATGTATATTATATTGTTGAGTGTTATTTCCATCGACATTTCTAACAATATTGTTATTGTTAAAATTCTTGTGTCGACTTATTTACTTTTGTGAGCGGAAAATTGAAATAAACATTTGCCTATATTTCATATATCGTTTTCAATCAAAAGTCTTATATTCGAAATGATTTATTTTATTATAAACGAATCTTTATAAAACCAAAATGGACAACATTTTACTTTGGAACACAATCAATGTAACTGATTTTATTGTTATAACAATATCTAATAGTTTAAACAAACACAAACTTTGTTGGCGTTACAGCGACCGAACTTGTAGTTGAGGGCTTGGCACACGCGCTGACAGAGAGCGGCCGTGCAGACTGTATTGCGGCCACCTTCCATCATCGGGTTGATGAACTCAGCCAGCATCGCAGGATTTGCATCGAAAATTACTATATATAGCACATCTGAAACATTACTTAAAATAAATGAAGAAAATAATTTAAGTTATTAAGCTTAATTTCTCAACCCAAACCAAACCATTTTGTTTAACCCAAATATTTTCTAAATTAACAACTCTTCAATACTTAACTATTGGGCAAAGGTCAACTTGTATACCATAAATATCTGAGGTGAAAGCATGTTTCAATTTTCAAATGTCAGACTTCCAAGAACTATATAAGCCGAATAAGTTTTAATTGAAAAAATCTGTAGTTGCAATTCAATGAGCATTACAAGACAGTCACTACCAGCTATTGTCCAACACAGCAGTAAATATATAAAAAAAAAATATGTTAAGGCCGGTTTTTTACAAGAATTAAATAAAAAAATTACCGGGTTGTTGATATTCTGCATCTTCAAACGAGACTGCTTGTGCTAGCAGGACTAGCGAGCTGACGGCGAAGAATGTTAATAGTTTAGTAGTCATTGTGATTAGTTCAAGTAACTCCTTTGACTGTGTCTTAAGGATAATCAACGTTGTATTTATATCGAGTTAGATAAAATAAGTATTGTTTAAATAGATTATCTGTTAACAGTACGGGGATGTTTTGCTGATATTTATTAATTGATTAATTTCAACAAGTACGAGTGGCATTGTATCTCACTGCCTATGGTAGTTATTTCTAAACATAAGCGAAATACCACTGATCATGCGATCTAAACTATGCACCCAATTGACTTTACGGAACGGATTTAGAACGGATTTTACGCAAATCCTTTCCAAAATAAATTTTATTCTTATCTACCATCATCCAAACAACTCCTCAGAACATTACATGCGATAGAGGATGCAGAGTGATCCAACATCTCTACGTATATCCAAAGTATCAAGCTGGTCGGGGAAAACCTTTATAGGTCTTAATAGATTAGTCAGACAGTATAACTCATTACACAATAAGTCAGATGTCGATATAATTTCAAATAAGCTTGCTAAATTTAAGACTCTTATGTTGAACTATTTAAGGCGTACGCTGTTGGCTCATGACAGCTGATCTTTATTGGTCTTTGTTTTATTATTATAGTTTTTTTTTTTTTTTTAGTATGTTCGTAATGTTGATACCACTTATATTTCATTTTATACCCTTTTCTTTTTTTTTACTTTTTATACCAAATTGTGTTAAATTAATTTGTTATTTTCTTTCATTACTACTTTAGGTGCTTAGTGTTATTTTTGAATGTCGTGGTCACCTATAAGTATGGCAACTCTTACCCTAAGACCCATTAACTTGTAATCTTTTAATTTGTAAGTGTTATTGTATTGCCATGTTGGTGATCCTAAATAAATAAATAAATAAATAAATAAAATAAATAAAAACCTGATCGTCAACAATTCGAACTGCTCTACGTTGAATGCGGTCAACGGGATGAAGCTGGTTCTTATCGAGACTACTTTCACCACACCATTGATAATAACTTGTTGGTATAAAATTACGAATAAATTTATCTTACAGTCTCTAATTAAGATATACATTAAGCTTGTAAATAAAGGAAATTTAAACGCGTCCAAGGTACACGCGTATATTCTCTTGGGGCCTTGCGTATTAAATATTAAAAACATTTTGAGGTAAGTGTAGAGAAATTTTGTAATTTAAATTTTAAAAAAATGAGAAAATGTATGTATTGTTTACAAGGCATTTTATATTACAATTTAATAAAAATAGATTTCATAAAAAAATCAAAATCAAAATTATAGGTAACCCATTTCGTAGACACTGAGGTTAAATAATTTATCCTTCACAATTACTCCGTCAATCGCAAAACCAAATAAATAAATCAATAAATATCGCAAAACATCCCCGTACTGTTAACAAATAGACTATCTAAACAATACTTATTTAATCTAACTCGATATAAATAAAACGTTGATAATTCTTAAGACAGTCAAAGGACTTACTTGATTCAACCACCATGACTACTAAGCTAATGGCATTCTTCACCGTCAGCTCGCTGGTCCTGCTAGCGCAAGCTGTCTCGTTTGAAGACGCAGAACATCTACAACCCGGTAATTGTTTACATAATTTTTATTAAAACACAACCTTAACATTTGTTTTTTTTACATTAACTGCCTGGTTGGATGTTAATTGGTAGTAGCTAGGTAGTAGTTAGCTTAGAAGCCTGTAGATCCCATGGTTGAAAGTTTGTGTGGGAGTGTTTACATTAATATGCCTCGGATACTGTTGATCTTGCGCCTGAGCTCTTACTAGTATCGTATGGTAATATCGTATATATATAATTATTTGCCGTCTCATCGGTTTATGAAAGTGTGACAGCCGAAATCGGTCCATAGAACATAATCGTATTTAAAAGACAGAGATGATCCATTTAAAAGGCGAGTGGATGTTAGCTAATTATTGGCCTTAATCTGTCCAGCGTCAGTGAGTTTTCATGCATTTCATTTTAGTTGATAGCCTGGTCGTGTTTTGTGATAAAGAAAAATGTCGCGAGAAAAACTGAACGTGTTGGATGGAATTTTGTCATATTCTATGTACCGATCCGATGGGGCATTGTTTACGTATATAAACACTGCTCTTTACAAATATGTACATAAATATAAAAAATGCCTTATTCGTTCATACTTGACTTGCATTACATTTTTCATCCGCATTACATGCCCGTACTACATAAATCGATTTCTTTTATGCTTTTCTGACACTGTTACTTTTTAAATATACTTTTCAATATTTATTTATTTATTTTTATTCTTTATACTTTGATCAGTAAGGTTTAATAGTGACTAGGTAAATTGTAATAACATCAATTTTGTTTTATTTATTATAAATCTTGTTTCAGATGTGCTAAATGTCATGATTTTTGACACAAGTCCGACTGAGTTCATCGACCCGACGTTAGAAGGTGGCCGCAATACAGTCTGCACGGCCGCTCTCTGTCAGCGCGTGTGTCAAACCCTCAACTACAAGTTCGGTCGCTGTAACGCCGACAAAGTTTGTGTTTGTTCAAACTATTAGATATTGTAATAACAATAATATGAGTTATTTTGTATTTCAAACTAATATGTATTAATTTCCTTTTAAGAGATTCGTATATATTAAAATAAAACATTTTGAATATTTAGATTTAGATTGTAAACGACATATGTATGAAATATAGAAAAATGTTTATTTCAGTTTAAGTGCACTTAAGTAAATATGCCGATTAATATTTGTTAATTCAATTCAATAACAATACAAAAGAATCACAACTATAAGAAACTCGACTTCTAAGAAGTAAAAATATCAATATTTTAGATTTTTGTTATACGAAAAGATAAAATTATATAGATATAAATTTTTTAATTTGTAGCTATATTCAAATAAATAAACATTGTTTTAAATCACTTATTTTACCGTTGTAATAAACATTTACTTTAAATATTAGGATCGTAAATTTAATTTTACGATCCTAATATTTGAGAACTCTTCGTAATTGAATTATGTAATGTATTGTAACTTCGTACCAATAGGTATGAAGATCTACTTATTTTCTTCGTCTAAAATAACAAGAAAAACTTCCACTTACGATACTGGTGTGGTTGTTTGTATGATAGTAAATTAAATATTCTATCAAGACATTTTCGGTAGCAGCTTGAAGTTAGGAGGTTGGTAATTTACAATCCTGTGCTTCAGAAAGCAGGATAAGCCGTTAGTCCTACACCTCATGACTCTTCAGACTTGTCATATGTTACATTTCACATTAAATATTTGTCACCGATTCTCTTGCTAGATTAGTTCAAATATTAATAGATAATGTTATGTTAACAAATTGTAAGTCAAATCGATACTACTATATAAATCTATTGGCTCTGTCTGTACATATTTTTTTAGCCTAATTATGTGATAAATAATCGTTTTATGATGCAGTGATTCACATTATACTATTTTTTTCATTTTTGTCTGTTTGTATGTCTGTAGGTCTTATAACTCAAGAATGGCCTGACCAATCTTGATAAAAAGTGGTACACACAAAGAACATGTGATGGCGCAAATGATAGGCCATATATAAGATAGGTAAGCCCTACGGTATCTTATGAAAATTAATTTCAAATCGTTATTTACGTATTTCTTTACCACTAGCCTATATATGTGTGTGTGTGTGCGTATGTGTGCGCGTATGTGTTATTATAGTAATAACATAATTTATAATATTTTTATTAATTATACGCGGGTGAAGCCGCGTGGCACAGCTAGTATAAAATATTTTTCTTTTAAAGGTATTTTATTTACTAGAATATAATAGTCTACTTAAATATAGTGTTTGAAAGTAATAACGGTACTGATCAATACGAAAACAAAAAAGTGTAATTTCTATAAATTAAAAATGTTAGTTACATTTTTGTTTTAATGTTAAACGTTTGAATTAAGAAATAATTAAAAACTTTTCTTTGTACTTAAAACGATTATTAAACAGTTTATGAATTTATAGTAAACGATTTATTGTATCACAGAAAACATTTTTTACAATTAAAGAAAATATATTTTATAGGTTAAAAGTACGAGCACACACAGACTCTATAAGCGTTGCATCGACCGAATCTGTAGTTAAGCGCCAAACACGCGCTGTGGCAGGTATACAGCAAGCATATTATGTCGCTTCGAGTCAGGAACAAATCACTACTCGGGCTAATTATCCTTGGGAATGTATCAGGATTCTGAATAAAGAGGAACTCTGAAACAATTTTTACAATTTAATGTATTTCAATTTTTTTCGAAAAAACAATCGTAGATTGGTTTTTGTTTAAGCTTACCAGGCTTTTCATTTTCTTCACACGAAACAATCTGAACTATTAATAAAGCCATGAGCGCACTGACAAGGAATAAAAAAAAAAAATGAATAGCCGTTATTGCGTGTATGGCCTGTCAATAACACAATTTTTATTTTTATTTTGCGCAATATCGATAAAACCATATTTATTATTATTGTCATAAAGATTATGAATACTTCTAAATTAACTGCGCTTTAGCTTTAAGAAAATTCAATGTTTGTAAATGATCATATCGCAAATTTCTATGTCAAATTTCAGGCTGTTAGACCCAGCGATTTAGGCTGTGCGTAGAGTACTTCAGTAATTTTAAAATTTTATTAAGTTACGTTAAATTACCTATTACTGGAAATACATGGAATGTACTGCATATACTCGATAATAAGATATAAGAAAGTATTTGAATAGTGTATATTCTATATTTTTATTCTTCATATTTTTTCTAATACTTTAGTATAGTTTTCAAAATTATAATTTTAGCTCTATAAAGTTTTAGTAATCTCTTGTGTATGTTACTTTGTTAGTCTTTACCAAAGCGCCTGGACTAGCAATCCTCTCTCGGACAACGTTGACGTATTTAAGTGTATCTCATAAAATATGCCACACGAGCTCTTCGCTTCTACTACTTCAATGTTAAAATAAGTTAAGAAACCCAGCTTAAATATAAGCTACTACCAGCTAATTAGTTTTGTAAAAACCTAGACTAGACTAGACTTAAGCTAGTAATAAATACTTTCGAAAACCTATCTATCTATAGTAATCTGTACTGATATTATAAATACGCAAGTAACTCCGTCTGTTATTCTTTCACGACTAAATAACTGAACCGATTTTGATGAAATTTGATATGGAGCAAGCTCGAGTCCCGAGGAAGTCATACTTCTATACTAAAGGTACTTTTTTTGTAATACCTGCACCCCTCACTATAACATGCGGGTGCAGCCACGTGCGATAAGTAGTTTAGAATAAATCAAATGTAACAATAGATAATAGTTTATGCAATATCGTATTATAACATGGGATGTGATAACAGTTTCGCTCACTTTGATCACTTGAAACCCGGTTTAAGCCTACTCCATTTTCTAAATTATATTTGAATAATACATACATATTGTATATTGATATATATAATTCAACACATACGTTTATATTCAGTGATGTTTAGAGGATAGTTGTGGTCGCATTACTTATTATATAATACTTTAAAATGTAATTATTATTGCATCCCTCAGAGCAAGGTTATAACTTATAAAACGAGAAAGTACATCAAGGTACACGACATAGACTTAGCGCCTTAATAAAACCTTATTTTATAAACTGGTAAATAGCAATAATATTTAATTATATATGATAAATGTCGTGGGATCTTATTCTTGATTTATTGCAGATGATTATGTAAGCAGGGTTACACGGATAGTGTGCGGTAACCGAGCTAATTTAGGGGTATGAGAAGGTAATTATCTAATACTCAAGAATATTAGCCGGGTTTTTGAATAATGTTTTCGATAGGATATCCAAACGGGCTGATAGCTAGTTTCATAATTAAATTGTTCATAATAATTAGATAGCCCAGCTTCATCTGCTTTATAATACCTTTATTATTGAAGTCGTGTTTAGTGTTCGCAAAATCTTATCTATCTTGCCCTAATTACTCGTCAATCAAAACATTTCTGAATATCTGATAAAGCAAAATAACGATCTTAGTGAAGCTTAAAAATACACTTATCTACGTATAATCTCAATCCTTTTTAATATAAATACAAGATATTATAGTATAAAATCACAGTTGATAGTCTAATTCGTAGACAATAATCTGTATAATGGGTGTTAAAATTTTCCCCATGATTGTTGGCTTTCTGACTGCTCCATTGGTGGCCCAAGCTGTTTGGGGCGATGAATATGGACGACCAGATGAGCACTTTCAAATATATTACCTTGTATACTCACGTATTTTTTGATTGATGATGATGATGGAATGATTTGTTGTTATTGCCAATCTTTATTTCTCTATTTAAATGCATTTTTTTTTATAAAAACATTTTAACAACACTGTCTTTATTTCAGATGTTCTGTTTATTCAGAACCCAGAAACATTTCCGATGATACTCAGTCCGAGTAGCCCCTTGCTGGATGCCCCGCGTAGCAACCTGGTCTGCACGGCTGCTACGTGTCAGCGCATGTGCTGGGCGCTTAACTACAGATTCGGTCGATACAATGTCAACAGAATTTGTGGGTGCTCAAACATATAAAGTATTTTTACTAATAACTAAACAAAACTTATTTATAACTAATTTAAGTATCTTTAAGTATAAGATATAAATTAAATAAATATTATTAAAAAAAAACTTTTTCATTACTACATGAAATATTGAGGGTATATGCGAATGATTTAATTGTAATGTATGTATATATATAAAAGTAGCGGTGTTAGATTAATTGTGTCTCGACAAGAATCTGAATAAGACGGAAAGGCTAGAGGCCTTTATATAAAAAAAAATAAAAGCTGGAAGAAATAAATTTAACTTCTACCACGCATTATAAGGTCATATGCTTATTATTTAACTCAATGTTAGGTAAATTAGAATGTTTCTACAAAACGCGCCATTTACGCTAAGGATTAATCGTTACTGATGTATGATAAAATAGGGGCTTTTCTCTTATCATACTTGACATATTAACAAATAATCTTTCATATGTTATTAAATTTTATTCGCGGGTGAAATTTATGTGCCCTTATCTCTAAGATAATATACGATTTCGTTATTAATCTGAATTTGTTTAACAATGTAAATTTCGTATTCTGAATCATTATCAATCTTACTAAAGAGGAGAGAGTGCCTTTATATTTATAGGCTATTTATGAAGTTGTTTGAGAGCGTTTAATAATTCTATTAAATTTAGTTACACACGTATCAGAGTGACCATCTCTAATTAACTGAAAAACGTTTATCCGAACATGCGGCATGAGAATCATTGAGTTATATTCGTCCGGATTGAACATTCTCTCGCTTAATTTAACTCCTAAATGAACGATCCTTCATACAAAGCTTAAAATGTTTATTCCATTTACGAATTACGAATTGTCCGTTTTATATGACCTTTAGCAATTATAAATATATATGATTTTTCCTTATTTTTTTTGGATTATAAATGTAGTTTTTTTAACATAATAACATAACTGTAGTCTTACGTACATATTACCCTTGAACCCGTAGGTTATCTACCTACGTAGAATCGACGTGTGTACTTTTTTTTAATCGCTTTTACTCGATCACTCTTTGCGACACAGCAGCCATTCTTTCAACCAACTCAGTAGTATCCAAAAGCTCGCAGAATACATAATAGTCACTCAGATAAGTGTGCTATTTTCGAAGATATTAACCTACTGTACGTCGAAGTGACGTATGGTTATCTTTTACGTTGCTTTTTGGTCGTCGATGTCATTCATGTTATTCATATATTTTTCTGATTTATTTAGTTAAATTTTACATAATCCTTTTTTATGCTTAATGTTGATAGCGTTGCAAAGTAGATTAGCGTTGAGCGAATATACCGATTATTGAAAGAAAGCAGCGATGAAGTAGTAGAACCAAGCAAGGTAATAGAACATTATTGACATGAAGAAAATAAGATGATATACTTGTTATCTTAATATATTGTGATGAAAAATGAAAAATAAATCCAAGTATTTTAAATATGACCCATTATTATAAGCCAAACGAAACCAAAAGCTGTGTCGTCACTTTTGATCAGATGTAATCGAACATGTCATGTAGCCACGCGACAAATAGATGCCAATGGCTATGTTTTTTGGGATTTTGATCATGCCGTGTGTAAATGGATTTATTATCTACTATCACAATGTTATAGTCAAACAAGAAAAGCCTTTACGTCAGCGTAATTTCATTAAGAATCTCAGCAAAGGCTCATGGCGACTTGGATGTTCGCAAGGCAGAATATTCCTATTCTATCTAAAAGATTTGAAAATCCAAATCAGTGGATATCTTCAAACGTGGCTTAATATTCTGGCCAAGAAAGAAGAAAAAATACTGGTCATTTTGACTAAATCTTGCCTGACTGACTTGCCGTGGAGTGCCAGCTTAGAATTGCACTCCCCCTATCTTATCCCGTGGGTGTCGTAAAAGGGGACTAAGGGATGAGGAAAAAGGGGGTATGGACAGCGGCGTCCCCCCTCCCCGTAAAATTATAACTTGTGCTTTACATACAAACTAAAGTCATGAGTAGTTTTTTTTATTGTTAGACGTATCCTCTACCAGCCGTATCATGACAAGGAACTAACATTAGCTACTAAAGTTTGATCCTTTGCGTGCAGTCAAAAATGCATTAAATTTAAATAAAAAAGAAAAAACGATAATGAAATGTTGATGAAGTCGTCAAAGAACTATTAACCAATTCTAGTGTCAATGCTATTCTTTCGTTCTCATTAAATCGAACACTTTATGACTGGATACCATAAAATGAAACTATAGCCTAGTAGCCTATGTTTGTTGCAGTTTCAGACAAAACTTATTCATTTTATAATCATTGAAAAACTTCGATCACGATCAATGTATCCTAGTAAACTAAATTTCGTGATGATTGAAGCAACTGATATAGCCACGTGACGCATCGCCAAGTTAATTTAAAAAAACGATAAATGCAAAAGATAAGGCTGTTTTCTTTTTCACTGCCGAAATTACAACACTGACAGCGATTGATTGTGATTTATAGCCCGCATCGCGTTCCCGACCTAATTAACTTTTACCTGCAGTTGAAACCGTACTTATTTATCGTTTATGGAAATTAAAAGGCGTACACAACGTCAAAGATCTCCTTTGATGTTTTGTAAGTAATTAAAATTTTCAACATTATAATTATAATGCTTTGTTTTACTGGAAATTTTGAACAAACAAATGAACAATGTTATAGATAATCTCTTCCAATTCATTATACTAAAGCTTCTGTTTTATAAGAAAAGTATTTATTGGTAACACAGGTAGGCTAGTAAAAATAATTAGATACAAATTTTAAAATACGATCAATTTGTATTGATTACACTTCTATTTTTTATTACATTGTCCCCTCACCAGATTTCGGTCATGGCCCATCTCAAGTGATGTTCACAAGTGTGTGCGCAAGCACAGATGCATTCTTATAATCTGCAGAAGTAACAAAAATAATACAATGCTTAAATTAAAAGGCGGATTTAAAAAGACCAACATCAATTTCATTTTAAGGAGGATAGGTTTCGATTTTATGGGGGGACTTTTTAATTTTCCAACCCAATTAACCCGTTAAAAAAGGTTATATGTTGAAAAGAAGTGTCGCACTGAAAACGCACATCAAATTATTATTACTAATATTAGAGCATCTTGTTTGTTGTTAGTTTGTTACCTCATTATTAAATCATCTTCATTTGACTGTCTCGTTGGTCTAGGGACTAGATATGAGCCCGCAGACCCGGTGGTCCTAGGTTCAATTCCCAGGTCGGACCAAAAAATTGTTATTGGGTTTTTTTGACAGAAAATTCTCAGTAGCTGCTCGGAGTCTGGAAGTTGGATGTGTGTACACTCACGTGCCTCGGAAAGCACGTCAAGCCGTTGGTCCTGCGTCGGAACTTTTACCGGTCGTGTCGGATTACCGTCCCACCGGATTAGTGAGCTAGCAAAAAGAGAGTGCTTGAGCACACACTTGTGCACTACAATATCTCCTGCGCAGTTGGTTAATCTCTCTTGAGTTTGGCTGCCGTGACCGAAATCGGAAGGAGGACATTAACATTATTATTATTATTTTACTACGTAAGTGCTTGACGAAGATTGAATTCCCATCATCTTTTCTTTCTAGAGATTTTTGTGATTTTATTTTACATAAAAAGCCTTTTGTATCGGTTATAATTTGTAAGCAAATAGCTTAAGAAGTGTCCACGTTTGAAAACTACCATCTCACAATGCAATCAATATGACATAATAAACTATACTGAAAACTAACCATGGAACTCATAAAAAATAAAGTAAATAGTGTATAAATAAAGTATATAGTAGTAAAGTATATAGCTTGTCTATCCTTAAAACTACAACCTAACCTGGAAATACTAACTGATTTGACTCTGAAAAAAGAACAAAAACTAATATAACCCTTTATTATATTAGTATGATGATCAACTCTACAGATATTTATATTTATAACTAAGAAACCTTTTTTTGCACAAACGCGAGGTCCTCTCAGTTTGCTTGTAAACCTAAGCTGCTATGCTGAAATTGTAATTGAAAGCTATGCCTTGAATAGCTTTACCTTTAACTGAGAAATTCAGAAAAAAACTAAGTTTAACGTGTCTGAGGAGAAAAATTTACCTTAAGACGGATTATGACCTAATTTTTTTCCTCCTTCGAGATTTATCTTATCCAATGCTATTAGAATCCCTAAAGTAAACTACAATTTTTTTTACTTTATTGGTCATATAATATTATAAAATACGCTATTTTTTTAAGAACTGAACTTTAGTTGGTTAGATGGACAGAGTTCACTTTCAACTGTAATGTATTATAAACATTAAAATTTTTTTGATATAAATATTCCTTTATCCAATTCTCTGACCAAAGGTTGCCTAAAAGAGATCACAGATTTAGCGATAAGACCGTATTTGCCGTCCCATCGCATTATGAGAGCTAAGGAAAAGAGAGTGCACCTGTGTTTGCGCACACACTTGTGTACCATAATATCTCCTGCGCAGTTGGCTAATCTCTCTTGAGATTGACCGCCGTGGCCAAAATCGGTCTAGAGGACCTTATCTTATATTTATTAAACCACTGACTCATTATACTGAAATTTGGCAATAAAAGAAGTCTGGGCTCTTTAAAAGGAGATAGAGTTTGCAAGAATAACAAGCGGACGTATGTGAAAAAGCTAGTACATATAATAGTTAGAAGTAGTTATCATATGTGTGGTATAGAAATTTACGATATATATTTAATGTTATACATATTTACTTATAGGTACTGCATGTACCTATTGTAGAATTTGCACTATCCTTCTATTTATATTTACTAATGTTTAAGGTCGTAGAAGAGATTGCTTCAAGCTAAAAACACACACTCTACCTCTACTACACACTCAACTGTTAAGGCTTTTTTTTCTTCTTTCTTAAATGCCCATAGACTAAGCCGCGACGGATAACACTAAAAATTATATAAATACGGTATACAAAGTATTCCACAGTGTCCTTAGATATATTTACGTTTAAGTAAAAAAATTGCACCTATTCCACAATTCAATGATATTCTGTAATAAGGTTCATTTTTGTTAAATTGGACAACAAAGTAAAACAATATAAGCAAGAACGAATCCAACGCAATCTATTTTGTGCAAACTTTTGTTTTCGCAAAAATTGTTAGTGTTGCTTTTGTAGTTAGAGATATATTTCGCACAACAATAAAATATTATTATGAAAGGCTATATAATACACTTGTTCCAGTGTAAGAAAACCTGTATCTTATGGTTATGTATCGTGAAACGATATAATATAATAGTTATATGTATTTACACAAGTGTACGTTATTTAAAGACTTCAATCAAATGAAACATACATTAAATATTAATTCTATAATAAGTGTTTCCTTTGTTAGATTGTTCATAATTATTATAAATTGTAAAGGCTTCTGGCTCTCGCTTACTCCAGACGTGGTAACATAACATTTCTGGTTAACCTTGGTTTAACCTTGGTTTTCTGTTCTATATTATATTGCTATATACAAACAAAAAAAAAATAGTAATATTGCGGTGAAAACAATCATTTGAATAATTAAGCATTCAAATTCATAGTGCTTAAATTACTTTACGTATATTAAGACGATAAGCTACTTAGTATTGGAAAATAATAAAATTCAAAACAATCATTGATATGACTAAGTAATTTTAATATAAGTTACCACATAACATAATTTGTGTTATTATATATTTATATCAAATACCGAATGCAAATAGAATCATCGACAACGATGAAAACACTTAATTTAGCGGCTTTGCATAAAAAGTAAATTCTATCAGATCCAGGCGTAGTATGCTTCGACTCTGAAATAACTTCGTGAATGTTCTATTTATCTACCTCTCGAACCACGACCCGCTATAACTGAACATCAGTATAGACTAAGAAATGTGGAGAACTGACGCACTACACTGGTTATTAATTAATTAAATTGGAATTATTATAAAAATACGCTCTAATTAAACCTACTTTTTAAGTGTTTATTTGAATAATATTGCAATTTATTTTAGTATTTTCTTAAATAAATATTAAGATTATTTCATAAAAAATTGACATATAAGTCATGTTTATGCTATTAGCACTCCTTGATTGAAGAATTACGAATTTGGAATTGATTTTCGGAAATAATACTTTGTTTTAATTAACGTGTTTATTTATATATTTAACTACTTTTATTAAACGATTCCAATACGTTCACTATATGTTTTGATGTATTTATTTAGCGAATTGGTTCAAACTAAGGATATCATAGCATTTCAATTTATTTTATTCTTTGCTGCCAGCGATTTCTTTTACAAGAAAGCGCTTTAATGCTGCAAATATGAAATTGGCTCATCCTTGCAACAGACATGCTTTGCTTATTTTATGTTAGGAGAAAAGTGCTGCATATTTTCTAGCTTAGAATTTAAGCTTAAGTTACTAATGTCGAGATATTTTCAGATATATTTTATGATTATTCGTCCTTGTCAATTTATTCTTACAATTTTCTGCGTTCGCTCCGTTAAGCTTTTTGTTTTCTATTTAAGATAAACAAATCCGATATAAGACCAATTTAAAGATTTTATTATGCCTTTTTATACTTTGTGCCGTTCTATTTCTTATATAATATTAAAAACCAATTTTCAACGGTACTTTCCATACTTTCAACTAAATAAAATTTTAACATAACGAACAATTACTTAAAATTCGATTTTTTTAAATATTTTTTATTGGAGACAGTTTTAATGGTTGGTTAAAGGGTGAGAATTACGCCAACCATGTATTAGTCCAAAAATCTGAATGCTGAAGCAGAGCATAGAGGCGGGGATTCCTTAAATAGTATCGCTCACTATGATTGATTGTCATTCTCTATATTAAATAGAAGGATGCATCGTCAAATTAGGTCACGATAAAAAATTTGAACGAGAAATATAATTGCGAAAACATTTTGGTAGACCAAGACATGTATATTTATTAACCCGCAGTGGAACAGCGAGGTTGATAAATCTTAGAGTTAACCTTTTCAAAAGATGGAGGGTGTGTCCGAACTGTATGATTTGTTTCTGCACGACTTTTCATTTTTGTCAGAAAAGTTCATTTAAAGAAAGAACATTTTCCAAAAAAGTTTTCCTCGATTTTAGTATAGGTTGAGTAATGTTTAATATTTAAATTTTATTAACCATGATAATTCGAGTCTAGCCTTCATATCGGAAACTCTCATAATTTTCACAACCCAACAGATACGAGGCAGAGAGGATGATTAATTGTTTAAAATTTCCCAAAGTTAATATTAAACCGTTGAAAATTTATAATTTTTTGTCAATTCGAAAGGGCAATGCTTATTGAAATAATATTAAATCCACTCGCAAAAGGTTTCCTGCGGTTTTCATTAGTAACTTTCTCGAAATGTTTACGTTTGTTAAGCTTCTTTGAATGGCTTGAGGCGTTTAACTTTTACAATTTTACGCGTTTTGCGGTGCGATCAGTTATTTGATTCAGTTCGTTTGATGTGAAGTTGATTATGTTGTGGCTTCGTATTTTATGTTTAGGGCATTTTTTGGGGTAGTCTTATGCTGTAAAAATAAAATTACGGCATACAAATGCGTTTATTTGAGGCTATATATGTTTTATTCTGCAAATTTTATAAAAAAATTTGGAAGATTGACTGTGAATATCTCATCGCGTTTCTTGAGCTTAAAGGAAGTCTGAGTGAATAGGCATCTGATATATAGACAAGTGCGCTCCTACTTAACATGTACTTTCCATCAGATATAATAAAAGTCAAGCGCTAGCCTATACCTAAAATATTGTTAGCGGTCTCTCCCCACCAGAGTAATCAACATGGTCGAGTGTATAAAAAAGCATGGCCAACAGCAGAATCACTTCACTTCGCCTCCATCGCTCGACTTGATCGTACGTCTTCCTTATAACTTTAAAAGTAAACTTAAACGCTAACAATATATTTAATGTTAATTATATGATAATATGAGAATACAAAATAGGATAACGTGTAGTGTAGGACGCCCTACGTTAAGGTGGACCGACGATTTGAAAAAGGTGGCAGGTACGGGATGGATGTGGGCTGCCCAATTTCCAGATGGTTGGCGCTCTATGGGGAGGCGTGCGTCCAGCAGTGGATAGTGATAAGATAAAAAAAATGTATAATAGTGTTTCGATATTTTTTTTGTTCTTTATTTTTTTACCTAGTAGCTAAAATTGTTTTTATTGTTATGTTTTTTTTATTGTATAGGTATGCGTACGAGCATATGGGGCACCTGATGGTAAGTGATCACCAACGCCCTTAGACTATGGCATTGTAAGAATGGATAACCATCGCTTACACCGCCAATGCGCCACCAACCTTGGGAACTAAGATGTTATATCCCTTGTGCCTGTATTTACACTGGCTCACTCATCCTTCAAACCGGAACACAACAATACAAAGTACTGCTGTTATACAGTAGAATATCTGATGAGTGGGTGGTACCTACCCAGACGAGCTAGCACAAAGCTCTACCACCGAGCAAACGTTTATTCATAACTTAAATAACTATAAAAAAAAAGAAAATCGGATTTGTATTTGCCTACTTATATCGTTATGATGAGATATTTTAGTAAGTTTTATAAAGGTAACAAAGAAAAAAAATTGTCGATGTTTTTACCCAAACTGATGGCGAACATGTGAGAAAACAAAACTTCTTTTTTTTAATTATGTAGTCGGACCGGCAATTATTATGTGGTAAATTTATATTATTCTTATACAAATAAACATAGAAACCCCATTTTAAGTCTTAAGTAATGCCAAACAATACTTCCTGTACATTATCTCATGACCTCAATACAATAATTATTCCTAAAGTACAAGTAGCTATCAGCATTGATACTGATTTTAAAATAACTAAAAAAAATTTTTTATTGTATTAAAGCGTTTGAATTGTATTGAATAATTAAAGCATGTGTACGTTATAGTGATTTAATTACATACAAATTCTATTTCATTATAACACAAAATGGTAGAACGCGTTATTTGAACGGATATTATACTTCCGAATACCTTTGTTTCTCTAAAATGAAATGTTGCCATTACATAATATATTCTAATTGGTGTATAAGTATATAATTGTACCTAGAATTGTTAATTATTTGTAGTGGATTAAATGAAATGGTTCATTTTTTTATTTATAATGCGTCTGTGTTTATTTTACGAATATTCAATATGATATATGAATCAGATGAGAATATTAACTAACTTTAAATTTCTGTCACTACTGTTTCATCAAAACCAAGAGAAGCCGGACTTCACCCACGGGGTATAAAATTTCTTTTGACTTTGGAATGTCTTGTGATTCTTCGCTAGGCTTGACCAGTTTCAGTTCAAGGCTTTTGTAAATATCTATCTGAAAACCATTCTGTGTGTGTGTGCCTTGCTTCAATCATCTTTTCGCCGAGCCTGGTGTTCTCTTTTGTATGTTCACAGAATACAATAGTATTTATAGTTTTTTCATCATAACCGGGATATTAAATTGAGCAACAAGATTCAGCTAGTCTAATTTCAATAAACCTTAATTTATTCTTTTATTAAATATCCTGTATACTCGGCTTCACCTACGTTTTTTATATTTTTGACGTTGTGCTCATATCGTATCTATTATGTATTTTTGTTAAGTGGTTTGATGTTTATGTCTACAGTCTTCATTGAAGGCGGAAATACTAGTATTAAAACAAACTAGTATATAAGTATGAAATAATCAATTTATTTTTTAATCCAATCATAATAATTCCATAAAAATCTGCTTAATAGTTATTGAGTGATACTCAAATAAACATGGTTAAATTTTTAGTACAGGCTACAACTATACTGTCTAGTATTGATGTCGATCACAACTTTTATGGAATTTTCAAGGAAATATCTCATTTGAACCTTTTATCCCATATCGTAGTAACGTCGACGGGTTCAACTATTAGGGTTGGTCAGATTCAACCGGAGGATTTATCTCCCGGGACTGTGTTTCTCATTTGTTTCTGACCTAATCCTGTGGTTTGGAATGATGCTGCACTCCATTTGGCTTAGTATATTCCTGATGATAACGCCTTGATTTAACGAATGTAGAATTTTAGATACTTAATTTTCACAATAACTCTAATTTTTATATTGTTTATGCTTTCATCGCTCATATTTTTTTTTCTCGATCTAATAATATGAATTTGAAAAGAGACAGTGATATATAATATAAAAAGCCATAGTTAGAATTGATGCTATATGTGAACTGACCAATCGAAAGTATGAACATGAGGAAATTCTTTAACTTTTCTACGTCCGCCTGCTTGAATTTCGAACGACAATGCCAATTATATTTATTACCTCATTGCATAGGATTTTTGCCTTGTTGTCCATAAGTTTGTGCGCAAACCTCGTTTCGAATTTCAGGAAGTTACTAGGATCTTTTTTTAAATAAACTTCTAACTTTTACTAGTCTGACACGGGAAGTCAACTCTTGATTTCATTCGTATTAAATAACTAACTAATGAACTAGTCCAAATTTTTATTTAAACAATTTTATTTAAACAAACAATAACAAATAAATACAAACACGGTGCGTTTATATTTATTGACTAAATGAGAAAAAAATATTAATATAGTAGACAAAAGCGCGATTTTTATTTCCGTTCCGAATAAGTTCATTTGTTCGTCTATTTATCTCTTTACATGTGTAAGTAATTTTATGCATTAGGTTAACAATCATCGGTAAATAATTCAGGAATTTAAAGTTTTATCATAAGGTCCTCCAGACCGATTTCGGCCACGGCGGCCAATCTCAAGAGAGATTAGCCAACTGCGCAGGACATATTATAGTGCACAAGTGTGTGCGCAAATACTATATACAATACACTCTCTTTTCCTTAGCTCTCATAATCCGATGGGACGGCAATCCGACACGACCGGAAAGAGTTCAGGCGCAGGACCAACGGCTTAACGTGCTTTCCGAGGCACGGGAGTGTACACACTTCCAACTTCCAGACTCCGGGCTGCTACTGAGAATTTTCTGACAGAAAAACCCAATAACTATTTATTGGCCCGACCTGGGAATTGAACCCAGGACCACCGGGTCTGCGACCTTATATCTAGCCACTAGACCAAGGAGGCAGTCAAAGTTTTATCATATTATGGACCACATTATCTAATACTCTCTTACCTAAAGTTAATATAAACGAAAGATAATATGATATGAACGAAATTATTATTTTATACTAGTTTCTGACTACGCATGTTATAAGTTTCTGACTATGTATACCTGATATCGTGTATGCAAAATTCCATAACGATCGGTTGAGTAGTTAGGACGTGAAAGCATAACAAACAAAATACAAATAAACTCAATTTTGCGTTTATGATATTAGTGAGGATTTCCCAGAAATTAAAGTTCCGCAATATAATGTAAGATAACATAAACAGTACTCCTTGCAATATTCATATAATCTGAATTCGCTTGTTTGTATTATTCAAATTTTTTTACTGCGCTTAGTGAGCGGTTCTCAAATTTATTCCATCTGCTGGCGTCTTGCTTTTGACACAGGGCTCAGGCGTTTGACATAGGTCAGGACATATTTGATTTCAGCCCGATATCCTTGATATTAAAATTCAAGAAAGTCGAGGTGAAAACTTTGAGTTTGAGCTTAAGCAATGTAAATACTACTGGTAATATGAAAGTGATACTATGCCAGGCGGGAATATTAAAATTTTTTCATCAAATTGATGTATGATTTTTGAATTCCAACTAATTAAGTCTTTTAATGTTAATAAACTAAAATCGAAATATGAATTCATTAAGCGTTCGATTTTTTACTAGATATATATAGGTATAAAAGTAAATAAATTTGATTAATCCAAAAAATATATAAATAAACAAAACATATGTATTCCATGAAAATATTATATATTGTACATTATATATAAATACTTCAATGCAGAATTTTAACACGCACCTAGTATTGTATATCTATGTATATATAAGTGTTATATACCCAAAGTACACAGTCAATTAAATTGCCAAGTAAGTGAAATTATTGTTAAGATGTTGTTTAATCAATAATGGACTTTGTTCTAGAAATTCAAACCACTCAAACCTTCACAAATACTCCGCCGTTTTGCACTCTCAATTTCTTTCATTTATAACGAACGTTCACAATAAAATGACAACGTCAGTTGCGTTAGCCATTGCTGATACATAATAATATTAGGATCACAATTATTAAAAAAAAAAAACGAAGGAATGCGACACCATATTAATTTCTTCCGTATCCTTGAGGATCCAGAGGATTGTTCTGTGACTAATAAAACAAATTTTATAACAATATGTATTTATTTTTTAATACAGAAAATAATTATTTAACCTCTTTGATGATATTTCAATATTATTTATAAAAACTAAGGCTTGATAAAATAAGTGAAAAGTCATGAATCGAACATTCTTCACGTAGTCTAACATCATTAGTGGAGTTATCATTTTGAAATTATTATTTTGTGTGCTTACATTTTAATAACTTTATATCTTCTTAATTACTGTATTTCTGCTTTGCTCTCATACATTGTTTACTTGTCCACCTTCACTTGTAAATAATTTAGTTTAATCATGTAATAAATGACCTATCGATTCAAAGTCATATGCAGATTTAATTATTATATTCGCGTGCAAACCTTAACAACGTTGAGAAAATAATTTACTAGTAAGCCAGTTGTGATGTGGTATGTAATTTTATCAAAGCTATTTCGGTACAAATATAATCCGTTTCTAATTTCATGGTATATTTCTTTACATACACATTAATGTATGTTTAACTGTTCCATGAGAATAATTTGGAGAACTGAACTTTCGGCCGGCAAACTTATATTGCGTGTATCATAAAAATACTTTTATTTATAAAATTGTATAAAAAAAACTTATATAAGGCACATTAAATATTATAATAAATCATGTGCTTAACAGAATATATAAATCCAGTCCTAATAACTTCTACCTATATTCAGCCGTACAAGTTAAATGTGAACTCACCCTAATCCACGTTACAATTCAGTGCCGACCGGCGCGAGTTTTATGGTAGGGGTGTCTTTGAATAATGGAGTAGACGACGCGTGAAGAGACGAGCTTCGAAACCAGTCGATGGTGCAAGTTATAAGAACCCACTACCGTATGTACCATATTTACAATATTTATGTAGGTGATTACAAAACTTTAGTTTCTATACCTAACCTTTGAAATTGGTTCGTCATTTCGTCGGGAAATATTTTTAAAAGTTATTATTTAATAAATATGCGTTATAGGTAAATTGCCAAGCAAGTTTCTCGTCTCGAGCTGTGCAATATATTATAAAGTTAGACATTTACCATATCTCTGAATATGGAAAGGACAGAATAACATGAGAAGTACTTTTAAATAAAATAAAAAATTCTTTATTCCAGAACAAGGTTCCATATTTACATTAAATAATAATAATGATAATTAAAATTTAAATTACAATTGGAATTAAATTAAAATTAAATTGAATTAATTAATTGAGAAAAACAAATGATAATTGAATCACATTGAAAAAAAAAAAAAATTAAATTAAAATTAAAAATGAATAATTTACATAATACACTAATTACTTAAAGATTTACTCCATACACCTCCATACACCATTAACCTTATTTATTAAGAAATTAAAAGTAAAAATGGACCAGTTGATAAGTACTCACCCTCGTCTAAACTCTTCCCGTAGTCATTGGTACAGTAAAAGTTGTCAACCATTCCTTATACCGACAATCTGCCGCAAGCCATGGGGTCTAAGATGTTATTCACATTGTACCTGTCATTACAGTAGCGTTCACCTTACAAACCTAAAAACATAAAAACTCAGTATTTATCTTAAGGGCCATAATTTCTGGTTAAGATGGACATATGTTTATATACAAGGGCCTATAAATAAGCACAACAACCTAATTGTGATAATAAAATGTGCCATTTTATCAAATTTTTGAACAAATCTGAGATTTTTAAATTGTGTCTTTCGAATGAAAATCTTAATATCCTCTTGATTGGATTTGACCACAGCAGCCATTCTCAAGGACTAGTCAACTCTGTATGGCATATATTTTTAGGTAACTACGTATGGAATATATTTTTAAGTTGGCAGATTAGCAGATAGGCCACTTTATAGAAAGTGGTCATCACTGTCAGCAGACATCGGCACTATAAAATTTTTTCCCTTTTCACTGCGCCAGCAACCTCGGGAACTACGATGTTACATCTCTTACTGTAGTTATACTGGCTCATTCATCCTTCAAACAGGAACACAAAAATACTAAGTATAGCAGTTTTACGGTAGAAAATATGATGATTGGGTGGTAAAGGCATTATATATACACAAGTGTGTGCAAAAACAAGTGCGCTATTCCCTCACATTCGTAATTCGAATAGGACGGGAAATTATATACTACCGGAAGCGTCAGTTGCGGTCCTGTGCCTTCATGCTTTACGTGATTTCTTGGCAAGGCATTGTCCACTTCCAGACTTAGAGCTGCCACTGAGAATTGCTGAACGGAAAATCCCAATAATATTTCTGGTCCGGCCAGAGATTTTAAATCAAAATTTCGGATCCTCTAAGCTTATAAGCTAGGCACTTTAATAAAAAGCTATTATTTTCTTAATATTTTACTATTTATTTATACTTAGACCACGCGCGAGGTCCATGAATTTTCATATTTCATCATTAGTTTTCCGTATTTGAAAAATAAAATTAATTTAACGGGAATATATGTATGCAAATGCGTAAGAACTTGCTAATCATGTATTGTAATAATAATTGTATAATTTTTATATCACATCAAAATATACTTCATTCAAGGGAGCTATTATTATTAGAACATTTTAGTAATCATTATACAACGCTAACAGGTCAAATAAAACTGGTGTGAAACATATCACTCCATATAACTAATTACTGTGTCTGTTATAATATTGTTCATTTATTTTTCAACAATTTCATCTATTTTTGTAAGTAAGAGTAGCAAAATTTAGCATTTCCGGGAAAAGGCTCCTCTCCTGGTATGCATATTGCCTGGAGTTTTTTTATCACGTGACTCTACTGTGGTTTGGAGGAAATGTTGTTTAACCCGTACACATAAAGGTTAAAATTGATTAAAAGCAAAAACTGTATGAAGAATGTCGCTTACTCGTATATAATAAACCCACTTTTTTCGGTTACGTTTTCTGTAAAATTCTATAAGTACCGATTCTATTGAAATTAGATACCATAGGTTTCTTGGGTTTTATAGGAGAGGGTGATTAAGCCATAAAATTAGTGATTTCAGATTTACTCGGTGGTAGAGCTTTGTGCAAGCTCGTCTCGGTAGGTACCACCCACTCATCAAATATTCTACCGCAAAACAGCAGTATTTTGTATTCATGTGTTCCGGTTTGAATGGTTAGTGAGCCAGTGTAATTACAGGCACAAGGGACATAACATCTTACTTCCCAAGGTTGGCGGCGCATTAGCGATGTAAGCGATGGTTAACATTTCTTTCAATGCCATTGTCTATGGGCGTTGGTGACCACTTACGATCAGGTGGCCCATATGCTCGTCCGCCTACATACACAATAAAAAAAAATATTGTCAGTATGATAAATTTGCAAGTTGAGTTAAAACTTTACATTTATCTATATTATTTAAAAATGTAAATGTTTTCCACAAATGATCCCTACTCATTATAAATAAGGAAATGACTTTGTTTGTTTCTTTTCACGCTCCAACACCTCAAGCGTTCGTCGTGAAATTTGGCAAACGGATAAATTGAAATACGGTGACGGTCATATTTATTTCATTCCACATGAACAAATTCGTTACCAAGTGATGATTTCTAATACTGATTGTAGAAAGGATTGTAAAAATACAATTACGAAGGCAAATGACTCATCTGATGATCATCCCAAGAAAGGGAAAATATTCGTCAAACCCGGGATTTATACCCAGGACCTCGCGTTAGCCCGCTACAAGATATAATGAAGAAGCTACTATTTTATAAGTTTTTTTTTGTATTGTTAGCGCACATACATTTGTTCCGCTTTTCTGTGAAAAGTTACTTAATTTGTTTTGTGGAAATGTTCGTTGGTACTAAGCAATACGGATAAAGTGTTGCTATTGTGATTTATTTGTTGCATATTTAATTAATGTAGTGGGTTACTTTGTCTCCATTTTCTACAAAACTCGGCTGTATTGAAAGATGAAAGTTTTTATTGGAATATATCTATAACTAAGACGAAGTAGAAGATGATGTAGTTAGCGACTTATTAAATAAACTGTAAAGAAATTTAACTTCCTAATATTTTTTTTATATTTAACATATTCATATCATATATAAGTAACAGCACTTGTTATAAAACAGATATGGTGATGAACGGGTTATTTGCTTAAGATGACTAGAATCTGACAGTTAATTAGAACTAGGGTTTTCTATCCGGGTACCCGGATTCGGGTATACCCGTGTATTTGAAATTTTTGGTACCCGGGTACTATTTCATAGTAAGAACCGGGTAGCCACTTTAATTAAGGAATTCATCCAAGTTCTCGGAAAATGATTACTAGGCAGCATTAGATAAAAAATATTTTTTGTACTTAATCAGTTTCTGAAAACACAAGAACTTCGCCCGCGACTTCGTTCTCGAAAATTTACAAACTATTGTTTAACGTAAATTTGTATTTGTTAATAGACTAACGGTAGGACAGTTACAGTTTGTTCAAAGCGTGACATTTTTCTTACTTAGAAGATTTTTATACCCGTCATAACTTCTTCTTCTAAACAAAAAGTCTGATCCGAATACTATAAAGTGTAATATAGAAAAACATAATCAACCTTGATTATTATCAAACTATTTAAAAAGATAAGGATTAATATCATAATACGAATATCACCACTATTCGATTCCACCCGTATTTGAACTTTATAATGTAAAAAAAAAACCTGTTATTGTGGCTTAGCTAGGCATATACCATCTGGGACTTTTTTGTAAACAATCATGAATACTATTAATACATAGAACACTATTTCATATAATGTAAAAAAAAAAACCTGTTATTGTGGCTTAGCTAGGCATATACCATCTGGGACTTTTTTGTAAACAATCATGAATACTATTAATACATAGAACACTATTTCATATAATGTAAAAAAAAACCTGTTATTGTGGCTTAGCTAGGCATATACCATCTGGGACTTTTTTGTAAACAATCATGAATACTATTAATACATAGAACACTATTTCATATAATGTAAAAAAAAACCTGTTATTGTGGCTTAGCTAGGCATATACCATCTGGGACTTTTTTGTAAACAATCATGAATACTATTAATACATAGAACACTATTTCATATAATGTAAAAAAAAAAACCTGTTATTGTGGCTTAGCTAGGCATATACCATCTGGGACTTTTTTGTAAACAATCATGAATACTATTAATACATAGAACACTATTTCATATAATGTAAAAAAAAACCTGTTATTGTGGCTTAGCTAGGCATATACCATCTGGGACTTTTTTGTAAACAATCATGAATACTATTAATACATAGAACACTATTTCATATAATGTAAAAAAAAACCTGTTATTGTGGCTTAGCTAGGCATATACCATCTGGGACTTTTTTGTAAACAATCATGAATACTATTAATACATAGAACACTATTTCATATAATGTAAAAAAAAAAACCTGTTATTGTGGCTTAGCTAGGCATATACCATCTGGGACTTTTTTGTAAACAATCATGAATACTATTAATACATAGAACACTATTTCATATAATGTAAAAAAAAACCTGTTATTGTGGCTTAGCTAGGCATATACCATCTGGGACTTTTTTGTAAACAATCATGAATACTATTAATACATAGAACACTATTTCATATAATGTAAAAAAAAACCTGTTATTGTGGCTTAGCTAGGCATATACCATCTGGGACTTTTTTGTAAACAATCATGAATACTATTAATACATAGAACACTATTTCATATAATGTAAAAAAAAACCTGTTATTGTGGCTTAGCTAGGCATATACCATCTGGGACTTTTTTGTAAACAATCATGAATACTATTAATACATAGAACACTATTTCATATAATGTAAAAAAAAACCTGTTATTGTGGCTTAGCTAGGCATATACCATCTGGGACTTTTTTGTAAACAATCATGAATACTATTAATACATAGAACACTATTTCATATAATGTAAAAAAAAAAACCTGTTATTGTGGCTTAGCTAGGCATATACCATCTGGGACTTTTTTGTAAACAATCATGAATACTATTAATACATAGAACACTATTTCATATAATGTAAAAAAAAAACCTGTTATTGTGGCTTAGTTAGGCATATTAATATATAGAACAGTATTTCATATATTGTCAAAACTCGGTAACGATGTAGCTGTAAAAAAGTCGGGTACGTGAAAACCCTAGTTAGAATGATCAGTGGGCGAATCCTACTAACAATTTGTCACTTTATAACAATCGAATCGAAGCGTGATCGTTGCCGTTTATCCATTAATTTAATTATCGACTATCGCCATAAAAGCTACCAATTAAGTTTGGTTTTATGTGTTTTAATATTTCTTGGTTCATATCTTGCATTATTTTAATTGTTCCATTTATCAAATAGTATCGGGCTTAATAAACTTTTATAGTTTTCTATTTATATGTTAAATAAAAAAGCAAAAGCATCCTAGTTTAAAGGAAAAAGTTAGATAGGTCTTTTAAAGTGAAAAAAAGAGAAAAACATCGTTGGAAAGTAGTAGGTTCTTTGAACTTTTAAAAAACTCGTTGTTTTAATAATGATTTTTAATTTAAAAGTAAAGAAAACACCGTTAATAAAATTTAATTCCACGAAAATAAAGATATCAAACATTATTTTATTTTATTGCAGCATACGTGCTTAAGAAATAATTATGAATTCTAATTGTTGTCAAGATAAAATAGCTCTTATGTGATGATATTAGTTTAAATATAAAATAGTTTCGATAAATAAAAATAACTCTTTAAATAAATATAAAATTTTATATGTCTCCGGAACAAAATCTTGTCTACTAGACACTCGAATTAAAAAAAGGAACATTTTTTATTTAAGGCTTAAAAAAAAATAAGCAACGCATGTATTTATGATTATGCCAAAATGTATCGGTATATATCCATAATTATAAAGTTGGAAGAAGATCTGAAATAAGAAATAATTGTTGGGTTCAGTTATGTGGGAACTTTTAGTTTTAACTTTTGATTTAAAAGTAAACATGAACTAGCGTACATCTAATGAGATTACCTGTCAACAACCGAAAGAATTGATATTTAAGGTAACTTACTTTGCCTATGTACTTACACTTTGGTCACGTCAAGGCCGCCTAAATAAATAAAGACTAAAGATAAAGCCCTCGTTCTTAATTACAAAAATTACACTCATTCCATAAAATCTTTCATTATTTTATCGTATTAGACCTGACTTTTTAATTGCCTAAACTAAAATTTTCATATTAATTTAAAAATGAAAATTATTCGTATGGTTTCATTACAATTTAACTTACGTCAAAAATGAATTTTCAGCATTAGTTTATTTGTGCTCTACGTTAAATAAGGAGATTTTGTACAAAGTTTCATGCTTCCAGACTCACCGGCTTAAGTTGTGCATTGTCTGTCAGTGAATCAATGTTTGGGTTTTATTAAG
This sequence comes from Nymphalis polychloros, assembly GCA_905220585.2. Classification (NCBI taxonomy): domain Eukaryota; kingdom Metazoa; phylum Arthropoda; class Insecta; order Lepidoptera; family Nymphalidae; genus Nymphalis; species Nymphalis polychloros. Next base: position 12,035,495 of record HG992245.1, read on the forward strand.
TAGATAAATAAACACATAACAAAAATATAAGAATAATACTGATAGTATGATGATTATAACGGTTATCATCAAATTTGAAACCGATAGCTTTGCATGCAGTTTCCAGTATGAACCATCCATGCAATATGATATAATTGAAACTACTCGTAGGTGTTCAGTTGCCAATTTCCTGTTCAGATGGCCTACCCAAGGAAAACCATTAATATTGCGTGTATAGACACCATTACGTACACGGCTCTTGAGTTAATTACAGTGACTTCAGAGAGAATCAGAAATGCAATTAAACCGCTGCGTGAACGGACGGCACGTTTTTAGGACATCATTTTTATTGTCCACTTCTTTTAATTAAAATTTATGATCTTAATGAATATTTATGAATATTATAAATGCGAGAGAGCCTATATATTGTAAGGTGTGATAGAGTATATCTATGTTGGTAGATGAAGATAAATGTATTATTAATTCGCATGTTACACTTATCTATAGTGTATGCCGTGATGAACCACTGGTTAGAACACGTCAATTTTAACCGACGATTACGATATTGAACCGGGAGCACCGCTGACTCTTCACGTGCTTAATTCGTGTTTATAATTTATCTCGTGCTCGACGGTGACTAAAAACATCGTGTATCAATATATAGCAGTTTTTGACACAGTTGTCGTTAGAAAAACTGCTATATTTGTTCCAATAAATCTACACCGCAGTACCTTACAAGTTAAGCTCCAAACATTCTCCTCAAAGAGAGAGGAAGGATTATGCCACCCGTGGGACATTTTATAGGCAAATAATTTACTTATATATATGTTTTATTAAGTTATATATTTTCATTTTTAATATTATATGTTTTTCTAGTTTAGCATCTACATCAAATCTCCCTTTATATTTCATTGTGTATTATATTTGCACATCCTGATTGAAATGATGACAAAGGTTGTAAGAGATTACTTAAAGCAATAAGGCCTTTATACGCTGTTGTTTTACTATGGTTTATGACCTTCTTATTCCTGTATTAGATACACAATAATGAAAGTACAGCTACACTTATACTTGGCTCAATCTCTAATACTGTGAAATTGCCGTTTATGTAGATTTTTTAAAGAAAAGTATAAAAGTAAAATAACAGCCGTAATTTTTATGATAATAGTAATTTATATATGTCAAATTATTTTTTCAGATAGTAATTAGTTTTATGATATTAGTATCTGGAATAATAGTTTGACATATTGAGATTTTGTTTAAAAGTTTTTTTTTTTTAATTTTAGCCTTTACATTATGTATTGTGGTTATTAAAAATTAATCTTTAAAAAAATTTGAACATCAAATAAATATCACAGAGCTGAGCTAAAGCTGAGGCTCTATGGCATAAGTTTGTAACTTATTTCGCCACACTACTTCACTTAAGCACATGAAAACTCAAAGCTTGCCCGGGTTTGTACTAGCAAAAATAAGTGCTACAACACGCGAATCTTATCCCGTTTTCTAGCCCCTGGACCATCTCGGATCTTGGTTATTATTATTGATGCACTTTTTCCATTATAAAGAAACTTTTGTGTTTAGCAGCATTACAAAATTATAAATATAAAAATAACTCATTAATCAACAAAAAGTATGTTAAATATATTAAAGAGAAAAAAAAAACGCTTTTTAACGTAACACCAAAATAAATAAAAGCAACAAAGAAAACCTTACGCTTTGTAATATTTATATGATAAGATAAATATAGAAGATTAAACAATGAACATACACAATTTCCGTCGCAAATGTTCGTAATTAGAGTAAGAAAAACCATCAGTACGAGGAAAAAGGTAAATTTAAAAAGATTTGTCCAAATGAATCGGCTTTGTTACAGCAAACAAAAGTAAGCTCATGATGTCGGTAGCGATTTTCTCAAAATTAATATAAGGTGAAGTGTTTTATTTATGTCCTTTGGTTTTTTTTTAAGGAAAATCATCTCACGACTTCTAAAATATATTAAATTGTAATTTCTTATCTAAAATCAAACAGTGTTTAGACTAGGCACTTAAAATGTTTTTTATCGTAACAGTCGTTTTTTTTTTATTTGTAAACTAAATTTAATTTTAAGCGCCTGCGATTTGTTTATAGCAATTACTTTTGCTATAATATTCTATCAAGTCCAAATGATTTATTGATATAATAAGTAGGAGGTTCTTGTACAGCTTAATTTCAATATTTAATTCTCAATTTGGTGAATAATACAATCTCTTATATAATCTAAATACTTGAGATTAATTATTACGCAGTTAGATATAATACACCCAGCATTCGATAACAATATACGTTACAAGTCAAGCAAATACACTTGATATTCAGAGCCGATTAGACATCTATCGAAACTAATTATATGATCCTTCGTTTAGTCGATGGTAGGGCTTTGTGTAGGTCTGAGTTGGTACCACCCAATATTTAGTAGTAGTATTGTTGTGGTCGGGTTTGAAGGGTGCGTGAGCCAGTGTAACTACAAGTCTTGTACTTGTAGGCATAACATTTTAAATTCCAAGGTTGGCAGCGCATTGGCATTAATATTTCTTGTAACTCCAATGTTTGTGGTCGGTGGTGACCACTTACTTCAAGTGGTCTAAATGTTCATCCTCCTACCGAAAATAATGCTAATAAGCTGGTCCTCTTTAAGCATTAATAACAGAACGTTGACTGAATTATGTGATTTCAATGACAAATAGTTTTTTTTATGTTAAATAATATAGCGTCACTCTATTCTCTTGCTTTCATTACTTTATATTTATTACCTACCGGTTATAATCAGAGTGCAAGAAAAACTCCGAATTTTTTTACTGATAGTTACAAGTAGTATCTTTATACCTACGTTACGTGGTAGTAATAAAAAAAGGCTGATTGCTATGGAAGGATAAGGTTGCCAAAGTTGTATTCTATTTATTTCTCTTATTTATGTTGTATTCATGTTTTTTTCTTTGTGGTGTACAATAAAAAATAAAGTAAGTTAGTAAAAAAAATGGTTTGAGTGTCAAGGTACTACGAGAATTGATGTGTTAACATGTGAGCTTATGTGCTTGGTGGTAGAGCTTTGTGCAGGCTCGTCTGGGTAGGTATCATCCACTCATCAGATATTCTACCGCAAAACAGCAGTACTTGGTAGTGTTGTATTCCAGTTTGAAGGGGAGTGAGCCAGTGTAATTACAGACACAAGGGACATAAAATCTTAGATGCCATGGTTGGTGGCGCATTGGCGATGTAAGCGATGGTTAACATTTCTTACAATGCCAATGTCTATGGGCGTTGGTGACCACCGAGTAATTGTATATTAATCGCTACATAAGCTAAACAAGAAGATGGATGTTTTAAAATCCAATCGAAAACATTAATTTTTTCATTTTCATATATTTTATGGGAACAAAAAAATACAAACACCATTTGATTCAGACGATGAATAGCAAGCGTATTGAAAATTGGGTCAAATGAATTGATTTTGTCAAGACTTCAGTAAAATGATTCAGCAATCACGACACGACGACGAGCTGCCGTACCCATTAAAAATTGTCTGGGAAATTTTAAACCGGTGTAACCGGGCAACAATAAAAAACTACATGAGAAATAATATACAAAGCTATGCGTCTTAACTTTATATCGGTGTAATAAAATTAAAAAAATATATATATATTCTTTAAGTCCTTTATATACTTTATATATATGTATGTTTCACATGCAAAAAGATCATCAAAATCGGTCCAGCAGTTTAGGAGGCTTTCTGTGATATACACACGTACGTAAAAAATATATGTAATAAGATATAAATTGTAAAACACATTATGATAAAATTTACAAAGTATTATAGAACTCATGTATATCTGAATTTATATTTTACAAGAAATAAAGTTGACAAAAAATAACTTAGTTACAATGTCGTGTGTTGTGATAAACAGCTTAGAGTCAAAAATAACAATTTCAGTATTTTTCGGAAAAAAATATAATAATTTTTTTTTTTCGATGATTCAAATTTATTTATTTATTAGTACCATAATTTTTTTATAGATATTTTTTTATATATATATTTATGCTCATATAATTATAATCTATACTACAGATTCAATATTCGCTTTAAAAGCGTTGAGAATATTATAAAGAAGTATTATTACGAAAGTTACTTAATGATAAGTTCGTTTATTGTAGATGTTAAAGTTGCTTTGTTATCCCCACAGCGCGTATAATATTTAATTTATTTATAAAGGAACGAAAGAACACGGCTACAGTTTGTTTATCTTCTACACTAACGAGTATTTTCTTTAAATTCTTATATGTAGCGAAATGTTACTTTTGTTTTACGCTAATTTTCTTCGTATCTACATATTTTGGTTTTCTTGGGAGTATGTTTGGCATGTGAGTATATTTTTTGAGTTAATTAAGCTACCAGACAGAGTTTAATATAAAACACAAAAATAAAAAAGTATATTGAGCAAAGGAAAATTAAAAAATTTGACAAACGACAAAAGATAGACTATATATACATAACTATTAAAATATTTGACATTTAAAATGCGTTCAGAAATTTATTTTAAAATATAAAAGTTAGAAAACAAATTCTTAATATGACAACTTTGTTTTATTTTTTTAATTATAAAAATTAAAAGAACCGATCGTATTACCTTTGGTTATGGTCGTTCCCACTGGAGGGTAAAGTTATATTAACACGCCTTGCAAGCTGATTAAAATTAAACATCTATTTTATTTAAAAAAATATTAAACAGAAAAAATCAGGTAGACCATTTCTTAGATTGCAAGAATTAAAAATAATATTTAAAAAATACGCTTTCATTTGTTGATAAATAATAATTTAAGAGTATTTAGTATTAAATAATTTCTAATCAACGAGAGAGAGAGCTATAAAAAAAGAATAAAAAATTCTCAATTTCATTATAATGAAAATTTATTTAAATAAAATCTTCACTATATTTATATTCTTACATGTTAGGACAATTATGCTAAGCTCTTATAGTCTTTATTCCAATAACATCTCTAAGGTTTCGCATTGAACCATTCGTTATTTGCTGCGACTCATTGATTTCATATCAGGGAGCAAATTGATACAAATGATTGTTTAGGCCGACAAATAGCAGGAACTATTCGAGAGGGAAATAGTAGTTTGGATATGCCGTAGTTTGACCGTGAGATAATAAATTGGCGCTCCCACCGCTTGCCCGTGCCAAGTAGAACTACGAAAAAAAAAAAAAACGATTTAAAGGACATTGTTTATGGACTATTTAGAAACCACACCTCGTGTAAGCGATTTATTTGACCGCCTCCTATTTATTTTCAACATTCATTTCTGGATTTTTGCTTTTTTTTTAAATAATAAAAACCATTGAAATTCAATAAAATATTTCTTTAATAAAATAAAATCAAAAATTAGCACAATACCTTTACGAAAAAGTATCACTTGAAAAATAAGGAAGTTGTACATAATTTGGCAACGATTGATATCCTTTAAAACCCTTAATAATATTATAAAGTGAGTTTGTTTATGTTACGCTTTCACGCCGTAACTACTCAACCGAAAATCATGAAGTTTGGCAAACCAAACCTTGACACGCGGACGAAACTGCGGGTGGAAGCTGATAAAATCAACTTTATCCGGTAGATAGGTAAGAGGAAGTCAAATAATGATGCGCCTAATATATCAAGTAAGAATGTTCATTTAAACAAATAAATTTCTTTTGTAAAACTATCACAGGTCGGAATGTAAATTATACTAAGAAGTAGCTGTAAGAAATCACTAGCTGGAATAATAATAATTCACGATTATTGATTTTTGACGAGATGTCTCATTGGTTAGAACACCTGAATCTTAACCGAAGATTAATGTTTCAATCCCAGCTAAGCATAATACTGGTATTTTAATACGTAATTTGTGTTTATAATAATTATATTCCATTGTTCGTCTAATGTTCAGCATTAAAGGAAAGCCTGTCACATGTGTTCCACCAATTCACATGAGAGCACCGCGGTGGTATTGTTGATCGAAAAGCTCGTTGGAATAAATAACATTCTTCTCAACCGAAGATGATTTCTTAGCCCAGCAACGGGATATTTACAGGTTTCACTTTTTTTTAAGAATCGATTTTTAATCGCCAGTTGATTATAATGTGAAGAGTAAAATTGAGGTTTTTAAAAATCTTCTATACAAAATCTCTCAAAATGTTTTTCAAATATGGGTTAACTGACTATTGATTAATCGAAATAAATAAGAAAAGACCAACATTTAAACCTAAAATACAACGAAATTGTAACCTATTTGTAAGGCGGAGCGTTGTTTTTAGTATAACACTCAACCACGTTCTTCAAGGCTGGCGTGGAGCGAACACCGAGGTAGGTTGTAGATTATATCTAAAACAACTGACAAGACACTCAGCAGTTACTCTTACTAATTACAATTGTAAGGGGTGTTTTTTCAAATTAAAACGTGAATAAAATTCAAGGATTATAACTGTTACTATTTATTGTTTGTTAATATTTGAATTACGACTGTCTTTATTCGCTTGTATACTGCACTTATAAAAAAAAAATCCTCTCTTTTTATCTTTTATGACATTTACTTTACTTGGTAGTAGGAATTTGTGCGAGCCAGTCTGGATAGTACCCGTTCATTACATATTCTATCATCAAAAAGCTAGTCTTAGTATTATTGTGTTCACAAGGAACATAACATCTTAGTTCTCATGGTTGATAGCACATTGGATATATTCGAGATGGTTAATATATCTTACTATGTCAATATCTATGGTCAGTGATAACCAGTTTCCATTCGGTGCCCAGTTTGCCAGTTTGCATATTTTATATTTTAAATTTTAAAAAAGTACAAGATATTGAACAAAACAAATAATATATCCTTAAATAAACTTTTTTTAATCAAATGTATTCTGCTCTCACATATTTTTATTGATCATATAATATGTATATGTATGTTTCAGTATAACACTTTAAACATGTTTGAAATAAAATGTTAATGATAATAATTAGTTATTACAAATTAATAATTTGCATACTGTAATATGTAATACGTGATATTTGTTATGTTGTAAATAAGTTAATAAATAATATTTAGTTTAGTTTCAGTAATAATTAACGCAGAATATTATATTAATTATTTTATATGAAAAATTTGATATATTTTATTAGAGCAGCACTTCAAAATCGATTATAAAAAATAATATTTAAAAACACTACAGGTTCGAATTGTATAAACCATCGAGAAGAACCAGCAAGAAACTTAGTAGTTATGCCTTTTTATCAATCAAATATATTAAAATTGATACGTATTGTTATTGAAATCGACGAAATAATTCCATAATAAAATCATATTACATTAAAAGTAAAACACATAGTGTAATAGTTTCACAAATTAGAGATTTTCAAAAAGACATTTTTTCTAGATTGTTTGCAGATGTTTGAAACATTTTAAACATCATATGATACAGAAACCAAACAAGATTTTCAAACAAAAAGGTCAGGAAAAACTGTCAGATAAATGTAAGGTTAGATATTTAGCTCAGGATATATTTCACACGATTCTTTCTCAACGTTATAAAACGCGCTATAAATTATAAAATAAGTACTATAATTCTTAGAAAATGTTGAAGTTTTGTAACAAAATGAAATTATGTTTGTAACATAAGGCTATTAATGAAGTTAGTTATTAATTTGATACGTCAGATATTAATTGCACAGCAATTACATCACCAATATTGTGTAACATAAATTTGCTTATGGCTAAATATTTCACTTACCTACTTTATAAGTAGCAACAGCCTGTGATTGCCTCACTGCTGCGCAAAATCCTCTTCTCTTGATGATTGGTGATCATGAAAACTCGATGGTGCTTTCACGTGCTTGAACCAGCAATTTGTGGTTAAGATTCGGATGTTGTCACCACTGGGCCATCGCGCCTCACTATGTACATACATAGGGAATATATTTTTGGCATGAAGATTTATTCTTACAACATTAAAACGATTTTTTAATGGCGTGTCATAAAATATCAAAACGGTCTACACTTTCAATTTAAACACGCAACCGAAGCAGAAAACTGGGGCCCTTAAGAGTGTCCATTCCGTCGAAACGAATGTCGCAATCTTGTTTTATCGTACGGAAACGAATTATCACGAAAACATAAACTGGGACGTTCGTCAGTCCCCGAAAGTTCCAATTTAGGTCGACGAATCCAACCCTATCTGATAGAGACGGATTACGGAACAAAGAATAGGCCTGGTCCTTGGCTAAGAAAATCCGTTTGATTAATACTTTCTTTCTTTGTGAAATTGAATGTAACAGGCAATTTGCGTCTCACTGCAAGGCGAGCGTCTCCTACGGTAATTTAAAAAAAAACTAACGCACAAAACATAATAACGTAAAAAATTTGTAGATTGGTCAAAATGCTTATAATTTATTTCGTCGTTATTGCTGTGATTTTTCAAACGATTATTTTATTTATTTTAAACGTAATTGAAAATAATTGAATTCAGCGCTATTCGATTTTTTAACTTAATATTTACTTTTTTATTTTTTTACATTAACACGAGTAACAAAAATTAAAGTATTTTTATAATAAGATAATATATTCAGTTAAAATATGTAAAAATACACTAGGTTATAGTATAAGAACAAGAATTTTCTGTAAGCAAAAATCATTTTGTAAACTTTCTTTGCCATCTTCGTTTTAAAAGTTCGACCGTTAGGGAATATGGACAGAAGTTTTGCAACTATTTTCAATGTAAGTCGCGTTGAAAATTGCCACTTTAACTCGATTTTATTGGGTTTTGATGTGAGCATAAGTTTAAGAATTGAAGCGAAATGGTATTGCCTTATTAAGTGGAATCAATTTGAAAAAGGAACGCAAGTGTTAGCTCTATCTTTTAACTACGAATAATGATTAAACATTGCTTGAAAGCATTAAAAAGGAATTACTAGGAATTTAAGTTTCTTATGTTAATAATAAATTATTATAGAAAAACTTAAATATTTTTTTTCAAAATCAAACTAAAATGCTGTTCAGGCTATAATAAATAATTAAAGTCGTACGTTACTCACTCATATTAAGTAATTAAATACAGGAGGTTACAGGTACCGCCGGACCATTTCGGTAAAATTTATCTTTAATAAATAAGAACAAAACGATAAAAATATAAGAAAATACTGCAAGACCGTAACAACAAGCCGCATCTTTTCTTTATAAAAGTAAATTAGGTTTGCCAGCGATTTTCATAGTATGATATAAAATCTAGTAGTAGTCTAAGCGAGTGAATAAACAATTTTATTAAATTATTTATTTAATCTAAAATTAATTAAATTATAAATTTTTGCCTCGAATTATAAACGTTTGACTGCCTCGTTGGTTCAGTGGCTAGTGGCTAGATTGACCAATCTTGGTTGTTTAGTAGCTAGTTCTTCCTTCATGGTTTGCAGTTGCTGACAATATATATCTGCTGTAATCGTTTGGCCAGATTTTAGAAAGCTGTAGTGAACGACACCGGCCCTAGTCCACCAAACACTCATAAGTAACTTTTTCTGAGTCAATTTTCGTTTAGGGCAGGATTTGGCTGGGTCTCCAGGGTTCAGCCATTGCGACGAGCACTTCCGATTATCGTACAGTATCCACTTTTCATCACAAGTAATGATTCGATTAAAAATCCCTTCATTATTGTGTCGGTTGAGCAATGTAACACAGCAGTCGACGAGTGTTTGCAAGTTCGATTCACTCAATTCATGAGGTACCCATCGTTCAAGTTTTTTACTTTCCCGATTTGCTTCAAGTGGATTATTACAGTTTTATCACTTACCCCGAAGCTTGCAGCTATCTCTGAAGTGCTTTGTGATGGATCCGCTTCCACAATAGCCTTTAATTCTTTATTTTCCACTTTGGTCTCCGGCCCTCCACGGGGTTGGTTCTGAATGTCGAAATTTCCAGAACGAAAACGTTGAAACCAAAAACGTACCGTGTTTTCTATTGCGACACCAGCGCCGTCCACATAATTAATCCTTCGAGCTATTTCTGCAGCACTGGTGCCACGGTAGAACTCGTACTCGTAAATATACCGATATTTCATGTTTTCCATTGTGTGGTAATAAGCGGGGCTAAAGAAAAAAATAATGAAGAAAAAACAAATGAATGACTGTTTTCAAAACTCAAATGTACCAGCTAAATGAATTAATAAATTTGAATTTGGAATTCTTAACCAAAGATGAGATATTTCAGATCAAAGTGGTCAGTACGACAAAACGCTAATTTCATATGTAAGGACCTAATATTATTTTCTTTTTTATTATTAATATTAAAAATCGACATTTAAAGGCGACAACAGACCAGTTTTCCTTTAAAGGATATTTAGTATTTTTTTAATTACTTTATTGTTGTTTTAGGCTTAAATGATGAAATTAAATTAGAAAATAATAATTACTAAACAGTAAAATGTTTTTCCAATCATATCTAACGAGTTAATAACTTAAAATGTTCACATTTGCGGAATTTACTAGAAGCTATAAAATACGTAAGTATCAATTTCCCACGAGCTATTTATCTTGTAAACGGCTAACGTTATATATGATCTTCCATAAAAATAGATCCATATTCATAAGAATGATTTAGTCCGTAACTTCAAAGTTGCTTTTCCGATATTACGTAACTGGTTGAGTGTCGGTCGAAGGTCGTCACAGGAATGAAGACTTACTGCTGTTATCGAACACTCTTATAAGAATATATTGTTTATATCTTCGTCCCAACTGAAACCTCCGCGGTGCGATTCTTCACCGTCACAATGCATTGTGTGCAATAATATAGTCTGTGGAACTTTTCGTTTTCATTTAATATAATGTGAGCGTTCCAAGATGAATATTGCGATAATTATAAAAGCCTCACAGTCTAATCTATTTAATTTAACTCATAATCAAGTGACAGAAATCATATTATAGTCACAGAATAATTAATTTAGGTACTAAGGTAGGGCTTGTCATATCCATGAAGGAATGACATTTATGAAATTTTCATTCATTTATGAAAGTATGTACACGCCAATGATCCTTTTTAGATCTTGTGTATCTTATTAGAATATTATTTTGATGTTTTAATGTCTTATTTTATATATAATTATTTAATATCCATATTACCATTTATGTACGTTTGTTTGAGCTATTTATTTGTAAAGGAATATTATTACTTACTAAAAGGCTTGCTTAATAGAAGAAAGTTAGTTTCTTTATTACAATTTTGTTCGTTTGCTCATTTCAATTTTAACTTTAAGTTTGTACTCTTTTTGTATACCAACTTGATTTATTTCCCTCAGTACCTCAAGGCAGGCTAGAAGAGATCTCTTATTGGCATAATTCTGCCTTAGTACAATTTTTTTAGTTAATTTTACTCCTTGTATAATCGTTTGTGTGCAATAACGATTTACAACAATAATATTGATGACAATGTCATATTATTCCTGTATTCATCAATGATATATGCGAAGAATATATTTAAATTATAAAATACCTATAAGTAATATTTCAAAATAAATTGATTGCGTTGGTTAAAATCCAAAGGTTAAACACTGCGATGGACCAATAAAAAAATGTTGGGTCTTTCAGTCAAAACAATCTCAGTAGCAGCCTAGAGTCTGAAAGTTGGAATGGTGGAATTCTTGTACCTTAGAGAGCATGTAAAGGCGTTGCTCTGCGTGTACGTTCAGCTCTTGTCGGATTGCCAACGCATCGGATTATGATTATGAAGTAGAGTGTGCACTTGTGTTCTCACACACATTTGAGCTATTTTATATACTGGGCAGGTGTTAATTCTCAGTTTCGCAGAGACTGGATAACGTGACAAAACGTTCAAGATGATATCAGTTATTACAATAATATCGTAATGATATTTATTTATTTTAAAACGTAATTTGTTTGAAAACCTGTACAAAATATGATATGAATATCACTATAAACTAAAATCTATCAGCTATTATTATATTTAAATTTGGAGCCGAAATGTATTATCTCTCATATAAATGTAAATTGTAAGTGGAAATCATGACGTCTTGACAAAGTTATTAAGTTTTGGATAAACTTGTGAAGTTTTGCTTTTGCTTAGCTGTTATTCTACGTACGTCGGCACCTACAAAGGCGTAGTTGTTTATAAGTACTAACGCTAATTATTCGGTACCCTATGTAAGAATAATTAGTTATTTTTATGAACGTCATTATTACAAATATAATATAATAATTATAATAATATAATTAGAATATCTGATGAGTGGGTGGACCTACCTAAGACGAGCTTGCACAAAGCTCTACCACCGAGTTTATGTTATGCAAAGAAGAAAGTTACACTCGCGATTTTATTTAAATTATATATATTTTTTTTTTATTTTATTAATCCATCATTCCATCCATTTTCCTATTCTACTAAGACAACGATTCAGTTGCGATTCGGTCGAAGTTGGATCGGAATAAAATCGGCAACGTATCGTAACAGTTATAAAGTAATTGGTCTTCTGGTCGTTCAGGTATTATAATCTAATAAAACACTACACTTTAACAGAAATTATGTATATATACATGTATCATTTGGCAAGTAATTTGATAATGATGTACAAGGAATTAACTAGAAGTAATCCGAGAAAGCCCATCAATACGCTTACATTTTAGGTGGTCTATTCACTGTAGTTTGCATCACAATGAGATATATATCTTATATCATTAAACGAGCAATTCTTTATTTCTGAATCTCGGAAACGGCTCCAACGATTTTCATGAAATTTAGGATGCAGGGGGTTTCGGGGGCGATAAATCGATCTAGCTAGGATTCATTTTTAGAAAATGTTTATCCGTGTTTTCAGTAATCAACTTTATCGATAATCAACTTAAACAAAATATGATTCTTCCTGACATCTATTGGCGAGTAATAATACTATTTATTTTTTAATTGGGAGCAACTAACTGCTTTTACGATGCAACAACACTAAAGCTACTCCAGCAGATGGCGTTGTTAAGCAACACTAGCTAAGCAGTGTTTTTCTTCAGTATGTAATTTGTATTTCTAAAAAACACAATTTACCAAAAAAGAAAAATATCGAGCAAATCTCGGTCATCCAGGTACTTTATACAAAAAAAGCACATGAATGTTCTAGTGGAATAATAAAAACAAACCTTGTCGCTAGAATAGAAAAACAACTGGGCGATATGTTATTCCTGATATACGTGAAAGATTCTCAGACAAATCGCCCTCAGGGGATATTGTCAGTAAATAAATACATTTACCTATCTTCGTCTCGTGATGTATGTGCGGGTTTGTCCAGGCCTTATCTGTATTTATGAAAACCGAGGGCTGGAGTCTTATTGGAAATCTTTTAGTCCTCAGAAACCACTAGAGTAGAATGTTATTAATATTTATTTTAGGAGACCAACTAAAGGTTTTGTATATAAATTTGCTACATTATAATTACAAAGTTGCACAGCGATTATATAATTTTGTAATATTAGACTTCTTACTTGGTGGTAGGATCTTGTGCAAGTTTTGCGCCGTCTGCGTAGATACCACCCACTCATCATGAGGTGGCCCATTGGTCCGTCCGTTCTATTTAATAAAAAGTAGAGAAAATGTTATCGTTATTTATTTCGCAGCTAATATATGTTATTATTGCACGGTTATTATTATTAATTACAACAGCAACAGATAAAACAACAGCTAATAAAAGGAGGAATATGAAGGCTAAAATACTGCACAAAATGTGCGAAATATTAAAAGTAATTGAATATAAATAGACTACGGTCTATAATTTATGAAACTAGAATATAACAAAAATGAAAAGAAAAATAAAATTTACGGGCGATCTGAGGTCGGGAAGTGGGGGTGAGGTTTTAAGGGTAAAAACGGCTTATCTCGATTTCCGGCAAAACTACAAGTCCCATGGAAAAAAGTTAAATCGCAAAGTTGTAGGTAATAAAAAGATCTACAACTTTAGTTTTTAGACTTTTTTCACATAACCGCAAAATGTATGTGAAAAATTCAAATTACCAAGTTTTTATTTTTTATTTTATCATTTACTATTAAGTCAAAATAAGGTGAAAAAAATAAATATTCTAAATCAAAAAAAGTACATTGTGCTTGGGACATAAAAGGTAAGTTTTCACCATTAAAAATAAAAAAAGCATTACACTGATATTATGATAATTTATTTAAAACCGTTTCAAGGGCTTTGTGTTAATTATTACCATCAAATTAAATTAAAAACATATTTTTCGCAGACGAAGTCGTTGTTGACAGGCTAGTATATAATATTATTGCAGTACTTAGGTTTAAAGTTCACTGACCGATAGATTATTTATTGTTGCGTTATTTGAAAAGTGAAAACGATGTTGGAGTTTCATTTTAAAATTCAAACGTTGTTTTCGATATATATATAAATTCATTGAACAGCTTCTAAGGATACTAATGTTTAAAGATAGCTTATTACCTCTCTGGGGTGCAAGGTGCCTTTATATAAAATGTTTACTATTTTAGAAATTCATTTAAATATAAATTTTATTTCAATATTTTATCTCTATATATTTAACTTTAAAGTCAACCTTAAACAGATAAATTATATGTATATTGTACAGAAAAAAAATCATATATATTTTTTTGTAACTAATAATAACTTATCTCTCATATAATAATTATAATAATTTTACTGATGTATGTATTTATTTTGTACGTGGACATGTGAAATTTATTTGTTAATAAATATGATATATGGAAAAGTCTATTATATCATTATTAATTAGAAATTAGCAATACACGTTTTAAGGTCATTGTTATAGATCACGGCAACAACAAGTGGCCACACAAAGAGGTGAAGCTGAACAAAACGCTGAGCCTGAACAATGAAATGAACCGTGAAATAGAGTTCCTTCCAAAGATTAGTCCTTTTATCGTGCGTCCCGGACAGGGGAAATCACGAGGAAATTGCTTAGCACTTGTAGTAGGCGAGCTGCAGAAATCTTAGATATGAACGCTCTTTAATATCTTGCCTCAATGCAAACTAAATATTCAATTTTAATATCCATACGTAGTGTACCTATAATATACAT
Source organism: Nymphalis polychloros (assembly GCA_905220585.2). NCBI lineage: Eukaryota > Metazoa > Arthropoda > Insecta > Lepidoptera > Nymphalidae > Nymphalis > Nymphalis polychloros. The sequence goes on from HG992245.1 coordinate 12,050,588, forward strand.
TTTATATAAAAATAAATTGTGATCTGCGGTTTTACAATAACAACGGAAGCAAAGCGAATGTATCTAATAATTTAAAAAATACATCAAACAATTTGTCGTGAGACATGTTAAGAAATATTTTATCGATTATGACGATTTCGTTATAAGAGCTTATATAGTTCGACCGTTCCAATTCATGCAACGAGTAATAATACATTTTTTTGAAGTTAAAACTTCTTTAGGCCTGTTTCTTTGGTTTATCGCAGGGGATAGACTCGTGGCTTCACGTCACCAACATGTTTAATTATGTTAATGTAATTAAATCGTTGAAAGTACAAATAATTTAAGTATTGTGGAAATTCGCATAAAAGTATCGTGGAACTTATTGAGGATAATAATGATTGAAATTTATATAAATACTAACAGTATATACAAATAATATAAGCGTATTTTAACTATTTATTTAAATTAAGCTGTATTAAAATTTTGTTTTCATTATTTCGTTAGAGTTGAAATGATCTCGACTTTAATAATAAGCTTTCATGCCTGACGAATTAATATATTGCATTTAACACTTTTTTTGAAACTTGAACTGTGCTCGTCTTCAGAGTCGTGATCACAATTCGAAGATTCTTCTAGTCTAGTCTTACGTAAAAGCCCTATATAAGAACTACATAAATAGGCTGGTAAGATTTTTATATTTAATAGAACGAAATAGATAGCGATATAAATAATTATGATATTACAGTTACTCGGAGTCGAGTTCATAAGTTTTTGTAGTAATACTCAAAAGCTTGAAGTACTTACTGAAGATATACAGTGTCGTTAAACACAATTAATATATTTTTTTAAGTAATTTTTTTGCTTAGTATTTTAAAAATTATTACACACATAGAACCGACACACGGTACCTAATAACCACTTCGCGGGTCGGACACGAATTTTGTTACACGCTGTATATATTTTTTAATTATGTAATTATTGCAAATTCGCAACTGTATAATTAGGTAAAGAGATATTAACTATCTTTAACAAAAGTGGAATTTAGAAAAAGGATACGCTCCAACTATCTAAGACATTGTGATAATAGACGGTTTGTTGAGTCTCGTAAGTATACCTACCAGATAGAGAAATAAATTGGTAATACAATCAGTTGATTATCGCTTCAAACGATCTTTCTGGATACAATTAGTCCGCCTACTCAGTGTTATCACAAGTACCATATTTATTCTTTCTTTGAAACTTTCTTTCTTGCGTTTCATTTGAAACGTCGTTTAATAATTACGAAACGAATAATCCAAGTGATATAATTTCAAAGCAATTGTATATTATTTGTAAGCAATTTTAGTACAAACTCTCAGAACTAAATAGATTAGTATTTTTTTCATTTGATATAATTCAGCTATCTATCCCCAGATGATCAATTTTGCAGTATCGTTTTTCGCGCCGTTAATTTTGCCTTCTTGAGGCACGGACACACGTCATTTGTTCAAATAGATTAAACAACATTACTTCTTAATTAATAAAAAAATAAGACAATAATATTTTCAGGAATGACGACGATAAGTATATTATACTCGCATTATGCAAACTGTCGAATAATTTAATGTTAAACATTTGAATTAATAAATTAAATTTTGTAAACTGAGTTGTATAGCACGGCTACTACTGAAGTAACTTTAACGAAATCAACAATTTATTATCCTTTGTTATTTATTTATTACGATAGCTTGTATATTGACTTTGTTTATTGAGAAATAAAAGTTGCCGATGGATATTAAAAATTCTTTCTCAATAGTTAATGACGAATCGAACTCAATGATGTTGGAAGCAATCTCGTTATAAGATTAAGTACTCGTATGTATAGTTCTTGTATATTATGATTTATGAAAATGAGGTTAATTTTATCCAACGCTGACTCAACATTATCGCGCAGTGCAATATGTGCAATTCCATCAAGTACTTTGTACGAATGTTCATTGAAGCTTAGCAAATGTAAGAAACAGCACAGAGTTAATTGTTTTATATTGAAAAATAATATTTAGTTGATTTATTAACGGAATTATAATGAACTATTGCAGTAAGCTTTGACGAAATATCGGAAAAAATATCGGATAGGGGTATTTTCATTGGTAATAATCAAATATACTCATGTACATTATAATATAATAATCCAACATAATACACATTCTACATAAACAGTTATTTTTATATTTGACTTTTTACCTACAAAAAGGAGACGAATTAAATGAATATTTAATATTTTGAGATGCCGTGCGAAGATGATTGCAGTGATGAGCGACGATTTGTGAGAAAACCTTTAGTAGCAAATATTTAACCATCAGTAATATATTGTTATTAAAAATGGTTATTCCACAAATATTTTTCTAAGCATTGTTAATATTTATAATAATAATGTCCTCCAAACCAATTTTCGGCCACGGCGGCCAAGAATCAAGAAAGACTAGCCAACAACTAATTTAATATATATATATATTTTTTTTTTTTTTTTTTATTGTATAAATTGGCGGACGAGCCTATGGGCCACCTGATGGTAAGTGGACACCAACGCCCATAGACAATGGCATTGTAAGAAATGTTAACCATCGCTTACATTGCCCATTGCTACATAATGTCTGTACATTGTACATGCTTGCAAAAAACAACAAATTACCTTTCTTTAATGTATCGTAATTAGATATGAGTAAATACAATAATCATATGAGTCGTAAATCGCCAATACAACAATAACTTTTTTTTTATTATTGCTCCATTTTTTATTTGAATATAAGCCTAGTTGTACAAGTGTATAATTAATTTTAAACACATTTTTTAGTCGATTATTTTGCAATAAATTGTTTCAACAACAATAATGTAACAATAAACAATATGAAACAATATGTGTTAATCTTAATATTAATAATAATAGTGATCCAGACCGATTGCGGCCACGACGGCCAATCTCAAGAGAGATTAGCCAACTGCGCAGGAGATATTATAGTGCACAAGTGTGTGCGGAAACACAGGTGCACTTTCTCTTCCCTAGCTCTCATAATCCGATACGACCGGAAAGAGTTCAGGCGCAGGACCAACGGATTAACTCCATCTTCCAGACCGGGCTGCTACTGAGAATTTTCTGACAGAAAGGAAACCAATAACTATTTATTCGCCCGACCTGGGAATTGAACCCAGGACTACCGGGTCTGCGGCCAAATATTTATCTAAATTCTATTGTTAATATTTACCCTTTTGAGAAATGACTTGGTGGTAGGACAAGCTCGTCTGGTTAGCATCTCATCACTTTATATTTTAGCGGTGAACAGCAGTACGCAGTATTGTTGTGTTCTGGTTGGAAAGATGAGAGTGAGCCAGTGTAACTACGGTTGGTGGCACATTGCTGATGTAAGGAATGGTTATTATTTCTTACGTCGTCTATGGGCGGTTGTTACCGCTATCAGATCAACAAATATACTTTTATTTCGACACACAAAATTTACTCAAATGTCAATTTGTCTTTTGTTAAAGTTAGACAGACTAATGTATAAAATCTTGATTCCTTAATCATGTTTGTTTAGGTCGACGTATGAGAAATAGAAGTCAGTTGGTTACGAATAACCGTAAAAAGTTTGAGACATTTGATTTTGGTTATTTGTTTTTTAACTAATGTATTTTTTAAGGTACGAGATGGCCTAGTGGTTCACGCATGAATCGCGGGTCAAATACATTTAATTAATTTACTTTTATATAGCTCAGCACTGAAGGGAAACCCTGCATGTTTCTTTTTCGGTTTTGGATGAAAATCTGTTGCATCTATTTTCACCAATCCATATCGAAGCAGCGTGGTGACTTCTTGTAGGCTAAGTACAAAATTCTTCCATTAGTAATTGTTTAAGGTAGTAAATACGTTTCTACGAATAATCAAGGTCACATTCGACAATAATAATGGACTTGTGGTCTTTGTTTAAATAAGATTTTTTTTTTTAAATAAATTAATTCATTATGTTGTCATATTTTTTTTCGTAAATTACTAGACATTTACTCAAACAATTTAGATTACTTATAACATTAAAGTCGTGACTTTTCCAATATATTAGACTGATTCAAGATATTAAATACCAATCAATAGTTCAGTCATTATTGTGATCGATTTTGGCCTCAGCAGCTAATAGGAGACTAGCCAACAGGATATAATATATTAAAATGCACAAGCGAGTGAACAAACGCATATTTTCATGATACAATAATGTATTAGTTGGGTGTATCTGATAACTATTAGGTTCAGACCTTTCCTCGTTTGTCTTGTTCTAAAATAGGAAAAAAAAAACAATAATAGTAATTAATTGTAGATGCTATCAATTTATAAAATATTTAAGTCAATATGTTTTGAAGTTTTTGCGTTATTCTAAAATGTTATATTATGTATGTGATAAACATTTTCTGTTTATAATAATTTAAGTATGACAATTTAAATAATAATACATTAAGTGTTCAGAAATATTTTCCTCATATAAAAACATTTGTACAACTCAAAATACAATGAAGCTTAGCGAAAACTGACTGTCGAGTCGGTTGCGCCATTTAAACTTGGGAAATGCAACTTTTCGTTTGACGTCAGGCAGTTAGCGAATACCCATTCCCGCGGTCGGTTACAAATTACCAGTATTGCTCAACTTTGGTTCTTTTTTTAAATGTACATTTTTTATTGTTACTGTTCACGATTATTTCGTGTTATCTTTTTTTAAATAGAGTTGCGGCTTTTTTTATATGGGCAAAGGTTGACCGTATTGGTATAAGTTAGTAACCATAGATGGTAATTATTTTATTATTAATTATTGTATAAATTAATAATTAATTGATGATTTTGTCTGGGAATGAAAACATGTAAGCACGTTTAACTATTTAATTAATATAACAGAAAAATACATCAAAAGCACGACCAGCATGTTTATGGAGATTCTTTAGTTTAAAGAGAAAAAAGTATGACTTTGTTATTAATGACGCAGGGCTTACATTTTTAATCCTTATCTCGTTTTATTATTATACAACTATAATCTGTAGTTCTTGATAATATTTTATAGGTATTTATATCGACCTATTGTTGCATATTTCATTTATTGATAGCTGACTCATTGCGTATATCGCGTTTCATATTTTGCCTCGAAATTTCGAGAAGTAATTTTGGTTATCTAGAGGTGGGTAATGAAATTTAAAAGTTACCATTATAAAACTAATTTATTATGTAACATATCCCAACAAATCTTATCCTACAAAATATCACAAGATTGCAAAATTTATCTAAAATCTATTGCGCCTTCTTGTCTTCGCTTGCTTCCTCGTCGTATTTATTTGGTGTCTCCCCAGGCTTCAAAAGTCTTCCTACGATGTCATATTTCTCTGAAAATAAAATAAAAACTATGAAAAACAAACCCGTGAATCGTTATTTTATGCTAAACGGTTTTAAAATTTTACTTTGCAATATAAATAATAATAAATATTTCTCACGTTATTTGAAATTATTATGACTATTGAAAAGGATTAAAAGAATTTTATAAATTGACACTAGCGGCTTATGAGTAAAAATTCAAAATTTAAATTGAATTGTGAAATGTCAAAGGTCATTCTATGTTGATCAACGTTTACTATTTATTACTATAATAATAAATATTAATGCATTAAATGTCGCGTAGTATTCGATATCATTGATTTTTGGATGCCACTTGAGATTTAATCGGCGCACCTTTTTCAATAGTGGCCTCGTGTTTGCCCTATTTATCTATTTAAACGTTGATTGGGCGTTTTACAAGTCCGTGGCGAGTGGGTATCACCCATTCACCAGTTATTCTTCCGCTAAATAACTTTATATTGCTGTGTTCTAGTTTATCTGGTAAGGCAGTTTAATTACAGGCATAAGGAAAACAACGTCTTAAAAAACTCGTTGTTACTAACGACGTAAGAAATAGTTTATATAAATAGGATACATGACTATGGTCGAAACAAAGAAATATATTCTTTTTTTAAAAATTTATCAAGTCATTAGTAAGTTAACGGAAAGGCAGCAATCGCAAAACTAAACAGTGCCAGAGTATTTTTTCTCAAATATTGGTTTTTATTTTGACTATCAATAATATTATTATGTAATGCTACTATATTGAAAGGGACCAGAACCAGTTTTTACATCAATAGCCATTAATAGTTGCATTTAAAATTTGTGTCATAATAAGTTATTTATCGATTACAACGAAATTGTTGTTTGAAACACGATTACACAAGTCATTCACCTATGTCTGTGACTGTTATCAGACGTGTAGTATTTAGACGCGCTGATAAGTAATAATAATTATTATTGGTACTCCATTTTATTATACGTAATTTGCATAATAATTATTCTTAAATAACTTAGTATTGAATTAAATTAGAAAATTGATTGCATTCACGATATACTTTAAGTTGTAGTTATTGTTTTTAGAATAAGATTACCAATTTTTGTGTTCATTTGAATTACTTTTTTTATATTTTTCCAGTGCTAGTAAAGATTTTTATAGTTAAAGAGAAAGGTTTGTTATTTATTTGAGTACACTTCTCTACTACTGATTACTATATGACGTGTCAAATGTCGATGTTTACGTTTATCCTCAAGCATAAGAGGAAATACAAACACAATAGCTTAGAAAAAATTCAGTGATGCTTGTCTGGGTTTGATCCCGTGACCTTCAGCTATTTCTAACGTTGTTATATCTACTAGAATATTTCTGTTTTAAATATTTATATGATATATATTTAGTTCCAGAAAAACAAGGCTTTAATGATAAAATAGCTACATGTCCTTTTTTCGCAACGGTAGAATAAGGATTTAAATAAGACGTTTTTCTAGTTTTTGAGGTTTTTGTTGAGAACCTTCCTGGTCATTGAAAGAATTTATTACTAAATTTTAATCACAATCAGATAAATGGTTTAGAAACGCGTAGAGAACACACAAACATAAATTTTATTTTGTATAGAAAAAGAAGAATAAATCTCTTTTTTTATTTGAAAATTAAACAACGGATCATTGATTGAATAATTAGACAGCTTACAAATTATACATTGAACATCTCAAACCCCATTTTCGACTGAAGTTTATTTCAAAAGTAACTCTCGAAAACGAAATGTCGTATTGTTTAAGAAAATGAAAACATGAATTACAATCTCGAATATACTGTTAATGTATTAAAATTTATTCTTAAAATGAATAAATATTCAATGACTTTCAGTAAATTTGATCGAAGGGAAATTAAAACTTTTCCCTTAAATTCGATTCAGTGTACTCTCTTATTATGTTGATCACGATTTAATCAATCAAGTGTCTATTGTTTATAAGACGTATCGGCAAACGTTATGGAATATATTTAATTTATATTTGGGCCGAATAACTAGCGGCCTTGTTGTTATTGATGCCGATATTAATTATGTGATCCATCTATTGGCACATTCTTGGTGTAAGAATGACTTATAAGCCGTGACGGCAAACGGTATGACGGTTTCTTAAGCCGTCATGCTACTCTTCGACACCGCTGATATCTACTCCCTTTTGTTGCCTGTCATAAATACTAGATATTTTAATATATTGAATCTACCTCATTACTTTATATAATAATAAAATATATATTAGTCAACTTTAATTTTTTTTATTCGATATCTATTTATTTGTTTTCTTTAATTATAAATTATTTAAGAACCATTAGTTTCTGTCTCGTAATCTATATCCAGTGGAGTCCGTATTTTGAAGTTATATTTATTTAGCCGAAATAACATTAACATTTTAAGGTAAAGTTGAATAAAATTACGTCATATTTAAAAAAACTTTGACATGCCTCATAGAAATAGGTACTATCGGTGATGTCTTTCGTTTAAGGTTGCAAGCAGTCTTTTTCATTTAAAACTAAACGTTTAGGGGACTATTTGGTCCACATTCAAATCAAATTTTAACATTATTTGAAGCATAAATACCAGGGGTAAAAAAAATATAGGAGTTATTATAATAAGCATATCGGGTATAGCCAAATAATAAAGAAACCAACTCGTAACTAGAATTGTGAATGAGGCAAGTGAAAATAAAAAACATCTGTACTTAACATGATTGGATCACAGATACACTTGAATCGAGCTTATTAAAAATTTTAAATCCCAAGTCGAACAGACAGCAAGATTTCATGATAGTCTAAGTGTCTTCTGCGTGCATTCGAAATGTTACTCAAGATGCCAAGTAAGAAATCGTAAACCGTTCAAAGTAATCTTGTGATTTGAGTGCCATCAGTAAGCTCATTATAATGAACTCTGAAGTGTTCAAAACGCGATGGTAAAAACGAATTACAGGTGTATGCAACTTTAATAAATTAATTTTAAATTATTATTTATGTCATTACATAATTCGAAAATTTTGGTCGATAATTTCTTTGCAAGTATTTTCTGTTTGCATATTTATTACTGTCCACGGTGTACATGTTTATTATTGTACAAATAAATATCCTATTAAGAATTTTTTATAAATTATAAGTCTCAATATTCAATTAATACAAAACTATTATCAAATAGTTTACGAAAATTCTGAAACAAATTCTATAAAAAGTTACTTCATTTTGAAGAATATAAGCATTTTTACGGTTAATCCAAGCCAACATTGTATAAAATTTAAAAATTAAATGCAGTATAAAACCCGTATCAACTCCAGCGACTTAATCAATACATGAATAAATTGTTTATAATGCTGACTTAATAATATGTTGGCGTAACCTCTGTTCCGACATGACCCTCACCTTACCTCGATGAGAATATTGAGCCCATGTGTTGTGAAATATGAAGTTATATTTATAGATATTAAATATAAATTATATCACTATGTTATATGTGATGGAAGGGAATGATGAGCCACCTAATGGTAAGTGGTCACCACCATCGATAGAGATTGGTGCCGCAAGAAATATTAACCATTCCTTGCATTACCAATGCGCCACCAATCTTGGAAATTAAGATGCGATGTGCCTTATGTTTGCAGTTACACTGGCCAACCCTTGCAACCGGAACACAAAAGAAATAATTGTTGTTCGCCTAGCAGTGGGTTGTATTCACAGGTAGCTTTTCACAAAGCCACCAAGGAAATAATTATAACATAATGTAAAATGTTTGTCAACTGAAAATTTGATTTAGCGTTCTTTATTGAGTTTTTGAATGTACATATTTATAATTTCGCGGTAATATTTTGTTATATAAAATGTACTGTAAATGGTAATTTGTATAAATTTTAATGTAACCTTTGTTTTATCAATGTTGCTATGTTGAGCAGAATATAGGAACAACGCTGTTACTGGCTGCGAATTAAATTGACGTTCATATAGCTAAGCTAACATAATCTTAGGTCAGCGGTATTAGTATTACCAGCAAACTGAACATTTCTAATTCTAAAATCATTAATGGTGATTACGTTTTTACACGGAACTGATTCGTAACTAAGTATGTATGTATGTATTTTAAATATATTTTACTTGGTGGTAGGTCTTTGTTACCCGTCTGGGTATCAAATATTCAACAGCGAAACATCAATATTTAGTATTGTTGTGTTCCGGTTTGAAGGGTCCGTGTAAGAACAGGCGCAATAGACATTACAACTTAGTTTCCAAGGTTGGTAGTGCGTTGACGATGACGACATAACAACAATTAACAAAAGAGTTTGTGTAACCAGAATAAGAGTATGTGTCAAACGCCAGAAGTTAAATAACCGTCCTATCATTATTTCTCTTCTCCTTTATTCTGCAATTTTGTTGAATGATATTTAGATTTGATAATCTACCTTTGAACTGTTCTTCCCATTCTTTCGCTGATGCAACTTCATCGGGTGATAGGTCACTGACATCGTCGTACTCCTTATCTGATGCAGCGACTTCTCCTGTTGCTAGGCCACGAGTTGCGTCCTTACCAGCAAATGCCGCATATGGCCCTCCTGCAAAAACACAGTGTAAAATGTTATAAATTTAAAATGAGCTATCTCTATAAAGTCACAATATATATAACTTTAAATAAATAATTACAAGTAATAATTTCATAAGAAGAATCTTTATTTGTTTATCTAATTAAGTACATTTTATTATGAATATTCCTCTGCCGAAACTAATATTAGATTTGCGCTAAAAATGTACAACTATTACAATTTACTTTACATGACTATTTTCGTTCAAATAACGAACAAGCCATTGTAAACATAAAAAATACCAAAATATAAGCAAGCAATTATATTCATGCTCGTAAATTCACGAAATAATTAAACAAATAACCTGAGAAGTAAAACATAAAGTACCTAAAAAGGTTACTTTATTAATAAACAAGAAACATGATAATCGAATTATTTGAAAATGAAACAAAAATATTATTCATATTAACAATGGCTTGTCTGAAACTCGGTTAATAATCACTCCTGCTGACCACAGCAATAACATAATGGGTTCTAAATCATGATTAGGTCGGCTTGATTGTGGTTTGGTTGCACATTTGTGTGAGCCTAATATTCAGCATGGTTTACACTGTTCCATTATTCGATATTATGACCGAGTAGCTACTACACAGACTATATATAAAACAAGATATCATATCGCTTCTCATATTTCATTGTCATATCAATTTCATAACATAATTTATAATTTCAGGTAACTTTTTGATTATATAATATTGTGGTCGTTTTAAAATAATTAATATAATGTTATAACAAAAGGTCACAAGTCATTAGTTTTGTGTTGCAATTTCAGTGCAAGTTAAAATATCGATTTTATTATTATAAATGCAGATACATAGAAGAAACTGACGTTTTTATTGCCGCAGACAAAAATGTTAACTAAATTTGACACAAATTACCTTTAACCCTGACGATTGACATATACAATAAAAATATTAACCCTTAAAATAATTATATGTAGATATAACTAATTCCTACGAACATAGTCGCAATTAAAAGTATAAGCAGATATTATATTTGCAACAATAGCTGTTATTATCATAGCTTATAGCCATAAAGATAAAAAATACAATGAAAGTAATGAATCCGTTGATCGAAATATATTTTACGATCACAAGCATTCAAATACATTATTGCATACGAGACAAAACAGATGCAAATACGGTATATTATAATAAACTTTCCAGAATATTCCATTGAAATACTTAAATAAACTGTGATAAAAATTCTTTATCTTTGTACAAACAAAATATTTTTTCTCTTTATTGTACAGATAAAATAAAAATTAAATATACATTAAAAACTTAGTGTTGTTTGTTAAATCATATTTTATTCTAAGCTTAGTTAATTATATATTACAAAATATGTTTCTCTTGAAGAGGAGGAGCTGTTTCAAAATGTAATTCAAAAAGTTTTTAGTTTAGAGATTGTAACCAGTCGATAAAAATAACATTTATGAAACGCCGGGATCGCCTAATGAACAGAATACTTTAATTTATTGTTACTTTATTTTATTATTACTTTATATTTACTTGGTGGTAGATCTTTGTGCAAGCTCGTCTGGGTAGGTACCACCCACTCATCAGATATTCTACCGCAAAACAGCAGTACTTTGTATTGTTGTGTTCCGGTTTGAAGGGTGAGTGAGCCAGTGTAATTACAGGCACAAGGGACATAACATCTTAGTTCCCAAGGTTGGTGGCGCATTGGCAATGTAAGTGATGGTTAACATTTCTTACAATGCCATTGTCTATGGGCGTTGGTGACCACTTACCATCAGGTGGCCCATATGCTCGTCCGCCAACCTATACAATAAAAAAAAAAAAAAAAATTTTAGCCGAAATGTTGCAAAGCTTTTGCTTCCGCAACATACTCGTATATAAACCTTGAATCTTCTCTTATTATCATAAAAAAAACTATAATATTATGGTATAATATGAATCGAGCTAAGCGATCTATCCGCTTCTTAACCTTCTAATGTATGCAATGAAATGTTAAAATCTTTATAACCCAAAATTTGTTCTTTTTATCTCTTAAATGTTCAAGTACCAAATTCTAAACATCGATTTTTATTGACGTAAATAAAAACGCCTGCAATTAAATATACCATTTATTTTGATAATAATTAATACCATGTGAAACATAAATAAATAAAGAAAAACGTTAAAAATAGTATTTATTCTTTAGGTATTTTTAAGAACTATGAATCAGAATTTCTTTAAATAACATTTCAACGACTTGATTACAAAACATCAAAATATATCTGTACTCTCATCATCATTTGAATTCATCATAGAACTGTACTTTATTGTATCATTGAGTTAAATATCTTATATATCATCATTTAATATTTTATTTATCTATTATTATGATAAAATCGGCTTCAAAACGTATCATGTATATTATAAAATTATTTTAAATGGGGAAGCTTTAGATTCTGTAGAAGCAACATAATTTCTTGGTATCACCATAGATTCTAAGCTTCATTGGGGCCCTCATATTAATAAATTGGCAAATAGACTCAGCTCTACAGCTTTCGCGGTAAAAAAAATTAGAATGTTGATGGATGGCGATACGGCTCGCCTAGTGTATTTTAGCTATTTCCACAGTATAATGTCTTATGGCATTCTACTCTGGGGTAATGCAGCCGACATTAATACGATTTTTGTACTGCAGAAGAGGGCTATTCGAGCAATTTATAACCTGGGCCAAAGATGTCAATTTAAAGAAATTAAAATAATGACTGTCGTTTCTCAATATATATTTGATAATGTTATGTATGTACGCAAAAACATAAAATATTTTCCCAGAAATTGTGACGTACACACTGTTAACACCAGGAACAAGTACCACTATTAACAGATTACACAGGGTTAGTAAGTCTTTTATGGGACAATGTATACGCTTTTACAACAGGATCCCAGAAAGCGTTCAAAAATATTAAATTGTGAAATTTAAAAGAATTATTAAGGAACGCTTGTGTGCTAAAGGATATGGCTTACACAATCAATGATTTTTTTAGATGATTGCACACCTTGGGAATGAAACGATCGCCTTCAGGTAATTTCAAATAAATAAGAATATTATTATGTTATTGTGTCAATCGCCTATAATTGTAAAGGTGAGTTAAAAAAAGAAAAAATCCCACTCAGTTTCTTTCGCCGGTTCTTCTCAGGTTTGAGGTGTTTATTTCCGAACCTGTGGTAGATTTATGACAATAATAAGGAAGTGTAACAAACTTCTACATTGAATTTGAGTATTATACTATTTTTAGGTTTACAGCTTACAGTTGTAAGTCTGTAAGAACAAACTTTGTGTGATACATACCAGTGCCAGGAAGTGTGAAGATAAATAAATATTAAATCTACATAACTGGTATTGTATGCACTGCAAACAATTATTGATTAATATATCACTAAAGTCACAGCCTGTGAATGTTCCACTGCTGGGCTAAGGCCTCCTCTCCTCTTTTGAGGGGAATGGTTGGAGATTATTTCACCACGCTGCTCCAATGCAGGTTGTTGGCATACACATGTGGCAGAATTTCAGTGAAATTAGACACATGCAGGTTTCGTCACGATGTTTTCCTTCCCCGTCAAGCACGAGATGAATTATGAATACAAATTAAGCACATGGAATTCAGTGGTGCCCGGGTTTGAACCCACGATCATCGGTTAAGATTCACGCGTTCTTACCACTGGGCCATCTCGGCTTCTATATCACTGTATGTGTTTAATATACCGGTAAACTACTTATCTATTTTTTTACTTCCAAACTCCCGAATTCATTTACTGCTAAGCGAAATTACGAGATATAAAATCAGTTTTTTTAAGTCCAGTACTCACGTAAAAAACAAGTACCAAGGTCGTTTAAGCCGTTTTCGTCATCGTGACTCGACGTTTTGTATATCATATATGTTTTTTTATTGCCAAATCATTCTTGACTAGTGTTCGGTAAGTAGTCGAAATTGGATCATAAACAATATTTGAGAAAACGTACTGAGAGATTTTTTTGTATTTCTAAAAATTTTTTTGCTACACTTATTTTTTTTTTTTATCTATCTAAATTTTGTCAAAAGCTACTGAATAAAAAGCGAAAATAAAATAAATAAACAATGAAGAACTCAGTAGTGAACTGTTTTGTTTGCCTATATATTGATGTCACTAAATTATATTTGTTCAAAATGATTTCAAGCATCCTTCATTTCATACTATACTGACCGTTGTTTGAACTTTAGGTTATAAATTTTACATTTAATAAATTATTTGTTCAAGTACTTAGTTTTCATAGTAATAATAACGTAAAAGACATTAATGTCATAATGAAACTAATGATTAATTTAAGGGCGATTTAATTCAAAACTCGTATAGTTTTTTTTTCTTTAAAACAGTCTTGATGATGTGAAATGAAAATCATTAACCGTTGGACCTACTTCGTTGAGTAATTGAGATCAATGTCGTGAGATATATGAAGACGAAATCGTTAAGAGTAGGTGCAAACTGGAACACTGATTTATATAATGACCAAGTATTATTTATCTATCTGTTTCTATTATCGCATTAATCTAATAAATTTCTATGGGTTTTTCTTTTTGTTTTCACAATAGAAATTCATGAAGAAGGTTTTATAATGTATACATACCTCTCATTACGTAAATTTTGTCGATACAAGCTACTTAGTACTATTTATGCAAAACCGAGACGAGCCGCTAGTTCAAAATAAAATGTATAGAATGTAAATGACTATTTAAGTTTAGATTTAGTGTAAGATTACAACCTTTTAATATGAGAAACATGCTTTAATATTTTGTCTCTTTCCCGCTGTATGGCTATCCTTTCATGAGAGACAAGGCTTATCAGTAAAATAAAAACAATTAGCGTCGTTATTGCGCCTTATATACCTGTCCATTATTTTAATACGCATAGACAATAAGGAATGTGATGTTCACCTAATTGATTTCCATCACGGCGGCCATTCTCAATGGTGAATAGCCAACTGCGCAAAACAATTATATCGCTCAAGTGTATGCACAAACACAGGTGCACTATCTATTTCCTTACTCTCATCACAAGTTGGGACACCAATTTGACACGACCAGATGTAAGGCACGCGCTGGCTTAATGCGCTCTCCGAATAACGGGAATATTAGCACTGCTAAGTGCTAACATCTATGATTGGGGGTAGTTTGCTGAGTATTTATAGATAGCCTTTAATCGAGCTACGAAGCCAACAAGGCAGCATTTATAAGGAATACATAAATCAATAAACAACAGTACGATTTTGCACATAATAACAAATAATATTTTTCTTTTGAAATAACAATACAAACTCATCTGTATGGCTAACAAGTTACTTAAATATTATACAGTACCGATGAGTTAAAAAAAAACACGTTATAACGTTGATACGATATCGCTTGTAAACTTAAATTATCATAATTATTCCTTTCAATGCCGTACGTCAGCAGTTTTAAATATTTCACAATCAATGTCACGGCCGAGTTTAATATGTTCTGGAATAATCTTGATGTTTACATATTTAACAAAATAGGTATTGTATATAACATTAATATAATATTCGGGGTGCTCTAACTGGAATACGTGTATTAATCGGCTTATTACTGAGTATAAATAGATTCTTCCTTTCGTTGAAAATCCTCAATAGAATTGGCATTAAGCAAATAGGTAATATCGCTCGATAGCGTTCGGGTAAGCCGTGACTTACTAAAGCATGACTATTAAAAATTATTTAATATTTTTAACCTGGAAGTACTATAGTATGTAAATTATCTCGATTTTTATCATACTTTATATATAATTATTTAATATGAATAAATTTTACAAAAAAAAAAAATTAATTATTCTACCATATTAAGGACACTATCAAGTTAAAAAAAACTAACGCGTATTAGAATTCAAGGTGTGTTGCTTCGACCTCAGGTGGCAGTTTTAATAAGGTAATATGACCTTTATTTCAATTACCTTAAGAAACACAGTCCAGTTGTCTTTTCATAGATGTGAAAAAATGGCTGTAGTATTATTATCTATTTTACGCTTAAAATGGATGTATGTACAGTAAAACAAAATTTGATACATTTAAGAGAAAAATATTATTCAAGCTTACCCGGTCCATAGAATCTTTTGCCCTTAGTCACATCAAAAATAATACCATTCACAGCCAGCAATACTCTGCCTTCTTCATCAGAGCCATCATATTTCTTTAATTCAGCAACTGTCATATCCTTTCGTAGTTTGGCCATCGGCGGCGGAGGAGGTGTTTCCGGTCCCGACGTTTCCAAATGCGACTTTATTATCTTGTACAGTAGATACAAAATGAAAAAGACCAAAATCAAATTAATGGGACTCGTTAATTCATCCCAAAATGTGGGAGATGTTTCGTTTTCCGTCATATTTGAACACGTCTTTATACCGCGAGTTGTTCAATTGGACTGAGTATAGTATTATCAACTAACCAGTACGTCATACAAGGTCAACACGTACCGTTCGAGTAGTTTATCGATGTTAGTACGATATCAACAACAGACGAAGTGCGAACACAAAACATTCTGAATGTTGGTAGTACCTACTGTGTTTAAACCATAAACGATATGTTGTAAATTGTAATGTGAACCGTCTTACCGTTTAGTTTACAAACATTATTCGGATGAATGATAAATTATTGACGTACATTTTGCAGAAATTTATTCGATTGATTTTATATTTTAATTGAAAAACACATAAGAATAAAAACGATATTCGAATACGATTTAGATATATATGTAAAACAGCAGTAGTTGTATATGTGTTTCGGTTTGAAGGGTGAGTGAGCCAGTGTAATTACAGGCACACAGGACCTAGCAAATTGGTTCCCAAGGTTGGTGGCGCATTGGCGATGTAAGCGAGGGTTGACATTTTTTACGATACCAGGTAAGTGGTCACTTACGCCCATAGACATTGGTACCTTCAATAAAAAAATAGTGTTCATAATATTCATCTCGTGTTGAGCGAGGAAGGAAAACGTCGTGAGGAATCCTGCTTATGTCGGATGAATGGCTGACACATATGACCAACCCTTTTTGGAGAAGCGTTTTGAAATAACCTCCAAGCCTTCTCAAAAAAAGGGACGGCCCAGCAGTGACACATTTACAAGCTACGTTCTACTTGTACATAAAAACCATTCTTAATTTGTATTATAAAAAAACTTAATAAGATTTATTTTTCTTTAAATAACAGAAAACCATTTAAAGACCATTAGGACGACCTACTTTCATAATTATGAGAAAAATGGAGAGACGTAATTATTGAGCTACTTTTCGATTTTAAATTTTATGTTTTGTTTTTAATAAAAAGTTTTCTTATACTATAGATTTTTCT
Organism: Nymphalis polychloros; assembly: GCA_905220585.2. NCBI lineage: Eukaryota > Metazoa > Arthropoda > Insecta > Lepidoptera > Nymphalidae > Nymphalis > Nymphalis polychloros. The sequence continues at coordinate 12,067,919 of HG992245.1, forward strand.
ATATGTATTATTTTGTTGAGTAACTGTCTATTCTTACCACTCGTACCTTCAAATGAGGTGATTTTAATACTATCTATTAGGTAGTTACTAAGTAATCCATGGACTAATGTGTTTGTCTATTGGTTAAGAACGAATTATTCGTTACCAAATTGTGTGCCATAAATTTTGTAAGTTTTATGGCAAACAAATTAAAGGTCTTAAGATCGTGCGTGGGTGGTTTTATTGCTTACAGCAACATCTTCCAACGTATATTCCAATCACAGGAGAAATAAATACTAGTAAATAACTTTGTCATTGAATTGACAATATTTGCCGAGATCTTGAATAATCGGTACACGGTATTCATTATACATTCGCGAAAAAATGGCGTGTTGAATAACTGCGAAGTTGTTATCTGAAGTTTGGAAGTAATATTTATGCGGTTAAACATATGTGGTTAAGTGTTATATTATATACCAAGTTATTATATTAATCAAGAAATGTTTGTAATACATAATATAATAGGACATGTTTCTCTTCCTATTTGATTATCCTTATTTTTCAGTAACTATGTTCACAAATAGATGTCATAAAATGCAAATAAAATAACAATCGAAAAAAGTCAGTCTTGTAATGAAAGGTGCTTTATGCGGACGTAATCTTAAGATATAAGTACCTCAAATCAATGTGCCTAATGATAAGGCAAAGTTATAAAAATATTTATAGACAACAACTATTATCTTTTGTAGATAAGTCGCAAAAACACTATTTACATCAATGAATCTATCTATCAAAATAGATATCATATTAAATTTAAGTAGTTTTTTTTATCAAAAAATGCCACGTACACGTAATTTTTTTCAATACAATCAGCATTATGAATTGCTCGTTGAAGTCTCATACTCGGTGGTAGAGCTTTGTGCAAGCTCGTCTGGGTAGGTACCACCCACTCATCAGATATTCTACCGCAAAACAGCAGTACTTTGTATTGTTGTGTTCCGGTTTGAAGGGTGAGTGAGCCAGTGTAATTACAGGCACAAGGGACATAACATCTTAGTTCCCAAGGTTGGTGGCGCATTGGCAATGTAAGTGATGGTTAACATTTCTTACAATGCCATTGTCTATGGGCATTGGTGACCACTTACCATCAGGTGGCCCACATGCTCGTCCGCCAACCTATACAATAAAAAAAAAAAAAAAAGTCAGGTGGTGTTGCTAGTTATATATTATAATTGCTTGTTATGATGAATTACCTTTATATTTATTCATATATCAATCATCGTGACGTCAGACGTGCTTTTTTAATGGTCAAAGACTGTCATATTTAAATGCTTATGATTGAGGTTAATTTTGTGCTATTAAAATGTCGTTAAATTTAACCGTATTATCTACACTAATACCGTTGATCAATTTATGTCGATCAACTGCTAAGTCGAAAACGATTTGAATCGACTTGATAAATCTTTATTAAAACTAAAACATGAGGGCTAGTTCATTTTTCGCAAACAAATAATGTGAAACTAGAAGTTGTTGGTGGTGTTTAGCTCCCGTGCCTCGGAAAGCACGTAAAGCCGTTATTATTATGCTTGAACTCATGCGGCTCGTATTTGCCATTCTATACGATTATGGGAGTGAGGGAATTGAGAGTGCATTTGTATTGCTGCATTTAACTGTACACTATAATATACTCTGTGCAGTTACCATTAATAATTTTCATATAATATTCTATTATTCAATGTTAGATATATACTATAAGATTACATTAATGTATCTACTTGCAGACCATGTCGTGGCTATACCAGAGAAGGTATAAAATCACTTAAGGGTCTATATTAAGTCACTTTATCAACATCAACGCATTACATACATACTGTTAACATATGTATTTTTGCTCCATAAATATAATTTGTTGATAGCTTGACTTCGGTGCCAAGGAACTGATCCTTGCATAGCTATGAAACATCGTGTCGATAAAACAAATATATTGTATGACGGTCAATCGATTTGACCTCGTTCAGAAGTTACATGATCACTACAGGTACAGACGCACCAACGAACCAATGAATATCGCATACTCGTATATATATGACTTAGATATTGGTATAGATATCATTGTAACTTTGGCTCTTGGAATTCATAAGTTCGGCCGTAAGTTTTTATATGGTACATTATTTTATAAAATAATATCTTTATGCAGATTGGCTATAAAAGAACTGCCCAGTACTTAGTATTTTAATTATTATGTTTAAAATAATTATTCTTGTTTATTTTTTAAATTTCCAGGGTTGACGGCGTACCAAATTTAACGCCGTAATTAAGCTTTCTTCATACTACTATTAGTAGTATGAAGAAAGCTTAATTATGTTTACTGAAGTAATAATATCTAACAATATATCTTGGCGGTGACCACACTTACCTTCACTAATTACTGGTCTGGCCTATTTTCCTGTCAACTATCCATCTTTATTAAATAAATTATTACTATAAAATAACAGCCCGTTACTATCTTACAGCTGGGCAAAAGCCTTTTCTTAAGAAGATGGCTGAGAAAATTGGTGATTAATAATATTTATTCATTTAAATTGACCAAATATACTGCATTTATTTGCACACAAATAATTTATTAGTACAATAATTTTATGAATTAATAAAAATTTATGACAGATTTTAAATGAAAGAAAGTTGAAATGAAAAGGCAGATATTAAAGTATTAAGTTACGGAATTGAAAAAGGTTGTTTTGTTCACGGGCGCCATTTTAAAATCGCCGGTAGTTGCCCGTTAATTTGAAGGCACAGACGTCCAAGCTATTATTAGTGAGAAGGTATTTTCACTGTATTTTCTTACTTTATCCTTTAAAGTATCTACGCTTCTTTAAACTGAGACTTTGATTTGCTTCTTTAAACTGAGATGAAAGGTTTTTTGATCAAAGTATCTTATTCGTCACGCACATTGGTTAATTTACCGAATAGTTTTTAGTTATATTTTTATCAACTCATTACAAATTTGAAAAGGGTTTTTTAAAAGATATTGTTTATTAATTAAGAATATATGTATAGAAAAAATAGTCTTGATGCGATTTGCATATTTATTTATAAAACTAGCTGTTGCCCGCAGCTTCGCTCACGCGTGGTCTTTATCTATACTAATATTATAAATAAGTAAAAATAGATTTTTTGTATGTTTGTTTGTAGCGAATAAACTAAAAAAACTGCTGTACTGTTTTTAAAAACCTTTTTTACCTACAGAAAGATACGTTATCAGCGAGTAATTAGCTGCCCGTCCCGACTTCGTACGGGTAAAATAAGGATTTTATCATTTTATAATCAATAAGATATAAACATTTACCAATCGATTTATTCGCCCATCCAGTATAGTGTATGTGTGTTCAGTACAGGGCATATAATAATCCTACTTCCTACTAATATAATAAACTCGAAAGTTTGTATGGATGTATGGACGTTTGTTACTCTTTCACGCATAAACTACTGAATGGATTTCAATGAAACTTTACAATAATATAAGCTTAGGGAATACCAATTAAGTGGTACATATGGCAATAATGGAATATGTTTTTTTTATCCCAACATCACCAACATAGTGAAGTTCGTATATTTCTCCCTAAGAGATATTGATATAAGATATTGCGTATTTTGAATTTCATTATTTGCACCCAACTCTTCCAAACAAAAATAAAAGTTTCTAAAAACTTTGAAATTCATGTTTATTAATTCAATAAAAAACTCAAATAGTATATTTCTATTTTTTTAAATTTTTATACTAATGCTTTTACCCCGTTTCTCCCGTTTGGAGTTAAATTTCTAAAAACGACGAAATACGTATGCATAGCTTTAATACTAAATATCATTCTTCTTACACCAAAAGTGACGGAATCCCCATACAAACTTTCAACCCCTTTTTACCCTCTCAGATTTAGATTTTCAAAAACGCTGAAATACATTTTTATTTATTTTTAAGCTTGTTCATTAAATTTCATGCTTCTAACTTTAAAAATGACGGGTTTCTAAACAATCGTTCAACTCTTTCTTTAACTCTCGGTAGAATTTCCAAAAATCCTACCTTAGTGGGTGTTATAAAATGTATCAACTGCCAAAATTTCAAGTTTCTAACCCCCGCAGTTTAGGCTCTGCGTTAATGAATCAGTTAGGAAGAGTAATAATATTATGTGAATAGATTTCACTCGCACTTCCACACATGCACTTACATTCCCCATTCACATACATATACAACCCACTACACATTCATCTCACACACACACACGTAACATAATATTATTAAGTTTATATAAATAATAGTACGTAAGAACTGTGTAAACATAAATTGAATGTTGGAACGCTGTCTCCCTTCTGGAGGTGGGCGCTAATGACTGCAACACAGTCTATGACTTATGTAGTTGTTAACAATCACATTTGTTAATGTTAACTTTTTATGTTCCAATAAATAAATAAATAAAAAAAAAAAAAATAGATATCAACAAAAATACGTATTTTTATAACTTTTAATAGACTCAACTAATTTTGATGAAATAAAGGCTAAACGGAATCTTGAAATAGTTCTTATAATAATTCGGTTATTTCAATTTTTAGACGATTTAAAGATACAGACATGCAGATAGTAAAAAAATTATAAAAAATGATTGCTTTGGTTTTGGTAAATCGTAAATAGCCATATAACCTTTAAAACAGGCAGTTATTTTGAAATAACAGACAGAAACTTCAATTTTATTTATATGTATGGATAATTTATTAATTAATTCGTTTTTGTTATAGATTTATGTTATTTTATGTGTACAATATAAAGTATAAAGTAAAGGAAAAGTTTCTTCTGTCAGAGACTAAATAAAATCAGACTTAACCAAGGCTACTAATTTAATTAAACAAAAAAAAGGGAATTAAAACAAATGTTGTCCATTGAACTTGACACACATCTGAATAAGCTGCTTAAGCGGCCATTTTATGTAGAAAAAGTATATAATATACAAACAAAAGCAGCTATATAACAATTTTAATTAAAGTTTCAAAAGCAGTTATTTGACCGCTCTGGTAGGTTAAGTGTTAAAAATGAGATGACACTTATAGCATATATATATATATAAATATATACATACATTAGCTAAGTTTCCACCAACAATAATGACACAATCATTAAAATAATCAAAACATATATAAAATCAAACAGCTAAACCATCATAATCAGTAAAGGTGTAGTAAGATATATATTTTTTTATAATCACATATAATTAATTACTTAATGAAAACACAAATTTAACAAAAACAAAATATAAATGAAATCACATAGCTTAAGCATTATTACATTGAGTAAGGCCAATAAAATGCAGTAAATAAATGATATATATATTATTTATATATTTTTTAACCAAATACAATTAAAAGGCAAGCAAGAATATGACTACAGTACAAAATTTATAACAAACTAAAATATTGAATATTAAGATGGGTTGGTACATTCATTTTATATAAATTAATAAATTATTATTTTTATCTTATTTATGTTATTTTTTGCAGTGTTTTTTTTTAAATATATAATATCAATATCTGAGTACACTTAATTATATATTATATGCTCGCACAGATCTACTTCTTCCTATTCATGATTATGCTGTTGCAAGCTTGATGTAGCCAAAGACCAATTGAATTAAGCTGAGAGATTACAAAATACTTTTATTCGGTTTATATTGAGATGAGGCATATTTGCCTTTATAGGCATATTTGGTTATATTTAACCACGTTTCACAATTTTGTTCTCTTCTTAATTAGTTGCCCGTCTGACTTCGTAGGAATATGCACATCTTCTCTATTCTGTACTGTGTGTTGTTTAACCTTTTTACTCTTGTTACATTTATTCATGAGGTCTTCTAAAGTAATTTCTGTTATTTTAATGTTGAAAAAAATTGCTATTTTTCTCTATTATTACACTTCTTATACATAACCAGTGGCTAATACTCCTTATATATATCCAGAGGCTAATAAATATAGTTCAAAATATGGTTGCCATTTTTTCCGCGTTAAATTGTTATTTGTTTCGTTGTTTAGAAAAAACGTTTGAATTTTTATCTGCCGTTTTAAAACTTTTGACAGGAAACATGAATTTACGAAAAAATTTACCTATTTAAAGTTTTAAGAAGTGATATACCACGTTGATGTTTAAAGCAAGCACTTCTAAAACCATGTATTATTGTTATAGTTGTTTTTTAGGCTTTGTTTATACACCTATATACTATTTACGTATTAATTATTGTCACTGAGTTAACTGACTTGCTCACACGCAGTCTTAAAGCGTACTGTTATGAAAGATATAAGATGAGATCATAAAGATACACACAATATATATCCAATATTAGTTTTTATGCTAAAACAACACACGAAGCTACTGAAAACACGAAATTGTTTACAAAACTTTTTGATTTTGACAACTAACAGGTGCGCGTACTTTTCCTACAGATAATAATTTATTGATTTTTAGTAGGGATACTAAACTTATAATAAATAAATAAAGAGATTAAAAATTATAGCACAAAATATAGGATAAATCATAAGCAAAGGTGTAAATTACATGTAATATTTAATCTCTTTTCAGTTTGACCATAACCATTTTTTAATAAATGTTCTATGTGTATCTTTAAATTGACATAACTTTTTTTATTTATGAACCGATTGAAATAAAACAAACACTAAATGTTAAGTGAAGTTAGCCACAATACATTAGTGAAAACCGCACTCAAATCCGTTTAGCCGTTTTTAAGATTAGCGTGCACAAACGCACAGACAAACAGACAAACAGACAAACAGACAAAAAATCTATTAATCATTGTTTTGGGTTCTATTGTGTTTATAAAGACCCCCGATAAAAGTTTTACTCATTTATCTTCCATGTACAGACATCGACCAGTTACAGATTTATTATATGTATAGATAAATTGGCGGGTAAATGAGGCCCAGATGGTAAGTGGCCATCACCGTTGATATACATAAATTGGCGCTGTACGATTTATTAACTATTTCTTACATCGCTAATGCGCCGCCAACTTTGTGAACTAAGATGTTCTGAACGTCCGGTTTCACCCTTCAAACCTTAATACAACAATATTATGCTAAGTATTGCTGTAGAATAAGTGATGTATGGATGGTACATACCCCGACGAGATAGCACAAGCCCTAGTGCCAAGTAAAGTTACTATTTTATGAAATAAGTGTTATTAGTCCAATGTTCTGCGTATTTAACGAAATGTACAAAAACTATTTTATTCGATAAAAATTTCGAGCCATTGATCCCCAGGCGGAAAACTTAATCCTAAATTGGACACGCTTTTTCAATAGAGCTATCACTAACCTTTGCGATAAGCCTCGATGCTTTTAGGCGTTTGCTATTAGTAAAATTAAAATGCTTCGGACAAAATTTGAGAACTAAAAAGTATACGTTTTATATAATTCCGAAACGTTTTAAAATTTAATATAATTTTCAGCATTTGTTTATTTCAACTTTATTAATAAACGATACAATTACTCGTTACTTTGGTTGCGTTATCTTATTAACCAGCTAATTAGAGTTGACCAAAAATCATTTAGAGATTTGGTAACTACCGCCAATCGTGCCATTTCTACATCTCCATTATTTTTGACCATCGACAACTTCCCTGGTAAGGTTTGTGCAAGCCCGTCTGATAAGAAGTAAAAAAAGTAAAAGCTAAGCTTAATTTTGAGGTAAGTTTTGTTAACGTTTATTTTTTTATTTAATAAATTCAAAACCGAGAATATGAGCCCATTGATTAATAAATCATGGCTGAAATATATTATGATAAATATTGATGAAAGTACTTAAAGTAACAGCTTTTGTATTAAGAACAAAGATTGGAGATTAGCCCACAAGGTTGTTCCACTGAGCATTGGATACAAACAGGTATAATAAATAAGTAATACAAATTAATCTTATAAATTTGTACCTGCAATTTTCATTTAAGATTAGCGTGTTCTACTGACTAGAAGATCTGAGCTCATACATAAATATTAATTAGATTCGAGTTCATTATTCCAGCCATGCAAAAACAAATCCTTATTTAATATCGAGTATGAATATTGCATAGGAATCTATTTCAGGAATAAAACATTTTCAGTGCCGCTAAAGTTCAACATCACTTTAAAATATTCCACAGCTCTGTACTCCTGAAACCTGGATTAAATTTAAATAATATGAATTCTAAATCGTATCAAAATATAGATGGTTAGACTGAGTGTTGGCTTCGTTGGGTTTGGGAATCAAATTATAGCGAGTTGAATATTTTATTCAAGCATTTTTAATTAATAATAATATTTACTTGACTTTTTTTAATTGAAAATTATTTTCATCACTGTGAGTTTATTCTTCTCGCTTTTCGCAACACCTAATTCGATCTATACAAAGACAGCTTAAAATACTTTCGTCTCCAACTCAATATTATTATCCAGATTGAACTAGTCAATACGAATTCCAAGAGCGAAGAAATTCGTAGAAGTTATTGATTTCAAATATATTCGTTCATTTTCATCCAATATTTTATCAATTATATGAAAACTTGGAGCTATGATATACCAGTGGATAGAACGTCGCGTCAAAGCCTGCATTTGTTAGATGATTCGGCCACGTACTTACAAGTATGTACATACAGAGGCTTAGCAGCAGCCTTTTCTTCAAAATGAGCCGAGAATCAATAGGTTATTAATTGCTATGATGTCCCAAGTCGAGCCAATACAATGTTATTGAGATTTTCTGTCGAAAATTTTCAGTAGCAGCCGGGGGTCTGGAATTTGGAAGTGTGTACACTCCCATGTCTCGGAAAGCACTTAAAGTCGTTGGTCCTGCGCCTGAACTCTTTCCAGTCGTGTCGGATTGTCGTCACATCGGGTTATGAGAGTTAGGGATTAGAGAGTGCACCTGTGTAAAGCAGTGCACAAATGTGTGAGAGCGCACACACTTGTGCACTATAATGTTATGTTACCTATATATACATAGCCTACGCAGTTGACTAATCTCAATTGAGATTGGCCGCCGTGGCCGAAATCGGTCTGGAGGACTATTATTAATTGCTATAGTAAAATAACATCATGTAATTAATTTTATTATACAAAGATAAGCAAGAAATATTCATCATTCACAATAAATATTTTATAAAAATTAACTAACTAAAAGTATTATCTGTCGAAAATAAAACAGTCCTATCAAAAATCTGTCTAAAATATTATAAAATATATTTCGTATATTTTTTATTGAAATCCAAATAAAACATTCATTTTATTTGTATACCTATCCATTGAAACACAAAAGTGAGTAATATATTCACAAAGTAATAAAACGATGTACTGGATTAAATATATATTTCAAAATTCAAATTGTTATTTATTGTTAGTAACTTCTATCTACCAGGTTATGAAATATGATATAGAATAAATTGAAAATTATGCAGCCTGTAAAATATTTATACATATTATCAATATTTATTTTGAAGCCTCGAGCCATTAAAAGCGTCGTTTTAAATTAAAAGATTCGTTTTAGAAATGAATAAAGAATAATTTAATTTTGAATTGATTTGTTAGATTGTATTTATAAAAAAGATTTTGCGCATATACAGTAACAGCCTATGAAAGATCCATTATCCATATTAGGCCTCCTCTTCTTTATAGGCAGACTTGGAGTTGTTTTTCACTACGCTGACTCAATGCAAGGTGATTCGAGATAAATGCAATGTTCTTCTCGCGATATTTTTCTTCATCACCGAGCACGAGATGATTTAAATTTATATTTTAATTATTTAATTTATTAATTATATAATATTATATAAACACAAGAAAAATCAGTGTTAAATGTCCGGGTTTGAACGCGCAATTTTAGGTTAAGATTAACGTGGTACCGCCGTTTTTGTAATTCTAGGGTGGCACCAATTAGGATTTCGCCAAGGTATCATCCCTGATTTTAAGTTTAGTTGTTTTGCTTCTCAATTGTCGTTTTTTTTTTCTAAATGTATTAAAGAATACTGAAAATTTCTAATACGGCATAAAAAAATTAGATTAGACAAATTTCTAAATTTAAGCTAACGACATCTTGATTATTTAAATAAATGTCATTGTTATTGATAGAAAATTACACACACACAGACACATACCACACGCATACACATACAAACTACTTGACGAATTGTACGTTTAACTTCGCCTTAATTTAAAATATACTGAAACAAAATATAGTCAGTATTTTAAATTAATTTTACAAATTTAATTACACTTCCTTCGAATGTTTTTAAGTTATTTTGTTTGTGTACAGAGCGAATGTGGCTTGGATTTAATCCGTATCTCAATGGATACAGTACACCACAAATGTTACAAACTTCAGTTGTATTATGACCTTTATGTTAAAGACGTAAGTGCTACTAAATTTGGTAGGTTCACTGTACCAATACAGTCCGTAGTCTGTGCCAGTACAGAAGTTAGAGCAAGTTTCGGATCCGTAATGTTTTAATGCACACGCCTAGCGAGTGGTTTAATAAGAAACTGTTTCCATTTGCAAACGGCATATTTATATTTATTTCATAGAGGCAAATTCCTTCTGTTAAATAGACATAATTATCAATATAATATATTATTAACTCAAACATCAAAGTCAATATTGATAGACATTAGAATGAAGTAAAGAAAATACTGAATAGTCTAGTTAAGAATTTTGTTTACAATATTAATATTATTATTTATTAAAGGGATCAATGACCTACTCGAGGGCAGACAATATCTGTCGAAATATGATTTGAAAAATTATTAGTTACTTACAATTTTATTGTTTTGTAAGATTTGAGGAGTCGAGGGTATGAAGTAACATATTTCTACAAATATGTAAAAGAAAAATATCAAACACTCGAGAATACAGATAAAAATTGTGGTTGAGGGACGTCCGTCAGGAACGACTTTCTTTGCGATATTTTTTTTTAATCTATACTACTATATAAATCTATTGGCTCTGTCAGTAATTTTTTTTTCACCTAATTTTGTGATGAATAATCGTTTTATGATGCAGTGATTCACATTATACTATTTTTTTTCATTTTTGTCTGTCTGTCTATCTGTCTGTATGTCTTCTTATAACTCAAGAACGGCTTGACCAATCTTGATGAAAATTGGTACACACAAAGAACATGTGATGGCGCAAATGATACATAAGTTTTTATTTTTTATTTTATTATATATGTAGGTGGACGAGCATTTGGGCCACCTGATGGTAAATGGTCATCAACGCCCATAGACAATGGCATTGTAAGAAATGTCAACCATCGTTCACATCGCCAATGCGCCACCAACCTTGGGAACGAAGATGTTACGTCCCTTGTGCCTGCAATTACACTGGCTCACTCACCCTTCAAACCGGAACACAACAATACAAAGTACTGCTGTTTTGCGGTAGAATATCTGATGAGTGGGTGGTACCTACCCAGACGAGCTTGCACAAAGCCCTACCACCGAGTAAAATCGGTAAACCTAACGGTATTTTATGAAAATTAATTTCAAATCGTTAATTACGTATTTTTTTACCAGTAGCCATATATGTGTGTGTTTATTATATTTTTATTAATTATACGCGGGTGAAGCCTCGTGGCACAGCTAATTGATTATATTTCTGTATTTTTGTCATAACAAAAAGCGCAATCATCATTTCAATTCGCATTCAATCTTATTTGTATATTTTATGCTATACTTAATAATTTTTGAATGAAAAAAATTAATGATGATTTTAATTAGATTGATAAATAATGGTTTAATACTTTTCAATACTTATTTATATATTTTAGATATATATATATATATATATATATATATATATATATATATATATATAAATATATATCTAAAACACGAAATTTATATTTATGATTGATGATGATATGATTTTAAATGATAACTTAAAACAAAAAAATAAATATTTGACAATTATTGCCTATATGACATGACATTTGCGCCTTAAATATAGTCATTTAAACGACAAATTCAAACATTATTATTTATTCTATTTTGCTGTATATTTTTTTTTTTGATTCTGCCGGAACTTTCGTAGACATAGAAAAGAAGCATAGATTTTGCTACTTATTGTTTGTTTGATCTGTTTTCAGTTTATATATGAAAGAAAGAACATTATTTATTTATTTATTAATAGTGTAACAATCGAAAAGATATATATAAAAAAATAATTCTAGTATAATGAAAACGTTCGTCAATAGAAATTCGTTGGCGGGTAATCGCACAAGTTTGAAGACTGTTGGCTGCATGCATTCGAGATAGCTGGCGTTGAGATGTTATGACTGCTGCTTCTTACATATTCTGTTAGCCTGGTACTTTATATTTTATATTGCATAATTTTGTATCTTACGTAAGATTTTATGTTTTTTTATTAATTGTGACTTGATCAATCTGTCTACTTAGATAGAGGAGTCGTTTTTTATGCTTAATTGAAAAAGTACTTACCCAATATTGATATAACTTTTACCAGAAGACACACACACACAGTGTGTGACAGTGTGTTACAGTGCGTTTCTAATAAGGCTTAGTATTATTATATGAGCAGAAGATGAGCGTCTCCTCGATTAGGTCTAGCTTTGGTAGATAGGTAGCATAACAAGTCTAGGTTTTGAGTTGCTTCTGCTGATGGTTGGCATCCGTCAACGTTTATATGCGTCCATGCAGTTATGCAGAGTTTAAAGTTCACTGTATCCTCTCCTGGAAACACTTTCTTAGAAATCGCGACCTGATAATGTTGGTAGTAATCCTTCCAAACTAATAAGCTCTCTTTCGTTAGCATAGGTAAGATTTTGTTTTAATCGTTTTGACAATATAACCTCTTCTGGTCGAATATTTATACTCGTATTATGTTTTTTTTTTCTACAGACCTGTGAGCGTGTCTTTTTGTGTCTCATTTTTGTATTATATGTGTTTCTATTCTATGTGGCTGTTGCATTATTTTTATTAATAAAATTAGTTGTATATATTGAATTGGTGATTTTTATTTGCAAACGGTGAATACAGTAAAAAAAATGAAAACATTTTCAAAGTTAAACATTGACTGTAAGTATAAATTTACTTACTTAACATTATATTTCAAATAACACAACCCGTGTTATATCAAAAAAATAAATGAATAAAATTTTCTCGATAAAAAAAATCACCGAAATGTCCTCTAATCTTAATATTTCTTTTATATACTCGTACTGCTATAGGGATAACGAATTTTATTTTAAAATAATCGAGAGGTGCCTCTCGGGATTTTACATAAAAATAGAAAGCTTTTGGCGCTTACAACATTTTCTTAACGCGCGGGTAAAATCTGAAATTTTCTAGCTCCAGGCGCACTCTTAACAGGTAAGCGCCCGAAATGTGTACTTTTTGGATTATTTATGTTAAAATTCTCCATAAGTAATCACATTATTATAAATATATTATAAACCGTTTCTCGTTATTGTTAAAGCTGCCGTATTCATATTGTTGAGAAAAAAGGGAACAAATGGACAGATGCCAAAATCTTTTTATTCTACTAAAAATAATTAAATGCGCTATAAGATCATGTTTCATGATGGCAATATAACAATTGCACAACTGAGTTTGAAAAACGAGTTAGCCTTTGATTTCCGTAGCCGAATCGACTCGCCCAGTTTCGAATACAAATCGTCACTTGGATTAAATAATAGAAATCGATTTTTTTACGAGTAAACTATCATAAAGTCCTCCAGACCGATGTCGGCCACGGTGACCAATCTTAAGATTTATTAGCCAACTGCGCAAGAGATATTATAGTGCACAAGTGTGTGCGCAAACACAGCTGCTCTCTCTCTTCCCTAGCTCTTATAATCCGATGGGACGGCAATCCGACACGACCAGAAATAGTTCAGGCGCAGGACCAACGGCTTTACATGCTTTCCGAGGTACGGGAGTGTTCAGTTGTATACACATCCAATTTCCACACCGGGATGCTATTGAGAATTTTCTGATAGATAAACCCAATAAATTTTTACTGGCTCGACCTGGTAATTGAACCCAGGACCACCGGGTCTGTTATATACAGCCACTAGACTTACGAGACAGTCAAACTATCATAATCTATATATAGAGTATGACTTGGTGAAATAGTCTATGACATTTAATTTAAGACGAAGGAACTTAAAGGAACTTGTAGATCGATATCCCGAATGTAAAGGGTACCGTATTTGCGGAGATAAAATGTAGCTATAATTTAAATTGATTAATGCTTTCAAACAAATCGACTGAAATGAAAACGGTTTCAGTTGAAATGTGGTTGGAGAAGTAATCGTGCAAGTTTGAAGTTTGTTTGCATTTGAGATAGCTGGCGTCTAGGTGTTATGACTTCTCCGCGTCATGTGTTCAGTGCTCAGCTTTGCAAACATTATTACGATTCAAATACGTATCAGACAGAGTAATTCTAGATTTAATCTCATCAAACTCGAGTTTTCTTACAAGACATCATTAAGACACGTTGTTTTCTAAAATTTTCGGTATTCATGCTTAGATCAATGTATTTCAAAATATATTTATGTATATAAAATCTATAATTATATAATACTCTTTATTGCACTGAGAAATTTTACATGGTAATTTTACACATGAAATTATTGTTCACAATTGCACACAATTCAATTGGCACAAATTGTTATAATTTCAATAGTCCTAATTTGCACTCAAAATATAATACTGATAACGACAAAGTAATATTAATTAGTATTCATTTTGTAAATAAATTAAAGTAAGAATACGCACAGTTCGAACGCAAGCAATAAAGTTTGCGGTTACGTAAAATATATGCAGGGAAACGTGCAGCGTTCCTAGTAGCTAGTTTACGTAATGGCGTTTCATTCTTTAATTTTTCAGTATCGTGAACTTGATAACTCTTGTTTGCCAAATACACTATAGTGCTGATAGTAATCATCATCTACGTCATATTGTCATATTATGAGATGTCAATGACATTATAAAAATGATTTATGAATCATAAGTCGAAAATAGCTAATGTGCAAATGTAAAAGCGATATAATATTCGTATGTTACTTGAAACACATAAGCAATGCCTAATTTTATTAGACTTCAAAGTTGTGTTTGATTTTTATTTATTTGATTTTTGTATTTTTTGAATTGACATTCGTTTTGTCAAGAAAGTGTTTGAATTTTATTCCACGCACTAAACTCGATACGAATTTGTGGTTTTTTTCGAGTTGAAAATATATTATAAATGGTAGATTTTTATTAGATGCATCAAGACAATAGTTTCATAAGAGAAATGTAAATTGAAAGTACATACAACTCTATACATGTGACAGGCGCTAACCAATTGCAACAATTCGACTTGAAATCGATTTTCACCGCACCCAAAGACGTTATTCCGTTTTAGGGAAGGCATTAACATTTACCATGTGTATCCGGTAACGGCTGCAACAAACATATAACATGTTCGATTAATATTTTTCATTTTTTTTTTCATTCATTACTTAACAGTTTAATTAACTTTACTAAGTGTTACTCCAGGACTTAGTGGTTTCCTTCCGACTTTTAATTAACCACGCTTCATTTAAAGGTAAAATGCAAAATTGAATCACCGACGATTAATTCCAGCTTAATTAATATTTCGATGGAATGCGTCTAACGGTTAATTTAAAAGTTTTCAAACATACAATATCATTGAGTATATTCAGTATGTTATTTAAGACGAGCTCGTCTTAAATAACATACTGAGACTAGACCAGCTGGTCCACCAGTTGTTTCTCTTTATTATTGCACTCATTAGTTTATATAATATGGTATAATTTTGCAATACTATTAATAAGAAAACCCAAAAGATAATAAGTAATAATTATATTATTTTATTAAGAAAATTCATTCACGGAAATTGCAAGAGGATAGCTTAAAGGCCCGCAAGCCGCCGGCTCCGGTGTTGCAGATGTCCATGGGCGATGGTGGTTCCATCAGGTGACTATTAAAAAATCTATTATTTTTGATACAAACAAATACAGGTACGAATTGGTTAAATTCAAATTACAGCTGAATTATAATTAGACGCGCTAATATGCAAAACTAATTAAGTGTGAAATGCAAATTAGGGTTACAAAGAGTGAATGATCAAGAATAATAGTAAAATTAGCGTTTCATTAATAATAGTATTTGACTTTGGAATTAAATTTCGTTTGTAAATTGATTTTTTAATAATATATGCAACGTTGCATAGTTTTAGTATTTTTATTTAAAGTATATTACTAGGGTTAGGAAAATTTCACCATGATAGGTTGAGTAGTAAAGACGTAACAAACAAATAAACATACTTTTGCCTTTATAATATTAGTTAGGAATAACAACTTGTAAATAGGACATTCACTGCTTGGGCAAAGTCTTTTAACTTATATTTAATATAAAGATGGAGTATTTAGATAACATTACATATGAAACAACAATTTAATAGACCGATCTTCAAAGTGATTACTTTTTTTATATAGAATATGAAGGCGGACGAGCATATGGGCGACCTGATAGTAAGTGGTCACCAATGCCAAACATTGGCATTGTAAGAAATGTTAACCATCGCTGATATCGCCAATGCGCCACCAACCTTGGGAACTAAGATGCTATGTCCCTTGTGCCTGTAATTACACTGGCTCACTCACCCTTAAAACCGGAACAAAACAGTACCAAGTACTGCTGTTTTGCGGTAGAATATCTGATGAGTGGGTATCTACCCAGACGAGCTCGCACAAAGCCCTACGACCAAGTAGACTTTAACTTGTATAATAACGGTTTTAGTAACGATTCTATTTCATGACAAATATTTTTTTAAGCTTAAGTTTTTGTATGTGTTTTTAACAGAATACTAAAATGCATATGTATGGCTCTGAAAAACACGATTTTTGCACGATACGCACGATATGATAATAACCATAATATGAAATATCAATATGAACGTTTTAATAGTTATACTGCAATGTAATAGAAGACATTACTGTAAATTTTTGCAAGCAATTAAATTAACATTAATGTTTCAAAAATATGTTTTTACATCTATTTAAGTATTTATTTATCCTTTATTGCATATAATTTACAAATACATAAAATAACAAGTATTACATAGAGTATGCAAAGGCGGTCTTATCACATACAATTCAATTGTATAAAAAAAAAAATATTTTACTCTATAATAAAATATATATTTTTACATCTAGTAACATTTATTATGAAATATACCCATATTTTCTAGATATAAGAAGAAGTAATTACTGAAATTAAAAAAAAACAAACTCTCGAAGGTACTAAGTAACTAAGAGCATTATTTAGTTGAATAAAATTCTTAACAAAAGATGTAATGTAATAACTACAAAAACTAAATTCATTTTGTATTTCACTCTTTGAATAATTTGAAGAGAAAAATAAAACTCAAAAGCAAGTTTTCCTTCGTAGGTGAAAACAGGCACGAATAATTCACATATGTGCCGAAAAGCTCTTTAAAAAAACTCAATTATACAAGTCTTTTTGTCTCAACGTTGGTTCCAACATTTAAAAAAGAAAAAGAAGTAAAACTTTGAATACAAGTACATTTTAAGTGAGCACACACGTCGCATGAACTAAAATGTGATTAAATATTAATGTACGCAGAATCACATATGAACATACGACCTATTTAATCAATAATAATTTCTAGCTTTTTTATTTTGCGTGCATAGTTTTATGTACTTTATATTTGAATCATATATATGACTTTTTTATGTTTAAAGTGCCGTTTAAAAACTGAAACGAAACAAAATAGCTTTATGTGATTGGCTATAATTGCTGACTCGCAGTTTTATCAGCGTTCAAAAGAAATATTAATATGTATAAATCACATACAACTATTTACATTGCCCACGAGATATAACAAACATATTATATGTACACTTTTGTCATGTGTACATTGTAATACACTTTGAACATGATTAATTCATTGTGTCAATGTTTATCCACTGACCACAGGTAGCTTATCTAAAATATTTAAAAAATATGAAAGATATATTTAGAATTGAACAAACCTATAGTTTTAATTTTAAGCTTAGTATGAGTTTGACTAAAACTTAAATGTCAGTGGAGTGAATAGGTGAAGCAAATAATCCAGGCTCTCGACTGAAACCACCGAAGTTAAATGCTTCTAAGCTCGGTAGATATTTTTATTGCAATGAAATGTTTCGTTTTTAAAACTTATTCTGGCTTACACCCTCGATGGCGGCTGACGAAGATGTTTTTATTGACAAAGTCTTGCAATCCTAAGTGAAAATTGCTCTTTAAAATCTTTTTATGTTGCACTAACTGTCTGACTTTGGCGAATAATTTTCCTTATTATGAAAGTTTTTTGAAACTATATATTATAAGTTTTGCTATAAACATAATAAAAAATAGTTGGTTCTTGGCCTGATCAGTTGCCACTCCATTGGCTTATTAGAGCGAGGAAATATAAACACCACACCTTTTTGCACACACATATAATGTGTGCACTATACTATCTCTTACCCAATTATAACACAAACCGTGTTTGAGATTGCCTGTCTTCATCCATTGGGTGCTTTTCATTCTAATTTCATTCACATTAATCAGTCAAGAATTTAAAATAAGCGTAATTAATTATAATTTCAATTTTCAATAAGTTGCTTCAGTAGCTAATTGAAGAAAAAAAAGTGGACTAAAATAAATAAATATTTCTATCCCGATCGTATTTGGCCATAGCGATTAGGATCTGACTATTAAGAACGTCTGTTGTGTGTTCTCAAGTGACTGACATAGCCAATTTTTGCAGCGCATGTGCGACCACATTCACTGCAAGTCAGCACCCCTCCGACATAGTTATAATGTATAGCCACAGGTGGCCGGGCCTTGAGCTCGTCTCGTTTTGCATCGAGCTTTTCTTTCCATCTCCTCTCAAAAGAAAACACCTTAGTGCTCACGGTATGCCTCCAAAGTTGCCCGTCCGCTGCCAGTTCCGCTGCCAGCTGCCATTGTGACGGTTCCAGTTCACATCACTTCATGTGACGTTTTAGCACATCATTGTACCGAAGGAATTGACCGCCTTGTTTCCGCTTGCCGTTCTGCAGTTCTGAGTAAAAGATGCGCTTCGCGACTGTGTCATTGGACATCCGGGAGACATGGCCGCCCCACCGCAATTGCCGCCGCATTAGATAGGCCTCTATTCCGTCGACATTAGCTCGTCGCAGAACTTCCGTGTTGCGAACACGGTCCAATCAGCAGATGTTAAGAATGTCACGTAGGCACTTAAGGTGGAACCTATCTAATTCACGGATATGCTTGCGGTACGGGCACCATGTTTCAGAGGCATACAAGAGATGCGGCAGAACGATCGCCATGTACACAGCTAATTTTGTGAAGAGGTTTATGTCGTGTGAACGGAACACCTTGAAACGAAGTCTGCCAAAGGCTGCAGCAGCTGCTGTAATTCTGTTGTTCACTTCGTTATCAAGGAGGCACCTTGATGTTATGGTGCTCCCCAGATATTTGAATTTGTCTACCAGCTTAAGCGAATCATTACCGAGTTTTACGTCGACTGAGGCACTGACCAGTGTGTCAAAAACCATCACTTCGGTCTTATTTACACTGATCTTAAGGCCATATATACGACACGACTCATCAAGACTCGACATAAGCCTCTGTAAACCCTCTGGGGATTCCGCCACCAAACATAAGTCGTCTGCGTACATTATCTCATTGATAATGGCGTGAGACACTTTGGTGTGAGCTTTTAATCTAGCCAGGTTGAAGAGTCCACCGCCGTCGGTACGGAAACGAATACGGATGCTCTCAGTCAAAGTCTGTAAAACCTCCCGAACTATAACTGCAAAGTACAGAGCAAACAGAGTTGGGGCAAGCACGCAGCCTTGCTTTACACCGCAGCTTACTGCAAAAAACTCTGAATATTCGCCCTGTACACTGACACAATATCGCATGTCATCATGCAAGAGCCGGACCATTTTTATATATAACAAAATCAATAATTATACTTTTCTTATATAATAGATATATGCTAATATATTATTACTTTATTACTATGTATTATTAGTATCTACGCCATGCACTCAGTACAAGACATTAGAGAGCAGCGGCGCAGAGGGAATATGATGTCATAAGAGAGTGACATGCCGTTTGCTTGACTGCGCTGTTTTGATGACTCTGTCTTATCTTTGAGGTGCGCCAGTATGTTTCACACCAGAATTATTTTTTGAGAATTAATAATGTGTAAGTGTAGTGTCTTGTTAATTTATAGATGTTGAGACCTTTTTTACCTTCGATACAAAAGCATTCACCTAATTTAACCCGACCATTATCCTTTATAAATTAAGACGGGATGAAAAAGTTACCCAAGACGTGATTGGCATCCAAACGAAATGTGAAATCTATTAACTAACGCCTTAATGACTAATAAAATAAAGCTCACTATCGCTTAGATGTAATTTTTGTACAAAATGTAGTTGCAAGGTGAAACTAATTAGCTTAATTAAATTTCTCCAGCGCTTCCACACCGTGCCTCGAATCTATCTAAAACTGTTAGCATTTAAGTTCCTAACTAACGCCTCACTTCGACTATAACTACATCTTTAACTTGAGGAAAATTATTTTATAGTTTCTTTTTACTATATTTTTTATTTTACTTTTAACTTGTTTATGTCCCACTGCTGGGCAAAGGCGTCTTCTTGAAGAAAATCACCAACTTCAATGCTTCAGTGCGGCTTAGTGGGTATACATGTGGTACATTTTGATCTGACACGTGTAGGTTTCCTCACGATGTTTTGTTGCACCGCATGAGTTGAATGAGAGATGAAAAATAGGCTCCTAAGAAATAGTATTGTTTACCCGGGTATGAGCCTTCAATACGGCCTGACGTGTTTTAACACTTTAACTTATTCAGTACACAATGTACAGTGACAATATGCAGTCGATGTGATTGTTTTGATATATTAATTAAAAAAACCAGCATCCAATTTATTTCTGCTTTCCTTCTATCATAACAGACGATGTGAAAAAACTTTGAACTGTTTCTCTCGTAATATATATTATTACTTTATATTAACCTAGACTAGTATTACTTGGTGGTAGGGATTTGTGCAAGCTCGTCTGGTACCACCCACTCATCAGATATTCTACCGCAAAACAGCTGTACTTGGTATTGTTGTGTGCCGGTTTGAAGGGCGAGTGAGCCAGTGAAATTACACATACAACAGCTATTATTACATACAGACATAATTAAATAATAAGTTAATCATGTAAATTTACCTTATAATTTTATAAGTCAATACAATTTTAAAAGAATATTACAAATTAAATAAAAATGTCCATAAACGAAATATAGCTATAATCTAGAATTATTATAGTAAATGTTAATATTTTTTACTGGATTGTTTATACTGTTGTACCTAATTGTAAACCTCCCGGCCAAAAGTTTTTTTCCAATATTCTCAAATGAACTAAAATGTAACGCCTCGGTCACAAGCTCTTAAATCGTTTGAAACAAAAAACCAAAAGAAATTTGTAATCCATGAAATATCTCAGCGGTTTAATATCAAAAGTAAAATTTTAAAAAGACGCCCGAACGCTTTTCCCTGTCTTTGTACAATTCAAATGTGACTGTTTAAAGTGAAAATAAAAAGTGGAAACGAGTATTCCTTTCATTTATCTCTGATAAAGAATGGAATGAAGGCTTCCAGCTGCGGCCAATTGTTACCGGCTGCTTGGTCGGATTTGTATGCACTACTTGATATATTCCTCTTTGTTAGTAAGAGGGCAGTCGGAAGTGATGTTATGGCTGACTGGTATATAAGTGTGCTGCAAATATGTCGAATAATTTTCACGAAGTTTTACCTTGTTTTACAAGCTCTTATTTAAAAGAAAATGTTTGTTTGTTTAGGTCTTATCTTCCAAGCTGAATTAAAACCACTTTCTTTCATCGTACGAAGTTTAAATTTTACGTGTTTGTTCAGTTTCGATGACAATACATTTTAATGAATATAATTATAATGAGCATGATTTGATTCAACAGAATAGTCGAGAAATTTTATACATCATTTTTTAGTATAAAAATAACTTACACAGTTACGTATAAATTAAGCAATATTCATTGCTCAACAAAAATTTAAAACAATAAAAAAATCTAGAATATAATATTCTTGTTACTTCAATTAAACTTGCTGATTAAAATTATTTTCTTTATAATATACTATATGTATTATGATAAAATTAAGATTACAATATACAGTTTATATATTTTGGAAGTGTTAGGAATTAAAAAAAACGAATTATCTCATTACTATATAAATCTAGCAAGGTTTGAAATATTATATAACTTTGAAATTTTCAGCGGAGTTGGCAAATTTTTTGCTCCACCCAGTTTTCACTCAGCTCCGCTGACTATAATGCAGTCGAGTTTCAGTTTTTTGCCAACTCGAAAGAATTAACGATGTATGGTAAGAAAGTTTCCGAGTTATACAACTTGAATTATGAATTTTTCGCCTTTAATTGTCTCCTTCTTTGTAGACTCGGTTCATTTAAAACTCGACTTTCCTGTTAATTTAAGGTAACTCTTTAGAGTGTGCCGACGAACAAAGTACATTTTTAATACAGGAAATGAAGTATTAAAACTTCATAGAAAAAGTTCGTAATGAGTAAATTGTATTTCAAATTTTATATGAATAAGTTTTACTTGCGTCGCATTTGAAGATAGTTATGGTGCGTCTTCGTCATCTTTTTATTCGACTTCGTATGCATAAAATCCGACCAATTTATGTATAAGATAATAAATATACGAAATATTTCTAAAATTACTTGATACGTAGCTAATGCCATCTAGAACAATGTAACTCTTAATTATTTATTTTTTTTTTCAAATATGTCCCAGAATTCCGTATATTACTTTCCGCATAACATAAACTTAAAAAATTCAAGCTTTCTATTTATAATATTACTATAGACATAGATGAAACGATAAATCACATTGATACATTTAAATATATCAAAAAACAACAAGCATCGCAATAGCAGACTATTGTTAAGAGTTTGTTAAACTTTATACATAAATACGTATTATCCCAGGTCCGTTATCAAGGTAGGTGACAACACTATGTCCGGAATGTGACCCTAAAGTGACATGCGAGATAAAGTGCCTCCGCTTACCTCTTTCACTTCGTAACGTAGAAGTTTTCTTCGAATAGAATATGTGCCTAAATTGATTAAGTATTTTTTTCATCAAAAATTACTTACCTGTTTTTATAAAACTTACATAGTAATATTGACTTAAGTTCCAATTCATAATGTACTATTTATATTATATCCGTATGATTCGTAAGTCATACCTATCCTGTAACATGAATAAAAGTACTTACAAGATCCTAGTTTAATCGCTACATATTTATACAACAATTTCTCCCACCGCGTCTGTGTGAACGTGGTAAACTCAAAAACTACAGAACAGATTTTCATTACGGTTCTAACCAATGAATGGAATGATTTGTGAGAAGTTGGTATAATCAAGATGGGATTTAGGTGTATAATCAATTAAGGTTTTGTGTAATTTGGCTGATATATGACAATTATTGTTGAAGATCTCGAAAAAGTCATACCAACGGAGACTTTCACTGGCGTGCGGAACGTACACCAAAAGAGTTTTACTATCATGTATTACGATATTCATGTATTGTGTAGACTCTTATTCTATCTGTGCGAAGTCGGGACGGGTAGCAGTAAAGAATAGAAGAATATTTTATAATCGGTGAGACTATCAGTGTCGAACATTTGTAAAACATAAAAGAAAATATGAAATAATAAAACTATGATTATAGTTAATAAACTTTGGCTCAATTAATCTGATAATACAATGATATCCCATATTCATTAAAATATTACTTACAGCAATTTTAAGATTTTTTCCCGATTAAAAATTACTGTATACTTAACAATTTTAGCGATTGCTTGCAGAATATGTATAAGTAAATATAAATGAGTAGGGTTAGAAATAATCGCAAGCTCTTTATTATAAACTAGCTGTGGCCGCGGTTTCACCCGCGTATAATTAATAAAAATATAATTAATAAAAATTAGCCTCGAACCTTCCTCGATAAAAGGAAAGGAAAAAATATTTTGTGTTGTATACAACACAAAATATTTTTTAAATTAGAACCAGTAGTTCCTGAGATTAGCCGGATCAAACAAACAAACTCTTCAGCTTTATATATTAGTATAGTATATCTTTTAGTATTGGTTAATATTGGTTGTAACATTGCCTTAAAGGTGACTTTAATTTTATTAAAAAATAACGTCCTGCTTACCAATTTCACAAATGGTAAGATAATAAGTGTGGTTTTCAACAGAATGCACCTGAATCTGTATTAAACTTATAGTCAAATGGGGGCAATTCGAAACGACCTGAGACATTTTTGAGGTACGGTAGTGTAATATGGCCAACTTTAAACACCAGATTTCTGAATATAACTAAACAGAAAATCCTTATAAAGTTTATTAGTTCAAACCGGAATTCAAACCAGGGAATTCTGAATCTGCAATTATATACATTGATAAACACTTTTGCAGATACTCTAGACTCAGTCACTCTTCAGATTCTACGGAGTTGAATTTAAAGTGTAGCAATTACATTACTTGCGTTAGATTTTATTAAATTATTAATTATTTCTATTTAATATTGTTGTTGTATAACCCATATCTATAGAAATAGTTAACATAATCTGTACTAATATTATAAAGAGGAAAGATTCATTTTTTGTTTGTTTGTCTGTTACGATTTAACTCAAAAACTACTGAACCAATTTTAAAAATTCTTTCACTATTTTAAAGCTACATCTTAACCGAGTAAGCTATATTATATTTTCATTAAAAATAGAGATCTCTACCTAAAATGGAGCAATGTAACCCAATATATCAAATTGATGCTTATATAGGGTTTTCCAATAGGGACGCTTGAACTTTGACAGCTGATTGCGGCCATGTTGTTTGAGTGACAGCTGTCAAATGCAGTGTGTTATATTCATTCCGTCCTCCCAAACCACCATGGCAGGTTACAGTGTCGAGCAGCACGTGCAAATCATAAAATTGTTTTATGAAAATGGGTCTTCAGTTCGAGCAACGTTCCGCGCACTTCGCCCGTTTTACGGTCGCGATGATCGTCCTGCCGAGTCGACTATCCGTCGATTGGTGGACAAATTCGAGTCAACCGGGTCAGTTAACAATCAGCCGGTTCCCGTGCGTCAACGTAACGCGAGATCTGCCGAGAATATCGCCGCTGTGCGCGACAGTGTCCTCGAAAACCCGCGGCAGTCAATTCCGCGTCGCGTACAGGAACTCGGCCTTTCGCAGACGACAACTTGGCGAATTTTGCGTTGTGACTTGAGCCTGCACCCGTACAAGATCCAGCTGACCCAAGAGCTCAAGGTTAATGACCATAGACAGCGCCGTGTGTTCGCTGACTGGGCATTAGAGCAGTTGGAAGTTGACGCCGATTTTGGCAAAAAAATCATCTTCAGCGACGAGGCGCATTTTTGGATGAATGGCTATGTCAACAAGCAAAATTGCCGTATTTGGGACGAGACCAATCCACACGAGGTTCACCAAGTGGCAATGCACCCGCAGAAAGTGACTGTTTGGTGCGGATTTTGGGCCGGAGGCGTGATTGGTCCGTATTTTTTCGAAAACGATAATGGTGTGGCCGTCACCGTCAATGGTGAGCGATACCGGTCGATGATAACCAACTTCTTTTGGCCTGAAATCGAGAATATGGATCTGGACAACATGTGGTTTCAACAGGACGGCGCTACGTGCCACACAGCACACGCTACGATGGAAGTTCTGCACGATCAAGCGCCCTTAATGGAAAACCCTATAAAAGTCATTATTTGGCGTGCGCGCGAAAACTATTGACGGTATATAAAAAAATGTTCTAAGTGAACCGATACCAAAGAATCGTAATACAAGCTAAGAAACGTAAGCTATTAATAGATTATTCTTAAAACAATTTACAAATTGCAAATGTTGTTATTATTTCTAAAGGATCACGAGCATATGGACTCTGATGGTATGTGGTCACCTACGCCCATAGACATTGGTATTGTAAGAAATGTTAACCATCACTTACATCGCCAATGCGCCACCAACCTTGGGAACTAAGATGTTATGACTCTTGTGCTTGTAATGACACTGGCTCACTCACCTTTCAAACCGGAACACAACAATTACAAGTACTGCTGTTTTGTGGCAGAATATCTGATGAGTGTGTGGTGTGTGGAACCTACCCAGACAAGCTTTCACAAAGCTCTACCACCAGTGTATAATAATGACACCGGCATTGCTACATAGTTATGCGAGTGTGAGAGAAACGTCTCACACGAAATGCTGAATTGGACGGAGGTAGTTGTATATAAGAGGCCTTGAGTTCAGCGGGACGAGTACTTCTGGCACAAGCAGGTTGACTTAACTTGATTTATTAAACTGTATAAAATGATAACTTTTCAAGGGACTAAGAACGTTGAGTTTGAAATAGTGACAACATTGTTTATATGTCATATCGTCATTGCAGTGATTAGACTGTATTATAAACGATATTATGTAACACTATGTACAGTGTATTCCTTTAAGGAACCAATGAAAATCATCGTCGAGGTTCCACTGTCGACTATATCTGTGTTTTATTAGTTTTATTATTGTAATATTTAGTGCATTTGAACTCATATTGCTATGTATTTTTTTGTAATACTTCATAATAAAATAAATATAAAGCAAGCCACCGCAGCTTCCTTAAAATAGAAATTTCCTAAAAACATTTCTTAGTGCATGCTTATTTTATAAAACAGCTTTCTTAGATTCAGTAGAATTGGTTGTGTTGATAGTCAATCAAGACAAACGATTTTATAAGTAAAGATGACGTAAATTAAAACATCAAATTATATGAATTACTTATTGTATTATGTGAAGGTAAATCAAATGATTTCTGCTATTGGTAACATTAAATATTTTTATTATTGACATGTTTTTTTTAAATGTTAATTTTAAAATGTTTTATCATTTAATAATTACATTTCTCAGCATACAATGCAGCAGGTACAGGAATAGCAGTGAGAACAATTTAAGCAACAGTTATATTAAAAGAACGTAATATATTAAGTGTAGGAAGGAAAATGCATTTAGCTCTTGAAAAATATTCTTATAGTACGAAGACACCTAAAGCTCTTCTCACTCTCGAAATGGAACAGTAACGATATTTCTTCTCGTCTTATAATACTGTAAAAGTTATAAACATCTGAGACACTTGGTGCCGCTGCAGTGTTTTATCTCATTTCATGAAAACGGCAGACTTAAACGGCTACTTGTGTTATTGTAACCCTTGATTGAAGGTTGCTGAGCAAAAATCCCTTAGACGGCCTTTGCGGCAGATCAAGATAGAGTATTATGGAAAACAAAACTTTACCGATTTTAAACAATAACTATGACCTTCATAGTGATCAAAACTTGGTAACACAAAACCATGTATGCTATATTAACGTTCAAACAACTTCGGTCTGTGCGAGTTGATCGTTATAATTTTCTTGAGGCAAATCACAGAGGAGTTGCGATCTACAAACTAAAGATTGCACATATTGAATTAACTTGCACAGTAATTTAGACGCAAATATCTGAGGCAGAAGACACATATTGACTTGGCAATCGCTTTGTGAAATGCGTTTTATAACATTGGTGGTTGGTTTGTACAAAGTTTGGTTAACTCTTCTCCGTATGTCGGATATCACGTTGGCTGACATTTGCCAGCTATCTTATTGTATTTATTAGAAAATAGTTTGAGACACGACAGATTAAAAATTCCTCTTCTCTCCTCTTAAATTATGTAGTAAGAGTGTTTGCATGTATGATAATTAGGTAAGCCATTTTTTATATTTATACAATAACAATTTGTATATATATTGAACTTCCTCAAGGTTGGATTGGATTGGCGATGTAAGGAATGTTTAATATTTTTTACAGGACCAGTGTCCAATGGTGGTCCACCTATTTATAAAAAAACATGAATTTTATTAAAATATTGCTATAAAATTAGTTAAAACTAATTACTTAATAACATAATAATTAAATCTAAAAATATATATAATGGGACTTTGTATCTTTTAATCATCAGCATATATTTTTTTTAATGTATATAAAAGCTGAATATGGTCGTGATAATATGTTTTCCACGGCGGCCAATCTTAAAGACTAGTTAAAAATAAAACCCATATATATTGCAGTTCACAAGTGTGTGTGCAAACAAATGTTCACAGTAACTGTTACTGAGAAATAAGAAAAATTAAATCAATTTTTATCAAACCGACTCGGGATTCGGATCTTGAGTTACAGAAGCTAGGCATTATATCAAAGATGTCACTTTTTTATTGATAGGACGGCCACCTGATGGTAAGTGGTCACCTACACATATAGACATTGGTATTGTAAGCAATGTGATGTGATGTAAGCGATGGTTAATCGCTTACATCGCCAATGCGCCACCAACCTTGGGAACTAAGATGTCATGTCCCTTGTGCCTATAATTACACTGGCTCACTCACCCTGCAAATGGAATCACAAAAAAAAACAAGTACTGCTGTTTTGCGGTAGAATAACGAATAAGTGGGTGGTACCTACCCAGACGAGCTGGCACAAAGCTCGACCACCGGTAAAAAACTTATGGATAATACAAAACAATAAATGTAAACGACTCTTATTGTTTGACGTAAAACAATAATTTTCTTCCGATTTCAAAGAGATAAACGAAACTTTACGCATTGAAGTGGATATGAACGTGACTCAAGCTGAATCTTGAGACGTTGGAATTCAGAAATTATGATTTCAACGCAAGCTGCCTTTCAGGACGTTTGAGTATTTGTTTTTATATCTAGTTTCTTATTTTGTTTGTTTAATAATGTGCGTGTTTTGTTTACTGGGCGGAATTGTTGTCATTTATTGTGGTTAGTATTGTGTTTTTAATAACGTTCACAAAATTTTACTATTTTTGATATCTCTTTTCGATATTTCAATTCAATTCAATTCAAGCCTTTTATTTCCGAATTGTGGATGTAATATTGTGAAATAAGTGTGATATTGTGAAAATGGTTGGATCGTCAAAAGTCAAAGAATGTCTCGCAATTCGGTGTGCCTCTTGGCATAGGTCTCCTCCATCACTCTCCAATGTCGCATATCTGTCACAACTCTAGTCCAATATGGACCCAAGGTGAGGCGGATATCGTCTTCCCATCTCCTTATTGGGCGTCCCCGTTTTCTAGAGCCTAACCTTGGGTACCATGGGGTTACTCGCTTACTCAGTTCAGTTCGCAACGCAACATATGGCCCCTCCAGTCCCACTTCAGGTGGTCCACACGAGCCAAAACATCCACAACTTTGGATTTTCGTCTAATCTCTGAGGCTCTTATCTTGACTTGCAGTTTGTTTTCCAGCATGCTCCATCTCCATGTATCCATTGCTCTTTGACATTTTGCTATTTTATCCCTATGTCTTTCTTTAAGTGATCAGGTTTCGCAGCCATATGTTAAGCATGGCAAGACGCAAGTGTTAAAATCTTTTCGTTTTCAATATTTAATGAATGTTTATTTAAAATTGTACCGTACATTATTTGTGATTATTGTTAAAAAAAAAATTGTTTCTGCAGTCTCTTATGTTTGTACTATTTTTAAATGGAAACTTTGATGGCTTATGTCCCGGAAATATTTGACATATTTAATATATCAATTTAATTCTATGCTGTATGTTTACGTTATAAAATACAATAAAAATTAAAAACGTGTTTACAAAAACATATATGTGATTGTTATTAGAATGTTTTTTTAACAGCTAACGTTCAGTAATTATTCATTGACTAATGAATAGAATTTTTAAATATATGAATAAGCGAAAGTGTACATACTAGACTGAGAAAATAGTTCTAGATCGATGGCCAGTCAGAATAACAAAATTAACCACTATTGTAACTTATTAGTTGATAAAAAAAAGTGTTTATGACATAATTTTCTCATGTAACATTTTTTATATCTATGTCGCAGCCAACTAGCCCAATTAGCCGTTCAATCAACAGGCTAGTTGGCTGCGACATCTACACGATTTTTGTTTCGATTTATTCCATTAATTCTTTATTAAGCCGTTATGGCCCTGTGGTGGGAGAACGCGTGAATCTTAACCGATGATCGTGGGTTCAAACCCAGACCACTGAATTTTCATGTGCTTAATTTGAGTTTATAATTCATCTCGTGCTTGACGGTGAAGGAAAACATCGTGAGGTAACCTGCATGTGTCTAATTTCACTGAAATTCTGCCACATGTGCAGTGGGACATTCACAGCCTGTTACTGTACTGTACTGTACTTCACTATTTAATTCCTCTTAACAACTTGATATTACCGATATAAAATTAACTTATAATAAGCCGTGATGCCCCAGTGGACGTAATACGTATAGCTTAACCGTAATAGTGTAGGTTTAAATCCGGGACAACATTACTTGTTTATATTTTATTTGATAAACAAAGTTATCGCAAGAACAAGCGAGTATGGGATGAACTGAACGTAAGTTTGCCCGTTAAGAGCAGGCCCGGTATGCGGTCATATACTTGCTTTATTATTTGAGCCTTATTTATTTCTTATACAACATGTATTTAAGTTTTTTATCTACACGCATTACTGGCTCGTTGGCGCGTTAGCAATGATCCTGCCGGAAGGCAGGAATTGAAAGCGGAAGCTAAGGGTTTCGATTCCCACTTCGAGTATGGATGTAGGACCAACAATCCGTACAATATTATATCAGTCGGCTGTAACCTATATGTAACACAGTTATCTTTATAAATTAAATAATATTATTATAATATATTGAATATTTGCTCATATCCAATTATTATCTATCTATTACCAATATTTTCTCCCCTAATTTAACATGCGGGAGAAGCCGCGGACAAACACTAGTATATTATAAACGATATTGTTGGATGTTTATTTCAACCCATAACTCGTCTTATAAAACTTGTATAATACATACTAATAAGTTTATTACATGTTTAGTTTTTAATTATAACATTATAATAAAAAAATATAGATAAAAAATATTTATTTAAAAGAACGTAAAAGTTTTATATAATGTACAGAGGGTAGGTACAAGGGAGGTGATCGGCGAATGCGTAATGAAGTACAAGCGGCTTAACAACGACGACCTACTTAATTATATTAAAAAATGTAGATGTTGTACAACTATTGAACATTGTCATTAATTAAAGAGTTTATTGACCCCGGTTTTATTAGAGCCATAAAACATATTAAATACCGTGCTATCACAATTCGAGATAAGAATCAAGAATGAAATAGTATGCATTATTATCTATACTAATGTTATAAAGAGGAAAGATTTGAGTTTTTGTTTGTTTGTTACAATTTAAATTAAAAAATGCTCGACCGATTTTAAAAATTCTTTCACTAAAAGAAAGCTACATCTTTACCGAGAAACATAAGCAATATTATATTTTCAAATAAAATTAGAGATCCATACCTATAATGGAACAATGTAACTCAAGGTATCATAATGGTGCCTATAAAAGTCATTATTTGGCGTGCGCTGCGAAAACTATTGACGGTATATAAAAAGTGTTCTTTATATTAATGGTACTCATGATTGCTCACAAAAAAGTCCGCGATGGTATATGCCTAACTATTATAGTTAAGCCACAGTAACAGTTTTTGTTTAAATTATGAAGTTCAAATACGGATGGAATCGAATAGTGATGATACCAATTATCATGATATTAATCCTTATCCATTTAAATGGTTTAATAATTAAGGTTGATTCTGTACGTGTAAATTCCGCTTTAAATAATTCAGATCGCACTTTTCGTTTATAAGTTGTGATGGGTATAAAAATTATCCAAGTAAGAAAAATGTCACGGTTTGAACAAACTGTAAATGTCCTTCGTTTAGTCTATTAACAAATACTAATTTACGTATATACATTACATAACAGTTTTAACAAATTCCCGGGTGAAGTGCTTGTCATATATTTGTGTTAGTTACAGTTAAATTCATCCTAGTTTAGTATTAAAATTGAGAAATACGTACCTGCCTCTAATTTTAATTAGGCTTATTTTTTTTATATAAAACATATACTAATTAAGCTTCATAGTTAAGATGTCTCGCACTCAAGTGTTATAATAGGTTTTAAGCAATATAATATTCAGAACAGTGGGGCTATTGTATAGGAACATACACGAAACTCACCGCAGAAAACGGTTTATAATAATATTGGATAGTACTTTCTACGGATCATATCCATCTAGAAGTATTTTTCCCATTAGTTTTTTTAACAGGCTTTTTATCGATAAAAAGACAGACGTTTTTAAGTTGTATTCTATTGAACTATAACTACTATATCTTACAAAGTGAATAATTCTATTATTCTATACAAGTGCTCGTTAACCTACTTCTAAAACATTCATCAATATAAAATATAGAGTAAATGACAAAGATGGTCAAAACGTGATTGGTACTTTAAACGAGTCACGTGGCCCTTCGCCACGAATTTTGATTCTGTTATGATTAATTTAGACAAAATTGATTGATGAATTGATGTTTTCTATTCATTATGTAGTATTTTTTTTATTGTTTTTGAATTAATACGTCCTTTTTCAAAGAAGAAGAAACATATATATCAAAATAGTCCTTATCCACGTGGACTTCTTACAAGAATTTTACAAAAATAATTTGGCATTGTTATGAATCTCGTAGTAACAATGATGAACTTAACCTCCTAGCGTGTTAAGGATATTTGCAAATAAAAAAGTTAAAAAATACATTCAATCATAATTCAAGATTACTCAGTTGATACAACGAGTAACTTCAGCCAAAAAGCACGGGTATCCAGGTAAGAACAATTTCGGTTTTCAAGTACTAATTCATTGTTATGCTCGGTTGCGAAGGAAAATATCTTGAGAGAACTTAATTGCCTGTGAGAATTTTTTTAGACTCATGTCACCTCATGTGACAGTAAGTGCTACACGCCTGGGACTCCTGTTTTCTTGGGGAGAAGGGTTTGGGTTAACATACCACGCTGCTCTATGCAGGTGGATATACAAGTGGCACCAGTTGCAGATTTCCTTCACCGCCAAGCACAACAAACATAAAGCACTTGAAAACTAATGCTTATCCGGGTTTGAATGCGATATCTTCGGCTAAAATTAATTTTCTAGCCACTAGGCCATCTTGATTCCAACCAGCAAAGAAAGGAAATAAATAATGGAAATTGATAAGAAGTAATAAGTCCTCGATTAGAGATAGTAGGCACCTTAAGTGTAGTAACGTGCTCAAGTCTCCCAACTCGGAAATACAATAGACACAAATGAAAAAGCAAATAAATTGGATGTGCACTATATTGCCGGCAGTCTTTTTAATCGATTTATATTAGCTTCACTTAATTGTAACAGTCGATATATAACTTTATCTACTAAGTGAATTGAAACGTCTAGTTATAGTATTGTTTTTTTTTATCTTATTTTAATTTTATTTTTGTTAAATTGGAAGCTACCTCTGTATACATTTTAGTTTCTTATTTTAGAGTATAATCTTAAATAACTTAAATATAAAAATTGCATACCTCACTTATAGGCTTAACTTAACATGCATAGGAAAAACAAAAAAGAAATATTACATTATTTGTAAGTAAACTTAAAAAAAATTAAACGCTATTTTAAAACATTAACAATTAAATTAATTAATATAAAAAAACAAAATTAATAATAATACTTCCATACATACATATTCTACAAAAAATATAGCCCTGACTCCTGAACTGGTGTTACCCGTGCGTCAGAAATCAGTTCCTTCCCATTAAATTATTACATACCTATTATTACAATACAAATTGCCTTATTACTAATTATTGTAAGTAAATCCAAACCATGAGTTTACGTGTGTGTGCATGTGTATGTGTGTACGCGGGTGTGTATGTGCGTGTGTGTGCGCGCATGATTGCTATATTCTAGATGTACATATTATTTTCTTTTCAGGTAGTTAATAGTTTCTCAATGTCTTCATAATCAAGTTTTTTTAACCATGTTTTATTTTTGTCTTTTAATTGGTAATTATTAATGTCCATTATTGGCTTACTTTGACATATATACATATAATGAGGGGAACGCTAAGTGGTTAGATATTTTTTAATCTGTCTTTTAAAGCGTAAAGTAGATTGTTGAAAAATATCTCTTAAATAAGGAATTAATTTCAAATTAGAATAAAATAATTAAGCACCAATAAGCTGGTTCGATGACGGAGCTAATAATTTTGGTTTTATTTTAGGAAGGCATATCAGTATTAATGTTTTACATGCATCGAATATGTTTTTATCCCAGAATGTTGTCATATTTGATATATTTCGATAACATATATTTACATCCAAAGCTTACACAAAGTGACCACGGCTCATATTTGCATAAAAAGGCAAATACATTTGGTAAGACATGGCAGTTTCTTTCCAAGTCAACCGAACAACTTGTCTGGCAATATACCAACGTTAAAAGAGAACGGAATAATCGGATATATAACAAATCCAATGTATACTTAGAGTATGTTATGTATGTATCCGTGAAGATAAAATTTAAGAGGTAAAATTTTATATATAAATAAGTAGGTTTATGATATGTATTAAAGATTTTTTTGTAAAATGTTGTCTCAGTCATAAATAACACAAAAAGTATATCGTGTACGTGAAAATAAAATCATTGGAATACATAAAAACGATTACATACTAATATTAGGAAAAACGTATCGTGCAAGAATAGCTTACATATTTGATATATTATATGAAGTACATAATTGCGTATTTGTAAAACAATCGTGAAAACAACCATTGATGCCCTAAATAAGACGGATTCAATTACCTCGCTACGCTCAAGCTTTTGACTTCTTATCTTAATAATAGAATTCAGAAGGTCGACGTTAATGGGAAAAGATCTCCTGGGGTCTCAGTTGGTATGGGGGTCCCTCAGGGATCAATTCTCGGTCCTTTTGTATTCCTCATATACATAAACGACCTGCCCTTTCTTGTAGGGAACAAACATCACATAGTATTGTTTGCTGATTATACCTCTTTAGTTTTTAAAATTAAAAGAAAACAAGTACAGTATGACGATGTAAACAATGCTATCTCTGATATAGATTGGCTTAATGTCAATAATCTTATGTTAAATAATAAAAAAAACAAAAGTTATAAAATGTAGCGCCCCAAATGTTAAATATGTAAAAGCTTGCACACTCACAAGGAAAAAAAAAACAAAACAAGTCAGATACAAATAAAAAGAAAAAGAAATAATAATAATTAAAAAGTGTACATATCAATGGAGAGTCGATGGATCCAGTTGAGTCTACTGTATTTCTTGGCCTTACTGTTGTTGCCAAGTTGCAGCGGGCCCTCCATAATGACTGATTGGCGAATAGACTAAGCTCAGTGGCTTTTGCGGTTAAGAAAATAAGATTATTTATCGATGTTGATACGGTCCGCCTTGTATATTTTAGTTATTTTCACAGTATAATGTCCTACGGCATTGTACTGTGGGGTAATGCGGCTGCTATCAATACGATATTCGTGCGGGCTATTCGCGCGATCTATATCATAGGAGCTAAAGAATCCCTAAGACAGAAATTTAAAGAAATTAAAATATTAACTGTTACATCTCAATACAAATTATGTAATATATGTACATATTATATAATGTATATACGGAAAAACATTAATGATATTGTGAGAAAATGTGATACTCATAACATTGGTACAAGGAACAAACATAAATTAATTACTCCCGTTACTCGACTGCATACAGTCAGTAACTCTTTTATGGGGCAACGTATACGATTTTACAACTGGATCCCAGAAAGCGATCAAAATACTCCAGTAGCTAAATAAAAAAAAATGTAAAGTAACGTGTGTGTGCTAAAGGTTATTATACAATTAATGAATTTATTGATGATAGCACACCTTGAATGAGACGATCGCTGCATGGCAATTTCTTATTTTTTTTTGTAAAAGACATATCTACATAAAAAACAGTCAAAATAAAATCAACCGGCTGAGTTTATTTCGCCGGCCCTTATCGGGGCTGGGTGTTTTTTTTTCCGAACCGGTAGTAGTTTGCAGTTTGACAATCAATAAGAAACTCTAATACTTCAATATTGAATAAAGTATTTTGAATTTGAATTTGACCCCATTTCTAAGTCAAGTTAATTTTTGACAATTATTTTAAAGCATTTCCTTATTACGAAGCTTTACTTAGATAGCCCGTAGTCGTAATAACTTGATACATCCATTTCAAAAATCGAATGTTTGTTTTGAATTCAAGGGCAATTCGGCTAAGCCGTATACATTGTCGAGGTTACACTTAGTGTTCGCGTACATTTTCTATTTCTGGTAGCTGATGGTACGAGCTTAAAGCATGACTTGGGAGCTCAGAAACCAAATACTAGGCTACGTGTGAGGCGCCGGTCGGGTAACAGAATAGTAGAATCGGATTAGAAACCCAACGTTTGCGGTTACTCTAACAAGTAAGAGATTAATTCATAGTGCGTCTAGAATAAACATAAGACTGCTCGATATAATAAGAATATTATATAAAATGTTTAATCATAAAATAAAAAAATCTATTAAAAAAAGGGAGAATCACGCATAGTATTTATTCTCTAAAAAATCGACCATAATCATCAGCTAATTACATAAATAATATATACAAACAAACATATAAAAATAAATGAAAATAATTTGTAATATAAATTATATTGCATATTTTATATCAGCATTTTAGTATTAAGATGTTTTAAAATCGCGTAGGCAGAATGAATTCAAACGGGGTATCTTTAATTATGTTTAATACTAGACATAATAATAGTAATTATTAATGTGTTAGTAAACTTTTATACGCATAAGTTACAACGAGTGCAATGTCTTAAATTATATTCAATAATATCTTAGACTTATTTCTGGTATAATAAGTTGTTATATAAAATTTTATGAATTTATTTTATCTTTTCAAGCATTCTAACACTATACATAAGCTGATACATCTGATTTTCCACATAAAAAATATGAATAAAGATGCTGTGAAGTCTAAACTGAGTTTTATGTTGACATATGTAAAATTCCATATTCAAATCGTTGTAACATCTATAAATCCAAAGATGGTGAGACATCCAATTTTCTCCAAAGCTGAAGTCCACTTGACTTCTTGTCATGATGAATAGGAAGAAATATATACATCTCTTTTTCTATTTTGAGTTTGTATTATTTGTAGTTTGTGTCATATTTTTATACTTACCGAATTACTTTAGATATCGTCTTAATTGTTGAAGTAAAAATCTTAAATATGGAATAATTTGGCACAAAATTTACTATCAATTTTTTCGTTAATTTTTGTTATGTTTTCAGTATCGTCAATTGCGCAGTAGTTTACGGGCAGCCTAGCGATGTAAATTCGATTCTGACCCTAGCTTTTGTCATCCTTCTGACACAAGCTTTACATCTAAGTGCAGGACTATAGAAATATTAGTAATTCCTCAAAAACAAGCATTCCTACTTTAACTTAAGTATTTGAATTAGTTTTTTAGTAAATAAGTAATTCAATTACTTGACTACTTACTTGAGAGCGTAGAATTTATACAGATTGTTAGAAAATTACTTCTCTGTCAGACTTGCAAAGATTATTGTACGATTTGCTATAAAACAATATAATAAACCGTCTGCGCAAACAAGACGTTTTTAAAAGCACACAAACAGTCTAGACAATGACGACAATAGAATGACATATTAGTCACACTGGCTGTTATATATTATTATTTGTTGTATAAAATAATTTTAAGAATATATCGTCGATACGATCAAGAAAATACAATAAGGCAGATTGAGTCTAATATCCGTTGTATAAACACGTTATAGAAGATAAATTCGAATCCGCTTCAAAGAGTTACGAATATACGAGAATATGTGAATGTTGTAATATTTAGAAAAAAATCCTTGTGATCCTTGTTTGAAGTATTGTTTTTATATGTAATTTTTTTAACATAATACAATATACCTCTATCTCCGTTCAGATGGACTTAGAGAAATATTCTGTTATATGAGATGGACTCACAACAATGAAAAATGTAACTAGATATACTAAAATGTAAGACACGTACGCCATGCCTACGAATAATGCATAATGCATAAGGATTATGAAAAATAATTACATGAACAAAGTGACATACATAATAGTATGTTAACCATAAATTATTGACCTAAAGAAAGCAAATGGTTTCCATACGACGAAAGCAGCAATTTATGCGATAGAGTTATTCCAATTATTATAAAAGGTGCCATTTTCTTGTTTAGAATATCTTAAATTTACACCTCGCTTTCTTTTCTTACGTCTTAAGACCCACGGAAATGACGAGCAAGGCAAAGGGTCGCGCCGGCCATACATCACGCCTAGAAATTCTTACTAAGTTTAAAGGTTTTTCGTACCAATATATCACATGTAACAATATTAGGCTTGATACTGATGGATTAACGTTGTTATCGTGTGTATTGATGATAAAAGGTGCAGATCGCGAATAGATTTTGTATAAATATCAAATTACGTTGCGATTGTACTTGACTTTCTTTAAGGAAAGTAATGTCGAAATCTAACTTAACAAAACTCAAACTAAAGGAACTTGCTTGAACATAAAAAATCACTATAATTATTTTGAAAACTAAATACTTAAATTAAATACAGAAGAATTAATTCCTAAGTTGATTAATTGTTTATTTTGTTCGAATTTTTACTTTGTGGCACAAAATTTGCACTTAACGCCACTGCATACTCTACATTTTTAGGGTAGGGTAGAATAATCATCAATTTTTTGTAGCTGTTGGGATGTTATGCTTTCAACGTTATTGCCCGACTTTACTCCTATTAGAACACAGCGCGTTCATGCGTAAATGGAAGTGACAATGTCACTCCTCGTGGTTTTCTTACTTCGTCGCACAGGTGTGACCGCAGCTTCACAGATGATTCCGCATTGTGGTTGCTTTTACTTCGCTACGATCTACGGTCGCTACGTATACGTCATCGTCCCATATAGGGTAAACAAAAGCAATGTCAAATTTAATCATTCGAATAATTATGATTACTAACGTGACAAATGGTATAACTTCCAATTGAGATCATAGTATAAGTCATTTTTCATAAGCTTAGATAACTTAAACTCGACTTAAAATATTTACAAATCCTTAAGTTAAAAATATTTTAATAAAATCGATGCTATTGATAATTTTTTGTGACGTCACAAGACAGACTTTTCGTTCAAAGCTATTTATAGAAATATTATAAATTAAGTTTATTATAGATACATATATATTATACATTAAAAATTTAGATTTATATAATTTTGTAGGATGTTAAATATCGTTAGGGATTCATGAGAAAATTACATTTTCTGTACATTATCACGAGTGAAAAAAGTTATATTTCATTACTAAGCATTTTAATACGTGAACCAACTAAGCACAATAGCCTCATGACAGTGTGGAACGCCCGTTCAGCTAGCGTACAATAGCAGTGGGCAAAATTCACAGCCAAAATACTCTATGACCACCTCTATAAAAGTTAAAAGCTTTTGTCGAAAAAATTCATGCAGTTTTAAGAGCCAGTTGCAAATACGAGCGCATTCCAGCACCGAACAGTTTTCACGTCCCCGGAGAGTACTGGCCAGAAATGTTTACAGGTACAACTCTATTCTGGATGCGCGAATTTGTTTTAATGGTGAAATAAATCAGGAATATTGCACCATTTTAAGAAAAACACCTGATATATAAATGCACATATATTTTTTAATTATTTTTAATTTGCAAGTGTGTTTTACTAAGACAGTTCAATGACCGGCATGGTACAACCTACTCATTAGTTTTTCTTCGCCGAGCAGCAATGCTTCGTAACGTTATCTAAGAATACTTAGTCAGTCTAATTACAACCGTAATAAATAAAGGTTACGCATTGATATAGCTTTTGATAAATTAATATCAGCAACAATAATGACTACGCACAAGGCATAGATGTATAGACATTTATACATGTTATTCATATATTGAATCATGTGTTGATAAATGGATTACCGAATGTATGAATTATATCTTGTAAGGTCTTGTAAGGTCTTAAATTAAAATTAATTATAATCAATTTAATCAAATTTAAATTAAAATTGATTATAATTAAAATTGATTATAATCAATTTTAATTTAAGACCTCACAAGATGACGTTATTATTAAATGGTATTTTTATAAAAATACAATGCGTGCTAGTTTCGCTAGTTCTTGCATTTGAACTCGGAATTCCCTTTTCAGATCTATGTGATCCCTTAAGCCTTTTAGACTCTAAAATGTTTATTTAATTGTTTACTATTGAAAGGTATTCATGTTTCGTATTTAAGCTCCTAACAAAAGAAAATATGATAATACGTATTGAATATGCATTACATATTTTTACTTCTTTTACATATCTAGACAACCTAGATTGTTGATCTATTGCAGCTTATAAACAAAGATAAACATTTAAAATCCTTTAAGTCTAGACGTAGATAGTTCATACTCTGGCAATGTGCCAAACGTATTTTTTTTCTAACTTTTATAAAGCTGTTCAGTGAATCCAGGTCACGTGCTGAAATATTTAAAAAATATTGTTAAAATTAAACAAATTTTTGTTTCAACTTAATCCGTTGTTACATTTTTTCTGCAATACGAATTACAAATGACATTCATATCAAAATGCCAATACTTTGACACGAACGAAATAAAATGCTCGAGTAATTTTGGCAGATAACAAAGGCAGATTTGTCCGTTGGAAATCGAGTTAATCCCTTATTAATCCGACCACACATGCGCTTGATGAGGGTCAGTGTGACAATGTGATAATTGCGATAATATGATATCGTGTTAAGTGGAACGAGTAACGCGGATTCAAACAGAAACTTCCATTGTGAATGTTCACAATATTGACCAGTTTTACTTTGGACTTTACTTTACTATTACTTGTTAGTGTTTTTTAAATTATTCGGATTATATTTGGGGCTTGTTACGTAAGGGTATTCAAGTGCGCAAATATTGTCAAGTAAAGCTTTGAAGGTATTCC
The DNA here is from genome assembly GCA_905220585.2 of Nymphalis polychloros. NCBI lineage: Eukaryota > Metazoa > Arthropoda > Insecta > Lepidoptera > Nymphalidae > Nymphalis > Nymphalis polychloros. The sequence goes on from HG992245.1 coordinate 12,109,164, forward strand.
AAAATTATTGTAAGCTTTTCTTGAATTTCATAATTATGTGGACTCGTTGTCCCGACATAGAAACTTTTTTGTTATCCTTTGAAACTGTCCCAAACTCCTTCAAGCTATTCACGACATCCTTCCTTCTAAAGTCCCTCGTTCTGTGAATGTTGAGTATTCGTTAATATACATCAACGAAGTTTGTTGGTTAGTAATATTAATTGACCATACGGTCAATTTGTAAAAAATCTATGTACGTGACTATGATGGAATAAATATTCTTATATAATAACTTGGAAACACATATATAATAACTAGGTGGAATAAGCTCCAAACCTACTCCTCAAAAGAGGAGAAGAGGCCTTAGCCCAGCAGTGGGACAGTCACAGGCTGTTACTGGTATAATAACTTCGGTTTCACATGCGTTGGACATAACTGCTCTACTCTCATAGCATGATGTTATATGACATAAGCTATAACGTTTCTTAATAAATCGGTGAAGGTAATTGTACCCTGGTTTATTAAATAACTGACAAATTACTGAAAATATTATATATATAAAAAATTGTTTCGTCATGAACGAAGTTCTTTGCAATATTTTTTCGACTCAAAGCGTTTTTTAGAATGTAGATTTTATTTGATTATATGACTGTATTTTTGTCGAACCAAATCGCTCCTCAACCTCCTTTATGTCACTCTGTAATCAAAGATTAAGAAACGATTTCAATTTTTAAATTCAATTAACACAGTTTTATAATAATAGCAATCCCCATTTTAAGGAATTTACAATTATTTTAGTAGTTTATACCTCCAATTAAACTAAGTTTATGATGACCTCGAACGCGGTCTTGGGCCACTGCCATTTCACTCTACTGTAAGCCGCGTAAAAGAAGTTCGTTCCCCCTATATGTTACATCCCCCTTTTTGAGTTGGTTTGTAATATTAAATAAATTAATAATTTTTTAATTGTATTTTTTTTCGTGATGCGTTTTTGCAACCACTGCATAAGATACCCTTTGCTGTGAGAGATATAAAGGCTTTTTCTTTTCAAAGCATCGGCTATTATATTTAACTCAAATTATACTTTATTGTGAAAGTGTACTCTAATAATAACTTTTGAATCGTTTTAAATGTAATTATAGTTATTTGAAAGGGTTTATACAATTATCAGTTATTTAAAGTTAAATTGTGTTTATTCAGCATCAAAATCAAATATTTGAATTAGTATTTTAATTATTTTTATAAATATAATGAACATATTTTTATTTGATTTTTAATATCTATGTTGATTACTTAAACAATGTTGTGTCTTCGTCTTTCAAACGTCAAATCTCTGGTGATAGAAAGAGATAATCGCAATTATGAGAATAATTGATATATCATATTATTTAGAGGTAGTAGTGATATTGACTTATTTATATATATGTTACTTAATATGTTAACACAGAGTATTTGTAGAATATTTGGATGCTTACTTAAATAGATCGGGTCTCACCCTATTCGCCCTATCCTTGCTCTTTTTGACCTTCATTTACATTTACGTTCAGTCAATTCTAAGACTGAATCAAAGATATATTATGTAATTTTATTTTTTACAAAAGTAATATCCGTAATACTTTATTAAAGTCGTTACGGTCGTGTCGGTCTGCCGTCCCATCGGATTGTGAGAGTGATAGAACACACACATGTATATTATACTTCACTCTTACTCTATTACTATCTTATCTTCTGGGCAGTTGGCAATACTTCGTTGAAAATGTCAATCGTCATTGCGAACATGAAAATTTATTATAAAATTAGAAAAATAACTCACTTTTTTATGTACATGACACATTAGCTGAATGTGTCACAGATATAACAGAATTGGAATATTTTGCCCAGAAGCGATACTATTTAAAAATAAATACTTACAACTTGGTGCTTGGTAGGGCTTTGTGCAAGCTCGTCTGTGTAGGTAGCACCCACTCATCAGATATTCTACCGCAAAACAGCAGTACTTGCTATAGTTGTATTCCGGTTTGAAGCGTGAGCGAGTCAGTGTAATTACAGGCACAAGGGACATAATATCTTAGTTCCCAAGTTTGGTAGCGTATTGGCGATGTAAGTGATGGTTAACATCTCTTACAATGCCAATGTCTATGGGTGTTGGTGACCACCTACCATCGGGTGGCCCATATCCACGTCCGCCTTCATATGCAATAAAAAAATATATATACCTATTCATTGAGTAGTAATCATTAGAACAAATAACTTACGTCATACCCTGAAAGCTCCCAAACAAAAGTCACAAGGGCAATGGTATCTCCTCTCCTTATCTTGAGAAGGTTTGAAACTTATTCCACCAACCTGCTCCAATGTATTTTAGTGGAAACATATCTGGTATAGTTTCATCAGGTAAATTGCAGGTTTTCTTACGATATGTTACTTCACCGCTGAACACGAGATGAATAATATGAAGGTTTAAGCTCTAAAACCAATTTCAGTAAACATTCACGTGTACGAGCTGCTAGGATCTCAGCTCAGAAGAATATATATGCGACTGTCAAAAATATGTTTAGTAGTGAGCAAATGGAAATTTTGATTAAAAATTCATATCATAGCCTCGACCTTCAAACAAAATGTGGGCGCATTCAGTACCGTAATACTTATGTACCGTACACTTGCTTGTACGAAACAAAACACGCGCTTAGTTTAATTATTCAAAGATTCGCAGCCTGTCGGCATAACAAGACAAGTAAACGAGTAGTGTGAGCAAAAAATAAAAGAAATTTGAAAGCCAGGGCACTGTATGCTTTTGTTTATGCTCGAGTGTTCTTCGTTATCTTGAACTTTGGCCCTTTGTTATGTAAGATATAAAGTGAGAAGTTTTAATACAGTTTTGTTATTATATTTCAACGTTTATACATTTCATTAACTGTTTTCTAAGATGTGTGGTATGCTACCAGGTAAAAATCATGAGGCTTATAACGAAGTCAGCCCTTAGTTACATTTTATTAGTGTCCATTAATTTTAGTGTGATACGTGTTACAAACAAAATATTTATTTCCGTGTGCCTGTAGTTACACTGGCTCACTCATAATCATAATTATTGGTATAAGAAGCCGCTTGGTGGGAGAATATGGGAATATGGGATGAATTGTTACCCAGACGGCCTTGCACAATGCCCTGCTACCAAATCAATTAAATGAGATTTATAGCCTGTCATGCAAATAGCTGCTAGGCGTATAAACTTGTCATATTGATATAAGGCTCTGGCCCGAGATCTATCATTCTATTTTTCAATTTAATCTAGATAACGCCACTTATTAAACACCATAAAGGATTTTTTGCTTTTTATTTGGTATTCATACAATTTTTTAAGACGTATTTTCTCGGTAATTTAATTGTAATAAATTATACATACTTGTGTATCTGTTTCTCAAAATTATGTCTGAAATTATTCCTGTTTTTAAATAATGTAATAAAATATCTCTGTTCAATAGGTTAAGGTTTTAGTTTTAATGTATTTATTAAATTGCTCTAAATTCAATCAATTTCAAACTAAACAATATTTATATGATAGAATTATTTTTTATAATATCAGAGATGCGTTGCAATGTCACTTTCATTATTTTAGTAATCAATTATACCATACGATTCACTTGCCATCTTGATGGAAAGCGAATCGTCGAAATCGAAGCGTTCGTGAACTTGCCAATAACAACACTACAAACTACCAATTCAATCTTAACGAAGCATGACAGTAGACAATGAACAAAAACAATATAATAATATAAAACTTCGTTTCACTTGATGTTAACAAATAAAAAATGAATATTTATATTTTTATCAAGTAGTTAGTGTAACGTTTGACTTTGATAATACTTATTCTAAAATTAATCACGAAATAAAAATCGGCAAGCAATATAAATTTAATCAAGCATTAAGTTTTAATTAAGCCGAAAACATTTTAAAAGCCAGAAACTTTTCATTATACTTTTCGTTCGTCCCTTTTCATACCCGTGTGGTATAATGAAGGTGCGGATGCGAGTACCTTTGTTAGGTTACCCTGATTGTGAGCGAACCATGTTTTGTATTTAGCCGGATGCTAACTTCCCTTGTGAGGCTTTGTGACCTTGTGTGTTACTGGTTTCGTTATTCAAATGACCCGCATTTTCTATATCTGTGCTGATTTTAAATAAAGAATTATTTCTTTGTTAAAATAAATTGGACGTAATCTCGTTTACGGATGTGTCGGAAGATACGATCAGTTTCGAGATATGTCTGGGGGTGACTATTTAAATAAGCTAATGGCAGATTGGCACTACAAGAAATTTAATTTTGCATCGTTAATGCACCACCAACCTTAGGAACTAAGATGGTATATTCCATGTGCTTGTATACTGGCTCATTCACACATAAATGTGTTAGTGGCATTTCGTTTATATAAAGAGAAAAAACTGTGAAAAAATCATTAAATACAGACTTTTGTGAAATCTTATTATATACGTAGCAAGAAACATGTCAATCGCAGTTGAAAGTAGTTTAGAAGTCACATGATTTTGATAGTATAAAATTCAATAAAATATACGAGTATAACATTAGTGTTATGTTACGAGTGATATGGAGAGGATGAATATGAAGGTAAAGTTAACTTGTTTAAGCTTATAAAGACTCTTTAATTATCTTGTAAAGAGAATCATATTAAATTACGATTCGAGAATAAAATTAATTTAAATAAAGAACATTCATAATTTGAATTGCAATAAAATCGAACACTCGGAAATAAGAAACCTCCAGATAAAGAATATTCCAGAATCACAAAGTATGAATTCGTAACGTGCTGATTATTATGACCATGAAATATTTAAGGATCATATAAACTGATCTCTGGATAAAGATTTTACTCCGATTTTATTACGGGTCGAGGTCAATAGCACACCCATCGCCTAAAGACTAAACATTTAGGTACTTGCGGGAAAAATGTGATTGCGTGCGTTTTTGGTTCAGATGAAAAAAACATTTAGTAGTAACGTTATTCAACTGATTGATTGATTGTTACGTAAATATACTAGCTGGTTCGCCTGCGTTAGATCCCTACGCCCCTGTGGGTGTAGTTGATATTGTGATTTTAATTAGACTATAATCCTGCTCGGTAAATGAGTGCTCTAAAGCAAAAAACTCTTCAAATAGATTTAAGCTTAAAAAGTCTTCAGGTTTATATATTAGTATAGATTATATCGATTATGTTTTTAATAAGTAAAGGCCTCCTCTCATTTTTGAGGAGAAGGTTTTGGAGTTTTCTGCACCATGCTGCTATAATGCGGGTTGGTGGGCGTGTGATAGATTTCCATCCACGAACCACTTGGAAGTTTTCTCGTGATCGAAAATGATCACTGAGCACAAGATGAATGAACACAAATTAAACAAATGAAAACTCACTGGTGCTTGTCCGGGTTTCAACTCGGAATAATTGGTTTAGATTCACGTCTTCTAATCACTGGGCCATCATTTTTTTTTGGATAAATCTAATTATAAATTTGTAAGACAATAGAAATACAAATTTTATATTCCACATAAAACGTTCAAAATATATTTAAAACATTAATTTCAGTAACCTTGACCTTAACTTTGTAAATTTGTTTAAGGGTAGACAGGGGTTGTCGTAATTAAATTTTTACTTAACTAGTGAGTATTAAATAACCAATTTGCCACATTTTAAAGGAGGCTGTAAAATAGACTCGAAAAAAGTTAAAACTTTGTTTCGGCTTTTCGTCGATCCTGGTGAAGTTCTTAAGAGTGTCCACCGCAAAAGTTTTTTAGGTTCGCCATTGGCTACTTGCCGCTTCTCTCACGTTGGAGTATTACTCGGAATTTCAGTAATGCTTTGAAAGTTATACGTATTTTAAGTTGAGAGTATTTAATGTAACGAAAAATAATTATTTCAAATTGTCACGTAACAGCTGACAAACTTTTCAGGTTATAAATCTGAAAAATTATATAAGTGTACAATATCAAATATGTATAAGGTGCTATTGATAACGAAATAATGAATAATAAGATAGTCAAAAACGATGGTGCTTAAGATAAATTACAAAGTAACATTCTATAAATATCTCACTGCTAGGCTTTTCTGTTGAAGGAACAATTGGAGGCTATTCCACCAACTTGCTTCAATGTGGTTTGAGAACCAATGTGACTAAATATATATCTTGTGACCGAATGTTTTCGTGTTAAATTTAATTTCATATAAATAATGATTCATTCTTCAGACTTTATTTTATGGGCTTCTTTTGCTATTTATATTCTAAATAATTTATTGATATATAATTACGTTTACGAATAATTAGGTTATATTTATTAATTGGTTTAATTACGAACATACGTTTGCCGCTTTTTGGTTCGATACAAATATATGGCTCGGTATTTTTCCATAACAGTAGTAAAATTTTCCATTATTAATAATTTCGTATATAATATCTGTTAATATTACCGTTTATGTATGTAGTATTGTATGATAGACGTTTTTCTTACTAGACGTTAATTGATTACTTTTTAATGTAAAATAAATTAATGGAATAATTTGTCCTATTTCACGGTACTTTACGTTGGAATTCGTCCAGTCACTCAAGATTTATCGAACTACAAACACAACAAATTTTCGCAATTTATTATAATAAGTAATATTTTAACTATAATTTTATGCTAATTTACAATCACAACGAAATATATTATTAGAGTATGATAGCTGTAGCTCCAACCGTAGCAGACTTTGTTCAAAGCATAAACTGACTTTGATAGTTCAATATTGAGGCCAAGTTCAGTGCAATCGATTTGTCGTGCCAGTTGGAAGTAAATGTTAATAAGCTATCCAACAATCCATATACATACATATATGATAATACTTAGCTGGTAAGTAGTAAATTATATCATTGATAATATATTTAAAAAACTTATTAAGTGGCTTAGATGTTTGAAAAATCGTATACGTAAATACTGTGTGTATATTGTAAATTTGTTTTGTGAATGAAGACTAGCATAAAGCTACCTGTGGGTATTCATCTTCACCCATAAATGTGCCACCATGGAATCAGTGCTGCTTACCCAGACTTGAACCCGATATCCTCAGTTAAGATTAATGTGTTCTAGCCACTGAGTCATATCGTCTCTAATTATAATAGAAAAGCGAAATACCACATTTTGATGCAAAGTTTGGCTAAACTATTTGATCTGTAAATAACTTGTATACCGCAAATAAGTAATACATTCTAAGTAACTAAGTTAGCAAGTGGAAACCGTCAAGTCTCACGCACTACCGCCTGTGGGTCAAAGCGAATCTCATTCGAGATGGATACATTATACATGAACTAATTCACGGAGCTCGGTACGGAGCCTCGGGCGAGCGTCGGTTGACCTCTTTGCTTAAAAACTATATAAACTAAAACAGATAAAAATTGGCCTGGGTACGGTTTGATCTGCCCACACTTTCCATTTCCAATTAAACTTATATCAAACCAATGTTATTTATATTCTTACTTATATTATGTAGTTTTGTTTTATATAAATGCTAAATCGATTTCAATGAAAAATTAATCAGGTATTTATTATGATGTGTGTGACGCAACGATTAAAGTTAATTAGTTTGATAATTCCTTGATCTGAAAATAAATTATGAAAGAAGCATTGAATAATAAGCATAAGGTCCTTCAGACCGATTTCGGCCACGGCGGCCAATCTCAAGAGAGATTAGCTAACTGCACAGGAGATATTATAGTGCACAAGTGTGTGCGCAAACACAGGTGCACTCCCTTTTCCTTAGCTCTCATAATCCGATGGGACGGCAATCCGACACGACCGGAAAGAGTTCAGGCGCAGGACCAACGGCTTAACGTGCTTTCCGAGGCACGGGAGTGTACACACTTCCACCTTCCAGACTCCGGGCTGCTACTGAGAATTTTCTGACAGAAAAACCCAATAACTATTTATTGGCCCGACCTGGGAATTGAACCCAGGACCACCGGGTCTGCAGCCTAATATCTAGCCACTAGACCAACGAGGCAATCAATTGAATAATATAATATATACGTACACACAAGCAAAAAAATGCACGCTAACATACAAAAAAAACTAAAATAGTCATAAGACCATAAACACTTGGCCTTTCAGTAATGAGTGTTATAAATTTAACGTATGTTCTGTCCGTGATATCATTACTTCTAAGCGGATAAATCGAATTTGATTTTATGAATATATACTTAAGAGTATTAAAATTTATAATAAAGAATAAAATCACTACAACTCCACCAAAAAATTCTTACAATAGCAATAGGCCATCCTTTCTAGCAATAGTGAATGTTATAAAGTTTTATATGAAACGATTTTTCATTATGAGTATTTTTATTCAATGCTCCTACCATTATAATTTCGTGAAGCACGAAAAGTCATAGGTATGCTCAACATTGCGAATGAAAATATTTTCTTCACAATGAAGGCAATCCTTGTGAGAAATCATGTCTATTTTGAATATAAATGTAGCATTTATTTGATAGGACTGTGACAGTGTATGATGTCTTTGACTGTTTAAGTTCGTGTGCTTTTATTCACGACCTTGAGTTTTTTTTTTGTTGAAAACAAAATTAAGCTTGCATACATAAGAATATTGTGAAATATTTAATGCCATTAGATACTAAATATTTTTTATTATTATATATCGTGTCTAGTAGTGTTGCAAAACTAATTGCACTCATATTTTATATTATTCTTCCTAATTGTTTAAAGTTTTTCTTTTCTTTCATTATTAATTTAGATGCTTAGTGTCTTTGCAAGTCGTGGTTACCTATAAGTATGACAACTTGATGCCTTAGATCTATTCATTTGTAAACTTTTAATTCGTAATTATTACTGTGTAATTGTAATTATTAATAATCTGTATTGGTAATCTAATAATATAATAAATAAATATTTAATATTTAATCCAGTGGTTAGAATATCTGAAACTTAACCAAAAATTGCGGTTTCATACCCGGCCAATGTGAAAGTATGTTGTTTTAAGATCAATTAGTAACTAATCATACACTTAATTCAATATATGCCTAAATCCGTGTCTTATTAGTATCTCGTTCATTAACAGTATCAAATATTATTGTAATAATCAGATTTTTTATTTTGTGAAACATCTCTTGGTGTGTTGGGGGTAAGACCGACTCGTATGCCACAATTGCAAATGGTATGACGCTCGCTTGTCTTCATGCCCACCGACGCTCTATATTCCCTGCTATGTACATGACGCATATACTAGACGTCTTTGCTATAATAATAAGAAATAATATATTTATTTTATTAATGAAATTCTACCTTTTTAATTGTTTTATCCACATTAATTTATTGATTTTATTTAAATTCAATTCTTTCAAAAATCATCTCGATGATTCACATCTGCTACATTTTTTTATTTCCATAGAGTATTTAATAAATAGATTTAGGCTTATACTCCAGATCTTATTCAGTGTACGGTCTGAGACGCATTACATTCGGTCGAACGCCCTGTCATTGTGAGCTCAAGGATTATTTCACTCGACACGACCCCAACCATTCTCAATACTTGCTCTAAATAAGATTAGGTTGCTTGAAGAAATTTAATGTTTACTGATCTTTTAAGAACCAGACTATGCTTAGGATTATAAAACATTGTGGCTTGAACGGATAAATATGTTCAATAATAGCACTTTACCCCCGGCTTCACTCGCGTCGTAATAGCAGAATTGGTAAATACCAATTTATGAAACAAATGAAGCATTTTCATATAACTTACTTGTTTGATATTTTTATGTAAAATTCGCTAACTATTAGAAAAATAGTCATGAAAAGAAATCGAACCGAAGAACCAGCCTTCCAGAACCCTCTTTTTGTTTAATTTTGTAGTTCTTTACAGTTTTCAATATGATAAAGAAATAGTCAGGACGTTTTATTTCCAAGGCTTTCACCTCTATATTTACTAATTGTTTAATAACCTTTTGCATACAAACATTCCTTTGCATAAATAACATTACCGAAGCGAACATGCTAAAGTTACGTCCAAAATTTTGTGTATTTCGTTTGCAAATTACACAGTTGCATACAAATTGTTATGCTTATGAATTTTATTACAATAATAATTAGTGTTTTTACATATTTAAGTACAATACTTATTTCTTAAGCCTCTAACGATACATAATTGCAAGCCTTTCAAATCCAGGCAAGCGTCATTGAATTTTCAAATGATATTGATTAGATTCATCTCGTGCTAGCCGGTGAAGAAAAACCTCTTGAGGAAACTTCATTTATGTATGTACCCAGCATTGAAGCATCGTGGTGAAGTAAGCTCTAAAACTTCTCAGACATTTACAGTTTTTAATTCACTTTTTGTCCATTTATTTATAAGTGCATCACCTACCTTATCTTTTGAAGTTTTATGTTAAAGTACTTTATTAAATTCTCCCTTGTGATTGAGATGTTATTGTTTTTGCATCTAATTATGATGGTGCATAAGTACTCTAATAACATAATACTCGCGGTATTTCAAATGAAAAAAGTAATAATTCTGTCATTGTATAAATACTCTTGTACTTGTTTCATACTCCGCCAGCTAAGTTATTAAATAGTTTATATATTTTGCATATTTTGTATTTCTCTATGGTTAATAACCCGAAAAAGACGAATTGGGCAATTGTAATGTTTTTTTCGGTATGTGGAAAAAGCAAATAAATAAATAAATTGTCTGTATTGTAAAGATAAGACAAAAACAAAAATCCCGCTGAGTTTCTTACGCCGGTTCTTCTCAGGTTTCTTCTGAGGTGTTTATTTCCGAACCGGTGGTAGATTTATGACAGTCAATTAGTAAGTGTAATTCTTGAATATTGAATAAAGATTTTTGATTTTGACTTTGACTTTGAAACCCGGTGGACGTTGTCCTACCTTGATGAATTTTAGTGATATCTAGTGGTGAGCTATAACAAAGAAGATAGGTTTAAAACATTTTCCATAAAAAATGCATGTACATATGTGATAGCTTTCATGGTAATCATTTAAGCGATCTCATGATCTTTTAATCACATTTTTTTCTTTTTATTGTATTTTAGTTATTTTTAATTTACCTTACCTACCTTCATTAAATTAATTCGAGTAATTATTGCGTTGTTTATTGTATAAGTGTAATGTAATTCAATTGTATTGCTGAAAATTTGTAGTTTTTTGTCTAATTTTTATTTTTAATTTTGTGGCTACTTTACTTGATGGTATTAATTTTGTGAATATGACGATTGTGCTTCTTATATCAATAAATATTGAATCACAAATATTTTTTTGTATAATATGTGTTAATTTTTTAAAATATTAAAGATCAACATTATTAATAATATATACACCCAATAACAAGCGATTTGTAAAACTGCTTAAAAATATTTTCGTTATAAAACAAACGTTATCTTTCTCGTAACAAGAGGACCCTCGGCTTCGACCTTTGAAATAAATCATCTGAGGAGAAAATCTCTTCAGGGGACAACCGGTTGACGTGACCCTTGAATATTTCACGTCAGCTCAACCGTTCTCGAATAATCCTGTCACTCTATAAAAATATTTGGAATAACTATTGATCTGTCATGCAAAATATAAACTAACAAATACTATTAAATTAGATGCGATTTTGTTCGAGCTCACATATGACATTAATATTTTTATTTCGATTTTGAAAAAATGAGTTGGTTAGTACATTTTATTCAACAGATTTGTTGTTTTATTAATTACTCACGCGGTCGTTACAGTTAAAGATTACCACTAAGGTTTCAAGTGTTTAATATATTTTTCATCTAGATGAAGGAAATCTGTATGTATAATTCTGCTATATGTGTTTTCAGAAACTAGTATTGGAGTAGCAATCATAGTGGTAACGAAACCATTTCTGCAAGACGAGAGCAAAAGTTCCTTGGGATCGCCTTTTTCTTTATATGTTACTACAAAGTGTATATAATTTTAATGCATAGTTTGCCTTTACTTTGATGATAACACCTACAAACGTGAACGATATATCAAATAAGGTAATATTAGTAAAAGTTTTGTCAGAATTATTGAATTTATATCTGGCTCTGTATATAAGCAACCATTAAAAGCTATCTTAACATATTATTAAATCTATGTACATCATCAAACTGAAATCTATCATGATTTGAAAGATACCTCACAAAACATCTGATGTAGAAAATTATTATAAATGGAAGGTAGGGGACACTTATATCGGATAAATATTCGTATTAATCTTAGAATGATTCTATTCAATTTAACATTGTCCACTAAAGTGTTTTGAAAATAGTGGTCGACACGGTAAGGCAGGTAGGTGTGAAATAACGAGATTGATGGTTTCGACATTGGAATTTGTAATTAAAGAACACTTATAAATATGTAGTAAAAAATTTATTATATAATAGTTTTGTTTATAAAATATATATATTTTTTCTGCTTGTGTGCGTGTGTATTACACACATACTATTCGAAGGATCAACGAAGTATACATTTGTATTATACGCACATCACACACAAAAACCTCTCTATAAACATTTATATGAATGTGTGTATATTGCGTACGTTATGTTACCTGTCATGTGCGTTTATATAAAATGTATTGTGTACATATATTTACGATCGCTACAAGAATGAACTACTTTTAATAAATAATACTGCAATTCCAAGAAAGACAACTGTGCAGCAAATGAAGTACACTCGTAAAGATAAAAAAAAAGAAACTCATATCGCTCTTCTCATATCCGCTGTATTTTTGCTGCACTGTACTCAGTTTACTTTCCTTTTTTCGCCGACAGTCGGTTGTGAATTTTTGAATTATTCAACTAAGCGAGTGTTCTGCTTGGCTGTGCCAATTGAAGAGGAACTAACATAGCAGTCGCAATTGTTGATGCTTTTATTACGTGTATTGTTTATTTCACATTATCATGTAAATTTTGACGGATTAACGTTTGTTGTTTTAAATATTATTAAACTAGCTGCACGTCCCGACGTCGTACGGATAAAACTCAAACAAAGAAACCCCTCGGATTTCATCGTCTTAGTTGACAAAAGAGTAAAACGCGACTTCGAGTAATCAATACATCTTTAAAAGTTCGCTTGAATGGATTCATGCACTTAAAATCTATTTTCGCGCCTTAGGGAGGTGCCGTAAGAACAACTCATGTGAGGCAAACGGCATGATACTCTTTTATCCCATACTGCCCTTCGCCATTTTTCTCTAATATCTTGTTACATATTAATTCTTTGGTATAACAAATTAGAGTGGTTTTATTTAATTTGAAATTGTAATAAATAGTGTTTGACATCTGCAGACACTACGTGGCGGCTTTTTTACTGCTTTTTAACGGCTAGCTTTATTCAAAATTCAAATTTAGACTAAGGGTTCATCCTTGTGATATAATATCACAATTATCGTAATGTCACATGACCCACATCGTAGCCATGAGATCGGATTTATAAAGGATAAACCAATCTCCAGCGTACAAATCTGCCTCTGGGCTAAGAATATATTTTAATTTACTTTTACACCCAAATTATTATTTGTAAAGTTAGATGTGGTGTTTTTCTTTTATTTATTTAGTTTTGGTAGTTTTACAAATTTAGTCATAAAAATACTTAAAACGAAATTGAAACTATGATGTAGTCCACCTATAGTCCTATATATTATAAACACGAGGTCAGTATATATTTCAATTTAAATATTAGTCACATATCGCTTATCTGATCGCATTAAAACTTTTGTCAGTTGTACTGAGCAGGCTCGCAGAAGTTTCTGGCATAGTACAATCATCATAAATATATGCTTTGAAATACGCTATGTTAGAATTTCAAAGGGCAAGCCGATAGTGTGCCTCCCAAATTTAATCGCAACCAAATCAATGTATAGTGTAATTATCATGACCCAGTTCTGAAGTTTAGCCGAAGTAAGTTTGAATTTGTACATAAAATGCATCTCGTACTCAACGATTAAAATATTGTAAGGAATAATATGTATCGAATGCAATTGCGCAGGAGTCGTATCATATATTTGCTGACAAATTACTACATAGTATAAAAAAGTCCCCGCTGCATCTGTATGTGTTTGTCAGATTTTACCAATGGCTATTTGATTCATGGTTTTGATGGACAATTGGAGAGGGGGTATGACGACATAATAGAACGTTACGTCCGCCAATGTTCCAATTCAAAAATCGAACCTATGAATCTACGTCAGTAACTTAATAAGCCTGAAATATACAACACTGGTTATAATCAGTTATACTATATATATATATATATATATATATATATATATATATATATATATATATATATATACAGGGTGACTGGTGAATTACTATCGATACTTGAGGACGTGATATTTGACGATCATATATGACAAAATAAAAATTAATATAACATAAATATTAATAAACTTCTAAGTAAAGTTAACCAAAAGTTATGTAATTAATTACGCATCGTGTGAACACCCTAGCTGCGTTATCGACACAAAACAGTTATGTAGGTAGGTACATTTAGTTATCGCGCGGTAGTTTACCTACATCCAAACGCCGCGCGCCGCCGCGTGTTAACAGGGTAGCAGGCTACCTTAGATAAACAAAAATGATCCAATTCCCTTCATACTTTAATCCTGGCTTAGGACAGGCAAAAATACCAAGATATTTCATTCGTTTAAGCAACCAATTTATTGACTAGGTAAATGGTGTGAACTTGACACAAAAAATAATATGAACTGTTTACCTATCTTGGTATTTCCGGCGTATTTAAAAATAGAATCATACTTATTTACAACAATTGTCAATCATTAAACTACCTATTTACCTACATAACTACACTAACCTTAACAAATGTTCAAAGTGGGCTCCTTCTCGTGTGATACACAGTTCGGCACGTTTACGCATATTGTCTTTCACACGATTTAATACGAATGGGTCACTTTTAATAGTTTCGAAAGCACTAGTGATTTTTAATTTCAACTCCTCTCTGTTGACATACTCTGTAGCATACACGAGACGTTTTACCTCCCCCCATAAATAGAAGTCCAGTGGAGTGAGATCTGGAGAGCGAGCTGGCCATGGCACAGGCCCTCCACGCCCTATCCAGCGATCTCCAAACGTATTGTTTAAGTACTCACGTACCTGCGTCTGATAGTGCGCGGGTGCTCCGTCGTGTTGATAAAATAAGTTTTGGAGATTGCTCAGTGGTACATCATCGAGCATGTCATTCACCGCACTGTTTAAAATGTCTAAGTATGACACAGCATTGAGTCTTCCTTCGATGAAATACGGCCCTAACAAACAGTTATTTAAAACACCAGCCCACACGTTAACACTAAACCTGTGTTGATAAGCGTCCTGTCGCGTAACGTATGGATTGGAATGACTCCACCAATGTTCATTGTGTACGTTAAAAATACCTAACTTACTAAACGTAGCTTCGTCCGTGAACAATATGTTTTTGTCAGTGTTTTGCAAAAACCACCGATAAAAATTTATTCGTGGCTCATGATCGTTGGCACTGAGTTCTTGAATAGGTCGAAAATGATAAGGGTGTAGCCCTTCTTTGTGAAGTAGATTCCACACAGTCCACTGAGATACACCAAATCTTCTAGCAGCCTTTCGAGTACTTGCTACTGGGTTGTTCTCAAAATACTCGAGAATGTCTTCTTGTAGGAAGACAGGGTATGCTGCTCCACCTCGTCCTTGGGCATGTGTTTTAACACGGAACTGTCCGAAGTCTCGTAATCTTTTATTAGCGTTTAAGATGACGCTGGCCGTAGGTACTCGATGATTGGGGAACATCTCCCGGTACAAATTGATTGCGCCCGGCAAGCTATCATTTGCACGCGCATACGCACGAACCATGTCCAAGTATTCTGCATTTGTGTATTGATAAGCCATACTTAATTACTAATAAGTAATAACGGGTCACACGCACACACGACAGATTAGGTATACGCGTAAGATCGATCGCTAGGCGCGCGCGCGGGAAGACGGACGTACAGACCTTACGGCGGCGCTCGCCCGACTAAATAGCCACGGGGCGGGGGTTGTGAGTAGCGACACACGCGTGCGGCGGCGTGGTGTTGTATCAGCACGCCGCCGCACGCGCCGCCGGCAAGGCTGGGAACGTGTCCACACTTTATTTATTTATACGGAAATTTGGTCAAAAATTAAGTACCTATTTTTTTTTTACATAATTCGAATGAGAATCATGTACCGAGTATTCTCCTTAAATATTGATAGTAATTAACCAGTCATCCTGTATATATATATATACGTTAGAATGCAAAACAAAATTAATGTCCGAGCGTGTGTCAACATCGATTAATTTTTTTTACTACAACACCAAAGCAATCTTTGACAGTCATTTCAAACACGTAGGTAATAAGGGTTCCCAATCAAAGTCCATCCAGCTTTGAGTATTTTGTACAAACATCTATAAACATTCACTATACTGGCTTTCAAAATAGAGTATGGATCAATACAAAAAACAACGACGAAAAAGAGGTCACATGCAAAAATAGACGGAATCATAAGGTTTATTCATATGGAGGTTTTATTTACTTATTTGACACATAAATCGATATAACAGTACAGTTATGAATAATAATCAGATATATACATCAATATACACATATAGTTGGTCTCCTACATATGATATCTAATAATTGAGGCCTTAACTACTAGAAACGTTATACAAAATAATGTTTACGCTAAATTAATTCAACAATAATCGCTTTTATAGCCTAGGATAGGTTTCCTTCACCGATGCTCGGTATCTTTGACTGGTCTATCCTATTGTTTTTAATCATGGGACAATAGCCTCTACGAGAGAGAATCATTTAAGCAAGATCATTAAAAGTGCTGTATCGCGATAAAGAGTTTTGTAACCTTTACTTATTTGTACTGAGTTATTCCAGTGTAGTCTTCAAGCATACGTGACAAAATCACCAACTTTAAAGACATCGTTTTTGAAGTATTTCAACGCTTTCGCAAGTTACTTGTAGAATGGAGGCCAAATCAGAGAACCGCATTCAAGTCTACTTCTGACAAGACTATATATAATAGCTATAAATTGAAAATATATTTCGAATTTCTAAATTCCTTTGTGTTTCTTATTACAAAACCCTACATCGTTTTGGGATTATAAATATTGTATTAAAGTGTGCTTAGCATTCTTTACGATCTATCACAAATTCATTAACGCTCTATTATTAATTGATCTGTTATTTTTTAGCTGTGAAAGACGATAGATAGAGGACACGGCATTGTTGGTGAGGGTGAATTCACAGCCATGACGTCACTTTTTCGCATGTAACGGGGTTGGAGGTGCAGATATTAGGTACCATATGGCCTTTTATATATTGCTAAATTCCATGACCATCGGTTACTAAACCGAGTACTTGAAACGTAGAAGCGTAACAAACAAACAAACTCACTATGACATTTATAATATTATTTAGTTTGACGCAAGAGGTAATCGAAATATACATTTTCGTTAAACATTATTTCACGAAGTTTTGACTTTGAGTTAAAATATCGGAAGCGAAAATGCAATGTTATTTTAGTCTACAATCTTCAACAGATGGTTAGAAAGAATTCGGTTAAAAATTCTGGTCTGTGTTTTTACTTTATCCGAAACGATTTCCTAAAAATCTACATCAACATTTTTCTTTACACTTTAGATGTTCTTAGCAGTGATAAATGTTAATAGGTATTTAAGAAAGATTTACAACTGGTTTACCGTTTTGACATTTAAAAATAAAATAATTCCAAAAACAGAATATTATTTATAAATTGTATGTTACGTACGTACATCTGATGAATATTTATGAAAGAAAGAAGAGAGACTGTCTAGACACATTTCGTGATAACGACAAAAATTTAACGTAATCAGTTGTATTGTAAAGTTTAATCTTAATGTCGAATGTTTTAATAAAATGGATTAAAAGCTAGTCTAGAATGGTTACCGTCCATTTCAATAACTAACAATATACAAAATCAAAATATTATACATTAATTAATTATCTTAAGCAATTTTTATTCATCTCGGTTCTTTATTTGATTAAATAAAAATCATTTCACATAATTTCACAACACAACTCTCCTTCAAGTACTAATGCTAAAGGTTTCCTACAAATAAATAACAAACATATTAGATAAATAGTGATGTTTAATATAATACGAATGTATTTCGAGTTTTACTATATACGCACGTTTATAAACGTAATCTGTTTTGTTTGTATACATAAGGTAAAAATGATATCATTAACAAAATATGTTAGCAGCAATAAACGAAATTCAGCTGTAAACGTAAATTTTCACATATTACTTCACGTAGACAATACAATTTCAGCTAAACTAGAGGAGAACACGCGAGTACAATATGTGGGTACGGGTCGCGATTCGCCGAATTCGCTGATAAAGCTATCTACGACCTAAATTCTTTGGTCTTTGAAGAATTGTTCTGCGGCCCAGTTATTTTGTTATAACAATATGCCAAAACACTTTTTTTTAAATTATATATACGGTTTATTGTTAGGTTAGTTTGAGTTTTATGCAAATTAATCATTTGATATTTTCGTTTTTACGTTGTGCATTAATCATGATTGATTGATAACTCCGATAAGGGAGAATTAATTTTTCATGGTAGGCTTAAAAATAATTCAACTAAATGATTCCGCTTGAAAATTTCGCTCCGTATTTCTTAATTATATAGTCGAAATATCATTCTCAATACGCAAAAATGATGTTTTACAAAATTCTTTAGCTTAATTTAATAGTGTAGGTATCTATATGTTTTTTTAATTTTTTTTTTTTTTAAATTTTTTATTTGATAGGTTGGCGGGCGAGCATTTGGGCCACCTGATGGTAAGTGGTCACCAACGCCCATAGACATTGGCAGTGTAAGAAATGTTAACCATCGCTCACATTGCCAATGCGCCACCAACCTTAGGAACTAAGATGTTATGTCCCTTGTGCCTGTAATTACACTGGCTCACTCACCCTTCAAACCGGAACACAACAGTACTAAGTACTGCTGTTTTGCGGTAGAATATCTGATGAGTGGGTGGTACCTACCCAGACGAGCTTGCACAAAGCTCTACCACCAAGTAAAATGAAACGTTCATTAATACGGAATGTCAATTGACTTCTAAACAAAAGTGTATCATTAGCGTGATTCAACATACTAACCAGATGTTCGTTCAAATTTATAAAAAGGGAGATTGCTCGTCAAGCAATGGAATTACATTATCAAGCGAGTTCAGACAATGAGTGTTCAGCAACTACCCAACGTTGCATTGCACAATCGTTTTAATGATTCACAGAAACTGGTCAAATACTTTGTTAAATTGGATAATATTTTTATCAACTCCAAAGTGTTGTTCATGCACAAGCCCATAAATCCAGAATTGTATACATTTGACAGATATTTCATCCCAAGTCGGTATTCCTTTCCAGATACTATTTGTATGAATAATATTTATAGTAAATAATGTTAATTTCAGTTGTTAGTATAAAAACACAAATGATATCTTTTTTTGTCTTTAATTTAATTAGTATTCAAGAAGTAGCGACATCTATCTCGCCACATACGAAAACTAAAAACTGACGTATCCTACATCGCGATATTAAAGTTATCCGAGCGATTGAACATATATACAAGAACCCGACAACAACCGTTGAGCGGTAGCCCACCAGACTAACATCCGTCTGGTCGGAGGATCTTCCCTTTTCAATGGTGGATGAGGAACTTTACACCCTATCTCCAAAAAGTCATCAAATTTTGTTAATGACGATAATAGATAAGCTTTCGGCATCCAATGCTTGTACTTACGGAGTAGCCGTGTGCGATCGAATTAGAATAAACACTGTTTTTTTATGGACTTTGGAGTATTAGTGCATAAAATTCATCCAAAATATTATACCCCGTCTTATTGCCTCTACTGATGACAGGAGGGCTGGCTCATTTTTCGACCAGAGAATCGGAAATGCGATTCAAAAGGGGAAATGTTGCTAGCGTTCTTGCGACCATTCCACGCGGTCACGGTTTGTACAGTAATTATTTTTAATTTTTATTTGTATTTATTTAAGGTTTTAATATAAATAAACTAATTAAATGTAAAAATGAAAATGTCCAAAGAATACTGCAATCTACGTATAACGCTATGTGTTTTTTTACCGCATTAAAGTACGTAGAAAAAAAAATATTCAGACATATTGTAAACCAAATTTTTTATGTTAGTTAAAAATGTGACTAAATATGATGATATTTGGCTATGATGGTATGGGTTATTTTCTGGACCATTACTTAAATTGTATTTTTAATGGCCTGAGCTGTTTTTTTTCTTCCTATGAAGAAATATATAGAATTGTTTGTACGTCTAATTTTGTTAGTTTTTCATCAAGTTGAGCGAATGGAGCGATATTAAGATATAATATAATTATAATGCACCAGTAAATGTATAAATATTTATTTCTATGGAAGAGTGGAATGCGAGTTACCTGCTTGATGCGCAGCTTGCATCATTTATTTTTGGTAGTTATTTTGAGCTCATGCGATATTTTTTATTATTTAGTTTAATAGTAATATAATAAAAGAAAATGTTTAATTTATGAAAAGAATACATTTCAATGAAAATATATTCATATAAAAAGATAATTTTACGATTATTTACAATATACTAAACTTCCAAAACCAATATGATCGCTATCATTATTGACATTTTAAGTACCATAACATTATACAGTACCAAAATAATTTAAAAGTTTAGGTTACATAAAATATTTGTAAACTTAACATTTAACGGTTGCTCAAGTAATAGCACCCTCTTTGTGCCATTCAACAAAATGGACGGGCGATATTCGCAAGCATTCCTCACTAATTGCTCAGTGCCGCTCAATATGCAATGGCACGCAAAAAAAGACAAATTAATAAAACCATGAATATTGATAGCAAATTTTTAGACCACTTCACTACATCTACTCTCGTTTACGAAATTTGTATTCAGTGAATAATTTTACTTTTTAAATGTGTGACGAAAATGGTACGAAAATTTTGTTGCAGTGATTTCTTTGACAATTGCTATTACTCTGAATACACAGCGTGTCACGACATACTTCGTCTTTTGTATCGTATGATCTTAGTTGAGAGAAATATCTCGAGCTACATATATCTAAGAAATATATTTCTAGAGATGATTAATTATAATAAACATAGAAATCATTATTATTTTTAAAATGACTATTCTCATTTGTATCTGGGAATTCAATATTCAGAAACCTTTTGATGAATTTTAAATAAATTGGTATGGTGATATTTTATATTTTAGTTCACAATGTAAATGGGCGACCTGTTAGTGAGTGGTTACAACTGCTATATATTGGTGATGTAAGAAATATTAACCATTCCTTACATTGCCAATGCGCAACCAACCTTGGGAACTAAGATGTTATGAGCCTTGTGCATAACATAGAAACATTATACTAGCTCATTCACCCTTCAAACTGGAAAGCAACAATACTTAGAATTGCTGTGTAGTGGTAGAATATCTGATGAGTGGGTGGTATCTACCCAAACGAGCTAGCACAAAGCCCTACCACCAAGCTAACTCGACACGTAGCAAATCAACAGTGCGAAGTGTCCACGAATGTTTCATCTAACAACAGAGGTCATATATTTTGATGTAACTTAGATTTACATCAAATCATTTAAAGTTATTTTAAATGCTTTACATTTTCTGTTGATCTATCAATTCCAGCCTCTATTCTAAAGTATATATAAATGAAAAGTAAAATAACATTTTTAAATAAGTTTCTATATATTAAGTCTTGTATGTTTGTGTAGATCGTCGAGTAGTTCTTTCATCTGGAGACAATCCTGGTTATAAAATCAGGTACAATATAAAATACCATAAAAATGCATCGACATTAGAGCTAATCCAACATGTAAATTTCAACCACACAGGATAAGAGGAAGTGGTTCGAACTCGGCTTGGCAGAGTTAAACAAACTAACGAACGTTGCAAGTCAAACAAAAGCTTGTAAAAATAATAGTGCTGTTCCTTAAATATATTATCTTAGAATTAATTGCAAATAAAATAACTGGCATTATTAAATGATTAACGTATATAACATTCATATGCTTATTCGTATTTAATGATGACATTAATATTAATCTTAGTTGAACATGAGATTTCTTTTCAGATTAATATATTATAGAGTTCGGATATTTAATATATTTAAGTAACAATATTATGAAACGGATTATCATATTATAGTGAGAAAATTATTCGAAAATTCATGCAAGTACCTTAATTAAATCTAAATTGAATTTTTACTCTACTTTTACTTTAAAGTTTTAACATTACGATTTTCCTTATATATCTGATTTTATTCACTTAGTTACACCATAATATATAAATAAATAATAAATCCAAGTGTAATATATTGTTTTAAAAAACGTACAGAATATTTTCAGTCTTTGATATCTTCACAAATATAAAAAAAAACTTAACTAAAACTAACTTAACTCGGAAACGTTACGTTTACGTTAACGTTAATTTCCACGAATTTTCTTAGAAATGAGAGTGAATTCTTAATGTTATTAAACTGGAGCGTATATTTCACGTATATGTAGTAAAATCCTAATATATCTGACTTCTTATTTTGAAGTCGGTTAAAGAAAAGTTATCTTTAATACTTTCAAATAAAAATGCGATTTACAAACATTTACGATTTTTTAAAGTAGTTTTGTTTTAAAAGCAGAAGCGAGTGGAATGTATGCTTTATATGTTTAGTGTTGTAAGTATGCTTGTATATGAATAAAATGTTGACTTGGAAGCTTGAGTTTTAAAGTTAAGTGTATTTCTTTGAAAATATGTCAACACGTTTTAAATTCTTTTCTTGAATATAAAAGTTCATATTTCGTTTTTTGTAATCTAAGCTTTTCCTTTCATTGATGTAGTTACACTGGCTCACTCAACATTCAAACCGGAACGAAACAATACCAAGTATTGCTATTAAGCGGCAGAATATCTGATGCGTAGGTGTTACCTACCCAGACGGGCCTGCACAAAGTCTTACCACCAAGTAAAATTTAATAAAAGATTATCTTAACAATATAAAAGTGGAACCCACCATTTACAAATATTTTTATGAAATTAAATTGTTTAAGCGAACTGGATTGGTTTTCAATGACCTTTATAATATTTGACGAGCCGGTGGCGTGGTTGATAGATACTTCCCTTTCGCGCCGCAGGTCGTGGGTTCGATTCCCACCCAGGACAGACATTTGTGTGCATGAACATGTCTGTTTGTCCTGGGTCTGGGTGAAATTATCTATATAAATGAGTATTCACAAAAGTAATATATAGTATATCAGTTGTCTGGTTTCCATAGTACGAGCTCTGCTTAGTTTGGGATCAGATGGCTTACAATTAGTGTGAATAATTTCCCAGGATATAATAAATTATATCAATTCGGATGTGATTTTTATGTAAAATGTTATTTATTGTATAGTTATCTATACATATAATAAATCTGTAACTGGTCGATGTCTGTACATGGAAGATAAATGAGTAAAACGTTTATCGGGGGTCTTTATAAACACAATAGAACCCAAAACAATGATTAATAAATTTTTTGTCTGTTTGTCTGTTTGTCTGTTTGTCTGTGCGTTTGTGCACGCTAATCTTAAAAACGGCTTAACGGATTTGAGTGCGGTTTTCACTAATGTATTGTGGCTAACTTCACTTAACATTTAGTGTTTGTTTTATTTCAATCGGTTCATAAATAATAAAGTTATGTCAATTTAAAGATACGCGTAGAACATTTATTAAAAAATGGTTATGGTCAAACTGAAAAGAGATTAAATATTACATGTAATATACACTTTTGCTTATGATTTATCCTATAATTTTTAATCTCTTTATTTATTTATTAAAAGTTTAGTATCACTACTAAAAATCAATAAATTATTATCTGTAGGAAAAGTACGCGCACCTGTTAGTTGTCAAAATCAAAAAGTTTTGTTAACAATTTCGTGTTTTCAGTAGCATCGTGTGTTGTTTTTCCATAAAAACTAATATTGCATATATATTGTGTGTATCTTTATGATCTTATCTTATATCTTTCGTAACAGTACGCTTTAAGACTGCGTGTGAGCAAGTCAGTTAACTCAGTGACAATAATTAATACGTAAATAGTATATAGGTGTATAAACAAAGCCTAAAAAACAACTATAACAATAATACATGGTTTTAGAAGTGCTTGCTTTAAACATAAACGTGGTATATCACTTCTTAAAACTTTAAATAGGTAAAAATTTTTCGTAAATTCGTGTTTCCTGTCAAAGTTTTAAAACGGCAGATAAAAATTCAAACATTTTACCTACCGAAGGTTTTTCTAAACAACGAAATAAATAACAATTTAACGCGGAAAAAATGGCAACCATATTTTGAATTATATTTATTAGCCTCTGGATATATATAAGAAGTGAAAAAAGAAAAAAATAGCAATTTTGTTCAACATTACAATAACAGAAATTACTTTAGAAGACCTCATTAATAAATGTAACAAGTATTTCGAACCGAGGAAAAATTTAACTATGGCCTGACATGTATTTTTTATGAGAAAACAAAGCAAACACGAAAATATAACCAACTTTATTACGAGTCTAGAAAATTACAGTTTAAAATGCGATTTCGTTGAATTAATAGTCATTGGTCAGTGATAAATTTACAGCGAATATGTGTTAGAGTAGCTCGCCAAACATCAAAGATTATTACAACGGTCTGATCTGTCACTAAAGAAAGCTATAGAGATAGCTAAAATAGTAGTGATCAAACAACAAAATACGGAGCACATAAATAAAAGCACTGAGACGTCGTCATCACCTCTAATGAATATCAAGTGATGAAGGGGGAGTAAAAGGGTTAAACAACACACAGTACAGAATAGAGAAGACAACTAATTAAGAAGAGAACAAAATTTTGAAACGTGGTTATATTTGCCTCATCCCAATATAAACCAAATAAAAGTATTTTGTAATCTCTCAGCTTAATTCAATTGGTCTTTGGCTACATCAAGCTTGCGATAGCATAATCATGAATAGGAAGAAGTAGATCTGTGCGAGCATATAATATATAATTAAGTGTACTCAGATATTGATATTATATATTTTAAAAAAAATCACTGCAAAAATAACATAAATAAGTTAAAAATAATAATGTATTAAATGTATTAATTTATATAAAATGAATGTACCAACCCATCTTAATATTCAATATTTAAGTTTGTTATAAATTTTGTACTGTAGTCATATTCTTGCTTGCCTTTTAATTGTATTTGGTTAAAAAATATATAAATAATATATATATCATTTATTTATTGCATTTTATTGGCCTCACTCAATGTAATAATGCTTAAGCTATGTGATTTCATTTATATTTTGTTTTTGTTAAATTTGTGTTTTCATTAAGTAATTAATTATATTTGATTATAAAAAAATATATATCTTACTACACCTTTACTGATTATGATGGTTTAGCTGTTTGATTTTATATATGTTTTGATTATTTTAATGATTGTGTAATTATTGTTGGTGGAAACTTAGCTAATGTATGTATATATTTATATATATATATGCTATAAGTGTCATCTCATTTTTAACACTTAACCTACCAGAGCGGTCAAATAACTGCTTTTGAAACTTTAATTAAAATTGTTATATAGCTGCTTTTGTTTGTATATTATATATGTATTTTTTCTACATAAAATGGCCGCTTAAGCAGCTTATTCAGATGTGTGTCAAGTTCAATGGAAAACATTTGTTTTAATTCCCTATTTTGTTTAATTAAATTAGTAGCCTTGGTTAAGTCTGATTTTATTTAGTCTCTGACAGAAGAAACTTTTCCTTTATACTTTATATTGTACACATAAAATAACATAAATCTATAACAAAAACGAATTAATTAATAAATTATCCATACATATAAATAAAATTGAAGTTTCTGTCTGTTATTTCAAAATAACTGCCTGTTTTAAAGGTTATATGGCTATTTACGATTTACCAAAACCAAAGCAATCATTTTTTTAATTTTTTTACTGTCTGCATGTCTGTATCTTTTAATCGTCTAAAAATTGAAAAAACCGAATTATTATAAGAACTATTTCAAGATTCCGTTTAGCCTTTGTTTCATCAAAATTAGTTGAGTCTATCAAAAGTTATAAAAATACGTATTTTTGTTGATATCTATACACATAATATACTATAATATTACTCTTCCTAACTGATTCATTAACGCAGAGCCTAAACTGCGGGGATTAGAAACTTGAAATTTTGGCAGTTGATACATTTTATAACACCCACTAAGGTAGGATTTTTGGAAATTCTACCCCTAAAGAGTTGAATGATTGTTTAGAAACCAGTCATTTTTAAAGTTAGAAGCATGAAATTTAATGAACAAGCTTAAAAATAAATAAAAATGTATTTCAGCGTTTTTGAAAATCTAAATCTGAGAGGGTAAAAAAGGGGTTGAAAGTTTGTATGGGGATTCCGTCACTTTTGGTGTAAGAAGAATGATATTTAGTATTAAAGCTATGCATACGTATTTCGTCGTTTTTAGAAATTTAACTCCAAACGGGAGAAACGGGGTAAAAGCATTAGTATAAAAATTTTAAAAAATAGGAATATACTATTTGAGTTTTTTGATTGAATTAATAAACATGAATTTCATAGTTTTTAGAAACTTTTATTTTTGTTTGGAAGAGTTGGGTGCAAATAATGAAATTCAAAATACGCAATATCATATATCAATATCTCTTAGGGAGAAATATACGAACTTCAGTATGTTGGTGGTGTTTGGATAAAAAAAACATATTCCATTATTGCCATATGTACCACTTAATTGGTATCACTAAGCTTATATTATTGTAAAGTTTCATTAAAATCCATTTAGTAGTTTATGCGTGAAAGAGTAACAAACGTCCATACATCCATACAAACTTTCGAGTTTATTATATGGGGTTTTCCAATAGGGACGCTTGAACTTTGACAGCTGATTGCGGCCATGTTGTTTGAGTGACAGCTGTCAAATGCAGTGTGTTATATTCATTCCGTCCTCCCAAACCACCATGGCAGGTTACAGTGTCGAGCAGCACGTGCAAATCATAAAATTGTTTTATGAAAATGGGTCTTCAGTTCGAGCAACGTTCCGCGCACTTCGCCCGTTTTACGGTCGCGATGATCGTCCTGCCGAGTCGACTATCCGTCGATTGGTGGACAAATTCGAGTCAACCGGGTCAGTTAACAATCAGCCGGTTCCCGTGCGTCAACGTAACGCGAGATCTGCCGAGAATATCGCCGCTGTGCGCGACAGTGTCCTCGAAAACCCGCGGCAGTCAATTCCGCGTCGCGCACAGGAACTCAGCCTTTCGCAGACGACAACTTGGCGAATTTTGCGTTGTGACTTGAGCCTGCACACGTACAAGATCCAGCTGACCCAAGAGCTCAAGGTTAATGACCATAGACAGCGCCGTGTGTTCGCTGACTGGGCATTAGAGCAGTTGGAAGTTGACGCCGATTTTGGCAAAAAAATCATCTTCAGCGACGAGGCGCATTTTTGGATGAATGGCTATGTCAACAAGCAAAATTGCCGTATTTGGGACGAGACCAATCCACACGAGGTTCACCAAGTGGCAATGCACCCGCAGAAAGTGACTGTTTGGTGCGGATTTTGGGCCGGAGGCGTGATTGGTCCGTATTTTTTCGAAAACGATAATGGTGTGGCCGTCACCGTCAATGGTGAGCGATACCGGTCGATGATAACCAACTTCTTTTGGCCTGAAATCGAGAATATGGATCTGGACAACATGTGGTTTCAACAGGACGGCGCTACGTGCCACACAGCACACGCTACGATGGAAGTTCTGCACGATCAAGCGCCCTTAATGGAAAACCCTATATTAGTAAGAAGTAGGATTATTATATGCCCTATACTGAACACACATACACTATACTGGATGGGCGAATAAATCGATTGGTAAATGTTAATATCTTATTGATTAAAAAATGTACGAGATAAAATCCTTATTTTACCCGTACGAAGTCGGGACGGGCAGCTAATTACTCGCTGATAACGTATCTTTCTGTAGGTAAAAAAGGTTTTTAAAAACAGTACAGCAGTTTTTTAGTTTATTCGCTACAAACAAACATACAAAAAATCTATTTTTACTTATTTATAATATTAGTATAGATAAAGACCACGCGCGAGCGAAGCTGCGGGCAACAGCTAGTATATATAATATTTTTACACATTAACTGGAATAGTTTGTCGTTGTGTTGTACTAGAATGTTGCCATTATTTTATATATTTTTGCATGAAAGTATTAAAATTAAAATAAAACGATATAACTCTTTAATTACAAAACAATATTATGTTGTGTTTTGAATACTGTTATAATATTATATTAAGTACAAGCCTCAAAAGGTTCAAAGTAAGTTAATAACAATAAACAAAATATTGAGAACTTTAGGATGTTTGAGCTTTTACTATAACTAAAAAAATTGTAAAAAATTCGATTCGATTCGAAATATAATCCTTTTTTTCCTTAATAATATAAAGTCGTTATGATGAAAGTATTATTTTAAAGAAAAAACAAAATTTGCGGTCCGATATCAGTCACGACCCTTTAAACAATTTCTTCAATCCACTGAACTGTTTAATTACATAAAAAGTAAAATGGTCTTTAGTCAGCGAATTTTTTAGAAAGGTCATCTTACAAACATTATTTTTAATTTTGTTTTAATCAAATAGTATGCTACGCGGTCACGCACAATGACTGCTACTTTTTAAATAGCACAGACTTGAACGGAAAGTGGTTCATGGAAACAGTGAAATTTACACTTGATACTTTCTCAGTTACTCAGCTTTACATTGTTATAACAGCCTGTGAATATCCCACTGCTGGGCTAAGGTCTCCTCTCCTTTTTAAGGATAAGGTTTGAAGTTTATTCATCCTCGCTGTTCCAATGCGTTTTGGTGGACATGTGGCAAAATTTTAGTGAAATTACACACACGCAGGTTACCTCACGATATTTTCCTTGACTGTCAAGTACGAGAAGAATTATTAACACAAATTAAGCATAAGAAAACTCAGTGGTGCTTGCCCGGGTTTGAACCCACAATCATCGGTTAAGATTCACGCGTTCAAAGCACTAAGCAATTTCGGATTATTCATTGTTACAAGATCATTAGGGTCTTAGTCAAAACTCTTTAACATGCTAATATAATTTTGTATTAGTACACTGTTTTCCACCTTGTAAGGTGATATTAAAAAAATAATAATAAAGAAATATATCAAATTTTGCTATCGCTCATAATAGAATAAATATCTTTCTTTTTTTGATCCGTCAAACTTTCATTGTTAATGAGTTTTATCATTCGAATGAACACTCTTCCTATCTAACATTCTTCTTTGTTTTAAATTTAAACATAGTTTATGTTGTACTTTTTTTAATACAACTTAGTTTAATGATCAATGTAACATCGTCTGGCTATTCTTCCGTTCCTTTGATTAGAAGTACATTCAACTTTTTTTATAATTATTTTCTTTTTTATATATTACGATTATTGCTACTTCTGTATCTGAATAAACTATTGAAAGTTGTAAAGGACGTTTCTTTTTAAAATGGATTTCTGCTGTGGATGGACAATGAAATTATTATAGTCTTTAGATTGTGATGTCTTATATACTTTATATTACATACTGATTAATTTATATATTGGAAATTTACTTCAATGTCTTTTGAATTAAAATTTTTATCATTGAGACTTAGAAATAATTGCTGTAAAATGCTACTAAGCTATACACAAATATACATCCACACATACATAAAATATAAATACTTCTTATAAAACGCAACATCGCAACATTATGTGTTTTTAAACTGACTTACAAAATATATCCTTTATAATAAGTCCGAAGCAATAAGTTAATAATCAAGTAAGAATAAGGGCCAAAGAGCATTGTATCGTTAATATATAAATCGATAATTTAATGTGTCTCCATGGCACATTTCATATTAGATTGCGAAATAGAAGTATCGTCATAATAAGTATTTTTAAATATTGTGTAACGGGGTTCTTCCCCGTCGTATTTTTTTAATTTTCATATTTAGATACAGATAATAATAAATTAGATACAGATAAATCGTTTTATTCTGTTTGAGTCTTAAATGAAACATCACAGTCCAATTATATTTAAGCTTTAAAAATGTTGATCATTCGCAAATAAAACAATTACTGGTCGGTTTTATAAAAGCAAATTTTTCGATTGCAATGGAAACAACTAAAATACACTTTATAAAATGCAGTTGTTTTAAATTGTATCAAACCAAGTACTGAATTTGTGCTATTTCGTAAATACTATTTCACGTTCTGTTTATTTTAATTTGTAAAATAATTTGTCGTTTTTTTATATATGATATTAGATTGTAAGCCATACATATAAAAAATCATTATTATTAATTTACATATTACAATTATAAAAAAAAAACAATTATTAAATTCTTATAATTTGAAGGGTCTGATCTGGTTTTAGATTTTAATAAGATAATTAAATAAATGCATTAAAAAATGTGGAGCGTGCGGTAACATATGCTGGGCTAAGGCCTCTTCTCCTCTTTTGAGAAGAAAGTTTTGGAACTTATTCCACCACGCTGCTCCAATGCGGGTTAATGGAATACACATGTGACAGAATTTCAGTGAAACTTGACACATGCAGGTTTCCTCACGGCGTTTTCCTTCACCGTCAAGAACGAGATGAGTTATAAATCACAAAATAAATACATGAAATTCAGTGGTGCTTGCCCAGGTTTGAACTCACAGTCATCGGTTAAGATTCACGCGTTCTTACCACTGGGCCATCTCGGCTTTTGTACAAAACTTATTTATATTTAATTTAATGTCAAATTAAAGGGTCATCAAAGTTACTTGTAACTATTTGATAATTGTATTACAAAGGAATTGTTAAAGATATCGTCTTTTTCGTAACGGTAATGTTGCCAGAGTATTCTGAAAAATAATTGGCAATTTTAATTTCAAAGTCATTAACGTATAAATTATCTTTTCTTTGTAGTGCATTGCTTATGAAAAGGATAGTCTAACTACGTAAGACATAATATTTTTTTAAATCCACATTTCTTAGCGCGAATACAAGTACACTCTTATCAGGCGTGTCTTATCCAGTTCTATTTGATTATGGGAGTAAAGGAATAGTGCGCCTATGAATGCGCACACACTTGTAAACTATAATATTTATATATTATAATAAAAACCATTGTAATCATCATATAGATCAGCCATTTTGAACTTTAATGTTTATCCAGATACATAATACATACGAGTAAGATGGCTATTACTACAGGCCGAAATATTATTCGAAATGTCTATTTAATACGAATAACTTTAGAAGTTATTGAAAAAGGTAGACGCGGTCGATGAAGATCGTTATAGACCCTATCAACCCTGACTTTGAATTAGATCTATGGCTGACGTAAAACGATGTCGGCCTGGTCCTTATTCTTAAAAGTTTCTCAATTTATTAGGCAGTCTTCTTTCATCACTTTACTCGTGTAGGCTTTTATAGACACTTTTCAAACACTATTATTATATTAATAAATTTTTAATTACATTAATTATAATATATACTACTATATAAATCTATTGGTTCTATCTGTATATTTTTTTTCACCTAATTTTGTGATAAATAATCGTTTTATGATGCAGTGATTCACATTATACTATTTTTTTCATTTTTGTCTGTCTGTCTGTATGTCTTCTTATAATTCAAGAACGGCTTGACCAATCTTGATGAAAATTGGTACACACAAAACACACACATGTATAAGATCGGCAAACCCTACGGTATCTTATGAAAATTAATTTCAAATCGTTAATTACGTATTTCTTTACCAGTAGCCATATGTGTGTGTGTGTATGTGTGTGTGCGTGCGTGTGTGCGCGCGTGTGTGCGCGCGTGTGTGTTATTATAGTAATAAAATAATTTATTATATTTTTATTAATTATATGCGGGTGAAGCCGCGGGGCACAACTAGTTTGCTTATAATAATATAGTCTGTTTAACTAAACAACAAACATAGCACTGATTTATCTAATTCTGTCACCATTGATTTGACATACGAAAACAGAAGACACAGCATCGTTTACCTAATCACACCCAAACTCTAATCAGCATCTATATATGTGTAAGCCCGCCAATATCTTGCAATAAAATGTTTTATTAATCATTACTGATTAATGGTTTTTTAAATTTATACGAGTAATGATCAAATTAAGGTACTAAATCAATATGACGTTTATATTAAAATGTTTAAAATTGATTAAGTTTTATTCTTAACTTTCAAATATAAAAACGTCTGCCGTATTTTATTGATGTCGATTTTAGTGGTGATTTAACATAAAACAATTGATATTTTGCTTCATTAATAAAAATGTTTACATAATATATAACTGCTTAAATATGTTGATATAAATAATTTAGTTGTAAATTACTGTATAAATAGCCTTTGGCTCAGCAAAGGTCTCGGGGGAGTAAGAAAAGGTCAAGCATGGGCTTGTGATTAGAATCAGCTTTATATAATGTTAAGTAAACTATTCACACAGAGTAAGCATTATAATAATATACTTGAGAAAGTTCGGTCGCTTTGTCTGAATAAACAAGCATGCTTAGTTGCTTAAATTCTTACTATAATTTAACTGTGATTTAAATTGTCGATTTGTTGTGTTATGTACTGTTGGATTATTAATTAATAATTAAATAAACTACATAAGCAAAAATATAATCTTGTGTAAAAAGGTTGCATAATTATATTATGTTTATGAGCCGCTGGCTGGTAATAATAGAATCTGTCAATTTTAAATATTTCGTTTTCCTTCTACTACAGTCTTATTAATTTATTACATATCGAGAATATATCTCTTTTGAAACGGAGTCGCTCGCTCCTTTTATTTTCCCTAACCTCCTACAGGTTATGGGCCCAGTTTATTAAATATATTAAAAAAATATATACATATGTTTACCTCTCCACATGTTCATGTAAGTTTTAAAATGGATAATTTAAAAATGAAACGTAATATAAAACCTTTCAGTGGAGAAAAATACAGCACATGGAAATTTCGTATTCGTGCTTTATTGTCTGAATTAAACGTTTTAAAAGTAATCGACGAAGACCTTATCATACTGAATAGCGAATGGGAGATAAACAGTAGGATCACTAAAAGTATAATTGTTGAATATTTGACTCTTTTCTCTATTTCGCCAAGGAAAATATATCGGCACGTGATATAATTAAATATTTATACTGGCTTTACGAGTGGAAAATTGTAGCGACTCAACTTGCACTGCGTAAGAAATTATTGTCGCTGAATGTCGAGGTGATATCCTTCTTATTAACATTTTGCTTTATTTGACGAATAAATATCCATCGTTTTACGACGGAGTTCGAAATGTGATCGAGACAAGCAGATAGCTTAATCTTGGCATTTGCAAAAAGCATTTTAGACCACGAGTTCGACAGAAACAGTGGGTATTGAGTCTAACAAAAGAAAGAAGTCGAATTTTATAACGTGTTATCAGGTACGTATTTGGGTATACAAAGCATATTGGAGGATGTGCTCTACTGCCCTGTTGTACCATACCATCTACTCTCCATGTCGAAAATGCAACGTGCTGGGGTGGCCAAAGTTGTCAATCAGAATGGCGTCGAAATATAGGATAAAAGTGGTAATATATTATGCGAGGTATGTGTAAAAAAAATAATTTGATTAATATTATTTTTGTGGCATAATTGAATGTGAGTTACTCTGTTTTCAATGTGTGTGATAGTGATAAAAATATATATAAATAATGGCACGGACGTTTGTGTCATTTATGTCAAAATATTTGTTTTAGAATTAAAATCTAATAAAATATTAGATGACTATTACGAAATTGATACAATATAGCCAACTAATTATTTATGGGAAATCTGAATAAATGGGAAACAGAGTAGGCTGCCATTTAATCGAGTTAAAGACAAAAGTTACATAAAAAGACTTTTATTTAATGCGCATTCAGATGCGTGTGGGCGTGCTATCACTCCTATAATTGATAATAAAAATTACTTTGTCCTTATTGTTGATCAGTATACTCATTACTGTGTAGTATATTTAATTGCATATAAATCTGACGTCTTTTCTGCTTTTAAAGATTTTGAGGCTAGTAAAGTGAAGTAAGTCAAAATTTAATACGAAAATAGTTAAATTATATTGTGATAATGGAAGCTCCCTTCCATTTTATTTATCACACGAAATGAAGGCTTTCTTTGTTAAAAAGGTATTTAATATTACTTAACAGTACCTAGAATTCCATAGTTAAATGGTGTATCTTAAAGAATGGTAAGAACCATTACAGAAAAAGCCGGTTGTATGTTAAGCGGTGCAAAATAAAATAAAGTATTTTGGGGAGAAGCGGTATTAACTGCTGTTTATTTAATAAATATATCTCCAATTAAAGCTTTAAAATATAATTAGACGCCGTATGAGATGTGGCACGTAGAAAGCCTCGAGTTAGATATTTAAAATTATTTGGTTCAACTGTTTTTGTTCACAATAAAGTTATAAAATCTAAGTTCGATGAAAAGTCATGGAAAGGTATACTCTTAGGTTATAAACCAAACGGTTACAAAGTTTGGAATCCTTAGAGTGAAAAGATTTTATTGGAAGGACGTTATTGTTGACGAGATTCATTTTATGAAATCCAGGCCTACGTGTAATCCTGAAGGGAATATTAAAAATTCTCAAGACAAAACTGATAGTGACTTTATGTTGAAATCAGTATCAGAATGTCGTGACTGAGTGTCCGAAATCAGATGCCTCTAAATCTGATATATGTAAATGACTGCCTTAGTAAAAGGATAAATAATCATGACATTAATGAGTGTGAACAAACAGTTGATGTAGAGTCAGAGTTTGAATAAAAACGCAGAAAATACTGATGATAGTTTTGGACTGAGAAGGAGTGTTAGACTTAAAGATATTGCCCCTGTTTCTTACATCAATGATAATTTTAATGACTATCTAATGTATTTAAAAGGTACAATTGATTTAAAATGTGTTTTTAAAAGACGTGATTAGACCAATATTTTATGTGGTTATGTTGACTCTGACTGGGGTGGAAGCAATACAAAATATTGAAAAATACCACTGGGTGTTTTATATTTCAATTATTCGACCAGTGTACTATAATTTGGTGTACCAAGAAATGAGTGTCAGTGGTTGCATCTTCTACTGAGGCCGAATATATGGCTTTATATATTTAAGGAAGCATTGTGGCTCAAGTTATTAGCCGATAGCTTTAATATTTATATTAAAAGCCTTTAATTATATTTGAAAATAATAAAGGTTGTATAAATATTGCAAATAACCACCAGTCATAAGAGATCATAACATATAGACATAATTTTCATTTTTCTAGAGAGCAGGTTGAGAAAAATGTAATAAAATTAAATTACATTCCAACAATTGACAGATGGGTTTACGAAGCCAATACCAGCATTTGCCTTTCAAGAGATGAAAAACAACTTGGGCTTAAAATAATTTTCTACATAATAACGGGTTCAATGATTTAATTTATTTGAGTTTGATTTTGATTGAATTAAATTAATTTGAAATTAATTATTGTATATTAGTGACTTGATATTAAGATTAAAGTCACATATGGTCTGATTAGGTTTTTCTGGGTTTTCCCTAATCCTTGCAACAAATGTTGGGCCATTGTTATGTTTCCCAGAGAAAGACTGTAGTAGCTTAAATTAATCTATTAATACGTAGTTTAAAGATTATTTTTTTGAGGGGGCGTGTTGGATTATTAATTAATAATTAAATAAACTACATAAGCAAAAATATAATCTTGTGTAAAAAGGTTGCATAATTATATTATGTTTATGAGCCGCTGGCTGGTAATAATAGAATCTGTCAATTTTAAATATTTCGTTTTCCTTCTACTACAGTCTTATTAATTTATTACATATCGAGAATATATCTCTTTTGAAACGGAGTCGCTCGCTCCTTTTATTTTCCCTAACCTCCTACATGTACAAAATGAAGTTTACTCCAAATAGAATAAATTAAAATGATAGCCTGTCTGCTCTTGGGAGAGGGATTGGAGCTTATTCCACCACGATATTTTAATTACAGTTGGTTGGATCCACACGTTTTTACGCTAATGTCAAACGTATTCCATTTTGGTTAGTAGATACTTGCAAAAATAAAATATAATGAAATATTGTATTACCACTGAATCGCTTATTACTTTAGAAATATAGCACCTACTGGCATAGCATAGGCAAGAGGATAGTAGCCGGTATTTATTTATTTATTTGTCAAAGAACACTTACAACATACATATAAAGCATTGAAAGAAAAATATGAACTTATAAAACAATAATAGTGTATCTAATATGCATGTCAATTACAAGTGTTCATAGCACTTCCAGATTCATTCTAATCAAATTCAAATTAAAAGTAACAAAAAATTTATCAGTAAATTTTTAAAAATGTCCCAATTAAGTAAGAAATTAATGTCATTGTTACAATAATAAAAGAAAAAAAAAACAATCAATTGGCGAAATCATAATTGAAATTATAAAAAAAATATTAATTACAATTTAAAACTAATCATGTATTTTCAAAAATGTCAAAATTAAATAAGAATTTAATGTCATTATTATAATAATAATAGAAGAAAATAAACATTAAAATCAATCAATTGGCGAAATCATAAAAAAGATTAATTAAAACTTAAAACTAATCATGCATTTTATAATAGTTAAATAATTTATTTCTAAAGATTGAGGGAGAGTCATAAAAAATGACAATGCCAGGAATTAATTTCACGATATTATTATATTTATTACACAACCGTAACAAAGGAGCCTGTTTACCAATATTAGACTTTACAATTTTGGTAGGTATTTGATAGTGCATGTATTTATAGCACTATAATCAAGTAAAGCACTACGAAATTAGGAAATAGAAACATATATTGCAGTGTGTATGTATGAATAACAACAACATTACATTGATCGATTGGTAATTGGAGCGAGAGTCATGTTTGACTGAACTTACAACGGTGTGGTTGTGTACATTATATACTGTTGAGCTTAAAAAGGTTTGCTTTATCAATGCGAAAATACGTAACGTACAAGACTAGCCTCTAGAGAGTGACTCCGGTCCCCGATGAACTACTTTGACCTCGATGGATCGTGTTCGTCTCCACAGCAACGAGTTAGATTGAACAAAGAGCATTATTTACGAGTGCATCGGGTTCAATCGGAAGGACGCGGTCTCGAGCACCGCTATTTGATATAACAGTGGCAGCAATGAGAGCAGGGAACGAGACCCATTAATCGACATCCACCAGAAGAAGCCAGTCCACACCGTGATTACGATTACGCGTTGCCTGATTACTTTAGGGGCTGGAATTTGGTTACAGACCTAGTGTGTTCATTACACACTCTTTAGCACGCATAAGACTTTAGAAAAAGATAGATGCTGTATCTATGCAGCCTTCATCTATTTTTCATTTCTCGTTATAATTATTATTTGAATAATTATACTAATTCATATTATACATATTCCCCTATCAAATCGTATATTATTAAATAAAGGATATTTTATTCTTATCTGCATAAGAATTGCTTAAAATACGAATCTAAATTAATAAGTAATAATTAGTTTACAAGTTTATTTTCACTCACTTATAAATTCACTCTGATCGAAAATATTAATTTATATAATTTACATCAGGTTTCGTGACATGCATTATAGTTTGTGTAAACAAATAAACAAATAAATCTATAGATATGGAAATAAAACTGTGAGATGTATTTATTCGCAAACGAGATGACAATAATTCTTTGAGCGTCATTTGTATAAAATTTATTTAAATAACGAAAATATTCATTACTCCGATTTAAATTGTGCGTAAATATAATGACTGTTTTATCGCGATTCCATGGAAATGGAACGATATATTTGATGGCTCAGAACAGGAAGTTCAATTAAATTTAAAGAAATGCTATCAAGGAAATAATAATGTTCGGCCCAGTTAGCCAAACATTCATTGATAGCATTTCTGCAATCATTTGTTAACAGTAGTCACTGGTACAGAGTCAAAATAGAATGGACTGATTTATTAAGGCTTGTTAGATCAACGTCAATATGTTTTACGAAGAGATATAACATAGTAAAATAAACTTTTACTAATGTACGATATTGTTTAGGCTTAAAAAGCTACATGTGGTGGAAGCTACTTGGTGGTAGAGCTTTGTGCAAGCTCGTCTGAGTACTCACTCATCAGATTTTCTACTGCAAAACAGCAGTACTTGGTATTGTTGTGTTCCGGTTTGAAGGGTGAGTGAGCCAGTGTAATTACAGGCACAACGGACATAACATCGTAGTTCCCAAGGTTGGTGGCGCATAGGCTATGTAAGCGACGGTTAGATCTCTTACAATGCCAATGTCTATGGGCGTTTTTGACCACTTACCATCAGGTGGCCAATATGATCATCCGTCTAACTATGCTATAAAAAAAAAGATCCCTAGGCATTGGATTGAAATCCCATATATAAAAAATTAAAAGATTTCTCTTTCAATAAACTGTTAACAATTTAGCCACAGAAATTAAGTAAAGTCGTCGATCTTACACCGAAATTATTTCCAGACGTGTCAGATTTGCCGTCTCACCGGATATTAGTAGAGAGAGTGCATTATGTACTATAATATGTACTGTACTGATAGCTCTCCTTCCAAAGTTCTATTATAAAGATATGATAATTTAATTTAAATCTTTATTCGTATTAAAATCATTGAAGTGTGATTATTGTTCTTATTAATAATGATTGAACTTATAAATAACTTAACAGATTTGTCTTATTCACACAATATAATTTATTCTTATTTTGTCAAAAATGTTTAGATGAAAATAACTCACATAGACAATATTTATGTTTTTCTGTTGCCAATAAATAAAATCACAAATTCTAGGCGCGACAGGTGATGCAGTAGTGGAGTTAATAATAAATTTTATTATTTTTATTTTCTCGCAAGTGACATCGCGATGTGATTTAGTAATAACATATTTAAATAAATAGTATATATATAATACTTCCATATCCAATCTATATTTTCTCTTATAAAACAATGAGCTATTTCTGTAAATTTCGAAAACAGGCCATAAATTTTACTAAATATAAAATATTGTTAAAAATTCTACTAAAAAAACATTTCTATATATGTGTATATAGCTATATCTGTATATGAGCTATTTCTGTATATGTGTAAACTTTGTTTTTGTTCATGACTTCTTAATTGAACATTATAATAATTATGTGAAAGCACACCAAACAGTTATTAAAAAATTGAATTTATCCGCGCGTTAATTACACTCTCCTCTCGGTGCGCGATCTCATTTCTATCCTTTTTCTACTTACGACGACTGTATTATTTTCTTATTTAACAAATTATTCTGTAGACTATGCTGTCAATTATTTTTACTATAAAATGATAATGAATACGGTCGATCGTTACGATTCCGTTGTCCTTTCGTATAAATTGAGCCGTAGCGACACGGATTTTTCGTTTCTTAATGACAGTTTTAGATTATATCTAAATATAGTTAATTATACAGTTTTTGGCTCAATAATCAATACCATTCGCATTGCAATTAAAAGTGCTATTTAAAAAAAAACACATTTATAATTTTATCCTATGGAGATTGTATTTATTTTCATTTTTAACTTTCAACTTTCAAATATTAGTAATTTTTCTTTATATCAGCTCTTAACGAGCTCTTGACCATGACATTTTATAAGAGGAATTCGTTACAATTCATTTGGGATATGAAATAATTTCCGATATGAAAGTAAGACAAACAAATACAAATTAAATAACAGCTTTACCGTACCGTAAATTAAACATTTTTGCATCAAAAATAT
Organism: Nymphalis polychloros; assembly: GCA_905220585.2. Classification (NCBI taxonomy): domain Eukaryota; kingdom Metazoa; phylum Arthropoda; class Insecta; order Lepidoptera; family Nymphalidae; genus Nymphalis; species Nymphalis polychloros. The sequence continues at coordinate 12,149,238 of HG992245.1, forward strand.
TTAACTCAAAAAATGCAAAAATGCAAGTCAATCTCTAAATTGAGTATTTAATTAAAATTGATCGAATCTATCGAATAATCGAATCGAAATATTAATATGTGTTTAAGAACAACAATTATTTTTTACTTGTATTATTTAAATTAGAAATCCATTATTCTCATAAATCAGAATATTATATCGTGCCAGCCTCGTAGGGATATTACACTTCTAATTTTATTCCCGTTCTTAGTTTAATGGCATGATTTTAAGGATCTCACAGCTTAGGGTATTATTTATAGACAGAATATTTCTATAATAGGATTTAATGACAAAATACATTTATTAATAAGAGCTAATTATTTTATCAATTACATATATTAAGAGTAATGTTTTAATCAAATACTTGATATTACTATATATATTATATTATTATCTGATTGCTTATCAAATTATATTTCATAAATAAAATTAATAAGCTTTATAAACTAAGTTTCACGAAATAGCCGTAAAGTGTCTTTGTGTCATTTTCGCTTTTAAAATCTTGTCTTATTTTTTTTTTATGTTATTCCAATCTTAGTTTATAAATTTATTACTTGGTTTTAAAATATTAATAAAAAAACTTGAGCCGTCACGGGACGCCTGGCAGATGTGATAAAATGATGACGCTTTGTTTATTCATTTAACATTTATTTTCATTAAAGACAAAAAATTATTTCAAGTTGTGACAACTTAATTCTTTTACTCAGTGACTATAATGTATAATATAAAATATTTATGCACTACTACGCATAGACTGTATATTTATATATACAGTATAATAGGTTTATATAGTTATATATATACCATCGTACAGTGTGGCGATCACCAGTCGCCACTCGCCACTCGCCACGCCAACAATCAGTTGAACCCGCGGCTATAGATGTTTCACATCAAAACACCAAAAGGAAATAATTTATAACCATTGTCATTCGTGATGATGTATGGATTCTAACGATTCATCTAAATCTGCTCAGGCAATTAAAATATCTGGTGAAGTGAAGAAACTTACATACGTGAAACCTGAAACGATACACTACTTTTTGGGCAGTCGTGGAAAAATAATGGTCATGTCTATATAGCATGCCTTACAAACCGCCTAGCAATGTTAACAGGCTCGACCATGATTTATTTTGATTTTGGTTTGTAACAATTAAAAAAAAAAAAACGAACCAGTACGAGTACGACTGGCTTAGACATATCTTTGTACTGTTATAAGAGAAATTCTATTGTAATCAATTACCATTATGGTACTAAAAATGTAATGAATACAATAACTGTGATATACTAAAAAAAAAAAATGAGATGAAAGCGCAATCGCATGCCCGACGTAAATGTAGTAAAATAAGTCTAAATTAAAACAAAACATTTTAACTCTTATGTGGTAGGTGCCACGGTGTCACAGAACGGTAAGTTAAAAACTTTTATGACCAATCTGAGCTACTAATGGTAGGTAGATATATCATTTGTTAAATCAGATGATTTAAAAAAACGCCAGATGGCATTTAAGTTTTAATAAATAAAATTTTAACATTTGTAAATTATACATATACAAAATTATTTGACAATAAATAAAAGCATTTATTGAAAAAAATATAAATTAAAGAAATATCTTTCTTATGATAAGGGAAAATTAAATCAAGGGGTCCTCCCTTGAAACAAAACAAAAAAACTTGAAACAAAAAACTTATTGCTGATTCTAAAGTATGTCTTTGTTTTAGATTGTAATATTCTACGACAATAATAAAATGAGAGGTGATATTCTAAATCAAAGTTGCTTGTATTATTAAATGCGTTATTGGAAAAGTCGATTTCCTTTGTTCAAATTTATAGATTTTTTTTTCATACCAGCATCGAACGTTAACCTTATCCAAGACTTGAAGCATATGACAAATTGTATAAAGACCTGTTAATATTTCTTAAAGTGCTTATTTCTGTGGGTGATGGTGATCATTTACCATCGGGGGGCTATTTGCTCACCCATCTTTGCCATTTGTATGTACTAAAACTACACTACATTGTCTTGTCATTAGTACCAATAGTGTGTGAATTTTAACTCAATCGATGGAACGAATTATTCAGTTGTAAAGTTTTACCAACACACTAATGACTAAAGTTAAGCAAAAGGATGTAAATATTGAAAAAAGATCAAGCAAGTTAAATTAGTAATTAAAAAGTTTAATTGCTTGATATAGACTAGTTATTATCGTTAGTTTCAGAGATGGGCGATATTTTAATTTTCGAAAATTTTCTAAAAATGAAAAATGTTTAAAATTAAAATTATATTTTCGTTAATGTAATTTATTTATTTATTTAATGGAAACAAACAGTAAATAATAAATTTTATAAATATTAAATATTGACAAATCATTACCAAAATAGTTTCCAATGATTAATAACTAACACATTACCGGCGTAGATGCATTGGATAACGGATAAAATTATCGATCAATTAGAGATTAGGCACTAAAGAGAGAGTGGGAGAAACGACAAATTCGTTCAATGACAATTAATTCAATCAGTACTAATACTACCAATAGATAACATATTTTTGATATAACGATTAAAGCTATTAAAAGAGACATGAAATATATCACAATCTAAAAACATCAGGTTATATTTAGTACAACTTCTATTTATAAAAGAATTCTTAGCAAATTTAGTTCTGGTTACAGGAACATAGAATGTTTCCTTACGCCTAGCGTTAAGACGCGGACAATGGAGAAGCACTTTCGAGAGCAAATAGGGAGAATCAATACGATTATTAATAATTTTGAATAGAAATATTTGATCACTTTGAACACGTCGGTCAGTAGTCGACATCGGTATAGCAAAATTGGTATTTTTGTTAAAAATTGATCTTGTGTTAAGGACTCTGATGAAACGGTTATGTATCCGTCCAATTTTATGTATATGATTTTTAAATTGGGGGTTCCACACAGAAGACGCATACTCTAAGATGGACCTTACACACGCATTATATAATAAGATAAGCGTAGACGTAGCTTAAATTCATCAGAGACCCTCAGCACAAAACCAAGCATACGATAAGCCTTATCTGCCACATAACCGACGTGTTCATCGAAAAGCATCTTAGAATCAATTAGAACACCAAGATCTTTAATCATATTGACTCTTGAAATTACTTCGCCATCCAATTTGTATGTAAAATCAATCACCAATTTCTTTCTGGTAAATGATATAACGTTACATTTTTTTATGTTTAAGAATAAAGAACTTTGTGAACAATAGTCACTGAGACGATCAAGGTCTTTCTGGAAATCCAAGCAGTCGTTGGGGTTTTTGATAATTTTATACATCTTATTGTCATCAGCATACAACAAAAACTTTGAGTGCCTAAAAACTGAACCGATATCGTTTATATAAATATTAAATAATAACGGACCTAAATGTGATCCTTGTGGCACTCCAGATGGCACAGGAATAAAAGATGAGCAGAAACCTTTAATTGTAACTGCTTGGCTTCTGTTAGATAAATAGGATTCAATCCAACGCAGGAGGTCACTATGTACACCGATGTATCTTAGTTTTTCGAGAAGAATGAAATGAGAAATTTTGTCAAATGCTTTAGAAAAATCGGTATACACGGCGTCCACCTGGTATCCCTCATCCATCACGTTCGTGATAAAGTCAGTAAATTCACATAAATTAGTTTCAGTAGATCTTCTGTTAATAAATCCGTGCTGCTGGTTTATAATTAAAGGTCTTATTATTGGTTGTATAATATCATATATTATCTTTTCAAACAACTTGGGGATGCAACTAAGTTTAGAGATAGGACGATAATTTTTGACGTCGTGTTTATCCCCGTTTTTAAAGATAGGAACAACATATGATCTTTTCCACTGGGAAGGCATAATATAGGTTTGTAAAGATAAATTAAATAAAATATATAGTGGGAAGCAAAGAGTACCGAGGCAGTTTTTTAGGAATATTGCTGGTATACCATCTGGGCAACAGCTTTTAAATGAGTTTAAAGATTTTATGTACTTTTCTACAGTCAACAATGAGATATTGACAGAAGACAGGTCAACGCTATTAAAATTGGACACAGTAACTACTTTGCTATTAAACGAAGATTTAAGTGTGTTTTGCTCAAACGATGAGTAAAAATAACTATTAAAAAGATTACTTATTTCTTGACCGTCATTAGATGAAAGATCGTCCAAATAAACCATATCAGGCAAGTCCAAACACTGTTTTTTAGATTTAACAAACGTCCAAAAGAACCTAGAGTTTTTAGCAATTGAATTTTCCGCATTGTCCAGATGCCCATTGTAGCATTCTTCATCAATTATCTTTTGCCTTTTACGAAGCATTCTGAAAGTGCAATAGTCACTATAGTTTTTATATATTTTCCATTTCCTATGAAATTTTAACTTTTCTTTGATAATTTTTTTGAGTGAGGGAGAATACCAAATCGGATATTTATTGTCATCAATTATTACTTTTGTTGGAACGAAAATATCAATAATACTATTTATAATATTATAAAATACTTCAACTGCATTCTCTATATCCAAACATTCAAAGCACTTCAACCAATCGATTTCCGATAATTTCTGATTAATGTCGATATATTTAGCCTTATGAAAAAGTTTAACCAGCCGTGGAACACTAGATAAATAGTTAGTTTGCAATCCAGAAAGGACAATCTCCAAGACAGGATGATGAATATCCTCATACACTAAAGGAGTTTCACTGTGTTTTACCACTACGTTATTAGAATTGCTAAGAATCAGATCTAAGTATCGATTATTAAAGTTAGGTATATCTTTGAATTGACTTAAGTTGTTGATATGTAAAAATGTTGACAATATGCCAACTTGATTACTTGAATTTCCAATTGCGTTTACGATCTTAGAAGCATGTTTGTTTTCATCTTGAAACCAGTTAGCTGCAGGGACATTGAAATCACCTACTAACAAAAAAATATCTTTAGGATGTAATATAATAGATTCCGACACACACTCATAAAATTTAATTTGATCTTCATATTGCAACGAACATTGAGGAAAATAGCAACAAAATAAACGACAATCTATAAATTTCTTATTCGACTTAATGCCTATACAGATAGAGATAACATCGAAAGAACAAATATTGTGTGAAGGTTGGACCACCACATCCTTAATCGCAATACCCTTTCGGCAAGCAATTAAAACACCACCACCTAATTTATCAGTGCGAGAAACGTAATCACGGTCACAGCGATAAATATTGTATCTACTATCAAAAAGTTCCGAATTATAAATTCCAGGTAGCAACCAAGTTTCAGTAAGGCAAATAATGTCATAGTCAACCAATGACAAATTTAAGAAAAATGTAGATGTTTTTGAACGCAGTCCACGTACATTTTGATAAAATAAAGCTATTTTAGTATCCATCTTAACAAAATTGAGCTAAAACATATATAAATAAATATTATAATAAGAATTCATGTTCAAGTAACCAAAACAATAGGAAAATAGAAAGTGATATTTCATTAGTTTTTCATTGATAGGTCTCTTATCCATTGTCAGCAAATTATTTAAAAGTGATGATATATTGCTTAAAATATTTTGAACAAAGACATAATTAAATAACACACAAATACAAAGAAAATCAATAAAAGTAACATTCTCTCTCGCTGTAGAAGAAAATATTTTAAGAATAATATTAGACTTAGTTAAAAAATGCGAATAAAAGATTATAGGAACATCAGTATACAACATTACATTCATTAACACACAATTGACAAACAAAATTGAACAAAATAATAACTCAATAATAAAATTCAACTCACTATTGCGTATGAGTAAAAATTTAAACATAATAATAATATTTTTTGATAAAACATGCATAAGGCTGTAGAAACAAAAAATATAAACAGTTCTTATAATATTTTTTTTAAATCGCTTTCGGTATAAATGTGCATAACGGGACTAGTGTCGTTTTTTCTTGCCATAACAGAACAGTTCTTGACCCATACAAATCTGTAATTCTTCAAGCGGGCCAGATCTTTAGTTTTACGGAGAAGCATTTTGTTGAAACTGGTCAAGTGATCATTAAAGTAAACGCGATTACTATGGGGTTTTCCAATAGGGACGCTTGAACTTTGACAGCTGATTGCGGCCATTTTGTTTGAGTGACAGCTGTCAAATGCAGTGTGTTATATTCATTCCGTCCTCCCAAACCACCATGGCAGGTTACAGTGTCGAGCAGCACGTGCAAATCATAAAATTGTTTTATGAAAATGGGTCTTCAGTTCGAGCAACGTTCCGCGCACTTCGCCCGTTTTACGGTCGCGATGATCGTCCTGCCGAGTCGACTATCCGTCGATTGGTGGACAAATTCGAGTCAACCGGGCAGTTAACAATCAGCCGGTTCCCGTGCGTCAACGTAACGCGAGATCTGCCGAGAATATCGCCGCTGTGCGCGACAGTGTCCTCGAAAACCCGCGGCAGTCAATTCCGCGTCGCGCACAGGAACTCGGCCTTTCGCAGACGACAACTTGGCGAATTTTGCGTTGTGACTTGAGCCTGCGCCCGTACAAGATCCAGCTGACCCAAGAGCTCAAGGTTAATGACCATAGACAGCGCCGTGTGTTCGCTGACTGGGCATTAGAGCAGTTGGAAGTTGACGCCGATTTTGGCAAAAAAATCATCTTCAGCGACGAGGCGCATTTTTGGATGAATGGCAATGTCAACAAGCAAAATTGCCGTATTTGGGACGAGACCAATCCACACGAGGTTCACCAAGTGGCAATGCACCCGCAGACAACATGTGGTTTCAACAGGACGGCGCTACGTGCCACACAGCACACGCTACGATGGAAGTTCTGCACGAGCAATTTCTGGACATGGTCATCTCGCGCGGAGGCGACGTGAACTGGCCACCGAGATCGTGCGATTTGACCCCGCTGGACTTTTTCTTGTGGGGTTTTCTTAAGTCGCAGGTCTATGCCAACAAGCCGCAAACCACCGATGCCCTCAAAGTCAACATACGCCACGCCATCGATCAAATACAGCGCGATTTGTGCGCCAGAGTCATCGAAAATTGGACCTTTCGTGTGCGCGCCACCAACCGAAGCCGTGGCGGTCATTTGAATGATGTCATATTCCATACATAACGGGGTCGATAGACCTTCCAAATAAAAAAAAAAATTCGCAAATATCTCTCCTACATGTATTTTTTTTTGCATTTCAAAGATCAAGCGCCCTTAATGGCCCTTAATGCCCTATATTTCCAGTAAATCCTATGTCACAACACTTTAAGTCTTCTTCCCTTAATCTGGCTAAGAAGTCGTCTTTCTTGTATCGAGAAAGAAAACGGATGATAATAGGTCTAGGTTTTTTGAATTATTCTGTTTTGGAGTAACCCTGGTCACAAAGTCTATGTCTGACTTACTAAAAGTATTAATGTTGGCAGCACATGAAAGTTTAGTAACAAAGTCCAATAAGTTCTCGTTTCTCGCTTCTGGGATACCAATTATTTCAATATTAGAGCGTCGAGCCCATTGTTCTTTATTATTGAGGTCTGTCTGAAGCGATGTAACAACTCCCATCATGTCAGTGACATCAGTTTTGACGGAGTTAAACAATTTAATTTTAGCCTCAAGAATATCCACCTTTTTCGCAACCTTATCATAATTGTCACTAATAAATTGCAATGAATTACGCAAAGTCGATATCTCGGCTTTAATATCATCAAAGTTATTTTGGAACGTAGTGAAAGCCTCCGTTATTTCCGCTTTGATGATGGACCTTATCTCATCAATAGATATTTGTATAAGCCCCGGGTCGGGGGGCTTTTGTACTAACCTAGCAGGTTCAACCGTTGCATTCGTTGTTCCTTTATCGCATTTTTGCTTAGAGCGCTTTATAATGTTACAACAAGGCGTGTCATCGTTATTATAACGTGGAGAAGTGCCACAACAAGATGGGCACCGCCACGATTGTTTAGTACTCTCGTCCGGTTCCCAGTCCGAGGATTTTGAAGGTAGTGCACAACCAATATGATAACACTGGCCACATGACGAACAGATCAATGGGTCATATGTCTCTGAAGTAATTTTTTTACAACAGGCAAATTCCATTATAAATAAATATAAGTTTAAAAGGAAAAGATGTGAAATACATTTGAAATGTCACATTATGTTCTTGATTTTAATAACTCATTACTTGCGGAAATAAATTTATCACCAAATTCAAAATTTGTTTATTTACACTATATTTCCGTAAATTATTTATTTACACTGAACTCTATATAAGAACAAATTTTTAACAGTGTCCGTCCAGTACAATTCTAATATACGTATTTTACGCGTAATAAAACCTTAAAACTTGTACCATCAACAAAATAATTGTAATTCCCTACCTTCCTTTGTTTTGTCAATCAATATAGTATAACTGAATACATTCGAATATAATACAAATATTGCTTATTATATTATTTGAATATTTATAGAGAATTTATCTTTAAAATAAAATATATTATAAGCGAAATGAGTGAAATGAAATGAATGAATGAACAAAGAGATTAAAATACAATTTAATAGGCACGTCATAATATTCTTCTAAAAGCATACACGATATTAACATTTAAAAATATACATACATTTTTTAGTATAAAATTGCTCAAACATATGTTTTATGTCAATGATAAAATATTGTAGATTATTTTGAAGCATAAATGAATACATAATCATATTATTAAAATATAATAATGGTGAAACTTTTAGTAAAAAGAAAAATAATATATTTTTTAAGCTTAGAACAGTGAAAAGTAAATTAAAGTTAAGTCGTAACCAAGTTGCGGCATTATGGCTCCCAAAGTTTTTACTATAAATAGATAATTTACGAAATATTATGAGCATTTTATCCTCTTACTTCGACGTTGAAAATCCATCTAAAGTTACGACACCATTATGTGAGTTTTTCAAAGCTTGAGTATAATCTTAATTTTTGGATTAGTATGATGTTTTTTGAATCACTTTGTAATACATATTGATTGTTTGACACAATCGAGGCAAGCTCATCGATAATAACCACGGATGTATTACACGCACACAAACAATCATATTATTATTATATATAAAACTCAATGTAAAATCAAATTAATTGATATTTGAAATAGACAAAAATATAACATAATCTAATTAATAATTAATTACAAAGCAATTTGTTTGCAAAACACGAATCTATTAATAGTATTTCGTAATTATACAATTAACAAAAAGGTAATCTAAAAATCCGGGACTAAAATTTCTCAGTGTATTGAAGTATTGTCAATGTTTTGTCAATTTACATGCAGCCAGCGAATAATTATGTTAAAATTAAGTTAAGAAAGTTGATATTGGGTGAATACCGAACTGAAACTTTTTGTCATATCTCTAAGTAATAAAGTCATCAATCAAGCTAAGATTAGCTCATAAAAACCAGACAGCAAAATTTCTGAGTTCATTTACGTTTCTGATGACACGTCCTATCCATTATATATATTTAAAAATTATTAGCATTATCAGATTGTTAATAATAAACTTTGGATGGACGCCTGAGGGCACAACTAGTGAAATAGACCTGCGACATTATTCCGTGACAGTTTGCTCTGCTCGGTGTCAAAACAATAACACACATCAAATATTTACACAGTGAAGTATATTCGAAATCCAAACGTTAAAATTAGATGTTCATTCGTACTGTTCTGTTTCATAAATGAAGATCTCAATTTGACGGTGATAATCGTGTTTGCCAGTAACGATCTAGACGTTCAAACATTAGGATTCCATATTCCTTAGAAGTCATCATGCGAAATGCTTTAAAAATTATATTTCTTATTGTAATTCCTTGGTAAGGAAATTAATCTGAAGATTAGTATTTATTTATTATATATTACGTAATTATTGAAGATAATGTACAGGTGCAAACTCGTGTACGGTACATAAAGGTAATTTCCGACGTAAAACAATTTAGCCCGTTAATTAACAAAAGGGTACTTAGTTATAATTATTAGTTACGAAGATTAAAGCGTCTTATCCTAACATGGTAAAGAAAGAATTTTTCGTCAGGTTACTTTTGACGTCGCTGCTCAGGTATGAAGGTTTTTTTCTGCAATACTTAAGAATTTATTTTTAATTAGAAAATAAGTGTATATTAAAATTAAAGGTTTTATCTTTCATAAAGTAAGTTTCAAGTTTTTTGATACATGGTATCTTTAGTAATAATAATACTTCCCAAATCGAATCGAAAAAAGAAAAAAGTAATAATAACAATGTAATTGAATTCAGCGAAAATTCGAATGATCTTTCTTTAAAAATTAATGTTCTGTAATAAGAAAACTTAACTTTCCTCGAACTATTGCTAATCTTGTTAAACATTAGTTTTTTTTAAATTGATATTACTTTGTAAGTAAATAGTTTTAGGTAAAATGCAAAGTGAATCGACCAGAGTTTCAGAGTTTGCTTTTTTTTGTCAGTTTTTTTTGCAGGCGAAGTTTCACTCCTGAACTTTCTTATTAAAAATTTGGCTTAAACTTTTCGTGGTAAATGGAATTTTAAACACGCCTGTGATTAAGTTATGCTCACCGTAACGGATTTCGCGTAAAAGTTCCATTATAGCATACAGGAAATTCGAAAAGTATAAATAAATATATAATTGTTATACAATACCAACAAACTGAATTCTGCACGAGTTTCAGGTACTACCTTAGTTACGTATGTGAAAATAGTTTTGTATGTCTGTTAAAATGATGACAATAATTCAAATGAGTATATAAGCTCACTAAAACATTTAAGCATCTTATAATATAATAATCAACACGTAAACTTTTACGAGCACTCTTAAAAGCTCTATAAGAATAAGGTAATTTTTTTTAAATTATTACTTATTGATTTCGAAAATTCTGAAAACTATATCGTTATCAAGTGAAAATGAATTTTAACAAATTCTCATAGCATCGGTGTAAAATCGCATTATCTATTGAAGAATACTAAGCATGCAAAGTGAATTTTAAAGGAAGAGCGCGCTCCAGTTGCAACTGTGATAAAACTGTTACATTTGCTCGTAATTTTCACACTTCACTGTTGTAACATCCGGCTTACAAATCACGATACGATATGTCGTAATGTATGCTGTTTATAATACAATATTCATTTATAAAATAAAGGACGCGTTTTCTTGTCTGATGTCTTTTAAAAATAAAAGCAATAATCGTTTTAAGGAACTACTAATATTCCTAAGCTCTTCAGTTAAGCGTAAAGCTTTAGTTAGCATTGGAGATGATAATAAACTAAGTGGTCAGAATCGAACCGTAGCGCTATTGACGCTGCTTTCGGCAAATAAATTATAATAATACAATAAATAAATTATCAGAAAATAATAGGTTTTTCTCATATAAACGGTAATATGAGGTAAATTGTATTTGTGCTAATTGTAAAAACATAGTATTTTAATATCCTCATGGTAAAAATATTTTTTATTGATTAAGAAAAGCATCAGACCATTATTTCAAGCAATTTGTAAGTAAGACTTATCTTGGTTTCGCCTTCATTCGTTCAACGCTGTGTTTTCTTTTACCGTTAAGCACAAAGGAAGCTTCTAACAGATGTACTTTATATGGATAGTAGTTGAACCTAAGTCGAACAATGACTTTGATCCGAACTAAACATTTTACTCACAGACTTCTATTAGGAATTTTGTAAATTATGTAACTGTGAATGTAACTGTTTTTCCTGGGCTAAAGTTTTTATTTAAGCCATTTTCGATTTCAAAATCAAATCTATCTAATTTTAACTATAATTTCTAGAAGCTACTTTACATACCTTCTCTTGGGAGTGGATATTCTGAACCCGTCCTCCGCATATGTCTTTATCGTAAAGGAAGCATTAATTATAAATTTGTAAGTTTAATTATTCAATACGGTTAAAATTAAAGGTTATGATAATAATATCGGCAATAAATCGGTGAGATTCTTCACAAAACAAGAACTTTCGGGATTTTTATTTTTATTTAATATTTCCAAAGATTCAATGATAAATAAAATGTTAGAAAATTTGTGGATATAAAAAGTATCCATAATCATTTCTAAAAAGAACAACGATCAAATTTTTAACTCATCATCTCATTGATAACAATACATTATGATTCGAAGGCTTATTTAAAAAAATAATATCGATTTGAAAAAAGAATTTAAATTTATAAATTTTGCGATATTCTTGTCATATTTTATTCTGGCTGTTTATTTCAAAAATATATATTATACTCTTGTTTACCATCTCTATTGGTATAAACGAACCTAAAAACTTCGATTTCCTCTTAAGTTTGAATTGCTGCTTTTTTAGAGGCTTGAAGTCATATCCGCAGCATCGAATTTTACTGCTGGCTTAAAGCAAATGAAAAATGTGTGGATTCAAAATAAATAAGCATTTTCATTGGAAATGAAACGTTTTGTTCGTCGATCGATGAAACAACACACGGTTTTTAAACATTGTACACAAAGTGAAATCATGCAAAATATTCCTCCCAAATTTATTTTCATATAATTTAAATCAAGTGATAAAGGCAATATGGAAGTTTTGTAGTGGTTTAAGTGTCATAAGCGATTATAAAAATATCCATTGTTATATATTTTTAATTTGAGCTTTTGAGTGTTTAATTTTATTCAAAATAAGTGTAATAATATTTAACTTATAATGTTAGAATAATGTATGGCATATTATAATTACTTTTCTTTAATTATTATTAATTTTGAATTGATATAGCTTATTTTGTCTTTTTTTTTCTACTTTACTAAAACTGATACATACAGGAATAACTTCAAAATACAAAATTTATTAGACAAATGGAACGTTTTAATCGCACGGATTAATATTGCTTTAATAATATATCGTGTTAATATTTAATTAGCGAGAGAAATCAGATTGAAAACAAAATTTATAGTGATATTAATATAAATAATGTTAATGTGACAAACCAAACATTCAGTTTAATCTCATAATGTTCGTTGCTCTCAAAATTTCCTGATTGCATATTTATTTTAATCAGTTAAAAGGTTTGCTATCAAAATAATTAAATAGAGCAATTCGGCTGCATTGAAACTAAAAGTGTATAATTGTTATTCGTGAATTCATTTATATTTCTATATTAGTTTTAAATTAATGGGATAGGACCTATAACTAGCTCACACACACTTAAAACTATATTTGCATAAATTTATTTGGATTTTTATATCTACCAAATATTAACGGCTTATAATCCAGATAGTTTACTATTGAGAAGTTCCCGAAATATTCGGAAGAGTACATCTTCCATCCTCATAGAGCGGACGCGGTGACGTCACAGCAATTATTGTTTCTCAATAAATAGCATAAAGTAAAGTAAAGTAACAGCCTGTGAATGTCCCACTGCTGGGCTAAGGCCTCTTCTCCTCTTGTGAGGAGAAGGTTTGGAGCTTATTTCACCACGCTGCTCCAATGCGGGTTGGTGGAATTCACATGTGACAGAATTTCAGCGAAATTTGACACGTGCAGGTTTCCTCACGATGTTTTCCTTCACCGTCAAGCACGAGATGAATTATAATCACAAATTAATCACATGAAATTCAATGGTGCTTGTCCGGGTTTGAACACACGATCATCAGTTAAGATTCACATGTTTTTACCACTGGACCATCTCGTCAAATAGCATAAATGAAACCGGAAATGTTAAAAATGTTATGAACACTTTTAAACTTGTTATATGTGTAAAATACTAAGGAGTATGATAGTAATTTTGATAGATGCCATTTCATTAATAAAAAATACCATGTCACTGTATAAATATTATAAGTATAATAACTATTATGTTCAAACTGTGTTGTTAACTGGGTTCAAATCATGGGTCGGGCCAATAAAATGTTATTGAGATTTTCTGTTGAAGATTCTCAGTAGCAGCCCGGAGTCTTGTAGTTGGAAGTGTGTACAATCCCGTGCCTCGGAAAGCACGTAAAGCTGTTGGTCCTGCGCCTGAACTCTTTTCGGTCGTGTTGGATTGCCGTCCCATCGAATTATGAGAGCTAGGGAACAGAGTGCACCTGCGTTTGCGCACACACTTGTGCACTATAATATGTCCTGCGCAGTTGGCTAATCTCTCTTTTTTTTTTTAATTCATTAAATAGGACGCCAACGCTGTAAAAAATTTTGTTTCTTATTTTAGAGTACAATTTTAAATAATATAAATATAAAAATTGTATACGTCACTTATAGGCTAACTCAACATGTATAGGAAAAACAAAAAAAAATAGTAAATTCTTTGTAATTAAACTTAAAAAAAAAGTACTAAGCGCTATTTTAATAAAAAAATTATAAAAGTAAATAAATTTATGGGCTTACTATGAAATATACATATATGTACATATAATGAGGTGGAATTGTATATTGGCCGCCGTGACTGAAATCGGTCTGGAGGACAATATATACATATCCTGCAATTTGTATGAATACAATCAACGTTATATTGTTATGAACTATGTATGTATATTAATTAAGACTGTATAGTGTAACCTTTATTTGAAAACAGCTGATATTTATACAGAAAAACAACGCTTAAACACAGCGTTCTCCTTCGAAATATGTAAAAAATAAATAACTTATTAAATATTTTAACAAAATTCTTTTATACAGAAAATAGCTCGACAAAGTTTTATTATACAAATTTTATAAGCTGTGAATGTTCGCTGAATTATTTTCCATTTTTATTTTGCATACAGTAAATTGGTACTAAAAAGATCGATCAAACAAGAAAAGAGTATGGCAGATTATGTTATGATGTTTTTGCCTTTACTTAGAAAAACCATCCTTTGTTAACTTGCTTATATCCTGACGGTATTATTGGAGCCGATCTTGTACATCCGACGACTATTTTCATAACTCCTATTACCATACACGTTAGGTCTGTTATCGTATGGCGGGGTATTGTTCCTGTCGCCCGTTATACCATCCCTAAGCTTTAGGAACAATGATTTATCGACTACTTGGGAAGCATTTACTTCACACTTTCTAAACTTTGCCGCGTATCCGATGGAAAAACGTTCGTCAAGCATATTAAATTTTATGGACGAAACGGTGTAAGACTAATACTCTGGCTTCATATTATACTAAACTACAAGTTGATAGCAACTGACAATTAGTGTCAAATTAATTTATTCTAGTTATTTAATAATAACGCTTCTTAAGGTCTTATTTGAGTTAAGTTTCTTATTGAGAATTATGTTTAACAATTAAAAATGTATTTAATGTCCAACGTCAATCTGCAGTATAAACTTTACTAACAAAATAATGATTAAAAGAAGCCAGTATAAATAAGAATAATATAATATAAACGTAGAACCGTTACAGTTTGTTCAAATCGTGTCATTTTTCTTACATAGATAATTTTTTTCCTAACCCGTCAAAACTTCTAAACGAAAAATCCGATTCGAATAATTTTAAGGGGAATTTACACGTACATAATCAACCTTAATTATCAAACCATTTAAATGGATAAGGATTGATACCATTATATCAATATCACCACTATTCGATTCCACCCGTATTTGAACTTAATAATTTAAACAAAAACTGCAAAAAATGATTACATGATTTGGGTTTATTTGGTATGCAATAATAATTCTAGATAACATTATAGCGGTATTAAGTTTTCGCTGAGAGCATGAAACAGATATCAAATTATGCCTGACTAAACAAAATTAATTGTAAACCAATTTAAGTTATAAGCAATGGTTCTAACTTACGAATATAAGTGGTCGGAACTGTCCACTTAAAACTAAACATTGCCTCTAAAGACCTGTGTATTTAGGTCTCTTTTATTCAAGACTCGCGTCTATTGTTTCTATTTGAATAGAACTGAATAAACACAGTTAGCTACCGACACAATGCCTCCCTTGTAAAATGTTAAAACGTTAATTTCTTGGTGAACGCTTAATTGCCTTGAAATACCATTTATATGTGTTAAGCTCGTTGAATGTTCACAGTTAAATTGCTTAGGTAACATATGAATGAACATTTAAAGCGAATAATGGTAATATTGAAATGTTCATTTTAAAACGCATTATTTATTGCATTCCCGGCAATTGTATTAAAACATAAAAATTGATGGTTATTAAAATAATTTATAATTAAATAAATCAAATAAATAAATGTCAAAAATGAATAAAAACATAGTTTCGTTAATAAAATAAGTATATTTTCTTGTTATAATAATAATATAATTTAATAACAAGGAGTAAAGTACTGGAGTACCATCATACCTATATATAAGATGGCATAAGAGTCAAATTGCTTGACAAACGAGTTGGTCTCACTGGTTGGACCGCCAATAGATGCTTAATGTCAATAATATAATAGCTTTTTGTAGATATTGTAGGGTTATAAATAATTTATAATTAATAATTTTATTGAATTGTAAATTGTACAACATTATTTATAAATTAATTTATATATTATTTTTTAATAAAAAACATGTTAATGAACTGCTAGTGATTTAAAATTACTTTTATACTTTTGCATGCTATGTTTGGTTTTTATCTACTAGGACACAATTAATTCATTTATTGTGCTCATGTATGTTAAGTAAGTTACTGTAATTAATAAATAATCTAAAGATTATAGTCAGAATTTTCAACACAGTCGTAGATAAATCTGCGGTTTAGGCGTTTTTTCCGTTACACAAAGATACAATGAAACATTGTCCATGTATTGCAAATCATAAAGGCCGATAGAACTGCAGTATTACACTGTAAGAATTCACTTATTATTTATATTTTCCAAATGTCGAAACCAACTTACGGCGATACGTTATTTTTATGCGTGTATATCTTATAAGTTTTATCCGGGCTTTTTATTACGAGCTTACATTATTGGAAATACTTGTTCAATGTACAGCCATATAGTGCAATTTGCAGATTGCTGTTGCTGTATATATATATTTTTGAAATCTAAGACTTAAATGTATGTAGAACTTTAAACTTTCAAAGGAAAGGTTCTGTGCAAATCGTACATTACCTATCTAGACTGTACATACATAGTTATTCTACCTCCAATCAACAATACTCTTTATTACTCTGATCTTGTTTGAAGGGTGAGTATAAGTACAGTGTAATAATTGGCACAAGGGACATACTATCTTAGTTCCCATGGTTGGCAACGTGTTGACTAAGAAATGATTTATTTCTTCTACAGTGCCAATGTTTGTTGGCAGACCCATTTGCTCATCTGCCTATTATAAATCAATGTAACTGATCTTACTTTTCTTAGATAAAATAAAACAGCGGAGTGATAAAGATGTAGTAAACATATCAGTTTTCGCAATGAACCAATTGAAATAATATGACAGAATCAAATATGGACCAATTAAACAGCCAAATAATAACGGAAACCACTCATGAATGGCCACAAAAACCTCCATTACGTATTTCCTCTGTCTCTTAATGACGTCATTATCTAAAGGAGCTTGTCTCCCTCTGACTGTGACGCTACGGTGTGAGGTGATGACAAATGACGCTGGACAATGCGCCATTTTGACTGCGAATTTTTATAACATTTGCTTTGCCAAACTTAATTGAATCTTAAGCCATTAAAGATAAGGTCCATATTACAAAGCACAAGTTTAAGTATTTTTTAGCCAAGATCCACCTGCTGTCATGGGATATTTTGTAGATCTTGGTTTTAAAATATAAACGAATGAAAGATCTCAAATTTAAAGAGAGCTTTGAAATTATTGTCAAAATGCTTTATATTTAGTAAATATACCCAACAATGTTATGTCTAAAAAAATGTTTGTTTACATTGTTATCGTAACACAGGATAAGTTATTTTTTCATTTTTACCTGTTACCTTTCTATGATCGCGTTGCGTGAAAATCGTTACACAAATATGAAACATAGGACAGTCAAAAGAGTATTTAGGTCAACTTATGGGATAATATATATTTGTTCCGAGAAATGAGAGGATTTCGTGAAGATAATCAAAATTGGTTGCCCTATGTCCAAGATACGCGAATAAAGTCGTATGTTTTATTGTTATCCTTGTAATATACTTGTTCATAACGTATTCATTTTATTTACTTATCAATAAAAAAAATATACATTACTTTAACGTTCTAGCAATATTTCAATTCTTATTATCTCAATTTGCAAAATTCATTTCGTATGTAAAAAAATATATGTATTAGAAAAAAGAAATAGATATTTCCTTTAATTTGTTTATATCTGATGTGAGCATATGTTTGAAAACTTGAAACCCTCAAAGACAATAGTAAAGTTGGTGTTGAAAGTTTTTTATGGTGCTAAGATGATAAATGACCTCGCGTTAGGCCCGGACTTACATTTGCAAAGAGTAATGATGTACGCTTTGACGTGTGGCAGGTGAGGAATGTGTTGGTTCTCGACTGAACGGATCACAATAAAATAGGATCGAAAATAACCAACCAAATTAAATGTTTGTACATCTTTGTTTAAAATAATAAATATATTGCTCAAATCAAAAGCTGTAACGAAATCATGTTGTTTGATTAATATTAACGAAGACAACTTTTGTTCATTAACTAGATTATTCCAGTAAATGGAAATAATAAAATTTAACATTTTCATCATCAATTGATTTACAAGTATTGTTCTCCCGGCCGATTTAAAACACTGCGACCATTCTAGGGGCAAATCCAACACAACTAGAAAGAGTTCAGTTTTTTCGTAAAAAACCTTAATATTTAACTACTACACCAAAGTATATATACGCTATATTTGGAAAGGTTTAACGTTACAACTGGAGATAGTAATAATGTCATGCCAGCTGCTATGCCACCACACTGGCGAAAGTCTAAAGCCTGCTTTTGTTAGTACATTCATACAAAAATTTAATTTATCTACGAGTACAAATTTAATTTTGTATATGAGGAAAGTTAATTCGAACGCAAAATTAAGGGACCATGTAAAGTCAGTCCCAAATATCAAGATGACTGATTACTCCCCGAAAATTCAGGTCATTGCTGTTCGAATTTGTGATTTCAAATGAGGGCACAGTTTCACGATATGTGATTTATATAACCCACAAATATCACTCGGCCATTGATGTATTGTTGATTGTAAAAGGATTTTAATTTTTTTTTTTCATTTGTACATAATATTATAACATTATATTATTCGTTATCGACAAAACCAAACAAACAAAGACAAAAAGAAATATAATAATGGCCTTAATACTTGTAAGTTTATAGGGAGTTAATAGTAACATATTGATTTCTCTCACAGTAATTTCACATTAAACCGAAATATAACGCTAATTAGTAAATGTACTAAAATATGAAACTCTGCATAATTGTAATCTACGGCCTTTTGCGTATGATACAAAATTTTACTTGATAGACGAAGATCGTATGTATACAATGTTATATGATACATACATATTGAATACTTTATAAAGTCACTCAAAATCTACTTTCAAAACATTCAATCAAAATAAACTCAACATTCAAACAGTTGATTTCGGACAAATTTCAAAATTTTCCAAGAATTTGGACTAAACGTAATTTCCTAAAATTTTCCCGAAACAAAACTTTTCAAATATTGTTCCGTGGTTTATTTACGGATTCCTGATTGCGGATTCCTGTATTACCACTCTGTTTCTGATCTGACCGTGAAAAGGTTTCTCATAAAATCCTTCTCGTAATAGTACTTTAGATGTGAATTGATAAAAGTTAAGCTCGCCGAACGTTCGAGGTACAAGTTTTCGGTGCTTGATGAAATAATGGGAAAACATTGTTTTCGCCTTTTAAATAACAAACAAACTAGAGCGAACTCTATTTGAGAACAAAGAGAATTTACCGAGAAAATTTAACAAGTATAGTTATTTGAATACTGACAATATAAACATATTCCCAAACTAAATACAATAGACAAAAGACTTATAAATAGAATCAAATAAACATTAATTATATAGTATAATAATAATAATTGTAAATCCATACTAATATTATAAATGCATGGGGTTGAGACGCACTCGTATGCCGTGATCAATCAATCGTTTCCTCCACATGAAGTGAAGTCATGTAAGCCTCGCCAGCGCCTGGAACTCCAGTCCACCGGAACACCCACTAAAAGACCAGCGGTACCATCACGGTCGCTTGTGCTTACTACCGTGACGCCCTGAGTCAGAGAACTCCCTCAACTTGAATCTCTCTTATGCCGGCATAATCCGCCACCGCTCTCTACTCCATTAAAATCTAAATCCTTCGTTACTATGTATTATTATAATTATAAGGGAAACATATTTATTTTATGAGCGAAATATTCTGTTTTTATTATTTTAACCCCAAAATATAATTCAATTATATTTTTATTAATAACAATGAATTTCGATGTTTTACGTTTCCCGTAACGGCCACATATTTTTATTTGTATGTGTATGATAGTTTAGCAAATAACGGTTTATTAAGTTGTTACCTCCACCCATACACATTGGCATTGCATGCTCAATTTGCTGCCAATTATGAAATTAGGATACATTTGTCATTTCTGTTGCACACTTTTCAAATCAAAACATCAATAAAAAGTATAAAGCGATAAAAAAATCAAAGGTAAATTGTCAAATTCGATAGGTACTACGGCTCGTATTATCCATTAGGGTAAATCAAACAATTAAGTCAAATAATAACATACTTTAAATTATCATGAGTATATTAAGCATATATTAAGTAGATACATGTATTACTAATACTAGACTTAGAAAATGGAATTCAGTACGAAGCTGAGTTTAATCCAATCAGCGACGTCTACGGAAACGTACACGCTATCAACGGGATAGCGTTGTCATTAAGCTGAAGGGCTCTTATCTGCAAGTGTTCTTACGTAAAGGCTTACGAGACAAGCTAATGACTCTATATCGTAAAAGTTGAATTGCTAATGTATTTTTGTCCGTACAAATAGGTACAATGTATTTGTAATTAATCAGTATATAATACGTCTTTGTTTCCCAATTATTGTCTAAATATTTTCAATTTTAATTTTATTGAGATGGCATTGTTTCTTTTAATTTATAATTTGTTGTTATTTAATATTGGATTAATTTTGAATAGTCATCATTATGTATTTGTTATAATGTTTAATACTCGTGATATAATTAATGAATTATTTGTAATGACATATTTTGTCTCTTGACAGATGTTCGCCAAAGCGGAATTAGCTACCCGTCTTGTCTAAAACCGATTATATCTTAAAACATATAATTCTATTGGATTTGGCGCACGCTAGTCAATCTCCTAGTCGGTAAGTTGTTTTTTTCGAGATAAATCTTATTGTTATATTTCAGCAAATTTAAACAAAGCTTTAATGAATTACATAACTAAACCTTACTTACTATAACTAATTGGTGAAAACCTTTTTCAGCTTTCAGACAGACAAACACAGCAGGGGACTTAGTTTTTAGTGTTTTAGTGTTAATATGTTATGATAATATTATTTTGCACTTGTTTTAATTGAGTTATTATAAGAAAATCAAATAGAAATTATTTATTAGCCAAAGTGCTTCCAGATCAGGTTTCGTAAATTTTCCTCGTATATTCTCAGTAAATTATTTTAAAAAAAATGGAAAAGGATAATTTGCGATAATATTTGTTTTTTTATATAACTAATAAGCAAAGTCAGCAGAATATTTTATAGGTATTTTAAGTCAAAATTTACAACCTTCCGAAAGCGCTTCAAAACTTACACAAGCGGTAATTACACACTTGTAAAGCATTTAAATATTCCAGTAACCATTAGTGTGGCTACAATTTAAATGTATAAGGACTTAAGGAGTTGGACGTTAACAAACTATTTATAGTGGAAGATAAGGCTACCATTCTTGTTTATGGCGTTTAGGAAGTCTTTAGCGGACGCTTAGGGTTGGTATTGGTGAGCGAGTGTCGTTACACAACGTCATATTTAGTACATACGATCATTTTCTTCGGTAAACAATATAATCAGCTTTAAAAAAGGAAGTTTTCGAACTGAGAGTTTTAAAACTTTAGGTTATTATAAAGCGTCTTTGATATTTTGGAAATGCTTTAGATTATTTTATTTTTAGCGTACCAGTTTACCAGTAAGTAAGTTCAGGTCAACTGGCGGTAAGATCTTCATAAGTAGACTGATTAAAGAAATATAGGATTCAAGATGTTATATCGTCGGTACCTACCCTAAATTCTAGCGACTCACTCACTCGTGTTTGATGATGAATTAAATTTTATATGATTATTGTACCTTATATTATTAAAGGATCAGTTGTTGCATATATGCATATATAGTTAATTTCTTGTATCTCGGATACGTCTCTAAAGATTTGGTTTAAATTTTGTATTAAGAGAACAGAAAAAGAAGCTTTTGTTTTTAAATTTATATATGTATACGAATTACATACACAAAAATATTTTAAGTTACATAAAATAATATGAAAAAATATAACATTTATTTAAAGTTTTTTTTTGTCTGTGTGTATCAAATTTGAATAAACTGACCACGGAAGGAAAATGTTTGATAACAAAGCAGGCTGACTTTGCTTTGATAACAGTTTAATGTCACGAAGATTACATTATTATAAGGATGATATTTATTTCGAGGAAATGTTTACATTTAAAAAAGGATGATAACATTTTGTTAGTAAAAACTATCAGCCTGTAAATGCTACACTGCTGGACTAAGACATTTAAAAAAAAGTAAAGGATTAGTTTGGTGTATACACGTGTGGCAGACTTTTATCTGACATAGGTAGATTTCTTACCTATAACAAATTAATAGGGTGTTACTTATTACTTATTTTTTTTTTATTATTCTTTACCGTCGAACACGAGATGAATTATCATAAACACAAATCAAGCACATCAAAATCCAGTGCTGCTTGCCCAAACTTGAACCCGCAGTGTCTAATAAATGTTACGTAATCTAACTTTTTTTGTTCGTAATTAAATAAATAACATTAAAAATAAGTATATGTTTTATGGATTATATATATTACAAGGAACGTTTATATTTTATTTGAATGTACTACTTAATGAATTGTAAATAGTTAATATTAATATTATTCGCAAGTAATAAAAAAAATAATCATTTTATGTGTGTTTAAATTACCTTATAAGAGCTTCCATTCCCTATTTTTTATAAGACACTAGCACTTCGCCCGCGACTTCGTCCGCGAAAATGTAAAAGACTGTTATATAATGTAAATAAGTATATTAATATTTGTCTGACTGCCTCGTTGGTGTAGTGGCTAGATATAAGGCCGCAGATTCGGTGGTCCTGGTTTCATTTCCCAGGTCGGGCCAATAAATAGTTATTGGGTTTTTCTGTCAGAAAATTCTCAGTAGCAGTCCGGAGTCTGGAAGTTGGAAGTGTCTACACTCCCGTGCCTTGGACAGCACGTGAAGCCGTTGGTCCTGGCGCCTGAACTCCGTACGGTCGTGTCGGATTGTCGTCCCATCGGATTATGAGAGTTAAGGAAAAGAGAGTGCACCTGTGTTTGCGCACACACTTGTGCACTATAATATCTCCTGCGCAGTTGGCTAATCTCTTGAGATTGGCCGCCGTGGCCGAAATCGGTCTGGAGGATCTTATTAATATTTGTTAGTAGACTAAACGTAGGACAGTTACGGTTTGTTCAAACCGTGGCAGTTTTCTTACTTGGAGAATTTTTATACCCGTCACAACTTCTAAACGAAAAGTGCGATCTGAATAATTTAAAGTGGAATTTACACGTACGGCATCAACCTTAATTATTAAACGATTTAAACGGATAAGGATTAATATCAAAATACCAATATCACCACTATTAGATTCCACCCGTATTTGAACTTAATAATTTAAACAAAAACTGTTATTGTCGCTTAACTAGCGATGTAGTAGATGTCGCTTAACATAGTTAGGCATATACGATCGCGGACTTTTTTGTAATCATTCATGAGTACTTTTAATATATAGAACATTTTTATATAAACCGTCAGTAGTTTTCGCAGCGCACGCCAAATAAAGACTTTTAATGGCAACATTTTGATACCTTGGGTTACATTGTTCCATTTTGGGTACGGATCTCTAATTTTTTTGAAAATATTATGTAGCCCATGTTACTCGGTAATGATGATTTTAAAGGTTAAAGAATTTTTAAAATCGGTCCAGTAGTTTTTGAGTTAAATCATAACAAACAAACAAACAAACAAAAAATGAAATCTTTCCCATTTATAATATTAAAATGATTACTTATTAATAAAAAATAATAATTAAGATTTTACTTACGTCATTTATCCAAGGATGCTCAGCAAAAATGCGTTTGAAAAAGTGAATACATCAAGCAAGCAGTCAATTGATAAAGGGTGGAATTGAGGGAAGTAGAATTGCCGTTAACAAACGGTGATTCGAAGTGTCATGAAAAGGTAAGAAAACTACCGTTAACAAGCTATTATATTATAAATAGAATTGCCGGTGAAGAGAGGATTTCATGGCGAATCGTAATATTTTGTTTCACATCACGCTCTGCAATGGCTAGAAGTATGTTACGTAAAGGTTTAGTTGACGTTTATATTTTTATAAAGAAATGTTGATTGAGTCGAGTTAAGTTTTAAGTATATTTACTACTAAGTAAAATTTATAATCCAAAACCGGTGATGAATTGAATTAAAAAACAATACTGATACGCTGTCGTACCAGCTTGATCCTTAATTTTTTTTAAACCCAAAAGTCTATCACGTTAATTTTTGAACTTAAAAATGTTATGTAAATATACATTCGCCATTACAGTTTTATTGCGTTAAATTTGCACCAATACAATAACAAACTATTTTTACAAATATTTACATAATCTTTACTAGATTCGCACACACACAATGTCCATTAGCTTTAAATTCTGCAATTTGTTTTATTAAGCGTATCAAAATCAGTGACAAAAGATAACTATTTAATTTCACGACCCATAAATCTTTAAAAGATCTCAATTTTAGACGTAATTTATAATTTATTAAAGCATACTCTCCTAAAGTCTTATTACGCGAAAATAACAAATTCACAAACTAACCGTCTACTCTAGATGGTGCTTAAAAACGCTCGTCTCAGCTTAGCAGGATGCTTGGAAACGTGCAAGATTATGCATGCAAAATGGATTCAAGAAAATATGACCTCTGAGTGCAGCGCTCAAGATAATTGCTGTAAACCCGTCCTAATGAGGATTGTAAGCGAAGTAATTTAACAGCCTGGTACCTGATTACAGAGCAGTTTATGACTCGCTGTCAAATTTACCAACTTGTATTTTTGCATGCTAATTTGTGTAAAGTTCTTATCTTATTAAACTAAGGGTGTGTATTACAGTGTGTATTACTCCGTGGTAGGGCTTTGTGCAAGCTCGTCTGGGTAGGTACCACCCACTCATCAGATATTTTACTGCAAAACAGCAGTACTTTGTATTGTCGTGTTCCGGTTTGAAGGGTGAGTAGTAAGCAGTAACAGCCTGTGAATGTCCCACTACTAGGCTAAGGCCTCTTCTACCCTTTTTGTGGAGAAGGTTTAGTGCTTATTCCATTACGCTGCTCCAATGCGGGTTGGTGGAATACACATGTGACCGAATTTCAGTGAAATCTGACACATGCAGGTTTCCTCACGATGTTTTCCTTCACCGTTAAGCACGAGATGAATTATAATCACAAATTAAGCACATGAAATTCAGTGGTGCTTGCCCGGGTTTGAACCCACGATCATCGGTTAAGATTCACGCATTCTTACCACTGGGCCATCTCGGCTTTTTGAAGGTTTGAAGGGTGAGTGAGCCAGTGTAATTACAGGCACAAGGGATATAATATCTTAGTTCCCAAGGTTGGTGGCGCATTGACGATGTAAGCGATGGTTAACATTTCTTACAAAACCATTGTCTATGGGTGTTGGTGACCACTTAAAATCAGGAAGCCAATATGATCGCCCGACATCCTATAAAAAAATTTGATTATTATAAATAACATTTTGTAGTAAAATATTAACTAAGATACTAGTTAATATTTTACTACTTATTATATATATATATATATATATATATATATATATATATATATATATATTACTATTACTGTAATCTTTTCTGTTTCTAATATAAAAACTTTGTATTTCAACGTTCTATTATTCATATTATACAATGAAAACTGTTTTTTTTTATTTACAATTTTCCTTTATATAAAATTGTTGTAATTTTATTTTCTCTTGCAACATTGTTTTATTGCAAATGTTTTTTTTTGTACAAACAATTATTATTTAACAAAACAATATTATTCTCTTTAATAAAGCTGTCTTTGAAACATTTCATTTATAATTGCTTGCAAATAATACAGACAGCAATATAAAAGTCGTGTTTAAAAATTTTTAAAAAATAAATAATAACATTTTTTATTTCAGATAATATAATGTTGCTATAGTAAATTAATTCTCAGTTATGGCGTCGCTATGAAACCGCTCGCCTGTATAGCTTTGTTTTAATTAATTTACTCCACAACGGAATCCTACTCGTATTTGACACGAATTATTTTAGTATATAATTAATTAAAGATATTTTGTCAATATCTAAGGTCCTCCAGACCGATTTCGGCCACGGCGGCCAATCTCAAGAGAGATAGCCAACTGCGCAGGACATATTATAGTGCACAAGTGTGTGCGCAAACACAGGTGCACTCTCTTTTCCTTAGCTCTCATAATCCGATGGGACGGCAATCCGACACGACCGGAAAGAGTTCAGGCGCAGGACCAACGGCTTAACGTGCTTTCCGAGGCACGGGAGTGTACACACTTCCAACTTACAGACTCCGGGCTGCTACTGAGAATTTTTCTGACAGAAAAACCCAATAACTATTTATTGGCCCGACCTGGGAATTGAACCCAGGACCACCGGGTCCTAGACCAACGAGGCAGTCAATATCTATGTATAGTAAATTAAAAACACATGTATGTATGCACAAATAAACACACACACACTGCAATATCAGATTAGATACGTTCATTCATTACTTTAATAAGAAGATTAATTTAAAAATGTAATGTCTTCTAAATTTCGTTTATGACCTTGTATAATTCAAAAGTATATTCAACTCCCATCAGGCAAGGAAAGTCATAATACATACCGACAAAAACAAACAACTAACGAAATTTTACGAGCACAACATCATAAAAAATTATCCTGGTAATAATGTTTCACACACTTCGTGATGTAATTTTCCTTTTACAACTCCCGAAGTTACTGAAGTTTTGAGTCACGTCTCTTACACAAAGGATATAGAGTGACATCCACGATGGCCAGACTTAGCACCGAATAACGATCAATCATGCTTTGTTTGTACATCACCAACTAAAAGTAACATTGATTTATCCAAAATTTGCCTTCGAAACAACGAGATGAATTTCGTGCTGTACAATATGTAAAAAAAGGTTTTATTGATCGATTTAAAAAAAAGGAGATTATAAACTAGTTGTAGTAGTTGGTGTAGTTGTTGTAGTGTGTATAATTATCTGGATACCATAGTCAATTATTGATTTTAATGAAAATACTATATCAACTGCTATTCATATATTTCTAGACGTAGTTAGTATTACAAATGTGAAAGTGAGTTTGTTTGTTATGCTTTCACGTCTTAACTATCATCATGAAATTTTGCTTATACGTTGCCAGAGGTACGACAGGACACAGAGTATATAACAACACCTTATAACAGCTATATTGATAAAAAAAATAAAAAGAAGTCTAAGAATTTATCTGTTTCTTCATTTAACGAGCCGGTTGGCGTGACTGGTAGATATGTGACTTTATCGTGCCTTTCGCGCCGCAGGTCGTGGGTTCGATTCCCAACCAGGACAGACATTTGTGTGCATGAACATGTTTGTTTGTCCTGAGTCTGGGTGTAATTATCTATATAAGTTTGTATTTACAAAAGAAAAATAGTATATGTAATATATCAGTTGTCTGGTTTCCATAGTACAAGCTCTGCTTAGTTTGGAATCAGATAGCCGTGTGTGAATAATGTCCCAGGATATTATTATTATTATATTATTATTATTTAAGAGCTCTAGCAACGTTTGTTACTTTATATGAATAGTACATTTATATGTATTTATAAATACTAGAAAAATTCATAATCAAAATAAGATACAGATCATTTATGTAAGCATTTTAACAATTAAAAAAAAGTTAAAGCAGTCATTTCTATATATTACATAAATCACAATTAATCTATTATACACTAGTATTGTAAATACGACATGCTTCTGTTAAGCTGAAATTTGGTATGAAGTAAGCTTGAATCCCAAGGCGTCTTTATAATACCTGCATCCCATTAAATATTTAACAATATAGTTAGTAGTTCAGAGCAGAATCGAGTAAAATATTATATGAATCACTTAAATCCAATGCAATTGGATGTTATTACTTATTCGTCAAGTATATAAACGGATTAAGTGAAAGGGGTTCAGAGCAGCTCTTTAAATTGATTAAAACGCAGACGCCTATTAAAACCAGCACTTTCGCCTCAAACAGTTTGAAAACTTTTTATACGTTTACCATAAACAAGTATTTAATAATATGTTTAAACTACCATATTATGTCGTTTTTTTTCTAAAAATACTGATTTAAGCAAAAGCTTAGTTTCGTTCCTCCAAAGACGTTAATCGAGCTAGAATGTGACGCATTTGTTCTGTTAAGACTTTATCAGAGTTATGGCTATTATTAGATTTGTTTCTCAGCTATTATTGCACATGATCACTGTTAATTAATAATACAATTCAGGGTAGATAAATAAAGAAATTATCGCAATGTACAAATGCAACAAGCGAACTTGTGATGTTACAAAAAAAATTATAAAGTACAAAAATCAGTAAAATATAGTGTCTGTTGCTTTTAAACAAATTGGAACATACTCACCTGATTATTTTCATTGTATATAATACGTTACCACACATTCAGCCTATTTTAGGCTGCAAAGCGTATCAGAACACATGAGATTCAGATCCAACTTCTGATTTTAGGAATCAGGATGGAAATAAGATGGAAAAACCACTATACAACAATAAAGTAAACTTATATTGTCATGTGCAATTTACACACAAAAATAGAACAAAGGAATCAATAATAAACAGACAGAGCTATCGCTTACGACCGAAATGCAGAAGAATAATGCTTGGCGTACGTTACTCGCGCTGCTTTTATAGGGCGGTGACAAAAAATTTACCCACGAATTTAATATTAAAAGTTGAACACCCAACAATATATACATTATATAATATAATGAATAAATATACAAAATATCAAACGATGAAAGCGAATAAAAATAACAATAAGAAAATATAAACCAAACTTCGTTGTAAGAAAAATAATTGTATAAAAAACGTGTGCGTCTCGGGACTCTCGACAGAATTAATAATATTTATTATTAATTATAATTTAATTTAAATTAGTACTCGAGAGTTGCTAAATTATTTTAAGTACTATCTGTATACGTTAGATGGCGTTAGGTTAGTAACTCTCAGGTAAAGCAGTCCGCGTCGGTAATAGTGGCACCGTAACGCGTTACGTTACGAACCGGTTTAACCTCCCATAAGAAGTTATCACTTCAATAAAAAAGGATATTAAGAGTTTGTTTTTATGCACATTTTTAAGTAACATTAAGACATGTAAATATTAAAGGTTACCAAAGTTTGATAGATTGGATACAAGGGAATGATTTTTGTAGTTTGAATGATCCAAATGATGAATGATGATGGTTGGCTAATACCAAGGAATACAGGTACGGAAACAAAAGTTCGTAAAGCTAACAAAGCTAAGGATACTATCGATGTTTATTGTGTTTTGAGTCAGCTTTTGTTCAATATTCATAAAGCGATCAGACAACGCTTCTCTGTGGTCAACCGCAACACGTTGTCAGTTCGTGCTGTAACGGTTCGTGATAGAAAATATAAAACCTTTTTGGTTTCGTTTTAAAATGTTTTATTAAACGCATCGCGTAACCGCGACTGATACAAAAATAGTAATGTTAAAATTTCAGTAACGATTTGTTTTTTTTGTCTACTTTTAAAAGACACATAAATAAGCATTAAGGAATTGTGATTTTTTATGTTATAGGAAGGCGGACGGGCAAATTGGCCACCTGAGGTTAAGTGGTCACCACCGGCCATAGACACCGGCGATTTAAGAAGTATTAAACATCTTTTATACGCCATCATTGAGAACGAAGATGTTATGTTCTTTGTGCCAGTAGTTCACTGGCTCAATTATAAATCAGAACCGGAGTGGGTGGTACTTACCCAGACGGGCTTGCATAAAGTCCTACCACAGAGAAAATATTAAACACGTACGTTAAAATCTTCTATGGCATATTCTTATCCGTTAAATTATCTATAAATTAAACAAATTAAAAATATAGGTTTACAATAACTATAGCTCAGTGGACACAAGTAATTCTTCCCCGAGGAAAGGAGAGCTTTAGCCCAACAGTGTGAGTTAGGCAGTTGATTGGCAGGTAGTTTTAACTTCACCCGAAACGTATGCGTACGTATCGTATGCGTTTAGATTAAACACGTGGTATAATCCCGAGGACCTTACGATACCAAAGCATTGAACTGGCCAAATTCATCATTCATTCAATGCTCTAGTGGTTAGTTAGTTAATCATCTTAACCTATGATTGCGGATTCAATTAAAAAAAAACATTATATCATTTACTTATACAATTCCCTTGTAAGTCCCATATTATTATAGAGTTCACTATATTTATTTGAACTTCAAACTAAAATCTGTTTAAATAACGTAACAAATGGCTAAAATCTAAGCGTATTAAAATATAATCTGTCTAGAAAGAGGGTGATATTTTTGATAAAAAAAAAATTATTTATTTTTTATCATTTTAATCCCGATTCTTTTGTCGGTCGAGTCCCTTAGGACAGGTTTTAAGCTACAGACAGCCATTTTACATGCAAACTATATCAGACAGTTTCTCATATCTGACCCTCTTCGAGTATTGAACTCATACAACACAACACAAGTTATTGAACTATAAACTAGTTGTGTACGATCATATGAGAGTGATATAAAATATAACAATCAAAACAGCTGTAAAATAAATATTCAACTGAAAGCACGCAGTGCAGGTTTCGTATGGAAGGCAAAAAATATCAAGTGCATGCGCTTTTTTACTCACAACATATACATACACACATATAAGTATATACGTTGTTATTAATATTTTATAAGTCATTTATCTTACTTATATTATTAATTTGAATGTTTGATCATATAGGTTTCCTAATACGCCCCCCGCTTCTCACACTTGGACGGAGTCGTTGACGCAAGTTTTTTTTTAAGTGGTCACCTTGGTCACCTTCCAGTGCCTATTGGCATTGGCATTGTAAGACATGTTAACCATCGCTTACATCACCAATGCGTGATGGTTAACATTTCTTACAGTGCCATTGTCTATGGGCGTTGGTGACCACTTACTATCAGGTGGCCCATATGCTCGTCCGCCAACATATACAATAAAAAAATAAAAAAATAAATAAATACCAACCTTGGGAACTAAAATGTTATGTCTTCAAATCGGAACACAGCAATACCAAGTAATGCTGTTTTGCGGTAGAATATCTGATGAGTGGGTGGTACCTACCCAGACGCGCTTGCACAAGGCCCTACCACAAAGTAAAAGTTTTAAATTTGTGTAACTTGTGAATACAAAGATATAACATAGAACATACTAGAACTTAATAAATAGCAATATCAGAAAATAATATATATATAACGTCTTGCTAAAGTAGATTCTACGAATCGGTTGATCTTTATTTTCGTTATATTATTTAAATAAAGTCGCAATTCAGACTTGATAAACATCATTTACCATAGTTCATTCTTAAAAAAACAAGAATTTTTATTCAATATTTCAACCTATTTATCACTACATTAGGGGTTACATTTTCAAAATCTTCAGTATTTCTACTCTACTGGAGTAGAGGTATGCAAATTTTCATGTTGCTAGTCCTAGTAGCTTGGGCCGTGTGTTGATATGCCAGTCAGTCAATTAATCTTTTATGTTTATATCCCTGGCTGGCGTGAATACATTGATATCTCGACATACATGTTTTTTTTTATTCGCTTAGACACTTCCTACTCCTTCCTATGCCTGTGTTTTTGAAGGAAAAAAATTGACAGGCCGATATATTCATAATTTTTTAAGATTTCCCCTTCGGTAACAATAGAATATCTCAGGCTTGGGGGTTCACTACTTAACAAAACGACATGTAGAATTAATGACTCCCGGTCTATCCTGTTCACCCATTGATATAACGTTTTAACAAGTTATGCTCGCAAATCAAGAGACACATTATTATTATCCGAAATTTGATAGCTCAACTTGTACGTTTAACATTTTTCTTTTTAATAAATCAATCATTTGTTAATAATAAATAATTTATATGTTGATATTATTAGATATTATATAGATCGTTAGCTTATACAAATGAATAAAATATGAGTTAATCTTGTATGTAAAAAAATACACTTATTTTTAGAACTATCATTGCACAGATTTCAAATCAAGTCTCAGTGTTATTTAACATAGAAGAAACACATGTATGCAGGAGAACATAAACTGCATTTTCCGGTAATATTAGCAGTGTGGGCCATTGACTTAAAATGGTCGGCTGGCGTCCCGGTCCACGCTGCATTACTGCGGTCTCGATATATTCTGATGTCATACTATTTTAATTTATCATTCAACTGATTTATATAACGATCTATGTAATTTCATACAAGAAAAAGATTGAAGTCAAGTACAAATCATTGATAATAGTAAAAATACGGATGAATATTATTATGTAATACTAGTTGTGCCACGTAATTTCACCCACGTATAATTAGTAAAAATAATCCTAGAGCCTTCCTCGATAAAAGGACTATCCAAAACAAAAATATTGTTTCAATTCGAACTAGTAGTTCCTGAGATTAGCCGGATCAAACAAACAAATTCTTCAGCATTATATATTAGTATAGATATAAGGTCCTCCAGACCGATTTCGGCCACGGCGGCCAATCTCAAGAGAGATTAGCCAACTGCGCAGGAGATATTATAGTGCACAAGTGTGTGCCCAAACACAGGTGCACTCTCTTTTCCTGACCGGAAAGAGTTCAGGCGCAGGACCAACGGCTTAACGTGCTTTCCGAGGCACGGCAGTGTACACAATTCGAACTTCCAGACTCCGGACTGCTACTGAGAATTTTCTGACAGAAAAACCCAATAATAATAATATTTATTGGCCCAACCTGGGAATTGAACCCAGGACCACCGGGTCTGCGGCCCTATATCCAGCCACATGACCAACGAGCCAGTATAGATATATCAGCAAAGTCAACATAATTATGTTATTGACAAATTGAAGCATAACAATATTTTACTCAAAAGTTACAAAAATGCATCTGTCAGTTTAGAAAGCATGAGTACGCTTTTTGATACAAGATACTGGTGTTCCAAGTGTACGATATGGAGGATAAAGAGTACTTTGAAAATAGTACAACAATTTTCGAGCGATACCAACTGCTGACAGAGTGTACGTACCCTGAAAAATATTGCTCAATGTAACTTGTACTACGTGTTATAAATAAAATTCACAATTTATATTTATTTTTATACGTTTTAATGTCAATTTTTATCATAAATTTAGACTTATATAGAGTACTAATGTAGTATAGCAGGTTGGTGGAATACACATGTGACAGAATTTCAGTGAAATTTGACACATGCACGTTTCTTCACGATGTTTTCCTTTATCGTCAAGCACGAGATGAATTATAATCACTCATTAAGCACATGAAATTCAGTGGTGCTTGCCCGGGTTTGAACCCACGATCATCGCTTAAGATTCACGCGTTCTTAGCACTGGGCCATCTCGGCTCAGACTTATATAATGTTAGATTAATTTTATTTACAGAATAACATATGTGAAGACAGTTGTAACGTTAGTCAATTATGCAATTATGAATTCGACCTTAGATTTTAGGAATTTTAGACATATTCGGCATTAACTAGCGTCAATTAAATGCACATTTACTCTGCACTATTACGAGTTCCTCGTAAGCATTTCGAGCAAGATATAGCATGATATGAGCTCTTAAAAGCTGTATTCACGATGCTTATAGCTCCGTCCTTGTGGCATTTGTACGAATATGCACTTATATTAGAACTAGCTTAGAACTGTTCATTGCATTGAATCTGATTTTAATAAGCTATCAATGCTTTGCTATTCTCAGTCGACCCAGTTCTTCCGTAGCATTATCTAGAGTTCTTAGTATTTCTCTCGAAACCACGGCAATTATCATGAAACTTAATTTTAGTTTTAGCTTAACTACAATTATTTTTTTCATATATAAATACATTTATTTATATGTGGGTGTCAAATATTCAGAAATTTAAAAATATGATGATCATTTCTCGAAATTGAAGGATGACAGCTTGTAACTTTACCCGGTATATGAGAGTGACGAAAAAGCTAGTCTGAAATCAAACAAATGGAGGATGCATTGATAAATTAGCGTATACTCATACATATATTAATTATGATCTACTCAATCAAGTTCAGGTTAATTCAAAGCAAATTTTAGATGATTTCACCGTGATTACAATAAACATAATTGGTTAACTTTAAGATACATTGTATATAAGTTCAAGAATCAAAAAGCAAAAAAAGGAACTAAATCCTCTCAATTACATTTCAAATGAGAATATCCCTTAAGCAATACTGCGAGTATTGCTCGCCAATGCAGACATACAGTTGAAATTCAAATCTAAAAGCTACACAGATATACGGATGCTTGTGAAATGCGCTCAATGGTATTTTCACACTAACGGCAGTCCTGGTAGATATTCCTGTACCTACTGGTTACCTATATTATTATTTTTTTTATTTTTATTTAAGAGCGGGCAAACGTGCAGTAGGTTCACCTGATGGAAAGTAACTACCACCGCCCATGGACATCTGCAACATCTGAGGACTTGCAGGTGCGTTGCCGGCCTTTGAAGAAAGAGTACGCTCTCTTCTTGAAGATTTTTATGTCATATCGGTTCGGAAAAGTCGCCGGCGAAAGCTGGTTCCACAGAGTGATTGTGCGAGGCAGGAAATGCCTTAGGAAACGCGCTGTTGTGGATTTCCAGACATCGAGGTGGTGAGGATGGAATTTTGAGTTCTGGCGTGATGTCCGGTGGTGAAATTCAGCGGCCGGGACTAAGCCAAAAAACTCCTCAGAACACTCTCCGTGATATATGCGATAGAGTAGAGTATGTAGAGAGACCCAACATCTCTACGTAAATCTAAAGTATCATCAAGCCGGTCAGTAATAGCTTGATCGTCGATAATTCGAACTGCAATACGATGAATGCGGTCAAAAGGAAGAAGCTGGTACTGGGGAGCTCCCGCCCAGAGGTGAGAGCAGTACTCCATGTGGGGCCGAATTTGCGCCTTGTAAAGTTTTAGGCGATGGGCTGACGTGAAGTACTGTCTCGCCTTGTTGAGCACTCCAAGCTTTTTGGAAGCCAGTTTGGTTTTAACTTCCAATTGACCGCGGAACTGAACAACGTTCGAAATCTCAACGCCAAGTATCCCGATACTGGCTGTGGGAGGGAGGGGAGTATTCTCGAAATGAGGGGATATGACAAAAGGAGACTTTTTAGCGGTTAACGCGTAAACTTGAGTCTTATTGGGGTTGAATTGGACCAAGCTTAGTCGGCCCCAGTCCGAGACTTTGGCTAACAAGTTCTCGACTTCAGACACAAGTTTATTCCGACACTCGTCGACGTGTCCCCGAGAAATATTAGCACGGCCGGTGTAAAGGACGTCTACAGTGCTGTCTTCTGCATAGCAATGAATGCCACTGATTTGTAACATATCATTGATATGCAGAAGAAACAGAGTAGGTGAAATAACGCAGCCTTGTGGAACACCAGAATTGATGAATTTTAAGTCAGAGCATGCACCGTCGACAACGACCTTGACGCTCCGCTCTGCCGAAACGCTGGTGATCCACTTACATAATTTCTCGGGAAGCCCGTAGGAAGGAAGCTTCGTGAGAAGCGCTTTATGCCATACCCAATCGAAGGCTTTCGCTATGTCCAGACTGACTGCTAATACCTCCCCCTTGGACTCAACCGCTGTAGCCCATCTGTGAGTAAGGTAAACTAGAAGATCACCAGCTGAGCGACCCCGACGGAAGCCGTACTGATGGTCGCTAATCAGCTGGTGCTCCTCTAGGTACCGCCGGAGCTGGTGGTTAATAATGGACTCTATTATCTTGGAGAACAAGGAGGTGATAGCAATAGGCCTATAATTTGTTGGATCAGAGCGATTGCCCTTTTTAGGGATCGGATGCACCAAAGCAGTCTTCCAAGAATTCGGGACTAAGCCTAATGTAAGAGTGGCGGAAAAGTCGCGTTAAGACCGGTGCCAACTCGGGAGCACAAGTACGCAGAACGATCGGAGGAATGCCATCGGGCCCACTCGACTTATGGATGTCCAAGGAAAGAAGTGCTTTACGAACTGCACTCTGATGGAATTTAATTTCCGGCATCATGGTATCACACCGCAAGATTGTCGGTGGTGTCTTTCCTTGATCATCAAGTCACGAGTCATCGCTACTCACGCTACTTTGGTCTAAGACAGCCTTAGCGACAGACCAAAATGCGCGTGTTCCCGAAGGAAGACGCACCAATCTCTCGCCAATCCTGCCAATGTGCTCCGATCGCCTTGGCAATAACGCTTTTGAAAGATCTGGAGGCAGCGTTGTATTCTTTTTTAAGTGCGCTGGTATTTACATCACGAGATGCCGATGCTTCAGCCCAGGCTTGCTAGCATTCTATTTGATATGAGCATTGCATTCTGTGGCCATCGTTATCATGGTAGCTTATTATATATATTGTATGATTGATTATATTGAGCTTAATGCTCGTTAGTAAAGTCAATCAAAAATTTTGTTTATTAAATGTCAAGTCTTCAAAATCTATTAAGTTCTCATAAAGATATCCATTTACATTACAAACAAATACACGAGGAATATTTATCTTTCATTTATATTAAAAAAGTTTTTTTTTTAATAATAATATGTTATTGTACTAAAGTTTATAATAATATAAGTAATATCTCCTTTTTCATTGCTAGTGGTAATCTTCTTAATAGGTAATGCTTCTAATTTTAACTTATAAGTGTTTTTTTTTAAATATTGTATTGGTGTAATTACTCCTGGAGAATCTTAATAAATACAATAAAAGTTACATGTTAGATGGAGAACCTTATCTTGGCTCTTCAACCACCGAACATACAAACAAATATAACTATGGATATTTGTTTTACACCAATTGTGTTATCTATACTTCTATAGTAATATATAAAGCTGAAGAGTTTGTTTGTTTGATCCGGCTAATCTCAGGAACTACTGGTTCGAATTTAAAAATTATTTTTGTGTTGTATAGTCATTTTATTGAGGAAGGTTCTAGGCTGATTTTTATTCATTATATTTTTATTAATTATACGCGGAAGAAACCGCGGCCACAGCTAGTACTATATATAGCATAACTACGATAGGAGTAATGACATAGGGTTAATCAAACTACAATCACATATTACATCAGTATCCTATCCGTACTGGCAATTTCCGTCAAATTGAATATAGCTCACGGCGACCATTCGCAACAGAGACTGCACCTCACGCAAGAGATATTATTGTGCATACGTATAAACACAAAAATAGATGCATTATCTATTACCAATCTGTTGAAATATTTTGTGATGGCAATATACGACTGGAGAGAGATTAGGTGAAAGTACCACGACTTGCTGTGACGTCCGAAAGAAATTGAAATCTCCGAATCCCGTAAACGCATGTCTCGGGCGCTTACTGCGTTATGGTTTTACCTTTCTAACTCGTGACTGATACTGAGAATTAATCTATAGAAAACCTAAGAACTTTTGCTATGATGGTATTATAATGATGATGATATGGCAAGTGGTCGGGTTTTTTTAGGTCGCGTTTTTAACAAAAATGTTTCTCAATTAGGTGCCAAAGTGTCTGATGTCAAATGCGTTATTATTAAACAAATACCTACCTCGTTGGTCTAGTGGCTAGATATAAGGCCGCAGACCCGGTGGTCCTGGGTTCAATTCCCAGGTCGGGCCGATAAATAGTTATTGGGTTTTTCTGTCAGAAAATTCTCAGTAGCAGCCCGGAGTCTGGAAGTTGGAAGTGTGTACACTCCTGTGCCTCGGAAAGCACGTTAAGCCGTTGGTCCTGCGCCTGAACTCTTTCCGGTCGTGTCGGATTGCCGTCCCATCGGATTATGAGAGCTAAGGAAAAAAGAGTGCACCTGTGTTTGCGCACACACTTGTGCACTATAATATCTCCTGCGCAGTTGGCTAATCTCTCTTGAGATTGGCCGCAGTGGCCGAAATCGGTCTGGAGGACCTTATTAAACAAATGATAATGAAGGTGATTAAAAATAAATTACAACGTGCAATATTAACAAATTTTGGTCTTATTTATTTAATATAATATTTTCGATTAATTATTATAATTTTTTTTTTGTTACCATAGAAGTAGCCTGACGAAAAGACAAACATGTGTACCGTTGCAGGCGTGCATTCGAATGACAAAACTCACGTTCACGCAACATTCAGTTAATATACGGACTACACCACTTCGGGTATCAGCGGTAGAGACCTAAAACTAAAGCGAAGACTTACATTGACATACATTATTATTGGAACGAAGTTCTTTTACGCGGTTTACAGTAGAGTAAAACGGCAGTGGCCCAAGGTTAGAAACGAAATAGCGTTCATTCACGTACACCAAACGATCGAGCGTGAACTGTGCGCCTATCATTTTAATATTAATTAAGTTAAATACTTAAATATAACAAACTCAATCAAAAGAATTAAATTTATTTTAAAAACTTTCCTAGCGTTATTAAAAATACATAATACAATAGAATATATATATATATATATATATATATATATATATATATATATATATATATATATATATATATAAAAGTAATACAAAACCATATAAGGACCAATAGCGCTGCGGCTTACGAGCCACACACAAATCCCAATTTGAGCCCTGGGCTATTATCATAATTCCCATCATAAACTTTGTTTAATTGGAGGAGTAAATCACTAAAATAATAATATTATTATTTTAATTGAATATTAGTAAATTCCTTAAAATGGGGATTGCTATTATTAAAAAATGTTAATTTAATTTAACACAAATTAATCGTTTCTTAATCTTTGATTAGAGAGTGACATAAAGGAGGTTGAGGAGCGATTTGGTTCGACAAAAATACAGTCATATAATGAAATAAAATCTACATTTTAAAAGACGTTTTGAGTCGAAAAAGTATCGCAAAGAACTTCGTACTGACTTTTTTTCTTTAGAACAAAAATAAAACAAATGCACATATTTCATTATCTCATTGTAATTGGAGAGTTGAAATTCTATAAAATAGGTCTTTTTATAACTTATTAAATGTTCATAAAAAATTAACTCAATAAATTTGATGAAAACGTTCAAAATGGGACCAACAAACTGAAACCAACCTTATGTGGTGTGATAAAGTTTCACGATAGGCTGAAACTGTTAGGGAATTGAAATAAATATATGCTCACAATTTTACGAGAAACATGAATTTACGGCCAAAAAATATTGGAACCTTTCCAACATTACTCTATTAACGGCATTATTTGTTTTCAATATTTTGAGCAGACTTGTTTTCTACTGTACTGGATACGTAATGCGTAATGCTATGAAAAGATTTCCGAATTACCAATTATATAATACAGCCAAAAAAATATCTTAAATTACAGCAAATACTTGAAACTTACAGGAAAAGTACAAACACTTTTATAAAACATATTGCCTCCACAACTGCTGTTTATAGTACTCATGTAAGTAGCTTTTTAACAATGATATCATTATAAAAATTAATTATATTATATAACTTACATATTATATGAATTATTAGTATTTCCTTACATCGCTTTTATATTGTTTACTCATTTTCGTTAAATAAAACTTTTACATACTTTCGCATGATTGATTATTTTATTGGACTGTTTTTGTCCTTTGTCCCAGATCATTTTTAATATCCTTTCGGCAAATATTTTTGAAGTGAAAACTTCTTTAGCGGCGTTCTTCACTTTTTTATGATGGGTAAAAATTTTAAACTTGCGTCAGGTCACGTGACCCTGATTGAAAATTCGTAAGACGGATTCTGACGTGTTCAATTTTTGAAGTAAAAACTTCTTTAGCGGCGTTGTGCACTTTTTTATTATGGGTAAAAAATGTTAAACTCGCGTCTGGTCATGTGATCCTGATTGAAAATTCGTAAGACGGATTTTGAAGTGTTAAATTTTTAATGTAATATAAATTGTCATGTTTGTGTACGATAGCGCAATAAATGAATATTGTATTTTATCACATAAATGATAGTACTTTTATACTGATAATTAAAGCAATTCGAGCAAAATGTTTCCCTAATCATTCCAAAATATCAAAAATGCACAACGTTAATATTCAAGTTTTGACTTCTGCCAGCATTCCCGAGTGCAGCCCGTTGTTTTTTTTTATAGTCTAGCTTGTGTGATTTTATAATCTAGCTTTACCATATACCAAAACAAAATGACAAAACGAAGTACATTTCCAGAATACAATGTTGATAATGTAACAAAACGAATATACATGTTTATCATGACAAGATTGTACAAGGAAACGCATTTATTTCCCTAATTAGGGGAGACGTCGCCAGCTACCGTACATACGACCGGTGTAAGAAATGAAACACCATTTTCATTAATGCTAACCAAGTTATTTTCCCATCGCACTTTGCTCGACAAATTAATTATTTCGCCGACAAATTGTCGCTGTTTCGGATAATACCCGCTTTTTTGATGAGGGTCCCCTAAACGTTTTCTAGGAAAGTGATTTTTTAAATTGGACGACCTTTCATAGAGAATTAATCGAAGAATAATTAATTTTTTTTCGTATTTCAAGTAGATATTATATAAAATGCATAGATAAGGTATTTTAATTTAAAGAAATAATGAAATGAATGAAATATTACATTTGTTATATATTTATATTTTCGTCGCTTCATTCGAAGATACAATTAACCAGGTAGTCCTTGTATCCTAAAGGCAGTGTCCACACGTTTAGAGAATCGATTTTCAATCGATAATTCAACCTTATTTTTTTAAGTATATATTTATATGCCTGGTCACTTTCTATTGTGCTGTCACTTGTCACTTCATTTTCGATTATCGATTATTTTGACAACAGCTTAGCCTGTGAAGAAGGTGAAGGTTGTGGTTTTTTGATCATTCATTTCTGGATTAGATATTTTTTTCCAACAAAACTTACTATTATCAGGTTATTTGTTTTATTACTATAAATGCGAAGTCGAAACGGAACATTAATATATTTTTAGCTAAAACGCATAAATCTCAGTGGCTTTTTGTAATGCTATAATGATTGATAAATTTTAATTTTTCTTTTTTTTTTTGTTATTGTGAAAGACTAAATAAAAAAAAAATATATAAGCAAATAGGATATGTGGTATGGTAACTGGACGGTATATTGTTGTCACCACCTGTTTTATTAAACTGGACTTTCTTTTAAAGCAGAACTCAGAAATACATTGTATTTATATGTGTATAGCATTTACTAACATGGGCTTTAAAAAAATTAAAATACATAAAAATTATATTAAATAAGTAATTAGGGGTTGTATATTAAAAATGATGTGAAAGTGAATTAAACGTAACTTGCAATATTTCATTGTAAGGAAAACAAAAGGGGCTGATTTTTATGGCGGAAATATTACTGTGAATCTCATTATTTTCACCTTACGCGTTTGCGGAATCATTTCCAAGATTTTTTTATTAATTAATGGGGGCGATGAAATAAGGTACAGGCCCGTTTTATGTACTTGGAGGATTTCAAGAATTTCATTATTTTATTAATGCAAAGAGTCAATAATATGGTCTAGTGCGTAAAAGATCTTAACTTGACATTTTGGTTTATATAATATAGTAACAGTGCTTGGTTGTAAACGAAAACAATGTGATAAAGCTTGTCCGATGTCCGATGAACTTAGAAATCAGATGTGTATTGGAGTGTCGTGGTGATATTATCTTCAAAACCTCTATAAAAGGAAAGGAGACTGTTGCTTATGTGATGGACATAACTCACATCATAATATCATATATATCAACTTCTCTTTTCGGAGCTCTCATAGCTAAACTGATATATGCATGAATAAATACATACTATACAATCGTACGAAGCCGACCGACATATTTTTTGACTGCATTATTAGTATATTATATCATGTATTTTTTAATATATAGTTTTTCATGACCTTAACTGATTGGATATAAGCATCATTAAGAAATGAACTGAAATATTAACCATCGCCTCTCAATATGATTGTAATTAATAATTTATTAATTTTTATTTTATTATTGGACGCACATACAAAAAAAAAATCACATTAACTTGTTCTTTTTATTACCCAAATACTCGAAGTCAGTAAGTAACTCCTAAGCTAAATTGACGCTTTTAAAATGAGATCTTAGAATATATTCAAAAGTGTTCATTTACTTAGTAAGAGATTACTATAAAAGTAACGACTTCTTAGATAGCACCGAGGAACAGAAATGATTGTCTATATGTTCTTTTATCTAAAAACGAAAATTAAGAATAGATTAAGATAAAAAAATTTTGAAAACTTTTCGATGGATGTGCTTTTTTATGTAAGAGATTTTTTAATGTTAATAAATTTACTTAATAATAAGTTAATAAGCTTAGCGTTTTATGTTAAATAAAGATTGTAATTTTGAACTGAATTCTCATTAAGTTTTAATTAAATATAAGCGGTGTTTTCGAACTCGAATTTGTATTAATAAATAGGTTTCCTTCAATCGACATAATTAAGACATCGTTATTATTAAAATATACATTTTTGTTAAGTGTGGTATTTTATGTTTAGTAAAAATTGTAACTTTG
The DNA here is from genome assembly GCA_905220585.2 of Nymphalis polychloros. Taxonomy (NCBI): domain Eukaryota; kingdom Metazoa; phylum Arthropoda; class Insecta; order Lepidoptera; family Nymphalidae; genus Nymphalis; species Nymphalis polychloros. The sequence goes on from HG992245.1 coordinate 12,192,357, forward strand.
AACTGAATTCTCATTAAGTTTTAATTTAATCTAATCGGTGTTTTCTGCCTCCAGAAAACATTATAAAATATTTATATTAATAAATAAGTTTTCTTCAATTGACACAATTAAGACATCGTTTTCATTTAAACATATTATATTTTTTTCTATTGGTTTGTTATAATGATGTTAATATTTAAATGTTCAAAATATAAATGTATGTTGTCTGATCACGAAACTAAGTAGCTATAAATATTTACTAAGCCATATAACAGGCGATATTTCATGATTCTGATATATTACTATCATAAGTCAGCATTGTTATTTGGTTATCGTAAAACAATGCAAACCATGCATGAAATAACGAACATTCAACATCTTACAGATAAATAAATATTTATGGACAGAACCCGAGGTCGTTTGAGATTATGCGTAAAAAAAGGCATTAAATAGAAGCTCGATTATTTTATAAGCTTTTTCGTAACTTAATTTAAAATACGTTTTAGATAACCGATTGTGCTGAATAAAAAAAACAATTTTTTTTTTTAATCTGCATTTATAAATTATCGTAATAATTATACAATATAGCGAAGTCAGTTGTTTTGAAATACGTAAGTAAATGCAATTTTATTTTAATCTTTTTTTTTTTGTAATTATTTAGCAAAATATTATATATAGCAATGATCATGATGGTTTTTGTGTGTCAAGATGTTGCTATTCTAAGTGTGGAACGAGCTTATTAACTTCATTGTATGTAATTGTAGTTTGGAGCTTCTTGTTCTTATCTCGAAAGCTAATGAACAGAAGGCGGTAAGATGAAACTTGAGAAGGTTAATTTTCGACTAGAACTTTTCATACGTTTTTCTTGGTTTCTGTGATTAACAAAGTTGTTTTGATAAAGTTATTTTATTTTTAATTTGCCAGTTATTTCAATCAATTTACATGTACAGTTTTTTTAAAGTTCGTGGGTATATGTTTGTTATTGAAATAGTTTAATGATATGTATTAAGAGAATCAAATACAAACATTTTTTTGTAAGAATAATCAATGATGATTTTATATTTTTAGCTTAAAGCGATTTAAGAAGCGAATTATAAGTGATAAAAGCAGAGAACTCTAATGTCTGTCACTAAAATGAATGCTTACGAACGCAGTTTTCATTTACACCATTTTCAATGGAAATCCTACGCGCTCAGCCACTATTGTGTCTCCTTAGTAAACATTGAAGGAAACATCACGCATACTCATTCTTACACATCAACGCGGTACATGCTAGGTTAATGATACGTCCCATTGCTGGCTGGAAACAGCCTTTGAGAATAATCTCTCGGTTTTTTTCAAAGTCAGGTTATTTCAAAGACTGTCCTATTTGACTTATACCTGGCGAACGGAGATAAAGTGTTGATTTTTTTGCCTTTATTATTATACGAGAACTTAATTGTTCACGCTTGTCACGTTAATAGTCTAAATTTAAAACGGGTGATATTGCGGAGGTATATATATATAGCTACTTATATATATAATAATATTTTATGCTGAAACCCTCTCTGAAACGTGCTGCATCTTCTGGTTGAATTCTTATAATATTAGGATTTTTTTTTATTGTGTAGGTAGGCGGACGAGCGTATGGGCCACCTGATGCTAAGTGGTCACCAACGCCCATAGACAGTGGCATTGTAAGAAATGTTAACCATCGCTTACATTGCCCATGCGCCACCAACCTTGGGAACTAAGATGTTATGTCCCTTGTGCCTGTGATTACACTGGCTCACTCACCCTTCAAACCGGAACACAACAATACAAAGTACTGCTGTTTTGCGGTAGAATATCTGATGAGTGGGTGGTACCTACCCAGACGAGCTTGCACAAAGCTCTACCACCGAGTAAACAAAGCTCTACCACCGTGTAGGTTAGTAGTGTTTTCAGTTAGGAATTACAAAAAAAACCGTTTCGTTACGTATTACTATAGATAGATAGAAACTCATTTATTTGTACAAAAATATTCAGTAAATTTTCAACGAATAGATATAACTGAAATCTATTTATGTGAAATATTGTAGGGATATCTGAAGGGTCTGAACTAAGAGGGTCATTCAATCAAATCGAGTTAGATTCGATGGAGACTCCAATATTATTAAACGTGGCTACTATGTCATTATCGCCGAACTTATCCAAACTTTTTCGCGTTATAATAAAATATTTATAATTTTAAATATGAGTATGTCATATATTTTATTGTAATGAATTTCGTGAGAAATATATATAAAGAACAAAAAAAAAATATTCGCACACATAGCATTCCCTTAATATTCCTCTGATCACAAATAGCTAGTTCTACAGCTGACAAGAAGTTGGAGCTTGTTTCACGAAGATATGGTTGCACCTGAAAATTGATATCCTAATTTTCAGGTTCATTCCGACACTTTCAAACTTTGTTATGTTATCCTTCATTACTGTCGAGGTCAAAATGAAAATCTGAGGTCTTGCCTGTGAATGTCCCACTGCTGGGCTAAGGCCTCTTCTCCTCTCGTGAGGAGGTTTGGAGCTTATTCCACCACACTGCTCACATGCGGGGTGGTGGAATTCACATGTGACAGAATTTCAGTGAAATTTGACACATGCAGGTTTCCTCACGATGTTTTCCTTCACCGTCAAGGAGGAGATGAATTATAATCACAAATTAAGCACATGGAATTCAGTGGTGCTTGTACGGATTTGAACCCACGATCATCGGTTCTTACCACTGGGCAATCTAGGCTTTTTTAACTATAAAAAGTCGGTGAATTTTTGAAAGTCATTGATTTTGTTGATCCAATTTAACATAATTTATTACATCTTAGCCTATTTTTACTCGTATATATATTTATTAGAGACCATTAGCAGAAAAAAGACCTATTTTCCATGTACAAGACTATAAAATTCAAATTACTTTAAAAGCATTTATTTAGGTCAAACAATCTCGTTAGTGATGGCGACAATGTATATATACGTGACGTATATGAGTTTCTTGTTTATTTTTATTCTCATTCATTTAAATCCTTGCTTACTAATTTTCCATATTAACGTACAAGTTTGAATAATTGACTGTGTTTATAGGGATTTTCTGTTTGTTTATGTAACGTTTTAGTTTACTTTCTTAAGGTTCTTATATTGTTTATATTGATTTCGTAGTATCATCTTATAATTACTGGTGGGCTTTGTGCAAGCACGTCAGGGTTGGTAATACCCACTTATCATATATTTTACCGCCAAACAGCGGTTGAGCGATTAGTGGCGCATTGGCGGTTCAAGGGTTGGTTAGTATTTCTTAAAGTGTCAATGTTAATGGGCAATTGTGACCACTTACAATCGTGTGGCCCGATTGGCAGTCTGCCTTACTATTTCAATAAAAAAACAGTGTTTTGATAATCATTTAAAATTACTAAAATGTTTTCACATCGTTTAAAAATACCATCGCTTTGTTAGATTAGAGGTAGCAGATGATATTATAGATACATGCGAAATAGTTTCTTATATCCAAATTAATATCCGAAAGTGAATTTATTATTTGTTTCTTGTTGTAACTCTTTCACGTCCCAACTACTTAACTGATTATTATGAAATTTTGTTTCACGTGGGGTACAGGAAAGAACATAGTTTACCTAACACGTGCCATCTCCCATCACGCGCGAGTGATTTAGTAATTACAATCTCATTAACTTTTTTAAGAAACAAATTCGAGTCATATTTTCGAAAGTGTGCAAAAAATAAAAAAAAATAATATTGACAGTAATTTTTCATAATTTAATCATTTAATTTTACTCGGTGGTAGCTTTGTGCAAGCTCGTCTGGGTAGGTACCACCCACTCATCAGATATTCTACCGCAAAACAGCAGTATATGGTATTGTTGTGTTTCGGTTTGAAGTGAACCAGTGTAATAACAGGCACAAGGGAGATAACATCTTAGTTCCCAAGGTAGGTGCCACTTTGGCGATGTTTTTTTTAAAGAAACGTACAATGCCACTGACTATTGGCGTTGGTGACCACTTACCATTAAGTCGTCGTCGGCCTACCGATACTATAAAAAATATATATATTTATTTAATGAAAACTTAAGAAGTAAGACGTTTTTAATGCAACACATATATGAAGCAGGTAAGTAGAATTTTGTAACTTAAATTCCACTTATTTGGCTTAGTCCAGAACAACTTCCGAAGCCTATAAAATGACCTCTGTCAACTTTGTAACGTTAACGATATGAGGTGATAAACACCAATATGAAAGGACGGGCAATATCTATAAAACAGTGCATTTTATTACTAACGCAATTTGGATTTATTTTACTGGTAGTTAAATGCAATGACTTTGGTTAGAAATATAGAAAAAAATGTTTTTTTTTTTTTTCTGTCTTTATCGCATGGTTAAATGGTGGAAATGGACAGGCAGACAGTGGACAGAACACGGCTGCTGCGTTTTCATGTGGTTAATTTGTGTTTTTGATTCATCATATGTTCAGCGGTGAGGAGATCGGCATGTGTCGGATGAAATTCTGATACACGTATCTCACCGACATCGGAACATCATAGAGGAATAAGCTATAAGCCTTCTAGTTAAGAGATAATTTACTCGGAAGTGTGACCTTTATGACTTGTATGTTATTTTACTATAAATAAAAACAATGGTTTATGATAACCATTTATTACTATGTGACATATTTGTCTCAGCTTTAGGGCTATATAACTACTATATACTACTAAATTCAATTCAATTCCATTTATTTGGTTTAAACATAATATACATGTTTAGTCACTATATTTATGACATGCAAATATTTTAATTTAAATTAACTATTAAATTAAATATTACAAGGATTTATTCTTACATTACATTTCATTTCATTACATTGCATTAAATTACATTACAAAAAAAAATAAAAAAAATATTGTCACATTGACTGAAATCATTAAGCAGAAATATTTTACAAATTCAACGTTTACGTTCATAATTTAAAGTTCTCGACACAATGTATTTTTTAAATTATAAATTTACAATATTTTATAAACTAACAATAAACAAAATACCCTTGTAAATTAACTATTTCGATGTGTACAATATTACGGAAAATTAATACATAAATATATTTTATTTAAAAGTAACTTCCAATTAATTGTAAATATAAACGGCTGATGAGCTTATGACATTCATTTACTAAAAATATGAAATCAAACATTGCTATTACGAATATACTTACGAAATTTATTTCAAAGCGAAAATAGAAATTCTGCGCTGCATCGTATATCTTCACTAACGTGAATTCGCTTAATGAGCTTAAAATGAAAATGGCTCAATCGTTAGTACCTGAGTCACTTTTTAATAAGAGTTCTTTATAGCAAATAAAACTATATAAAGCTCGTATATAGTTTTATATGCTATATATGTATATCTATGTGTATAAATATGAATCGGTGTATCTATTTGTCAGATGATCAAAAAAGCTAGCAAATACATGTATATTTTCATAGATATTTTGTTGTATATCGTCACAGATGACGCTGAAGCACAGAAAATATTTGTGAGTAGTATCGGATAACAGCTAAGAAAGAAATTTAAAGAGGCATAGCCGTATGCTGGAAACTGAATACAAGAACGACGTCTGTTTATTTTAGTATAAAGTAAAGAACAAAAATTGTTACGTATTATGTCAGCTATCTAGTCCTGCGAGGTTTTTGGTGTTTTAGAAGTAACCTGTATAGATAGATGGAAGTTTGTCCAGTGACATAACCGTAAGGGTCAACCAATCTGGAAAATTGTGCGATCTTTAACTAATGTTAGTTTCGTATTGCGTAAAGTACTTGTTTATATTCATCTTGCGTTAAAAAACAGTCATATATATTCTGTAGCTTAAAGTTAACCGGTCTAAAATCAAGGAACCACTCGTAAAAGGTCACCTTGAAATTTGGCTTTAGGGGTGTAATTATATTTTGAACATAATATTGTCAGTTTTAAATTTTAAAGGTACAATTTTAATGTAAAGGCACGACACCTACGCATTAATTTTATCCGACTTGAAAGTATCCTATTTTCGAAAAGACTTAATTTACGCTTTACAAAATTTATGTGTTTAATAAAAAGAGATAATTACGGATTATATGCCCACAAATAATTAGCGTTTTCAGGGCTATAATATTAAGTTATTTTTAAGCCTTTCTAAATGATAACGGGTAATATATGAAGGCATTAATTAGACATGTGAAAACATTGATTTACAATATCTTTATGAAATGTTGCACTAGATTATAATTGATGAGAAAGATTATACTATTAAATTTCTAATTTTGCTCTCACTTTGGATTATGTACAAGTTTTAATAAGGTCAGTTGTCCATTTTTGAAAGTCAATACTAAATGATGATATTAACATGAATTGTGATATGGAAAATCCGTAGGAAAATTATAAGAATAATAATAAGAAAGAACAATAATAATCAAAACGTGTTTTGTTTTTAATTACCCGGGAGGGCAAATGACCCAGCTCCACCTGATGGTAAGTGGTAGTAGAGTCCAATAGCGACGACGGCTGGTTCAGACGGGAAGAATGATTTGCACTAGCCGCATCCGCCTTGCCGGTCCGCAAATCCCTCTTCACGCAGATTGATATTGTATTGCTGACATCTCAAGAGAGTTTTACACAAATGTTAAAAGGGAATAATGAGGGTGAAGTTACTCGTAATCCAGGTACTTACGTTTGAATATTCTTCGTGGGAATGCACCCTTGGTATTCTCAACTTAAAAAAACACAAGCCATAGACAAGAGCTTGACACGAAACTGTTGTTGTTCAAACGATGCACACGTTTCACTGCGACATGCCGATATAAAGTTCGTCATTTTTTTTTTTATTGTATTGGTGGGCGGACTAGCATATGGGCCACCTGATGGTAAGTGGTCACCAACGCCCATAGACAATGGCATTGTAAGAGATGTTAACCATCGCTTACATCGCCAATGCGCCACCAACCTTGGGAACTAAGATGTTATGTCCCTTGTGCCTGTAATTACAGTGGCTCACTCACTCTTCAAACCGGAACACAACAATAACAAGTACTGCTGTTTTGCGGTAGAATAACTGATGAGTGGGTGGTACCTACCCAGACGAGCTTGCACAAAGCCCTACCACCAAGTAAATACCGTCATACGTCAAAATGATAATATGACACAAGAAAAACCATTCAATTAAAGCGTCAATATAAAATAAACGATTGCGTTGAGGAATATAAAACAAAATAAGCAATGTTTAAAAAATTTATATCTCTTTATTTTATTTATTAAGATTTGCCTAACATTTCTTCAAGCATTTATTCGTAAATTGAAATTCAATGGATAATATTTTATTTTTTATTTCAATAAGAATCAGCCCATTAGTAAATCATCCATTCATACCCCTTTACAAAAACACGAACAAAAAGTATTAGGGACGGAGGCTCTAAGTAACGAAATTTTTCTCATTTGAATACGTGACTAAAATAAAATGTTTGAACTTTGAAAGTTGGACCCGATCCTTGAGTCATTCTTTTACTTAGCCTAAATAGGTTTATACTGTCAATGATTTTTTTTTTCTTTTGATCGGTCGCTTTAGTTTGGTCTTGTTCAAAAAACAGTAATTTGAATTTTCATGAGTCTTTAAGAAGTGCCTTTTGTATGATTTGTTGTTTATATTCTTTTGTATATTATGATATTATTGGTTTACTAAAACAGTTTTTAAATGGCTAACTGTTTTATTTATTCTCCTCGCCCGAATGCCCACCCACGCCTGCCGGGGTTAAGTATGGAGTCAACAGATAAAGCAGATCCCTTCGTCGTCCCTTTATACATATATTATATCTATTGGGCCATATATATATATATATATATATATATATATATAGGTAACATTAAAGAGTTTTATACAGATAAGATTATTATTATTCAAAAATGCGAGTTATTAGGGGAATATGAATGGTAATAAAAAGAAATTCTCTTTGCGAACACAATATTCTTCATTATTTTAGTATACAGTTTTATGAAAGGGCACGGTATAACAAGACCTCTCACAAATAGGCAGAGTAATCAGAAAAATTTCATTAAGCCCCTCCAGGGTACGGAGACTCGGAATTGAGTGCTCGCGTATATTACAGCAATAAAACCGAATACTTTGTTATGCACACACGAGAAGCGTCGCGGTAAGTAGCTGAGTAACGTAAAAAAATATTACGTAATTTATGTCGTAAATTTTACCTAAAATTTACTCTATCTAGGTATATGCGTAACATTTTCATTTGAGCTGTTCATATGTTTACCGAGATTAATTTATTTACAGTAATTACAAATTGTATAATATTTGTATTGTGAAATTTAAAATACTTATTTGCCCAAATCACGCAAGGCTGAGAGCGACAAAACTAGTGAAAATATTAAAATACAAAAAAATAACATATAAAAATAAAAACGAATGCAAAATTCATACAAAATACATAAAAAAATTATATGGCTGAACTTTTTTTATGCTATACACCAATATATAACAATAATCAATAGTAAATATCAATTAATTAAATTAACAATACGAAATTTTTCATAATTTATCTTTATTAAATTTGAATATTAAAATTTAAAATTAAATTGTAACAATTACATACAGCCATGCACACCAATGGAGTCTGTTCTGTTTCTAATTTACATAACACGCTCACTGGATTTCCTTTTCAAAGGTGCGTCTTTTGTCAGAAGGAAAACAAAGAGAAAAGAGAACGGTACGGTAACAAAAAGGTGGCTTGGTAGAGACAAAAAAATGTGGTCAAGCGCTTTTAGTTTAGTTTGTTTGTAAGGTCTAGAGTTTTTTTTTTTTGCATTTGACTCGTTAGTGTTGTGTTACGAGCAGAAAGTTATGTTTGAAGAGAAATTTATGTCAATCAAATACGGTTGCTATGGAGCAATATTTTTTTTTTTTGTTTTAGTAATTTAAATTTTGCTTCATTAATAGTCGTTAATTTTAGATTTACAGTTTTTCTCATTAAACCATAGTAATTGGACTTTTGATTTAATCAACTTGTTACTTTTATACTTACATTATTTAAAGCAGATTGTTTAATATTTTTGAATCTCAACAAGAAATCATAAATCATATAATCAAAACCTTCGAGCGAGATATGCAATCAAAAAAAATATTAATTTTACAGTCAAACAACTTCACGTGAAATCCTTGAAAAAGTTATCATTAACCGCTCAAACATTCAAACAATTGATGGCAACCTAATTTAACGGCCATCAGCCGAACTTTCTGAAGTTCTTTCCCAAATGACAACCATTAAGTGGGATACCATTTCTCCAAGTTTAAACGCAATGAAATTAGGCGATTGTATTTTAGAACAAATATGGTCTGCTATTGTAACTGTTATAGATGAAAGTCACAAGTTGTTTTGAAACTTCAATTTAAAATAATGAGTCCCTGTAATGCTTTGAATTTAAAAATTATTAGGTATTCAATTCAATCATTAATATTGTACGCCTTGGAAAAGAAATTTGTGGTTCTAAATCTGAGATATAGATTTAAAGACAATATTTATCTTTTAAAAATATATATTTTGTCTTATATAAACATAACCAATTCAAAATATGTCAAGCGTTTCTGATAAAATATTCAATATTATGTTAAATAGCAAAATTAAATCACAATTACAAGCGAACGAGTATAATGCTTTTATAATTATAAATAACTTAATTATATAATTCAGTAGTGGCAAAAATGTTGCCTCAATATCTGTTTTAATAATTGGTATCACAAAAAGTCTATCAAATCTAATTTGTTTCAAAAGTTTTGTCGTTAAATGCTTGAAGAATCCTCATTGGCAGTTTTAGAAGATCTGCCCAAGTGTTTAAGAATGAGAAGTTTGCTTAAACACCATCAAGCTAAATCACTAAGGTGCTTTACGAAATGACAACGATTAACTGAGAAACCATTCCTCCTTCAAGTTAAAATAGCGTCTTGAACTTCAACAATTGTATGTATTTGAAAATGAATGGGATATGCATTGTACCTGCTCGGAATGAAACTTTTCGCTCAATTTTAGTAGTTTCTGAATGGAAATAATAAGACTTAATTACGCGACTTCTTGGATTCAACTTTTCATTACTTATTCCTTTAATCATTTCATCTCAATTTATTTTATTTGAAAGTGAAATATGCACGGATTTTTTAAAATGATTTTAACTTTGTATTATAAAAATCGATTAAAAAATAGTGTAACTAGTATCTGATTCCTGTGAAGTTAATATTCTATTGTTTTTTATTGTTTTTAGTCACAAATAACATTCGTGCCTTTGTTATATGTTTTTATCAGTTTATAGTTAGTAATTTTATTTGCCTGACTGTTTTCATTTCCAGGCAATATCACAAATTATAACTTTGTGGATTGCAAAATATTAATTATTATCTTGACTACACTTTGTTTTGTTCAAGAAGCAATACTAAATACCGTATATACAACAATGCCTATTGTATTATAGTATATAGATTTTTTATATATGTGATATTCTGTTATTCAAGCTTTTCAAATTTAGGTTGTCATAGCAATTAAATGCAATGTTTGTTATACATACTTGTATGTTTCATAAAGCTTAAGTACTATTTTGTCATCAGCTACAGCGATATGGTCAATTCGTGTACGTTTACATTATGTATATTTTGTGCTAAGTATCATTAGGATTATGTTATGTTATTAGTAGGTAGACGGGCCAAAGGCCCGCCTGATGGTGTACTCACCGCCACCCATTAAATACATTAGCTATGTTATAAATATTACCTTTCCCTATATCGCCAATGCGCCACCAGTCTTGGGAACTGGGATATTATGTCACTTGTGCCTGAAATTTCACGAGCTCACTCATACTTCGAACTGGAATACAACCATACTAAGTATTTCTATTTGGCGGTAGAATGTGTGGTGAGTGGATGATACCTACCTAGTCAGGCTTACACGAAGCCCTACCAGATGAACAATAACAATTATTGGAAAAAAACTTCGAACTTGTTTATTTATTATTAGTTTTATTTAATTTCTTTACGTATTAAATTTTGTCGCTGGAAAAATGCTTTACGCGTTTCCCCCACACGATACGGGGAGCCCACCTAGCCCAAGCGGCTATTACGGCGGGAGGAGAAGGTGCGCATAGCGCAGACGCCTTCTCCCCGATCTTCTTCGGCGGATTGAAAGAGCGGAGGCACCTTCCTCACGCTGCCGCTCCGCGGCCTCCTTCTGCAACATGACATTCTCGCAGAAGGAGACCGTTTCCAACCAGCACCTCTCGCTGTCGAGCATAGCGCTAATCACCGAGCGAGAGATCTCCGCCGATTATCGCCGCCAGGGTATGCCTCCGAGGCCCCCACACAGCACACTCCGTTAGGGTATGGTGCGCCGTGTCCAGTGGCGCACCACACTCGTGGCAGGAGGGTGATACCTCCCGCCTCGCTATCTTATTCAGGTACTTACCGAAACAGCCATGTCCAGTAAGCACCTGCGTCGGCCTATACGTGAGTGTGCCGCCATTCCTTGCTACCCAGCGACTCAAGTGTGGGCGGATCGCCTCCACTGTCGCCAGGCCTACTGATGGGGACCTCAGGTCCTCCTCCCACCTGCGAATCAGCGCTGTATCTTATATTTTTCGCAATCTATTTATACTAATAAATAAGGAGAAATTTTTCATGTAATGTATAATGAAACTTATAGCAGAATATGCAGCGTGTTTCGTAAAAGGTTTCGTATATAATATTCTTATATGTATGTAGCTGCAATTCGTAGTTTTTAATTAGACTATTTTGTTACAAGCGTAAATTACATGTCAATTGTTATTAATAAGTAAAAAAAAAAAAAATTACGGTCGTGGATCCGATATTTTTTCGACTCAAACCGTGTTTTAAAATCTACAATTCAATTGATTATATTGCTGTATTTATGTCTCACCAAAGAGAACCTCAACCTCCTTTATATCGACCTCCTAAATTCGAACGCCCAACGCATCGCATTTTGTAGCATTTGGTAGGCATAGTATAAACGCTATTTCATTATATAACGTGACCTTGGGCCACTGCCATTTTACTCTACTGTAAGCCGTGTCAAAGAACTCCGTTTCAAAAAAATCAATGTTCATTATATTAATAAATAATTTAAAACAAATACTGTCCTGTCCAGTAGTATTATATTTAAAGATAGTTTGCAAGGGTAAGGGATCGGCTAAAAGCGCCTAAAAGCTTGTGTCATTGCACAACGACACTGGGTCGACCCTCGACAACCTCTTTTGTGACTCACATACATTATGTATACTTTAACGTATAAATGAAAAGAACAATTTTTTCTGCCTTTTCTCGTTATTACTCATAGAATTAAAAACATCACTTGTAAATGAAGATTCTAGGAGGAATACATAATAATAAATACTAATAAATGAGCCGAAATGGTTCAGCGGTGAGAACATGTGACTATTACACGAAAATTGCAGGTTCAAATAAAATTTATTTTAAAATTCATCCCGTTAAAGGATAACATCGAGAGAAAACCTGTACGATTCAAATAAAAATATACCACATGTGTATTCACCATTCTGAATTGGAACAACATGGTGGAATATATTCCAATTATTTTATTTACATAATTCATATTCTTCAGGTATACGAAGGTTATTGCGGAGTAGACGAATTTGAAGCAATTGTTTATTCAAAAGACCTGGGAAGCTTTAAAATGGATTGGATCAATTTTTCACAACACTAGAGCGATCATTTTCCATGCTCTAATAGTTAATATTTCAAAAGAGATAATATAGCAGTACCCTTATGATAAATCAAACATTCGATCCACTTATGATTTTAGATTTTGTTTAAAATGCTTACTCAACATTACCAATTAATTCGTAATAGAAATAATATGTTAAGTAATTACAATAATTCATCGTCATGCGTCGGATTTTTCCAATTTAGTAATTGAAATGATGTGCAATATTATGTTAAAATATATTTAATTATTATAAAAAAAACTTACATCAAGGTTAAATAAGCATATAAAAATCGTATATAACAAGCATATAAATATTCGGGGTCTTATTCCCGACCATGTCTTTCTTATTTTACATCTAGTTTCAACAAATTCCATCTATAGTTGTAATGAACTAACTGCAAACACTTGAATATTATTATATGAACAATTTACAATAAATTACATATGGCGATTACTTACAGTGAACAAGACCAGTGCACATATGAAAATAAACCTTTCAGAAAATACCATTATTCCGGTGAATATTCATCATCAGATCTATTAGTAGTCTCGTACCTACTATGGGCAATTAACATTCCTTTATTATATTACACTACCCGTCCCTGCTTCGCCTTAGAAAGGGTCAACAGAAAACGTTTATATTGTAAAACAATAATATAACTTTAATGGTTTACGCGGCACATGTAAAGCTCTCAGTGGGCATTTTCCGACACCTTGAACATTTAGCGTTATATTTGAGCCAATTTTTATAAAAGCACAATGAATTATACACTATCGATGTACGTTCCTCATAAATCATTCCGTCCATTTGTGAAAGATCTAACAAAATCCGTTCGGTAGTTTTTGAGTTTATCATGTTCAGACAAACAGACGAACGCGGCTTTGTTTAATAATACATAGTGATATAAAAATATAAGGCCAGGTCAAAATCCAGTTAGTGATCGTTACCTCAATCGGTCACTAATACGATGATACTATCAGTCACAGATACAGAATTCATTTTAATCACGTTCCTAAATTTACGCCGCTAAATCCGAAGCCATTTGCAGAATTTATGGCTTCGATCTGTCACAATACGATATGTTTCGGCTTTGCATTGTCAATAATTTATACAAGTCCCCCGTATAATATCCGATACTATAGCCAAGTATTTTTACCTTTTTAAATCGTATTTCAGACTAGCTGTTGCCCGCGGCTTCGCTCGCGCGTGGTCTGTATCTATACTAATATTATAAAGATGTAAAATTAGATTTTTTGTATGTTTGTTTGTAGTGAATAAACTAAAAATATTGCTGTACTGCTGGTAAAATAAGGATTTTATCCCGTACATTTTCTAAACAATAAGATATAAAGCTTCACCAATCGAGCATACAGTGCAGTGTATGTGTGTTCAGTACAGGGCATATAATAATCCTACTAATATAATAAACGCGAAAGTATGTATAGATTTTTGGACGTTTCTTTCACGCAAAAACTACTGAATGGATTTTAATGAAACTTTACAATAATATAACCTTAGGGACTACCAATTAAGTGGTACACATGGCAATAATGGAATATGTTTTCTTTATTCAAACATCACTAACATAGTGAAGTTCGTATATTTCTCCGTAAGAGATATTGATATGAGATATTGTGTATTTTGAATTTCATTATTTGCACCCAACTCTTCTAAACAAAAATAAAAGTTTCTAAAAACTTTGAAATTCATGTTTATTAATTCAATAAAAAAACTCAAATAGTATATTTCTATTTTTTTAAATTTTTATACTAATGCTTTTACCCCGTTTCTCCCGTTTGGAGTTAAATTTCTAAAAACGACGAAATACGTATGCATAGCTTTAATACTAAATATCATTCTTCTTACACCAAAAGTGACGGAATCCCCATACAAACTTTCAACCCCTTTTTAGAGTTACCCTCTTAGATTTAGACTTTCAAAAACGCTGAAATACATTTTTAATTACTTCTAACCAGAAGCTTGCTTATTAAATTTCATGCTTCTAACTTTAAGAATGACGGGTTTCTAAGCAATTGTTCAACTCTTAAGGGGCGGTATTCCAAAAATCCTACCTTAGTGGGTGTTTACATTACAATATGTATCAACTGCCAAAATTTCAAGTTTCTAACCCCCGTGGTTTATTAGGCTCTGCGATAATGAATCGTTCAGGAAAAGTCATTATATTATGTGTATAGATAACAACAAAAATACATATTTTTTATAACTTTTGATAGACTCAATTTATTTTGAAATCACAGACAGAAACTTCAATATTATTTATATGTATGGATAATTTATTTATTAATTCGTTTTTTGCTATAGATTTATGTTCTTTTATGTGTACAATATAAAGTAAAAGAAAAGGTTCTTCTGTCAGAGACTAAATAAAATCAGACTTAATCAAGGCATAATCATTTAACTAAACAAAAAAATAAGGGGATTTAAAACAAATATTGTGTATTGAACTTGACACACATATCTCAATGAGCTACTTAAGCGGCCATCTCATATAGAAAAAGTATATAATATACAAAAAAGCACCTATATAACAATTTTGATTAAAGGTTCAAAAGCAGTTATTTGACCACTCTGGTAGGTTGTGTTCATTAATTATTTTTAACAAACGAAAATTAGATGACACTTATATGAGATAGCATTATGTATATAAAATAACACATAAAATTGAGTAAGACCAATAAAGCGTAGTAAATAAATGATTTATATATTATTTAAATTATATATATTTTTAACCAAATACAATTAAAAGGCAAGCAAGTAAGAATATGACTACAGTAGCAAATTTATAACAAACTAAAATATTGAATATTAAGAAGGCTGGTACATTCATATTATATAAATTAATACATTATTATTTTTATCATTTCTAATATTTCTATCATTATTAATTTTGCATTGTTTTTTTTTTTAAATATATAAAATCAATATCTTAGTAGACTTAATTATAATTTTGTCACCTATGGCTATCGCAAGGATGAATAATGACTTCAATATCATTTTTGAGTGGAGTGAGAAATCTTTAGCTCTTAATGTCAACCCTAGTAGATTTCAAGCCATAATTATTGGCAGGCGGAACCAAATATCATGTTTGATAATATTGTCATCCCTTATTGTGATTATATTAAAAACCTGGGAGTTTTCTTCGAATATACTTTGCTTGCCGTGTGAGTGTTTGCCGTATTGAGGTCATTGGGTCATCATCAACATTGTCTTTTAAATTATGATCACACAGATCTACTTCTTCCTATTCATGATTATGCTGTTGCAAGCTTGACGTACCCAAAGACCAATTGAATTAAGCTGAGAGATTACAAAATACTTTTATTCGGTTTATATTGGGATGAGGCAAATATGACCACGTTTCACAATTTTGTTCTCTTCTTAATTAGTTGCCCGTCTGACTTCGTAGGAATATGCACATCTTCTCTATTCTGTACTGTGTGTTGTTTAACCCTTTTACTCCCCCTTCATCACTTGATATTCATTAGATGATGATGCTGATGACGAAGTCCCAGTGCTTTTATTTATGTGCTCCATATTTTATTGTTCGATCACTACTATTTTAGCAATCTCTATAGCTTTCTTTAGTGACAGATCAGACCGTTGTAATAATCTTTGATGTTTGGCGAGCTACTCTAACACATATTCGCTGTAAATTTATCACTGACCAATGACTATTAATTCAACGAAATCACATTTTAAACTGAAATTTTCTAGACTCGTAATAAAGTTGGTTATATTTTCGTGTTTGCTTTGTTTTCTCATAAAAAATACATGTCAGGCCATAGTAAAATTTTTCCTCGGTTCGAAATACTTGTTACATTTATTAATGAGGTCTTCTAAAGTAATTTCTGTTATTTTAATGTTGAATGAATTGAACATTTCGACACCTTTTCCACAAATCGAGTGTAACAAAATTGCTATTTTTCTCTATTTACACTTCTTATACATAACCATTGGCTAATACTCCTTATATGGGGTTTTCCAATAGGGACGCTTGAACTTTGACAGCTGATTGCGGCCATGTTGTTTGAGTGACAGCTGTCAAATGCAGTGTGTTATATTCATTCCGTCCTCCCAAACCACCATGGCAGGTTACAGTGTCGAGCAGCACGTGCAAATCATAAAATTGTTTTATGAAAATGGGTCTTCAGTTCGAGCAACGTTCCGCGCACTTCGCCCGTTTTACGGTCGCGATGATCGTCCTGCCGAGTCGACTATCCGTCGATTGGTGGACAAATTCGAATCAACCGGGTCAGTTAACAATCAGCCGGTTCCCGTGCGTCAACGTAACGTGAGATCTGCCGAGAATATCGCCGCTGTGCGCGACAGTGTCCTCGAAAACCCGCGGCAGTCAATTCCGCGTCGCGCACAGGAACTCGGCCTTTCGCAGACGACAACTTGGCGAATTTTGCGTTGTGACTTGAGCCTGCACCCGTACAAGATCCAGCTGACCCAAGAGCTCAAGGTTAATGACCATAGACAGCGCCGTGTGTTCGCTGACTGGGCATTAGAGCAGTTGGAAGTTGACGCCGATTTTGGCAAAAAAATCATCTTCAGCGACGAGGCGCATTTTTGGATGAATGGC
Source organism: Nymphalis polychloros (assembly GCA_905220585.2). NCBI lineage: Eukaryota > Metazoa > Arthropoda > Insecta > Lepidoptera > Nymphalidae > Nymphalis > Nymphalis polychloros. The sequence continues at coordinate 12,209,723 of HG992245.1, forward strand.
TATGTCAACAAGCAAAATTGCCGTATTTGGGACGAGACCAATCCACACGAGGTTCACCAAGTGGCAATGCACCCGCAGAAAGTGACTGTTTAGTGCGGATTTTGGGCCGGAGGCGTGATTGGTCCGTATTTTTTCGAAAACGATAATGGTGTGGCCGTCACCGTCAATGGTGAGCGATACCGGTCGATGATAACCAACTTCTTTTGGCCTGAAATCGAGAATATGGATCTGGACAACATGTGGTTTCAACAGGACGGCGCTACGTGCCACACAGCACACGCTACGATGGAAGTTCTGCAAGATCAAGCACCCTTAATGGAAAACCCTATATATATCCAGTGGCTAATAAAAATAGTTCAAAATATGGTTGCCATTTTTTCCACGTTAAATTGTTATTTATTTCGTTGTTTAGAAAAAACTTCGGTAGGTAAAACGTTTGAATTTTTATCTGCCGTTTTAAAACTTTTAACAGGAAACACGAATTTACGAAAAAATTATACCTATTTAAAGTTTTAAGAAGTGATATACCACGTTTATGTTTAAAGCAAGCACTTCTAAAACCATGTATTATTGTTATAGTTGTTTTTTAGGCTTTGTTTATACACCTATATACTATTTACGTATTAATTATTGTCACTGAGTTAACTGACTTGCTCACACGCAGACTTAAAGCGTACTGTTATGAAAGATATAAGATGAGATCATAAAGATACACACAATATATATGCAATATTAGTTTTTATGCAAAAACAACACGAAGCTACTGAAAAGACGAAATTGTTAACAAAACTTATTGATTTTGACAACTAACAGGTGCGCGTACTTTTCCTACAGATAATAATTTATTGATTTTTAGTAGTGATACTAAACTTTTAATAAATAAATAAAGAGATTAATAATTATAGAACAAAATATAGAATAAATCATAAGCAAAAGTGTATATTACATGTAATATTTAATCTCTTTTCAGTTTGACCATTTTTTAATAAATGTTCTACGTGTATCTTTAAATTGACATAACTTTATTATTTAAGAACCGATTGAAATAAAACAAACACTAAATGTTAAGTGAAGTTAGCCAAAATACATTAGTCAAAACCGCACTCAAATCCGTTAAGCCGTTTTTAAGATTAGCGTGCACAAACGCACAGACAAACAGACAAACAGACAAACAGACAAACAGACAAACAGACAAACAGACAAACAGACAAACAGACAAACAGACAAACAGACAAACAGACAAACAGACAAACAGACAAAAAATTTATTAATCATTGTTTTGGGTTCTATTGGGCTTATAAAGACCCCCGATAAAAGTTTTACTCATATATCTTCCATGTACAGACATCGACCAGTTACAGATTTATTATATGTATAGATTGATAGAAATATTATATAACTATTGGAATTAAGCTATTTTCATAGTTTAACTATTGCTTATTCATAATCCTAGACTCCTTAGATTGCGACTCAGTCTCATAAAACATGCAAGCACATTTAAATAACATAAACGAAAATATACATATGATACACTTAAGGCACGGACATGCCAATGGTGATACAAATATAATTAATTAAACTATCCAGGAAAACTCCAAGTGATAATTGGTGTTGCCTAATTTTATATTCTTCAAATGACATTTTATAAACCTTATTCATAATACCCTAATTAAATATAATATGACTCCTTATAATAAATACTCTAAGTACGTACTTACAAATTACACTTAATTAATACGTTCGTGAAACGTTGGGTCTGATGTAACACAAATTATTTCTACATTATTTTATAGAAAATAAATTACATATTATGTTACTGCTTGCTTATATCGGTTATATAATACATAAATAATACAATGATATAATATGGAAACTAGTCACCATGTAATTTTTAATATTAATATCAAAATAATAAATCACGAGAGACAGAAAAATCAAAAACTAATTATAAAATATTATGTTTCATTAGAAAAATGTTAAGGCTCATTTTTGGTCGACTCCTTTATCACTAAAATAAAGATCACGAAGATATTTAATGACTACTTGATGTCGATCCATTGATCGAGAATTTAGATTGGTGGCATATGTAACATTTTACATATGCCACCAATCTTAAAAATACACCACTAATCTTAGAATCTAAAAAGTTATGTCGCTAGCGCCTGTAATTACACTACCTCAATCACCATATTAGAACACGAAATACTACCTGTTTAGCGGTAAAGAGATGAATTATTGTTATCAATCTGGTCTCAGCTTCCACAAATCTTTACCTACAGAGCACAATTAAACACAAACAATAAATTAAACTGCCAAAATGTGTTTGAATGTTTGTGTTTCAATAGATAATTTTGGTCATAAGACTGGAAAGTGCTAATAAAAAGTAACATAGAATAAATTTTGTATGAAAACAACAAATTATATATTTCTGAACGTTACAGTACTTCATCATTTAAATTAACGAAAACAAACAACTCCGGTCTATTAAAACTTGGGGTCCGAGATGAAACATTATAATGATGCATCTTTAAATCACGCCGCCTTGTGTAAACTATAAAGGCCATAGAACGAAGAGAAGAGAAGTGCCAATGGCATATCTAGGAAAATAGTCATACCAGATTTTTTTTTAATAATTCTAGAAATTAAAATAAACTAAGCAATTAGCAATAATGAAAGATCTGCAAAAAATGCTTTCGCGTAGTTATGTAAAGTAATAACCAATTGTGTACCATTTTGGAAACAGTTCTTAATAAGCTTGATGCCATTTCTATGTACATTTACTTTGATCTGTGATCGAGCCTATTCCGCAGGTTGTTACTGGGGTGAATGTAAACAGACAACTAATTACAAGACGCCGGACTCGGCTCAGTGTAAATATTTCCTTACGCCCATCTTAAGTTTCACGACATTATTCTCCTGTTTTACCTTCGGATATCATAGACATGCTTTTAAGATGTATATGTTTGTACGATCGTAATTATGTTTAAGCTATGAAGAAACGATCTTAAATAAATCTTTGTTATTTTAAATTTGTTTACAAAGAACCATCGTTACGTCTTCTATATCTTATAACTTTTTTAAATGAACTCCTGATCGAACTACGCCCACAATAGCCACCACAGTACCAATCAACACTAAGCAAGCTATAGAGAAAATATATTATGATTCACAAGTGCGTACGTAAACGTAAATTCCAGGTGCACTTCTCTATTTCCTCACTCTTACAGTCCGATACAACGAATTTCCAACAGGACTTGGCGCAGCTTACAAAACCCCAATAACTTTTTATTGGCCCGATTCCGCTCGAACAATGCCTTATAAGCTAGCCCCTTATTTTGACGCTAGGGAAATCTTCGAAAGACATCCAGCCCAGGAGGCAGAGCTCGCCTCAATTGGGAAACCTTATAAGTTAGCTACTAGACTGACGAAGTGATCACCCAATCCAATATACAACACATTGGGTACCTCTTTCTAAGCATGCTGTTCAAATGAGACAGTGTGAAAAACAGCTGATGATGTCAAGATTTTCCTTTTATTCTAGCTTTAGAAGCAGATTTTTTTATTCAAGAGTGACCCTTGTATGTATAGTATTATTTAATAAAAAAAAAATAACCGCTACATATTAACAATCGGCGAACTTAATACTAACACAAAAGTACCATAGATTGAACTTCCTTCTTATTTTGAACTTGGCCATAATGTGATAGCGTTATTTGATACTTGCTTATTTAAAACGTACATTTCATTTCGTGTAAATATTTCAGGCAACTAAATCCTATTAAAGTGAACACACTTCGCACTCTTATAATTCTAGTGGTATAACTAAATGAAACAGTTTAACACGTTAATGAGCGCCAGGATGTTAAATGAGATAAGCTACACCACTAAATGTGAGGCGTAGAAAGGTTAAAAAGCGAATTGGATGCACAGCGTAAGTCTAGTAATCGCAGGCGTTACGTCATTAATTACTAAATGGGATACGGTGTGCAAAAATACAGATGCTCAAAAATGCTGGTGAATTTTTTTAATATGAGGATAAACGTTATTACACGGGGATATATTTGTCTTGGGAACGATATTATTTATTCGTTAAAAGTTAAGATATATAAGATGTAATAAATTATTCTTGGTTAAAAAAAACTAACCTAAAGCAAATAATGACTAAAAATGTACAATCCCAACGAAATTGAGAACGGATCATAGTAAAATAATTATTAATATGAATTAGTTCTTAACATTTTAATTTAGATATTTAGATACAATCCTATGTTAATGCAGATTTAAGTTTTGCTTCGTTGCAAATAAATTCAACCGTATTATTAGGCACTGTATTTTATGCTTTTATTTTAATGACGCCGTAACATGAGTTTTAAAGTCAATTCATGTCAATCTTAATATAACTCATAATAAGCTTAATAAGTAAACAATTTGAAACAAAAGGTGTCAGAGGCGTGTTCACAAACACAAAGTTTGAACGTTAAGGAACCGCAAGATTGGCGAAAATAACTGATGCGGTAGAGAAACCGCGTCACACCTACATTGAGCTCGGTTAAATTTCTAACATTAGCTTACATGACTTTGCGTAAATAATTTTCGATCCCTTAATGTAATATTTGCATTGATTTAAATAGTTTTCTACTTTTACTTTAACATATCATATTGTTTATTGAAATATCAGAAAACATAATAATAATTATGACAATATAAATCAAAACTATGAACAACTATTCAATGTTCAAACATTTCAACGAAATGTAATTTATTTTTTATAAAAAAATAGTAAGCTTATTTATATTACTTTTAACTATACTATATTATTTTATATATTACAATAATTAAAAAAACGCATTTTTAACTTATCATATATATGCAGTACATATTAATAAATTACTATTTATTTATAATTATATAATCAGGAAGAAATTCAGATTGTTCATCTATCTACAGATTGACCATGTTTTATATGTAATCAATACGAATTTGACAAAAACTTGACGGCGCATGGGCGCGTCATCGATATGTCAACGACAAAAAATTGAGAGTGAAGCGGATGTAGGAAGTCACTCTAGCAAAGGGACGTGTCTGTGCCAGCGGAGCGGCCATCTTAGTTTGCACTAGACTGGTGACAGAACAGCAGCGACCGCACCATATATCTACGACGAATCGCATGAGTTTTTAAGGAGGCCCTCCTGCGTCTATTCTGCTATAGGCTATTCTGTAATATTATAAATACGTAAATCATCAAACATCAATATTCGAACTATAACGTTTTTGCTCAACTATAATTAAATATACTCTAACAATAGAGGCATCTTAAGGAACGCACATCTACATAATGCGTGTCTGATCTGTCACTACGATAGCAAACTTATGACGTTACGAAACCGCAAGATTAGCGAACACCGGGATGTGGTCGACCCAAAATTTCAAATTCAACCCTGTTACTTCCTTACACATGCTTACGTAAACACAAATCACTTTCATTAGTCAGCACTATTATGTAAATCTGTTATGCACGTCAATATTAATTAATCCTGTGGAGCAATCGATTTTAAGTTTTACAGCATTGCAATTGTGTCAGTTTCGAAATAAATGTCACTTTTACGTCATTTTTATTTCTAACGTATTAAAAATAGTCCATCTGATGATAAGTGGTCACCACCGCCCATATACATTGACACTGAAAGAAATATAAGCCATTCTTTACATCGCCTATGCACCACCAACCTTATGGAATTAAGATGTTATATCCCTTGTGTCTGAAGTTTCACTGCCTCACTCATCATTCCAATTAAACACAATATTGCTAAGTAAGGTCCTCCAGACCGATTTCGGCCACGGTGGCCAATCTCAAGAGAGATTAGCCAACTGCGCAGGACATATTATAATGCACAAGTGTGTGCGCAAACACAGGTGCACTCTCTTTTCCTTAGCTCTCATAATCCGATGAGCCGGCAATCCGACACGACCGGGAAGAGTTCAGGCGCAGGACCAACGGCTTAACGTGCTTTCCGAGGCACGGGAGTGTACACACTTCCAACTTCCAGACTCCGGGCTGCTACTGACAATTTTCTGACAGAAAAACTCAATAACTATTTATTGGCCCGATCTGGGAATTGAACCCAGGACCACCGGGTCTGCGGCCTTATATCTAGCCACTAGACCAACGAGGCAGTCATTGCTAAGTATTGCTGTTTTGATGTAAAAAAGCAATACTTGGCTTTACAAAGGTAATTTGACGAGTGGGTGGTACCAACCCAGACAAACTCGCAAAAATAGATAATACCTACTCACATCTAATATTTTAAAAAGTTATTTTATTAAACATTATATTTTCAAGATAAAATTAGAAAGGATAAAACACACGAGTTTAGCTCTCAGTAAGCACCACCCTTTTAAGGATAAAATATGTTTTTGCCGAGCTTGCAGTAAATTGTTCATCATGTGCTCAACTATGAAATAATCTAAATCAAATATTTTTTGTTCAAGTAAACTGCTTCAAGCACTTTTAAATATAGTTTTATAATAAAATATATTTAAAATGATCCCGATTTGAAATATAGATTCTAAGAATTAAACTATGTATTAGAAATTTTTAGTTATGACTCTTTACTTAAAATTATTATTTATCCTGCATAGAAATCGAACTAGATCCATGCTTTTTTATGTATGTGTCTAAAATACATGTGTTATGTGCTGTGATTTATGTATTTAGTAGTTTCACACAGTTGACAAGCTAAAATTTTGACCACAAAAGAGTGTACTAAGAAAATTAAAAAAAAAAAATAGTTTTTGGTACGAAGTCCTTTACGAGTAAAATGGCTGTGGCCTGAGGTCTTGTCACATAACGAAATAGCATTCATACTGTGCCTACCAAATGCTAGAAAATGCGATGCGTTGGGCGTTCGAATTCAGTACTGCGCGAGCACTTCTGGAGGTAGGATGTATGCCGAATTTTTGAGCGCCAAACCAAACGATAGAGCGTGAACTGTATAGTGAGCCTACCATTTTATTATTTATTAGGTTAAATACTTAAATATAAGCAAACTAAATAAAAATAATTGATTATCTGGATCTGAAATAACCAACTGATCCATTACCTAGATGATCACTGTCTGATTAATGATCGTCGATATAGATTTCGACGATCATTAGCATACGTAACACACCTCGGGGGTGAAGCTATCGACAGGCGTGGGAAATCATTGGCTTTCGACAGGGTCTGGCACAGAAGGCTTCTCTCCAAGTTGCCTGCATACGGTCTGCCAGCTCAGCTCTGCACCTGGATTGCCAGCTTCCTACACAAGCGTAGCCTTCGCGTTTTAGTTGATGGTTGCGCTTCACAATTTCATGTAGTGAATGCTGGGGTTCCCCATGAGTCTGTGCTATCCTCCACACTCTTTCATCTGCATATCAATGATATGCTCTCTCTTGGGAACATACATTGCTATGCAGATGATAGTACAGGGCATGGGGGATACCACGGACGCGCAGTAGCTGGGTGGGCGGAAACTGAGGAGAGGCGGAGAGATCTTGTTGTTGAACTCGAAAGGACGTTAGGACTCATTGCCCAATGGGACTCTGATAATCTTGTTGAGTTTAATGGCAAGAAAACACAGGTATGCGCTCTCACAGCGAAAAAGTCACCATTTTCCCCTCCTCCCTCCCTCTGTGGCACTACGCTGGAGATACAAAGCAAAGTCGCTATACTGGGGATTGACATTCGGTGCAACCTCAATCCAAGGGATCACATCGAGGCTGTTATAAAAACAGCCTCACGAAAACTCGGACTTCTGAACAAGGTGTGGCATTTTTTTACGCCACAACAACTGCTCCTGCTGCACAAAACTCAGGTGCGGTCTTGCGTCGAATATTGCTCGCACCTTTGGGATGGCTCTGCTAAGTACTTACTGGAGGCCTTGGATTGGGTGCAACGTGCGGTTCGCATTATTGGCGACGTAAAGGTCACCAACACCCTCGAGCCTTTACAATTGCGTCGAGAGATAGCGGCGTTAAGCGCTTTCTATCGACTGTATCACGGCGAGTGCTCTGAGGATTTATTCTCCCTCATTCCTGCATCCCCTTTCCTTCACAAGTCTACGCGTGCTGGCTCTCGATGTTACCGCCCAACTGTGACATCAACTCCATCGCGCACGAAGAAGTTTGGCAACTCTTGTCTTAGTCGCACCTCCAAAACATGGAATTCTTTACCAGCACACGCGTTGTCCTCCTCTTATGACCTGGGTTCTTTCAAACGAGGCGTGAAGAGGCAACTTGCGGACCAGCGGGGCGGGGGCGGTTAGTGCAGTTTTTTCTTCCTAACTGTACTAGCCGTCATCGCGTTTGGACTCTACTACCACTTACCATCAGGTGGAGTAGTCACTTGCCCTTTCGGGAACTATAAAAAAAAATAAGGTGGAGGTGGTTTTTGGTGTGACAAAAATACAGTAATATAATCAATTAAAATCTACATTAAAATGTACGGCTCGAGTCGAAAATATATCGCAAAGAACTTCGTTCCTGACGGGGGTCCCCGGACCGCACCTTTTTTTTATTAATGACATTTATTTCTTTTAAACTACAAGAATTTAATTTAGTTTCATACTTATTTATATGTAAAGCAACTCGGATTAATTCTATGTATAAGAAAAGATTCTCTCACAACTTTAAGTTTCTGTAATCCGTGTACTTTGGAATTGTCAACAACTTTTTAATTTAAAGCGACTTATCGCTTCATTGCCTTGAGCAAAGAATTAAAACTTGGTCTATCTTATGTATCAACTCTATCGATATTCTCATACTAAGTATTTTTTAAGCTATTTATTTAATAATGAGAAAATCATATTTTTATACTTTATATTGTAATATCACTTTGACATTGTAAATAATCACATAATTATAGGTGCGCATATCTAAAAAAAAATTATGAGCGTTTTTTTTTAAATTAGCCTCTGTAAAAATCTAAGTATTGTACATAAAAATATGTACGCAAGACGCTACAGTGTATTTCGAAGAAGTGGAATACCACTCATCAGGATCCCCTGAACTATGCGTCCGATTGTCTTATAATATCGTCATCGTTACTTTCCCCGACGTAGACGCTCACTAAGAACGGATAATGCAATCCTATAAAAAATACATTTTCTTATCTACCCGTGCGAAGCCGGATTATATAAGTAGCTGTATTTCGCAGATTCACCAGCTTTAAATTTACACTATTGACGATATGAATTTCACGTTTTTGTATAACAAATAAGGCTTTATTACTTTATGATAATTAAATTAGATTTTTAATTTTTAATAGGACACTATTTATTCATCTATTTTTTCGTATTGACCAAATCATTGTATTAAATTTCATACACAATATTTATGGTCATACACGTTTTTAGATATGACAATTTTGTGAGAATCATCATTACATAATTTTATTACCGACCGTGACATTTTCAAACCTCGGTTAAATAATAATTTAACATGTTTGCGTTTCGTTTGTTTATAGTGCTCCTATTAATTCGACTAGTATAATACTAAAGGAATTCAAACATTACTCTAGTACTAAGTTTACACATAGTTAACCTTTGATGCGTGTTAATCAAAGCTGACTTACTCGTAAAATAAATACACTGGCTTTTAATGTATTTTGGTAAGGTAAGATATTTGGTTTAAATTAATATATAACTAGCTGTGGCCCGTGGCTTCACCCGCGTATAATTAATAATAATCTCTCACACACACACACACACATAATATGGCTTCTGATAAAGAAATACGTAATTAACGATTTGAAATGAATTTTCATAAGATACCGTAGTATTTAACGATATTATATATGCATAATATTGCGCCATTACATGTTCTTTGTGTGCACCAATTTTCATCAAGATTGGTCGAGCCGTTCTTGAGTTATAAGAAGACATACAGACAGACAGACAGACAGTCAGTCAATGTTATTAATAGATAGGTATGATTTTTTGTTTATTTGTATTTTAATATGGTATAATAATGATAATGTCCTCCAGACCGATTTCGGTCACGGCGGCCAATCTCAAGAGAGGTTAGCCAACTGGGCGGGAGATATTATAGTCCACAAGTGAGTGCGCAAACACAGGTGTACTCCCTATTCCCTAGCATAATCCGACTGGACGGCAATCCGACACGACCGGAAAGAGTTCAGGCGCGTAGATGATGTACAAAATTTTATTTCTAACATTGAACTGGATTTACCCACACAAAATCAAATAAAAGATTAGAATTTTTGCTTCATACCCACGCGTACTAAAATCCGGGCCAGAATTACTGATTTTTCCTGTGCTTGATTTGTAATGATAATAACTCATCTCATGCTCAGTGAAGCGTCGCGGATAAAATCCTCCGATCCACATTGGAAGAGAATTCGATAAATATTTAATGAAATAAAAACATACTTTCTTCGAGAAAGCTCGTTCAACTGAGAAAAAGTAGCAAGAAACTCAACAGCTTATTTAATACACATCCAAATAGGTGAATAGTATGCTATTTTTTATAATTAAATTCATTTACTTAACATGAAAATGAAATTGTATAATTGAATTAAATATGCTCTTTACAAACACTTTTGAATCGTCAAAAACGTTGTAGAAGAAGAACCGGTAAGAAAATCACTTATTTAAATCCTTACATTTGTAGCGTCGAACCGAATGTCACATTAAAATATATAATATTGTAAGTCTGTGGCGGAATGAACATATGTCAAAATATGTTAGGAAAAATGTTCTATCAATTCGCAAAAGTTCATTTATGTCCATTAGCATCGTATTAATGTTCCAATGTAATAATATTATTAAATATATATATGATTTTTCTGCAATGACTTGAATTGAAATTAGTAATTAGATGGAGAATTGGCTTCATTCATTTCACCGTTTAAATAAATGCTCTAATAAATGTTACGTTAATAAATAACTCATCAAAAAAAGCTATAAATTGCAAATATGTTTTAACTATATTCTATACATTTAAAGCTATTACAGGCATAAGGTACATAATGACTTCGATCCCAACATTGGCAAGAGGCCAATGGCAATGATTATAGATAGACGTGGCGGCTATTTCTGATTTTTTTCATTCATCTAAGTAAATATTCAAATCCTGTATCATAAATCCAATACCAGGCAAGAGATCAGGCGCAAAACTAATGAATTGACGTACTTTTCGAGACACAGTTCTTATATGTTATATATCTCCAAGACCTTGATAGTTTCTAAAAGGCGTACGAGCTAGTTACTAAGCCAATGTGGCTGTCAAAAGTAGTATCCATGTTAGGTACAGATAAATCTGTGTATGTTATACGTTTTTATATCTATTACATAATTATAATGAATTGTTCTTGTTCTACTGAAATGCGACTGCTTATATCATACGAATAAATAAACTTAACTAAAGCTATATGCAATAAGACCTTAATCTCCAAGCGCGAATCGAATGGTCTAAAATCCTTCTAAATTAAAAATAGTCTTGACACGTACGGAATGTGGATTCACTTCGATATCTCTGAAAACAAGTCTGGAAATAAAATAGAATCGGTTGAAAGGAAATCGAAATGGAACCTAAGGATTAAAATGCATCCTAAGCTGATAGTTTAACTGTTAACAGTTTGCACGAACTCGTTTGAAGTTATAAGAAAACTTCAAAGTTGAGGTCAAATATGTTGCTGGTATTCTAAGAATACTCAATGATTTAGGAATAAAATAGAATAGAAAACTCGTTAATAATTTACTTATCCATCTGATTATTATTTATATACTCATATATTATTATTATAACGTCAACGTATTCAATTAAATACACACACACACACATTAAACACATTTAATAGCTTGATTTATGACTGCGTTTTATTTATAGCCATACTGTTAAAAGTGGAGTTTTTAATGTCGAAAATAACTAAATAATTAAATATAGAAGATTAAAGCTTATTTCTGTCTACATAAATTTATATGTGTGTGGCATTTAAATTAGTCTAAATTTTAAAAGATTTAAATGCATATTAAAGTGGAAACATTTTAAGCAAGCCGAGAGTAAATTTTTAAGGTCATATTTGAGTATACCAATTATTTATTTATGTACTGTTTGATTAAAACGTGTGTGACATGATTGTGAATTTGGGTTAATAAGCAATTCGTTTCTTTTAATAGCGCATAGGTCGTTTCTAGTTGTTTTATTTAATATTTTATGTGAATTGACAGTAAGTAAATTTACAGTATCGAGTATTTAAAGAAAGAATTTATGTTTTATAAACAATATGGGTGTGGTTCTCAGCAGCACTATCTGGACCTGCCTCCAGTATTACATTTACATAATGTATTTACAGATGAGAGTCGCATGCTAAGATCTTACAGAGTGATAGCGAAATTTTAAGGAAAATTGAAACTTTTTGAGAAGGAAAATAGAGTTCAATTTCATTTGAATACGTCAAAGATTTATAATTTAAAAGCATTGGCGTAATGACTACAAAATTTTGGATAGAATTAATATTTACTTTAAAAATACTCAATTATTACTTGATAACATGAAATTTATATTGAATATTGTGATTTTTACAGGCAGTAATTCCAAACAAACCCACAGGGGTGGGTCCAACTTTCAAGTTACCTTAACAACGAATAGTGATACTTTGTAATGCTCGGTACCTATGTGAATTGCGAGTTAGAGAGTTTAATTGCAAGCTCAGATATCAAGAAGTTGTTTATATTTCGTACTAAGTCAGTCTTTGTGGAAACATTACCACTTATCATCAGGTGCCTATTTGCTGTTATGAATTTTGTTTATAATAAGTTAATTTAATAAAATCCGAAGCTTTTACACTTATAAATTTTGATTAGTATAAATAAATTCATATAGAACAAATATTCAATAATAATTTAAAAAAAATGATTTTACTAAATTACCCGAACATTAGTATGAAGCATAGCATTGGTAGGCGGACGAGCATATGGGCCACCTGATGGTAAGTGGTCACCAACGCCCATAGACATTGGCATTGTAAGAGATGTTAACCATCGCTTACATCGCCAATGCGCCACCAACCTTGGGAACTAAGATGTTATGTCCCTTGTGCCTGTAATTACACTGGCTCATTCACCTTTCAAACCGGAACACAACAATACCAAGTACTGCTGTTTTGCGGTAGAATATCTGATGAGTGGCTGGTACCTACCCAGACGAGCTTGCACAAGCACGAGCTTTGTTACGGAGTTACGATTTAACGAATATTTTGGATCGTCATTCGATTTTTTTATTTACATTTACACACTTGGTGGTGGGGCTTTGTGCCAATTGCACAAACCTATAGTATTAATTTTAAGCTTAGTATGAGTTTGACTAAAACTTAAATGTCAGTGGAGTGAATAGGTGAAGCAAATAATCCAGACTCGACTGAAACCACCGAAGTTAAATGCTTCTAAGCTCGGTAGACATTTTTATTGCAATGAAATGTTTCGTTTTTAAAACTTTTTCTGGCTTACACCCTCGATGGCGGCTGACGAAGATGTTTTTATTGACTAAGTCTTGCAATCCTAAGTGAAAATCGCTCTTTAAAATCTTTTTATGTTGCACTGTCTGAGTTTGGCGAACAATTTTCTTTATTATGAAAGTTTTTTGAAACTATATTTTATAAGCTTTGCTGTATATAATAAAAAATAATTGATTCTTGGCCTGATCCGTTGCAACTCCATTGGCTTATTAGAGCGAGGAAATATAAACACCACCCCTTTTGCACACACATATAATGCTCGGTGGCTTTGTGCAAGCTCGTCTGGGTAGGTACCACCCACTCATCAGATATTCTACCGCAAAACAGCAGTACTTGGCATTGTTGTGTTCCGGTTTGAAGGGTGAGTTTTAAGTGTAATTACAGGCACAGGGACATAACATCTTAGTTGTCAAGGTTGGTGGCGCATTGGCGATTTAAGTGATGGTTAACATTTCTTACAATGCTAATGTCTATGGGCGTTGGTGACCATTTACCACCAGGTGGCCCAAATTCTCGTCCGCCTACCTGTTATATAAAAACAAAAAAAAAACAAAAACACACACTTATTTCTTCAGACGTTACGGAAAGCATTCGAATATCTGAATTTACAAGAAAAGCCTGACGATAAAGGTTGATTTTTCAATACGCATTACCGATTTTATAATCGTATTAGAGAAGCGAAAGCAAATCGTCTTATGCCAGGATTTATTTAAAGTGAAGCAGAATTTTCCCAGCCAAAGATGTTAACAAGAATCATTATTTGCTATACTTAAGCACAACCAACCATTGCATCTATAAAGTATTTTAATGTAATTGATCTTTATAAAAAAGTTATTATTATAATAATCCAATAATATTAGAAGTTGATCCGCTTTTAATATTCTTTCGCAAAACAGCAGCACTTGGTATGGTTGAGTTCCGGTTTGAAGGGTGAGTAAGCCAGTGAGAGTAATTACAGGCATAAGGGACATAGCATTTTAGTTCTCAAGGTTGGTGGAGCATTGGCGACGTAAGCGATGGTTAACATTTCTTACAATGCCAATGTCTATGGGCGTTGGTGACCACTTACCATCAGGTAGCCCATATGCTCGTCCGTTTTCCTACATAATAAAAATAATAATAAGAAATATAACTAAGCTATGTCCCTCCCTTTCAAAGACGTCACATATTTAGCATGTGCATATTCTGAGCTGCAACATCTGGCTTCAGTCTTAGTATTTGCCCCAAACGTTCGCCTGCCTATTCTATAAAAAAAACCGGTAGGACATCAATCGTACTCGACAACAAACGGCAACATCGTAGACAACCTCTAAAAACGCTCTATGTATTATTAGAACTATAATCTTGATTGTGAATTATCAAAGGAAAAGTGTCCACACAGATTTTTTCAAGCGTGCTCTAATTTTCTTATAAATGAAAACTTTAAGTAAAAGTCTCTAACGATCTGTTGTAACTATATAGCAGATCCATTTCTGAAATTATAACTTTTTTTTGTGCTCATATTTATTTATATGATCAGTATGACAAAGTTGCTTGGATAACCAGGAATCAACCTCTAATCACTCATAAATGTCACTCATAAATCACTTAATACGATACTACATGTATGTAGTATCGCATTTAACAACCTCAATACTAATACATTCATATAACATTTGTCTCGTCATAATACTTACATGTCATTATTATTCTGTCACTTTTCATTGCATATCTCCGGTCAACTTTTCAGTCAATTAGTTCGTTGTAAGATGACACTGAGATTCCACATTCAGCTGATCGGGTCAGGGACGGATTCTATGGATTCTAATGCAGAATAGTTTGAAGGTTTCGTATTTCTAACGTTTGACTTGAAAACACTTGGATCATGGATATTTATAGACTCATTCATAATGAAAGTATGAACTATGTTTGTAAGAGTGGCTTTTCTTAAATGTTTGATGATTAATAAGTAACAAACAGTATGTTATCGTTTACTATTAATGATTTAATACCACAATAATATATCAAGAGATTTTTCAATAAATAAATCTTTACGATTTACAAAATTATCTCTTCAATCAACTTCTCTTCATCTATGCAGGCTTTATATCTATATGAGTTATATAAGTAAGTTTTAAACAATTTCAATATACTTTACTGTTGAAAACAGTAAATATGTTTTTTTTGTTAAATTTTTTTGACCTAAAAGATTTATTTGTTCCCATTATTTTTATAAAATGCACCGTGGAGCCTAGCATAGTCAGACGAAGTTTTACAAGGCAAGGGCTATTCTTAGTACAAGAGTACTTGAAATACAGTTAGCGTCGCTGCTTTATTGCGACCGCAGCTAAATGGCTCAAAATTCTGGTGCTATAAATAGAAAACCAAAATTGAAAAGCCGGAACAACTTTATTCATACATTTAACTAATTATATTCGAAATACAATGAGCGGGTTTTATATAGACTCTATTTTTTATCGGTTTTATATCTCTTTATATGTTGGGTAGACGGACTGACAAATAATGCCAAGGGGTGACAATTACCATCAGGTTCGCGGTGTAAGGATATTATTACTTACACCTCCAATGTCTCAGGGCAGTGATGACCACTTACCATCAGGTGGCCTATTTGACCGTCTGCCTACATATAGCAAAAAAGTACTGATTTTTGTTGCCAGAAGTACAGTACATACATTTACATGTCCATACAATGTTTAATTTTTTATAAAGTTATTTTTTAACTGCTTTAAAAAATATGATTATATATTTTATGGCTTCGAACGAGTCTACGTATTTTTCTATTTCAAAACAGTCCAACTGAAAACAAGAGTAGTATAGAAAATAAATGCTTAAGAATAATTAAATAGGTTTCATGGTAACAAAGCCTTAAGAAAACCAACATTGAATTTCCAAGGCGCTTTTTGAACCTTGAGAGTTTATTTTTCTTTAGAAATAATTTACTTCAAATTATATACAATGGGACCTATAAATCGTAGTAGAATAATCTCAGAGTTTTTATATATTTCTATATTATTTTTATAATTTTGTTCTATGTGAAAAAATAATAATAGTTTACCGATAACAGAATAAAAAACTAGAAAAATCATTATTATATCGGAGTAACTAGTATCGATTTGGAAAATTTTACGATACTCGTAAGCCTCGCTTCACTAATAGGCTGAGAAATGCATTAACCTATGATTTAGAGCGAGTGATATACAAATCATTTGCCTACTGCACGGTCGACTGTTAACACTCGCTGCCTCCAGTAATTGCTTCACGATAATAAAGTTAAGCGAAACTCGGCATCTATAGACCTGGTTAGCTTATAGGCAATTTTACGAGTGGAGAGTTTGCTTAATGTAGTACAATTTCTTTAAATTTCATATTATATAGGGAATATACTTAAGTGAGCGATATTAAAATGTAATCGTTAACGTCTTAATAGCCAAAACTTTTTAGATTTAAACGAAAGACGTAACTATGTAGTTTCTTAAGAACTTATGCATCTGCTTTGTAATATTACAAGAGTATATTATTATTTAAGTACGTATATACATGATATTTGTTGTTTGAGGCGTATTTGTAATTAAGCCTTAATAGATCATGTTTGAATATATTGGGAATAGTCACGTGTTCAAGCCAAGACATGCTCCACCGATTTTACATATATCTAAACATACTGGAGCATAATGTTAGAATTTGTCTTAAGAATTATTGTTAAAAGGAATGAGAGGCATTTGCGTAAAAGTAGGAAATTGAAACACTGATTTACATTAAATTTCGTATACAATTCCAAGTTTCAAATTATATGATAACGTTGCAAGTTGCGTCAGTGAAACAAGCGTGTTGCATACTTTTGCTTTGTTGCGTTAATGTTAGTTTAACCAATGAACTTTAGATAGTATGATAATTATGGATCATCGCGTGCTAGAATGTTGCAATGAATAATAATTCATTTTATTTATGAGGAATGATTAAAAGTATGGGTGTGTTTATAAGACTAACAGTGTTATTATAGTAGTGCATTATATGAAATTTCATTTAGGTAGTAGGTAGTACTTCATGACACAAATTTTCATATACGTATTTGAATATATGTTTTGCATGTTATATTATAATTTACTCATAAAACTGACTGAAATCCAAGAAATAAAATTATTAATTATACTTTAAGATTCGAACGAAGAAGTACTCTAGAATATCTTTTTAATTGGGGCACACACACAGCTGGGTTAAGGTCTCTTCTCCTTGAGGAATTTTGAAGCTTATTCTAAGCTGTCTCAATGCGAGTTGTTATATATTAATGTTGTAGATTTTTAAACAAAACATGCATGTTTCCTCATGATGTTTTATTTCACCTTCAAACACAAGATGAATTTTAAACAAATTAGCGAATGAAAAGCGGATGTAAATTCAATGATGTTCGCCCGCATTTTCAACCGCAATTATCAATTAATATTGACGTATTCTAAACACTGAGTCGGCTTTTAAATTTAACTTATTCGTACAACTTCATACAGTAATACACTTATGGTGCATTACTAAATTAGCCATACCAATATATTAAAACATTAATTGTATGAAATTTAAAGGTATTTATATTGATGACGTCATATCAGACCTTGACCGGCCTAGTTTGCCACATACTGAAATTGGATGTAAGAGATTTATCTCGTGGTAGTTCCGGTGGTGCCTCCGCTCGGTACCACTGCGAACTAAGCGCTGTTAATTTCCGCTAGCTTGTAGCGGTATAGCAAAGCAGCTGTATTATTACGTCTTCCAGTAGTTCGCGAGTTGTTATATAACTGGTTTTACGGATATGACATGAATATAAGCGGGAGCGGTTAAAGAAATGGCACCTAATATTATAATTTCGGCATTGCTATATTATACTAGTTAGGGGAATTTAATAAGTTTAATGTATGAATAACTATAATTTAAAAAAAAAAATCCATTTTTCTCTTCACTATATGGAACTATTGATTGAATGTCAATAAATCATAATAGGATAATCTTTGTAATCGCGGTTATCAAAACTCCTAATGTCTAAATTAGGAGCAGCTCTGTCACAAAGATATGATCGCGCTTAAAACTAGGATAATAAGAAAAGCATTTATTATACAAATTTGTAAATTAATATGATGTTAATTGTAATTAAATATTACATGTTTATTACTTTAAATAAATCCAGTTTCAACTTTCATAGTCAAATAAAATGGTCGATAGTATCGCTAACCGCTTCTCTTTGAGCACTAAGTTAGCAGTTGTACACTTTCATAGGCCGCTCTAGTTGGATATTGAGGAAATGACACACATGTTTTGGATCACATGTAGGTAATTTTAGGTGCACTATCTGCAATTTAGTTCCTCAATTTTATTATTTATTTGAACACAATGGTCTAAGTGTACATTTTTATATTGGAAAAAAATTCCTTCAACGTTAAACTTTTGTACATTGGAAATTAATGTATTTATTTCAAACTAGCACTTCGCTCGCGACCTCGTCCGCGAAAATTTTAAATCATATATATAAATTAGTGTTTGTTATTACACTAAACAAACCGTGCAATTTTTTTTACTTAGATAATTTTTATACCCGTCACAACTTCTAAACGAAAAGTCCGATCCAAATAAGTGGAATTTACACGTACATTATCAAGCTTAATTACCAAACCATTTAAATGGATAAGGATTAATATCATGATACCAATATCAACACTATTCGATTCCACCTATATTTGAACTTAATAATTTAAAAAAAAAAACCGTATTGTGGCTTAACTGAAATAGATAGCCATATACCATTACTAACTTATTTGTGAGTAATCATGAGTACTATTAATATATAGAACACTTTTTTATATGTCGTCAATATTTTTCGCAGCGCACGTAAAATAATGACTTTTATAGACAACATTTTGATACCTTGGTTTACATTGTTCCGTTTTAGTTAGAGATCTCTAATATTTTTGAAAATATAATATTGCCTGTTTCTTGATAAGGATGTATCTTTCTAATGGTGAAAGAATTTTCACTTTCACTTTCGCATTTATAATATTATTTGTGATAGAATGTAACTAAAATTAAGCTTAGTCATGAGATTAAGGCCGTTCCTATTATATGATTTAACGTTAATTTCGTTGGCACGATAATAATTGACTTCAGTAATATGAAAACATTACTTGTTATTTCTACTACGTTTGAATAGATAATAACCACTTATCGTTTTTTCTTTACTTTTGTTTATTGTTTGCTGTGTTTCAGTTTGAAGGGCCAGTAACAGTTTGGGTAAAATAAAATGTACAAATACTAAAATTTTATTCAAGTAGGCTATTGCAAACATTGTTGAATGTAAAGGTTCCATCGATTTGAAATGTTTATAGACCAACCAGAAGCTCAGTAATAACTCTTTCTACATATTAATTTGGAAGAGCATGTTAAAAAAACAATAAAATTTATATGCTTCGTAAAAATCTATAAATACTATTTGTACGGTTTGAAAATCTTCTTTTAAGTATTTATTCATGGGTTTTTTATAAGGATTAAATCATTTTAGATCAATTTAAGTTAATACACATTGGATTAATTTAATTAATTGATAAATTCAATTAATGAATCATAGATTCCATAGTTTGTGGTGCGTTGACGTGGTTGAAACTAATTGCGCGTTTGACTATTTGCATCACTGCTATAAATAATGTTAATAATGTTTAAAATAGGTTTTGACTTCGGAAAAGGACAACCTGACATGAACTGCTGACCACCATTAACAAACATTGACACAGTATATGATGAAACATTAATTATCACTTACATCACCAATGCAACACCAATCTTGAAAACTAAGTTATAGTCTATCGTTGCATCCATTCTAACACGTTTTAATATATTGGTTCTATTCTAACACACTTTAATATATTGGTAGATATACACATGTGGATTTTAATACCAATCGACATTTAAAAGAAAACATTGCGAGAAATCCCACGGCTTTTGGCTAAGGTTATGTTAAAATTAATTTACTGATTTGATATTATCGTATTTCAATAGAATTTAAAAAAAGTTAAGCATACAGGCAAATCGGCTTGGTATTAATTCGACCCTACTCCCCAGAGACATTAGCAGCTTAAAAAATATTATGGGTTCCTTAATATTGCCAATGCTCTCCCAACACTGGGGAACTAATATGTTATGTTCCTTTGGCTATACATTACACTGGCTTACTCACTTCAAATCGGAACACAATAACACAAAATATAGCTGCTTAGCGAAATAATATGTTATGGCTTTATGTAAACGCTGGCTGGTAACTAACCAGTCTGTCGTGTGTTGTATGTATATACATTAAATATGTAAAACATTTTTAAATATAGACGATATGTTGATTATAGGTTTATTTGTATAAGTAAAATGGAGTTAAACTAGGTAGAGACTCATTTTGTTATTTTTGGCCAAGCGACCTGAATATATAATTTTATAATTTTAATCGATAACACCAGCTGTCGTGTGACGATTGCTGATTGTGACGTAAAACAGTTTTCAATCGATCGAGTATCAACCATATTACTCTCATATTTTTGACGTATTTACATACATACATACATAAATCGATATATAAAAATCTGGACAAACAAATACTTAATTGATTTTAAAAATTTCTATAACAATTAATAAACATTCATATCAACGAGATCAAAGATAAGATACGTATATGGTCTGGCAAAGATTTTGTGTCTACAATGCGTAAGCGTAAATATTTGGAACACAGATTAATTAATCATTTTTCGACAAATGCATGTTCCATCTTTCGTTAAAAAAAAATTTAATAATAATACTTAAAACTGTTTACACGCTTAATTTAATGTATATTCTTTGAGTTCTACTCGCGTTATAAATCTACTAATAAGAATAATCTAAATCCGATATCAAAAGTTCGTAAAATTTTCAAGCACATTCAATTTCAGAAATACACTCACTGGCTTAGTGTGAAAATAATTGATCCAATAAACAATTAATCATACTCAAACGGTAAAATAGAGTTGAGAATTGGATTATTTATTAAGGGCTATTAATTAAGCCGTTTCGATTTGTCCGTTAAATGCTGAATGACAATCGATTCCTAATAAATCAAACAGCCAGCTCTCACTCAACCATTAACTCTGTTTCGTCGAGGCCGTCCATCTTTCTTTCCAATTCTATTTCCTATCCACACAACTTTTGTGTGTGTCTTAAGTGAAAACCCTATTGGTTGATTTTCCATGATGCCATACTGCCTACAGTTGTCAGAAGTAATCAATATGGTGTGAATAATAAATATAATTTTTCACTAAACTCGGTTATCGTTATTAATTTTAGATGAGAGTAAGTCCACAGATTCACAACAAATAGTGTTGCTATAATGGGACTAAGTTAAATTATGGGTAATAAAAAAATGAAATAACGTTTATTTTTATAAGCAAACAGTTCCACTCACTAAAATAATAAATCACTCCCACTTATTATTATAAAATTTGAATTTAGAACATTTCATTGCTTTGTTTTCAATAAAAAAATTAAATTTCGGGTAAAAATATCTTATGACTAAATCCATAGAGTAAAAATATTTTCACCAAATACCTTATCTTGACTAATATTATAAAAACGAAAGTGACTTTGCTTGACGCTTTCACTTCGTAACTACCCAACCGATCATTTTGTAATTTTGTATACACGTTGTTAGGGGTACAAAACACCCCGAATACCTGCCCCACGACATTAGTATCACAGTAATAGCGAAGAGACACACACACACTAATAGTAATATAAATTACTGTGAATACTGTATATCATTTTATTTCGACAGCAATACGTTTCTTATGACTTGGACGGTCGAACGCAATGTTGTGATCGAGAAGTTTAAAATCCTTTTGTGGAAACATCAATCTTGCTTTACATTCCGTTAAGAAACGCCGCCCGTTCAATGTACTTATCTATTTAGGACTGCGTCAACTGACGTTTTGCTTCCTTTTTCATCTTTAGTATCAAAATGCATCGTATTACTCTATCTTTATTTAAGTAATACAATATAAATAAAACTAGTATATAAAATCAAGCTTCAAACGAATGTGACATTTTATGTATTGTATTCGATGCTTTGATAAGAGTTCACGGTGACTGAATAAAGGAAACTCGTAGTGACGTCAGAGGGCTTGAGTGTTATGTTCTCAGTTAACTTGTAGCCAGGACAAGCGTAACTATTGAGAGAAGACGGTGCAAGATTTATTGAGTGGTCGATTTTATGTAAATTGTTTATTTATTAATTAATTCTTTTAATTTTCTATATTTTACACTTATCTTGATTTTAACATATCGAATGCCTTAATTGTCCCAATAAGTTAAAAAAATCATTTGTGTAATTATCGTACTGGACTCTATTCTTTAGTAAAAAAATCATCATAAATTAAGTTATGCGAAAACAAACTGAGTATTTTAATAAAATGTGACATTGACCTGTCTATATTGATAGCATGACTAACATTTTTTTTAAACTGCTGCTTTTCTTCTATAAAACGATATGGTACCGCCATAACCTTGATTTTTCGATGTATAGAAAACTAAAAGTTCTTAGCATAATTTCCATTATTCCGTTACCATAAAACAATCAAGCAATTTTCCCCGAGACAGCAATATAGTCAAAGTTAATAAAAAATCCTATTACAGTTATTACGCAGCTAACTAGTTTTTCCACAACTGCTATAAAAATATGGATAACGACGCACGCGATTGATTACTGTGAAGACACCCAGGGGAATTTAAAATTATAGAGCTGCTCATTGTAATAATCATTGGGTTGTAAACGTAGATTTTGCTATACAAACTTGTTTTAATGTTCAATTTTAGATTCAGTATTAAATTTTATTATAAGCCGTTCAAATAAGTTCCATGGTCTTTATTAAAAAACATAAAAAAAAATAACTCGATTACATTTACAAATAAATCAATAAATGAGAATCGAAATTTAATTTAATATAAGTAATAACTTGTATACCTTAAACATTCGCGATGTATACTTTAGACAGCATTTTATCCGCTGTTCCGATGTATAATATACATTATATTTTGTTTAACATTTTGGCGGAATTGCTTTTACCGGATGATTAAATCACAAATAATATATAAATATATGTATATAAAGCACTGTGTAAAATATTAAGCTAAATATTAATAGCTCTCTATCTATCTATATATATTTAGTCTTTACTACAGACAAACCTGGTTGAAGACGTTATTGCGTTTGTAGTGTACCGTCAGAATATAAATAAAAAAACTAATTATTTTTTCTACAAGTACTTAATATGATAATTTTAAATTTATTTTTTAATCACGAGAATTATCCTACTACATACAAGAAAAAAATAATTACAAAACTATGGTTTAAATTTTTTACTCCATATTTTATATTGGTTTTCTTTAACTATAAATTATTTCAATAACCATCAATGTTTCACATTTTGTGTCTACGCATTTTTTTATTTGTGAAATTTCGTTTTTATATTTTATATATTTCTAAATATATTATTAGTAAATATATGTATAAGCGGTCTTAGAACTTAAGTACTAATAGGGCTGACTTACATTTATTCATTTGAAACACTATGCGGAAGAATAAAATCGTAAAGAAACATCACCTGTTTTATCTTGATAAGATAATGTATGTATACGAACGCACGGTATTTTACTTTTCTTAATAGAAAAAGAGGAAAAATATATACCATTTGGTAAATTAAAGGTTAAAAAACATTTTAAATTAATCCTTAAAAAATAAATCCTATTTTTACATTCTGTGAAATCATTATTTTTGTCTGAATATTTTTAAAATACTTAATTGTTTTAAATACAAACATAATTCAGAACAACAGGCAAAAGATTTATAGGTATATGAAATTGTTAATTGGAGTTCGGAGCTTGGCCCTCGTAAAAGAGTTTTTAGTGCTCCCTTGGCACTATTTGTAAGATGTTGGTCTTAAATATTATTACTACTTTATCTGAATATCTCATCGTAAGGATTAAAAAGTAAAAACTTTACTAGTCTGATGCTAACCTGTAATTTTGTAAGCACCGTTGATTTGTATTGTGTTGCGAATTGGCAACGTGTTCTTTAGTGTACATAATTAATATCTATATACATATATTATAATCGATTCCCCACTCATCACATCTCCTAAGCGATGCGCCAGATTGACTTGAAATTTGACACAGATACTCATTCCCATACGTAGACGCTCACTAAGAACGGATTTTGTTCAACTCTCATCCAAAACGGATTTATTACATATTTTATTATTCTCTTTATATGTAGGAGAGCCCATACCAAACATCAGTAACAGTTGCCTTAGTAACCGACTTCATAATGTTTATATTGATAAACTAGCTCTTGCCCGTGACTTCGCTCGCACGTAATCTATATTTATACTAATATTTTTAAGAGGTAAAATTTGAATTTTTTTGGTTGTTGGTTTGTAATTTTTTTTATAGTGTAGTTATGCAGACGAATAAATGAGCCACCTGATGATAAGTGGTCACCAACGCCCATAGACATTGGCATTGTAATAAATGTTAACAAACGCTTATATCGCCAATGCGCCACCAATCAAATTTTGATTTAAATATTTCAATTTTGTAGTCTGTTAATTTTACTTATATCGTGTATTTTTATATCTTTTATTTTATTTTATACATCTCAAATGTTTTAAAAAATAGAGAAATGTCGTTTATTTGGCGAGCGTAAATAACTGCACCGCAGTTTTATACTACAGTATAGCAGTTATTATCGTTCACATTTTGTTAATGATCTGATATGATGCTTTTAAAAGAAAATTATTATTATTATTTTAAAAATTAAAAAAACCTTATGGACTAAGATGTTATGTTCCTTAGGCCTGTAATTACACTGGCTCACTCACCCTTCAAACCGGAACACAACATTTATACCAAGTACTGCTCTTTTGCTGTAGAATATCTGATGAGTCGGTGGTTGCACCCAGGCGGGCTTGCATAAAGCCCTTCCATCAGTAAAATAATTTGTAATGCATAAACTATATTTTATATACCAACTGTTGCCCGCGGCTTCACGCACGCGTATTCTATATCTTCACTAATATTACAAAGAGGTAAAATTAGATTTTTGTTATGTTTGTTTGTAATGAATAAACTCAAAAACTGCTGTCATCAATCGATCTATGTGACAATACAGTACAGTGTATGTGTGTTCAGTACAGGGCATATCTTATAATAATAAATGCACAAGCATAGTACCCCACATATCTTTTTCATTCATTGGAACGAAGTTTTTTTACACGGCTTACATAATAGTTACCTGGCAGAAAGCGTCATGTAACAAAAAAAGCGCAATTCCCTCTCCAGGTGACCATTCCTCTCTTTCTTTCTTACCGTTTCATCCTATTTTATACAGTTTTATTTGTGTGTGTGTGTATGTGAGTGAGTGTGCGAATTTTTTAGATTTGAAAATAAGCATTGTGTACATCCAACGATATAAATTTTTACAGATTTAAATATCGTTTGAACTCTTTTTTTGAACTTATAATACACTGTTTTATATTTAATTTAGAAGAGATTACCATTTAACTCAAATTTGAAACGAAATTTATTGATTTAAAGTACCTTACTAAACCATTTTTGAATTGAATAAATAACATAAAATATACAAATTAAAGAGTGAGATGAATAAAGGAAGAGAACGCTTATTGTTGTGACAAAAATAATAATAATAATGTCCGTCGGACCGATTTCGGCTACGGCGGCCAATCTTAATGATGATAGATGTGTCAACTATATTATAGTGCGCAATAGTGTGCGCAAACACAGGTGCACTCTGTATTCCGTAACTCTCATAATGAGTAAGGGAATCTGACAAAAATACAGAAATATAATCAATAAAAATCTACATATTCAGACACGTTTTGGTAGATAAATAATAGACTAAGCGTAGTACTGTTCGCTCCCAATATCCATGGTGCGATTACATCGCTGCATTTTTCTTACTTTTTGCAGGGCTGGTAACAGTCCTAACTTCTAAACGAAAGCTCAAATTCGAACCATTTAAAGAGGAATTTACATGTGTATTATCAACCTGAAGCTATTTAATGGCGTAAGGATTAATATCATGATTAGAATATCATCATCGTTCGTTTCTGCCCGTGTTTTTTTAACAAATTTTAACAAAAAGCAGTTTTTGTGACTTACTTATAATATTTGGATACATAAGTTTCCCGATCTTTTTTGTACTTAAAGATAAGTAATATAAACATGTAGTGCATAATTTTTAGTATCTTCAATAGATTTTGTTTTTGTGTAGCTATTTTTTTTTCAATTTATTATTAATTCTTATTCAGATAAATAATTTAATTACCTTGGCAACTTAACATAAATTAAAATTCAGAAAAAATGTCTATAACACTAATTTGAATACTTTAGAAGATATCACCGATATCCTTACGATTTTCTTTAGTGGTTCTTTATTATATGCCCTGTACTGAACATACCCTGTACTGTAAGGGCGAATAGATCGATTGATGAATATTTAAACCTTATTGATTAAAAAATGCACGGAATAAAATCCTTATTTTACCCGAACGAAGTCGGGACGGGCAGCTAGTTTATTTATAAAACTAAAATATTCTTTAGGACTTTCAAAAGAGCTTAAAAAAAAGCTTTTATCGCTAAGGCTGTGATCTCTTTTAGGAAACCTTTGGTCAGAGAATTGGATAAAGGAGTATTTATATCAATAAAAAATATAATGTTTATAAAACATTACAGTTGAAAGTGAACTCTGTCCAACTAACCAACTAAAGTTCAGTTCTTAAAAAAAATAGTGTATTTTATATATTATATGACCAATAAAGTAAGAAAATTTTTAGTTTACTGTAGGGATTCTAATAGCATTGGATAAGACAAATCTCGAAGGAGGAAAAAAATTAGGTCAAAATCCGTCTTAAGGTGAATTTTTCTCCACAGACACGTTAAACTTAGATTTTTTCTGAATTTCTCAGATAGCATAGCAGCTTAGGTTTACAAGCAAACTGAGAGGACCTCGCGTTTGTGCAAAAAAAGGTTTCTTAGTTATAAATATAAATATCTGTAGAGTTGATCATCATACTAATATAATAAAGGGTTAGATTAGTTTTTGTTCTTTTTTCAGAGTCAAATCAGTTAGTATTTCTAGGTTAGGTTGTAGTTTAAGAAGGATAGACAAGCTATATACTTTACTACTATATACTTTATTTACTACACTATTTACTTTATTTTTTATGAGTTCCATGGTTAGTTTTAAGAATAGTTTATTATGTCATATTGATTGCATTGTGAGATGGTAGTTTTCAAACGTGGACACTTCTTAAGCTATTTGCTTACAAATTATAACCGATACAAAAGGCTTTTTATGTAAAATAGCACCGGAAAGAGTTCCGGTGTAGGACCAACGGCTTAATGTGCTTTCCGAGGCACGGGAGTGTACACACTCCCAACTTTCAGACTCTAGGCTGTTTTTGATAGAAAAACCCAATAACGGTTTATTAGCCCGACCTGGGAATTGAACCCAGGACCACCGGGTCTGCGGCCTTATATCTAGACATTAGACCAACGTGTTTACGTACGTACGTACGTAGTTAATACCGCAATGTTTGAAGAGGAAAAAGTTTTCTTTCTGTTTCACTTACCTGTAATTTCATACGGCGTCAAAACGTGGACAATAAATACGAGACTAATCCATTAATTTATTACTCAGCGAGCCATGTTTGGGGTAACTTTGAGGGAAATTATCTGAAGCTTGCAGAATCAGTAGATTGTGGCAGACATGTATGTATATAAAATGACCGATAGCCGTTCGAATAGAGTTAAAACGTGGATGGATAAAAGTAGTGTAAAACATTCAACTCAAAGAGTTGTAATGATGTCTGAACTGGTTGCGGAACGCGATGAAAGGAGCTTTGGAGTATCAGAAAATATTACAATATACGTATATGTCGAATGAGTTGGACATTCGGTAAGATCTTCAAATTACAGTATAAGGATGATTCCATACCGTTATACATCATAGATTGGCTAAAGAAATACCATTGCATTTTTTTGTAAACAAAAATTTTAGAGTACACTTTATTATTCGGACAAGTTGTTTTAGAGATATAACAAGATAAGTCTAAGTGCGGTAAGATGTATTATCCTAAGAGGGGATCGTATCATACTGTAATACATTATAGGTAACTTGTCTCGATAATGACACTTGATACGATATTACTATGTTTATTTATACCGTAATGTTATTTTAACTGTGCAAAATCGGAGCAAGTGTCTTGTGATGATGATGATGATGATGTCCTTCTGACTGATTACAATCACGGCTGTCATTCTAGACGAAGAATGGTCAACTGTAGTACGCAAGAAATACTGTAGTACTTAAGTGTTTGCGAAGCATAGATGCACTATTTATTTTCTCATTCTCATAATTGATAGAACGGCTATCCGTCATCTACAACCGGAGAGAGTTCAGATGCAGGACAGGCCTTGCGTATTTTCCGAGGCACCCGGATGATAACACTACCAACTTCTGTTATTGATCATTTTATTTGCCCAACCTGGAGTATAAACCCAGGAATTTAGGATCTGCAAGCTTATGAGGTACACAATTGACCAATGAGGCAGTCAAGGTATCTTCTATATTAGATATAGTCTGAAACTTGGTCCATAGGTTCACATAACTCAGAAATTATTAGATATAGTTTTGAAGTGAGCTTAGCTTGGTGATACTCGTAAGTTGTGTAAACATATAAGGTAACACGCCTGCCCAGCGTGGCGAGTATGAGCAAACCCTCCCAAATTGTAGATGCGCTGAAAAAAAGGCCCCTAGTTACCGGCAAGCCCGCTAGGCCCGACCAAGGTAGCGGTCGCGGTATCGGCAGGGCAGGGGGTGCGAAGAATCACCGGTTCATGGCAGGCTACCATAGACGACTACACATGGCAACGTATAATGGACGCTCGATAAGACTGGACCATCACCTCGCCGAATTAGAAGTAGAGTTAAGTCATATAAACTGGCACATACTGGGGTTATCTGAAGTCCGGAGACAGGGGGAGGACACGAAAACTCTAGAGTCCGGTAACTTACTCTACTACCGCGAAGGTGATAAACTCTCCCAGGGTGGTGTCAGTTTTCTAGTCAAAAAGGATATCTTATTACCAGCATTGTAGAAATCAGTAGTGTGTCGAACCGGGTAGCGTACCTCGTCCTAAAACTTTCCGACCGGTACTTCCTGAAGGTCGTATAGGTATATGCACCAACTTTGGCATACTCTGATGATGTGGTAGAAGCGATGTACGAGGACATCGCAAATGCCCTTAACAACACCTCGAAGGCCCACTACAATGTTGTTATGGGAGACTTTAATGCTAAAGTGGGAGTACGAGATAGCGGTGAATCGAAAGTTGGACCTTACGGCTTGGGCTGCAGAAATCACAGAAGGCAAATGCTGGTAAACTTTCTCGAAGCGCAGGGGCTCTTTTTGATGAATTCTTTCTTTGAAAAGAAGCCTCAGAGGAGGTGGACCTGGCGAAGCCCCGATAACGTGTCAAGGAACGAGATAGACTTAATCATTTCGAATAAAAGGCACATATTTAGAGATGTCTCAGTGATCAACAGGTTTAATACCGGTAGTGATCACCGCTTGGTTCGAGGCACTCTAGATATCGACTTCAAAGCCGCGAATGATGAGGTCTACTCTCCGACCTACCATGCTCCAAGCTGCTCAAGGCTCCGAAAAGTTCCAAATAGAGTTTCAAAATCAATGCACCGCGTTGGAAACCGTAAGCAGTATTAATGAGAAAACCGATACGCTGGTCAAAAAACTGCAATCGCATCCCGCAAGTGTTTTCCGCCACAGAAAAGAGACAGTGCACCAAAACTCTCTGCTGAGACACTCGAGCTCATGATGAAACGACGAGAACTACCATCGTTTTGGCAGATAAGGCCTTAAACCGAACAATAAAAACGCTGACGCGACGCGATCTCCGATGCTCCAATACCCGTGCCATCAAGGCTGCGATTGAGCAAAATCAGGGATCGAAAGTGTTCGCTCGCAATTTTGGGAGGCCGCGTCTGATAAAACTTAAAACTGAGTATAGAGATTTTATGGGCAGTTGTTCTCTTCAAGATCGGATAAACCTGTGGGAATCAGTATTGATGACCAGCGCGCCCCTCTTACGCGCCATTACTCCGAGGAGCTCCTGGTCGTTGACCAAGGCGAGATTAGGGCGGCTCTAGAACAGCTTAAAAACAACAAAGCTCTGGAAGATGACGGAATCACAACAGAGTTGCTTAAGGCAGGCGGGAATCCGGTCCTGAAAAAGCTAGCAAGCCTCTTTAATTGCATCATCCAACATGGCAAGACCCCGGAAACGTGGAGCGGGAGTGTGGTGATACTGTTTTTCAAGAAAGGTGATAAAACCTTCTTGAAAAACTCGCTGAAAGAGTCACTGGAACAACTCGCCGAAATGCTGCGTAGCCTAAGCGATTCTTCCTGGCGTGTCGGTCTCGGTATGAACTTGGACAAGACTAAGGTAACGTTCAATAGGCATGTCTTGCCGGGACCGATATACGTCGAAGGGAAACCACTCGAAGTTGTTAGTGAATATACCTACCTAGGACAGGTCATACAAGTCGGTAGGAACAACTGCGAGAAGGAAGCCGATCGAAGAATTCGCTTGGGATGGACAGCATTTGGCAACCTACGTCAAGTTATCACGTCGTCTATACCGCAATGTTTGAAGACGAAAGTCTTCAACCAATGCGTCTTACCTGCCATGACATACGGTGCCGAAACGTGGACACTAACTGCGGGACTAGTCCACAAATTTAAAGTCGCTCAGCGTGCTATGGAGCGAGCTATGCTCGGAGTATCTTTGAAGGATAAGATCAGAAATGAGATTATCCGGAAAAGAACCGGAGTCACTGACATAGCTTGCAAAATTAGCAGGCTGAAGTTCACGTATGTCGTAGGACCGATGGCCGTTGGAGCAGACGAGTCCTAGAGTGGAGACCACGAATCGGCAAACGCAGTGTAGGGCGCCCTCCAGCCAGGTGGACCGATGACCTTATGAAGGTGGCGGGTACCGACTGGATGCGGAAGACGGAGGACCTGGAGCTTTGGCATACCTTGGGAGAGGCCTATGTTCAGCAGTGGATTACGATTGGCTAATGATGATGATGATGATTAGGTGGAGTCTATAACTGTCTATATATCCAATTATGAAAATTATTTCAAACTACCTATGAGACACTGCACTTATTAATATGTAATTATTATATTTAAAAAATAAATATTCGTAAATACACAAACATTAACGGAAAATCTATTATCCGATATATTGTTATATATGTATCTTAATTAATGAAGATTATTGTTGGAAATAAAAGATACCAACAAGAAAATATAGAGAATGACTGTCACTAGAATGATATTTAGCAAAATAATAATAATATCCTGGGGTATTATTCACACACGGCCATCAAATTCCAAACTAAGCAGACCTTGTTTTATGGAAACCAGACAACTGATATACTACTACACTAGTTTTCTTTTTGTAAATACATACTTATATAGATAATTATACCCAGACAAACATACATGTTCATGCACACAAATGTTTGACCTGGGTGGGAATCGAACCCACGACCTGTGGCGAGAAAAGTAAGTATCTACTATACACGTCAACCGGCCCGTCGTAAAATATGTTCGTAACGTAACAGCCTGTGATTGTCCCACTGCTGGGCTAAGGCCTCCTCTCCTTTTTTAAGGAGAAGATTTGGAGCCTATTCCACAACACTGTTCCAGTGACGGTTGTTGAAATCCACATGTGGCAGAATTTCAGTGAAATTAGACACAATATGCAGGTTTCCTCACTTTCTCCTTCACTGTCAAGCACGAGATGAATTATAAACACAAATTAAGCACATGAAAATTCAGTGGTGCTTGTACGGGTTTGAACCCACGATCATCGGTTAAGATTCACGCGTTCTAACCACTAGGCCATCTCGGTTTTTAAATATGTGTTCATTATTATTAAATGAAAATTGAAAAGATAGTTGTCAATATTATAAAATTAAATTGAAAATATTGACATAATATATTTTTTTTGTTTGGCAACTTATGTTGCTATTTTATATAAAGTTTTGTATTTTCTTCACTATGCCATTCTTAATGTGAATATACGTTGTAATAAATACTTTGAATGAATTTATCTCACATCTCAAATTGTCATTTATATGAGTCAAAACACATTCACAAGGGACAGTATCTTCGTTAATAAGGTTATTGGTGCATTGGCGATGTAAGGAAATGCTTAATATCTTACATCGCTAATATGTATGGGCGGTGGTTACCACTTAACATTAGGTGGATGATCATCTCGTCCGCATATCTATAACATAAAAAAAATCGCATACGATTATTATATATATTGGTATAATTTTTCTGATATTTTTTTATATTAATCGTACAATATTTATTATATAATTTGCTTATTATTTTGTCACTTACGTGTATTATATTAATTATGTAAATTTTATATCTTATTTTTTCTTGACTATAAAATAGTAATAAGATTTTTAAGTGTTTAATTTTTGTATCAAACAAAATTTTATTTCTATTTTTCCATAATTTTAGTATCGCATTTAAAATATCTGGTTTGTCCTTATTAAACCTTTCCTTAATGATTTTATAAATAGACATTCGTTTACTCGAATAGAAATATATTCTTTTAGCTCGTTTTATTGTATACATGATTATAGATTTAGTTGTGTAACGGTAAATCTTTTATATTATAATAATAAAAATAAATAATATTCTTATCATATCTATGTTTTACTCAGACATTATATTACAAATTCAATTTATTGAGTACACGTTCGGGTTGTTACTCTTAAAATAAAAGTCGCGATTATCTAGGTTTTTATGGGCAGGAATTATTTTATCCGCATTTTCGTCTTTTATTGTAACAAGTAAGTAATTTAAGAAACGGAAATTGTTCCTTCGACTGTTAAAATTGCGTTATATCGTGATTCCGTTGTATTCCACGTCTGCTTCATATATATTATCTACATATTATATTATAAGTGAAGTCTTTATGTTTTAGCTATTCTCAAATATGATTACAATAGCCACCGGCAACTTCCGCCAACACCAATTATATTATCATTTCTATCGTATTTATTATTTACTGAACTAAAATCAAATATGACTTTAAATCAGAGTATATAATCGTTTCGAAGTTGTTATAAATTATGCTGTGACGTCTTTTTTTATAGAACAGGAAGGCGGACGAGCGTGTGGGCCACCTGATGGTAAGTGGCCACTAATGCCCATAGACATTGGCATTGTAAGAAATATAACTACCTCGTTGGTCTAGTGGCTAGATATAAGGCTGCAGACCCGGTGGTCCTGGGTTCAATTCCCAGGTCGGGTCAATAAATAGTTATTGGGTTTTTCTGTCAGAAAATTCTCAGTAGCAGCCTGGAGTTTGGAAGTTGGAAGTGTGTACACTCCCGTGCCTCGGAAAGCACGTTAAGCCGTTGGTCCTGCGCCTGAACTCTTTCCGGTCGTGTCGGATTGCCGTCCCATCGGGTTATGAGAGGTAAGGAAAAGAGAGAGCACCTGTGTTTGCGCACACACTTGTGCACTATAATATCTTATGCGCAGTTGGCTAATCTCTCTTGAGAATGGCCGCCGTGGCCGAAATCGGTCTGGAGGACCTTAAGAAATATTAGCCATCGCTTACATCGCCAATGCGCCACCAACTTTGGGAACTAAGATGTTATGTTATTATACTCACCCTTCAAACCGTAACACAACAATACCAAGTATTGCTGTTTTGCGGTAGAATATCTAATGAGTGGGT
Source organism: Nymphalis polychloros (assembly GCA_905220585.2). Lineage (NCBI taxonomy): Eukaryota > Metazoa > Arthropoda > Insecta > Lepidoptera > Nymphalidae > Nymphalis > Nymphalis polychloros. The sequence continues at coordinate 12,244,161 of HG992245.1, forward strand.
GGTACCCACCCAGACGAGCTTGCACAAAGCCCTACCACCTAGCAAACTATATTTATTATTATACCTTATTCCACAACGCTATTTCACTTTGAATTGACAGAATCATACATATAATTTTTTTATTTACAGATTTCATCGCGATGTTTCCATTCAACGTCGGCCATGATATGAGTTATGACTACAAGCAAGTCTCAGCGGTTCGTGCCCAGATTTTAATCCATGAACATCGCTTAAGGTCTTCGTATTCTATTCATTCGGCCGCTAGTTTTCTATAAAATATCACTCATTTTAATTACTCTCAGGTGCTTCTATGAACGCATATCTATTATTTTAGAAGTAACCACAGAAGGGAATTAAGTCTAGGTCGTTCCAGTATTTTTAATCCGGTACTTGCTAATTAATATATACCAGTATCATTCTTAGGCCACTACGTATTTGTACATAATCATATATAGAAATAAAACCTAGCTTAGATTAACGTTTTTGTATAATTTAATTAATGATCTAATATTAATTTTGTGGGGTTATTTAAAACTTTGTATTACTATTTTAGATACCGTTATTACATATTTATAATTTGTAAGAAGTCTTACATATCTTTACTTTGTATGTTTTGTTGTTGTGTTTGTATTGTATGTATGAAATAGTTTAGTTAATTTTTTTTTAATTGTGATTATCATGGTACACTGGAACTAAATAACAGTATTGCGAACTATAGTATATAAGAGTTATTCATATATGGTGATTAAGAAAGCAATAAAATTCTAATTCTTAATATTAAAATATATTTTATATAAATTTAAATTAATATGAAAGTAAATCTGTCACTAGTAAAGAATAATATCTAGACTTTGCTTTGCACTATAGTTAGTATATCGTAGCACTATAGCAATAAAAGCGTAGCAATACGCTACAGCTACGCAGAAGCTACGTCATCACTACGACTGTGCATAAAATTTATTATTTTTATTGATTATTATTTTTTTCAGTTATATATTATCAAAGCATTATTATACTTAATTCACAATATATATAAGCTTTAATATCTTAAAGGAAATTCTATTATGTTAAGCACATTCTGAAATGTTAAACATAAAACAGCTACTAAAAAAGAAGCACTTTTAAAAGTAAATAAATCTACAGACAGCTATGGGACGCTGATGTCAAACGGTATGGACGCTTTTTGCCTAACATTCAATCTTTGGGTCGATTTTCCGCTTAAAAATTATGTAATAAATTTTGATGATAAATGATAATATCTATAAATATTCGGTTAACTACAACAGAATAATTACGAAGATTCAATCGTCTAATATAAAATAAATATAAAGATCGCTTATTATTCATTCACTTTATTTGAAAACGAACCGAATTTATAATTGCTTGTCTTAAGACGGTGAAATAATAAATATTTCCTTGTGAACAGACTTGAACGCTCTTCTAAATACCATATTAAGCCTGGTTTTAACGATATATATGTGAATAGTCATAAATGCTGGTATAACATCGACTCCTAAACAATTCATTATACGTATTTTAAGGAAAGGAAGGAATAAAGAAAAATCATATTGATTACTATTATGATTAATAATCGCTTTATCATGATACTTAAAAGATTACTAAATTCAAATTTATAATAATCACAATCACAAGTCAAACGGTTACTAAAATAATCTTCTGCCATATTTAAATGTATTACAAGTCTACTAAAATTATAATTGCATTAAAAGTCCACGATCGCTCCTAAGCCTGTCTGTCCATACCCGTATTATATGTCAGTAACTTTCATTACAATAATACAAGGGTCTAAATAGTTACTTTAAAGTCAATTCAACTTTCGTAGAACTTTTATTAGAAATTCAACATAACGCTTATGCAGTCTGAGAAAAATCTAGAGACTTGGTATATGTAGTTAACTATTTTAGAAGCCTTTTTGTAAATCTTGTTTAAAACTAACTTAACGGAACGTAATGAGCAGTGAAAATTTTCTTCACAATATTCGTAACTCTTAGTACGGTGGACACATTTCGTAATATAAAACAAAAATTCACTTGTTAAATGTTATACATACTCCAGCGAACATTTGAGCAATCGTAATTTTTAATTTTTCATCGAGTTACATCCGATTAATGTAGTCCATTGCTATCTAGATATTCTTCTTTCACGTTCTATCCTTACAGCGCATACTTTATTTCTATTTGGCCGTGGTGCGAGGTGAGTGGCGCGGGCGGAGGGGAGAAGGACACGCGCGGTAGCGTCGCCCCAGCCAGTTGAGGCTGCGACGAACGGGCGCACGCTTGTCGTTACTACGTAACTGAATAAAAACTGTGACCTATCATAGTGTATGTGACGTGATAGTGCCCGCATGCGTTCGGAATTGACCCCCATTGGTTTGTGACCGATCGAGGTTTGTGACTTGTGTTGTGCTTGCGTGCATGTGAGTTACGTTTGTGCATCACACATTACCCCCGGTAAGTTGTGGTTATTAAAATTAGCATAAAATAATTGTAAATTGCAAATATAAAGTCGCATTATCGTGTTACCGACGGATTATAGAGCTTAAGGTTACGTTAACGTGGAATTATTACCTCTAAGTAAAGGCTTAGTCTTCTAAGGCATGGTAACGATAGAGATTAATTATAGGGGCTATGTTTATATTTTATACACGCTAGCATAAAATTCAAATGTAGAATAAAACTTTTTGAAAATAATACTGAATACAATAATAACTACTGTAATAATTGTTTATTTTCAGCAAATCTTTTATTTTATTAACTTTTTAAATTAAGTTAATTAACGGAAGGCAGACATTATAACTATTTATATTAATGACGAATGTGCTGAACCTGTGTTAATAGAATAAGTTACTTATCTTTAATTAACAAGTTTTGCGGATATAAATATAGAACCAACTATTGACGTGGTTCAGCCATTTTATAATTAACGGGCGGGCACATACGAACCGCACGCTTGAATTTGTTTGAGCAAGCTACCTGGATATGTAGTTTTCTTGTACTTATGTACAAATTATGGGATTAATTTATATGAAAAAAAAAAAAAACAAAAGCTTTTATAATATGTAAAGGTCATAATGGTTATTATTTAATTTAATATTTTACTACTATTTTTTTAATATTGATGACATCACAATTGGTTCACCATTGCAATTAAAACTGTAATTTAAAAAGAAATTAACCGGATTGTTTTCATTATTCAATCGTTAAAACATAATCACTGCATGTTAGTAAATTCATTAAAACTAGAAGATATCTATCGCAAAAGATCAAAGAGAAAGATAAATACAACACTTTAGCTATACTTCCAATTTAATTATGCCGTGTACATTATATTATTTTCTATAATTATGTAATAAAACAAATATCAAAAATAGACTTGTTATAATAAATAAATGAACAATATTTATTTTATGAAAAAAAAAAAATTCAGTTCTGATGAGGCAGTTATTTTTATTGCATTAAATGATATTTTTAGAAATGGAAATGATTTTGATAATTAATTTATACTTAGTGTATTTTAGGCTTCAAAATATAATATATTGAAACGCTATTTAAGAACTCTAATTAAAATTTTACAGTCATCAAGGAACCTCAATTTTTTTATGATGCTGATGTTAGTAAAAATACAGACACATCAAAATAACGTACATCTAAATAATAGAAAAGACATTAAAAAAACATAGACAATATGTCTGTGGAGACATGACTACATACAAAGTAAATATTCATGAAATACCTTAAACTATTAATTCATGTTTTTAATACAAAAACATCTTGCTTTGCTCACTCAATTAAGGAAGTAATTGCATGTAAATTTTAACTCTGTCATATTATGTCAATATCAAAAAAATTAAAAATCGTCACGTCGAGAAAATACTTGAATCAATTAACCTTTAAGATTAAGCTTTGACAAAGATAATAAGACGGTAATTCACGTTTCATTATGATTTTCAAAATAAGCAAGAAATTTTGAAAATTCAATGTGATACAGATTGTATAATATATTACAATAAACTAATTTCAAATAATAGATTACAATAATGATAAAATAATAAAGGTTCAAATATACAATAAATGCTAAAGCTGGCAACAAAGTAACTTTAACAACGTATTGTGATAAAAATAACTTCGACGGGAATAGCATATTTTCATGTGAGGAATTGCATGATATACTTTAAAGATTTGTAGCTATAGATGGTGAATACTGTACTATAAAAACTGTAGCCATTTTCATATTTAATTTCCTTTCTTTTTTAAATTTTTTATGCCTTCTGAATTGGGAAACTTCTTAACATAGGTCTATTTCAGAAATCGAACTATATTTTATTCTGTCTTGTGTTTCGAACTAACCATGTGTCTTTGGGAGTTTATAGATTGAAGTATTAAGTCCTAGTATTAAATTGTTTTTTTTTTTTTTTATAAAATTAAAGGAATGAAAACATGTTCTTATGTTTCTATTTCCCAAGAACGACCTTATTCAATTCGCCATCTTGTTTCCAGTGTAACAATATGTCAATAAAATAGTAAGGTGCTGATCATTTAAAAATAAATAAAATTGATTAGACATCCAGTAAACTTACTTTCAATTTAAACAAATAAACACGAGTTTTACGGAAATCGTCTACCAAGGGAATAGATTTATGTAGAAGTTCGGGTTAGTACGTTAAGTAATTTTGTCATTGAAGCTGCAACTTACTTGAAGTTTCGTATATTTCCTAAGATACATAAGAATTTACGAAAAACTAATTGAACGACGAAGTTTATTTAAGCAATTTTCAAGAAGTTAGCCTGGATGGATTAATTCGTTGAAAGCGTATTAAATTTTATCCAAACATCTGATCATGAAGATTTACAGCGTAAGAACATAATAATACTTTCGCAGAAATTTTACACCTAGAGACCAATGTAAGACTAACAGTTACGCGTGAGACATTATTTGGAACTATAACTCGTTAAAACTAAACAAATTTAACAAAATTGTATTTGATTATTAAATTTTAAAAATAATGGGTTTAATATATAACGTACTATATTATTATACTAAAAATCGTAAGCTTAAGTCGTGGGTGAGGGGCTTGGTAATTATATTAACATACTTATCGCAATGAAAGAGTGAAAACGTTACACTTTTTAATAAATATACAGTATTAACATTAATTTAAGGTATTATTACGGCTCACAACAAATCTTGTTTTCACCCTTCGTGTGGCCTTGGCTGGAGTAATTAAATTTCGTAAATATCGACATAAATATAACTTTTCATTATAACATAGGGTTTATCATCTGCGTTGCCTTAAACAAGGTCATTGAACAAAAGCAAATAGTGAGTGAAAGAAAGAGAGAGGGAGAAAGAGTCGATAAGAAGAGATAAGCGAATATCCATTAAAAAATAATTCAATTTAGCAAAATTACATTGCTATACTATATTTTGATGAATATTTAGATATATTCGAACGTTTCTATTGACAAAAAATTAAAAAAAAAAAAAGAATTTTAAATAAAGAATATTTAGAAACTTACGATATATATAATACTAACAAACCTAAACTAAAATTTAGTCGATTAATTTCTCAAAGCGTTGCGATTGAATTTCAGAATTTCAAACTAGCCTCGAGTTAATTATAAGTTTTCTGAACACCAACCGCAAGTCTTTAACGAGCTACATTGGCTTAGATTATTCAAATTATGATAAATTGTTGTGACATAATAATCCAGCATCATTAATCACTATACAGACGAAATGGATAGTGTAATGTATTCCTTGAACTTTGAAAGCTTTTATTTCACATATATTATTTAGATTTGAGCTTAATAGAGCAGCAGCATATGATTAAAAATCTAAATATACTCAAATCAAGTAAAATATACTCAATTCAAATGGTTCCAAATTTTTCAATCGTAGTTTTACAAGAATGAATTAAATGTTACTAAGTTTCAAAATGGATTCATTAGGTTTCGTCATCCATCCATCAGGTGACCAATTTCCTTTTTCGCCTTCCTATTTTACAAAACACATATAAAACAAATTATCATATTTCCTTTTTGAAAATCATCGAATACTGGCTCGATGATTTTTCATTATGCATGTAATGTGATATTGGTTTTTATTGATTGGCAAAGCAAAAACTCACTGTAATTTATTTAATTAAATTAGCGGTTTGCCATTTTACAGTCATTTCGACGTATGGAATGGTATGGAATGTAGATTCTACCACAAAATACTTGCTCATATATTCGCAGTGACTACTTAGTACTTAATGTTGTTATATAGAATTGTCTTGCAATCATTTTATTTTATGAAATAATGTTCTTTAATTTAAATGATTCGAAATCTACGTTTTCATATTTAAAGATTTTTAAAACGTTGATAGCTTTTATGACAGTATTTCGAATTATAATATTCCCTACAATAAGTGTTTTATATTAAAAGAATCATAGAAATAGTTTTTCCATCGAAATCAGCATATCGTTAAATTGGGACGAATAAATCCAGACAGAAGCTGTGGTCATAAAGTACATTGAAACTACGAAAACTTTTTTAAAACTCATTTGAAAACAGAAGGTTCTACGTGTTCAAGTTACAGCTTGTGAAATTAAGCGTAGTTGAGCGTTAATGGGGAAGCACTAACAATCCTAGTCCAAAGTTAATCTACAGTTATCGACTATAACAACTTATTTAAAAATATCGAACTGCAAGATATCTTTATTCAATAAAATTTGATTATCTTATATTATTATCTTAAAAACATTATGAAATATTACCAGTTTCTACCCGTGGGCTCGCGAAATATATAAAGGGATTTCGAGGTGGTATGCATGTCACTTTTTGGCTGCCAGTCTATACAAATAAATTCATAAAAGTTATAACTGAATCAATACTACATATCGACTTTAAAAATATATTACTGAATAACGCATTGATAATATATCAACATTCATATAATATTGAAAAAAACAATCATTTTACGAGCGATGATACCGTTCTGATAGATTTCAACCATGACAACCATTCTCAAGGGAGATAGATGGTCTGCGCAAGACATCATTATTATAGTTCACAGGTTGTACAGCTTATGTGGTGGTAAGACTTTGTGCTAGCCTGTCAGTGGGTTACTGGCGAGTTAGCCTTTGTAACTTCAAGCACAAGGGACATAATATTATAGTTCCCAAGGGTTGTGGCGCATTGACAAAGAAAGGTATGGTAATTATTTCTTGCAACGCCAATGTCTATGGACGGTGGTGACCACTTACCATCAGGTGGACATTTACAAGTTCACCTACCTTTTTCAATTTAAAAAACGTTTTGACCAGACACCAGTGCACTTACATTTCCCTTATTCTCATAATCGTAAGGAACGGTTATTACGAACCGAATTAATTAACGTGTTTTTCGAGACATGGTGTAAGCAATGCAAACTTCCAGTTGGGCTACGACTGTAATTACCCGATTGAAGAGTCCAACAATCTTATTTATTGCCCAAGCCTGAGCCAGGATCTGAACAAAAGCTCTCACGGTCGAATATTATGTGGTATGTTTTTGTTACTTAACTTGTTTGTATCTATGAGTAGATGCGGGTTCGTCTTCTGTTTAGAACAAATATTTATTCAGGTCACACGAATATTTGTCTGGGTATGTGTATGTTTTATCATTGGAGTACTCAAAAAACTATGAAGATTTATTAGACTAGTTAGCCTACATATTTATTATTCACAAAAATCTTTTCTTAGGTATTACTTTAGGCAATGATGGACCAAATACAGACCTTTGTTTGTTTCAGTTTGCAAACAACCAACCGGTTCCGGACGAACTATCAGTAATAAACAATTTCGTTTGGTCACTACTTGTATATAGAGGATATAGAGTGTCTATTGTTTTATACGTAAACAGTATCTGCCCTCGGTTACGCCTGCTTGTAAAGGAGAAAGGTGTTAGACACTCTATATCCTTTCCGTACCCCTGACAAAGTGTATGCAAAATTTCATGATGCTAGATTGAGTAGTTAAGACGTGAAATTGTAACAAACATACAAACTCACTTTTAAATCTGTAAAGTTTACTAGTTACATTAATTTCTTACTTTATTATATTATTTGATTAAATGGAAACGGCCTTAAAAACATTTCATAGCCACTGTTTAGTTTGCTCTTTTTCTCACTATTGATTTGTCACTGGAAAGAAGAAGACAAAACCTTGATTAACAAATCACCCGCTAAACAACGATTATAAAATATAGTACCATAACTTTTTACTGGAATGGAATTCGTAATATTCATTCAAATGGTTAAAAAATCTATAACAAAACTTTTGAATTATATGTGACGTGAAATCAGGACCTAATTATTAAAGCGATACCATTCTATGCTAATAGATATATACAAACGTCAAAATAATTAAAGTACATGATTAATTAGCATTAATTCGAAAAACAGTATTGATGTTTTTAAGCTTCTGTGAGAATGAAAAGTAAATATCAAAATGGCTCTACACATACGAATAGAAATATTTAAAACGAAAGCATTCAATTATGGACTTAATGTACGAACGTTAAGTCTAGTTTTTAAATAAAGTGGACCTTAAACGTTATTTCAAATTCTAGGAAGTATTTTATTTAACGAGTGATTAAGTAAACTACACCCTGTCCTCAGAGAGGTTGTTGCTGTTCAGTTGTGTTTAAATAAGTTATCCGATTTCAAGGCTGTTAGATAAGACCTTCTGGAATATAATTGTATGACGTCAACTAATGATTATAAGTAGTATAGCATGTTCTTAATACAAAACGTCTTAAAATAAATTTACTTGAACCCGTAATGCCTATTAACGCAGTTTCATAAGGTCCAATCTTAATAGAATTTGAAACACGTAATATTTTTGAATTAAAACGATCTCAACATATTTTAAATGAACATATATATGTCCAGGATTTTCGTTTTTCAAAATCTTAAAAATATTGTGAAAATTACATACCATTTATAAAAAGGATCGTGGAATATAAACGATTCGAAAATGCGTATTAGCATAATGGCCGCGCTAATGATCATTAATCCATTTTTCAACTCACGTCCGTAGTTGTATAAACAAGTCATGAAACTTTCATTAGGAATAAATTAACATAATTATATTATTTATTTAAGACTTTGTTTTTTTATTATTTGTTTAACAGAACTTTATATCTGTGAGATAAGATGGCACAGTGGTTGGACTCATTAATCTTAACCGACTGCGGGTTCTAACCCAGGTAAGCACCGCGGAATTTTGCTTAATTTGTGTTTATAATTATCTTCTTCAAGATAACTTTATTATATCAGTCATGCCAAGAAATTATTATTACAATTTTTAGTAGCTCCAGTTAGCGTAAACTTTGAACTAGTAATAGTAATACAAACAAACTAAGGAATCTACGCCTTTCTCATGGTGATCCGTATACCGTTGATCTCTCAAAACTTAAAGAACAAAACATTTAAATAAATTTACAATAGTTAATATCAATTTTAAATACGTACGGCCTTATTTATAAACGTTACATAGCAACCGTTTAGTTAAACAATGATTTCTCTCTTTCTGTCATTATTGGTTTGACATTCGAAAGAAAGAGACACAGAATTGTTTAGCAGCAGTATGACAAGTATTATTCCTGTAAAATTTTACAAAACTATGGATATAGTGTGTTATGCTTGCAAACAACAGCAAACATAAGGGCTGTATAATTATATCGATTACTTAGTTATACTTACACGTGAATAATATTTAATGTTATAACATCGATAAAGGCACGCACCTAATGATAATATATGTATGTTCTTTGTATTTTATAACATAGCTATGACGTAATCAGTAAATAAATCATCGTGAACGTTAAAGACTGTACAACAGTTCACAGTTTTAACAGTATACACGCTTTGATTTTTGATATGATTATCACAAATGTTTAAGTGTACGTAAATCACATACCTGTTTTCATATTGCACCTACAAACCAATTGCGGACAAAAATATCTTCTTCGAGGTGTTACCACTTATCGCAGTTGCTTACATTTTTGCAAATTTTTATAAAATAACTAAGTTCTTTAAATTTGATAATATCCCGCTCAGAGAAAAATATTTCACCATCATAATGTTAGGGCGTACAGTGTATTGCTTTGATTTTTGGTCACACTCACACACACACACACACATATGGCTACTGGCAAAGAAATACGTAATAAACGATTTGAAATTAATTTTCATAAGATACCGTAGGGTTTACCGATCTTACTAACATTTGCGCCATCACACGTTCTTTGTGTGTACCAATTTTCATCAAGATTGGTCAAGCCGTTCTTGAGTTATAAGAAGACATACAGACAGACAGACAAAAATGAAAAAAATAGTATAATGTGAATCACTGCACCATAAAACGATTATTTATCACAAAATTAGGTGAAAAAAAAAAATGCACAGGCGGAACCAATAGATTTATGTAGTAGTATAGATTATAAAGTATATTGATTATCTTTTACATTTTTACGAACATATCTGTATATCACGTTACCAAGTATACATAGGGTTGTCATCGAAGTAATCAAAATAAACAAGGCGAGCCGAATCCGAGCTAAGATGTTGGCTTCGATCCCCGTACAAACTTTCAAACCGAATTGGGTTTGGATTGAGAATGATTAATTGATAAGGACTTATCTTTGTCATTGCATATGTAAACCAGAAACGAAGCTCTGACATCCGGTATTGCTATATTAAAAGATCCTTTGTACGAGAATAGCTGACTACAAATGTGGGTTACGCGGCACTTGTGTAACAACAAGCGACGCTAACAAGTTTCTGGTGATTGCATAATTGCAAGCCGTCTGAAGTACTGCATTGTGGCTGATTTTTCTTTTTTTTCATTTTTCATCCGGATTTGAAATTATTTCGACTTGTTAATGAGAAACTAATTTAAACTTTTAACTGGCGAAAACAATAATTACTAAAATCGTATAAGTCTGAGCAATGAAAATTAAATAAGGTTTGGTTAGGTTCAGCTTAATTACTCGTATTTAAATTCTTTAAACATCATTGCATAATTTGACACACACATATTAACAGGTGATTTAAATAAAATCTTAAATTATTGCAAGTCTACAACATATAACGCAAATAAATCTTATTACAAACTTTTGGTTATGTCATATACATTTAAATATGAAAGTTATAAAATAAATGATTCTTAATTTTTAGGCACTATTCTTACAATACCACTTCCTATGGACGGTAGTGACAACTTAACATGAGGTGGACCATGTGCCAGTGAGCCTATTTATTTTTAAAAAAGCCTATAATTATTACAGACTTAAAATTTGACAGGTATATTCAAAATATTTGTCCGAAATTATATAACCCTAGATATGACATAAGTACTTACTGAGCCATATCTTTTGTTGCACTAAGACAAAACTTGAATTTTTTAAAGCACTATACAGATAAGAATGTTTTTTTTTTTTTAAATTAATCTCAGCATAATATAATATTTAATAAATTACTCATATCAGGTCTATATCTTATCTTATTTATATCTTAGCATAAATTTTGAATTTTTTATATAAACTAGCCTTCTTAGAACTGGCCTAATTATTTTGGCGACTCCCTCACCAGAAAAGCACAATTGAGAGCTTTAATTTTATGCGATTGCGTTACCGTAGTTCACGTACGCGTAGTGTTGAGCATTTTTTTTAAATTGAATATAGATTGGATAGCTTGTTCACTTCATTAATACGGAGCTCGTGAAGTTATTTCCAATAAGTGATAACAAATTGATTGATTATATTAGTTGTAGTATTGATTATATTTTTATACATTTTAAACTTTTAGTTTTATTTATTTTTCTAGTAAGCAAACAAACTCTTCAACCACATAATTTAGTACATAATATATTTATATTATTATATACAAAATTAATACTAAAGTTCGTAATTTATTGTTATAAAATATTGTATTGATAAAAACAATACTAAATAATTAATAAATGTTTTATATTTGCTTCATAATTATTGTAAATAGAGGTATTATGCAATTCCAGTAAAATGGTTTGGTTGGTTGGGCTTATGCCAATTACGAGTATGCAGTGTAGTTGGCTAACTTGTAGTGATATATTATTTAAATATTTTGTAAAAGCCATTTGAGATAAGTTTGAGAAGATTTTTAAGCTATACCTATATTTTTGTTGTTGTTAGAATTTACTCGGTGGTAGAGCTTTGTGCAAGCTCGTCTGGGTAGGTACCACCCACTCATCAGATATTCTACCGCAAAACAGCAGTACTTGGTACTGTTGTGTTCCAGTTTGAAGGGTGAGTGAGCCAGTGTAATTACAGGCACAAGGGACATAACATCTTAGTTCCCAAGGTTGGTGGCGCATTGGCAATGTAAGCGATCGTTAACATTTCTTACACTGCCAATGTCTATGGGCGTTGGTGACCACTTACCATCAGGTGGCCCATGTGCTCGTCCGCCAACCTATGCTATAAAAAAAAAAAAAAAAACGTTACACACAAACTTATAAAAGCTGTTGTTCTAGTGGAATATATTCAACTAATGCAGCTTCAAAAATCAAAATTAACATATAGTTTTCAAAAAAATCTCAATATTTTAATTCCATCATATGATATCAATACTTTAACGATCCAAGAACTTGTGTTAAGTATTTTATTTTACTATAACATATTACACTGTAGTTAAGTTCTTGTTGTTGAAACAATTAAATTACAAATGAATAATACTAAGATAATAAATGCATTCATAATGATAACATGAAATATCGAAATTTAACGATAATTATTAAAAAAAAATATTCACAACTTCCCATCCATATATTTTCATAAACATTAATTTTATTATTTATCAAATAAAATACACGATTAAAAACTGAATTCGATCCTGTTGCTCTGCCCCTGTTTCTAAATTATATCAAAGTGACAATAATCAGAATTCCATACGAATCGCGTTTAGAGTCAACGCTATCGAATAAATTGAAAAAAAAAAATCTCGCACTGGGCACACTGGTCAGGGCTTTAATTTTATTTTATACTATCTGTGTGTGTGTGTGTATAATTAATAAAAATATCATAAATTATTTTATTACTATAATAACACACACGCACACACACACACACACATATGGCTACTGGTAAAGAAATACGTAATTAATGATTTGAAATTAATTTTCAGAAGATACCGTAGGGTTTACCTATTTTCACGGTAGCATGCGCAAGCGATCCCGTGGCGCTCCCGTTAAGACGGGAAGGGTACCGCTGGGTTTTTAGTGGGTATTCCGATGACCGGGGCACACTCGGTGCCTTGGACATACGGCGAGTCCCACATACCCCCCCCACTGTTCCCGTGGGGGGAAACGCGTCATGCGTTTTCCCAGCGTCAAAAAAAAAAAAAAACAAAAAAAAAAAAAAAAAAGGGTTTACCTATTTTACTTTACTTACTAACATTTGCGCCATCACATGCTCTTTGTGAGTACCAATTTTCATCAAGATTGGTCAAGCCGTTCTTGAGTTATAAGAAGACATACAGACAGACAGACAGACAAAAATGAAAAAAAAATAGTATAATTTGAATCACTGCATCATAAAACGAATATTTATCACAAAATTGGTAGGAAAAAAATGTACAGACAGAACCAATAGATTTATATAGTAGTATAGACTAGGCACATACATATAAAGCATGTCAATGTTTGGAAATATAATGAGAAAATATAATTATGTAAATATATTTTATTTAACTCAATAATCTATTTTCATTTCTTCCAGTACAATCGTAATATTTATTTGAATTAGTGCATTATTTCAATTATAAAAGATAATATTTTCTATGAGGTAAGTAATAGCCTGTAAATGTCCCACTGCTGGGCCAAAGCATTAACTTTTGGAGGAGAGGGGGTGGATCTTACTCCACCACGCTGCTCCAATGCGCGTTGGTGGCTAGATTTCCTCACGATGTTTTCCTTAATCGCTGAGCATGAATTGAATTATTACACACATAACACAATTTAAGTAAATGGAAACCGTGATATTTGTATATCATATTGAAAATAAAAAAATGATGAAAAACGTTATTGAAATATTAATAACTTGATAATGTTACATATTTACGAAACAAGAATAAATGAATATTTATTCAATTTAAATAACTACATGTTGAGATTGAATTTTTTATAGGACTTGTATTTATTTACATGAATAATTTCTCTGAAAAATTTATTATAGTTAACCTTGCCGTCCGAGATTGTAATACATAAAATTTTGTTTTTTTTTTACTTTCATACTATCTTATTTATTAAACATGTAAATAAATTACGCGTGAGCTATGTTTTGATGAAATTAAACGGCAATGGACAAATTAATAAATATTTTCATCGAGATAGATAAAATGGGTTATATTCAAGTCGCTACTACCAGGAATGGTGACGGCAGTGGTCAAATGCGAGGAATGTAGGTTACATTACAGGAGACGTTATAGTTTTCAAGTGTGTGCGCTAACACAAGTGCACTTACTTTTCCCTCACTCTTATAATACGATGGGATGGCAATCCGTTACGACTGCAGACAATTTAATATTGGTTTTATTTTAGGCTTTAGTTGCATTCCGATACACGGAATTGTTTACACTATCAACTTCCAAACTTCGGGTTACTACTGGCAATTTCTTCGGAGAAAAACTGGATATCTTTTTATCTTCAGATTCATAAGATAGATACTAAGCTATCACTGTAAGGCTATAAATACTATGAAAATTGTAAATGTCCAACTGTTGGGTTAAGACATTCTCTCCTGTTGATGAGAGTGTTTGGAGTATATTGATGGATACGCATGTGACAGATTTTCCGACACATGTAAGTTTTCGTGTAATATTTTATGTCCAGCACGTGATGAATTACAAACACAAATTACATGAAAATCAAGTGGTTGAAACCGAATCCCGGTTTAAATTTGCATGTTTCAACCACTGGATCCTCTCGGCTGTACTCTGAATGTAACATAGATATGATTTGGAATAAGAGACGAATATTTCGACCTCATCTTTCAGAATTTTACACTACACTAATACTACTAACTGATGCAGACATAAAAATTGTGAAAAGCAAGTTGCATATACGTTGCATCTAGTTATTACGTATACTTAACTTTGCATCTTTTAATATTTTGACATAGTTGCCTTTCAGATGGAATTCATTGAACAATATTATATTAAGGACTGCATTGACTTCTTAAAACACTGAATAGGAAAAATATCTCTATGGAACTGTCATTCTAGATTTATATAATGATCAACATTTATTTTAAACACCTACTCGAATAATGTATATTTTAAATTAGAAAGAAATAAAAAGTATCAAGAAAAATTTAGGTCAAAAGCATTCTGTTGATTTAAACTTCATTACGAGAAGGTAAGTAGGGTTTTAAGCAAGCTCGTTTAGGTAAGTATTACCCATTCCAGCGCCAAAGAACAGATGAACATGGTATAGTGTTCCAGTTTGAAAGGTAAGTGAAGGACATAACCATAAGTTGATCTCTTATCATCAAGTGGTTTAATATACTATTTGCATTCCTGTTGCAAAAATACTATAAATAGTGTTAACTAAGTATGTAATAAAAAACCGGACGAGTGCTAGTACGACGTATATTTAATGATAAGTTTTATTACAAAATTGTAAAGTAAATAAGCTGGTACGTATAGCAGTGCAACCTGTGAGGTACTACATACACCAAAATTAATAGGCTTTTTTTCATTTTTCGTCATAAATCGAAAACTATACATCTTAAAAATAATTGAAAATCTGTTTAAGTTTGTACCAGTTTCATACGATACCCCACATGACACGGTTAACTCAATTCAAAATTGGGACCTTCGTTCCTTGCATAAAGACCCTGTTTTCTTATGATTTAATTACAAATGTATAGTTTTCAGATCTTTCCCTGTACTTGTAGTACGGTATTACTTGCCAAGTTTCATAGTTCTAGGTTAACGAAAAATACCCTATAAATTTTGATTCCCTTGAGGGTGTCGAAATATACGTTTTTTGCGGCATAAACGGCCGTATCTTTTTTTTTTACGTTAACTTAGAAGTTTGATTTTTTCACAGCTTCAAGAGGCTGTAGACTTGAATATATCGTTTTAAGTTCAACTCAATACCTCTACGCGTTTCCGAGATAAAGGGTCTTGGCAGACAGACAGACGGACGGACGGACAACAAAGTGATCTTATATGGGTTCCGTTTTTTCTTATTGAGGTACGGAATCCTAAAAATGGTGGATATAGATGATTATAAGTGAAGTATTTTTAAAAATAAGAAATTAAGCGAATACATAAATATGTGATATTTGATATCTGCTCATTATAGTCTAAGATTCGGCTGCAAGATCACTACGTTCATAGCGTACACAGTCCAAATCAAATTTCTATGTATAATTATAAATGGGAGAACCTATTTTTGCCAGGTTGCCAATGAAAATTTGCCCGCGAGTAAAAAATAATATTTATTGACATTTGCCAAAAAATTTCATTCACTTGTTATGAAAATAAACTGCAGCCCACTCCATAGCAGTGTATGTAAATAACTCGGAAAGGTATGGTTGCTGTTACCCAGTCGGCCGCAACCTATTCGTTGCTTCCTATTGTTGATACGTTCATGACGTATAAATATCTTTTATATATCAAATTGAAGCAAAATTTTTTCTGTGCATGACCAAATATATCTGCCTGTGTAAAATTACCCGCAAATAGGGGTTACCTGCTGTTAAAGATCGATTAAAGTGAAAGCGCGTTACATCGGTAGTCCGACGAGGATAGCGATATAAGCTGATATTAATTATTGTACTTTCATATTCTAAGAAATTATGAACGTAAACGCAACACTGTATATATTCCACAGCTGAGCCTAGGCATCCTTGACTTTTAAGAAAGTTAAAAGCTTATTCTATCATGCTGTTCCAATGCGGAAGATACAAACATGACAGATTTACAAGCAACTCATGTAGGTTTCCTCGAGACATTTTCCTTTACCGCCGAAGTCGAGATTAATTATAAACACAAATTACTCACATGGAAATCTAGTGTTGCATATCTATGTTTGAACCCGCAGTTGTTAAGATTTACGTGACAGCGGAGTCATTTCGGCTCTAAAATTAATAATTTCAAAACAACTTTTGATTTTGCAGTTATTGAATTTTTAATATCTCTTTTATATTTAGGCATCGCAATATCTATTTCTATTTCAATATACTTCTCTTATTTGTTTGGAAAAAATACATTTATATTTTTTTTCTGTTTGATATTTTATTATTGTGAGTTATTTTTCTCTATAATTTATTAATTACATTTCATAACAATTTTATTCGAAAGTATTATTATTTATCTGAATATTTTTAAAACAATTAGTAGACTAGATTTATCGTTATATTCTCGTTTAGTAATTGTGTTTAAATATAACATAACATTAACAATAACAATACCATTTATGTCGTAAACGTGTTTTGCGATATAATATTTTATATTTATTAAATATAATAACATAAAAATTTGTAGAAGTTCGCATTTACAGTAGTCTAACCGAACAAATTATAAATAAGTCGGTAGATGGAAAAAATCTTCTAATATTAAGGTGTAATACGTGGTAATAAGTTTTATAATGTCACTTTTTAAAATGATATAACGTCATCGGAAGATACGAAAGATAATAAGATTCACACACACTCACGCACTATAAGAACACAAGCCAAGGGATGAAAGAAGTGGGAACACTTCTATCCCATAATATTATCACCCGTGCAATGCATCTGCGTTTGCGCACCCATTTGTTCACTAAAATATTTCCTTCGCAATTGGATAATTTTTTTTTTTATATTTCCCGGGATTTCAAATGACTACTCCACCTGATGGTAAGTGGTAGTAGAGTCCAAACGTAACGACGACTAGTGCAGTTGGAATCTGCACTAGTCGCCCCCTTGCCGACCGCAAGATGCTTCTTCACGCCTCGTTTGAAGGAACCCAGGACATACGAGGAGGGGAACACGTGTATTGGTTAAGCCATTTTTTGGAAGTGCGACAAAGAAAAGAGTTGCCAAATTTCTTCGTGCGCGATGCAATTGATGTCACAGTTAGGCAGACATCGAGAGCCAGCACGCGTAGACTTGGGAAGGAATGGGGAAGCAGGAATGAGGGAGAATAATGATTGGTCGTCGTGGTCGATATCAGTCAGGAAGACATCGTCATCACATGCTTTTTACCGCTTAGAATATCTGATGAGTGGGTGGTACCTACCCAGACGACCTTGCACAAAGCTCTACCACCGAGTAAAGCTTATAAGGTTTTATTTAATATCAAATATATTAAATATAAATTTCAAAAACAAAATCAGAATTTATGGCATAATGACATAATAATTTAAGTGCTTTTATAATTTAATCGTAAAAATTGGTTTCATGTTTCATATATAATAAATAAAAGTATTCTTTTCAAGGAAATATAATTAAACGTATTAAAACTGCGTTATTAAAATGGATAATTTGATTACGCGTATCAAAGCTACGCTGTTTCCATGATAAATAATTCTTCAACTGGCGCAAAGCCATTTGACTTGCCCGTTTTATTTGAGTCTATAAAACGTTACATGTCATCCAACAAAGCTATCGTCATATATTTTGAAATAAGGTACCCACAATTAAATAGTCAGTATGTATTAGGAACAAGAATGGATAAGCAGCATTTTATGGTTTCTTATCAATGTACCTTCAGTTATAAGACGAGTGAGTCATTTATCAAACGTCATCCAAGAAGAAATACATCGTAAAGAAGCTTAAGCTTGGAATCCTAAAGCGTATAAAAACCCTGATGAACGGGGAAGACATCCATTGTGCACAAGATTTATTGGTTCAGACTACAATATACGTAAAATGAATAAAACAAAAAAAAAAATCGATTTTGCTCCGTGGTTGACAAACTGCCTAACGATTCAAACATGGAACGATTCTAATAAAGAACGAAATTGGAATAGGTTGGGGTACCGCGTATGGAATGGTGCTGCAAATATTTTGTGTAATCATATCGGCTTTGTGATATACAGCGTGGTTCATCTTATTATATCAATTGAATATTTCTGTTGCTAAGTAAAATTTTAGTTCGTCTAAATAACATTAATTTATTCTATAGAAGTAAAATGGAAAACAAATCGTTATTAAAATAATATATATTCCCATTAATACAAAAATATATAACAATATACACGCCACTCACACAAGGTAGCATAGACGGGTGGCAGAGAGGATGACGTCATAGGAGACGACGTCATGAGAGGAGAACGTCATGCCGCTTGTCGTCAAAGTGCACCAATATATATTTCACATCAATAATACATAATATTATGTGACACGAAATAACTATAATATGTTATTTGAAGTAAGTCAAAGATACAATAAATAAAGTCGAATAACATGTAACCGATTCCTTATATAGCCGTTGGGTCCAATTTCATTCGTACAATACTCGTCTACCAGCATATATCAAATAAAACTTTATTTATAGCGTGTTGCCTCGCACATTCCTAGTACGTACGTGAGCATTAAACACAATATTTATATCTGAACATGAACCAAAAGATTTGTTTATATTTTATCTCTATATTTAAAAAAAAAAAATATTGTCTATATACTAGTAATTGTTTTCGAAATTATACTTGAAAATTAGAAAATAAGATTATTAGAACAAAATATAAGGTACCAATATGCCGCTTATGTTCTATATTAATTTAATTGAAGTATTTTTTATGAATAACTATAAAAGTACCTTGGCTTGTCCACGATTTATATTATATAACAACCCGAAGAACTAATTGGAAGTGAATAAATAACAAATATACAAACTTTTTCTTTCATAAATTATTAGTGAGTACTTCAATGTCGCCATTATTTATAAATATGATTCAATTCTATTCATAGCCAAAAATAGATAGTTAAACGAGTCATCTCAATAAACCCCGTGTGATTATTTTAATTTTCGTCATTTGAAATTAAATAATTGAGGGTCAAACCCAGGCAAGTGCCACTATTTTTGATGTTTAATTTGTGTTAATATTTTATCTCCTGCGCAAAGGTGAAGAAATACATATTTAAGAGACTTGAAATTTGTGTTCATCAGTTTGACATTTACGCTCTGTTCCTCAATTAGTTACTTATAAGTTCATAATATAAATATAATATTACCTAAAAACATGATTTACATGGAATACTTTTATAAGTAGACTCTTAGGAGCCCTGTTGTATCTGTTAATTAAATGTGATGTTTGTACTGTTTCTAAATGTATATTACACCGAAAAAACTGACACGAAACTGAGCAATTGGCCTTTTATATTTATTGCATTATACTTATTTCTATCATTTGTGACATAAAAAGGATTTTATTATCTTTGTATTATTTTTTTAATAAAAGATAAAATAAATGTTTACATCTTTTATTATATTACTAACTAGCGGTTCACCCGCGGCTTTACCCGCGAAATAATCAAAAATAATAAAACGTGTTAATTATGATCTATTTTAGCAGTGAAAACAGTAAATTTCAAGCAGATCAGACCATTTTTTTATACTAATGTTTCCAACTCATTACTCCCGTTTGGGGTTGAATTTTCAAAAACGACAAAATACGTATGCATTTATTTTTGCTCAGAAGCTTTAAAACTAAATTTCATGCTTCTTACGTGAAAAATAACGGACCCGCGATACACACTTTCAACCCCATATTTCACCCTCTTGCGGGGTAGTTTTCAAAAAACCCTGAAATACGTATTTATTTGTTTCTGACCAGAAGCTTGTATATTAAATTTCATGCTTCTTACATCAAAAATGTCGGACCCACCATACAAGCTTTCAACCCCTATTTCACTCCCTTAGGGGCAGAAATTCCAAAATTCCTTCCTTAGTGGATGTCTACTCAATAAAACGACCAAATTTCAAGGCTTTTACTATAATAGTTTACGCTCGGCGATGATGAATCAGTCAGGACATGTTATTTTATATATACATATTATATATATATAAAATAACATGTCCTGACTGAGATAATACAATTGAAAGATTACGTGTTATTTTCAGGTTAGTTTTAGGGCAGACAAATACTATATTGTAGAATCTTTTATGAGATATAGCTAAATATCAAATATGTATGTATATAATGCCAAAAGATTCGAAGAGACTTTTAATGCCGCGATAACTAAAAATCATCACCCGCAAATATTTACCTCTAGATAATTCACAGTACACATCATTTATAAAAATGGGAAATCACAACTTTTACTTCAAACTTTTTTTAATTCAATATTCACGATGTATTAATTCATAACAAAATAAAATATTTCACGCGGCTTATAAAGAAAAATATTGCTTACCAAAATTTGCTACTTGATTATTCGATATTTAAACAAGTAGTGAAAAAGTTTGAATGGGCCTGTTGTATGATGTATGGTCGAATAGATCGATAGGCGACTGGGTTATATAGGTTTCTTACCCACTAAAACCACTGCAATGGCCGTCCTTGGCACGGATCGGAAAGGCTGCGGGATAGTGTTGATATAAAGCAACCGCGGCCGCTCCTGTGCTGTGCTCCGCTTGGGGCTCGGTGGAGCTCTCATCAGGGGGCGAGGATAATCTCGCACCCCCACACTTTTCCTCGGCAACGCGAGGCTATCCCGGATGCCGTCCTCAGGGCCTTCTGAAATAGAAAACGTGTAGCCTACCTCACATTTTCTATTCTTTCTTCTTTGATTAAATCCATTTCTCTCGTCCCTTTTTATGAAAGTTTTATTGTAAAACATAATGCGTAGTTAAAATAGATTAAAGACCACCTTCATATTTCGGCGTCGGGTGTGGCGAGGTTCATAATTTTCGTAATATCCTACCCTCCAACCTCATTTCAGTTTACTAAATCCCTAATAGCCGGTTTACATATTTATGTAGTTACAACTCTCCAACAAACAAAATACCCGTTGGAATTATTTAATGTTCCAACGAATTTCAAATGTCAACGAAATTATTCGAGGTCTAATGGAATTTCTTTCGAGCGTGATGTGTTACTTAAATTAACTTTAATAAATTTAGATAATTTTTTAACATATCAACATTTTTAGATATTTTATAGATGCACAAACGAGTTGGATGTTTGTATTAAAAGTATAAATCATTAATGTGATCTTAGATATCATATGCTGGATCAATCACTCTAGAAATAACGAACTTCCCTCACGATACAAATGTATTCTCTTTTCATTATAACCTGTAGTAGCAAATTAATTAATTGATTGATTAACAAAGTAATTGCAACAGCCTGTAAATGGGTAGTCAGGGCCGTCTTCTCGTTTCGGCACTCTGGACGAGTGCTCAGGGCCCCACGATCAAATGAGGCCCGGGCTGGCTTACGTATCATGAGTACCTGATTCAATAAAAAACATTTGATTTGCAGTACGATTTAAAATATTTTTCAAGTCCCAATAAAAGTCCCAAACTAAACTAAATACTAATATTTTGTACCCCTTAGTTCATAAAAAAGGTCATCGCCGCAATTAGGGTGACGGGCTCCCCATTAAATTGTGATACAGAGCCCATCAAGGGCAAGCTACGCTACTGATTTTGAGACAATTAATGAAAATGCTATCGAGTCTTGTCTACACAGGGGCCCCGGGATTCTTATGTGCCCAGGACCTCCTATAGGTTAAAGTTTGCTCAAATTCGATTCGATCGATTCATCGATATTTATATCCAATAAAAGCGTAATGTATATTTTACATGTGTAAAAATATTAGACTATTGTATAATTATAGTTCTTTTCCAAACGTCTTCGTCGAAGATCTTGGTCGAAGTTGAAGAACGATTTCAATAATAATTTTTACCTAGATATTTATTTTATAAAATAATGCAGAATGTCTAAACAACCGCTCATTAGAGAGTATTACTTACGTAACTTAACATTAAACACTGCGACAAACACGATAAGATCTTGATGAATAAATTAGTTTATGCGAGTCGGAAAGCATTCAACGCTCACGACTCATTTGACCACGAATTCATTAACCTTTTGTGTATGCTTTTATATAACCTAGGTGTATAGTTTTAACTAAATAGGAATAATACAGTTTAGGGAAATATCGAGATTATTTTAACACGAAATAAAATTTGTTTTAATTTTTAATAATTAATTATTAACGTATCAAAATATGTAATGAACATTATCTACAATTCAATTCACTTCTTATTGCCTCTACTGGTGACAGGTGGGCTGGTTCATTTTTCGCCCAGAGAATCGGAATTGCGATTCAAAGGGGAAATGCTGCTAGCATTCTTGCCACCATTCCACGCGGTCACGATTTGTATAGTAAATATTTTCTATTTTTATTTGTATTTATTTAAGGTTTTAATGTAAATAAATATACTTTATAAATCCAAAAAAATAAAAAATCAAAGTAATTATTAACTTCAATGCTTAATATTAATTGTCAAAATAAATTTATATATTTCAGAATTGCTTATTAATTTCAATAGATATTTTATAATTTATTTACATTTTAACGTTACAACATATTGTTCGCGAGGAATGGTACCAAGAATGCAGCATTTCTGCCTTGAATCGCAATTGAAATGTTAACCAGTACTGCTATCACTAGTAGAGGCAATAAGATAATAAATAATTTATATTTATCGATTGACAACTAATCAATATATTAATTTATTTTCCAAAGATGGAGGTAATGTTTAAATTAGATGTGAAATATGATACCAGTAATAACACAAGACATAGCAAAAGCTTTATGAATAATATTTTCTCATCAACTTTGCTTAAGAAAAGCAATATCCTTTAACAATTTAGTGTTGTAGTATCTTTGTCGTTATTAAAAAAGATATTAGAAGACACGATATTACACTCAATACGTTTATGAAATCTATATTATAATTTCCCGTTGAAGAATAACAAGATTATCCGATTTTATTAAATATACAGAAATAACGGAAGCTGACATAAGCATAGCAGTTTAAACATTAAAATTGTTTTTTTAGTTTTATTGTTTCATTAACACACATTCATCATTAACAACATACTGCTGTAGACAGTTTCTTTTGAGTCGTAATTATCTTTTTTTTATCGTGTCTTCAGTTTAGCAACCTTAGCAAACTTACTAGAAACTTTAGCAAACTTATTTTTATTATACACCTATAATTTTTCACGATAAAAATAGGTTTCAATATTTATCTCCGTCTAAGCAAAGCTGTAAATCACAGTAAAAGAGTTGCTATCTTTTTATTCTGCGTTCACCTCTCAGTGTTTTATTATTAGAGTCGTAAATAGGGCAAATAATAATTGGAAAAGATGTACAAAGATATTTTATAAGTCGATCACAAGTGTATAGTAGTAGTGTTTAAGACTTACAACAGATACTCGGAAAAAATCTTTTGAAAATTGAAAATAAAAACTTTTTTGTTTTCAATTGCAATTACAGTTTCCGAAACAAATATTCGTTACGCCTTAAAATACTCTGACTTTGTGAAGAAATGTAATAAACGCTTGTTTAAAAGCATTCGACGTGCGTATGTTTTAATGGAAGCAGTTCAATGTTGGGATAATTTGTGATAATGGATGCATTGTATCTCAAGTTTTGGACGTAACTCAAACGCCTTTATAAAATCAGAATTTTGTATTTGATTTTTTTTTAATAGATTGATTATTATTATTGTAGTAATAATAGCTCTCGCATTGGTCTAGCGACTTGGTAAATCGTTTGTCGTGTAGGATTGCCGGACAGTGACGGAAAAGTGTGCACACTATAAAACTTATTACGCGCACGCACGCACGGTACGCAGCTCGCTAGTCTTAGTTGTGAAATCAGTCATGATGGCATCATCGTCAAAAAGTAAAAATACTTTATTAATAACCATAGTACGAATTTAAAAATAATCAAATTAATGTTGACTTACAAACTATTTAATGGCGAGCACATTCGTTTAAACTAGGCCAAGCCTTTATTTTAGACGTAAGTCTCTTCCGATGACATAATCAGCAACACATTTATTTATTTTATAAATGATACATGTAAGATTATGTGACAAAAGTAGGTAGGATAATCTACAGTCAACCAAATTCTTTACAAAGGTTAGACAACCAAGACTATGAACCTAAATGAGTTATTAAATATAAAAAAATATACATATCATGTTTTTTTTTTATCTGCTACTAAGATTTCCTAGCAAAACACAATACCACCGCAGGATTCTAAGAGCACCTCAAGATTGATGGCCACTAGGTCAAGGAGTTAGTTGACAATACGTTGAGAATCTACATTCTGAACCGGTGGTGACATTAAATGTAATTTAATCTTGTAAAATGACAATTCAAAAAGGCTTTAAAAAAAGTCACTACCGTCTTTCTACATATACGTATATATAGTCTAACGAGTACACGCATACGTAAATGTATGTACATTCCGAGCAGGTGGTAGATTAATATTTTATTTGATCTTATATAATGACTATACAAAAGCAGTGTGTGAAGCCTACTTGAATTAATGTGATTTATTGCGTCCAAAACATGAGTTACGTTATAAGAATACAGATATAAAACCGTGTGGTATATCGAATTTTATTTAAGTCAAAATGATTTAAATAAAATTCGATATTCAAAAATTAAAAAGAAAGCTTCAATATTTTTTCGATAGAATGAAGGACCACTTTTATTCTGACGCGTTGGTAATTTAAATCGTAGACTTAGCTGATGATGTAGAACATTCTTTACTTTTAACATTATTATAACTGCATTGGTACAAATCGTGGAATTCAAAAACATTAGGTAGTAATTTATTTGCTATCTGCTAGAATAATATAATCAATAATCCGAACCAGTGATAGCTTAACATAGAAGTGACATATGGTGTATAAAATTTCGATTCGACAGAGCTAGTAAAAGGCAATTTGAATAAATGGAACGGGGAGTATTCTGTATTTATATTTCATTTTTACTAGTGATAGCTCATTGTGTAGGTTCAGTTCAGAGCTACTAGTATATTCAAACTCGAATGGTGGAGTTGGTATAATTATTAAAAACGTAAGAGAAATCCCATCAACCATAATCGACAAGAAATACAATCGTTTATTTTTTTTCATGTGAAATATATAGGCTGTCAAATGGTAAGCGGTCACCGCACATAGTATCAAATATTAATCGTTCATTACAAACACACTACTAAGTATTGTTATTTGTCAGAAAAGTATATTTGTACAAGTTCGTAAAATGCTGGGTCCCACAGCTGGACAAATTCTCTCTACTATCCCTTCTTACTTTCTTACCTTACATACTTTTTTTTTAAATTATTCAATTAAAAACTGCAGCAAAGCCAAGAACAGAAGCCAATACTGGAAACTCTATTCAAGATAAAATTCGAGCTTACATTTAAAAACTTTCAACCGCTTATAATTAAACGTCCAAGATTCTAACAAATAAGACAGGGTTGAAAAGAATGAGACAGCGATTTGTGACTAAAATCGTCTTTAGATCGACAGCTCGACGTTTTGTCAGCGTATTCTAAATATTTCTTTGATCCTCATTTTAACTTTGTTACAGTTTTGTTGAAAAATCATGTTTTATATTATATCATCTAGCTTTGACCTCACATTAATAATGGTGAACGATATTAAATTTAATTTTTTGTCCATAAATAATATATATAATAAATACAATATATCTTTTTTTTTATAATATAGGTAGGCGGGCGAGCCTTTGGATCACTTGTTGGTAAGTTGTCACCAACGCCCATAGACAATGGCATTGTAAGAAATGTTAACCATTGCTTACATCGCCAATGCGCCACCAACCTTGGGAACTAAGATGTTATGTCCCTTGTGCCTGTAAATGCACTGGCTCATTCACCCTTCAAACCGGAACACAACAATACAAAGTGCTGTTGTTTTGCGGTAGAATATCTGATGAGTGGTTGGCACCTACCCAGACGAGCTTGCACAAAGCTCTACCACCAAGTAAAAGTATCTGGGCCATCACGACATTTATATACATATATTCGTTATTTTATCTTATTATTTTTATTTACACATGACTGCGTACACTTAAGTCTTGATCGTTCTAATACAACTCCTTAACCTAATACTCTAAAAATCAACTCAACATTCAAATATGCTACAAAAGGCTTAGTACAGCGCGGTTGCTTGTTATAATTTACATTTGAGAGATGTGTTTCAAACACCCAAACGATATTATTTCTACATGAAAGCGTATGTTTCAAAGCTTGGAAGATATAATGCCTGCATGGCTCATTGCTTCTTTACATCACAGAAATGATTTAAGCTTTGGTACATACGGAAGGATATGCGTATTTAAGAAACGTAATATTGTAACTTTAAAAGCTTATATACTAAAAATAATGATACTGTATCGGGGATACGAAGTATTGTATACTTTTTCAATTCACACACACAAATACATAATAAGCATATACTTGCTCACACACAGTCATATAAATAAACACTCAGAAAACCATTGTTCTATTTTCTAGTCAGTAAAAGTAATATTAGTTTCTACTTTTTTGTACTTTGGCGTAGATAATGTTGAGTTTATTTTAAAATCATCGTCGATTATTTACTTTAAAATTTTTATATAAATAAAAAAATAAGTTAGTATCTTGTCTGAGTTTTTAGAAATATTTTCCGTTAAAAAACCAACGAAACTCGGCTAGCGAATTGTACAAAGCAAAAAGTTTTTTTTTTCAATATGGTGACTAACGTTCCGTTGCGTACATCTACAGTTTTAATTTTTAATGACGTAATAAAAGGTCTCTCAGAAAAAAAAAATGATTATAAAACCTCAATGGTATTAAAATAGTATTACGTTTTTAGGTTTACTTAAACAATTATCAAAATAAGTAACACCCAGAAATTTTATGAAGTATTAGGTTAATAGATTTATACTGTTCATGTATCATAAATACCGTTGAAGAGCGTACCCTTCCCCGCTCCTCGCATATCTATGCGAACAAGAATACGTGATCTTATTTTTGGGCTAATTTTATCTACAAGGGCCGCCAATATTTGTATATTCAGAAGAATATTCCTTTTAATTAGATTATACACTGTGTGAATTATCACAACGTGCAATAAAAATAACATCGAAGTTTCAAGTAGCAACTGTTTTAAAAAACAGATTTACAGGAGATGTGTTCTTACAATAATAACTAAAGTGTAATATGCACCAAAACGTTTTCTTTTTAATAAATATAAATTGAAAGGATTTACAAATACCGCTAATGTCATCCTTAAGGTATTTGTTAAAATAATTAGTTAGCCAGCTTTCCTCTCATTATCATATATCATTTCAGTAATGTAATTACAATTACAATTTTAACTGGTATTAACCCCTGCAAAATCCAGTCAAAGATTAGCATTTCCGCTTTATACCCGTTCCTAATATATAAATTAGGTTAATATGCGTTCAAAAATACTGGCTACTAACACGCACGCACACATTACAGAAATATTTGTAAGTACGTTTTTGTTTCGATTAAACAATGTTGGTGACAAAACTAAATAATATTAAATTTAGATTTATCCATATATACTAGGTGAATATGTCTTTTTTTTTTGGTGAAAGGGGTTTTGTGCAAGCCCTCATGGGTAATTAACTTTTAATTAATAAACCACCCACTGATCACATATTCTAAGGTCTAACAGCTATCCGTAGAACTGTTTTACTCCAGCTAGAAGTGCGAATGAGTCAGTGTAACTACAGGCACAAGAGACATAGCATCTTAGTTCCTAAGGCTTATGGCGCATTGGTGAAGTACGTAATTCTTAATATTTCATACTGCGCCAGTATAGGGGTAGTGGTGATCTTTTAACATCACATGGTTCATCTGCCCGTCTACTTACCTATATTATAAAAGCAAAAAAAAACTTATTTTTACAGTTTTTAATATACATATTGTGAAGTCCAATATTATAAATGAATACGTATGCTGTTGGTATGTCA
Source organism: Nymphalis polychloros (assembly GCA_905220585.2). Lineage (NCBI taxonomy): Eukaryota > Metazoa > Arthropoda > Insecta > Lepidoptera > Nymphalidae > Nymphalis > Nymphalis polychloros. Next base: position 12,273,218 of record HG992245.1, read on the forward strand.
TTCGCTCACGTAGGAATGGAGTAGCGGCCTGACGTTATTTTTGCATAATAATAGTTTATGGGCCGGAGAGTGATATAGGCTTTACTGCGGAAACACGACAGAAGCTACGCCATGGGTAAAAATGGCTTAACTAATTCGTATAAAAAACGGGTCATTATATCTGTACATAAAGTGACTTAACTGCCTAGTGTCTAGTGGCTACATATAAGGCCGCAGACACGTTGGTCCTGGGTTCAATTCCTAGGTCGGGCCACTAAGAAGTAATTGAGATTTTCTGTAGACAATTTTCACTAGCAGCCCGAAGTCTGCAAGCTGGAAGTGTGTACACTCCCGTACCTCGGAAAGCATGTAAAGCCGTTGTCCTGCGCCTGAACTATTTCCGGTCATGTCGGACTGCCGTACCATCGGGTTATAAGAGTTAAGGAAAAGAGAGCACACCTGTGTTTGTGCACACACTTGTGCACTATGATATCTTCTGCGCAGTTTGCTAATCTCCCTTTAGATATGCCACCGTGGCCGAAATCGGTCTGGAGGACTATTATTATTACATAAAGTAAAAGTAAGGTATCAATATAAAAATATCTTAAGCTCCTAGCCTCAAGGAAAAGATTTGGAACTACTTCAACACTATGCTCCAATTCGGATGAATACAAATGTGTCGGATTTTTATAAAAAAACATACTACATTATTTGAGCATAACGACGACTTCAAATAATTTGTATGTACTACACATTTAATGCTTTTTAATAAAAAAGTCGTTTTTTTCTTCAAAAAGCTAAACTAACCTTATGTATATAATATAGCTTGTAATAAATTTATAGATTACGAACAAAAATGAGAGTTAAAACAAACTAAAAAATAAAAACAAAATTGTGTACTCATAAGATTTTTTTATACGACATTGGTTGTAATATCTTAATATACGTTGATTGGTTTTAGTTATAATTTTTTTGCTAACTGTACTTTTCTTAGCAATGTATTAAGCGCTTAGGAAGCCAACGATTTCTGAGAAATTATAAATGTTGTTCTCTCGTCACCTGTAGTTATACTTATTTAGGGAAAGTCAGACAGACTTTAAGTTGAATACTGAGTTTTTACTCAATCACGGCGCAGTAAAAGAATGTAAGTCACTTTAATTTAGGCACAAGTATTTCCACCGTATCGCAGTTAATCAACGTGGTATTAAGTTCTTAACCTTCACCCTAAGCGGCGGGAAGGAACAGCTGTACAATATCTTTACATTTCTACTAGTACTTTAGACAAGTAATAATTATAATATATATAAAACTCAATCATAATTATAAGGCGATTTCACCTCTTTATGGCTCTGCAGGTACATAATTCAAACGAATTTATAACACTGGGCGCGTTGGCACAATTTCTCTTTTATCAAAAGATAGTGCTACTTCTTTTGAAATTAGTTATGCAAGCTGTATAATTACCCTCGCATAAATTGCTTGAGATTTTCTTCCACGAATCTACTAATTTTATTTAAATTTTATCTATACTACTATATAAATTTATTGGTTCTGTCTGTATATTTTTCTTTTTCACCTAATTATGTGATAAATAATCGTTTTATGATGCAGTGATTCACATTATACTATTTTTTTCATTTTTGTCTGATGTCGTCTTATAAATCAAGAACGGCTTGACCAATCTTGATGAAAATTAGTACACACAAAGAACATATTCAAATGATGAGGCGCAAATGATAGGCCATAATATATAAGATCGGTAAACCCTACGGTATCTTATGAAAATTAATTTCAAATCGTTAATTACGTATTTCTTTACTAGTAGCTATGGGTATGTGTGTGTGTGTGTGCGCGCGTGTATGTTAGTATAGTAATAAAATAATTTGTTATATTGTTATTAATTATACGCGGGTGAAGCCGCGGGGCACAGCTAGTTAAGCTATAAATTTGAAATAAGTAGAACAAGAAGACGTAATTGAAAATCAATGATGATTGTAAATTTTATGTACAATCGTAAATGTAAGGTACGGTTTATTTTACTTGTAGCGCCATTATCTTGTAGTCAGGTTAAGTAACAACTTGCCACCAGGTGCTCGTGTTGCTAGTCAGCGTTCTTAAATTAAAATTAAAAAAAATATCGATCATTCTCTTATACACATGTTGCATAGCGAGTGATTATTTAAATAATACTGTTTTTCCGAATATAAAATCAACAACCACAGAAAGAGCGGAAATAGTCTCTAACTAAACAGCTGCTAAGAAATACTTATAAGCAGTGCCGTAAACACGTTATATGACCAAAGTTAATAATGTAAGTAAGCGATGTTATTTTAATTTTTTTATTGTATTTTATTTTATTTGGGAAACACACAGTATAATTAATTCTTAAAACTTTAGCATAAAAATTAGCACACATACCAGTAAAGTTTCCACTTATAACTAAAACATAATAAGAGCAGAACAAATATATTATGAATATCTTAATATAATAATAATAAAAATAAAAACCATGAAAGGGGATATTTAAAAATAAAAGAATTAGGTTTTGTGCTTCTAATACAAACTTCCTAAAGTTAGCGATTGATGCTGTAAATATATCAATACTGAAAAATTTAATGTTATATTCCTCACAGACTCTATATATAAAAGAATTTCGCGCATAATTAGATTTTAATAGGGGCAAACTAAACAAAGTCTAATTTCGTGTTCGTACATTAGGACACCTGAACCTTAAGCAATTTAGAAGGTAAGGTGAATCTATACAATTCCTAATTAATTTAAACAAAAATAATTGATCTCTCAGTGTTCGACGATCAGCAAGGGGGGTAATTGGAATAATTTCATTTGTTGCACGACATTTAAAATTAAGGTATTTTATAAATTTCCTTCGAATTTTCGCCAACATCTCAATGTATAGATTGTAGTGTGGCTTCCAAATTATAGATCTTTTTCAAATAAGCCATTACTGTTTTATGTGAGATATCAATAGACCCTATACCGATATAGTTATGAGAAATTACATCAGTACAAGTGCTAAATGAATTTGTTGGTTCAAAAACAGACTTAAAATAATCATTAAAAAGGTTAAAAATTTCCTTTCCATCACTCGCGGTTCGATTTTTAAAGTTCATGGTGTTGGGTATTTTGTTAGTGGTTTTCTTTGATTTAACAAAAGACCAGAATTGTTTGCTATTGCCTCTAATTTTCAATTCAGAGTCGTAAATATATCTATCATAACATTCGACTTGTGCCTGTTTTTGACGCTCTCTTAACAAATTGAAAGATTCGTAATATGACAATCTTTTGTAAGTCTTCCATTTTTTATGGTATTTAAGTTTTTCAGCAATAATTTTAATTAAAGCTATAGAGGTCCAATTAAGGTATTGTTTGTCATATTTGACAGTTTTAACAGGAACCAAATCAGAAATAATCGAATTAACGGTTTCATAAAAAACATGTACGGCCTTAGTGATATCGCAGTCATTTAGTAAATCTACCCAGTCAACGCCAGCTAAAGCATTATTAATTGCGTTATAATCTGCTAGGTGAAATAAGCGAACTGTACGGGGTGCATTAATTAAGGAACCAGTTGTAAATACATTAAGTGATATAAACAAGGCTGGGTGATGATCTTCATGTACTAAAGGGGAACCACAACATACAGAGCAATCGCCGCTAATTATTAAGTCGAGAAATCTATTATTCAAATTGGGAATAGAGTTAAATTGCCTAAGATTTGTAAAATTTAAAAAAATATACAATGTATTAATCAAATCATTATCTTCGTAAATCTTATTATCTTCGTCAAGATTATACAAATATTTAGTCCTACAGTACATAAACTTCGAACAAAAAGGTAAGCAAGAAATACAATAGTTCCTATATAATTCTTTTTAAATCACTAGGCCTAATTATGTGTATGACTGGACTGGAGTCAGTCATTATACAGCAATTTTTTACCCAAACATATTCATAGCTTTTTTCTTTGTTGTAATTATCGTTTTATTTTAGACATTAAATGTTTACAATGTACAGAGTTTTCGTTTCTACGTAATGATGTTCTACATAAGTGATGTATTGGACTTTTGCCAGAATTACATTGTTGCTAGCGAAATCAACTATAGTATAGTTGATATATAAATTAATATTAGAGAGTAAACCTCGTCGCTATTCCCTCGTGCCTTCTTTGTTGTGAGGAAGTTTGAATATGGCTTACTTACCTAATTTCAACGCGAATCTCCCGTGGTTTATAAGACATGCAAAACTGTGCACTTTTTAAAACTTTTGTTATTTAACATTTTATAAGTAAAGAGAATATGCTTAAAATGAAATTGCTTTTGCAAGAGAATAATATTAAAACTTCTTCGTGAACATGAAAGAGATTTTAAACATATCTTGTAATTACAGTAATTCTATATAAAAGTTCATCTTGTAATGTCTTTAGGTAAGTACATAGGTCTTAGTAGTAAATGTACCACTGTTGAACAAAAGTCTTCACTCGTCTTAAAGCGATCATAGTTTGTTTTATTTTTGTTGCTTAATCGATTAGATTTATAAAAAAATTCAAGAACATATAACTGATAAAAAGTGTTCGTTGATTTACATAAAGGAAATATTTTTTTTATCAAATATACTTGACTATGAGAATGAGTTGACTATGTAAAATCTACATTCAAAATTGCTAATTATGTAACTATGTTTCAAAAGCGTCTAAGCGAACCTAATCGAATTAAATATATTATACTAGCGTTTTGCCCGCGGTTTCACCTGCGTAGTTCCAGTTCCCATGGGAATACTGGGACAAAAAGGGCCTATGTTACTCGCTGATAATGTAGCTTTCATTGGTCAAATAATTTTTAAAATTGTTTTTTTTTTAATCTAATAGAAATCCTACTTTATATTTTTAGAAAAACTTTTGTCTAATTACATGTATAAAAATATTGTAACAAAATATATAAACAACTATAGGCTAACTTAACTTATTTGGTTTAGTGGTTTAGGCGTGAAAGCGCAACAAACGAACAAACTGACATTCGCATTTATCTTATTTTCAAACAGTAGTACTTAGGTTGACTTCAAACAGTAATCTTAATTGATGTCATTAACCGTATAATCTACAGTTCATTTTATTTTCCACTTTCCCCTGGGGCTTACTGGACTTTATACAGGCCTTACTGCTCATCAATTATTCTACCGCCAAATTACAGTACTTTGTATTGGCTGTGTTCCACGTGAAAAGGTGAATGATTCGTTACTTCGAGTCAATCACCGTAGGTAATGGCCAGTATTTATTTCAGTGGCAAAGATTATAGTCAATGGCAATTTCTCGATAGCCTATTTTCTGGTTTGACTTTCCATTTCTAATGTTCTTAGGTTTGTCATAACCAATCCTATACAGATCAGTGACTTATATCATGAATGTATTTTTATTTACTTTGTGGTAGAGTTTCTTGCAAGCCCGCTTGGGTAAAGCCCGCCCACTCACAAACATTTTTATAAAAAAAAGCGAGTCGATATGGACCATTTCTTGAAAACGCGAATCATAGCTGAAAATTCGAACAAGTAGAGTTTTCATGTGCTTAATATGTATTTGAAACCGCCTATCCACTGGAGATCTATTATTTCGCGGCGAATACGACTAAACATTTTTGGTTACTAGATTATTTCTATTCATCGCGTCGCATGACGCTCGTGAGGTTCGCGTAGAAACATTCGCAGTTCGCGCCACTGGTCGGTGCTGTCCGTGGCATGCTTGATACATTTCAATACATTTGTTTCAGTCGCACGACGCTTCGCCATTCGTGCTGCAGCGAATTTTCCATGGGTAATTCGTCTCGTGTTTAGTAGAAAACATTATCAGGAAACCTTCAGTTTTCATTGATATGACGTAGGAATATATCTTGTTTCTCAAATCATAATAGAAGATGGCCATCAGCCATACCTATGAAAAATCAAGAGGTTTTAAGGAGACAATATGCATGAAATGACAGAGCGTATTTTCCATCATTATAAAATAAAAATATGCATTAAGACCCACGCTTCGAGATAAAAAGTAGCATCATTTTTCCAGTCCATTTCACCCTGATCGATAATTGAATACTGAGCGATGAATTGGAACAGAAAATTAGTTTAAATTCTGTATCGCTACTAGAAACAATGTTATATGTGAAAAGTAAATAACGAATCGAACTCGGCTTAAGAAAATTGCCTCCTCAAAAGTAAAAATCAAACGTAAAGATGTTTTGAAAGCAATTGAATAACTTATAGCGAATAAGGTCGCCGAGACTATCCAAAAAACTAAGAAAGTAAAATATCAAATGTTCTGAAATATAATTATTTCTACATTTCTGTAGCTAATTGAACAGCAACGTCACTACGATGTATATGAGGTACATTTCGGATTTTGAAGTAACTAATTAAAAATGTAATCATTTTTTTTATCAAGAAAGTATAAAATGCACATACATATAGTCAAATAAATATAACATAGGCATATAATAACGGATACAACTAATATGTTTTGTATTATATAAGACAATTTGTATAATTATAGTCTCTTTGTTATTATTATTAAAACATATTTGCTTTAAATAGTTTAGCAGACTGACAAATAGATCACGTAATAGTCAGTGTATTGTAAAAGCTAGTTACAATTCATTGATACTTGACTTTAATATTTTTTATTATTTTATAAACATAAAAATCATTAACGCGGATTCCACGGCTCTATTACAAATATGAAACCATATATTATTAATTAAGGTAATTAATAGATAGAAATGTATTTTTACTGTACTTATAAATAATTAATTAAGGATATAAATATAATAGAAATATGAAAAGGCAACGTTTAATACGAATAGGTAACTTTATAAGACAAGTATGCAGAGGCTTGTACAGAAGTAATGTATTCTACATTATGTAAAATTATATTTCTTTATGTTTAGTTTGTTATATTATAATGTTTGGGTAAAATATTGTGTTCAAAAAGTCGTTGCCTTGTCCGCGTAAAATAAAAAAAACAACGAGTTGCACTCCGGGACTGCCGGCAGAAGTGAAAACTTGAATATTAACGTTGTGCATTTTTGATATTTTCGAATGATTAGGGAAAAATTTTGCTCGAATTGCTTAAATTATCAGTATAAAAGTACTATCATTTATGGGATAAAATACAATATTCATTTATTGCGCTATCGTACACAAACATGACAATTTATATTACATTAAAAATTTAGCACTTCAAAATCCGTCTTACGAATTTCAATCACGTGACCTGATGCGAGTTTAACATTTTTTACCCATCATTAAAAAGTGCACAACGCCGCTAAAGAAGTTTTCACTTCAAAAATAGACAGTTTTAAGGGTGAAGCATTGTTTTAACTCTAACGCTACTCATAGTCTAAGTACATAACGTATGCTTACACTTTTAAGGGATCGATTACTTGAATTAGTAATTTCTGGTTTTCGGTGGATCCCTTCATTAAAAAAGCTGTGAGTTAATAGTCAATAAATTAAATTACTAATTAATAATTGATTTTTATACGTATGGGTTTATAGTGGTAATATAACATAATTTTTAATAATATTTGTTTATGAAAAAAAAAAACTGATCTGACAAAATTAAAAATTGAACATTAATAAAGACTTAACAATTTTCGATTGTAATTAAAGTGTCTTTAGGTTATTTATAAATAGAGAAAATTGTTAAATGTATAGTTAGGTCAGTCAGTTATGAAAACGACTGTTTTTCTGTTACGCTTTTACAGCTAAACCACTAAATTTTGATGAAATTCGGTATGAAGTACATTTGAGCCCCAAGAAAGAACATAGGTTACACCCTTTCAAGCATGCGGGCGAAGGCGCAAGCGAAAACTAGTTTATTATATATTAAAATAATACCAATGTAATTTTTCTAGAAATTGACAATTCGAAAACTAAATTTAAATTCGATTAAAGCATCAAAGAGCTAAGATATCAATTATTAAGATCAAAGTTAAATTGAAAGAATATATTTTGGTTCAGGGGTTCTTTTCAGAGGTTTAAAAGTGGATTTGGGTTGAAAAGCCGGGTATTATGAGTTCAACTAGGCCGCCTTTACACGGTTGAATACATGTTTGCTATGAGATGAGTTGACACAGAAGCATGTTGGGATATATGAAAAAGTCAACATGAGCCTTCGTGTATTGATAAAACTTTTAAATAAGAAAAACTATATCATGACAAAATTTTATGTATATTTATACAATAAATACATGTTTTATGTTAGGGCTATCTACGAGACCGTAATATTATAATGAGCAGATGTATTTAAAACTTACGCTCAAAATAATAATATAACCTTAACTATAATCTCTGGATGTAATTGAGATAGAATCCTCAGTTATATATGTAGCAAAGTGTGCTAAAAACAATCATCGTATTTATATGACAATCATTTTTAAAGGGAATTTTCGAAAAATATTTATTTAATAATATAAAATAAAATTAATTAATAGCCTCGCATAAGGAATCTCTTAAAATTATACATTTTATATCTATAATTATTCATTGATGATATTCCAATGAGCTCAAACTCAATACCTCCTCAGTATTTTTTCTTTGATAAACAATAGTGTTTGTCAGAAAATAATGAAAAACAATGTTTACTAGTCTATGATTGATTGATTTCTATTACTCATTAATGTGACAACATCAGTGATTTAAAATGTCTTATTTTGAAAGTTAAAAATAATAATGTCCTCCAGACCGATTTTGGCCACGGCGGCCATTCTCAAGAGAGATTAGTCAACTGCGCAGGAGACACAAGTCTGCGCGCAAACACAGGTGCACTCTCTATTCCCTAGCTCTCATAGTCCGATGGTACGGCAATCCAACACGACTGGAAAGAGTTTAGGCGCAGGACCAACGGCTTTACGTGCTTTCCGAAGCACGGGAGTGTACACACTTCCAACTTCCAGACTCCGGGTTGCTACTGAGAATTTTCTGATAAAAAGCCCCAATAACTTCTTAGTGGCCCGACCTGGGAATTAAACCCAGCACCTCCGGGTCTGTGGTCCTACATCAAGCCACTGGACTAACGAGATAGGTACGCGTGAGGTACACAATACTTATTATTATTTGCATATTTATTTAATATTTTTTTCTCCTTTAAGGTATCACTGGTAACTTATGATGTTTCTTCGGACAGAGCTCCAGAATCACTGCTGACTGATGTTTCCTTAGAAAAATTGAAAAAAGAGAACATATTAAATGGCTGACATTTGATTTGACATGTTGAAGGATAATTGAATAGTAAACCGTGAAACATTCTCTGAGATCGGCTTTTTCTGTTTCTTTATAGGTTATTTCATTCCCTTCGTGACTTTGGCGGCGAACAGAAACTATTTCTTGCATCCTTATCTTTATATAATTAAGTCATCCTTAATACTAGTTGAAGACTAAAGATAAAAAAAGAAAGAAATCTTTAAACATCAATCAATCAACAGCCAATCGTAGTCCACTGCTGAACATAGGCCTCTCCCAAGGTGCGCCAAAGCTCCCGGTCCTCCGCCTTCCGCATCCAGTCGGTCGCCACCTTTATAAGGTCATCGGTCTACCTGGCTGGAGGGCGTCCTAATCTGCGTTTGTCGATTAGCGGTCTCCACTCTAGGACTCGTCTGCTCCAACGGCCATCGTTCCTACGACATACGTGACCAGCCCACTGCCACTTCAGCCTGCTAATTTTGCAAGCTATGTCGGTGACTCCGGTTCTTTTCCGGATAATCTCATTTCTGAGCTTATCCTTCAAAGATACTCCGAGCATAGCTCGCTCCGTAGCATGCTGAGCGACTTTATATTTGTGGACTAGCAGTTAGTGTCCACGTTTCGGCACCGTATGTCATGGCAGGTAAGACGCACTGGTTGAAGACTTTCGTCTTTAAATATTGCGGTATAGACAACGTGAGGACGTGACGAAGGTTGCCAAATGCTGTCCATCCCAAGCGAATTCTTCGATCGGCTTCCTTCTCGAAGTTGTTCCTACGGACTTGAATGACCTGTCCTAGGTAGGTATATTCACTAACAACTTCGAGGGGTTTCCCTTCGACGTATATTGGTCCCGGCATGACATGTCTATTGAACATGACCTTGGTCTTGTCCAAATTCATTGTGAGACCGACACGCCGGGAAGAATCGCTTAGGCTACGCAGCATTTCGGTGAGTTGTTCCAGCGACTCTGCTATGATGATGATATCATCGGCAAACCGAAGGTGTGAGATGTACTCGCCATTTACATTGACTCCATATCCAGTCCAATCCATTGTCTTGAAAACGTCTACCAACGCGTTGGTGAAAAGTTTCGGGGATATTACATCCCCCTGTCTCACCCCTCTGCGCAGTTGGATCGCCTTCGTCTTACAGTCCTGGATGTGGACAGTCATTGTAGCGGCGTTGTACAGACATCTCAGTACCTCGATATATCTCCAATCGATATGACATCTCTGCAATGAGTCGAGCACTGCCCAGGTTTCGATGGAGTCAAAGGATTTCTCGTAATCCACAAAAGCTATACACAGCGGTTGATTGGACTCTTCGGTCTTCTGCACAATCTGCCGAACAGTATGGATGTGGTCTACGGTGCTGTAGCCTGATCGAAAGCCAGCTTGCTCTGGGGGCTGTAACTCGTCAAGTCGTCTGGCGAGACGGTTCGTGACGAATCTTGAGAACAGCTTATACACGTGACTCAGGAGAGAGATTGGTCTATAGTTTTTCAAGAGGGTTTTATCACCTTTCTTGAAAAACAGTATCACCACGCTCCCACTCCACGTTTCCGGGGTCTTGCCATGTTGGATGACGGAATTAAAGAGGCTTGCTAGCTCTTTTAGGGCCGGAGTCCCGCCTGCCTTAAGCAACTCTGTTGTGATTCCGTCATCTCCCGGAGCTTTGTTGTTTTTAAGCTGTTCTAGAGCCGCCCTATTCTCGCCTTGGTCAACGACCGGGAGCTCCTCGGAGTAATAGCGTGTAAGAGGGGCGCGCTGGTCATCAATACTGATTCCCACAGGTTTATCCGCTCTTGAAGAGAACAACTGCCCATAAAACCTCTCTACTTCTCCGACGATCTCAGGCCTAGAGGTAACGACCCTACCATTTTCAGTTTTAAGTTTTGTCAGACGCGGCCTCTCGCCCGCCCGCCTTGCGAGCGAGCACTTTACACTTTAAACATATTTATATTTAATTTTATTTTCTCAATATATTTGTGGATATTGTAATTATGAACATTAAAAAGAAGGATATTAATTTGCGGTTGAAAATTTGTGGACAGTTTTTAGATATAAAATTAATATTTTGAATCCAAACATGTGCCAATGAATTACTCTTACTAAATTCACCACATTGGACTGACGTGTGGTTTGAGTGCTATTTTAATTAATAGTTTTTGGAGCAGACTAAAAACAAATCGTTTTCAATGCTGCTATTAAATTATACTCTACGATTAGTATTGTTGACGATTCTACTAGCAAAAACTTTAATTTTTATATTGTATTTTTTGGAAAAAAAAAATAATAATAAATTGGCTTAAGATGAAAATTTTACGACCGTTTTAATTAAAATTCGTAAATTTTTTACCTTTTCAGCAGTAGTTACAATAAATAATTTTAAAATCCACAACGCTTCATGTTTCGCGAAAATAGTTCATATAAAGTTTTACAGTAACAGCCTGCAACTGTTCCACCGCTGGGTTAAGGCCTCCTCTCCTCTTTAGAGGAGAAGGTTTGGAGATTATTCCACCACGCTGCTCCAATGCAATGTGGAATACACATGTGGCAGAATTTCAATGAAATTAGACACATTCAGGTTTCCTCACGATGTTTTCCTTCACCATCAAGCACGAGATGATTAATAACCACAAATTAAGCACATGAAAATTCAGTGTGCTAGCCCGGATTAGAACCCACGATCATCGGTTAAAATTCACGCGTTCTTACCACTGGGCATCTTGGCTTGTCATATAAAGTTTTACTGATTGTTTTTGATTTAATTCATTGCGTATTCAAACGTAGGTTTTTGACATTAAATAATTAAATTTTATGCTTCTATTATTAAGTAGCCGCTGAGAACGGTTTCATCCATAGTATTACTTCGCCTCTTTGGGTAGAGCGTGATGTTATACATAATTAATTTTATCTAATGTGGAACCAGCTTTCACCGGCGACTTTTCCGAGCCAATATTAACTTTCAAGAAAAGAGCGTACTCATACCTCAAAGGTTGGCAACGCACCTGCAAGCCCCCAGGTGTTGCAGATGTCCATGGGCAATGGTTTTCTCTTTCCATTAAGTGAGCCAAGAGCAGGTATTCCCACTCTTACATTAAAAAAAAATCATTTCCATAATGATATAATAAACACTAAACTAGAGCGTTCAAAGAAACGAACATTCCAGCTTACATATTAGTAAATTGACATCGTAGGTGACAGCTACGATAAAATACACAATGTGCCTTAAACATATAAAGCTATGCCACCACAATTCTCCACAATTCCTGATACAAAATGTTTCGCAAAGTTCTAATATGAGTCTTTTGCGAACTATGCGACAGAAAAGGGTCACTATGTCCGACGCTTTGTGGCTATAAAGTATCGATAATATACAGCGCTTTCTAGGAAAACGTGTCGGAGAAGAATAACTTTATAGGTTTACTAGCAGTTCCCCCGCGGCTTTGCCCGCGACATAATCAAAAATAATAAAATATGTTAACTATGGTCTATTCAAGCTGAAAACAGTACATTTCAAGCAGATCAGACCAATTTTTTATACGAATTTTTCAAGACATTTCTCTCGTTTGGGTTTGAATTTTTAAAAATGACAAAATACGTATTCTTTAATTTTTGCTCAGAAGCTTTAAAATTAAATTACATGCTTCTTACATAAAAAATGACGGACCCGCCATACAAAATTTCAACCCCCATTTCACCCTCTTGGGGGGGTAGATTATCAAAAACCTTGAATTAAATATTTATTTATGTCTAACCAAAAACTAGTATATAAATTTTCATGCTTCTTACATCAAAAATGACGAACTCCCCATATAAACTTTCAACCCCTATTTCACCCTCCTAGGTGGTGAATTTTCTCTCTGATTTGCGTACTTATTTATTTCCAACCAGAAGCTTGTATACGAAATATCATGCTTTTAACTTAGTAAATGACGGATTTCCATACAACGGTTCATCCCTTATTTCGCCTCCTTAGGGGTGGAATTTCCAAAAATCCTTTCTTAGTACTCGTTTTCATCATAAAATGCATCAACTGTCAAAATTTCAAGTCTCTAACCCCAGTGGTTTAGGCTCTGCGTTGATGAGTCAGTCGGGACAAGTCTGTTTATATACGAATATATAGATAATATAGAAAATAAAACACTTTTAAAAGCGCTTTAATTGCTATTATTATTCATTTAAAAAAAATGCGCAATGTTCATATTGCAAGTACATATTTTTTAAATATGTATTAATACTTCATTGTATATATTTGCTTCTGTTTATCCACTGCACCATCTAACACACTTCATTTAAAACAATATACTAAAACATTACAAACAATCACATTTTCGCTAGAACCTAAATCAAAAATACAACATAGAACTTGATTTATAAAATACAATACCTCAACAAATTACATTTTGTAAAGTAAAATATCGTTCTATTTATTAACCGCGAGTTGTGTTCTCATCAACGAAACAGACTCTTATCTATGGAGCGAATATTTGCAAATACAATGTACAATGCTTTCGAAACAAGCAATATACCCTTTGGGAATATAAGCAAAGTACTATTCTAACCCGAAACAATGAGTACCCAAGTTAGCGATAGGTCAGGCGAGGACTTCTGAAGGACTTACAAAGATAAACGCTTATCATAACAGTCCCGGTTATAGCGAATTGTATGCGGAACCTTTTTACTTAACTATGACACTTTCGAAGAAAACAATGTTCTTAATTTGAATATATGTCAACGTACATTGCTAGCATTAACAAAGAAAGGCATCGATAGTTCGCTCTTAAAAAAAAAGGCTACGCTACGCTTTTAAAAAGAAATACGTGCCTTTCATATTTATTCAATAGCTCAAAATCTGACTAGATTGATTATAAGAAAATATTTCTTACAATTCATCCGTTAACATTTATACAAAAAAAGAATTCTAATCAAAATTGTTCTGAATAAATATAATGATCTGAAAAAAATACAATAAATAACACATACATAATATATATTTTTCTTGTTACTGATTTAAATAGACTTAGATAAAATATAGTGATTTAATGCTAGCGTTCGAAACATAAAAATCTCTTTAGATAGAAAACAAATAAAGAGATTACAAAAAATACGAGATTCAAGGCTTTCGTCGAAATGCCCGGAGCTAAACGGTATTCGCCATATTGTAAAACGTTTTATACTCGTATTTCACTGTAAATTTTTTGAATCGTGTTTTTTTTTCTTTTTAATTAACAAATATTGAAATACTTTTATGCAAATACAGTTATCGATTTAATTATTGCTTTCTGATATAAAATTGAAATAAAAATATATGGTACCTCTAAAATAATAAATTTCCACAATGAGGACTAACGTCGTACTAGCAAAAATAAGTACTATACGAAGTAATAAATACACTCAAATTTTAAACATACAATGTTCTTTATTTAAGACATAATTATTATGTATTTACTTAATCTACCATCAGCGTGAATGCGTACTACTCACTCAACATTTCATTGCTGTGTTTCAGTTTAAAGGGAGCGAGCTAGTGTAATTACAGGCCCAGGGACATTATCGTGCTCGTTGGCTTATTGGTGTGAAAAGTTGCATAAACTTATTTAATTCCAGTATAGGGCCTAGATATCGCTTACAATAACCAATTGATTTCTAAAATTGTAAGTAAAGTAATAGCCTCAATGCTGGACAAAATAATTCATAACTATTGGTAAGAAGGCTTGGAGTCTATACCACCAGGTTTATTTTATTTTATTTAAGGTTGATTGATTGCTAAAATGAATAAATATAACCTTCATGAAAAATATCTTAAGTTGTGTAGATAAAAGATTTTTTCATTTTTGCTAGCATGTCACATTTTTGTATGACATTATAATATATACATATATATTTTATTATATACTGTTCTAAATTTAAATCGTAATGTAACAGCTTAAAGGCGTATTAATATAAAGCGATTTAAGATTAAGCTTCTTGTTATCTTCGTAATCGTATTTTGAGTGTAATTTGTCACTGTCATGTAAATAGGCTTGTATGTTTAACTTGATACAAACTTGTTTTAGGCGAAGTATCGTTCGAGTACTCTTTGTACTATTAATAAATAAAGAGGAACAAAATGTGAATGAATTATTATAATGTTTAAAATAATGTTTGTTTGTAAAGTCGGTTTACGGACGATAATTTTACGTAATAACGTCATAAGAAAACATCGATGAATACTCGGACGCATCGGCCGATGGAGTGAAAGAGAGATAGATGCGTCACAAGCAGCTTAGGCCGATCGTGTCTCTCTATCGCTTGTTCCGCGCTCAATTATTATTAATCAAAGTACAGATATTAAATTTCACGATTCTAATCGTAGGCAATTATTTGTTTTGTATATAGGTATTACGTAATAGCAGGCAGAAAAATAATACAAATAAAACTGGAGTGTTTATACAAATGAAAATTATTTAAAATGTTTACAGAGATAGACATTTAAATATTTGTACAAAGTTCAATGACCTAATTTTACAAATATTTGAATGTTTATCAATGTAAGGATCTAAAAATATATCGCCTCGACTATATAAGTCACGACGAGGAAGTAAGCCTACTCGTATATTCATGTTACATAACATAATTCTTTGTTACGTAGCAAAACGTATGGAACATCCGCCCCATGAGTAACATCCCATTATGACATAACTAGATTAGCTTTCATTCTAAGGAAATGATATCTATTAGATAAATAAAATAAGGACATTGATAATGATAATAAGTCACTTAACTCGTTTATTAATATACTTGTAAATAAGACTCAATTACCTGATTTTACTTAATTTGAATTTTATTAATATATCTTTGGGAAGAAGTGGATATCTAGTAATAAGATATTTGAACGACTTAAATAAACACGTTTCGATATAGATGCATGATTATTATGAAACGGTTACAGGCTGTTTCAATTAATAAAAAATAAATTTTGGTAGTTTGTTTTTACATGAAAAATATTATTTCAAAGAAGTTATCCTATCATAGATTACTAGTTAATCCCTTTTAGTTTCTTTCGCTCTGACGTAAATCCATAACCTTTTGTCACTGATGATTTTACGTTAAATAAAGTTTTCAGATAAATGTACATAGTACATGCCTCAGAATATCCATAATGTACAACTTAGCTCAATAACTGTTTTCTTCATTTCAATAATAACATTAAATTATTCGTTGACGCCCAAATGTCGGCATTCCTTAATTTTTTATCTCTGTTTTCCTTTATTGCATACAACTCTGATGATGGAAAATTAACTATTTATAAACATCATAAGTTATGCCGTTATTGGACTAAAAAAAAATCTATGATTTTTTTACAATACTTACATGTCATATGAGAGAACCGCTCCTTTGTCAGAATCGGAACCTACTGTTCAAATGTGTTCGAAATCAAAAAAGGAGTGCGACAGGGCTGCATTCTATCTCCGGCACTTTTCAAAATCTATAGGGAGTCTATTATCCGCAATGTGCTCGAAAATTGGAGCAAAGGATTTCCAATAGGAGGAAAGCGGATATCAAATCTACGGTATGCTGACGACACTGTCCTCGTTACAACATCTATTGAAGACATGCAGGAGCTGTTTCAGAGACTCGAAATCGAAAGCAACCGCATGGGTCTCACAGTAAATAGAAGCAAGACGAAGCTAATGGTAGTTGACCGTGACGAAAAACTGGCTAGACCAAAGAACATCATCCCAGGGGTTAACATTGTAGACCATTACATGTACTTGGGCGCGTTAGTCTACAACGATGGCAGCTGTGTACCGGAGATAAAGAGGCGTATTGGTATGGCCAAGGACGCGATGACTCGACTAAACGTCATCTGGAAGAAAAGGGGTATTACCAACACCACCAAGACCCGGCTAATACGCGCTCTTATATTCCCCATATTCCTGTATGGTGTAGAAACCTGGACGATACGAGCCAAAGAAAGGCAGAGGATTGATGCATTCGAGATGTGGTGCTGGAGGCGCATGCTGAGGATACCCTGGACCGCCAAGCGCACCAATGCATCGATCCTCTCGCAGCTTCACGTCCAAACCCGCCTTTCCACGATCTGTCTGCAGCGTATGTTATCATACTTTGGCCACATAATGAGAAGGGGTGATGAGAGCCTTGAAAAACTGATCGTTGTTGGAAATGCGGAAGGAAAACGAGCCCGGGGACGGGCCCCAACTAGATGGAGCGATCAAGTGAGAGGCCCATCTTCAATTAAGTTTTGCTCGGTCGCCAGAGACGCGATGAACAGGCATCGGTGGAAGCAGATAATCCACACTAGGTGTACACCATCCATATCCATCGATGACCACGATCCTCAGCCATGAGGGAGCGACCAGAGAGAGAGAGACATGTCATATTCTAATTTTCTGTATAGTATCGTAAGTAATTTTATTTTACAACATACGTACGTATGACGAATGAGACGGCTTTCGTCTTTTCTTGAACTAGTCGAGTGATTGAACCCAACAATTACTTTAGGCGTAGTACGCATATACCATTTATATGCGGACTATGCTATTTCATAAAAGATAGCTTTTAAAGCTATCTTTTATAATGCTGAACAAAAATAGTTTATCGCCCCGAGTATTATCTCTATTTATAAATCCGTTAAATATCAAAACTGAACTATCTTTCACAGACATATTTCAGAAATAGTAAGTAATTTAAATATACATAAACCATTTCACAGTTTATTTTAAAGAAAGTTTAATTAAAATGTTTAATTAGTATGCTAAGCTCAATTTGAATAAAATATCATATTCATTTATAATAATTTAATTTGAAATATTTATACTAAAACATCTGTGAATATTAACAGTCAAATGTAATTCTGAACAGATAAGTCACTGAACTGTGATCAATATATTTGATATTTTCATTTCACTGATTTAATATTAATCATTGTCTACGTGTATCTGTTCCCGTGGCTCATGACGTGATGTTTTATAAACTGTAACATTCCCTAATAAAAATAATATCTAATGCAAATAATCTTATCACTCTAATCTATACATTTAAAATTCTTACTGACTAATCAGCGCACTGCCTAAACTACTAACTCTAAAAAGTTTGAATTTGGAACGTAGGTTTATTTTCTACCGTTAGTAACCCTTAAGATTTTGTTGGCGGATTAGGAGATGTAGCATTGTATAAAAGTTTTTGTTCTTTAAAGTTAAAAAAATAAGAATTCAAATTTTCTATCAGTCTCTTATAATATTAGAGCGTTCAAATAATTAAGCTATTTATATTTAATGCTAGAGATTTACTATTTTTAATATCATTTTATAGTTATTTTTAGCAAGGATTTAATAATATTTTCGAAATTATATGATTTAATCCGTGATAGTATATACTTTGCTGTTGCTGTATATATCGGATTATATACTACTAATGGTTCTATACCAACTAAATTCTATACAAACTAGATGTTCTATCAAGTGTGAAATTGTAAGACAATTGTTTTATCCGGCAAGGAAAGGAAAGGAATGAAAGAAATTACGTTAGATGTCATATTTGAAGCGCAATAACGATATATATATTATTTAATTATTTATCATTGTATGTTATTTATTTCATAAATATAATGCTTACCACCTTAATGTCTAATCTACAAAATTACACCTTTTTTAAACTTAATTTATTAAAATTTTTTACATATTGCATATAAATATTACTGAATCTCAAGAAAGATAAATAAAATATACATTACTGTAATCAAAAATAAATAAATAACATGACACATGGGTAAAACCTAATCAGCATGCAACTTTGGCGGCTTTATCGCTACATAGCGATCTCTTCCAGACAACCTACAATCTAAATTAGAATCAAGAGGAAAAGAAGAGAGAAACCAAAAAAATTGAATAAATATACTAACGGCCGAATACTGAAACGTCACTTAAATATTAAATGCAACTTAATTATTTGAGACGCCGTTAATTTACAATTTCGCATACTAATTTAGGAGCTTCTCAATGTTAAGTAGCGTTTAACTTTGAGGGACGTTTCAGTATTCGGCCGTAAATATATTTAATGTTGTCAAGAAAACACGTTGCACACGAACATCCACCACTATGTATACATGTCTCATATCGGTTAGTGTGGTATAATAGGCTCCTTTCCGAAGGTGCAATCTTAGCCCATCAGTCATGTAAAGGTATCAATAAAAAGTATTAAATATCATTTCAAATACTCTATGTTCTGTAGGAGACATAACATCAATTCAGTCCCCCAAATGTCCTTTAAATCTAGGTAATTTATATTAATAGTCCAAATTGCGTTAGTTTTGTTACAAGTCGCTGTTCGGGGACCGATATAAGCGTTGACTATGGATAGTTAATCATAATGAATTGTGTTTAGAATGGTAATAATGTGTTATTGTTTGTGATGGTTTTATATAAATGATTATTAGGCTCTAACTTATTTGAAACATCGTTATTGTAGCTTATGGTAGTTTACAGTTAAACATTTAAATAATAAGTCTAAGAAAAAATTCTCGGTGGTAGGGTTTTGTGCAAGCTCGTCTGGGTAGGTACCACCCACTCATCAGATATTCTACCGCAAAATAGCAGTACTTTGTTGTGTTGTGTTCCGGTTTGAAGGGTGAGTGAGCCAGTGTAATTACAGGCACAAGGGGCATAACATCTAAGTTCCCAAGGTTGGTTGACGCATTGGCGATGCAAGCGATGGTTAACATTTCTTATGCCATTGTCTATGGGCATTGGTGACCACTTACCATCAGGTGGCCCATATGCTCGTCCGCCTACCTATACAATAAAAAATATATTAAGAGATTTCACTACACTATGTTGCTCCCTTTCTAAGACAACGTCGAATATTTAGTATGTGCATATTCTGAGCGCAACATCTGGTTTGAGTCTTAGTACTTGTCCTAACCGGTGACAAGGTGAAGGCTTGTAATTTACAGTTTGAATATATTATATATTCCTGCCACCTATAGCCTTAACGGCGACTTATTAGGAATATTATGGTGCCGAGAAATGGAATAGCGTTTCAGCAAGGTAATATTGCTAGGATTCATGGCACTATTCAGTGGTAGTATCACTTGTACTTTAGTTATTACACATCTCAAGTTCACAGTGGCGTGGCAGTGTTTATTCAATAAATTAAGTTTTTATTATTTCTAACTTGGTTTGAGCAACAATAACTTAATTATATTTTAATTACACAAAAAAAAAGATGAATTTCTACTGAAATTTATTTATTTTAATATTTCTTTATAAAAGTGAATACATTGATGTATACTTTACAAATAGTTCACTTTACCTTATAAGTTGCGTCTCAAAGCTTTAACTGTTTAATTATTATTGATTAAAAAGAGTACTCGGATAAAGTGTAAATTCTCTTTTTTTTATCTAATTCGCATTACAAAGTCCTTCGATTACCCAGCGCAGGCTACACAGCGCTTCGCCTCATCGGTCCAGTTTTTCATCGGACTCGTTCGCTAAGTCGGTCATTCACCTTTGGAGCTAATTACCGGAGAACCATTTAAAATGAATAATCTTTATTAGTGGCTTAGCCGTAAGACCGACTTTTATGCTGTGACGGCAAATTGAATGATATTCTCTTATGCTCTGAGTTTCTATTTAATTTACTTCTAAATTTTTTTATATATTTGTTGTTGTATTTTTATTTTCATGTATGTGTGTGAGTAAGCTACTACTACAACTAAGTAAAATCATTTATTTATATATCTTTTAATTTATCCGTAACATTTAATGTTGGTAGAGAGTGTTTTTATCATTATAATAATGTTAATGCTCTCGTATCTTTTGCGTTTTATTGTGCTGTGCAATAAAAATGGATTAAATGTTAAATAGCATAATGTTTTATTATATGTAATTATGTTAGTACACTATAATATTGATTAATGTGATGACGAAATTTTAATAATTACTAAGTTGATGAGTTTTCATAAATAATTAAGATAAGACTGTATATTTAAATTTTATATTAAAAATAAATAATTCTAATAAATGTTTTTTTTTAATATAATGGATAGACGAACGAGCATACGGGCCACCTGATGGACAATGGTCACCAACGCCCATAGACATTGGCATTGTATGAAATGTTAACCATCTCTTACAATGCCAATGCACCACCAACTTGTAATTACACTTGCTCAATCACCCTTCAAACCGGAACATAACCATACCAAGTACTGCTGTTTTGCGGGAGAATATCTGATGAGTGGGTGGTACTTACTCAAGCATCTCCAAAAACGGCAATGGCTTAACTGTATTTCAGTTTCAATAGTTAGCAATCACTAACTACCAATTCAATATTTAAAAGAAACTTTTAAAAATAAATTACGTATATCAAAATGATACCATTCAACATAAAAAGGCTAGCAAATAAAAAATGCGATGTTACAGCTTTTTCAGTAGTTTGATAGCAGTTCTCGTGTTAAGTAGCTCTCGATATACTTGACCTGCATTGGGTATCGAACCCGCTTTGTGAGTTTAGACGATGGTTCGAAGGATTTTTTTATGTCACATGATTGTTTTTTTTTAACAAAGTTTATTCATCTTCCTAGGAAGTGTCCAGTTTATCTAGTGTACCTATATAATCGTTTGCCTTTTGTTAAATATGATTTTTAAATGACTGATCGGAATAATATAAAAATGTATTACATATTGTTATAAAAATTAAATTGATCATAATATAACACACCTAACTTAAAATTGATGTATTTAAAATTAAAGGCGTTAAATAAACTGGGGATTAATTTCCTTGTCAAACATAATATAATGATTCTTAGGTGGATTCGGACCGGGACCTTTGCCTGCTTTATTAAAATAAATATATTTCAAGCAATTTTTACCAAAATAAAATAGTTGTTTTTCATATATAAATATTGAAACTCCATTATTTAGATCAGTAGTTTCTGATATATTAAAAGTGCTTGGACGCACAAAAAGGGTAGGGCTGGCGGTAAAGTGTATTAGTAAGCAGAAATATAGTCTGGTCGAGCTTGGAGAGATAGATTTCTTGTTATAGATTATAATATTTATAAATACTAATATTAGCTTTGACCCAATGAGTCTATTTACAGACATATAAAGGGAATCTTCGTCGTTGTGTAAAATCTTGGTGCCAAAGCATTACATAAAATGACGTTGCTGACATTATTTATTTCATTCAATTAATTTAAGTGTTACTTGGTGTTAGTGGTTTGTACAAGCCCGTCTGGGTAGGTCACCAGTCTCATTAAATAATGTCCTCCAGACCGATTTCGGTCACGGCGGCCAATCTCAAGAGAAATTAGCCAACTGTGCAGGAGATATTATAGTGCACAAGTGTGTGCGCGAACACAGATGCACTCACTATTCCCTAGCTCTCATAATCCGATGGGACGGCAGTCCGACACGACCGGAAAGAGGTCAGGTGCAGGACCAACGGCTTTACGTGCATTGCGAGGCACGGGAGTGTACACACTTCCAACCTCCAGACTCCGGGGCTACTGAGAATTTTCTGACGGGAAAATCCAATAACTATTTATTGGCCCGTCCTGGGAATCGAACCCAGGACCACCGGGTCTGCGGCCTTATATCTAGCCACTAGACCAACGAGGCAGTCATTTGATTTGACATATGGACCGTTTACTTTGAAAGTGGTG
Source organism: Nymphalis polychloros (assembly GCA_905220585.2). Taxonomy (NCBI): domain Eukaryota; kingdom Metazoa; phylum Arthropoda; class Insecta; order Lepidoptera; family Nymphalidae; genus Nymphalis; species Nymphalis polychloros. The sequence goes on from HG992245.1 coordinate 12,296,117, forward strand.
TAAGTCCATTTTCTTTTGTTTCGAGAAAATTAAAGGTTTTTTGTTGATTTAAAAATACAGGCAAATCATATGAGGTCTGGCATTGTTTCTATTGTTTTATCAACATTTAATTTGTTTATATAAATTTGTTTTTGGCTAATTAGACTACGATAACACATATTTATGTGCTGTAAATGGACTTACACCACTTTCAAAATTAGACAATTGTAAAAATCGTTTAATTTCTTAAGTTCTTTTTTTAAGTTTTTTTTTGGGTAAAGGTATCGCCAAAAGTTCGTAATAGATTGGTTTTAAATTTAATACACAGCTAGAGCATGAATTGGAATAGTACATAGGCTACATTTTATTTAAAAATTAAACTCCTAAATAATATAAAATTAGAAAAATCGTAATAAAATTGCGGATCAAAAAGATGGCGCTACTGTTGTTTTTTTTAATTCGCCAAAATACGGGCAAAGATACGGAGTCATACAGCCTTGTCGTATTTATTTTCTTCTTACAGGTTATGCGCTGTACATTTTCTAATACATTTCTCTAATTTTTTAATATCTATCTTTTAACTTACGAGTAGTGGAAACACGGAGGGGGAAACAATGCAAATCGTCCGCGGGTGAAACCGCGGTACACAGCTAGTATAAAATAAATGAAAAATAACAAAACACTGATCGGCATCCATCTGCTATGCCACCTACCTCTGTCAATTGGACTTACACCACTTTCATAATCGATGATTATGCAATTTCATTTACCGACCGATTTTAAGTTGTACAAAACATGGTATTTTTTTGAGAAATTAAACACGGACTATATATAAAAAATTTACATTAAATTAAGCATGAATTACGTGATAGCTCATTTTTCTCAAAAATGGACTTACACCACTTTCAAAATAAACGGTCCATATTGAAGGATAATTGAATAGTAAACCGTGAAACATTCTCTGAGATCGGCTTTTTCTGTTTCTTTATAGGTTATTTCATTCCCTTCGTGACTTTGGCGGCAAACAGAAACTATTTCTTGCATCCTTATCTTTGTATAATTAAGTCATCCTTAATACTAGTTGAAGACTAAAGATAAAAAAAGAAAGAAATCTTTAAACATATTCATATTTAATTTTATTTTCTCAATATATTTGTGGATATTTTAATTATGAATATTAAAAAGAAGGACATTAATTTGTGGTTGAAAATTTGTGGACAGTTTTTAGATATAAAATTAATATTTTGAATCCAAACATGTGCCAATGAATTACTCTTACTAAATTCACCACATTGAAATGACGTGTGGCTTGAGTGCTATTTTAATTAATAGTTTTAAGTGACGCATTGGCAGAATGATTATTATTTCTAACATCGCCAATGGGAATAAAAAATGAGTTCTTATGTAGAGAAGGAAAATTATTTCAAACAACTGCACCGAGTTGCAATCGTTCTATTTTGTATTTTATTCCATAAATATAAGTGATATACTAATAACTGTTTTATAAAGTTGTGTTACAATATTTGTTAAAAGTAAAAGTACAAATCTCTTATGTACATATACGTATATTATAAGTTCGAAGTTAACTCTTTCTGTCTGCTGATTTCGATGAACTTTGGTACGAAGCAAGCTGGAACCCCAAGGAAAGTTATAGGCTACTTTTTATAACTAAGACCTGAAAAAAACTGGCAACAGAAGGGCTTGTTTATTTTTCGCCCAGTGAAACGATATTTCGATACAACATGGATTGGTTTAGTATTCTTGCCACCTATTCACGCGTAAAAAAAATCATAGTTACAACAAAATGACACACTTAGTTTTGATGATCTGCCTTTTCTATAAGCTATGTATAAACTACATTATATAAAATCTATAAAAAGTATAAGAAAAAATATTCAGTAGTCTAATAAAACTGTAAATTATTTGTTTTTACAAACACCATTTCCTTAGCTGGTCGTATTACATCGAGCCGTTAGCTTAGTGGATTCAAATATTCATAATCCTAAGATAAAAGTGGCATAAAAGCTTACGAAGAATAAAACATGAAAAAATGACTTTGGTCGCCTTTTAGTGATCCCGTTTATACTATTAAGCTTATAAATATCTCTCATAATTGCCTTTTGTAATTGGAGTAGCTGGTATTAAAGTAACGATCATTTCGCCTTTAGAGTTTTAAGACAAAAGCGAGATGGACTTCAAATAAAAGTTAACTATAATAACTTCTGTGGATTGCTCGTTTTGAAGTTATTTTTTTTAACTATCAAGCGATTTTAACCTTTAAGCTTCTTGATGCGACTTAATTACTTCATCTAATTCGTAATCGGCATCTAAGTCTGTTGCTCGGGTAATTACTGAAGAATGCTTACCAATATCTCAGAGGGGGGCTCGGTCAACTGCTACACTTGACGTAATCAGAGCTAAGATGCTGAAGGAAGGAAAACCCTGACGATTGTACTAAAACTCAAGCTGTTAAAGAAGTTAAAGCTAAGAAGTGAAATATTTAATAAGCAATTATCTGGCATATAAGGTAAATTCATTTCTACATATTCAGTTGTACATGTGTAAGTAAAAGTTATAATGACGTATGTACAATTATTTATTTTTAATGGTGATAGTTTTGCTCTTCTCTAAGTTACTCTGTGGCCATAATGAGCTAGTGTAATTACATACATTAGAGAGATAAAATATTAGATTTCATGATGTGGTGGTGGAGATGGTGACCACCTACTCAATATATTCTACAGCTAAACGGTAATATTATTTTTTATTCCGGTTTGAAGAGTGAGCGAGCATTCAAGGGACATAACATCTTATTGCCCAAAATCGATGGCTCATTGGCGATGTACGGAACGGTTAAGATTTGTTACAGCGCCAATGGTGACTGTGACAACCAATTACCACAAGTTAGTACATTTGCTTCTCCGCGTACAAATATTATAAAAATCGTTATATACAATTTCCCATTAATCGACTTGGTGTCTTCAGACTTATTTAGTTAAACAAAAACAGCGACGTATAACTATCAGAGCAAAATATAACAAATGACTAATCGGACTACTCGCATATTGGCTCATCGTCTTAACAGAGGAAATATTTTACGTGTATTAAATCACGGCCACTGGGAAATATGGCAGCGCAATTTGGACGGCTTCCAAAGGTCGGGTTATAGGGGGAGTGGAGGACATTGCTCAAGCTCGAACTTTGAATAAAAACAAAGGCTAAGCAGCTACAGTATTCATGAATAGGTTTTACTGCAAATATTTTATAGAAAAATACGCTGGACGGTAAATTATATTAAAATTATAATAATATACATCGTATTATTCCAATTATTTTATTAATTATTTAGTAATAAAATGGTTATCATTATAATTATAATGATCAAATATTCATCCGCAGTCTGCTAGGCCTCGCCTTGTCTGTACCACTATTCATTGCTTGTTAAAACTTGCTAAAACCTTTTAAACCTTTTTAAACATATTTGGAGATAGTTCAAAACTTTATTCTATATATCATCATTTTCGTAGTAGTAATAAATATTTGATCATTAAGGTTACTATGATATATTTCGCTTTTTATAATTGAAATATAGTCGAACAGGCAAGATTACAAGTTGTTCTCATAAATCCGGGGATCCCTAAAAGCAAAGAGAAAGTAATAAATTACGCACTGATAGATTTATGGACACGAATATAAAAAAAACAACATATTAAAGTACATAGTACATTAATATACTTTTACTTTCAGCATTTCATTATTAAAAATAACATTTTAGTTTAGTGTATAAGATTACACCTTCATACAAAATACTAGCCTCGAATCGAATTCTTCAGATCCTAAAGTTTATTTGATATTCTACGCCTGTTCGCATCGAGACGTAGATAGGAATTGGCTTTACGTTGCGAGAAGTACACTACGTGACGTATTTACCTGCGCCCTCTACTTTATTGAGGTTTCGTCACCAGAGATACATCTTTTAAGTAATGTAATAAGATCAGAAGTTTTCACGATTGATATTGCCATATGAAACATTTCACTAGACATTTATTCTTTTAAAATTTGAATAAAGATTTTTTTTACTTATAAATGCTGTATTATATTAAGTTTAATGATTATATTATTGCAGATATTAACTTTATTATAAAATCTTCTATTGCCGTTCTTGTCCCATTCGTGCTGGCTTTTTACTTATAATTTCTTTTTTGTAAAATTATACATTTTATATTAATTGGTTCGTTTAAATTGGAGACAAGCTGGCCAATCATAGTACCATGTACATGGGAATAAGCAAAATCACGCGCTTAAATGGTAATTTAACGTAGAAATATTATATAAGTATATTAAAATTGAAGATCTATGAACAATAAAGATTATTTCATACATTAATATTTGTAGTAGTTTTGAAGCATGACTAAGCTTTTTTTAATTATGCTATAATATTATTTGCATTTTATATGTAACAGATATTAATGTTACTTGTAACTTTTTAAAATTGTGTATCAAATTTTTTATTTTTTGTTACTTTAGATTTTTTTTAAAAGAAAATTTCTTCCGGTTTCCTTCGCATTGAGTATAATTAATCTACTCCCAGTTCATACAATAAATCCTTTCTTAAAACGCTTTGTTTCAAAGCAGTTATATTGTATGTTTTAAGCAATAAAATCTAAGCCACTCAATGAGATTAAACTAACTTTAAATGTTAGAAGAAATGTTACTCACGCTACATTCTACACAAAGCTCTGGGGAAAATCTTTCGTTATGTTTCCTCAAATATTATTGAACACGGAAATAGAGTGGTAATATTCGAACGACATGAAAATAAGCTTATTTTTTTATTTTACGACCTTCTTGACATGACGTAATAAAAATTTATCGGAGCTTTATAATGTTTTTAATAACTTCTGTCATACGTACAGCATAGATTTTTATAAATTTGTTAAAACATTCTTATTTTTGCTACTGTTTACGTATCATGTTGTAATGACTGACTTAAGTAAAAATTATTTCCAGTGAAATCCAATGATGGCCTTCTAAGAATTAAGAATGCGGGGCTTTTGGATATTTTCGCAAATAAGTCATCCACGGGTTAGAACTGTACACGAGAGAGCTACATTATACTTTAAATACAGTGTTAACATCAAAGATAAAAATACAGAATAATAGTATTAACAGCTTACAAATGCCCCACTCCTCAAAAAAGGGGAGGAGGCCTTAGCTCAGCTGTGGGACATTCACAGGCTGTTACAGAATTCATTAATACATAGATATGTACCTGGTAGAATTTCATCCGCGTGGTACAATTTTCCTCTCGATGTCTTGCTTCACCAACGGCATTTAATGAATTATGAACACAAATTAGACACACTAGGCTCGGTGGTGCTTGTCCGGACATGCAATCTTTGGTAGAGAATCTCCTGTAAAGTGTTAGCGGGACACGGGATCAAAATGATACCCAGGAAATAAATATTGCATTTCGTAAAAATGTAAATTGTTTTGCTATATTACTTAAGCTCCAATTATGAAACCTATGGTGCTGCTTTTATTAAAACAATATTTGTAACGGCTGTTTTAAGAAATTATGAAACGACGATAGTAGTTCAAAAGGTCGAGATTGAACATGCTTCTCATATATTTCTTTACGGTCCGTATATCGTTGAGTTACAAAGCTTTTAGATTGAAAGACATATCTATATGTATCAGTACGGGTTAAGAAAATAGCGAGTGACATGAGGTCAGATGGATTTTTTTCTAATGTATCTTTCCATTAACTGAAATAAAATATCAATTACATTCTCGTGTAGCAGTATCAACAAAATGTAAACAATAAATAACGAAACCGTTTCTTTACTAAGTCCGTCCGCTTTATAAAAACACGGTTGAAATTTATCGATAAAACCAAGCTTTACAGTGAGACGTTTACTCTGAACACATCCACACTTTCTTTGTTCTTTGTCCGCAACTGCATTTAGCTGAAAGATATAGCCTGCCATAAATTCACTTAGTCGCTCTAGGTCGTAAACTTTTTACATCGGCTAAAGTTACGGTGTTACAATGCAAATTAGTTTTATAACTCGCAACTGTCTATTTAAATCTTCACTTTGGTTGGTAGGATGTTAATCCATTAGGAACATTACTTGGGCTTTATAAGGAATTCCTTTGTTGAGATTATTAAATAAATATATAATGTCAAAAAAATATTTCGCTTTTTAAAGATAATCACATGTCACACAGAGGATTCAAATTTGGAACGAAGGTTGCTGATCAATGTTTTAAGCAATTAGAATAAAGAAAATAAACGTTTAATGTAAAAATCAAGTATAATATAAGACGTAAAATTATAGTAGCGTCTTCGGTAAAATTCACTAAGTAGTTGTTATCACTTTATAATATTATCATCAATCGTTAAATATTTATTATTAATAGTCAATAATTATAAACCGGCAATGATATAAAATCAAGTTTCCGAGTTTACAAAGTAATCCACCCTGGGGCAAAGTATTCGTTTCTTAAATATTTATACTCTGTTAATATAAAAATGAAATAATTTGTTAAAAAAAAAATCCTTAACAAGGCATATTGACTTTCAGGCAGGATAACTTTGTATTTGAAATATAGTAAAAGAGTAACTACTCAGTTTCTCGCCGGTTCTTCTTGGTAAAATATATGTGCATTTTGTAGGTTTTCTCGCGATGTTTTCCTTCACCCTCAAAAACGAGCACATGAAATTCAGTGGTGCTTGCCCGGTTTGAACCCACGATCATCGGATGAGATTCACGCGTTCCTACCACTGGGACATCTCGGCTTCCCCGGTAGCTTTACATTTAATAAATTATATTGAAACTGTTATGCAATGACGATTCAAAAGTGCTTTTAAAAGTATTTTTAACAAAGTTTATTTTTTATTTGATTCTCTTGATCAAAATTAACGTAGAACAGCATGTATTAACTCAGACGAAGGAATAACGCGTGAGAATTATTATAATAACAAAACATACAAGTACTAACAAAGTTTCACTTGCTCTTCGATCAATCTTATAGTCCGATATGACAACAATCAGAAGATACGACCTCAGAGATATCAGTCGAACAACCATAGCTACACGTGTTCGTCACGAGTATTGAAGTGTTCACGGCGAACTTCTTAACTGGCGACTGACAAAGTTAAGAATTTATATGTGTTAAGATATTTTATTGGTGATAAAAACCAGCAACTTTAACTGACAGGATCGAGACTTGAACCTGTAACCGTTTCGAGCCGAAATAGAAATATGATAAGCTGGAGACGATCAATATAGCAGTCAAAACCGAATCTATACTAATATATATATAAAGGTGAAGAGTTTGTGTGTTGCTAATCTGAGGAACTACTGGTTCGAATTTAAAAATTATTTTTGTATTGTATAGTCCTTTTATCGAGAAAGGTTCTAGGCTGATATTTATTCATTATATTTTTATTAATTATACGCGGGTGAAACCGCGAGCACAGCTAGTAAAATATATATGGTAGATACGATTCTTTACTATATACAAAACATATTCCTAATCATCTTTTATCTCAAACTGTCTCCGTTCCCTCAGTTCATGTTACTAACGCATTCCTCAGTTTGAAAACAACGTCGTCATAAAAATCTTTTATGTGTAGTACAAACTTGTTTTTACGGCCTGTTTATATGACTCTGAACGTAGAATACAGCGGTTACATTAAGCCTGTGATCTTAATGTGTTTTTTTTTTTGTTGTAAGTCTAGGTTTGTTTTTAAACAGTATATGTATATAAGTAAGCTTTGTATTCAGTACGTTGTGTATGTAGCATAATATAATAAATGTGTATTCCACCTAAAATAATGACGCTGGATTTTTATGAATCTATGGTAGTTACGAAGCGCGGTAATATTGTTGGTAGTTTGCTCGTGAAGTGATTTGTTTATCATTTATTGAAAGTAATACATTTAATAAAATTGATTGTTAAACTAATTAAAGTAGTACAGTGTCGATCTACTAAAATATTGGAAGTAAAAACCTTTAATTGTCGATTTTTCTATTTTAGGTTAGTAGATCATTTTACTTCAACTAATTTAACCCATGTAATTTAATTTTATAATAACATTAAAATTTTCTATTTCAGATAAATCAAATTGTGCGTTATTTACTCCCGAAACATAAAAACATATTATATATATAATATTATTATCCGAAGTTTTTTACTATATTAATAATGAAGTGTTTTAGACCGAATTCTGGCTATAGCGGCCAATCTCAAGGAATACATAGGCATGACATCAAAAGCTTGTAACTTTGTATAAATTTGATTGTTCGATGTCAGCAGCCACAGCTATATATGATAATTGTTACGGAAAAATTATCTCAATATTAATACCTGTATTATGACACCACTACAATTGGATTACAATACGTTAGAAATGCTTTGTACGATTTATATATCATTATTGGATTAAAATGCAGGTTAAGTACTTTATACATAAGGCACTCGAAGACGTTAACCTATTTATCCTCTACGACTTAACCTTAGTATGTTATTCTATTTATTATGTTTTATGCAATAAAAAATACGGATAAAAATCACTAATTCTCAATGACTGTAATGTATTTATAATTTTTGTTTCTCAAAATTAAAAAGTGAACATTTTGTTTGAAGGTGAAATGAAACTTATTTGACATAACATTTATCTGTCAACCGCGCAAAAAAAAAAAAAAAATAGTAGGTCTTGATTACTTTATTAATAAGAGATCAAAGAATTGGTATAAAAGAACACTATGATATAAAAACGTAGAGTATGCAGGAAAATGAATTTGCAATGGTTTTTCATATATAAAGAGATTACTTGGATGTTAGTTGTTTGTACCCCAAGAATAACCTCAACAGAGCACTCAAAAGCCAATAAGGTTAAGAACATACTCCTTTGTTTCCGTCCTTTATCCCCCTATATATATATATATATATATATATAACATATAGGTAACGTATATATATATATATAGGGGAACATTATTCACACACGGCCATCTGATCCCAAACTAAGCAGAACTTGTACTATGGAAATCAGACAACTGATATACTACTTTTCTTCTGTAAACAGGTAATTACACCCAGACTCAAGACAAACAGATATGTTCATGCACAAAAATGTCTGTCCTGGGTGGGCATCTAACCCACGACCTGTGGCGCGAAAGGTATCACGCCAACGGGCTCGCCATATTGAAGTGACTTTAACATATATATTCTAACTATGCACATTGGAAAGGTTTTTAGAAAAAAAATGCTATTATATAATGGAGAACTTCCGCATTCAGTCGGATCAATGGTCATCTAGCTGGTGGTTGGTAAATAGGACAATATGTTACACATTTCAAAATTATAATACCACGTCATCGATTTCTCCATATTCATAATTAATTTATTTTATAATTTAGTTCATACTAGCAACCGTATCAATTTCAATTTCATATACTTTTTTATTTTTTTTATTATATAGGTAGGCGGACGAGCATATGGGCCACCTGATGGTAAGTGGTCACCAACGCCCATAGACATTGGCATTGTAAGAAATGTTAATCATCGCTTACATCGCCAATACACTAACAACCTTAGGAACTAAGATGTTATGTTCTTTGTGCCTGTAATTAGACTGGCTCACTCACAAACCGGAACATAGCAATACAAAGTACTGCTGTTTTGCGGTAGAATTTTGGGGTACCACCCACTCATCAGATATTAATAAGTATTAATAATAAATGGCTTACAATTGAGTCTGGTAATTGGTTACCACCATCATAAACATTGACTCTGTAAGGAATATTAACCATTCCTGACATCGCCAATGCGTCACCAATCATGGAACCAAAATGTTACGTTCCTCGTGCCTGTATTTATATAGGCAAATTCTCCTTTCAAGCCGAAGCACAAACATACTAAGGATTGCTGTTTAGCGGTAGAATATGAGATAAGTAGACTATCATCCAATTACCAAGCCTACCCAGTCATCGACGCATTGGAGCAGCGTGGTCGAATAAACTACAAAATCTTTTTCTAAAGAGGAAATGGTGTTTTAGCCCAGCAGTGGGACATTTACAGGCAATTACTTTTACCAAAATGTAGAGTGCATAATGATTATAACTTTGCATATTAATAAATATTAATACATTGTTATCGAATTCTGTGTAGTGTTCCGTGTGAATTAACATATGTTTCAAAAGCAACTTTATTTGTTGTATTATTGTTATATATCAAATGTTAAATTTACTGACCAGAATTGCGATACACAAAATAAATCATTATATTGAAATTTTACTCTCCTTTTTGATTCTGATGATGAAACCTTCATCATATATTTTTGTCAATTACTGTTATTATGATGAGCACGTTTAAATCGTTATTTTATAATATTATATCATATTTGAAACTACCACCGGTATCAAGAAGAATCGCTTCTAGGCCACGTTGGCCAAGCTGGACATCCATTATAATTGGACCCTGAAAGATGATAATAACACGATTATTTTATAGAAAAGTAATTGTGGGAAAAAATATTGTACATGTATTGATATCGATTTTAAATTATGTTATATTTTAAATGAATAGTGAATTATAACTGTGGCTTTACCTTTACCTAAGAGTAAGCTTACCTGATTTCTATCGATTTTGGCGTATTGAGTGCTCATTATTTTATGTATAATTCAAAAAGTAAAGCAACAGTCTTTTAATGCCCAACTGCTGGGCTGCCTCATTTCGTTTTTGAGGAGAAGGTTTGGAGCTTACTCCACCACGCTGTAGAGATCCGACACATGCAGGTAACCTCACGATGTTTTTCTTCATCGCCGAGCATGAGATGAATTATATAATGTATTATATTTTATATTAATCATAGTAATATGCTATTGCTATTTTAAATAGATGATTAAATATAATTATATATATAAGCAATAGATCTATTCTGTAAGCAAGAAATAAAATCGAATCCCTGCAGAATACATACGGAAAGTGGTATGCGACATTAGTTTTAATAATAATATTATTTAAATAATACATTCATTAAAACAACATTCCACTAGATCATTAGAACATCAATACGAAGCCAGTTCTCGTTAAATTATTACTATGACGTACGTAAAATGTGAAAATCATAAACATAATCCATTGCTCGTCATGATCGAGTTTTCGGTATCAGTAATTATACCACCGTTGGAAAGCAAAGTCATCGAGCGAAGTGACAAATCTAATTTCCTCAGCATTAACATCTGAGACAAATTGGAAAAACTTGAAAGGCAGAAAAACGAAAGACAGATTTCTGTCTCTTTGAGTAATCACAAACTCCTCATTTTATTCCCTTTCGCCAGTCTTATTTTGATTACATCATTAAGATTAGATAAATTGAGAACCCGCTTAATAAACCGATGTATGAATGTTGCATTATCACGAATAAAATTAATGTTTTTATTTATCGTGAGATTACATTTTTGATTAATGATTATTTGTTATTTTTGTTCGTTTATATTGTATAAAATAATGTACTTGTTCTATTCATGAATTTGTTACTATAAGTATATTATACTTCGTTCGTTCGTTCGTGTGAAGTGACCCCATTTTTGTATATTCTTCATAATATACATTATTATAATTATGTACCTAAAGCATTTGTGCGGCTGTTTGTGTTTGTGTTACTTTTGAACGAGCCGATTAAGATTAGATTCGCACAATATACACTGTGTATTGAGATCAAGGTTATAAAATAATGGTACACGATACTATGGCCTACTAATAATATTGATTTAGCTGAACGTAGTAGTTTATCTCGAGTTATTCTAATTTAACGCTGAAGCTTTTTGCACTACTAGTATATACGTAATAATAAACGAATATACATAGAAATGGAAATAAAGAAAGAGAAAAAAATTAATACCTTAATGATACTAATATTAATAATACAACATATATAAAAATCTCGTGTCACAGTTTTAGTGTTTATACTCCTTCGAAACGGCTTGACCGATTTTAATGAAATTTTATATGTAAATTATGTAGGTCTGAGAATAGGTTTATAACTAATTTTTATACCCATAAGTTTTAAGAGTGGCTCACCCGAATTTTTTTTTTTTTTTTGGGCGAATTCCTTTATTTTTTTATTATGTGGCATTAAAAATACATACAACCCTAAATTTTCACCCTTCTACCATCAACCCTAATTTATTAATAGTGATATTAGTAATTTAATCATTTTCAACCTCGGTCGATAGCTGGATCGATTAACACTTGATCAGTTATCCCCGTCAGGGGTCTATTGGTGTCACTTCTACGCAGCACGGAGCAGCACGGAGTAGGAATGGGATCGTTTTCCTGTCTCTCTTGCAATAAGCTCTATCTCATTTCTTACATAGTTTTCGGAAAATTTTCGGCCATCATTATTGTTTGTACATCGATCGCAGTAGTGACGTTTACAATTATCATTATATCATTTCCGTATAATTCTCAACTAAATTTATTATAAATTTGCAGTGCTGTAATTATTATTATTAATAATTATTAATATTAATAGTATTTCTACTGTATTATTCTTAAGGAAAAATATTGTGAAAGGTAAGTTAAATAACAAAAATATGTGTGTACTTATGTACATGCATACCAGATTACATTTCTGTATATTAGTCACACTCCCGTGTCACGAAAGGCACGCCGTTAAGGCCGTTGGTACTGCCTCTTACCTGAACTTTTACTGTTCGCTTCGGTTTATCGTCCTATCGTATTATGAGAGTACACATGTGCATGTACACACTTTTGCACTATAATACGTCCTGCGTAGTTGGAAAATCTTTCTTAAGATTGGCCATCGCGGCCGAAATCGGTCAGGAGGAAATTATTCTTCGGAGTGTGCTGCGTGGGGGCCTCAGAGGCGTTCCCTGGCGGCGATAGTCGGTGTAGATCTCTCGCTGCCGAGCGTGATTAACGCCATGCTGCAACCAGCACCGTGCTTGCAGCACGCGTGGTGCTGGTTGGAAATGGTCTCCTTCTGCGAGAGTGTCATGTCGCAGCGCGAGTAAAATGCCTCCGCTGATTCGATCCGTCAAAGAAGACCGGGGAGAAGGCATAGGCGCTATACGCACCTTAACTGCCGCTGGGGCTAAGGGGGTTCCCTGTATCCAGGAACCCCGGGGCGTCACGGTAGCATGCGTAAGCGATCCCGTGGCACCACCCGACCAAACGGAGAGGACACCGCTGGTTTTTTTCAGCTGGTGAGCCCCATAAACCCCTACACTTCATGTGGGGGAAACGCGTAAATGCATTTTTCCATCGAAAAAAAAGAAGGAAATTGTTCTTTTTTATTACACCAAACAGCGTTGTCCTTCTTAATCAACTCTGCCTTTCACATGTGTATATTTTATGTTATTTTTTCAATGCTAAAATGTAAAGTAAGAATTAAAATTGATAAATTTCATTTAATACTTTAGGAACATAATAATTTATTCAAAATTAAATATCAAATAGCGAATAATAAGTTAAAAAAAGAGTTCAAATTATATTTACATTTGTATAGAATTAAGATTATCTCATTGGCCGCACATAATCCTTATTGTCTGAAAATTTGCACACTTACACATACATACACATACAACCGCTAGAATAGAAAGGATCGGTAAGAAAGAAAGATAAAGGAAAGGTCGCTTGGAGTACAACACATTTTTTTGTTACATGACAATTTCTGCGAGGTCACTTTACTGCAAGCCGCGTAAAAGAACTTTGTTCCAATAAATGAAAAATATGCAGAGCATGTTGTACTTTACTTCATGCATTATTATTATGTTGCTCATACACACATACATTGTATTGTATGGGCGAATACATTGATTGGTGAATGTTTATATCTTATTGATTAAAAAATGCACGGGAATAAAATCCTTATTTTACCCGTACGAAGTCGGGACGGGCAGCTAGTATATATATATATATATATATATATATATATATATATATATATATATGTGTGTGTTGTTTATTGACATTAATTATACCAGTAGTTTGTTTGCTGTGAATTCATTTCAATCGATCACAAATAAACTTTTTATTAAAGCATGGTCATAACTCAATAAAAAAGTCAATCGCTCGTGTGACGTAACGCACTTTTTTGTTTTCGAAAGCAAACAAGCGCCTAATTGCTTCCCTTTATGTGATATGTTCGTGTGTAATATTATAATCATAATATTACACACGCACATTAAATAACTATTACAGCTTAACACAAATTCATTTGAATATTTAAGATTAAAAAGCCGCTCTAAGTTGTTTTGAACGGTAAAACGCAAATATATCCAATCGTTCCATTCATTTTACTTCCATTATAATTACTGGACTACACTTGGATTTCAATTCAAATCCAAACAACAAACAGTTCTGAATACAAACTTATCTTACGTAGTATACAAGTGAATAAAACATTACATTAGAAAACATGTACAACACAAGAAACAGTATTAAGTGGGTGACACGACAAAGAATTCTCTTACCGGTAAACAGAAGTGACACTCGGTACTCGCGGCGAACGTAAAGAGGGCGCACACAATACAATTTCTGCCTCGGACGCCTTTGTATAATACATGTCCTTTTCAAGTCACTTCCAGTGGTTCTAGAAATAATTATGTTCTTTGAAAAAAAATCGCAGGCGTTGAAATAGATTTGTTGAATTCAATTTAAATGCTCTCTTATTCAGTGAAATACTTTTCAACGAAAATATTTGCCTTTATATAGATGTTGTGAACTTATATGATAACATTACTGAAGTATGTGTTTAGCTAAATAGTAAATAGTGAGCAATGAAACATCAAAATAATAGTTCTACTGATATTAACCTACAAATAACAATACAAAAACTGCCGCAATACTTTATATTAAACTCAGGAAGAGCAAAAACGATTAGTTAAACTTTAACACGCGTTCAAAACGATGAGGAACTTACAAACTCATAAATAGAATGGTGATGCTTGGTATAATTAAAATGGGTTGGGATACAATGACTTTTAAAGGCCACATTCACACAATGATGCTAGATACTATTTTTGATTATAGATCTGATTTGATTATGGATAGATAGAAAATATTATCAATCTAACTAAATATAACTTAACTACTGGTTAGAGCAAGCCAAATATAATGGTTTCAAATCCGGGCAAGCAACACTTAACTATCTTGTTGTTAATTTGTGTTAATAATTTTTCATCTCTTTCGCGGTGTTTTTAGTTTTAACATTATTTACTTTTTTTAGGTCATATTTTTTTACTAACGGCATAATACCGTTCACACAAGTTTATCTGATACAGAAAATAAAAGTTCAATTTATAAAAGTATCCAGGTATGTAGCTCAGTAAACGAGCACGCTATACCGATAGACACTAACTAGATCTGGATATAACGCTCGCCTGCCTTACAAAGTCTCACATTCTCTTAGGTGAGTGTTTACATAATAAAATGGAGCTCCAACACCGTTATTTCAACTTATTTCGGTTTATGAACACTTTGAAAATATTAAATTTTCCTCGAGCCGTCCATGAATATACACCATAATTTGTAAGAGAAAATTTACTTACGCAGATATCTTTCGTAAACTCAATGCTAAGCTTTACCTTGTACATTTTTGATAGTACGTTCAACAGAAATCATATCTTATTGGAAAATTTCATAACCTTTTCGTTGCACACTTCTTTTTTTAAGCGTCAATCAAATGGACATAATGGTAAACGGTCACTTTCATTCAAATAATAGAATTATAAGAAATATAAACAAATTCTTACACTGTCAATGAAACACGAGATTCATGAAGTTTGTATTTACGTGAAGTTTATATATATATTTATATTGGTCAATCACCGCTTAAGCCGAAATATAGCAATATCACAGGTAGGTTGTATTATAACTGCAGAGACCATGGTACCAACAAAAGGGCTAAACTTTATAATTGATTGATAATTATTATATATATTATAATTATTATTGTCCTATCTTTTTTAGTTATATGTGAATATTCGGATGTTCCTTATATTACGAAATTATTTTTTCTATTTGATAATATTATTGGTTAGTAAAATGTATTGATCATGTATCTTCGAGAGCGCACTCGTAAATTGTTTTTTTTATTCAAACAAGATTGCTTAAAGATTTTAATACCGCCGTTCTTGCATTCAATTATTTAAATGCCGCAATTAAGGAACAACAAGATTTGTATTTTTATTTAGATTTCTCGTATTTTAAAAACAATTTTTGTCGTTTCTATGATATATTTTTTTAATATTATTAAAATCGAATTCAAAACATATGATATACAAATAAAGTTTACAGTAAATATATCTTCACAAACGTTACGTAGCGTTGGTGAATAAATATTCAAAATAATTTTATGAAGATCCAATAAGCGCGGGAACTATCATTTATTTTCAAAGCGAAATATATAGAGGACATAAATATACATCACATTCACAGGCTTTATGCACGCTCAATTTGATAACAGATATGTTACAGTTACGATTGAGCAATTTCGGGGTCCGGGTGATATAAACGTGAAAATATCGGCTAATATATTTTGATGTATAACGAATGAGCAGGAAAAAAAATTAACAACTAAGTCGTTATGAGCATAAAGCTGCGACGTTGAAATGGAACTGGGCAGGACATATCTGTCGAATGTCAGATGATCTCTGGCCCAAAGCAACAACCAAATGGGTCCCCGTAATGGCCAACGACATCGCGGCAGGCCTCGACGGAGATGGCGAAACGAGCTGGACTCCTATCGGAAAGATTGGTTTAATATGGCAGAAAATAGAGAATTGTGGAAAGAAAGTAGAGAGGCGTTTGCTCTGCAGTCGGACACACTAGGCTGATAATAAATAATAATAATAATAATAATAGTAATAGCTAAGTCGTTATCAGATATTACAGTCATCTTTATGTATAAAAACAACTTCCAGATTGGCTGATTTTGTCAATGCACTGATACTGTTATAATTCTGTTATACTTCGAGAATTATACTTTTGATTTTTTTCGTTGTTTTGTAATGTAGGGCACTACGAATTGTTTTTGCTTGGATTTGAGGGTATTCCCATTCAATCTTTACTTTTTTTACGATACCTGCTTTGAGTTAGCCATGTGTGATGGCTACCATCGGTACGGGTCAGAGGGTATCGTTTTAATATACGCATCCGTCTCTTCTCTCCCGTGTTCCGCTCGTAGCTTGGTAGAGCTCTTCTCAAAAGATTTATCTTGACCCTTTGCACCGTTCGTGTGCGTCCGACAGCTCGAGGCTATCTTGTCTATCCTCAGGACATTCAATCTTTACCTTAATACAATAAATCTGTAAAGTCAAAAATATTTACAAAGCGTTTCTGGGATTCATTTTTTTTTTAATAATTTTGTCATAGTACTTGCGTATTTACACTATATTTTTCGGGTTTCATGTGCGGTAATACCTGTTATTCTGCCCGACGTTTTGACATAGTTTTGTCTGCTGCATTCACGAGCTGACCTGGAGCTTGAAGTTCAGTTAAAAATTATGACAAAATAAAACTCGTCTCTTCACTTGCATTCAGACTAAGATGCTTTGTTAATGCTATTTATAATTTTTTTAGACAGTTATTCAGTCTTATGTAACAGTAACGATATTTATAGCGAAAAGGTCATGTCATTTTTATATATTCTTAACGAAGATTATGAATTTGATGACGAGTACGTAGTAATAAGATTATTAAGTATGGAATCATCTTGAAATTAAAATGGAAATATTATATGATCATTTTTTAACAGTGGGAATCGAAATAAGTTTCCTCATCATTAGTGGATTAACATATTTATTTATTTTGTAATCAATATATATGGATATATTGCGTGTAAACCACGTTAATTAATTGAAAGAATATAATATAATATTTTAATGTACTATTTTTTTTATACATCTTAAAATCTTATTAAAAAGTATAATGATTGGTAGATTAAAAATAATTTTACAACTTTCTATTTCTTTAAATCTAAAATAAAAATGTGGTTTATTTAGTACGTAAGGTTTAAAGCAACAAAACACTAATGAAAATAGTTTTTGTCTTGAATTTTTATATATAATTGAATTAAGTAAGATAATATTAGTAAATGATAACTGTCACTCGTTAATAAGCCGTCTATTCACATAAACTTTATGTACATACTTAAATATTCTCATCTTTCTTTCAGATGTAACTTTAAAGCAACATCAAGTCATCGACCAGAACTTAAAATGTCGTCAAAGAGCTCGTTAAGAAAAACGAAGCTGGATATGCATCAGGGGCTTAAGTGAAGGCTTAGTAAGAAAAATAAAAATGTCAATAAAAACCAGTGTGGGTTAAGATAAAAGAGAAAATGGCCAACAAAGGTTTCGGCGAGGTGATCGGCCTTTTCCTGGCTGTGGCGTTCTGTATTACGTGCCCGGAATATGGTGAGTGGTTGTTTTTCATTTGTAAACGTTAAGCAATTAGTATGGTTTGCGTGAAATGTATCGTATTTCGTGCATTTTTACTGAAAACGATTGTATTATACATGCAAATCGAAACAAGAATGATATGCCAAAATAATTTTATATTTAAAGCATTTAAAGGATAATAAAGAAATTTGGCATAGTGTTTAGGACGTAGATTAGGATATCAAAGTTATCCGGTTTACAGGATATATAAAATTGTTTAATTTGGATGTAGTCATGAGAAATGCTAGTAAAAAATAAAGCGTACTGTAAGCCTTTTCACACGATAGTTCATTTAATGGCATCACATTTAGCCCTTATGCGAAACATATTCTCTTTGACAATTTAACTTAGTGACTAGTCTAACGCTTTGAATGTTTACGTCAAAATATTATATTTATTTTGAAAATATGCCGTTCTTTAAATCATGCATAGCTTGGTTTGACGTTAGAATTTTAGTCACCACGAACGTCGTGTTTAGAATCTAATCGCTGATTACAACCAAGAATTTACTTAAGCGTTAGGTACTTCGACTACGTATTATATTTTGCCGTTGTGATATTTATTTCTAAAGAAAAACACAACTAAAAATTAAATGTCCCGTCCCGGGTCCCGGTTAGCACGGGTAGAATAATATTCTATACATTACATATACTATAAATATTAAGGCACACGTCAGTAAGGCTTCCAGTCCGCATGATTTTTTCGGGCATCTTAATCCGTCCATAGTTTTTAAGTTCATTGCGTTCAGACTCACAGACGCGGCGGGGATTTTATAATATGTAGTATATAAAATAAAATTATTACAAATGATTTCTCGCGTAACAGAATAAACAAAAGTAACCGCAACATCAGACTCTTAGTAATGATTTACAAAATGGAAGAGATTTACAAAACAGCAGTACTCTGTATTGTTGAACTTATCTTAAGAATATCTTGTTAGAAAAATCGAATGACTTGGAGCTTGGATCCTGGATTTTGCAGTCTTTAACGACGTATTTTAACAATGTAGTCAGACCTAATAATATTATTAATGCTGAAATGAATATTGATGTGTTTCGATTTTTATTGCTTAATAACGTTTTAAATTTTAGCAGCGAAATGGTTTCTATTAAGTTAATTTTAACCTCAAATAGATTATAAGGATAGGATAGGATAGGCTATCAATATTTAATTATTCATAAAATTATTCAGGATATAGCTTAAGAGCACGCCTTTTTACAAAATTACATATTTTGAAGAGTATGATAGTATAGGGACTTTTAATAATCTGTGAGTAATAAGTAAGTATAGTAAGTAAACAAGCCTTAATTCAGATACATTATTGCTACATTTTACATTTTAATAAAATTATTATCACTCTGGTGAGTTGACATCGACAACTTAGTCTCTTAGCCACATTTTGCAAAGGCCTCCTCCATTCCTTTCCATTCTAATTTATTTAGTGCGGTCCCGGTCTATGTATTCCCTGCTGCTGCCCTTATTTCATCTTTCCACCTTCGAAACTGTCTTCCGCGTTTCGTTTTTGCGTTTCTGGGATACCAGAAAATCAAAGTTTTGTTCCATTTTCAGTACCTATATTATGTGACCTGTCCATTTAGATATGAGTTTTCGAATTCTAGTTATTAGTTCCGAATACTAGTTAATTTACGCCTTTAAATTCTATAAAAAACCAAAAATTATATTTTATTTTCTTATATGTTGAAACACCATTCTATTAAAAGGGAGACAAATAAACATCTACTAAAACGGCACGGAACACCACCAGAGTACTCCTCATAAAGCAACGTCAAGATTTCAATTCAAATCTGGAGATCAAAGAATTACCGTCTTGTTCCGTCCAACCTATTCCTTATTTGAAATTGTGGAATCAAAGAACTCTATTTGCTTACAATAAAGGCATCTTCCATCTTGTTATTCAAACGAATTCTTTAGCGATCGGCCGTTTTAAAACATGAAAAAAATATATTTATGAAATAAAGTTGATTGAAATATCTTTGTTATTTTTCTTTTTATGTATATAATGTTGGTAGTTTAAATGTTCTTAGTTGTGGATTAGTTAAGAAATAAATAAAATGTTTTTTTTATTATAGAATAGCTAGGCGGACGAGCCAATGGACCCCCTGATGGTGAGTGGTCACCAACGCCCTAAGACATTGGCATTATAAGAAATATTAATCATTGCTTACATCGCCAATGCACCATCAACCTTGGGAACTAAGATGTTATGTCCCTTGTGCCTGTAATTACACTGGCTCACTCACCCTTCAAACCGGAACAACAATACCAAGTACTGCTGTTTTGCGGTAGAATATCTGATGACGGGTGGTACCTACCCAAGCGAGCTTGCACAAAGCTATCACCAAGCGAATGTTTTCATAATATAATTATTTCATATATAATTTACAATTTATATACAAATCCAGACGGGCAAATGGGCAAATGGGTCAGTGGGGACCAGTGCTTATACGCATTTGTCGCCAGCCCTTGGAGTTATAATGTTATGTCCCTTGTATCTCTTATTATGTTGTCTCACTAACCGATCAATATAAAGTATTGCTGTTCTTAGACAAAATAACTATTGAGTTGATTTTATTTTAGAACTTTCTGGATAAATAAAATAATAAACAGCGTGTGAGGATACGCTATTTATTAATCTAAGCAAAATAAAAAAATATATTAGTATATAGATAGATAAGTTGAGAGTATGGGTAGGTTACAACTCTATTGACGTCAGGAGGGCTGGTACGTAATTCGTCCAGAGGATCGGGATTGCGATTCAACGGGAAAATGCTGCTAGCATTCTTGCTACCATTCCACGCGGTCATGATTTTTACAAAAGCTAATTTTTATTTGTATACTTAAAGTTTATATAAATAATTCTCTTTTACAAAACTTAATCTATTGAAAGAAAATAAAAACTGGTCGTAGACATAAAAGTCAGTTAAACGAGTAAATAATAATCAATATTTTCAATTTTCCAAAAGATCGATTCGACGCAGTAATCTTATTCCAATATCCATATGAGCACGCTGGCGCAAAATAAATTAATTAACTCAATATACTTTAAAAGAGCTACCTTTGACCTTTCGCTGTGAAATGTTTAAACGAACCGTTTGAGCCTTTAGCAGAAATTAATTACGCGAAACGGTAACGAGTTATCGAAGTTCTTTATAAATATTATACAACCACGTAGCTTTGTAATTCGGCACAAATTTTTAAAGGTAATTTCTCGGCAGTTTTTTATCTGACTTCAAAAGTAAATTTTACGAGCGAAAATTTTGTTTTGTTTGCCTAACTTGTTATGATATTGGCGACTTTACGAAATTGATTTTTCATTATCTCTTAATATATTGTGAGTAAATCACCGTAAAATTATATTTGCTTTAAGCACATATAATACTTAAACGCTTGATTAAAATATAACAACCTAACATAAGAAGTTACCTAAAATACTCATACCGTTATTTATCTCGGATTAAATTATAATATGCACGAATTACCAAAATACTATCATATAAATAAAATTGTCCTAACGCATTGCCATTCCGAGCAATGCGTCTCAGTTAATCGTTTACCCAAAGCTATTTCTATCCCGCTCTAAATTAGCATAGTTTTACAGTTTCCACCGAGTTTTAGCCTAATTTATGCTGTGAGTGCTCGAATTAACAATCTCGATAGTCTACGCTAATTTACTTCGAATAGTTGATAGAATTATATAATGGCTCCACATACGAGTTTATGTATGAGTTTATCAATATTTTAATATGTCATCTAAAGAGCGCAGTGTATTGAAAATGTGAATTATAATCGATTAATGTGTATTCAAAACTGGGTAAGGATCACAGTTTTCGTCTTAATTTGTCACGTAGTGAAGAAAGTATCAGATGATCTCATTATCCAAAGATAGTATTATAACTTCCAAATCTTTGCCCAGCTGTGGGATATTAACAGAGTGTTAATTAATTAAATTATATTATCAATTCTGTCTGTCTGTTTTCTAAATAGTTTTAGGTTAGCTTAAATGAACATATATTTAATGTATTACTTGGTGGTAGGGCTTTGTACAAGCTCGTCTGTGTAGGCACCACCCACTCATCAGATATTCGACCGCAAAACAGCAGTACTTGCTATTGTTGTGTTCCGGCTAGAAGGGTGAGTAAGCCAGTGTAATTATAGGCACACGGGACATAATATCTTAGTTCCCAAGGTTGGTGGCACATTGGCGATGTAAGCGATGGTTAACATCTCTTACAATGCCAATGTCTATGGGCGTTGGTGACTTATCATCAGGTGGCCCATATGCTCGTCCGCCATCATATGCCATAAAAAGAAAAAAAAAGTATAATGAGCAAATAAGTATTGATTTTTGATTTTGTACGTCATGCTCTGAAAAAATTTAATGTATGAAAATATATTACAGGCTTTTTTTTAATTTATAAAAAATAGAAAAGATTAAACGAATTGCTAATACTCTAAGGAAAGCAGGTCAAATATTTCATTAGTAAAAATTATAATGTGAATGTTCTCCTGACTGGTTTTCAGGCTATGACGGCTGTTCTGAAATATTGCGCAGGTAATATTAAAATGCGCAAGTATGTGCGCAAACAGAGGTGAACTACTGTTACTCTTACTCTCGTAGTCCGATGAGAAGGCAGTCATACGAAAGTTGAGAGATCAGGCGTAGGAGCTTCATACGTTCTCCGAGGCACGGCCAGCTCAAACGACGGCATACTTTTTACTAGAATTGGGATTCGTACCTGGAACCTTATGATCTGCAGCTTTATTGGCGATATTGCGACGTCACTTTAACTCAAACAGTGATACGATTGAATTCGCGCAACTTTTTCATTATTAGCTACGTGTATCTTTATGCAATTATCAACACAGTAATATCAATCTTGTATAGAAACGCATACAATACTAAGACCAAATGACGGAAACATTCATTTATTTATAATAGAAAAATATATTAAAGTCGCGTTTTATAGACGAAGACAGAAATACATATTTTGTAATGTAATCATAAATCAATAAGTAAATGATTGAAATATGCAAAACGTTCTCATTCCTTGAATATTACAAAATAAATTGAATCGTTTCTATTCGGCTATGTGTGTGGATATTTCTAGTTATTCAGGTCACATAAGTAATTTTAACACCAAATCGTTGAAGATTGTTAATATTATACAAATATACTCATGTCACAAATTTTATTTTATTTGTTAACAGTGAAAAGTATCTAGCAAGCATGACCCGAATTTCATTTATAATGCAGTATTGCTTCGTCTGTTTACGTTTGGACTTAAGCCTAGGTTACTGAATATTTTTACAATCTCTCGAAACTAATATTTCTCACAATTAAATTACTTATGATGTAGTAATTTATATTTTTAATCGTTGGTGTATTCGTGGTATATTAGGTTGACGCTACATAATAATAATATCCTGGGACGTTATTCACACAAGGCCATCTGATTCAAAACTAAGCAGAGCTCGTACTATGGAAACCAGACAACTGATATACTACATATACTACTTTTCTTTTGTAAATACATACTTATATAGATAATTACACCCAGATTCGGGATAAACAGACATGTTCATGCACACAAATGTGGCTCGAAAGGTATCGAGTATCTACCAACCACGTCAACCGGCTCGACAAATGTAGTGAAATTGTTAAGAATTCTATACTTATGTACCAAAGTGGAGTTATTTGGGTATTTTTTTTGTACTATTTTTTTAGGTAGGTGTTAGAAAATATATGTAATCTGATAGTTATATGTGATGCAGTAATAATAAAATCGTAAAGCTCCGTTAGTTATATAATATAAATTCGTTGGTCAGACAGCTTGCTTATGGACATCCCAGGGTAGAGCAAATAAAAAAAAAATTAGTAGCTTCGAAGTTTGGAAGTTGGAGCTACTATCGTCCTTCGGAAAACACGCAAATTAGTTAGGCAGTAATATTGTTGATTTTGTGGTAAGCTTTATAAATTTTACTGCATTTTAAAAATCAATAATATACCTTTATTACTGAATTGATGGAAATGAGTCAATACTGAACATTCATAATGTCGGTTCTCTGTGGTATTTTCTCGGAATTTACATTCTGAGCCCCAGATTTTTGTGAATTCAATAATGCTCGTAAGTAACTACTTGATTTTTATATTAAATTAATATATAACAATACATGATATCTTAAACATCGTGTAATAATATCTAATAAAGTTTTGGGCAAATGAATAGTCTGTTTTCAAGTTTCTGAGTCTAGTCAAGATCTCGGATGACCGAGAGAATGGAGCGTGAATCTGGAGAAATCTCGTGAGACTATATTAATCATTTAATCACGCGTGAATTGATTATTAACTTTAACGGCTCTTACTTCATATTAATCATTGTTGAATCGTAGTTATATTTAAATATTTAGCTGTTGTATAAAAAACAACACAAATTCGACTCAATTGTAAAATGACAAAAATTAAAAGTTTATAAAACGCTATTTCGATCCTAAAAGTTTTCAACTATCGTAATTAGTGTTTTTATTACTATTTGACATTTCATGCGACAGCTTCACGATGAGTTTTGAGTTCGTTTTAACTAAACAGCTCTAATGGCACATATACACAATGACAATGAATACAATAGAATAATAATAATAACTTTTAAATTGGTCATTATTTGTCTTTTATGTTTGAATAGACGCTTTTTATAAATTAAAACCTAATTACCAAAACTTCATGTTTCGTGTAAGATTGTTCGCACATTACCCAAGGATAACATGTAAAGGGTATACCGTTACATGTTATCCTTTGAAAAATAAATAATATTTTGTAAAACATTTTCCCGTTCTTAAAGTAAGTGAACGAAAATAGCTACAAAAACAAAGAATAATAATCTTTGACGTTGTAATCGGCGTATTGAATATAAATAAAATGTTTTTACTTTTACGAGACAAGTATCAACGGGTAAAGGTGAGATTAGATAGTTAATCTATCTATATTTTTGTTCGAAGACAAACTACAGGTACAAGGAAATATTTAATTGATTTAATATATTGATAGTTAAACTTACTATATAATGTTCATTTTGATGTATTTCATTAATATTAGCGGGGTCGTAGTTTTTTCATACGTATACAAAATAACATAAATTTTCGCTTTAGTTCTGATACCTTGTCAAAACTTTATATGTTTACTGTTGAAAAACGAGTGAAGGCTGTGTAAAGTTTCACATTCACAAAGGCGGGTTAGGCTTTGGAATTGTTTGAAAACCTTGTTATCGTAGGTTGAACCCGATTTTCAGAGGGATAGTGCTGCATTCCGCTCTTGACTTTAAATTCAATTTACTGGGACAATATAACAAATATAGGCTTTGATTTTTTTTGTAAATTTACTTTGTGATTTCCTCCAGGATAATAAATCAGACGACAGCTACGTAATTTTAATTTAAAAAATGGTTATTGATAAAGTTTCTTCATCTTTTTAGAACGAAAAAAATATCGTGATAAGAAAAAGTATTAAGTATTAGTAATCAACGTCCCAACTCAGCAGGTTTTTACAAAGCGCCGCCTACAAAGTTCTTTCGATAAAATTCCCTCCATTACCCCGAACTATCCGGGATTACCGATCCCGGGGGATGGCACGCTCATAGAGGCGGGGCACGTGCGCTCCCGTAAGCGTGGGGATCAGTTTCTTAGCTCTACTCGAAGAATTAAAAGAGATCTGAACGCTCAAGCGAAATATTCCAAAGGGGTTTTATTTCATTCCATTTATATTGAATTCGATTCGCTTCTATCAGCGAAAACGTCTCTTAATATAGTTAAAACTTACGAATAAGTATATTTGAGTTCAAGTGAATGTCATTATTTCAGTCACGGGTCTTAGTATCCAATGAAAATAAAACATTCAACAAAACTAAAACTAGTTTTAATCCGCCGCAAATGTTCAAAGAAACTTTTCAAATTATGGAATAATAATTAAGAATGATCGTTTTCGGTTCCGTGAAAATTGTAATTCCATGAAATTAATTACCTCATAGCGGCTCTGTAAACAAAAATACCTTGAAAATTCATAATGGTGTGCCTCTCGGCTTTTAGAAATTGTTTTAGTTTGAAAGTTCATGCGACCTGTAACTAGTCGAGGTTTATTAGGGAACATAGCAGTTGTGCCGTCCAATAAATTTGATTGAGGTCATATAAACGGTGTCACGCAATTGGACGATTATCCCGCTAAGTCGAACGTGTAATACTTAGGTGAATACAATAATATTGACTATCCAAAATAATGTTTTATTGTGTTCAGAATATATTTTCACTTGTCCTTTTTTATTCATGAATCCGTCCTAATTGTATGATTGTTATGATGATGATAAAAAACGTACGTTTTCGTGCTCAATTTGGTCCTTTGTGACAGTGGAATCAATGCTCATTAGGAGTCTTTTTTATGAAGTCTAAAGTATTTGTTTTAAAATCTTTTAATAGATTTCATAAAAGTTATCTTTCAACTAATATAATTTCAACAATAATTGTAATTTCTGTTACCAATAGTAGAAGTATTTGAAAGAGCTTCAAATAGTTTTATACTACACATAAAAGCTTAAAATAAGCATCATCATAAAAAAATTGTTTATTTAAATTACATTTATTCATAAGTAATTTTATTCATAATCATTAATTTTACAAGATAAAATGAATTTAAAACTATCACCTGCTTCGAATTTAGAGGTGAAAAGTAGAAAGTAGAGTAGAGAACAGTTGGTTCAACCAAAAAAAACCTGCAAGAATTTGAGTAGTTACTCTTCTTCATCAACCCTCAATTTTTCTTTACGAAAATAGACTCCAAGCTTTTTTATCTATCCTACTATATAAATCTATTGGCTCTGTCTGTACATTTATTTTTCACCTAATTTTGTGATAAATAATCGTTTTATGATGCACTGATTCACATTATACTATTTTTTTCATTTTTATCTCTCTATCTGTCTGTATGTATGTATTCTTATAACTTAAGAACGGCTTGACCAATCTTGATGAAAACTGGTACACACAAATTACATATGATGGCGCAAATGTTAGGCCATATATAAGATCGGTAAACCCTGCGGTATCTTATGAAAATTAATTTCAAATCGTTAATTACGTATTTCTTTACCAGTAGCCATGTGTGTGTGTGCGTGTGTGTTATTATAGTAATCAAATAATTTAATATATTTTTATTAATTATACGCGGGTGAAGCCTCGGCGCGGAAATTATTTATTAGTTAATGTAATATGATCTGCGCGATTTTATCATAGAATCGTAAACCCTGCCCCAGGAAGGATATATTGACTTTGCCAAGTCGAAAGCTTGGTTTTCAAGTTTATCTTAACTTCTCGTGTTTATGTTATTTATGGAACGCTTGTCACTCTATCATTAATAAAATCATCGTTTTTAGGCGTAGATGTAGAAGCAAATAGTAATGTGGGCTAAGAAAGATATTTTACCCCTTTAATATATATACAACCTTGACTGCGTTGTTGCTCTACTAACAAGTAAGCGTCGGTACGGACGCGGAAACCGAACCATTCTGAGTTCAAATACGGGATCAGATCAATATAAAAGTTATTAAGTTTTATGTCTAGAAATTCTTAGCAACAGTCCATGCTTAGGAAAACATAAATATTTTGGTCCTGCATCTACTTTTTGAGTCATATCGTATTCTGATTTACTTTTCTATAGAATTATCATTAGAATTATAATGAGTGACAGCCTAATCATTAGCAAAACTTTTTTTGCATTCAGATAACTTTTATTTAAACATAAAATGACGTTGTGATAAAAATTAACCTTACATAAGTAGTCAGTTTTGTAAACTATTAAAAAGAGAAGTCTTTCTAGTGAAAACTATCTTTTTTATTTTTATTTCATGTTTGGAAAATTAATGATTATAATTAAACAAGTACGCTACGGGTTTTAATGTACCAGGCACCTAATAATATTCCGTAGCATCGTGTTTATTTCGACTGCAATATTACATTTCGAATTTATGCATTATAAAATGAGATTGCAAATTCATAAAGCTAAAAATACAAAGAGCATTTCGGGCATATTACTTTGTTACGTTGTAGTCACAAACTACGGCGAATAACGTTGGAATTGGCTTATAGAACATTACATAAGCTTATGAGCTTTAGTTGTAAGTCTGTTGGTCTTATACAATTTAATTAACAAAGACATTTATGATAAACTTGTAAAATTAAATTAAATTCGAAATACCATCGTCACCACCTCGATGTCTGGCAATCCACAACAGCGCGTTTTTTAAGGCATTTTCTGCCTCGCACAACCACTCTGTAGAACCAGCTTTCGCCGGCGACTTTTCCGAACCGATATGACATAGAAACCTTCAAGAAAAGAGCTTACTCTTTCCTTAGAGGCCGGCAACGCAACTGTAAGCCCTCGGGTGTTGCAGGTGTCCATGGGCGGTGGTAGTCACTTTCCATCAGGTGAGCCTCCTGCTCGTTTGCCCCCTCTTACATAAAAAAAAACAATCTTACACATTTTTTTTTATAAAAATGTCCAATTTAATATATTTACTTTTAATTGTTTCTCGTGGGTCGCGGATATGATTGCCGGGGGGTGGATGAACTGAAACAAAAAAAAAAAAACATCCTTATCTTAAATAAATGAAATATCAAAGATGATAAATTATTTTAAAGAAAATTCCGATTTATTATTAATAATAAGCTAAAAATTGTCAATCAATTATTATTTTTCAACATCACTTTTAACATTAATGGTGGTTTAACTATTCTCAGAGAATCTAGAGCTGATTATCGTCAAGTTAATATATTTATTAATACTGAACAACCTGTCTGTTCGTAAATAGTTTTGCTTTAAATAGCCCGTTATTTAAGAAATGTTACAGGCTATACTTACTTAATACTACAATTCTAAGAAAGAGGTGTAGCGAGGCACTGTAGCAAACACTGTATTAAACAGTACTATATTACTATATAACTGTTTAGATAATTTTTTTCATAACTTTTCATAAATAAATATTACAATTTGATTTGAACCTAGAACTTTGGCGATTGTAGCCTTATAAGACCAACTAGCGGTTCAAGCGCGGCTTTGCCCCCCCCCCTGAAAAATCTTGAATTATTTTTTTATTTATTTCTGATCAAAAGTTTGTATATAAAATTTCATGTTTGTACATCAAAAATGACGAACTTCCCATATAAACTTTCAACCCTTATTTTATCCTCTTAGGTGGTGAATTTTGGAAGACTCTGATTTGTATATGAACATACAGAAGCTTGTATATGAAATATCATGCTTCTAACTTTGAATATGACGGGTTTCCATACAATGGTTCATCCCTTATTTTACCCCTTTAGGGGTGGAATTTCCAAAAATCCTTTCACAGTGCGCATTTTCATTACAAAATGCATCAACTGTTAAAATTTCAAGTCTTTAGGCCTGTAGGCTCTGCGTTGATGAGTCAGTCAGGACAAGTCTTTTTAGATATATAGATGAAGCTTCCAGCGTTTTTATTTTATATTCCATCAATAGAAAAATTTGTTTTTAATTTAATGTACCGAATATAAAATTGCAATAATTTAAATAAACTTCATATAATTTGGAACTGGAACGTCTTTACAATTAAAGTTTAACGCCCAAAATACCACAATATTAAGATAATGTTTCATAAAACCGTCATGTTTGAGAAAATAGAAGCTAAAGTTAGTTTTAAAATATTAAGTAGCTAAGTAAATCAAAACAGTGCGTGCAGCTAAGTAACTAATAGGCGATTTTAGAATGGCGCAGTGCCGCACTGTTCCGAACAATTTCGTTAATCGCACAGCTACGGAGTGAAAGGGTGAACTGGGGACAAAAGGCCATTGCGTGACTTAACAGGGTTGATTACAATCTGAAATCGAATATTGAAAACTGATGACGTGGAATGAAGGATGGTTTTATTTGAGACAAGTGCTACTAATATGTTTTTGTCAATATTTATTTTTACACATTAACCTTCATTGGAGATTTGTACAGTGTTATTTCATGAGTTCTGTGTGACCGTATATATGTACTATACAATGTGACTGTGTGTATATTTACGTAACGGTATATAAAGTTTTATTTTTATATAGCTTAGTAAGCTTTATAGAAATTGCTCCATTTTTAAGTTATGTTTAATTTCAGTGATGAAATAATTTTGGCTATAATATAAGTCACATTAAGCCTTATAAATTTAATCTGACTCAGACTCGGTGGTAGGGCTTTGTGCAAGCTCGTAGGTACCACCCACTCATCAGATATTCTACCACAAAACAGCAGTACTTTGTATTGTTATGTTCCGGTTTGAAGGGTGAGTGAGCCAGTTTAATTACAGGCATAAGGGACATAACATCTTAGTTCCCA
This sequence comes from Nymphalis polychloros, assembly GCA_905220585.2. NCBI lineage: Eukaryota > Metazoa > Arthropoda > Insecta > Lepidoptera > Nymphalidae > Nymphalis > Nymphalis polychloros. The sequence goes on from HG992245.1 coordinate 12,326,984, forward strand.
AGTTTGGTGGCGCATTGGCGATGTAAGCGATGGTTAACATTGGTTACAATGCCATTGTCTACGGGCGACCACTCTTGTTGACCACTTACCATCAGGTGGCCCACAAGACCACCCACTGACGTTTACAATAAAAAAAATCTGACTCAGAACTTAGATTAACGTGCGTTGCTACTTGTGTAAGTGGCTTTGTTACTTGCAGGGAAAATATCTCATTTTCTCATCTCACTCCGATGAAATTATTGGTATCAGTTATTTAAATCATTCTTATTCAGATAACAAAACAAGACCGTCTTATTTATATTTAAAATATTTGTTCAAGTGACTATATTTTTTCCATAAGAACCTAGATGGACGAGTGGTTAGAAAATGTGAATATTACGCCACAGATTGCGGGTTCAAGCCGGTCACCACTGAGTTTCATGTGCATTTGTGTATATAATTCTTCTTGTTCTCGGCGGTGAAGGAAGACATCGTGAGTATGTGTCGAGTGAAATTCTGTCACATGTGTATCCACCAACCTACATTGGAGCAACGTGTTGGAACCAAATCAGAAATCGAAAAAAAAGTAGGACTTAGCCCAGCGATGGGTCATTAAAATGCTGTTACTAAACTCTTATACTTTTGTCACCTGACAACCCAATTTATCAAGCTGAGCCATGTAATTTATAACCTAATTATTTTGTAATTAATACATCACATTGCATCATTATGTTAATGCCACCGGAATGTAATGAAGATAAAGAAATGTTTAAGTAGAACTGTATTACAAATTACATTGCCGTCTCTATTTTGCGACCTATTTTCTGAACGTGTACCTAAAAAGTAGCTACGTTCACGCTATTCTAAGAAATACTTTATACGTCTTATACAAGCTACTTTGGATGAAATTAAATTGAATACAATAACATCATTAATTCATACTAATATTTGCCCAGAATATTTGGGGCTACAAATATGTTTTTTCACTTGTGACATGAATATTACATAAAGATAATTGTTTGTTTGATTGTATCAAATTCATGGAAAGAAGTGGGTTTGAGATAGAAACTATATTCCAAAAAATAATAGTATTGATCTTCATATTATCAGATATATTTGATGAGATAATATTGATAGTGTATATATAATACATATCATAAATTCGATTAGTATATACAGTTTTTTATTTTATCGGAGAGAAATTCTCGATAATTTTCATACGAACGTTAAGAATAATATATTATATAAATGATTATTTTGTCTTGGTTAGATATCGTGCACTAAGATATAATTACACTAAGTAAATTGATTCGAAGTAAGCAAATAAATCACTTTGAAAGTTACTGATTGCTTAATGTTTTACTGTCATATTATTACAATTTAATTCTTAAACATATTTGAAGAAAGCCTACTTATGTTAATTCGAAACGAGAAGCTAGTGCCTGTATACCGGGGACTAACTACATTTCCATTAATATGTACATTTAGGGCTGGATTAAGCCATTAAGAGGACGTAAGTAATATAAGTTCTGCGGCTATTGCCCTCTTTCTACCTACATAGTCTTAACTGTAACTGATAAGTAACTAGAAAGTTCTCAATATAACTGTACTACAGATGTTGTGTATTAAATTAAAATAATGGGGTACATTTAATTTGGAATTTAAACTCTACACAAACCGCATACCTTTATACAAATGGGTCGATACCAACTACTCATCATATATTCTATCGCCAAGCAGCAATACTTCTTGTGTATGACGGTTTGAAATGTAAGCCAGTGTAATTACAGAGACAAGGGACATAACATATTATTCGCACACATCCCAACGTTGGTGGTACATTGGCGAAGAAAGAAATAGTTAGTTTTTTTATATATCTATATATTTTCTTATTGTATAGGTAGGCGGACGAGCATATGGGCCACCTGATGGTAAGTGGTCACCAACACCCGTAGACAATGGCATTGTAAGAAATGTTAACCATCGATTACATAGCTAATGCGCCACCAACTTTGTGGACTAAGATGTTATGATCCTTGTGCCTGTTTATATTACAGTTTTAATTATTTATAAAGTCGTGACGGTCAAAAGTCTACTCTTTAATTAGATCACTTGCTACGTACCTTATAAATTGACAGCCGCAAAACAAGTAAAAAGTAAAATAATTATATAAAATATTCTTTACACGGAAATTACATGTAAAGGAGGTCATCCTTTATAAAACGTTTTAAAAGTTCGCGGAGCAAATTATTGATAGCGTAAACAAGTGAAGCCTTATCAAGTGCTGGCATCGATTACATGAAATGGTTCTAATTAGTTCAGACCTTATTATATTACCAGCTTAATGATATTGGCTGTCACCTCAAAATATATATAAATACAATATTTTAGACAATAACTTGATTTAATGTGTCAAAACGCTATCAACTCACTTTAGTTGTGAAAAATCAAAATAAATGATCATTAAAATTATATAAATTAGAAAAAAATAGTAAATATGGAATAAAAAAGAAACTAAAAGTTCCATTAATAAAATAAATATATTTTAACGCGTGCAGAAACACGCCAGTATACGCTCACACGGAGAATATACGAAGTATCGAATAGACAGGGGATGTGAAGAGGAGGGGGCATGACAGAGTTTATATACATATTGTTATGAAGAAATGTAGTCTTCCTACAATTGTTATCTATGGTCCTAATTTGAAAGCAATTAACGTTTTATGAATACTTTATAAACCTGATGAAAACTCGTTCAAAATTTCAATTAGGTACAAAATATTATTTAAACAGAACACCTGTAAAAGTCGTCAATTTTTTTTGACATACTCCCAAAATGGCCTTTGGATTTAAACCATAAAAACTGTTTACGTGTTTATTTACATATAACAGTACATTTACAGAGCGTAACAAACAGGTTGTTACGTTTTTATTTCGACGTATAATTATGAAATCATTGCCTTGTTCAATTATTTTTCATGACACTTTTACATTGGTTACCCTTATAGAAGAATTAGCTGTGAGTCTCGTTGTTCTCGTAGCTAATTTATAAGTACATTACCGGTCATGAGACCTCTGGCTTAGATCCTGTATTAGAAAGTTTTGAGTTTTTTCTATCATTTAGTTTTACGATGAGTGGCCGCGGCCCAGAGATAAAGTCCAAATTGTTATACTCATAATATGCCTCGGAAAGTATATCTTGCGCCTGATCTCTCTCAATCGACTTTAAATTTGTTCTATCGGACTATGAAAGTGAGGAAATTAGAAGGTTTATTGGTACAAATAGACATGAAATATAATGTTTCCGGGGTAGTCAATTGACCACTGTAGCCGAAATTAATTTAAGAGGACAATAGTCTTTAAGTTGCAATACAATACAAGTCCGTTTGGTTAGGTATGTTTTACTCAACAGTGGTTGTGCTATTAAATTTCTTTCCATAATGCTATGAAAGGTGTAGAATTACATTTATGGCAATATATTATATATATATATATATATATATATATATATATATAATATATATATATATATATATTATATATATATATGCCCTGGTCATTCCAATGTATGTCGAAAGAAATAACACTTGCGACCCGCTCAAGCATAATTGAACAGCTCATTTTACCTTAACTTACTTCTTAACGTTTTAAAAATCAATAATGAGTTTCTTAAGTAGAACTTCTAATTACAAATTAAATGGATGGTTCCGGAAAGACCGTTCAACCCAAAAATTCGACCAATCGACCGGTGATTAAATTAAAATTCGCTTCCAAACCACTGACTTTTAATAGCGAATCAGCTAACATATTCGACTTATGTTACCGAAAAGATATAATTGCCATTTTTCTCCCTGTGAGTCAGCTTATTAGTGTTAGTAGAAAAAATAATGGCGTAATTATAATATTTTAGAGCTTACGTTAGGCAAAGTTTCATAAAACAATGTATTTAAATATTAAAGAAAATTGACTGATCTTTTAATAATTAATGGGTATTTTAATTAGCCTTTTTGAAAGTAATTGCATACTTCATTTTTATTAAATTTATGAGACAAACACGATAAAAAATTTAACGTATATTTTTATCATAAATGACCGGAGAAGAAAAGAAAAAATGTCAATTAGGCCGTAATCGTACCTTCCGAAATTTCAATATACTGTAAGATATACGGTACTAATTGATTCTATGGATTTATCCTTATATGATATAAATAATGAACATTAAACTAATGTGAATAATATATTAGCGGGCAAACTCGATTTCCCTTGAATGAAAACTTCGGTACGTGCGTAGGAGGAAAACCTTTATAGGGTCATGATATAAATATTATCATTTTCGTTACCTTATTTAAGTTGTTGTGATATGAAGTATTCGTCTAAGCTCTTAGATCTTTTACTGTAATAAGCAGCGAAATTATAACTCTAATAAATTTAACAAACTCTACCTAAGTATGTAACTTGTAGAAGAATATGTAGCTAAGTATTTGTTATTTTATTTTAATGGACGTCTAATAACTGTAACGAATGTATTTTGTATCTTAACATGCTTTTTCTAGATAAATATTTCGTCATCTTTACAAATGACACTTTTAGCATCAAAATTAAGAATTGCTGAATGCCTTGATGGATAAAAATACTTTCAAGAGACTCGTTTTAATGGAATAATATGAGACTCCAAACGATAAAATAGGCCATTTCGGTTCATTTTGAATAGAACATGTTAATCTCAATTAAAAACCAGCGTTAAACCGCTGAATTAACTGGTTTCGAATACTTAAATTAAGAATGGCATTTGTTTTAAGAAATCCTGTCTAAAACTCAATAAAACTTTATTCCGTAATTGAAGAACAGGCATTTGCTATACAGTGGGGGTATTTAACAAGCAATTAAGCTATAATTATATGTAAGTGTCTCAAGCTTATTGTAAAATTATAATTTTTGATCAATTAGCTAGAATTATAATGTATTGAAATTTGAGAATCGCGTTAATCCCGAAACCACGATAGGTTAAGAGTTTATCCAATTTGTGTCGTCATTATACAGATAACATTATTTTGCTTTTTTTTCAATAATATATCATTATATACAGATTATATTTGTTTTACTCTATCTTTTTATATGGACCTACCTCGCTACCTGTTCGCTTAGATTAACACAAAAACATTGAGTAGATACGGACTTTTTAATGAATATGCCGTTAAATTAATGCCAGACAAAATTGATTACGAAGCCTACCACAGATTTTCATTATTAATTAATCCAGTATTCAAACAATCATTACACACTTCAACGGTTAAAGTAAATCGTAAATCTTATTTGGATGCCATCTCCCTTTCAAATCAAGGCTACGAAAGTTTATGTAACGATTTGAATTACATCAAGGTAATTAATTAAACTGTTTTATCGATAAAATAAATAAGAAAGATATTTCTTTATTTAGCAAACTTGATATCTTTAGACATTTATGTTATGAAACTATTAAAAGTAAGCTTTGTAGATAAAAAATGGTATCATAAAATACATTTTTTGTATCACACGAAGCTCTGTCGAGACTAATGTTTACGTTACTGTTTATATCCTAATTAAAATGAAGCAATATTTCGCATCTGAATAGTTTTATAAGTTATACCAAGCTCAGTTCTATTCATGTTGAAACAGTGACCCAACGGATCGTTACGTCAAGAGACCTACCGGTGCTGCATCACTGATTCAATACTGGCGTAAGTGCCAGTATTTCAAATTTAAATAGTTATTGTTGTACCACATTATTAACAGTATCTCGAGTATATTTATCAGCTTGCTTAGCTTAAACTGAGAAATGGTTTCAAAGTGGATACATTTAAAATAGATTAATTTTTCCTTCCTTTTTAAAGTCGTAAAACATAAACTATAGTGTTACACTATAATGTTACATGACATTATTATCTTTCTAACTATTAGCCCAAAATGTATCGAAAAGACTATCATATCCTATCATTCGCATCATCATAGATTTTAATCCTTCAGAATTCCCGTTACCAATCGTCAGTGACATGATGATATATGTCACACGCTCGCTACAATGTTCGCGTCTAAGACTGCAGTGACATCACACTTGCTTTCGATGATCCTCAAATTAAGTTAATAAAGTAATATGTCACAAACGCCTTAACCTTGAAACAGACAAGGGTACGTCACTAGTCTGTAATAAAAAGTACTAAAACAAAAGGTTTAATTCCAGAAAATGAGGTCATTTCATATTAAATTAATGTTTCATGGACCATGGTTTTGTTGGCCGATTCATCATTACGTAAACAAAACCTGCGGCTATACTAGTATAAAGGCTGGAATGAAAATGTTTTTGTATTGAAATAGAGAAAAGTGGAAAAGTTTTGCAGATCACTGCGGGGAACAGATGTAAGTTGGTTGTTTACGATAGCTGGCTACGATATCGATATATTTTGAGGGTTGATTTTACTTGAACTTGGAATTTATACTTAAGGAATATTTGAAATTATTATTTATTACATAATAATACATTCTTACGACCATTAATTAAAGTTTTGGCATAATTTACTTCACGGAAATAAATGGAACAGAGTAATACTTACAGTTTGTATTCTTTTTTTAATCGGGCGATGTCACGCTCAGTAAATAGATGTTATTAAGAATATATTATTTTGGTCAGACAGACAGACATTAATAGTCTGTGAATGTCACAGTGCTAGACTAAGGCCTCTTTTCCTATTTTTTTGAGGAGGCTTGGAGCTTATTCCACCACGCTACTCCAATGCGGGTTGGTGGAATACACATGTGACAGAATTTCAGTGAAATTTGACACATGCAGGTTTCCTCACGATGTTTTCCTTCACCCTCAAGCCCGAGATGAAGTATAATCATAGATTAAGCACATGAAATTCAGTGGTGCTTGCCCGGGTTTGAACCCACGATCATCGGTTAAGATTTACCACTGGGCCATCTCGGCTTATCATTATCAATCATTATCATTATTTTGGTCACATTTGATTAATCAGCGTGCTAATTAACATAAGGTTATATATATACATAAGGTAAATTGTGTTATAATTATTTGTTCAAATTCCTTTATCATCCTAATGTCAAATTTATAAATATGTAATCGCGAGGCATAATGAGTAAATAACATTAACTTTCATTAAAACTTTGCTTCTTATTATAGCAATATCTTCTTATAAATATGTCAACAGCGTCACGATCATTATAAGGAATTCTTTTTTTTTTAAATAAAACGGATTTGGGTCGAAATAAGAGTTTAGAAATGTAAACATGAGCGGTGTCTACGTACACTTTTCATGTGTATTACTCACGTGTATATTTTTTTACAATTTTATTAATAAGGTCACAGTTACAACTCAACGGAGTGTTGTTAAATAACTAAATCACAAATTTACTAAAACATTATATATAAATGTATTTTCTTGATATTAATATTTATTCATATCAAGAACGATCTTTTAAAATTAATATCTCATATTAAATTTATATAACATATTTTTTATTATAGTCTAAAACTAAACCAAATTAAAAAACTAAATAAAATACCCATTAAAATTTTAAAGAAAAAACTCGTCGTCTAAAAGATTGTCCTGTGGCATTGTACCCAAGAAGCTGGCACTATTGCCTCTCTGCACTGCTAGACTCAGCCTTTGGGCTAAATAAGCGCCAGCTCTTGGGTCACCAGAATCTATTATCAGAGAACCATGGATCTAATGTTTGAAAACCCAGCCTCACAAATTCATATTCGTTTGATAATAATGAATATTTGCGGCGCTTGAGTATTTCAACTTGATTGGAACTTCAGCGGCTGCACTGGCCTAACGAGACGTATTCTTAATATGAGATACTGCCAGCGTATCTACGCAAGTTGCATCCCACACAAGTGCTGTGGCCATAGCCCGACGGAGTATGTCGTTTAGAGATCCATGGCGATATGTACGGCCAGCGCTTTTGCGGCAACTGAGTCCATGGCGTCCGAAATGATCCACACGGGTTCCACAGGGACATGTGTGAGGCTCGCACCCCTTTAAACCCAAACGAAGGCTTACGGCGATGCGTATCGTTGCCCGATCAAGTACTGCCCCTAGATTTTGGGAAGGAAGAGCCTGAAGCCAGTGGCCTAACTCTCTTTCAAAAACAGCTAACAGTCTTGCACGATCCGTATCTGTGGTACACTGGGACATTAGCAAATTGTGTGTAAGCTTAATACGGGGTGAACCCTACTGCTTCTGATAAGCTATATCTAAGGGAATGATTTCATCAGGACAAGAAATATTCCAAGCTGTCCTAGCCTCTGCAAGATCCTTCATTACAGCGTCAGTCAAACTTGGAATGCTTAATATCCGACTGACGAGATTGATAGAACCATTAGCAGAGGCCAAGAAAGCTGGGAGCGCGAAAGATGACGTAGACCGTATACCAAAGCTACCATATTTAACTGGGAGAGTTGCTTGTGTCCAAGAAAATACGTTTATATCAAATCAAAATAGATGTCTACAATTTTTAGACTCAGTCAAATGCTCCTTAGCATTTTAGACAAATTAGTATTAAAAGTTATTCTTAAATAATTAAAGTAATCGTTCTTTGATTCTGAATATTATGTTTAACCCTAATATTAAACACAAACATTAGGAGATCACTATCTATATTAGACCTAAATTACAAATATTTAATATACATTTCTCTACGCTTACATTAAAACTAAGTCACATATTGCCTTCAAAGATTAAGTTCTGTCTTCAAACATTAGCTGGAGCTCAAAGTTTTCTAATCTGAAAATAGCTAAAGTTTTGCCTTCTACAAATATTTGACTGTGTCTTATTATACTTGATATAAAAGAGCTCTGCATACGAGCAGTTAAAGCCGTTAGTAGTAGAACAAAAGAATATTTTATTAAATCTTTGAAATTTATAAGGATCATTTTCTGTTCTAGGCAATTGGTACATTATATATGTTTTTATATTATATCATGTAGCATGACATTCGAAAGAAGAAGATGTAATATACAATCCGCTACAATTTTAATGTTTATTAGTTAAGAGAAATAAATATTTCTAAGAAAAAAAACAAAAGTATTTTAATTGATTTTATTGACATTATAAATCTTAAAAATAAATCATTTCTTATTCAGTAAACAATGTAAAAATCTTTGTTATTTATAAATAAATGTAACACATATTAATTGCTTCAGATCTATCACATAACCTCGATATGAAGTAATCTCATATTGAATTACTACTCTACTTAAATGTAACTTAGGTTTGAGTCTTAATTATATCCGTGCAAAGACTGATAACTACTCAAATATATAATTATTATTGTTGAATTATAGCATATAATTATTATTAAATTATAACAAAATCTTATTTCTGCGTTCTACAATATCTTAAACTTTGTCACGAAAGTTTGTCTAATAAAGGAAATTGATATGATATCCCGTAGAGCAGAGTGCCTTTTAGCAAAGGTATATGTACAGCTTATTTAATTAAGATAGATATATAAAAAAATAATTGCAAGTAATTACAAAAATATCAAATTATAACAAAAAATAAAAAAGGAAAAAATAACATACCGTAAATGTCCCAATGTAATATAAGCCTTCGCTTATTCGAAGATAAAGTTCAATTCCCCAAATGTGTAGGTGTCCTCATGATGTTTCCTTCACGACAGGGAACAAAGCAAAAAGTAGATAAAAAAAGGGGAAAATAAACTGCATGAAAAGGACTTTCACTCATACTGCCTTAAAGACATTTAACAATTACTTAAGAAACTCCTTGGTATAGACGTAGACGTAAAATCACGACACATTGAGGGACGGTGCACCAGACACAATAGCTGATTAATTGTTATGATGTGTATAGACGTCTTCTGTACTAGTAAGTGTTAAGTAACCGTTAACTCTGAGTATGGCTGGTAGTGTAAGCACTAATAAAATGAATCATTTTGGCGCAGTGCATAATGTCGTCACAAGAAATTATATTTTATATATGTTAGTAGTTTTACTTAAAACAATTAGATTTTCGCATGACTATGGTTGGTATATGAAGCAGAGATTTTACATTAGTATTTTTCGCAGAGAAAATAAATTCCTAAATACTAAACATACCTTAATATGTTTTATTTTGGTGTATTGACACATCTAAGTAGTATAAAACAAAGTCGTCGTTGTTTGTCTCTGTCTGTATCTCCGCTTACTTCTTCTAATTTACGCAACAAAATTGAATACCTACCTATTTTACCTTGGTGGTAGAGCTTTTTGTAAGCTCGTCTGTCGACAAAACTACCTAGTTTTGTCGAAAATGCTGCTTACCTGTGCTTACAAGGCTGACTAATGCTGGCTAAACTTTAGAAAATACATCGAAACAATATACAAAATTGTAGGGCTTAATAAGGGCTACGGAAGATACGACGGTACAATATACATTTTTATCTGCTAAAGATTTTAAAAAGCTATAACTTATTTGTGAAGTATTTTTGGAATGAAGTTCTTTTACGCGGCTTACAGTAGATTGAAATGGCAGTGGCCCAAGGTCACGTCATATAACGAAATAGCGTTCATACTATGTCTACCGAATGCTACAAAATGCAATGCGTTGGGCGTTCGAATTTAGGAGTTCAATATAAAGGAGGTTGCGGTGGTTATTGGTGTGACAAAAATACAGTAATATAATCAAATAAAATCTACATTTTAAAACACGATTCGTCGATGGCGATGTCGTTCTTGACGGTGTTCCCTCGAACGCATAATTTTTTCTTTAATTCATTGTTATTTAGATTGTTTAAGTTAATTTGTTGTTAATCCTCATTGTAATAAATATGTTAGTTACCTTGGACATTTAACATATATAAACATTATTATCTTTTGCACTTATATCATTCGAAAGAATACTTTGGAAGACATCACCGATTCCAAATTACATGCAACACCAAATTTGAGTCTATAATCCGTGGACAAATTATTTACTTATATACTATGTTATACATATTTCTCATTTAAAACATACATATAGAGTAATCAATAAACGTTATTAAATAAGTATACCTATTTAATATTTTCTTGCTATTATAATATAATATATTAGTATGCGGTTATTTACACCGGGACTCAAACAACGCGGACAGAAGTACTCCGCTCTTATACCGCAATCCATTGTAACTCTATCAGGCAACCGAGTAACTAATATTCATTACACTACGGTTACATTATAAGCGATATTATGTTCCAGTTGTCTAAAAGCAATGCTAACTCTCTCCAAGCGAACTCGCATAAATGATGTGATCAACATTTACTCGGTGGTAGAGCTTTGTGCAAGCTCGTCTGGGTAGATACTACCCACTCATCAGATGTTCTACCGCAAAACTGCATTACTTGGTATTGTTGTATTCCGGTTTGAAGGGTAAGTAAGCCAGGCACAAGGGACATAACATTTTAGTTTTCAAGGTTGTCTATGGGCGTTTTTGATCACATACCATCAGGTGGCCTATACGCTCGTCCGCCTACCTATACTATAAAAAATACGGTTGGTTTTAAAATGTCTGCTTACGAACATATAAATCATAACAGCCTTTTTGCGGATCGTATCTTATAGATATAATGTTTCTTTCGCCGCAATTTCACCAACTGTCGCTGTCGGGACATTTTCCCTGGGATTTATGACTATGACTCTTTCACTAATATTGTTTACTTCGGTAATGGTCAGTTTTATTATTGCGCATTTTTGCCGTTTATTTTATGGTAACCATGAATCATACTAAAGGCCACGAAGATATATTTAGCAATTAAATAAGTTTTATTACGAGTAATTACACAAGTGTCCTATATTGTGATTTCGTCTGGCTGGAATATTTCACAGTAACGAAATACTTTGGTAAATAATTGCTATGTATTAATTTAATTAAACCTAAAAAAGAACAAATATCAATGAAGTACGCCCATATAGTAGTGAACTATGTCTGCGACGAATATCTGGAAACTGTCATAATTATTGTCACTAATATAGAAAATTGTCATAAACACACAATATGTATCAAACAAGCGATCACTAGCGCACAAGTATTACATTAAGCATTATAGTACGAAATTAATTTGTTATATATCTTTGTTATATGTATCTTATTAGCTGGTACGTGCCTGTTAATACATTGTGAATTCATTAAAATTCTACAATCACAAGGAAAAAAATATTTTATAACAATATCATAAACATTAACTCAGTCGTTAGAATATAATTGAATACTACAACGATTAATCATAATTATGTTACAGTGCGCTCAGTGTAGTAGTGCTTTTGGACTTATTCGATAAATTGAATGAAAACGGCTTCGTCTAGTGACAATAATCGGAATTCCATACAAATCAGTCAACGCTATCGGACGTATAAAAAAACTCGCGCTACGCACACTGTTCAAAGATAAATGTATTTACGCATTTCATATTGACATTTGTGCTCAAAGGTAGGGCTTTGTTCGAATTTCAAACGCTAAAAAAATCAAATAGCTTCGTATCGAGGTTTTGATATTAACACTAATATATATTTTTTTATTGTATAGGTAGGCGGTCGAGCATATGGGGCCACCTGATGATAGATGGTCACCAACGCCCATAGACAATGGCATTGTAATAGACGTTAACTATCGCTTACATCGCCAACGGCTACCAACTTTGAGAACTAAGATGTCATGTCCTTTGTGCCTGTAATTACACTGGCTCACTCACCCTTCAAACCGGAACACAACAACACAAAGTACTGCTGTTTGCGGTAGAATATCTGATAAGTAGGTGGTACCTACCCAGACGAGCTTGCACAAAGCCCTACAACCGAGTAAATTGTCTTACATGATAATTATGTATCTTTGTACAAGCCATAACAGTCCCAAAATTGGTCAAACTTCTCCCATATTACCTACAAATTTAAAACCATATTTCATATTTCAAATACATACAGGAAATATCGTTTATTATATTTTATTTACTTTAGATTTACGAAAATATATTGTCAGTTCTACCGTAATCAAAGAAACAAAGACGTCAAAGAGACTTGGTAACGAGCGCCATGTTAGAGGTATCACAGACATAAAAATATTTCAGTTACTATATTCGGTAAAGTAAATATATTTTTCAGGGCGAACAAATTTTAACGAGTTTACTTTTCAATGGTTACATATTTATTTACGTTCATATGAATAAAAAGACGTACGTTTTATTATTTTCTTACTTTTTAAATATATTTCAAGATCCCCCAGCGGCTAGATCACTAGAATATCAACCAAAGATCGTGGGCTCTATCTAAATCTCATCAAAGCACTTAATTGTAATTTGCTGTATTTGAATTTATGTACGTAGGATGTCTCGAGATTATAACCATCTTATAAAACAAGCTTCTAACGTTTTCCTAGAACAAAGAAATGGCCTTAGATTACCAGAGGGACATTTAGAGGCTGTTAATTTACTTGACGTTCTTAAACTTGGTGGTAGAGCTTTGTGCAAGCTCGTCTGGGTAGGTACCACCCACTCATCAGATATTCTACGGCAAAACAGCAGTACTTGGTACTGTTCTGTTCCGGTTTGAAGGATGATTGAGCCAGTAATTACAGGCACAAGGGACATAACATCGTAGTTTCCAAGGTTGGTGGCGCATTGGCAATGTAAGCGATGGTTAACATATCTTACACTGCCAATGTCTATGGGCATTGGTGACCATCTACCATCAGGTAGCCCATATGCTCGTCCGCCAACCTATACCATAAAAAAAATATATATTGGTATTATTTGATTTGATTCTTATACTCAGGTACTGGATTGTTTACGTTTTTTTAATGGACGTAACATGCTTCCTTATGCAGTATAATCGTGACCTAATTTAAGCCTCGGTGAGTTTCAAGGACGCGCCTACTGCACAAGATTATAGTACATAAGTGTGTGCATATTATGTGCACTATATATTCATATTCTGATTGGCAATCCGACAAGACTGGGGAAAGATTAGGAGTCGTTACGATCATTTTACGTGCTATCTGAGTCACGGAACTGTCACTGTCATTGTCAATTTCTTAAACGTCAAACGTATTTACTAAAATACAAACAGAATATCTTGTAAATATATTATTATAAATTATTTTTATATGCAATTAATTGTTAATTAATAATAATTGATAACAATAAATACTAGACCTAGTAAGATAAACGATACTGAGCGAATATTAATTCGTATCAATCAATTAAATGAAATAATATATCATGATTTAAATAATATGTCATATGTACGAAGAAACTATTCTCATTTTAGGACATTTACTTAAAAACTACATAAAAATACAATTTCTTAATGTAAATGTCGTTTACGTCTGTGAAAATATTTTCTCGCTTTGGTAATATTTATTAAGTTAAGAGCTTACTCATAAGTCGATGGCATAGCAAAAAATATATATGTATATTGATGCCTAAGTTATACATACATTGTATATACATTATAAATTACTTTTGATAACTACAATGGACTGCTTAATATGATCAACAATCTGTGGTGAATTTTGAAATTATACTTTTGCGTTGCATGTAAAATTTCAAGGTCGATTTTATTATTTTCTTTTCTTTTATTTATAATTTTCATTTATTCAAATACCACTGACATTGATTTGAAATATAGAATAAAATTATTTTCTCTACGATTCATAAAAATATTATTATTAAAAATCTAATTAATTAATTATTAAAAAAATTAAAATATCATTATTTACGCTACGATTTTATAGCTTTTACATTTTTTTAAAAGAATCCCTTATGGCTTATAAGGGAATGTTTACATTTCATTATTTAACATTACTTTGTCTCCGTCCTAATTTTATCGTCTAAGTACGTAGACTAAAAGCACTTGGGGAAAAGGCATTGGTAAAACAAATATTATGTTTGGGCGTGCCTAAAACATATCGAGGCCTTCAATTTTATACGTTGACATACAAACTCGTGGGTAAAGAATTAGATACGCCAATATAGCCGTAAGCATGACGTCATACGGTGTAAGATAACAAAATATTTACCCAGATTACTATGGTTAGGAATAAAATATATTGTTTTATTTTTAATCAAAAACAATTGCTTATAATGAAAAGTAACACCTCTGACAATATCTCATATCTGTTCTTTTTTTAATTTATCCAATACATGTAGGTTTTATTACGTAGCTTTAACTCCCGAGCAGGAGATGAATTTTAGATATAAATAAATACAAGAAATTGCAGTTTCAGCCCAGGTTTGAATCGTAATCTTCGGTCGAGATTCACGCATTCTAACTCCTTCGCGCTCTCTTTATAATGTTAACTTTAAATATTATGTCATATAAATATCAAAATAAATTAAAAGATACTAGATTATTTTTAATATCGCCATTGTCGTTACTACACACAAGTATCAGTTTTTTTTTTTTATTGTATTTAAATATGTGGACGGCCAAATGGGCTACTTGTTGGTACGTGGTCACTATATCCCAAAGACATTGATACTGTAAGAAATATAAGCCATTTCTTACATACCAATACGCCATAAATCTTGGGAACTAAGATGTTATTTTCCTTTGCCTGTAGTTACACTGGCTCACTCGCCCGTCCAACCAGAACATAACAATACTAAGTGTTGCTGTTTGACGGAACAATTTCTGACGAGTAGGTAGTACCTGCCCAGATGGATTTGCGCAATGCGCTACTCTACCAAGTAAAGAAAAAAAAAAACATATGACAAATCTTTTAAGGAATAGATTTACGTACATATTTCAGACATTTAGGGATAGATTACGCAATGATTTGTTCGACAATATAACTATCATGCATTTTCTATTAATGAAACCTTCACATGACAACTAACTCACTTTATGTTCCTAGAAATTATGACATACTGCTAAATTTCAGATTATTCCTAACGCCATACTTGTCTGGCAAAACGCATGAGCCTTAGTCATGACATGTCATGTCTACTGGAGTATGACTACGCGTGAAGTGCCGTCCACTCACTCCTGATTACTCGTACGCTCTAACACACACACATTTATATAAATAAATATTATTCAAGTGTTTTCAAATTAACTGCATTAAAAAAACAAAACAACTTTTATTTTTATTTTTGAATACTTCATTTTTTTATTAGATCGACCTGGAGTACAAACTATGACGCTTGGGTCCTTTTTTATTTTTATTTTTTTAACGGTGAAAAACGCATCACATGTTCCGCCTTCCACCTGTGACATTAATTCCATCGCGCACGAAAAAATTTGGCAACTCTTTTCTTTGTCGCACCTCCAAAACATGGAATTCTTTACCAGCACACGTGTTCCCCTCCTCTTATGACCTGGGCTCCTTCAAATGAGGCGTGAAGAGGCATCTTGCGGGCCGGCAACCTGGGGGCTAGTGCAAATCATTCTTCCTGACTGCACTAGCCGTCGTCAGTAGAGTCATTTGAACTCCCGGGTACAATAAAAGAAAAAGAAAGAAACAGTGGGTGGGTATGTGCTGCTCTCCGGTGTCCAAGGCGTCGAGTGCACGCTGAACATCGGAATACCCACTAAAAAACCAACGGTATCCTTCCCGTCCGACATGCTACCGTGACGCTCATGAACCTTGGGTACTGCGGCTTTATAAGCTAACCATTTTTTTTTATTATTACGCAGAATAAATATTCCAAATGTACTCAAATCTCTTAATGTAAATGTTCCTTACTAATATAATAAGCTATAGTGTTGCTCACGTGGTCCCCCGCTGATCAGAGAAGTGTCAGAAGTGACAATTATAGCATAACTATTGCCTCAGTTAAATGTCAGCAAGCTTCTCGAGAAGTGTCCACCGTCACAATAGTTTAAACTAAATACTAGACCAAGAAGTAGGGTTAGAAAAGGAAGGTAGACAGTTAAAAAGTAAATTTGATGTAACTGAGTTTGAAGTTCATGATACACATTCACGAGTATATTAATTAGCTTATTAATGAAATGGCGAACATATCCTTACTGTATTAAATCTACACTTAAATGAAAAACTAAGTCTATTCTATAAAAAAAGTAATGTTAAAAAGAATAGTTAATTAATCTATACTGGAAGATTCAAAAGAAATAAAGGCAGAGAAAAAATAAATTATTGTATTCTAGCTGTAGCTTATTCCTCTATTTCAAACGACTGTTGACATTTTCATAGAACTGTAGTGGAATTCATATTGTATTGTTGTTAAGCTCATTATTTTTTACAGAACCCGGCCCTCGCAATTATTCGAGTTCAGATATTCGTATAAAAGAGTACTTTTATTGCTTAAGAATTTTCTTTATTCAAGAGGAACAATTATTAGTATACCATTTTCGTCTTTAAGGTTTCATAGACATTTTAAATATTCCACTAAATATAAAAAAATAAAACAGTATTTTTTAATTCTTAGACCAAAAAATATTTGAAAAAATTTATTAAAAATAAAGTCAAACCATGATTTAAAATACGGGAGACACAAGAAAAAACTCAAAATTATTATTTTTACGTTGATTTTTTTAATTTGTTGATTTGAATAAAACTTGGCGAAACTGTATATATTTCAGAAGACTGCTCGCTAAGAACTTTTTTTGAAGTGAGATTTTTTTGAGCACTGTGACTGTAAAGTCTAGGTCGAATTTGATGCCAAGGAGTTTCACTTAAAAAACCCGCTCGTAATTTTTTCGAGCATTTCTAATAATGAACGTAACTGACGTCAATTGATAATTAATATAGATAGAGATGTTTGTATCACAATTAGACTATCACAAACGAATAATAGGTTTTTGTCAAAACATTCTATTTTGAAGTTCGATGTTGATTAAAATGTATGAAAGTTATATTTTATGTGAATTTTAATATTTAATTTTCCATATAGTTTTAAGTGTAAATTGATCACTATTAAAATATTGGCGGTTTTCTGAAATATATGATCTAACATAGATTAATCGTTTCACAGTAGCAAAAACCTTCTTTACCTTTTTATGTAGTTATGTTTAAATTTATAATTTCATCAACAGTACATTTATTTCTGAACATTTAGTATAAATTATAATTTGAAATCAAGAATTAAACTACGTTATAGTAAAAAATCTTCTACATTGCTAAATAAATACCTGTCAACACGGAATACGAAGGCATAGTGCAATACGCTCAATACGATAAACATTTCATGTTGAATATACAATGAGTTCAATTGATGTATTTTGCGAACAATTTAAAAAAACATCATCATTAAAAATAACTATTCTTGTCCTTAGTGTCGTCAGCGCAAAGGGAACTTGGCAAGGGGTCGCCGACGAACACGTCAGCGACTTCACCACCGGCTGCAGATAACGTGATTAGATCGGGGGTCGTGGTAGATACGCCAAGGCCGACCCCTCGCACAGGACCGTACTTCGACTTAGCGGCTTCAAAGAATGTCACCGCATTACTTGGCAAGACCGCTTACTTGAACTGTCGGGTGAAAAACTTGGGAAATAAAACTGTAAGTACTGTTTCTTTACCATGTCGCTAATAGGATTGCAGTTTGCGTTCTAAGGAAGTTCACGGTTCAAAGAATAGTCCCGCGTAACTTAGATTTCATTTTAGATCTTCTTAGAGAGTCGGCTTTGTATTTTAAGACTATATTTGTAGTTGCTTGGAGATAAATCTCTATCTTCCTTTTTTGTTTGTATATATAAGTTATTCTTGCTATTTAAGTACTCGTTTATTTTTTAAATGAACACTATTATTTAAATGAATAAGGAATAATTATACAAACAACGACGTGTCTCGATAAGCTTTTCTTGTAATGAAAAAATAATGGAGAATGTGTGGCAATAATGCTGGTCCTAAATATTTGTACGATGACGTCTTAAGCTATAAATAAATAATTTTTAATTAAAACTATATTATATCAAAATTTATGTTACGAACATTTCTAAAATATGTATTAGTGTTAAATTGTAATTTCGTGTCTCTATATATCACCTTACACTGGTGACTATTTATTAAAATATCAGATAAATTAACCAAATCAAAGTTGTAGCAATATTTTTGTTTTTAATTCCATCTCAAAACTATCAAAAGTTATCTTAAAATAAATTCAAGAATATTTAAATACTTTGATAGTTATTCCTAAGAATTTTTATATAAAAGATTTAAAGGATTTATTACTAAAACTTAATATATTTTAGAAACATTAAAAATAATACTTCTCACAATTTAAATAATAAAAAATTTAAGTAAAGATATACAACACACCAAAGATTTACAACATAAGCTTAACATATAATTTACTTAATCTGGTAGTGACCTGCAAAACCAATCTTCGTTGCTCAGAACTTACAAGAACTTTTTAAAATTGCTACGAAAACATTCCGACTGTATTATGAATCAAGTTAAAAATACGTATCGCATACCATTATTAAAATGGAAAAGCCAAGTGCACACGTTCACACTAACGAGTCCCTCTTATTCCGAAACCAACGTCCAATTTACATAGCGGCGTACCACAAAATCCTCGTTTAAAATGAAACGTAACAATAGCACAATGCAAGTTTAAAGTCCCTATTGTAGAAGCAATTTTATAAATAAAAGTCTCATTAGGGCATGATGCCGCTTCTTCCATATAAATAACAAGTCTGGCTAACGAGATAGCTGGCGTCCACACGAGAGTTTTAAAACCATTCACAATGATGGAAGCCCACCCTTATTATGTTATCATAATGACATTATTATACCATCTGAGACTTTGCGTTTCAAGAATGAATGTAATATGAAGCGTAATGTTCGCGAAATGAAGTGAGTTCTTAATGACGCAGAAATCTTCGTTGGGAGAATAATTCTTAACTTATATGGAACAATTTTTCTGACTATAGTTTAAGTAATTATAGATTTGTATATAATGTTTTGATAATAATTTATAACGGTTGTCATTTTTTTAGTACTTGATTCTCGCTATCGAAAGTCATCAAAAAGCGTGATATATTTCAATACAAAGACGTAAAATAATTATAATTTACAAAGTAATAATAATATCATCATTGGATTTAAATTTATATAAAATATAGATATCATTTATTTGAAATTTGCAATTAACAAAGTCAAGCCAAAGAATGACACTCGAAAATGACACGGACAAAAAGTATGTCGAGATATAACTGCAATTAATAAAAATAAAAAAAACATCAAATATCCTACTGTTATAAACTATGATGCTCATTAGCAAAAGCAGTCAAAAAATATTATCATTAACAATACATTAGAATAAATTTTGTAATCATGTAATTTTGAAACTACAGCTCACTAATTACGTACCGCAAATAATTCTCTTAAAACAGTATTGACTTAAATTCGTAGCAATTATTTAATAACATTATTATAATCTAATTATCATTGTTATGTTTCTAATATTAAATCTTAATGCACGAGATAATACGAGACGCGGGCAATACAATTTGATATGGTTATGTAATTGAAGAGATCAGGACGCAATGGGGCGTCTAACAGTGTCGTGCAATTGCACACTGCACGATTTGAAGCGTCATTTAATGCTCCGACAGGTTTCCCTAACGGTAGCATAAGTTCAGATTTTTATTCAATACCAAGCCAACACGTTCGAAGGGGCCGTAACCTACTTCGAAAGCTAATTTAATTAAGCAGCGACTGCTTCTAGGGCACCTGGTAAATGTTTGTGGAAATCATTTCGTGCACATTGTACACCTGAAGACTCACATATTAAAAGTTAAAATTATTAAAACTTTACATTTCAATGATGCTGATTACAATGATTATTTTTTTATGTTATGTGTTAAATAAAAATAATAAGCAAACAAACACTTGGGTATCATTGTATTGTTTCATTGAAAGATTAAAACTTTCTTATTCCATTATGTTGGTTCTTTTGTGACATTTTCGTATTATCGCATATTTTACCATTTATTTACGTATTTTAAACTGATTTATCTATTTTTTAAATTGACGAACAGAAGTCGCAATATTTATTCAATGAAAAATTCATCGTTATTTCGCAAAGCAAATTGCAAGTACCTAAAAGTTCATAATTATTACTTGCATCTAAGTTAATCATATTTATTTTGACCAATACGAAAGCAAGCAATCCGCATTGGAGCAGCGTGCTCTCAATATTTCCATCAAAACGAGAGGACGCCTGACCCAGTAGTGTAACATTTTACAGGTTTTGTTCCTTTTCAATAATAAAACGTCACATCCAATATTTTAGATTTTCAATGATACTTAAAGCAACTTAAATCAACTTGTTCAATTTAAAATAAATGCGTTCATTGTTATATATAATCCATTGTTAATCTCCGACGCTTAGAAGCTTGTTTCGAACTTAAAACGGCATTTAAATGTATTCAAATCTACGTAAATCTAGAAATTTTACGTCCTGGGGATAATCTTCTAGAGTATTTGTTGAAAAGCAATAAAGTTCAAAATTAAATTCTGATTAATGCTCGTCTTCGAATGAGTTATTTGAAGATTCATTTAAAGTGTTTCAGCCGAAGTGAAATAGATTTTGTTTTAACAAGTTTGTTTTATATATTCGAAACTTGCCAATTGGCAATCTGATGGTACACAGTCATCACCGTCCATAGAGATTGGCAAGAAAGAGAAATAAATATTAGCTATCCCTTCTATAAAAAATACCGTGAAAACACTACAAAAAATATATCCTTAACTCACACCGGAGCAATATAAAACAAGTTTCAAAAATGCTTCTACTTAAAAAGAGAAGTGAGACCTTTGCACAGCAATTAGATACTTACGGGCTGTAAATCTATCGAAAAGTTACAGTAACATAAATATTATGTTTATAAGAGTCGTTTTGCCGTAACTTGTATAAGATTGTCACGTTAATATTTTAAAAGAAAAAACACAAAAGAAGTATATAAGTCTCAAAGATATAAAACAATTTCAAGCGTTTCATTCTAAATGTGAAATAAAGTAGAAAAGAAAATTGAAAAACGTTCGCGATATAATCCTACCAAGTTATATTACTTCTCGGTAATATTTTATATTAATGTTTTAAACGTTTATTATTTTTAATGTCTTATTATTTGTCACAGCTGAACATGCAGGTGTCTTGGGTGCGACATCGGGATATCCACCTGCTAACGGTAGGACGTTATACTTACACAAGCGATCAGAGGTTTCGAGCGATACATCTGCCTCATTCGGAAGATTGGACTTTACAGGTACGTTAATTAAATGTTTTTATTTAGCTTCTTCTTTCTTTTTAATCCTGTAGCTATTATTATACCAGTCCACTCAACTTATTGAACTGGAATGTCACCATCAGTCCAGTTTGTCAAGTCACTAATGGAAATACATTCTACAATATTGTGTATTTTTTTTTTTATTGACAACAACAAGAAAAGTTATAGGACATTTAAATTTGTCCTAGTTTTTAAGTTTTTGATTTGGCCTAAAATATATCTTTAGTCAAGTGTAACCAACTTTAACTAGTGTCATTTAACTTTAACTAGTGCGATTTAATATTGAAGATAAAAATAATTTATATTTAGACATTTATAAATATATTATGATTTGTTTTTTTTTAAATATTTATATTGTTATAATAATAGAATGAACTGGTTTCATAAATATATGAAACCAGTTCATCTTTACTATTTCGTTTGAAATTTTAAACCTACTTATAAATTTTCCGCAATACAAAAGATATATACATAAAGATATTAACATATAAATAATGTTCTTAGTATGATTTAAAAATAAAATTCAGAATATAAACGGCTTTTCTTCCATGGAAATGATTAACTTTAAAATGTTATTGCTTATAATAATTATACGGATTAAAATATAATTTGAAATGTAAAAGTCTATTACATATATATTATCATTACGATTATACTGTTCTTCATTCAAAATTACTTATTGATGATTCATTTTAAGCAACATACATTGTTTTGCCATTTTTTTGATGACAAAAATGTTATATTCGTTAGCTTTAAACTTAGCAACCACGTCAAACTCTGTGACCTAATTATTGAGGCTAAGTGGCTCTAAAAATAGAGACAGCGATACGTGAACGTGTCTGGTAAATTTTTGACAATCAATAAGTGTTATGCTAATATTTTTTAATAAATATTTTCATGTCGTAATAATTGAATAATAATTTTACCGGTAGTTTTTAGTATCAAATAATCAAACAAAACATTTACTTTGTAACATTGGAAGTTGACATTAGAATTCGATTAAAATTCTCTATTTGTTTGAAGAAATCATCGTCGGTTACAATTATAATATTAAATTAATGTCAAAAATGTAGTCTAATTTTTTATTGTCATGTAATTTTTAATTACATGACATTAACGAGACATTTTAAAACATACCCAATCAGTCGTCAGGATAATTGTCAGCCCTAAAAACCACAAATGACGAAATAAGAACAAAGGAATGATGATGAATGACGACCATAAAATGCCTATCATCGTTATTATTTTTATAACTTTAAAATAATAAAGTTTTACTTTTTATATCAACAGCTCCATAAAGTTAATGCGGTGACGAAATGAAAAAGTCGATAAACCTTTATCAGCACTTTACTAACACATTAGTATTTTACGTGAGATATGTCAGTAAACTGTAGGAAAACGAATGCTTACGTTTAAATGTTTTTATAAACTATACGAGTTATTTATATTATACTAGTTATCAGCTGTTGCGCGTCTTGGTGGAAGGTGGGCAAGTGTTTGGTGAAAAGCCTAGTATGTCCTTCCTAGCTTTTCAAGCTTGTTTTGTGCCAAATTTCATCAAATTCGGCTTAGCCGTGAAAGTGTAACAGACAGACATAGTTACTTTCGAATTTATAATATTAGTATGATTAATACATGTATATACAAATACTACAATAAATAAAAAAGCTAAAGAAGCGTCCTCACCTGAGAAAAAATTTGAAACTTTTGTATTGTCAACACACGTATGTGACATAAGTTTATGTAACTAAATGAAGTCGTTAACAAAAAATAATAAAATATTATGTAATTATTGCTGATTACCTGAAGAATTGCGTTATTTTGTAATGGTATATGTCAATTATTTAAAAGGAAATGTACCACTGCATAAATTGTGTGATTAATTTGACAATATACATGTGTGCGTACGCAAAAGGTTTTACACGCACATGTAGATAAGATGATTTTCTGTATGGCACTTTTTTTTTTACAAACAGGAATCGAATCTTATATGAATTATATTAATACTAAATCATAGCCAGTTCAGTTTTATATAATTTACTTTTTATTTTACTTGGTGCTTTAACTTTTGTTTTTGTTTCAGATAAAATATCCACAACACAGGGATTCTGGTATATACGAGTGTCAAATATCAACGACCCCACATATGAGTCATTTTATACACTTAAACGTCGTCGGTAAGTTCAATTTATTTTATGGTTTCTCAGAACCTAGTCTTATGTGAGTCTAGCTTTTTGTTTTATACGTTTATTTTTAATACAATAGGCGAAAACATTTATTGCATTATATAGTAGAGCTATTAGCAAATTGCAAAGAATATGTAAATCTTAGGTTTTTTAATGTTTACTCATTCTGCCATTGGAATAAGCTATATGCCTATAATTGTTTTAATATTAGTTTATTATCAGCATTTTTAATATTATTAACACAAGTGTGATGATAATCCTGTAAAGTTAAAAAGTACATTCACAGAATCTTCAGTTATAAACAGTAACAGCCTGTGAATGTCCCACTGCTGGGCAAAGGCCTCTTCTACCCTTTTTGTGGAGCAGGTTTGGAGCTTATTCCACCACGCTGCTCCAATGCGGGTTGGTCTTCAGTTATAAAAATAAAATGTTATTCTTGTGTTATAACGGAAAAAAAACTAAATTATATAAAATTTATTTGCAATATATAAGTATAATGAAGAAATTTAATTTGGCAGAAGCAAAAAGTCTCATACAAATATAAATAACAAAAATTTTAAGTATACGAATTCATTCATTCAAACTTTTACTTCGTTATAGATTTCTATAACATAACACACATTAATGTTATACATTATACTTTCGTTGTCCATATATTTTTTGAATAAATTATATTAAAAAGTATAAAATTCAAAATAAACGACTACGTTTTAATTTTCAAGATAACTTGCAAGTCCAATTATGAGGCTTCATTTTAGGTCAACTCTGCTTGAGGCAATTAAATTTACAAACGTCAAAAAAATTACGGCTTAAATTTTCAAGGTAAATTATGAAGACTCTTATGACTATTAACAAAAAAACTATTTTTTTGTTAAATGTTAATGACTACAAATACGACAAGAAAACCAAAAGCAAAAAAGCTCCTGGATTTCTTGTAATATATTTTTTGAATCTGCATCAAAAGTATGATAGTGGAACATAAATTATGACCTGGCGTTAAAGATTTATTCGTGGTTGCATTTTAAAATTGCTGCGTTTCGCAAAATGTAAATTTTAATTGGACAGTCATTTTCGTTATGCAACTTTTTCTGAAAAATTTTATCTGAATCAAATTATTAAATGTAGGACAATCTATTGGAAATTTGACTTGGATAAGAAATTTAATATTGAATAATTTAAATACTTCCTTTATTGCATTTGAATTATATTATATCAGATAAATATTACTCAGAACTATAATAAAATTTGAGTGTATAATATAATGCGTTTAAATGCATTTATGGAATAGATTTTAAACTAAACTTGACAGCAAAAACCAAAAGAAAAAAACAGTCCCTCAAAAATAAAATTGTGTTTGAACTCATCATACTTGGCAAAAATGTAACTGATGTAGTCATACTAATAATGGGATTACATTGAAATTTGAAACCCATCGAGTTCAAAGCTATATAATTGTATTTGGTGTCAGGGCATTTTGCAAGGACATCTGACTAGAGACTGAATAACAAACAGCAATACTAAGTATTGCTGTATTCCGGTTCGAACGGTGAGTAAGTCAGTGTAATTACACGTACACGAAACATCTATTAGCTCCAAGTTTGGAGGTGACATTAACCAACCTTTTCTTACAGAGCCAATATCTATGGACACTTCCTATCCTTTGCCAGTCCGCCTACTTATTTTAAATATATGAATAAAGTTACAAGATATCGATAAGATGTTGATTAAGATCGTAATATTAAAAGATATATATATCGTAGTCGTAGTCTATAATAATATTTTAATTTCTCATAATGACAGACAATATTATGAATTAAAATAATGTCGTGCATAACGTTCGAATAATATAAAGGTTGATCAAAAAATAACGATAGTAACAAAATACCTCATAACGTAATTAACTGTTTCATAACTCACAGAAGAAAACTAAAATATCATAAACCAACATTCAAAGCTGAATTTCGTTAAAAAGTTATTCCAAAGTAAGCCCCGTCACGAGCCTCCTCGAGTTAGTGGGTACTAAAATGTTTATGTTTCAACAAGTTTAATTATGTGCGGCATATTAAAGACACGCACGGTTCAAAGAAAAACATCGTTTCCTAAATTCCTTTTTTACTGACACGCTTAAAACACCAAATATAATTTGATACTTTGTTGACAGATTTATTTTATTGATTTTTTTATAAAACGATGGATTTTATCATAAATTTCTTTTAGTGAACTGAAACGAAATATTGCGATGATAAATGAATAAATACACCTTTTTGGCACCATGGTGCCAAAAAGGTGTATTTATTCAGAAGCTTATTATTTTGTAACTCTATTAAAATCAAACCAGAAGCCACTTTACAAGCAAACAAACTTTGTGCATTTGTTGCTAACACTTGCATGTAGTTTTTGGGCTTTAGTGTCATTAAAGTAAAAATATTGCGTGTGAGACCTATCTGATATTTGCGTACAAAAAAATATTAAAGATCATGCATGGAGGGCATTATCTAGTTAATAAACATTGTTCATTTTCTAACAATGAATGCCGTAATAAACGCGTTGCTATTTAATACACACACAGACACGTAGACATATATAAAAGACAAGCGAACTGATTTATACAATAAAAATATATATTTATATTGTTCTTATACTCATTATGAATCTCGAAAACGTGTATTCACTCAGCCGATTCATTGAACTATTCGTTATTGTGTTTCAATGTCAAGGTTATTAGAGGGACATTGAGTAAACCAGTGAAATTACAGGCCCGAGGGACATAACAATTAATGTCTTACGCATTCGAAATTCAAGTCAAATCTTACATTGCAGTTCACTGGACGAATACTTATACATATATAGGGTTTTCCATTAAGGGCGCTTGATCGTGCAGAACTTCCATCGTAGCGTGTGCTGTGTGGCACGTAGCGCCGTCCTGTTGAAACCACATGTTGTCCAGATCCATATTCTCGATTTCAGGCCAAAAGAAGTTGGTTATCATCGACCGGTATCGCTCACCATTGACGGTGACGGCCACACCATTATCGTTTTCGAAAAAATACGGACCAATCACGCCTCCGGCCCAAAATCCGCACCAAACAGTCACTTTCTGCGGGTGCATTGCCACTTGGTGAACCTCGTGTGGATTGGTCTCGTCCCAAATACGGCAATTTTGCTTGTTGACATAGCCATTCATCCAAAAATGCGCCTCGTCGCTGAAGATGATTTTTTTGCCAAAATCGGCGTCAACTTCCAACTGCTCTAATGCCCAGTCAGCGAACACACGGCGCTGTCTATGGTCATTAACCTTGAGCTCTTGGGTCAGCTGGATCTTGTACGGGTGCAGGCTCAAGTCACAACGCAAAATTCGCCAAGTTGTCGTCTGCGAAAGGCCGAGTTCCTGTGCGCGACGCGGAATTGACTGCCGCGGGTTTTCGAGGACACTGTCGCGCACAGCGGCGATATTCTCGGCAGATCTCGCGTTACGTTGACGCACGGGAACCGGCTGATTGTTAACTGACCCGGTTGACTCGAATTTGTCCACCAATCGACGGATAGTCGACTCGGCAGGACGATCATCGCCATACCTACCGTAAAACGGGCGAAGTGCGCGGAACGTTGCTCGAACTGAAGACCCATTTTCATAAAACAATTTTATGATTTGCACGTGCTGCTCGACACTGTAACCTGCCATGGTGGTTTGGGAGGACGGAATGAATATAACACACTGCATTTGACAGCTGTCACTCAAACAACATGGCCGCAATCAGCTGTCAAAGTTCAAGCGTCCCTATTGGAAAACCCTATACATCGGATAGCCCAAAGGGGTATTTGCTTTTACCTCTAATTCCTTACTATTATATTGCTATATATATGAAAAAATCGAGTATAAGTGTGTTCGAAATTCATCTCCACCTAATATGGTTTGACTAGTTCTAATGAAATATATTTTTTATCCCTATTGGACCACCTAGGTTCTTAGGTATAGTTTAACCCAGTAGGTAGCGCTGTTGCCGTCATCCAGTACTATGGTTTTAATTCTCTGACGAATAATTTTTTTGATTAATCTTTAAAAATATGATAAAATCAATATTTAATCAAAGATTTTCAGCATAAAATACCTTATAATATTAGGTCCTAACGCTAATTTCATATGTAAGGACCTAATACTTCATTTTTACCTCAATACATAAAAACAATCCTGGGATGAACTACTAATTTTATCCGTGTGACGCTAGGACGGAAAGCTAGTAATGTTATGAAAATGAAAATGTGTATGTATACTGCATGCATTAAACATTAAAAAAATACGCTGAATTAAATGCTAATTTAAAATATTAATTTTGAATTAGGAATTAAAAACGTCACAAATTTAAAACTTCAACGCTATTCAAATTTGTAAATTAATATCTTGATGTAAAACATTGCTGACATTAACGATGTTTATCGCTAGGCGTTTATTATTAAGTAATAAAAGTCCGCAGAGGCGACCGCCCGAGAGTATTGTAAAAAACGTCTCCGTTGAAATTAATTTCTTACAACGGCACAGCTTTTTATATTTTCATTATCTTGCGGAATCTAGAAGATACTGGATAGTGTAGAATTATTAGCTGGGGAGTTGTTATGCAATTTGTATGTATATTCAAAGTTGAACGACGTTTTTTCAGAATCTTATTATGATGGATAAGACCTTTTTTTCTCTCAATTTGTGTCATAAAAATGCTTGTGTAATAATTTGTTTGTAGGAAACATAAGACTCGACAATAATATTTTTATGAATTGTTTAATTCATGTATGATATATATTATACTTATATAGAGAATAATAATAACACAGTTATACAGTTTGTACATATCTGAGCCATCTTAAAATTTCAGAACCAACAACGGAAATAATAGGCGGTCCAGACCTGTATATTGATCGGGGCAGCACTATCAACTTAACATGCGTGGTGCTCTACTCGCCCGAGCCACCCGCCTACATATTCTGGAACCATAACGATGCGGTAATTAATAATTTAATTTATATTTTATTTCACTATTACGTTCTATTTGTTAATGTGTGTGTGTAAGTTTGTTTAGGCAAATCGAAATTCGAATTGTTTTTCTTCTCGAATATTTAATTTGAACCAGAACTTTACAAAATTATATTTGTTTAAAGAGATAATAACTAACGCACTCGCTAACTAACAAAGAGCCATTACGTAAAATTTTAAATATTATTTTTCCATTTTCTTAAAAAATATTCATGTATGTTAGGAAGTTTAATTGCAATCGATAATTATCCACATTCTCTGCTCTTGTCCAATTTATTTTAATTCATATAACTAAATTATACATTCAACTACCTTATTTTATTTACAATATAAGTTAGTAAGTGATAGGCTATGAAGTGTAGAAATAAAGATTTATGTATATAACTATGTCTGTTATATGAGACAAATATAATAGCTGAATATCCATGGCGAGAGACCTGTGAGCTCACAATGAATATACTTAGAAGCAAAATAATTACACGTGAGAAGTGGCGAGGCGAAGAGAGGGTGAAAGATACAAGGCGAAATTGAACTCATTCGTGTTCGGTGGTTCGGGATACTTCGTGGAAATAAAACAGAATTAGTACTTTTAATTATTTTTGCTTAAAATAATAATAATAATAAGAAAATAACGTTATTCTCGGTATATGTTTACTATAAAACCCTTTACGCGAAGGGTACAATTATAATAAATCATAATCAATACGTTTGCACTAGGAAGTTTTTAACGTTAGTCTGGTGGCTAATTTATAAACGAGGTCCTGAGTCAGGCCGATAAGATTTTATTGATTTTTCTATAAAGTTTGAAAGTCAGCATTGCTTATACTAATACCTTACCTCGATGCTCGTAAAGTCGTTAGGCTTGCGCTTGAACTATTTTCGGTCGTGTCGAATTCACTCTCCCTTATAATTCTGAGTGAAGGTATTAAGAGTCCACTCGTGTTTGCGCACACAATCGTGCACTGTAATATGATGATATACGTCATAAGGAGTAATTTTCATTTATTTTTACGCAGATAATAAGCTATGATTCGCCAAGAGGTGGTGTCTCTGTAGTGACAGAGAAAGGTGAAACGACTACGTCATTCCTGCTTATCCAGCAAGCGAGACCCTCGGACTCAGGGAACTATCAGTGTAATCCGAGCAACGCTCAATCCAAGAGCGTCGTGGTACACGTACTAAATGGTGAGTTCCATCTTACTTATTATTCAAACAAGCAATAATAAATTAAATAATTATTAATAATTTAGATTGAGATTGATTTTACATTTATTAAAGACGATTCTAATAACTTCCACGCATAACAAATTTGATGACACGTTGTATGTGATGTTTATAGAAGTTTAAATATGAAAATGAAAATAAATATGACTTTTTTTTTCAAGCACATTTCAATATTTCATTTTTTCATCATATTGCGAAATTCATCTTTTTATAGTTGTTTTACTATAGTATTAACTAAAGATTATTTATTTTTTCTTAACATCATTTACTAAACATTATTGCATTAAGATGATAGCTTAATAAATGCAAGCAAATATACGCAACATTTAATTTGAGCAAATTTTAATGCGAGTAACAGCGATAGCATTAACTTCCGTCTCTCTCTATTTCGCATTGTACTCAGTAGAATTCAATAATATAATTCACTAGACTAATCATTTATGTAAAATATCATAATATCTAAAGCTCGTGACAATGCTATCTATTAGGCAGACCCAATTTCCTTGATAAACGACCTCCGAAAGATAACGGAGAAGAAATATTCTTAAATCCCAGGACGGAATAAAGACCTAGCTACTTACCATTAATACAACGACATCCATGAATCAAAGAAATGAATTGTGAATTCAAATAGCAAGCTGATTGATTTTCTAACTGCGCTAAAATTAGTTTTTTCTTCGAAATACTTATTGAAATGTAAAGATTAAATCTGCTTTGTATCGATTAATATAATACTGTAAACATTATATCGTGATCCTTTCAACTTAATTATTAAAGGGATCTTCTTGAGAGATTTGATGACATTGAATTCTATAACTCATATTTTATTTAAACTACCGAAGTTCAATATAATAAATTCTGAATGTAATAAATCCAGATACACACAAATAATTTATTTAACAAATTGTTTTTGACTTTGTAATTATACAGCGTGTAACAAAATTTGTGTCCAACCCGTGAAGTGGTTATTAGGTATCGTATGTCGGTTCTATTTATGTAATATTTTTTAAAATACTAAGCAAAATTTTTTTTTAAAATTAAATGACGAAAGTTAGATGGCGACACAGGTGCGGGCAATAGTGCTCGATAGCTCTTACCTATCGGGTAGCTAAGACACGAGGTCATGACGTCAGTAGTCCACGTTCTTACCACCAACAGTGTCGTTAAACACAATTAATATATCTTTTAAGTACTTTTTTTGCTAAGTATTTTAAAAATTATTACATAAATAGAACCGACACACGATACCTAATAACCACTTCACGGGTCGGACACGAATTTTGTTACACTCTGTATAAGCAAATTTTTTTTTTCATACTTTTGTCATTTTCATTGTTTATTTCATTTAATGTCACACTTTCATTTAAATTGTGTCTAAGTCACGCTTCTATTAAAATTTTGGAGTAAAGTATAATAATTCTAGAAATGAAAACTTTTATTATTCATCGTACATACATTTAAGCGTCAACAGCACAATGTTTTACGGGCTGCCTAGCTTTGTAAAGGTCACGAGTTCGATCCTGGCCCTTTGGACTATTGTCGTACTATTAACACAAGCTATACGAACATTGATATTATGTGGTAACATCCCTCTTACTATTAGTACATTTATACTTATGATGCATACGATTTTTAAATAAAGAAACAGTATTATTAATTAATTCGATGTTCAATCGGCAATGCTATTGTTGAGAACAGTTTTAATTTTTGCCAAAGAAGCAAATTCGATTTTCCCTTTGTCAGGTGAGTACCCAGCAGCGATGCAGAGAGGGGGTCAAGCATTTGCACCGACATCAACACATTGCATCGTATTGGCTACGAGTATTTTCTTAGCATTATCTTGACACATGCAAACATACTTGTCCGTGTAAATAGAATTCCGATCTATTTCGCTGTTTATAATGATGCTTGTGATAAATACATGATTACCATGATTTTTTCTTATAATATCTTTAACGTTTAAATATTTTGGTAATATGACCACGCAAATTGGTTCTGAAAAACAAAAGTTTAAATCTAGACAAGTAGAGCTATTCTGTAAGAATAAATTCAAAAATCAACGCAGAATACGAACGTCAAATGTCCAAAAGTTATAAGCGACATTGGCGACAAATATGACAACATTTAAATCGAAGGATACACGCATCAAAATAGCGTATCACGATATTTCAAGAGTGAAGTTCTTACAGAATGACACTAAAGGTATTAGTTATAATAACGTCAATGATATCCTTATAGTTCTATCTTGTAATTATTGCGTGATCATTTAAAAATAAATATCAGTATAAGCAGCAGAATAGTTGTGCTATTTTATAGTGTGGGTTGTGTTATATACTATATAAAATTTAATGAATCCCTGAGCAAGTAGAGATGCTTGTTTCTTATAGAGCTGTATATATGTATTTTAAGATTAACGTATTTATTTTAAATATAAAGTATGAGACAGCTATGTTTTATTTCGAAAGGTTTATATGTCTCTGCTTACGATTCGAATGTAGATAGGTTGTTTAAGTAATTAATATTATTGCTTTTATCAGGATATTCTTTTCAAAATAATTCTTATTTTTATTGAAATCGAGAAATGCGAAGTGACTCTAACCGATAAACGATGAAATAAAAATGTGAGATACAAAAGATTTAAACAGGAATGATAAAAACAGCTGACAATACTATATTAAAACAAATGTTTAGGACATACAAGGACTGTATATATAACGAGTAAAGATATACGAATCATTCTATCTAGCTTTACTCTGAATTAAGAAATGTAAAATTGTAAGTATCTTATATTTTAGCTGTTATTCTGTGGATTAAAATAATGTTGTAAATATTATATATAAAAAAGACTTTATACAGGTCCAAATATATATTTAAGCTTACTTATGTTACATATTAATTTATCTTGAGCTGAACTTTTGTACTGTTTGTATATTTATAAAACCTGGACAAACTTAAAATCGTGACTTAAGTTACTGTAATTTTAAAAATATATATTTTTTATATTTAATAAAGATTTAATTAACTAGCATATTTATATTTTAAAATAATTTGACGATTTTTGTGTATAAATTATTTCTTTTATTTGGCAGCCAGATTCACTCCTAACCGATATTTTGAATTTAGAACTTTCAATTAATTAGAACTATATTTTTGTTCAAAATATTGACCTGTGTATAGTCTGTGTAATTAAACATATTATTAGAAATTAACTAGGTTAATTTTTTAGTAATAATATAGGAAAAAATATAAATTTTACAGTTTAAATAAATGTCATATTTTGTTTAAAGCAGTATGTAAATTCATATATAATCGTGATTTTTCCTATGGTGCGGTAAGCGTTTTTACAGTATCAGATTAGATATCGTTAACAAACTAAACGTCAACCTGATAATACTAGATATTGAGATAGTTCAAATTTGCTTAATACACATAATACAACCTTTCATAGCGTCGATAATATAGTGGATGTAAAAAAGTATATAATATATTTTATATATCCGATATCGCATCAGCGTCCGATATCGTGTCGGATAGTGTGAAAACGCTTTGAACGATATAATTGTTTTCTTCTATCTGGACAAACTAATTCAAAAACATATTCTTTATAAGTATAACTTCAGAGCACAAGTCCCCGTCCTGACACGTTTTAAAAATCCTCATTTCAAGTTTGAGGTTTCGAAGTGCTTTCAAGACAGATGCTGTCATTAAATTAATACTTAAATATTCTATTTATTTCAATTCGTAATAATTATAATTGTATATAATCATTTACATGTTGTCCGATAGATTTTGATGAATCATCTTTGTGTATAAATTCCGAAGGATATACTTCATTGAAATATACCTTCTCAGTAGGTTATGTGAGAGATCTCGATAACTAAAAAAGTTATTACGTGAAAAGTTTATTATTGTATACAACTAACAATAGTATAAATATTCGTTGTATGTATTATGATACTTGATTGTGCAATGTGCACGAAATAAATTACACCTATAATAAACATTATAAAGAAATAAAAAAGTTAAAAAAAAATCGTGTTTTTTTTACGGCTTGAGTTGAAACGTTCATCAAAACTTTTGAAATTACACTCCGTCTATGAATCATAACAAGGTTCATTAACATTTTGTAAACAAATTTTAATGTAGCGTGGATTTTTAAAGAACTTGCTGTTATTAAATGGTCTATGCTTGTATGGTGACGTAGTATCTAATCTCAAAAAAAAACTATATATAAAAAGTATTTCGATCTTATTTAAATACGACTAAAATAATATAATTATTTTTATATTTGAAAAAATATTTAGATATTAATATTATATCTTGTTGATCTATTAAAAAGTTATTGAATTATTCATGGCATTTACTAGATTTACTTTGAATATTTGTACGAGAATATATTATTATATAGACTGAATAGTTTAAGCGAAGTTGGCCCAGTGGTTGGATCACGTGAATCTTAACTGAGGATTGCGGATTTAAGCACAGTGAAGCACCATCGAGTTTTAGACTACTAATTTTTGTTTATTTTGTTTAACATTTTTATTAATGATATACTGAATTTTTTTCAAAATCCTAACATACGATGATACAAAACTACCAAAAATCATTAAAAAAAGTGATGACTGCTCAAATTTGCAATATGATTTAGATATTTTAGTGCAATATTGTTCATCTAACGGCCTACATCTTAATTTTGATCAGTGCTGTATAATAATATTTTCGAAAAAAAAATAATCCGATTTTATTTGATTACACAATTTTCAATCATTCAATTAAGAGGGTAACCGAGGTTAGGGACCTAGGAGTGCTTCTGGATTCTACTTTGCTATTTGACAGACATGTGAATAGAATTATTGCAAAAGCTTTCAGCATGTTGGGTTTCATATTTCGCCAAGGAAGAGACTCGGAATTTCAATACATATAACCTCTTGTCTAACTCGAGTAAGATCTAATTTGGAATTCGCTTCAACTGTTTGGAATCCACAATACTCAAATGGCTATCGAATGTACGGAATAAATTTATTAAAATTATTATTAGATTAGATTAACGCGTATGTTTAGGGCCAATTCTGTTATTAAACTTAATATTTTGTCGTTTGAGAAACGCAGAGAATGCAAAGATGAGGTTTTTCTTCATAAAATTATAAATAACTATGTCGATTCATTGTACTTAGTTAACAACATTTATATCAAGTGTCCACTTACCTTTCCCCGTTCAAAGCATACCTATTATGTAGAACGAACTATGCTAAAAAACGCTTTTCGGTAAGGGCATGTGACAATAATTATAATAAATTTTACAGTAATATAGATATCTTTAATCTAAATCTGCTTAAGTTCTTAGAAGCCTCAAAAAACTCTGTTTGTCATTAATATTATTATTGTTTTTTTTTATTACACTTTAAATTACTTTTTAAAAACTTTATTTTATATACTTTAATTATCTGTTATTTACTTTTTCTTATTAGGTTTACTCCTTGTATTAATGTAACAGTGGAAACTTTGTTGGCTTATGTGAGTATCATCTAAAAAGAAGAAATTAATTACAAATCACAAATTTTGTCAGGCACGAAAGAAATAATTTAAATTAGCTATTTTTTTTCTTTTTCTGGCCTGTATCTACGCTATTTGAGCGCAAAATACTCTCCCAATGTCACCTATAAAAGAGACGACACATTTGATATGAGACCATTCGGATGATGAGTAGAAACTATGTAAATCGATATCTAAAACAATATTATTATTAAAAAAATTGCTAATTATGCGATAGATTTACAGATGATTTTTTTTATTGCATAGGTAGGCGGACTAGCATATGGGCCGTATGCTGGTAAGTGTTCAATGCCCATTGACATTGACATTGTAAGAGATGTTAACCATCGCTTACATCGCCAATGCGCCACCAACCCTGGGATCTTAGATGTTATGTCCCTTGTGCCTGTAATTACACTGGCTCACTCACTCTTCCAACCGGAACACAACAGCACTAAGTACTGTTGTTTTGCGGTAGAATATCTGATGAGTGGATGGTACCTACCCCGACGAGCTTGCACAAAGCTGTACAACCAATTAAATAAGTATTACTAGTAATTAACTTAATATTTTATTAATTTCATGCACTTATGTAACGGTTAACATACAATATTATAAAGCTTACAGTATACAACCTATTTATTGAAGTTATAACTTCTTATGGGAGGGTAAACCGCTTCGTAGCGTAACGCGTTACGGCGCCACTCTGTCTGGCTTCCCTTTCTCTCACGCATACGGCAGCAGGCTCCTCCTCTCTCACTTTATTATTTATTTATACTATTTTATTACCGACGCGGACTGTTTTACCTGAGAGTTACTAACCTAACGCCATTTTGCGTATACAGATAGTACTCATAATAATTAAGCAACTCTCCAAGTACTAATTTAAATTATATTTAATTAATTTATTATAATTAATAATAAATATTATCACTTCTGTCGAGCGTCCCGAGACGCACACGTTTTTTTTTTATTTATTTATATTTCTTGTCTTTAATATTTTCCATCTCTATTTTATGAATTATTTAATGACTAAGTTAATAATATAACTGCAATAATATTTAATAACAATCAATCAATTTGTAAAAAAGTCATGAATTCCATCAACGATATTCTTCATCTTATATTACACATATTTTCACTTAGTCTCCTATTTAATGTAATACGAATCCATTCCATCTAAGTTCAATATGAGAGAAAACTGTAGTTCCAAGAATGTAAGGGACATTATAGATTCATATTACTGCCGTCTTCTAAAACTTTTTGTTTACTTCCAAGGAAAACACAAATCCGTTTGGGGGGTAAACAGACACGGGTGGGGCCGACGGCGCCTTATGAATATCTAATCGTACTGAAAAGAGATGAAAGATGCCTTCCCTAATTTATAAAGACTTATTTACATGCTACATGAAACGTGTTTTGTTAGGGAAAATTTTTTGCACGTTCTTATTAATTTGGCGATGCTGAAATTTTGATTGTTAATTTCTATAACATTTTCCGTTAAGCTTGGGGTTTTATTATATTCACATAATTTTATTGGACTTATTTATACATGAAAACCGTGCAAAATGATATCGCTAAAGCCAAAATATTAAGGTACGTACAGATTAGAGGCTTGTCCATTTGCTCATGCAGACCACGCAAGGATCAACAGACAGTTTTTTTTTAAATGCCATCAGGTAGTTAGTCTATTCTATTACCCATACCATTATAGACATCGGCGCAGTAAGAAATATTAATCATTCCTTACATCGCCAATTCACCAAACTTGGGAACTACGATGTTACATTCCTTGTTCCTGTAGTGACATTGGCTAGCTCATCTTGAAACCAGAACTAAGCAATAATTAGTATTGATATTTACGGTAGAATATCTTATGAGCGGGTGGTACCTACCCTTGCCAACACAAAGTCCAAGTTCCAAAAACTCAATACAAAATGTTGCATGTCGTACAATTGATTTTCATATATAAAAAAGGGAGTTTTCACCTTAAATGTACATTATAGGTATGCTAACTATCATTACGTGTTAAATGCTGAAAAAGATATAAATATTATTATTAATTAGTTTAGATCAAGGTAATCTAAACTTTAATAATATATTTATGCAAGATAACAATTTGTCCAAAACTCCCACCGAGTTGAGCAGTGAGTAGGCAGAACGTTGGAACCGATGTTAATTATAACAAACGGTCGAAGTTAAGAAGCGTTACGCGAAAGCGAACTTTTAGTTAAGCTTATCATCATAAAATCTAGTCGTAGAGAACACGCAATGTTACTTTCGGGACACTGTTCTCGTTGTTTACAACGTTACGTAACAGTTTGTACAAATCCCATCGTTGGATAGTTTTCTTCAGGAGAAGGTTTGGAGCGTACTCCGCCACGCTGCTAATGCAGGTTAGTGGATATACATCTCATAAAATGGCACATGTAAAATTCTGTATGATAATTTCCTTCACGTCTGACAACGACGTTACTTTTATTATACATAAAATGAACCTTATGATAACTCATTGGTATGATATTTCAGCCTAGTATTGAACCTACAACTTTCGTTTAAGATCTAAATGTCCAATTATATCGGTAAATAATACCATTAATTCTCTAAAATTTTATAAACATAATAAAAATATTTAGTGTAGTTAATGTTTTTGATAATGGAAACAGATTTAACATAAATTACTAATTCACACGACACGGAAGGGCGAGAAAAAAGTCCATTAGAGATTACAAGTTAGATTAGGTTTGATCAATATTGATCTATTTCGTAGTAAAAGCAATGTATAAATATTAAGTGTATCGAAGTCTACGCATAGTTGGTGTTTTACAAAATTGCCCCGCGTGACTTGCTTTTATGGGGTAGTTACGACTATAAAGCAGGAACTCCACTATTATTTGTAACACTCATACAACTTGGCATGCAATCAAATCGTAGCAAAAAAAAGAAACAAAAAAATATTACACTTGGTGGTAGTGCTACTTGGTGGTAGAGCTTTGTGCAAGCTCGTCTGGGTAGGTACCACCCACTCATCAGATATTCTACCGCAAAACAGCAGTACTTGGTATTGTTGTGTTCCGGTTTGAAGGGTGAGTGAGCCAGTGTAATTACAGGCACAAGGGACATAACATCTTAGTTCCCAAGGTTGGTGGCGCATTGGTGATGTAAGCGATGGTTAACATCTCTTACAATGCCAATGTCTATGGGCGTTGGTGACCACTTACCATCAGGTGGCCCATATGCTCGTCCGCCTAGCAATGATATAAAAAAAAAAAAAAAATATATTTTAATTTCAGTTATATAATATAACTACTTTGTTGAATTCGTGACACAGTCGCCAGTAAAGCAATTTAAGAGCAAGAGAAAAAATTATAAAAAGAATTTTGACAAAGTCAAAGGTGAGTGTAATATAGAATCTTATTAGTAATACTTTGTTTCATCAAATTTTTAATTAATTACAAACTCCGTCAATTAGAGCACTTTGGTGAAAAGAGATAAGTTAATACTTTAATTATATTTCAATTTAGAACATAGGACGACGCCTTCAATTCTCAATTATCAATCAAATCTTACATACCTAATAACTCGCACGTAAGTGAATCTGTGGGCATAAATAGTCTATTATATATTAGAAAAAATACACTATTTACTGTTTGTTTTGTATTATGTCCTTACATATGAAATTAGCGTTTTATCGTACTGACCACTTTGATCTGAAATATCTCCTCTTTGGTTAAGAATTCCAAATTCAAATTTATAAATTCATTTAGCTGGTATATTTGAGTTTTGAAAACAGTCATTCATTTGTTTTTTCCTCATTATTTTTTTCTTTGGCCTCGCTTATTACCGCACAATGGAAAACATGAAATATCGGTATATTTACGAGTACGAGTTTTACCGTGGCACCAGTGCTGCAGAAACAGCTCGTAGGATTAATGATGTGTACGGCACTGGTGTCGCAAAAGAAAGCACGGTACGTTTTTGGTTTCATCGTTTTCGTTCTGGAAATTTCGACCTTCAGAACCAACCCCGTGGACGGCCGGATACCAAAGTGGAAAATGAAGAATTAAAGGCTATTGTGGAAGCGGACTTCAGAGATAGCTGCAGGCTTCGGGGTAAGTGATTAAACTGTATTAATCCACTTGAAGCAAATCGGGAAAGTAAAAAAACTTGAACGATGGGTACCTCATGAATTGAGTGAATCGAACTTGCAGACACGCCTCGACAGCTGTGTTACTTTGCCCAACTGACACAATAATGAAGAGATTTTAAATCGAATCATTACTTGTGATGAAAAGTGGATACTCTACGATAATCGGAAACGCTCGTCGCAATGGCTGAACCCTGGAGACCCAGCCAAATCCTGCCCTAAACGAAAATTGACTCAGAAAAAGTTACTTGTGAGTATTTGGTGGCCTAGCGCCAGTGTTGCTCACTACAGCT
Source organism: Nymphalis polychloros (assembly GCA_905220585.2). NCBI lineage: Eukaryota > Metazoa > Arthropoda > Insecta > Lepidoptera > Nymphalidae > Nymphalis > Nymphalis polychloros. Next base: position 12,367,597 of record HG992245.1, read on the forward strand.
TTCTAAAATCTGGCCAAACGATTACGGTAGATATCTATTGTCAGCAAGTGCAAGCCATGAAGGAAGAACTAGCTGCTAAGCAACCGAGATTGGTCAATCGCTCTAGGACACTGCTCCTTCACGACAACGCAAGACCATACACTGCACAACAAACAACCACTAAGTTAGATGAGCTACAATTGGAATGTCTACGACATCCACCGTACTCCCCGAACCGACCGAACAGATTACCATTTTTTCCGGAATTTGGACAACTTCTTACAAGGAAAAAAATTCAACTCCGATGCGGCAGTCCAAACCGCCTTCAAAGAGTTTATTCATTCTCGCCCCCATGGTTTTTTTAGTAAAGGGATCAATGAACTACCTATGAGATGTCGAAAGTGCATAGATAACAACGTATGTACGCACAAACTTTGATGAATTAAATATAATTTACAAAAAAAAATTGACTATATTCCTCCCGTACAAAACGCCAATTTCATAATATGTAAGGACCTAATATTTTTGATAAATGTTAATTGAATAGAAAACAGAATGATAAATAAATGTTACCTTTTTATTGAGTATTGGATTGGATTACAGCATAATTTTAACTCTTAGTCCATCATAGTGAACGTATATATTACGTGCTCCCCCATACCGACGTTACCCTCGTAATATTTCATCAAACTTACCCAAAGTTTTATTGAGTAATTTTAATAAAATTGAAATCCCTATCAAGGGATGCGCTAAGGCTCGACGAACTCTAATGAATGCGAAGATAATCATATACTATTATTACTTTTACAATGTTATTCATATTCCATTTTGTAGTATACGAAATGACTGTTGATTTTTATTATTTGTTTAATGATATACTGGATCTTATGATACTACTTTTGTAAGCGTTAATTAAATCTTCATAGTTATGAAGTAGTATGAAATAATTTAATATCATAATATAAAAACTTCCTCTCGGTATTAAATACTTCATTTATACAAACATTTCAATTAATACTCTCAAAAATTATGCATTAAATAATACAAAAGATCCTCCTACTGTCTGTACTTTATATGTCGTTAAGTATGTGTAAAGAGTCGCGTAGGCCCATCCATTGGTCAGAAATCAAGTATCATAACCGATGAATCTGAGTATAAATTCGGGCAGGCACCACTGAAATTTCATGAGCTTAATTTGTGTTTATAATTCATCTCGTACTCGACGGTTAAAGAAAACATCGTGAAGAAACCTGCATATGATGGATGAAAATCTGCCACGTGTATATCAACCCATATTGGAGCAGCGTGTAGATTAAGCTTCTGCTGAGGAGAGAAGGTCTTAGCCCAGCAATGGGACATTTACATGATTTAACACTGTGCTGTTACAGCTATGTCATAGTTACTTTATGGAAATAATAATTATTTAAAAAATAATCTTCATTACTTGTCCTGGCGAAGAGTAAGGGGGAATTCGATACAGTGACATCATTCTAATGTAAGTAGAGATATACCTATCTCATATATTTAATGAATGATATATTTGGGATTGAACCTAATAATACCTAATAATACCTAATAACCTAATAACTTTCTCGGTGGTAGAGCTACGTGCAAGCTCGTCTGGGTAGGTACCACCCACTCATCAGATATTCTACCGCAAAACAGCAGTACTTTGTATTGTTGTGTTCCGGTTTGAAGGGTGAGTGAGCCAGTGTAATTACAGGCACAAGGGACATAACATCTTAGTTCCCAAGGTTGGTGGCGCATTGGCAATGTAAGCGATGTTTGACATTTCTTACAATGCCATTGTCTATGGGCGTTGGTGACCACTTACCATCAGGTGGCCCATATGCACGTCCGCCTACCAATACAATAAAAAAAAAAAAAAAAAAAAAAAAACTTCGGATTTCCACTGATTTCTTTACTCGAAATCTTAATAACTTTGATAACTACGCGCTTTTGATAAACTACGCTATTTTTGATTGTGTCATTTTTAAATTTGTTATAATATGAACTGCGTTCCACACAGGAGAATTGTCTTATAAAGTCCCCGTGACAAACTGGGGGTACATAATTAAAATAGCATGGAACATTATTGTCATGAGGGCAGTTAAACAACAATTAGTTAAAAGCCGAGCTTCATTTCGTTATTGTAATAGCAATTACGTTTTGAATACAAGTTGACACACGATTTCGTGTTGATTAAAATAACGCAATATCGCTAATGAATTACGAATTATAAAGTTTAATAAGTTTAATTTTTATTACTGTTATAATAAATTATGCAAGAGTAAAATAGTTTTGTAGCAGTTCAACCTTCATGGTTGACGTTTTAGATAAGGACTGGCTTGATGAAAACTATTAATAAAGCCGTCAATAAATAAAAAAAAAATATTATTAAAATAAATTTATTCTGGGTTCGTATAATGTTATTTATAAATACATAGTTGTATAATATATATTAGGTCATTAGATATTCTACCACTAAATAGCAATGCTTCGTATTGTTATGTTACGGTTTGAAGGGTGAGTGAGCCAGGCACAACGAACATAATATTTTACTTCCCAAGATTGGTGGCGCATTGGAGATTGTCTATGAGCGGCGGACGGAACGGCGACCTCAAATTAAGTGGCCCATTTACTCTTCTACCAACGTATTTTATAAAAATAATAATAATAATAGAATTATTCGGAGATAATCACTTAAGCCATCAAGTGAATTTGAATTTCTATATTCAAGGGATCTTCATTTATAACAATTAAGAGAGTATTGAACATGGCTGTCACGTTATACAACACACGTACGTCACGATTCCTTTGATACGTGTTTGGGTATTGTTTTAGTTATTCTACATCCAAGACCCTAATAAGCTCGTTTAAAGATAAGGATTTATTGCAAATAAAGCAATCACACACGCAACCTTTCACCAGTTACATTTCATAAACTTACAGAGGTTAACCAAATAGCTTAGAAGTTTCTAACCGACCATCAACTGTATGATTAAATCGGACTCGCTTTGGATTATAATGATTAATACAAAAAGTAATATATAACAATAACTAACTGACTAATTGACTGACATATCAATGCACTGCCCAAACTACTGGGAATTAACCCCAAAATTAACCCCAAAATTAACCCCAAAGATCAAAGTTTCTATGAAAATCCTTCATTTTTTAAGAAAGAGCTATGGAAATTCGTTTATCCAAATCTAAATTACGACGCTAGAGAAGCCACGGCTAAAGCGTTCATATATTTTATTACATACACATTATATTGTTTCGTATGTATGTGTATATGTGAGTAAATAATTGTTTTAGCGAACTTTTTTTTCAGACTAATAAACTTTCATTCCGGCTCTGCCTAAGAGGGTTAAAGAATGTTTTTAGCATTAAGTAATATTTTTGTATCATAATAATATTATTGTCAAGAAATGTAAAAGGGGTAGAAATAAATATACTATGATGAACATTATCGAATAAAATATAATCTTCCACTTATGACAGATGGGAAAAGATACTACATTGTATAATACCTTCCAATACTACACACATTGCAATTTGAGGTTTCTATTTGTCCTGTATTAATTACTGTTATTAATAGTGTAATATTTATAAAGTAATCAAAGTATGAAACCTCAAATTGCAATGTATGTAGTATTGGAATGTATTATACAATGTAGTATGTATATTATGTAGTATATAGATTACTTTATAAATATTACAATATTAATAACAGTAATTAATATAGGAAAAATATTTTCTGCTTTTCCAGCTATTAATAATGCCGAGAGACAAATAGTTCACAAGGTATCAGGATGAAGATCTTTGTTCCTAAAGGTGCGGAACACTAAAAGCTTCAGACAGAAGTTCTCATTTGCGTATTCAAAATGAAGCCTTTGATATGTGTTAGGGAACTGTTTTGATTAGTCCGAACTCCCTGCGAGAGCGCGCATAAAGACCATGGGTTACTTCGAAGATTTAAGGGTTCGTACTGACAGAAGCGTTTTTTGGTTAACATTGGGTGAAAATTCGCGTATTTTCATGGAGAAAATTGCAATATAGATTCTATGCTAATTATGATAAAGCTTATTTATTATGTCTTTTCACGAGACTAGGAATTACTTTTGACGTAATTCTTTGCAGGAAATCCCACGCTTACTCCCTATATACTAATACTAACGCGAGATTAATTTCCATCAACGACCCGCTGCCGCGTATTTTGCGGTTACAAATTCTTCGAAGTATAAACGCATAGTCAATGCGGTCTAAACAAACCCTAATTCACACATGATTCACACACGATTCGCATCGAAGGATAGGAGAGCAGTATCGTTGCATCTCATAATATCGTCTTTATGATAATGACGTCATCAATGAAATCATTCCGATACGTAATTTGTTCTTATAATAATTGTAAACATTTCAATAGGATAAAGGTTAGTTATTTATTTATATTGCCTTCTACGCTTTAAAACAGTTTTATTGGTCTCCGTTTAATTCCTGAGAGAGTTTCTTTAACGATTACGTTTTACTACATATAAGGTTTATACACGCTCTAGCTACGTTTAATTACCTCATAGCGTCTAACCGAATATCGCTTCTGTTAGTACAAAAGTCGTTGGTTGAAAACGATTTACTTTAAAGGAGAGCATAATAATTGATTATTTTTTGTTTTTTAACGTAATATATCTGTTAACGTTTGTATAGTAACTATTGTGTAACGTTATACATATATCATATTTGTAAATCAATATAATAACATACGACTTTTTTCATTTAGGTAGGTATCAAACTTTTACATACATATATCCTTTTGCATTAAAAGTCCGTATACCTGAATGTCGACCATGCCAGCCAGTCTCAAAGACTAGCCAATAACACTGGATATAATCGTCCACAAGTGTACACAAACATTGGTGCAGAGTGCATACTCTATTGCCTATTATAGTCCAATGGTAATAAACATTTCCGATATCGATCTCGTCAATAGTCGATACAAGCATTCGAAAATCGCGTTTAATGTGTTTTTTAGATTTTGTAATTGTATCATTCATTTTGTCAATTTTTAATAAATTACACTGAATGAAATAGACAAAACTATCGATACAAATAATTGGATAACGATCAGCGTTTAGTGTGAATCACAATTTAATTCGTATTGGAATTTCGAATAAACGAAAACTAAATATAAGCTTATATACGGTTATAATTAATTTATATATATTAATATAAAAAAATATATGCATAAAAGTTAATTCGTGTACAAAAATATGTTAACATTTTAACAAAATTGACACGTTTTTCAATTAAAAATTTTTTTTTAATTGAAGTTGAGAATATATGACAATTTGTTATGAATTAAATTTTGGTGCTTCGAGTTTCTTTTTTTATCGAGATGTGTTTTTCATAGATCGTATTTGCTTTGATTAATGTATGTGCAAAAATCGATACATTCAATTTTTTCCTTATAATTTCTAGAACAAATTACTTTTGATTTCTAAGACAAATTCTTACAAATAATTTTACTAAATGCCATGTAGTTTTATGCCCATTAATATCCCACTGCTGAGCAAAGTACCTCTTTCATTCATACCTTTTTCATTAGAAGAAAAATCTAAAGCAAGAATAATAAACGAAATGTTTATTCTATCGCTTCTTATATGATTAGGTGGCATGTAGCAACAGCAAACTGGTTTATTCCAGTTTTAAACGCAAAAACGTCTCCAAATGGTTTTATCCGTACAATAATTGCAATTAATATCGTTAGAAACTAATATTGCTTACTGCACTAAAACGAGGTGTAATAATGAGAGCATAAAATTGACATTTAATTTGAGAGGAGTAAAGTTATATTAGTCAGTTCAATTACATTTTATGCGTTTAAGTTAAGGGAAGTCCCGCTACCCTCATGTTTGATTGCCGCGCAGTGATTAACCAAATCGCTTGGAAGTTGCTATCAATTCTCCTCTCACGTCGCCCGGATTATAAGTTTCTATCGGCCACTCGTATCTCACTATGGGGATTACGTCATTGATTGCAACTTGCTTAGTTTCAGACTGTATTAGTCTAATACGTTGGTTACTTAATAAGTATCTAACGTAATATCGGGGCTTACGGATTTACTGATTAGGATATAAAGTGTTGAGTTAAACATAATATTTCTTAAAGAGATAACGTGTTTTGAATCATTTTTGTCATTGGTTTTCTAAATTGCAACTGGAAGAAAATAATACATAAATAATAAATTATGATTCACTTACTAGTAAATATGTTTTTTCTTTTTTTTAATGTAAGAGAGGGCAAACGAGCAGGAGGCTCACCTGATGGAAAGTGACTACCACCGCCCATGGACATCTGCAACATCTGAGGACTTGCAGGTACGTTGCCGGCCTTTGAGGAAGAAAGTATGAAGATCTAACTAGAATGTAAGAAGATCTAACAAAGGCGTTATTCCAAACTGTATGCGTTAGTGGATGCTTAGATTTTAGCATTTAGCACCAAACTTAGCATACGATAATCTATGTTAACTACGTATATAATATACGTGCTCATCAAAGAAGTCAATAATAACTCTCGAAATTATTTTAGCCGTTTTAATTGCTAGAATAATTAACAGCCGAAATAAAGATTTATTAGAACATTAATAATAACTAATAAGTCAGTGATAGAACTTTGTGCAAGCTTGTCTGGGTGGGTACCACCCACTCATTAGATATTCTACCGCAAAACAGCAGTACTTTGTACTGTTGTGTTCCGGTTTGAAGGGTGAGTGAGCCAGTGTAATTACAGGCACAAGGGACATAACGTCTTAGTTCCTAAGGTTGGTGGCGCATTGGTGGAAAGGCTTATTTATACTTCTTTCAATATTTTAGAAAATGCCCTCTTTATAAAGTTGACGTGATGGTTCACATCCATTTGATTTTTATATATTATGCATTCTATGTTCACTTTATAGTTTTTGCCATTTCTGTATACTCTCTGTTCTTAGGTTCAAACGCGGTCAGTTTTAAGTTTCAACGAACGTTTGTGGTAAATTGAGCGTGCGAAGATTTTATTCGACGACTAAAATTCCGAACTTTTACTTATAAACGTTTAAACTTTCAACTTAAATACGCTCCGACCGGGTGTCGATTTTTATTATCACGCGTTTTTCAAGAAAAAATAAACATTCATCTCGCATGAATAAATCTGTGCAAAACTTTATTTGAGAGAGGACGCCACCCTCGTTTCTTGTTAAATAATGATTTTAGCTTAAGTTTATTGTTAGATCTATTTTGATTTTTTTTATAATATAAATGGAACTCTGAAATCAAATAATTTCTTACGTATATATTCATTGCTTTGAACATTTATCGTCGCCGAACTACAATTGTAATATACTTTGTACGGAACTATAACAGTTACATTCAAGGATTTTATGACAACATTGGATGTCATAAGATTAGGAAATCGGCGACATTTACAAGATGATAACGTCACCTCATTCATAATAAATGCTTGTCCCTTAATCCTTTTTTGAATCGGTTTTCAAATTTAATAAATATATGTAAATGTTTATTAATAGAAGCACTTCTATATTTAGAAGTAATAACAGCCTTATATGATATATTGTATATAATAATAATAATAATAATTTATTGAGAAAAAAAAAGCATAGCCTTACAGATAAAAATACAGTTTTTATAATACTAAATAAAAGAAAAAACAAAAGAAATATTAATAATAAAAATAAAACAACAAAAAAAATTAAATAAATAAAGACACAATTATGATATAAAAACTATATACAAACATATTATTCTATCTTTAGAATAATATGTTTGTATATACAATATATATTAGGCATGTGTAGTTTATATGTAATTGTGCCACGATATACTCAAACAGGCGCGTTAAAGTCTGTGATTTTCGAAATTGCTTTTATAATAACTACATATATACACAAACAAGATACAAATATATTCAAATAAACAGTTTTATTTATAGAAAGTTAAACTCAGAATAATATAGCACAGTCTTATAAATGTTTTAAAGCAGGCAACCTTTTGTCTGTTATAAAGGACCTTTTCTATAATGAGAAGGTCCGAAGTAGAGAAACGCTTTTAATGAGAGCGCGTAGGCCCATCGCCTATTCTGTCAGAATTATGAATACATTAAATATTATTATACGTTGTTTTATATATTTAATGTTACTTATTTTAATTCGTTTTGTTAAATCGAAATTTCTATAATCTCAAAGTAAAACGTTTGTGACATTTTAATCTGTGACGTGCACTAAAGGTGCTTTGTTTTATTGGGAAATTAAGTTCAAGCAGACGTTTCATTATTAAATAGTTGCATACTCATAGCTATTACAGATTTTATTTTAAATAATTAGAGATAACTTAAAAATAATAAGACAAGAATTAAGTAAAATGATTGCAAACTCTTACAAGAAAAATATTTTTAGTATATGAAGTTAACAAGAAGCGTATCAAAAATTGAATATCTTATTCGAAGTATTTCTCGAAAATGTTAAGATTTTTTTAAAATAATTCAAACATACCTATTACATGTTAAGAGTAATACTTTGTACTTGTTATTGTTGTAATTATATTTTTACTAAAATTCTATAATCGACAATCCAACTTCCATTCGCTGGTTTGTAATATTTTATTTAGCATGTAATAATATTACGTTTTATTTATTTTTTTAGATTGATAGAAAAGTGAATGATAATAATAATATTAATTTTTTTTTTTATGTTATTCTAATTTGCTGAGGTTAAGTTTCTTTTATATCTTTGCATGCTGTGTTTGCTAGAATACAATTAAATAATTTGTTGTGTTCATCTATGTACAAATTTGCAAATTACTTACTGTTTTGCGAACGAAATAGATAAATAAGTGTATTGTCGTGTATAAAATCTCATACTTTGTGATGTCATAGCGACTAGTACTTATCATAAATTTATATGTGCCCCATAATGTGCCTGAAACAGCACGTTAAACCATTAGTTTTACCTTCTTTAGTATAGTTATTATTTTATTTATCGGTTATACTTGATCACCTTTGAGAACCTTGTTTTATACGAAATAAAAATATTTTTTATAAAATATTATATTTTTAATCGATTTCCAAAAAACGAAGGGGGTTCTCAATTAAGTTGTTTTTGTTATGTTCGTTAGCTAAAAATTCCGTCATTTGTGTAATTTTTGTTCAGTTTAGTTTTTTGGGATGGAATAATAGGATGGAAATTGCGTTTGGTCCCATTTAAATAAAGGTGAAAAAATAGTATACGATTTTATTATGGGCTCGAATTTTGTTTGAAGTCGGTTTTTTATCAACAAACTAATTTATCTGAAAGGAGGAGAAATTAACAATCTTATCAAACAATCTTAGTAAGTACTCAAGATTCAGGTCACTATTGGAGGGATTTTTTAGTCATGTATTTGTTCCACTTGTACGATTAAAAATATTCAGCCAGCGTCTTTGAAATCTTGAAAGAGAATTATATAAATTGTAGGCACTCGTGGTTTGGAATCGTACAACTGGAATGATCTGAGATCATAAAGTTATTTTTTCTCTCAAATTATATTATCTTCGTGCCTCTAGTATACATTTTTTATTATTTGATTTACGTTATTGTTTCATGTGCCTACATATTTTTATTTCCAGATAGCATCAGGATTTCAATTTTTAGATTAATTATGACAAATAAATAAAAAATTTAATAGGGCAATTGTTAATATAGAATTACGCTTAGGTTTCGTAACATATGAATATGTGTTAATTATTTTAAGGTCTAATATACCGTTTTGAATAAAAATACAATCACAATATAATACCTAGCTTCCAAGTCATTTTAAGACAGTCTATATGTCTTCATAAACATTCCTGAAATGTCTAGACGTCTCAAGGGTAAATAATTGATTTTTGTTTGAAGTGCGTGCGTGATCTTATTGCATATATATAAGCCAACAAATGAATATTACGTCAACGACCAACTATTTTTGGAGCAGGTCAAATTAAATAAAAAAAATAAAATTTAAACGTTGACGTCATAAGGATTGTTTCACTCGATAATAAATAGCAAAGGAAATATTTTTTCGAATTGAACGACCGAAATTAATTTTTGTTTTATCTGGTGTAGCCAACGCTTAAGTTATACTCATTTAATTAGTTACGTATTCGTTGTTTTGCATTTGTTACTAAGTTTAACTCTGGCTGCGGCTGTTGGAGTTGTAAATTGTTATGTTAAAATGGTGAAATTTGCTGAAGATATTCAAAATTGCTAAATTTTCGCTTGAAACGATGAACGAACAATGTAGCGCTCGCGTGTTCATGGATGATTTCAATAACAATATTATAATAGATAAATAGTTTCATCTTAGTATATTAAAAATTTTAATCTACTCGTTTGTCTATGTTTGTATTATAAAGTTAGAGATTTTACCTTCACATTCCATATATCTAGAATTATTATAGCAAATTGAATAATTTATTTACGCAAAGATATCATTTACCGCGGAAAATTATCGTATCTATTGTAATGGTTTTTGCTATATCGAGATTTAAATTACTCGACATCGACACCGTTCGACTAAATACCACGAAAGGTCGCACGAGTTATATGTATTTTACAAATTAAAAGTTTTAATACACTTTATAGGTATTTCTACGCTTTGTTGTAATTTGGTATAAGATCAAGTTGTGAATCATCAACATATATCCAATCGCTTGCAATGGTAATTTATGGATTCACGCCCAAAATACCGTCTAACTTTTGCTTGTAGATTACATATTCTATATATTATAACTCTATAACTAAGTTTACTACCACAAACTATATTAGGCAGGCATATGTTATCAAGATGACGCGGATAAAACCGAGACATTTATTTATTTATTAACGTATCTTAAATTAATTGTATCAAAACAATTAATTGAAAAAAAAATCAAAAATTGAAAAGAATAAAACGGACTGTAAATAAGAATATAATATGAAAAAGACTTTAAAATGATTTATACTTTGTACATGTTAGATCAAGTGCTTACCATACCGATAAACCGGAAAACACAATGTTCAACAGCTTATATATATATAAGAAATTTTCATATATATAAGAGTATTTCATGAGCTCTTCTTAATATTATATCATAAAAAATAAAATGTTTAATAGTTAGAATACATTTATTCAATTCCAAGAATACATTTAATATATTTCTCAGATTTTATTAAAATACTAAATTTGATTATTTGTTAGGTTTAAAAATATTTAAATGCTTGTATCAACTCCGTCTAGTCTAAGGTCCGTCGCATCTTATCAGCTAGTACTTGGCACCCCTTGTAATCGGATACTGGATAGGGCGCGTCAATCGACCTCGGATGTCCGACGCCTGTTTAAGGGGTGCTATCTCCAGACGTCTTTGCCTTTTACCCTTTGAAGCTCTTTTGTTGAATGGGACAGCCCTATCATCATACTGCTATAATTTTATTTATTGCTAAGGTTTCATATTAATACAAGTTTCTTTTTTTCTTAAATTAATATGAAATTTTTAGTTACGTAATCAATCTTATAATATTGATATCGATATCAATAAGTTTGCTAAGTTAATAAAAGTATTCGCTAAAAATATTTTCAAAATGAAATATCTTAAGTAAGTCTCAAGATTGATTTTCAATAAGTCTAGAATATTTTTTCATATGTTTATAAGTCAGAGGTTTATTAAGGACTGAAGTATAAAAACTTGATACAAGTAATGAGGTTCGAAAGGTCGCAGTAAATTGTGTTATGTTTATTTTCGAATATTTTAATATATTCGATATGTGTTTTGTTGAAAATTGATCTGTATATTGTTGAAGAGAAGGTCCTATTGCCCTAACATCTTTTGATAGACTTTAGATAATATTTTAAAAATATAATTTAATTTTGAATACTTTTGAATACTTGACACTGCGAGTGTATGTATGTGTGTGTGTATATATACGATTAAATTTTCTGGTATTATTGAGAAAAACTGATTCTATCAATTTCCAAACAAATTTCATACGACGCGAGATGTAATATATGCCTGAGAACATTTTCGTTATATTTACGCCAGCAGTTGTTTTAGTAATAAATATTAAAGCTTTAATAAATAATATTTATTGCCGTGAGAGTATGGTAAGCTGCGGTATATGACGTTGCGTTTTCCGAGGCATGGGTTTGTTAAACACTGACGATTTTTCAACTTCGGCCTGCTATTGAGAATTTCTTAAGCTCAACTTTTTACTTGGTGCTTGGCTTTGTGTAAGCTCGTCTGGGTAGGTACCACTCACTCATCAAATATTCTACCGCTAAACAGCAGTACATGTTATTGTTGTGTTCCGGTTTGAAGGGTGAATGAGCCAGTGTTACAGGCACAAGGGACATAATATCTTACTTCCCAAGGTTGGTGGTGCATTGGCGATGTAAGCGATGGTTAACAATTTCTTACGGTGTCAGTGTCTAATGGCGTTGGTGACCAATTACCATGGCACCTTGGCAATGCAATAATTCGCTTTAGAACAACGTTTTAGAATAACAATTTCAATGAGCGACGTTACTTAACATCAGGTGGTTCAATAGCCCGTTTGAATTCCCATTTTGAATAACAATAAAAAGCAATAATCATTTTCACTATCATAATATTCTCCAAGAAAAGTCCACACAAACGAATCGCATTACATTTCTTGATACAATTGGTATGCCCACGATAACCCTCGATATCTGACATGCACTAGACCTCTCTTTAAATAATAATTAATTTTGTTACCTTGATAACAATTTTTGTAGTTAGTGTTTTTGTTGGTTCATCTTAGAGAACTGATATATCGGCTCATTGTGTACGCCAAGACCATACAAATATGAAATCGCACATTAAAGCTAATTTGCAATCACGCCCAATGGTGCTTCATTCCATAACCTCTCAGGCAATTAATATTTCAGGCATACAGCCCACACGAAATTACACTGCTAATGGATTTTGACCCCTATTACAAGCACGATAGGAGCTACAAATGGCAAGTAAGTTGGGTCTTACTGGTTCGAGTTCCTTTATTATTTACTCAGGAGCTTTGAGACTCGGAGCACGTTCCAAGCGGGTTCGACCGTCATGGTTTGTAAGCCTTTCTATTGTTTTCGCTTTTTTCTTTAATTAGCTGGACTTGTTGGACTAAAAAAATATATACAGTCAAGTAACCGTAAATAAAAATGGAGGCAGCAGTTTTTATATTTACCAAGTTTCATTAGGTCGCTATATTCCTGGAGGACGTGGATTGTATATATATCATATATATATATATATATATATATATATATATATATAATGAATATAAGAGTTTTATAAATTAATAAATAATAAGCACTTTGCAACTAACATTTTATACATTGAAAGCTATTTTTAAAATGAAAGAGCTTTCTATTGTTGTTAAGTAATTATTAAAACATATATATTATATTTTAATGTAATTAAATTTACTCAGTTTAAAGTTGTATTTATTTAATATTAATATTAGAATGATCGTAGTCAATGTAAATGAGTTATTAATCACAATTATTATTATTAATATAGTTATCTAAAATGATCATAACGTTAAATCTCTTATCTTGTTTGTAATATAATAAAACAATGTAAGAAAATGGCACAGCAGAATATTAGCTTGGTATTTTTCCTAACTAACTAACTAACTTATTAATATTAAATTGCGCTAAATAATTTTTTTATGTAAATTAATATTGGTGATAGAAAAGGCCATTTGGATGTTTACAACCTGCTTACCTTCTATGATTTAACAAACGTTTTGTACAGCTTCCTAAATTAATCCGAATTTATTAGTCTGCTTGTGACAACAGGAGCAACACTATGAAAAATCAATATAATAAAAAAGATTATATACTCCCTAAATCTAGAATATGATGATAATATACATCGTGAGTCTTAATTGTACAATTATATTTATTGATCAAATTAAACTATTTTTTATTAGAGTAAGCTCATGAATGCACCTTTGAATCGATATATTAAAATAAATGTAAAGCAATCACCGATACGGAATGTAGGTTCTACCAAGAAGAACTGTTAGAAACTCAGGGGTTACTTTTTGTATCATAAAGAAGTTTATTGCCATTCACGATGTATGTAGTATTTAGAATAATGAAAGAATAACAATCTAAATCATATGAAAAGATAGTTAATTGAACGGTTTCTTGTGTCTCGCTCTTTTGAAATGTTCAAAAGAGATTGATCTAAAAAAAGTTCCAATCAATGCTTAAAAATAAGTCCGTACGTTATACAAGACGTATAAAGTCATTTATGAATAAAAAGAACAATAAATATTACGAACGAAAAATATTTTTATAAAACAACATTGCGGAAAATTTTCCTCGAACTGCTGAAGAAACTGCGGAAATACGAGTTATCGAAAGATTTCGCTTTTGGCAAGTGGCTAGAAAAGTTTTTAACGATGCATCCTCATAAATAAAAGTACATTTCCTTATTCCTATGACTCGCTACAATGAGTTTAGGTAACGATTTTTAACCGCTTGAGAAAAAACTACTTATATTAATAACACAATTTTTACGAATGTTATGTCGCCTTTATAAGTAAAAAAACATTAAAATATAAACAAAGTTGCATGTGAAATTATTCACGCGATATTGTAAATTATCCAATATTGTAGAATGTTGGTTCTTGAATTGATTGAAATTATTCGATGAAGATACTCCTTTATAATATGGATTATTATAGAAAAATATTTTAATGTGAAACAAGGTGCGCCCCGCAGCGTAAGACCAACTCATATGTTGTAACAACAAATACCATGACTCCCTTATGGCCATACCCCCTCTCCGTCGCCGCTCTACTGCTTCGCATGTGCGTGGTTGTGTTTATTTTACTAACAATGTGTTCTGTTTATTTTACTAACAAAATTATATTTGCATTTATTTTACTCCTTAAATTATAAATTATTGTAATAATTATCGATTTTGATGTTTGACATTTGCCCAGTGTCCAGTGTGTGATGGATATCGATCGAATAATATATTATTTATTTCTTATTAAAAATCCGATATGGCCCAGTAGTAACTGACCCACCGAATTTCTGAACTGAACCGGTCGGAAGAAAACATGTTTATCATTTTGATTTAATTCGAAATACGAGAGAGACAACAAATTTTTATGTGCTTTGTTTAAATAAAATAAAATAAATTGATTTATATAAATTGTGCTTGACAGTGAAAGAAAACATCGTGAGGAAACCTTCATGTGTCAAATTTCACTGAAATTCTGTCACATGTGTATTCCACTAACCCGCATTGGAGCAGCGTGGTGGAATAAGCTCCAAAACCTTCTTCTCAAAAGAGGAGAAGGGGTCTTGGCCCTAGCAGTCGAACATTCACAAGATGTTACTGAATATATTATTTATAAAATATTCTGCGAAATTTCGTATGATGGTTTCGAATCCGACTATATTGCTCTGTCTTTTTTAATGTAAATATATATATACTTAACTGCTTATGTTTTTAGCGAACTCCGCAATCTTAAATAAAATTGCTACATTGAATCTATTACATTTAATTTTAATGATAGACAATATTACACTTAACACAACAAATCGACGTATTTCCACCTCGATATTATAATTACAACGGTTTCTGTGTATCCGTGAATATTTTAAAAGAGTAATATGTCACTTTTATTGCTCCAGCTTGCGTGTTTTCATGGGGGAGCCGGTCGGACGAAAACATGTTTATCATTTTGATTTAATTCGAAAAATGAGATAGAACAAATTTTTATGCTTCTTGTTTAAATAAAATAAAAAAAATCGATTTATATAAATTTATTACATGGACCATGGATCGCCTTAGTACATCGTCCCTGGCTAAGTAAATAGGGTCGTCGCATTTTTTCTTTAAGCAGATGTTTTATTTTAATGTTAAGCAAACACCATTTTCTTTTTTAATTTGGAAAACAAAACTTAATATTCTTCGACCGATTCTCATTTGGTTTTGCTCCGAGTTTTTTCAATGTCCTTGAGTTCTCGGCCAGAAAAGATCGTCTCAAGGTTTTCGTGGGCTGGCCATGTTTTCACTTTTTTATAACATAGATAGGCGGACGAGCATATGGGCCACCTGATGGTAAGTGGTCACCAACACCCATAGACATTGGCATTGTAAGAGATGTTAACCATCGGTGGCCAAATTTCCACCAACACGCATTGGAGCAGCTTGGTGGAATAAGCTCCACACCTCCTCAAAAGAGGAGAAGAGGCCTTAGCCCAGCAGTGGGAGATTCACAGGTTGTTACTGTAATAAAATTTAGAATATTGTCTGTCATTGCATATGGGCGTTACTTGATTAAGCACTGTTTAAGTAAGCCTCTGTTACCGTATTAGCATAATATCCAGTAATGTTTACATAGGCCTTACTTCTAACACTATGTGAAGATTTTTTGTGAGGTAAGTGAGGCAGTGTAGCTACAGGCACAAGATATATATCTAAATTCCCAAGGTTGGTAGCGCATTGACGATGTAAGGAATGGTTAGTATTTCGCAGTGTCAACGTCTAATGTGGGGTCAATGTACCATCATTTGCCAATGTACCAACATATTCACAGTAAAAATTACGCTAAGCTGAAAAAAATATAATTGACCAGAAATAGATAGAAAATGTATTTCAAACTGTATGATTCAGCTTAATAATTGATCAATGAGATATAGACATAATTAGCTGAACCGATCGTAAATTATGGTTTAATTTCTCATATTGTAAATGTAATATCATTTAAGCATATTTCTATAAATATTCTGATTTATATGCTATGTATACTGTAGTCGGTTTTAATTAAAATACAATCTAATTTGTATGAAATTTGTTAAAAGTTAGACTGTTATTTAGAACAGATGGTTAACTGGGAAAGATCGTTGAAGTTATAGGATTTAATTCAGCCAATTAGGATTTCGTGGGAAGCGTTAAGTCGTCTATACATTTATCAGCGTAAGTGGAATAATTGGTATTTTCTGTAATAAAAATTCACATGATTTCTACTAAATAATATATACTCATAGGGTGTGTTTTGCGGAATCAGACCTCTGCCCCTTCCTATTAGCAAGACTTTCTCGCTGCTGTCAGTGTGAGTTGGTGGATAAACATTCAGTTAAAATTTACTCGACTAATATACAAGCAAATAATTTTATGTCATTCTGACACCAGAATAATTTAAAACAGAATAAGATCAATAATTTGACATTCAAAAAAAGAACACATCGCATTATAAAAACAATATGCAATGTTTATTAGTAAAGGACATAACGTCTAGGTATTACCAAGATAAGCCGGAACAATTTTAAAAGAATATCATTACTTGAAATAATTGACATAAGATATACTACATAAAGTCTTTAAAAAATAATTTATTTTGTTATAATGAAGCGTTTTAATATTAACTATTGTTTAGTTATAAGCGCATAGAACAATGTAAATATTTAATTAAGCAGTACTAACAACTCCGATGCGCGTATAGCGTAATATACTATTTTAATTTCATTGAACCCATTTAACATTCAATAAACACCGTTCTTGCTGAAAGATTTTGCACTCAGACGACTAAATAGATTACCTCAGTTGACTCACTGACAATGGCCGGCTAAATCGTCATAATTACGGTTCGATAAAGCTCAAAATCGCTTGGCGCGTAACCAAATAAGGTCGCCTGGATTGGGAAGCGTAAAATCAAATGAGCCATACTGATAATAGTCTTGCCTCATTACATTTTCAGAAAGCAACTTGGCTTGAGTATTCAAACGGTTTACGTCGTTACGGTAGTTGGGGTTATTTCTAATCTAATTAAATCCAAATGTCTATACAATAAAGTGCTAGATAATGCTTTCATCAAGTAGTGTTTAATCTTAATTATAGAATTTAATAAAACATTCTAAATTTAAATTTTTTATGCTTTTTTTCTATTTGTATTGTGTTCTGTAGCATTATTGTATTGTTTATGTCGCCAAAGCGTACCAACCAATATTTTACATACCTCATGTTTGTTGTTACACTGGCTCGCTCGATTCAAACTCAAAACACAAAAATACTGTGTGGGTCCTAACCAGGTGGGCTTGTACAAAGTAGCAGCAATTTAATATTAAATTTAAAACCTAATAAGCAAATAATAGTAACGTAAATAATATATTTTCATTCTATTTTATTTCAAAACCTATTTTTTTTACAGAGATTTTATATATAATACTCTTTAATTGCCGAAGGCTGGACGTAATGAAATCGATATGACGTCGAAATTTTTTTGAATGAATTCTCTTTAAAATAGTGCAAATTTTAAGAAGTAGTGTACCAAATACTATGAAAGTAGGGGAGAGAAATTAAAGTCGGCATTAATAGTCGAGAGCCATGAAACGTCAGTAAAGTGCACTTCAACGCTTTCGCATTGAGGTGTGCAATACTATTCGATTACCATTTAAAATATTAATTTTCAATTGAAGTATCGAAAGTACTTAGTAGTTAAATAATAGCTAGTGAATATATATTATGCGAAGACAGAAGAATAATTCACTGTCTGTCTGTGTTCGGTCATCGTTCTACCTGGAGGGCACCCTTGCCCATCCGCAGTCCCCACTACGACTCATCTGCCCCAACGACCATTGTATCTCCGACATATGTATGTGACCAGACTAATGCCACCTTTGTTTGTTACTTCGGTTTTTCTTATAGCATATGTAGGCGAACGAGCATATGGGACACCTGATGATAAGTGGTCACCAACGCCTATGGCATTGTAAGAGATGTTAACCATAACTTACATCGCTAATGCGCCACCAACCTTGGGAACTGAGATGATAATAATAATAATGATAATAATACACTGGCTCACTCACCCTTCAAACCGAAATGTGTTTCGGTTTGAAGGGTATACCAATACCAATTACTACTTTTTTGCGGAAGAATATCTGATGAGTGGGTGGTACTTACACAGACGAGCTTGCACAAGGCCCTACCATCAAGTAAATTGGCTGTTGATGATTATAATGATAACACGAAGGCCTCGTCTCATAAGGAGCAGATGTTAGACTTAATCCTCTATCTGGGGATTACCACATACATATAACCAAACTATATATAATATAATCAAACTGTTTGATGATTATATGTACATTAATATGCAGGTTTACTCACAGCTTTTTCTATATTAGACACTTTTACCTATCACAAGATGAATTATAAATTAAAAACATGTAAGCTCACTTGTAGGCTCAAACCACATAAACATTAAATTAGTTATTTATGTTTTTCAATAATATAGTACAGTGTGTTCCTCTTCATACAGTTAACGTAACAGTAAACTTCAATTCATTCTGAGCAACGAATTTCAGCTAACCCAAGGGAAATCGACTGAAATCTATCGCGACCAAACGACCAAATACATTTCAATTACAACAAATTCATAGTTTTCCCTTTGACAATTTGGAAAAAGAACGATGCAATTCGTTTTGAAACGAACTTTAAATTAAACTCTTTTTAAATTAAGATATTTATTTGAATACATGGTTATTATATGGTTAGTTTAAGTATATACTTAGTAAAAATTATTACTATACGCCTATATTGGTATACATAACCAAAAGTACCTTACATAGATTAATAAAAAAAGCTACAACTTACAATAATTTTATTATAAAAGTGAATATTTTGCATCATATAATTCTTATGAAACTCATAAACATATTTAAAGAAAATATGAAAAAAGGAGTTTTAGACAAGAGAAACAGTAAAAATTATTTAGTTTTGTACACAAAAGTTAAGTCTAACATAGGTAACTATATCTTTTAAGCAAACGTAACGGACTGCAATCCCTAACAAGTCGTCTTGAGTAAACACAAGTATTTGTTGAATACTCGACGGGCGCCTGCGAGGCGAGGAAATCTGCTTTATTTGAATAATTTGATTAAGCCGACCCAGTGTTAGAATTCGTAGCCCTTAAGCCATTACAGCAAAGCCTATTATTGTTCGCAATGGTACATGAAAAGATTAAACCCATCGAGGGGACAAGCTGATTGTGGTTTTATTTATTTTAAAGCATGGCGCTGGATTGGAAATAATTTTAATAAGGACAAACTCTATTATTCAACTATTTCTAAACATTTTTTTTTTTTATTGTATAGGTTGGCGGACGAGCATATGGGCCATCTGATG
Source organism: Nymphalis polychloros (assembly GCA_905220585.2). Taxonomy (NCBI): domain Eukaryota; kingdom Metazoa; phylum Arthropoda; class Insecta; order Lepidoptera; family Nymphalidae; genus Nymphalis; species Nymphalis polychloros. The sequence goes on from HG992245.1 coordinate 12,387,787, forward strand.
GTAAGTGGTCACCAACGCCCATAGACAATGGCATTGTAAGAAATGTTAACCATCACTTATATTGCCAATGCGCCACCAACCTTGGGAACTAAGATGTTATGTCCCTTGTGCCTGTAATTAAACTGGCTCACTCACCCTTCAAACCGGAACACAACAATACAAAGTACTGCTGTTTTGCGGTAGAATATCTGATGAGTGGGTGGTACCTACCCAGACGAGCTTGCACAAAGCTCTACCACCGAGTAAAATGCGAATTAGATAATATTATTGTAAATTTAAATGGTCGCATTGCGTGCGTTTTCGAAGCGATTCTATCGCTAAGCAGTATTACGTTCTGTTGCTATGTCGCACGGTAAACAGGCACATCAGGCCAGAAGGTAGAAGAGAAGTGACGCTCGGCTGTTCATTAGCGACGTAAGTTATAACTAATGACTTTAAGAACTTCAATATCTATCGCTCGTCGTTTACTTAACAACTTCAGGAGAAAATGTTCGCCATACTCCAACGTAAGAAATATAAAACACAGTGAACGCTTAAAGGCAAATTTAGTATCATTTTCATATAAAAACTAACATTTTTGATGATAAAAATTATTACTACTATTATATCATACATTTCGTAACATCAATAAATGTTATGTAGTACATAGAATATTCCTATATAATGATTGAACGGGAGCATGGTAATAATAATCGCGTAGTAATTACATGAACTATTCGACTTGAAGTATTATTACAGCTATGCTTAAATATTCAGAGCAAGGCATGACTGAGGTAAAACACGCAAGACCCTGAATAATTCAAATCAATAGCTTGTGATAAAGAATAAATACAATGTTAATATTATAACTAAGGCTGAAAAGAGCCAATTCCACTATAGTTTCATGCTCAGAAAATTGGTTGATATCATTTTATAGACCTTAGAAGAGTATTCATTTTTGCGTGTTCATTGGTTCTAAACGCAAGGCGACCTATTTTATTTGTACTGTTAGCGACAGTCTTAACGAATGTCTAAATAAAAAATTGAATTTATGTACAGAAAATCATATTCAATTCAAATGTTGTTGTGGCTTAACACGAATCTTGGGAACTGTAAACCTACAAATTAAACATTGAAGGTCATAAAGGTTAAGTTAAACTAAAACGAACAAATTACATGACATTCAAAAATATCGAAACGAATGAAAAAAGATCTCTGGACACTCGTTAAGTCGGCCGTTTCAGGTGTCCGCAAACAGGCTAATTCTGCAAAAATTATACGGGCCGATTGGGAGGCGGACATTTTATTCAAGGCGAACGTTTGTGAACTCATTTCGCTAGTGGGCCATCTCGCTAAACAGAACGGATTTCACATTGCCTCGAGTGCTTCACATTAAGTAAGACTTAAGGTTGCTTTTTATTTTTGTTCTGGAGATAAAATGGGTTGGGATAAATTCGTAGAATCTCTCCACTTCGGCTGTCTTGTCTTTGTAATTTGCCGTATTCGGTCGTTTTGTAGAATATTTTCTTATATATCTTTGAGAGTATAGAGGAAGAAATCATTTTCAGTTAAAGAATGCCTGACCACTGAAGCTGAATTTACGCTATCACAACATTGAGCTCGATTAAAATGTTATGTTCTTAGGAAACATACATATGAAAACTAACGATCTTACTTATAAATGTTACTTCGCTATTTAGTTAAATGCTGTTTTATCTCTGTCGGTCATTATAGATTTGACATTCGAAAGAAGAAGACACAGCATTGTTTAACTAATAACCCGCAAAACAAGGTTTACAAGCCCGCTATAAAGTAACTTACGTAACTTTCGTGTATTTCGGTATATCTAGTTTTTAAAATTGTAAACGATTTATTATAAAAATTAATAGTTTTTTGCCTCTTTACAATTCTATTAAATAAACCGTTATCCCGTTCTATATTCAAAACTATTGCTTGATCTGCAGCTTCGCTCGCGTCATACTTGACTTTCGTTTTGCTAAATACCAATTTCAGTTGCTCTTTCTCCAAAAATTAAGGAAATGACTCAATAAATTGTCTATGGAATGCAAAATAAATGTCAAATCGAACTGTTATTTTCTGAGACAAGCGCATTTAATATTATATAATATTAAATATAGATTAGGTATGAAGTATGTATGAATGAGCATTAAACGTCATTACTGATACTTTGTAATGTACATATTTCTTTAGATCGCTTTAAAATATTTTTTTTTCTTATTATACTCATGTGTCTGTGTAGTTTTTATTTCATGGAACGGTATGTACTTACATATAATGCAATAAATATAATATTATCGTTTCCAAACGGAAATTGAAAATGTTTTATATCGTTTCATTAAATTCTAGACCAATTCAAATATTTGCTAGACGAGTACAGAATAAATAATTATTTGGAAGCTAACAAATCGAGTTTTATACTTGTGGGAATTATAACACAAGCTCGTACCGCAATTATAATTAATAAATAAATGTTTTATTCAAAACAAAATTTATAACTTCTAAAATAATTTCAAGTGATTTCATACAAACACCTTAATAATATTGTTCGTCTGACAATAAAATGATTTAACTTAGTCCAAAAGTTAGGGAATTAGCTCAATCCGCTCAATTTATCAATCGAATAGCTCAGCTGAAATTCAGGATTTATTACAGTAGTTATCGCTTTGTGAAACTCGACTTAGCGATTTCAAATGAAAGAATTAGCTGGAAGCAAAATTATAAAGAATGAACGAATGAAGTAATATTGAATGATCACTTTAAGAATTGAATCTACTTTAAAATCGTATAATATTAATTTTTGCAATTCGTAATCAACTCTGTGATTAAACTTGAGTTAAGTATGGCGTGTGATCTATATAACAGGAGTCCGTGTTTGCGGCATATAATTTCTTTTATCATCTACCTCGTAATATATTGCGTTGAAGACTTTTAAGTTCTTTTTTATTTACTTTGGAATGCGTTCATGCGTTCTATCCACTGGGCCGAGATGGCCCAGTGGTTAGAACGCATGAACCTTAACCGATGATCGTCGGCTTAAGCCCGGCCAAGCACTACTGAATATTCATGTACAGCTTGATGGTATAATTTCCAAAACCTTCTCCTCAATAAAAGGAGAAGTCACCTTAGCCCTGCAGTGGGATATTCACAAGCTGTTGTTACTGATATGGTAGATTTTTATCCGACAGTACAGTTTTCCACAGGATTTTTTCCCGCCAAGCAAGCAATTAACATAAATTAATAAAAGGTTGTGGTAGCACAAATGTTTTTCTTATTCTAAGAAGCTTTTTTATCTCACATTTATTTGAAATAAAATTTAAATGAAAATATAATGTATATACATAATATACACAGCGTAACTTGAATTATCCGTGCCTAAATAAACCGGAGATGGTAATCCTACATTAAGGAAGGAAAGAGGCGAAAATATATTGCCTTTTTCAGAAGATTTGTTTTACGCAAATGCACTAGGCTCAGCTTGTATGAGATTAAAGTCAATCATGGTGTTTTGTTTTATGCTTCGAACCAGCGAACCATTTAAGATTCATTGGAAATTTTAGAAAACCTTCCAGTAAAGTTTATTTAGGGACAGATTAAATGAACAAAATAATTGAATTAATGTTTTTCCTTTCATATAAACTAAGAACAAATTTGTTAATTCATTTAACAAATACCTCATCATTTGTAACTTAAAATTTCAAAGAATGCAATATATGTAGCAGCGTGGTGGACTAAGCTTCAAACGTTTCTTTAAATGTCTTAGCCCAACAGTGGAAAATTGGCAGGTTACATCACCTTTAAATTGCATATGTATTTATAGTTGAAAATGTTTTTTTCTTTGAGATCATTATTATACGAGCCCATTATCCCAAGTATTATACACGAGGCTGTTAATTTATTTTACAGCCGGTAGCTCATTGTGATGTGGTTAAAACACGTGTTCATTTCCACTGATATACGAATTCGAATAAACGACGTAAATATTTGGTAAATTTATTTCGTATTTACAATCAGAGAGTTGATTAAACATCAATATGGAGACAGAAGACAGACAGCTTCGTACCTATGTATCGCATGCGTGATAAAATTGGGACTTCGAATTACCTTCGATTAATTGAATTCAAAATTATCCCATTATTATAAATTGAGCATAAAACATTTAAGAACTGTACTGTAACTTACCGCTTTATTAATTTCATGTCCTTTAGCCAAAGATTGTCTGAAAGCGAATAATGGTTGTTGTCGCTATCATAGTGATAATACCTATTTTTTATACATAGCTTTAATTTTATTTTTGTTTTACTCGATTCTTATTTTTAATCTTGGTGAATAGTAAACCATATAAAATCATTGTTTCAATGTGGTATATAGTCTTAAAAGAGACAAGATCCAGTGGTTGAAATGCGTGTAATTTAACCGTTGATTGCGGGTTCGAGCAAAGGTGAGCGCCACTGAATTTTCACATCCTTAATTTGTGTTTATAATTCATCGCGTGTTCGTAAAATGGAGAAAAAACATCGTGAGAAACATGCATATGTCTTATCTCATCGGGCATCAATCGGTATTAAAGTAGCGTGATGGAACAAGCTCTAGTTCCATCACGGTGCTTTAATACCGATCCGCAAAGGCAGAAGAAGCCCAGCAGTGGGCTTCAACTGGCTTACTACTTTTTTATGTGAAAAAACTTCCACCGAGATACATAACTAAAATGCGAATTTTGTTTAATATGTAAATATATAATAGATCGATATTAATTTATCGATAATCGATATTAAATAATAGATCGATATTAATTTATCGATAATCGATATTAAATAACAGATCGATATTAATTTTGTAGATGCTATATGTGTATGTATGTATATATGTTCATATGTTTATTTATTCTAAAGTTTTATATATAAGTATGTATATTAATTATTAATTACCGCCTTCATGGGTTTCTGTTTGACCTAAAGGTTGACTGGGAATGAGAATGCATTAAGTCCGCCTTTTCATTCCACTTACTTTATGGTGGTCAATAAAGCCTTTAAATAAATAAATAAATAGATAGATATAAACATTATTAAATACAACTTTGTAGAACTTACATGATCCTACAACGGTTACATAGCTTTTCATTTTTTCGTCCATAAATCAAACGCCTTTAATCATTGCTTTCACACGTAAAACAAAAGTAACTACGAATACGCACGTACGATCACGATCAATTTTACACGATAATAGTTCTTAAATCTCTTGATTTTAGGGCCGTATTCTTTTACGCTTAAATTCGTCATTGGTGGACGTTGCTGCTACCACTCGCTGACTACGTAGCAATCATCTGGTTTAATGGTCGGATGCCATGTCAAAAGAATTCCATAAAATAGGTACCTTCCGTGAAAATGCCTTTCTTGGGAAACTAAGCGATGGTGAAAAAAATCTTAAACGATACCTCGCGTGACTTACGCGTGGTCAATGAAAATTGTTTTTTAGTTACTTACGGTTGATTGACTTCGATGACTGTCGATAACCAAATTCTGCTACGCTGTTACATCGATTACGTGTTCGAAACGAATCAATAGCAATATAAGAACCCAATTATATTCATGTTTGGAATTTACATTTTAAAATAGATTAAGTAGGTATTAAATATTTACATTCATACCACGCGTTATTATAAATGTACTAATGGTCCACTCAATAGATAATGGAATTAAATATCGGTTTTAAATTATTAAATTCATAATTATTTATTTTGAATTGCAAATATCATAATTTATCTACCATATTGATAGTTGGTGAATGATAACCTTCATAAGCAAACATTCTATGTAATGAAGTGGGGGTATTACCCCTGCAGAGGTATATTTACTGGTTGTTGTTTGCGCACACACTTGTGCACTAAAATATCTCCTGCGCAGTTGGCTAATCTCTCTTGAGTTAGGCCGCCGTGACCTTAATCGGTCTCGAGGACCTTATACTGGTTGTTATTTGTTTTGTTGATATGTGAACTGATAAATAGGCCAACTAATGATAAGTGATCATCATATACATATACATCGGTGCTTTGGGAAATATTTACCAATTTTATATCGCCAATGCGCTTATTTTTGGAACTTAGAAATTATATACTGTACTTAAACTGTCTCGCTCACAAAATAACGCTAAATAGTTATGTTTACTGGTACGGCTATATAGACAGGCTTGCACAAAGTCAGCCAATACTGTATATCATATAAAAATATAATTTTGTGATATAACAATCGCGTAATAATACAACATCCGATTTAGTATTAAGACTTCAAATAAAAACTATCATTAATATCGTTTTGTTTTCAAACCCGACAAAATGTTATTACAAGTTTAATAAATAGAAATAACTTCGGGTCACGCAATACAGTGTTTAATGCGCGATGCATTTTTTCGCTTCCAAAGTTCATAGAAAACATTATTACGCTTTTAAATCACTTGTGTGTTTAGAATAGCGTTCGTTTCATTTACTAAGATGTCGAGTGACGTAATATTGTGAATATTTGTCGGATTAGTCTTATATGCCACGGATTGTCCGCTAGGTATTCACAAACACTTATTATTCAATGCAAAGTTTAATCACTATAAAATATTAAACAAGTACACGTAACTAGTAAACAAGTAAACAACAAGGATTACAATTGAACTTCAAACGTAAAAAATCACGTTGACGCACTACAAACGATAAACGCGATTACTTTTAATCAGCTATTTAGACGAAAATCACTTGGTCGAGAAAAAAAACCGATTATTTCTAACTTTATTAAGCTTTAGCTATGATGTTTATGCTACAAGCAGCGCCACAGATAATTAAATTATATTGTAATAGATAGTAATAAAGAAATCAAGTACGTTAAACATAATATAATATTTAATATAATATGTACTGCATATGATGTAGCTTAGGTAAAATCTCACCATGTATCTACAGTTTGTCAGTCCTTATAAATATTAAAAGCACGTTTAAAAATGAATAAGTTTTTCTCTCAAAAAAAAATTTTACAATGACTAAACAATCCTTAAATGTAGGAATCGTGTGAGAGGGACCATTTGAAAGAGGAAACCACCGCTCTCGTTAAAACGTTTATAAAAAACTCCCGAGAGTCCATTATCTGTAAGTAAAGATATTAAACTTTATGACAATAATTAATCGTTTCAATTAAAAACATTTTAAGGCTCGTACACTTTTATTAACTATACGCAGCGGTAGATGATCGTTTACATTGTTAAGCTTCTTTGAGAGGATAAAATCGTGTCTAGTTTCTAAAACTTATTTTTAGTTTAAGCCCATTTGGAATTTATTTGTTCTATTTTTGTAATTAAAAAATATCGCATAGAAAATTCGTATTTGAAGTCTTCATTTCTTGATTGTATCTTTAATGTGATATATCTCTACCTTTTCCTTTATTTGTATGAATGTGTGTTGGGTATGTTCATGTATTTATACAAACAATAATACGAACGTCAAATCAATTTCATCTGAAGTGAAATTTTGTATAAAATATAATTATAATAGTGGGTGGTTGTTGATAAAATTGTCAAAACTACATATTCGAAAACTATTTGAATAAAATTACTTTATTGACTACCTCTATATTCAACATTTAATCCATATTTAATTTTATTATAAAACTAGTGAATTATTTCGTTATTATTATTAAGTTCATATATTATTTAAAAAAAGTGAAATAATTTCATTTTAATAAGGCTGTAACAGACAATAGGGAATTGATCCTAAGCACTTATCTTCAATAGCACCAACTAGCTTACGTAGATTGGGCCCAGTACCAGTATTTATACGTCTATTATAGGTTACCAGTTGCTGAAGAAACCAGGAAGTATCGTCCACACTTATATTTATGATGATATAACTCACTGAGAACACAGGTTACTACTTAGTATTTTAAAAAAATATTACATAAATAGGACCGACACAGGATACCTAATAACCACTTCACGGGTCGGACACGAATTTTGTTACAACCTCTGATAATAAATTAATTACAAGTTTATTCTTGTTCGGAATACGGGCATTTAGTGTATGGTGTGCAGTTCATAGTAAGTACCTCACTAATGATCGTATTTGCTGCAAAGATTAAAGAAAGGAATATTTTTCTCTCATTATATAATTTGTTTTAAATTATTGCAGCGTATTACGCTTAAAAACGTTTTTATATTCACTTCCAAGCTTGCAGCAAAATCACGCTTTCTCTTCTTTCTTTCTCCCTTCACAGAGGGGATGGCTTAGCAGTACTTGTAAAGTACATTGCAAGTTGTATAGCGATATAGTATAGTTTTATATGCTTGTGAAATTGTAAGGCGCAACTAATGTATACATAGATAAATTATTCAATAAAATTTGAATGAAAAAACTATTCATGGTATGACGAATCACACATTTTTATTTTGAATGTATTCATCATATATTTCGTGAACTCCGAAACCACATCACGTAAATAACAGTAAACTACAGGCAATTTGTAGGCCGTTACCAAAGTTAGGATTCTAGAAGCTTCGATATATCGCTACAAGTAAGACTGGAATTTATTGAGCGTACCTTCGTTGATTGCGCATGTTCGTGAATAAATGTGTTTTTAGTTTCACCGATAACTAAATCCCAACTTTACATTTTAAGAATATTGAGAAAGGTGTTACTGCTTAAGTAGGAATTTATAGTCGAATATATTGTGTTCATGATGGCTCTCTTTTCAAAGTGTTTTTTTTTTTTTATTAAATCTGTTTGGATACAATTTTTAATCGATTAGAAGTATCTAAATTTGAAAAATATTAATAAAATTGATATGGAAAAGATGAAGTCTGATAGCTGAGTTTTCTTGTAAGTTATTTGTGTTATGCCAGGCGATAAAGGAAAACACCGTGAAATCGTCATAATATCTTCTCAGCCGCGGGTATTACGAGCTGAGCACAGAGTATCTATCTCTAAATTAAATTAATTTCTAAATCCCTCGATTAAACAAAGGTTTAAAAGCCAAAATATCCCCTAGGATTAACAATATCTACCCATACACACAAACCCCATGTAAAAGAACATTAAACTGAACCATAAAATATCGAGTTTTCGTACCGACTCGCCGTGAATTTGTTTTACGGTTTTTGAAAGGATCTATTACAAATTTGGTCATGTCGCATAATAGAAATGTACCTAAATTCCAATAGAAAGGCCACCCAGTTCGATACCTCCTCTTATACACTCACTTACTTTATTGGAATTGTACCTTCAAAATCCCATCCTATCGGACCCCATATATGTTGATTCGAATTAGTAACCTTTTCCTTTGTAAAGAGATGTACGACGTGTACTAACCTATTTATACAATCATATAATTGTTCCACACAATAACGAGGTCTTATTTAAAAAAGCAATTATAATTACGGTACTGATTTGTACATTGCAGTAAATAAAAATTAATAGTTCAGTAGCTTATGAACAATTGTTACGTTTATTAATATTTAAGATTACACGTGTATATTTTATTACCCTTGTTAAAAAAACTAATTAACAAAAATAAAAAATTATATTGTATTTTAGTTCTTAATTTTCTAAGTAAGATTACGTTTTAGTTCAATAAAACACCTGATTACTTAGCCGACTTAAAATAATAAGCGCTAATAATCCCCAACGCCGTGAGTCGAACAAAAATATTCCTTTGAAAACTTTAATTAAATTATTTTCTCTTAGGTTTTTACACGACTACATAAAATTTAGTAAGCATGGAGCATCGATTGAGTTTTCTTGTATGGAAAATTGAGTGAAGGCTTTCACAGAAACTGACAATAACAGTCGTTCGTATTCACAATCGGGACAAAGGGATGATTGAAAATGGTCCCATCCCATCTATATTGGTAACAGAAATAACTTTCAGAGCTGAGCGCCGTCAATAGACTAATGCCTCGAACTGTAATCATGGTCTCACACAAGTTTAGAAGTTTTGTTTATTTGTTTATACATAGAGAAGTACTAACTCAATTAAAATTATATTTACGTCATTATATTTCATTATTTCAAGATGTTTTAGGTAAATCGTATGTTGGACTATCATGATTATGGGGTTTTCCTAACTAGGCTGTCTTTAACTCCTGTTCCTCATTTCTTCTTTCTCGTTTCTGAGGAAGTCAACAAGTAAGCGGACTGACAAATGGGCAACATGATGGCGAGTTGTCACTTATTATTACTCAAGTACAGGATGGTGGTTCACTTGGTGGTAGAGCTTTGTACAAGCTCGTCTGGGTAGGTACCACCCACTCATCAGATATTCTACCGCAAAAAAGCAGTACTTGGTACTGTTGTGTTCCGGTTTGAAGGGTGAGTGAGCCAGTGTAATTACACAAGGCACAAGGGACATAACATCTTAGTTCCCAAGGTTGGTGGCGCATTGGCGATGTAAGCGATGGTTACCATATCTTACAATGCCAATGTCTATGGGCGTTAGTGACCACTTACCATCAGGTGGCCCGTATGCTCGTCCGCCTACCTATGCTATAAAATAAAAAAAATAGGTAGTATGTAAGAAGTTAGTGGTATTTAACCAGACGGGCTTACACAGAGCCCTAACATAAGACGTAGAAGTTTTTTTTAGATATGATATTCTTGGAAATTAGACCAGAAGTATTTTTTTTTTTTAATAACTTTACAATTCGAACACAATTTATTTTACAAAAATAAAAATAAAAGAACACGGAAACAGAATTTAACCAAAATACTAAGCTACTGACAACAATAGGTATTAGAAAATAAACCGACAGAGTATCGACCTAACAATGCTAACACGATAAGTACTAAAACGATAAAAGAGCGATACCGGTGAGACATCGCCTTTTATACATTTCCCCCCACTCCTAGTCTTATCTTCTTCATCTTCTACAATATTTATACACTTCTACTAATAAAGTCAGTAGCGACTACGAGTAATCATCATCATTCATTCCTTGTCAACTATTTGAGATGACTTCTCCCGTGTGTTACCATTTTAAATGATGAAAGGGGTTAATTGAACTCTGGGGATGACAATTGCTCACCTGGTATAAATTGACATCTAAATGTGAACCTTATTTCAAATTTCGAACTTTATTTACGATTTCATTCGCTGGACATTAAACAGGAAATATGCTTTTATAACTAATCAGTCAATAATCAGTCTAACCCTTTGAAAATGGTAGAAGTCGGATAAATTCTCACGATATGAATTATAGATTGTTTATCTTCTAGAATCTTCGATCCCACAGACGCTTAAGACCAGGGTCTTTAATCAGTAATAGATTACGGTGCCGAAACGTGGACACTCACTGTAAGACTGGTCCACAAGTTTAGGGGTTTCTCTGGCAGATATAATCCGAAATGAGGACATTCGCCAGAAAACTAAAGTCAACGAAATCGCGCGTAGAATTAGCACGCTGACGTGGAAATGGGTTGGTCGGTCTCCAGAAGCACTGATGGGCGATGAAGCCGATACGTGTAGAGTGGAGACCTCATAATTCAAAAGTGTTTAAATATTTGCAAAGAAACATTAGAACACACCAATTTATTTCGCTTAACGTCGAGACAATCTTTTTGGTAAATAAATGTCGCTATTTACCGAGCTCAAAACTTTTCGTGCGTGCTAATTGTTCTAACTTTAACAATGTCTTTGTAATTGGACACGGGTAAGATTCAAAGCATTTAAGAGTCCACGAGAAGTTTATCCGAAACAAACCTAGAAAGGGAAGCTAAATAATACTTCTCATGTTACGCAAACATAATTCTCAAGTTTGCCACAATCAGGCTATCTTGATCACGACATATTACGGCTTTTCTTGTTATCTATAAGGGATTAGTGTTAAAGAATATTAGATCTTAAAACGAAGGCGATAAATATCAAATTGTTTGTAGAATTAAAATTGCTTATTCGTACCCCCTTTGCTTGGCGAGTTGTTTGTGAGCTGTAGTGTCCTCCCAGGCGGATGCTCATTGCTTCATTGTAGTGTAAGATATAATAGCATAGCGATCTACGAAACATGTAATTTTAGAAATTCTGCTACAAATGCAACAAAAGTAGATTTCAACTGCTAAATTTATATATAGCATACGAATCGTAAATATAATAAATTTTCGTTTGTTAATTATAATTCAAGTATGATCGTTTATTTCTTAACAAAGTAGTTTAATTAATATATCATTTTTATATTATTTATGTTACAATAAAATATGAAAGAACGTGTCATTCTGGCACGAGTTTATTATATGTAAATAGATATATACTTACATGTAGTTCCCTCCCTTAGTTTATCATACTATTAAATGTAAATCTTATAAGTATATTTATTTTATTGGAAACCACTAATAGTTAACCTCCCAATTACAAAATAATAAATACGCCATCTGTTATAGTTTGGGCTCGCGTTCTAACCTAGACAACGCAGGGCGTTGCGGTTTGCGTTAATTAACTACTGAAAAGTTGTTACAATAGATTCAAGTTATTTCGAAATTGTTAATAATATACCTCCGAATGTTTCAAAAACAATAGGCGGCTTCGAACAAACTCCGAACTTTTACTGGTTAATTATATTCAACGTGTAATGAAGTATTTAAAATTTATACACGAAAATAATCCCTATATTACTTTGATAAATATTTGAATAGAATGAAATTTACGTGAATTTCGCGTCTTTATCTTGAATATTTGTAAGTTTATTTAATTTCACGCTCGCAATACTTTGAATGAATTCATAAAAACGACGAATAATATTAATGAGTAATGAGTAGACAAGTGTGTTCAAAGTGAACGACGAACGTACATGTGAAGGCATTTGCTTAATTAATATTGTTTACGTTAAAACTCATGAATGCTTTTAAAGGGTTTCGCAAAATGGCGGCTGTTTTCCTTTATATTTTGTTGATATAATATTTTAATGATTTTAAAGTTTATTTTACACTTAAACAAACGTTTTGAAAAGACAGTACATAAAATATATGAATTAGTTTTAATTAATTGGATTTTTTTATTGTATAGTTAGAAATATCACGCCAAGCTGTCATTCCGCCTGGACTCTGTATTATGTATAAATCTGTATGCCTACTCCTACTAAAACAAATAACATGAAGGTGCGATCTAAGAGCTTGAAAGATTCGTAGGTTAAATTAACACACACGCACGTACACACTAATATTCTAAAATCCATTTAAAATCAAATGGGAGTCCCGAATAGTCAGGAATTTTTGAAATCGGATTCAGTGCTATAATTCTATTTCGATTCGTAGAAATTAAGTAACAAAATACAATATGCAGCAATTCATACCCGAAAACTCGTTAACTAAGCTAATAAAATTTTTAAGGGCTATTTACAAGATCGTAGACGGGTATATTGTCATTGGGTTTGGGTGATCTGATAAGACTTGTTCAACGACGGGAGTTAAACGACATACAGTAGAATATTACTATGAAAACAAATAGAATTAACATCGGGAAGCTATCTAATACCAAAACGGAATGTTTATATGAACATCTTTATTAAAATATTGGAACGGAACCAAATTTGAAAATTATTTTCATCCTTATTTCATGTAAGTTTTTGAGTTGACGTATACACTTGTAGCAAAATTTCCTTCGAGATCAATGCTGATTTCCTTACTGAAATTAATTACAAGAACAAATTATGAAAAATAAGAGATGCTAATCTGGGTTTGAAACTACGAAATTTCAGTTAAAGTCCATTACACCATCTTGCTATAGACGTACATATATAAAATGATTTTATCTAAAAAAATATTTTTGATACTCCAACAATACATTGCAAGGCAGCGTGCTAGTTAAAATTCCAGTAAGGTGATAAAATAAATAAAAGAATATGTGTGTCATTATAAATTTTATGACGGACAGTGGTTATGTTATTGACTTCTAAGTTCTGAATATAATTATGTATATGGAACAAATCGTTTACTTTGACTTTGAATATCTCGCAACCCAGTGAGAATACTATGGAGACTGTATCAGCGTAAAATATTTAAGCGATTGACAAAAATGTCGAACGCCATTTTATTTTGACTTGAAAATTTCTTTCTGTTTTTACAAGCTTTTATTTTTAGTCCCGATGTTTGTCTGGAATCAAATCTTGCAAGTTAAATTTGATCTACTTCCTGGTTACCGATTGAACTGAAATTTTGCATGAAAGTATAAATCTGATGACATAGTAAAATTATTATGACATAGAGCTGATCGGATGATGGAGCCGGAAGGTGGCCATAGGAACTCGGTAAGTAAACGACACAACCCCATAGAGTTTGGACTCTTTTGATCCGTATTGATGAGTACTTTAGTGCTAGATGGTAACCAGGGTCTAATGATGGAGTTCATATGGCCACCTGCCATAGGAACTCAGTAATTAAGCGACACAACCGCGTCGAGTTTGATTCGTCTTGATGGGTGGACCGTTTTTGGTGGGTGGTGAGTGAAGGTGATTTGGTGGACGTGAATATGCGACCCCATCTTTGGGAAAATAAGTTCGTTCTTTCATTCGTTCCATTTAATATGAATGTGGATTCTGTCTTTGATTAGATGGATTAGATGGATGACCCAATGCCACGGTAAGCACGTGCCTAGGGCTGAATGGTATGAGGGAGTATAAGTATGTCATATCGTTAACGTTGCGCGTCGGTACCAGGGCGAACCCTGTTGTACTGAAGCCCTTATCCCCCTACAATGGACCTCTGGGGGGATGGAACGTTTTTGTCCTATACTCGTGGGAACAACACGAACAAAAAAGAAACTACTACATAAAGAAAGAGATGTTTAGAGAAGGCGAAATTGAAGCGACAGGAGAAAATTCCTTATGAAAGCGATGATAATTGCGTATAAAGTGTTAATGTGTAATAAAGTGATATTGTGTAATAAAGTGTTACTGTGAAATAAATATAATAGTAAATCGTTTGAGTGATTCTGGATTTGTTATTTGATACCCGTACGCCACATTTCGCCTACACATAACGTCTAATGGCGAGGACATCCGCTCACATCGGCCACCTGATCCGACATATATATATTATTCAAAACATTTATTGTAATTATCATAACCTTGTTTTTAAGGCTTGTTCATTTTGAGAATTGGTTAGTTTTGTTTTATTTTAATTTCATTTCTACAATATAAACTTATTTCTTTGGATTTTTTCCAAAAACAATAAAAGTTCCAACTAGAACCTCCGTTTCACGAGAAGGCTTGCAGCTTATTCAATCTCGCTGCGAAGTTCACAATTAGCAGATTTTCATCCCACACAAGCAGGACTCTTCGATATTTCACCACCGAGAACTAACTTCATGTATTGCTTGCCTTAATGTGTTACTTAGATTTCGGTTAAGCTTTACGTACACGAACTAAGCCAACTTGTGTCCCAATAATAAAAATAAATAAAAAAATGACACTATATTTTTTATTATACAATGTTTGAATATTATTTGATTTTAACTTTTACGTAATTTACCCGTAACGCTCATTGGTTGCTTAATACGTCATCGACTGCCATTGAGCAATGATCATTCAGTCATTCAATCAGCTTAATATCACTTACCTTTGACTTTTTATTTTAAATATAATATACTCGGTGGTAGAGCTTTGTGCAAGCTCGCCTGGGTAGGTACGACCCACTCATCAGATATTCTACCGCAAAACAGCAATACTTTGTATTGTTGTGTTCAGGTTTGAAGGTTGAGTGAGCCAGTGTAATTACAGGCACAAGGGACATAACATCTTTTTTCCCAAGTTTGGTGGCGCATTGGTAATGTAAGCGATAGTTAACATTTCTTACAATGCCATTGTCTGTGAGCGTTGGTGACCGCTTGCCATCAGGTGGCCCATATGCTCGTCCGCCTACCTATAGAATAAAAAAAAGTAATAGATTTTTAGTTTCATTTTCAACAAATACCTTCAATACCATATAAGTATACCTTCAATACCATATAGTTCGTTCGTAGTTTTCGTTTTATCATTGTTGGAGCGAAGACGTTTAGAGTCAGGAACTTCGCCAAGATTTAAATAATTCGTTTTAATTTGATGTTACGGAAGCGCTATGCAGACGGAATTATTTGAGTGATACCTTTGCTTCAGAAGTTTTTTATCCGGAAAATTATTCTCCTGTTTTAAGAGCTATTGTTTTTTATATATCAGTTTTATGTTTATCCGGAAAATTGTTCTCCTGTTTCAAGCGCTATTGTATTTTTTATACATAACTTTTACAATTTTCAAATAATTTTGTGCAATTTAATTAAGCATGAAATTTTAGTAACAACAACCAACAAGTTTTTGAAACATAAACATTAAACTGAATAATTGCGATCTTGTATTTTTATTAAATGTTTTTATTACGTTTTCTAGAATATATTATGAGTACCAGATAAAGCAAGGCTATTGATACCGGTACCAGGCGTACCCGGTTACCGAGGCGGAGTTGTGTGCGGCTGTCCTGAAGTTCCGTTCGAAAAGGACAGCCCCAGGGCCTGACGGTGTCCCGGGACGCGCCCTAGTGATTGCCTTGGGCGAAATAAGTGATAGCGTCCGCTGCAGGATGGCTTGGGCAGGAGGGTCATGATGTGCGGTGTTCCACAGGGCTCGGTATTGGGACCGTTACTGTGAAACATCGGTTACGATTGGGTGCTTCGCGGGGCCACTCTGCGGGGGGTCAGCGTCACCTGCTACGGCATCTGGAGGCGGCTTATCTAGCCACGGCGGGTGTAGCACATGCGGTCCACCGCATCCGCAAAATGGTCAGAGAGACTGGGTGTCCCGAGATCTAGCCGGGAACTCGTGGAGGCCATTCGACCTGTTTTGAAAGAGTGCGTCGAGCACAAGCACGGTCCACTCACATATCAGCTCAATCAGCTTTTGACCGGCCATGGCTGCTTGCCACCATTGTGATAGTGGCCGTGGACACGGCCGAGCACACGCGCGCAGGGTACCCAGCTTGGGCGGAGCCTCGCGCAGCCTTGTCCACGGTAATTGGAGGAGACCTTTCGCTCTCGGCCCTAATAAGGCGAATGACCGAAAGTGAAGAGGCTTGGGCAGCATGCTGCGAGTTCAGCGAAATCGTAATGTCACTCAAGGAAGAAGCAGAACGGCAGCGGGAGGACGACACCAACTCTCTCCCGCTGCTCCGAAGGTGGCCTGGTCGGCGGCGACGTGCGTTCGCAGGTCGAGCGTTGCCGCAGTGACATGGCCCTGAGAGTGGTTGGCGGTGGAGCCAGTCATCTGATCTGCCGCGGGGCGTTGGCCCCTGACGCCCGGCCTCCAGTGGTGGACTCGGGGGTGTCCGCCACAGTACAGACGGAGGCGGAGGAGTAGGAAGGCGCGCCGTAACATCCTGGCGAGCCTTTGAGGTGGGTCGCCTTTTAAGCGACTGTCGCTGGCGGCGCCACGGTGGTGAGCCTCGAGCGTTCCCGTAGCCCTGCCGCCTTGCGGCGAGGCGGAATTTCGAGGAGGTTTTAGTGGGTAGGACGGGGCCTTCTGCCCCGGGAGTAACACATACCCGTCCCGGTCCCCCGACCGGGTGGCATGCGTAAATGCATTTCCTCCTCGTAAAACAAAAAAAAAGTCTATTGACACTGGTCGGTTATTGTATATCGATTATTTTTAAAGTATTTCGTTTTACAATATGCAATATATTTTATTTTACAATATCCAGTATATGTAGTTCTTCCAAAATAGAAACATTCTTCGCGATATATTTTAACAAAAAATGAATACTCATAGTTGTGTGACAATATGCTTACAAAGATATATGATATCTTCACAACATACAGTACAGTAACAGCCTGTGAATGTCCCACTGCTGGGCTGAGGCCTCCTTTCCTCTTTTGAGGAGAAGGTTTGGAGCTTATTCCTCCACGCTGCTCCAATGCGGGTTGGTGGAATGCACATGTGGCAGAATTCCAGTGAAATTAGACACATGCAGGTTTACTCACGATGTTTTCCTTCACCGTCAAGCACAAGATGAATTATAATCACAAATTAAGCATGATGCGGCGTTTTTTCACGCCACAACAACTACTCCTGTTGTATAAAACACAGGTGCAGTCTTGCGTCGAATATTGCTCGCACCTCTGGGATGGCTCCGCTAAGTACTTACTGGAGGCCTTGGATCGGTTGCAGCGACGTGCGGTTCGCATTATTGGCGCCGTAAAGGTCACCAACACCCTCGAGCCTTTACAATTGCGTCGAGAGCGGCACTGAGCGCTTTCTACCGATTGTATCACGGCGAGTGCTCAGAGCAATTATTCTCCCTAATTCCTGCTTCCCCATTCCTTCACAAGTCTACGCGTGTTGGCTCTCGATGTCACCGCCTAACTGTGACATCAATTCCATCGCACACGAAGAAATTTGGCAACTCTTTGTCGCACCTCCAAAATATGGAATTCTTTACCAGCACACGTGTTCCCCTCCTCTTGTGACCTGGGTTCCTTCAAACGAGGCGTGAAGAGGCATCTTGCGGGCCGGCAAGGCGGGACGGCTAGTGCAAGTCATTCTTCGTGACTGCACTAGCCGTCGTCGCGTTTGGACTTGAAATTCAGTTGTGCTGGATCATCGGTCAAGAATCACGCGTTCTTACCACTGGGCCATCTCGGCTTTTTCACAACATATTAAATCATATTAGATCATTTTAAAAGAAACTCCAACTAATCATAGTTATTAAAAACACTATGTTACTAATTCCCATGGTCAAGCTGTTCGGTGTAATTGCCTTAAATATGTACACATTAAAAGCTTTGCTATTAATCAATTCAAATCTTATGTTTGAACAAATATAAAGATGATTAAGTGCGTTCAAATCATATTCACTGATTTTCATACAAGATATATTCATTTATTTGTACAGTTATTTGATTATGTATTTCACTTATCTAAGTTTCTCAGGCTTGTTCTTAGTCGAATATATATTCTGAACCGTGGCAATTACATTAAATTTAATTATATAATATGACGACTCAAAGTTATTAATATTTTCTTGCATTAGAGAGTATTTAAATCTGATTTTGAATTATATATAAAAAAGTCGAACGTTGCATCGACGCTACAAATTACGTTCGAATCCCAAAAATACTACCAAATGTGGCCCTCTTGTATGGCTTCAAATGTTGGCTGATATAATTTAGCTCTTGGATCTCATTTGTTGTTTCACGTTTAATATATATATGTAGTTACACTGCTAAATTATTATAAACAAATTCCATTTCTTATTATATTCTAATAAAATATTAAATATACATAGTATTAGTTAAATTTAAAGAATACCTAATCTTTTCGATTTTAACAATATTCATGTCATGTATTTTATATGAACAATTGATTTGATAAAATATAAAAATGACAAAATTGCTTACATGAGGAGAGTTTACAATGGAATGGTGTATAAATAAATTTATTAAGTTAAATCAAATTAAAACCAGTAAGTGGATCGAGAGGGTACGCTTTATTCTCAGTGAAAGCGGGAAATAAATCCCCAGAATATTTTGGTACAAATAATAGTCTCTATCAATACTCCATGAAAGCAATGATTGTTTGATATAATTACTTCTTACGTAAATAATGTTTTGGTTATATGTATTATAGAAAAAATGTAAACCATTTTATTTCAAAACCTTAGCTACTTACAGAAATTGTAAGTATCTAAGGCATAGTAGATAATACGGCTCTTGTAAATGATAGTCTGGTTATCCCAAGACGATCACGATCAAATTTTTCATAATAGTTTAGTATTCTTTTATAAATTCTAATTTCAAAAATAAGACTTTCCATCCTCTTAATTAATATGAGATTCGGCAAATAAAATTTAACTAAATATTATTATAATAAGGATTACCTTTTAGCTATAATGAAACTAAAAGGCTCCTTAGCTGGAAGAGCGGAATAAGTTAGTAAATTTATCAGCTCAAGTCTTGAACTGACAGGCTGGTTATCATCGAGACAAATTACATAGCACTTGCTCGATTACCTCTGAGCTTGCTTGGCAATTAGAAAAGCAATCTCCGCCCTTCTGTGGTTGGACATACGATAGAAATCCGACTGCAGCTAATTGGAACCCGTCCTACACCAATGACAGTCAAACCTTGCGGTTTATACAATGTATTTTTTGGGTGATAATAAAAAAAAAATCAAATGTAAAATATCACAAACATAATTTAGATACGTACATATACTCGTACATACATTAAAACACATAATATTCTGAAACTTGATTTGATCCGTGATATTATCTTCAACGACTGCTAGAGCTAGATACTTCATTCAAGTACTATGTTAAGCGGGTTTCAGATCTTGCGTTAATTACGGTGTGAATTAACGCCAGGATGCGGAAAACATATTCCTCCATACTTTCATTATTTTACAGCTTTAGTTCAGTAGTAATTGCATATGTTATAGCCTTGACCCTATGTGCTTTGGCTAACTCCAACAATGTTTATAAGAACGAGTAAGAAAATTTTACGTTTTTATTAATAGGTAGCTTTGTGTCCGGTGAATCTATAAGCGGATACAAATGTCAAATCTGAATAGAGAAAAACCGCCGACATTCGTGTTCAAACTTGTTCGAGGCGCGAATGCGGAACTAGCATTATAATTAACTTGTGCTTTCAATACCTTCCTAATAACTTAACTACCTTATATATAAATTGCTTTAATAATAATTATACTGTAATTACTATACTATCGATAATAATTTGGGAGTCGAAATTAAGATCCATTAATTTGGAGATAATGATAACTTGAGGGTTCCCAGATTTATTTATCATGTATAATATCAGTTTGTATGTATTATACGTAAGTGTGTTAACTACTGTTATTTTATTTTGTTTCGTATTCTTCATACAAACGCTCATGTCAAGTTTAAAAATGGAATAATATATTAAGATTGAAATGATAAAAAACATACAAACAAAAGTTAGCCCCATATTTAACAATAAGCAATTCATCTCATTTAGGTCATGCCTTCAACGTATCAACATTATTGAGGACGCAAATTGAATCTGTATCGTTCCATGAGTCACACAAGAATTCATAGGCAGTCTACTAAGTCACGTAGCGTGACTGTTTGAAGCAATGGATGGCAATTTCGGCACACCGGCTGTTATCGACAGAGGTATTTGATTCGAACTGAATTTGCATTTCAAATTTACATAATATATATTATTTGTATATGTAAAAAGCATAGAAGATTGAAAATGTTTTAATTATTATTTTAATAATTATCTTTATTACACAAGTATTAAATCTAATATGAATAAATAAGTCCTAAAATAATCAATAAAACGTTTTTTTATAAATAGAGAAATATGTAAAACATATTATCGCTAGGTTTGTCAATCTTAGATTTTAACGCTCTGACCGCAAGTGATAAGGTTATTAAAGGACAATAAAATCTCATTCGAGTTGCTTTACCTTATACAGGATTATTTGTAACACACCAGCAACCTCGCAGGACTAGATAGCTAACACCATAAGCAACAACTTTTGTTCTACACTTCGCACATAACTAAATACATGAAAAAAATAATGATTTTACAAGTTATTGTCGTACTATCGTGACATATTTTGTAGGTCTATATTTCATTCATAAACGAAAGGACGACGCGACGTATCGATCTTTGCGGTGTGCCTAGATTTATAAACGTTCAAGCAAGAAATTAAATTAATACTTATTTTGGTATGAAAATAAAATCTAACAAATTATAAAAAAGTCGTAGAACAAAAGTTGTTGCTTATGGTGTTAGCTATCTAGTCCTGTGAGGTTGCTGGGTCGTTAAAAAATAATCCTGTTTAAATAGTATAAAATTGAAAAGTAAAAAATTTTAATTAGAGTAAAAAAGTCAAAAAGTTTGAGTATCTCTGGTCTAGACGTTTATCTTTGGACATTTTCCAATAAGGGCTTGTTGTAATTGTGTTACAGCAACTAAGTAGAGTTGCGGATGTCGTAAAAGTTTCTTAATGAAGTCAGTGAAGTATTTTTATAAAATTTGTGGAACTCATTACAAAAAACGTATCACGTAATATTTAATTACTTTTACTGTGAAATCAAAAGACTCATATTATTAAGTAAAATCAACAAACAATTGTGTCTCCTTGTGTATATTATGTTAATTGAAGTTTAGTCTTATTCTTATATCGCAGATAGAATAAAACGCTATTGAAGCATTATTGGATGTTTTATTCTAAAATAGTGTCTATATTAGTTTAACTTTTGAATTAATTTATTATTCGACTATTATAATAGGAAAAGAAATAAAAAAAACATGCTAATTTACAATAAACTATATTTTTATTATTATCCCCGTAGTATGGTTGGAGAAGTATATATTTGTAACGATAAGCGAGCGTATTTTAATGAAAAATATTATCGTATTTCTTGTTAATAAAAAGCAGAGATAGAATACCTACCTAGATAAGTCCATCCGATATACGGTGGCGCGTAAACTAACCATACACATGATACTTTGGCGAGTGCATAATGCGTCTAAACGCAGCACAAACATCACCTGATCAACGACGTCATTGATCAGGTGATGTTGCAGTGGTCTGATGTATGTCGTCACACATATGGATACACCCTTCGGCAATATGGTCGCATGCGCATCTATTGTCCTCGCGGCTACGTCACACGCTTGACCACACCCCGAGCAAGATGGCCGCATGCATCGCTTTTGTTTTCGCCTAGGAAAAGTGGCAAGCACGCGTTGTGGTCATCGTGAGAGGGGGATGTCTATATAAGCTCCTGTTATTGTTGTTAATTTTAATTATTTCAATTATTTTAACTGTACGCTCTAATGTAAACATTGTTTACTTGTTACAATAAATAATTCTTAAAGTCTGCCGGAGTTTTTAATTGGTGGTTAATCTACTACACTCTTCAATACAAAACAAGCATGGCAGCTGTTAATATGTGAGCTATGGCCACAAATGTGAGTTCTTTTCTGTATCTTTAATAACTTCCATGCAAAATTTCATGGTGATCTATTAAGAAGTAAAGACGTGGAAGAGAAACAAACAATCTTACTTTCGTCTTGGTAATATTAGTAAAAATTTAGGATACTAAAATAATGCACGAACGTTCACATATTAATTGAGTTGCGTAGAGTTGATATTTGATACTTCTCAATCAAATTTTTGCTACAAAATAGCTCCATTATTATGAGGCTGTACTCATTATCGTTCGTGGAGTTTAGTTACACGTTATCAAAAAATATTTAAAAAAAATACTCGAGTAATAAATATTATAAGCACTTTTACTAGGTGGTAGGGCTTTTGTGCCGTCTGAGTACATACCACTCACTCATCTCACCATCTATCACCAAACAGGAATACATATTCTTATATCATATATAATTATATATATTATTATTTGTTATTATTTTTGTGTTTGGTTTAGTAAATAGTTCCAAGATAGTCCTATCTCAAGCCACCAAACACTACTTGTGGATTATTGTATTAGGGCAGGCCCGAGGGATATAACGGGATCACAAGATTGGTGGCGCATTTGCGATGTAAGGAACGATTAATATTACTTGCAGCGCCAATGTCTATAATAATATTGCTGGCGATACCACTCACCATCAGGTGTCACATCCGCCAGACTACCTACTATGACAAACATAAAAAAAAAACATTATCACAATTCGTCGAACTCGTTGCTACAAAATATGTGAATGAAATCATGAAATTTCACTCATTATATATCTTGGAGCTGTGAAAAAAATTATTAAAATATATTAGAATATTTTTTTTGTAATATTACAAACATACTTTTATACCATGAAATTGGTACTGTGAATCAATGTCTATAAATCCTTCGAAGCAGAATGCACGTATGAAATTTATTCCATTTCCTTTCGATAGAATCTCACTGAATATTTCACAAATGAGATCGCTCTCTCTATAGACTCCAAAATTGGCTCCATGACACCTACTTATTTATTTTTCATTTCGTAAATTTTATAAAAAGTATTAAATTTCATTACTCTCAACGTTCTCACAAATAAAGTGATAACAATGAACAGAAATAAATGTTGGGTAGTCGTTTCTATCTTTATTTGTTATTCTAAGTTATTTAAGTTTTCAATCATTTGTGTATGAATGCATTAAACGAGTATATTTTGTGAGTTAGAATATTATTGTTTTGTTTTTATTTTACAGCACGTAAACGGTTATATATTATTAAAAAAAGTATACTATTATAACGTGATTACTCAAAGAAAAATATTAGATAAAATATATTACTCAAAGTCAAAGTCAAAAATCTTTATTCAATAGTTACATTTGCTTATTGATTGCCATAAATGTACCACCGTTTCGGAAATCAAATTCTCAGACCTGAGAAGAACCAGCGAAAGAAATTCAGCGGGTTTTTTTATAACTCATCTATACAATATTATAGGCAATTTATACAACAATAGAATAATTTTTTTTTTTTTATTTGAAATACCCTGGAGGCGATCGTTTCATTCCCAAGGTGTGCAATCATCTAAGAAGTCAATGACTTGTGAAATATCCTTTAGCACACAGGCGTAACTTAACAATTCTTTTAAATTTCACAATTTAATATTTTTGAACGTTTTCTGGAATCCTGTTGTAAAAGCGTATACATAGTCCCATAAAAGACTTACTAACCCCGTGTAATCTAGTAATAGTGGTTGCAAGTTGATACTTGTTCCTGGTGTTAACAGTATGTATACGTCATATTTTCTGGGAAAATCTTTTATATTTTTGCGTGCATACATAACATTGTGAAATATATATTGAGAAGCGACAGTCATTATTTTAATTTCTTTAAATTTACATCTTAGTTAATCTTTTGGACCCAGGTTATAAATTGCACGAATAGCCCTCTTCTGCAGTACAAAAATCGTATTCATTACCCCAGAGTAGCATAGTTTCAATGTTAATAACATTGAAAGGTGTAAAACCCACTTTTTATAACGTAAACAAATTTTAGGTATCTATAAATGTATACAGGATTTACTAGTTATTATCAACACCTCAATAAAAACGCGTACTCATTCCTTAAAGGCCGGCAACGAACCTGCACCCCTACCGGTGTTGCATGTGTCCATGGGCGGCACTTTCCATCGGAAGAGCATCAGGGTTTACCACAATTTTACTTAAAAAAATAACACCTAAACATGGCATTACAATGTAATATGTATGCGGAAAAATTACTGATGGCTCGTATGCTGACTCAATGGTAACGAGTTCCATCACCGATATCTTTTAATGAACATATTGTATGAGCTTATAATATGACGTAAAAACCTATAGGTACTCTTTAATATGGAATATTCTGGAAGCGTGAGTGCAAATCGAGTTCAAAAGTTTGCCGTTTAAATTATTTAGTTAGCTGGAAAAAGTCGAGACAGCCCGCCTCGTGTGTAATATTGAGTTGAGAGATTTTAACTCGAAATCATTTTAAATACAGAACTAAACTTTTATGTGCATGGTTACTTTACCTGGTTTTATTATTTTTAGTGTTAACGAATAATCTGCATTAATACTTTGTAATATTTACTTGGTGGTAGATCTTTGTTCAAGCTCGTCTGGGTAGGTACCCACTCATCAGATATTCTAGCGCAAAACCGCAGTACTTGGCATTGTTGTGTTCCATTTTGAAGGGTGAGTGAGGATGATTAATAATTTTATTGTAAAAATAAATTTAGCATTAGAAACATTTATATTTATAAGTGCAGTGGATAACTTTCAATAATATCATTAACCTTAGGAACGGAAACGCAAGTTATCAAATATCAAACACTTATCATATATACATAATTATGTACATATGTCAGGGACATAACATCTTAGTTCCCAAGGTTGGTGGCGCATGGGCAATGTAAGCGATGGTTAACATTTCTTACAATGCCATTGTCTATGGGCGTTGGTGACCACTTACCATCAGGTGGCCCATATGATCGTTTGCCTACCGATACAATAAAAAAAAAACATATGTATATCCTTTTAAAAAATAATAGCAAAATGTCATAATATAATAAATATACGATACTTGATTTTATACAAATAAACAATATTTCATTGCTCCATAAAAATAATATGCTCCATAAATAAATTTCATTTGTGAAAATTAAATATTTACTCAATATTTCCTTCACACAATCGACGAGGCAGGACGATTTAATTAATTCCAGCTCGTTATAAAAGCACGCTAGGACGGGAAAGCCATCGAGAGCCTCGGTAAATGACACCAGTAATACCGCAATTATAATTAAAAATATATCTGGATAAAATTATTAGAGTGAATTCAATACAAATTTTGACAGATTCATACGTACCAGGTATAGTTTATAGGTCGACCAATTATAATGAAAAAACACTTTTGAAATTGAAGAATGTAGTGCGCTGAGTATACTTGATTCTTCGCTTCAGCTTCATTTTTATACTAAAATAAAATCACAATGAAATAAAGCCAAATACATTCAACAATTAAATTGCAAAAAAAACTTTGATGGTACTTTTTGTGTTACTTGGATTTAGAGTCTTAATTGATATCATATATATTTTATTCCGATTGAAAGAGAAATTATTTCGATCAGAAATATATGCTTTCTTGACTATAGTAATTGAATGTTAATGAAGTGTCTCATTTGTTTGTCTACTGAGTGTCAAAACAACGTCGTTTTTATATATTAGTCATTATTTGTATTAAATTTAAAATAGCGTGACTATAAACTATAATAATTTACTGGTTTCTGCGAATTTTAATCATCAGTCACGACGTGCCAGCACCTAGTCTATTTACTAGTCTGTCTTCTCTTCATCATAAACCTTCAATTTTAAAAAAGGCGCAATAGAAGTACATTCATCATTATATACGTAGTCTCTGTATTTTTCTAGACTTATTTAAAATAAGAAAAAAATAACGATGACGTAGTTCCATCCGGTTTTTGTCCTCGTACAAAAACTCGGAATACTTCTGGTTTTATTTTCGTACTGAGCACCTAAATTCCACCCTAAGCTCACATTCCATTTTTCGAGAACGTGAGCATTCATATAAATTAGCACATGACTGTTTAAAATATGTCGAAAATGATTGGATGGGAAACGGAATACGAAAACGTTATGGTATCAAGGTTCATAAAATCGTGCGTTCAATTTAAGTTTCAATCGTTTTTTGCATATTTTAAAATTATTTGTTTAGGTCAGGTCTGATTATGAATTTCTGAGTTAATAGCTTAAGACATGAATATTTAAATTGAAAATAAAATATGTATCTTAAATTTTATTACTTTTTATCATTATTTACGTAGCTTTGGATGATTACTTCCTTTTATGAACTAACCCTTACTTTACCTAACACACCTTATTCCGAACCGAAATAAAGTTCTAAATAATTTTCGATTTCAATTTATAAGACAACATAATCTTAAGAAACAAGATTTATCTAGGTTTTTATTATTTTTTTGGGAATGAGATTGAGTTCGCGTTCAGTCCGCGTCGTTCATTCAACGTTAAGGTCAATACGATTTTAATT
Source organism: Nymphalis polychloros (assembly GCA_905220585.2). Lineage (NCBI taxonomy): Eukaryota > Metazoa > Arthropoda > Insecta > Lepidoptera > Nymphalidae > Nymphalis > Nymphalis polychloros. Next base: position 12,415,301 of record HG992245.1, read on the forward strand.
AATAAATCTTATTTTCCTAACAAACTTAAAAATTATTAGAAATTTATACATTAAATTTCTAATAATTTTCGTAAACGTAAAATGACTATACGTAATAATTTACATATTGCTAGTAATGCTTTAAAACATATATGTATTAAAAATTCGTCTCAAACTTTTTATAAATTTACCGTTATCATATTTATTACTTATCTTAGCAATCCTAAAGCCTATTGAGATTGAGTAAACGCATAAAAGTATTACAGATAATAAATGACTACAAGATATGCTTCGAAAACGAATGAAAAAATATCAGCAAAAAGAAGTTAATTTAATGTAAAACCCAATATCTATCTGACCTCAAATCTCTCTTTAACTTCGTAAGAAATTTGGCAGCGGTGTCTTAAAACTCAAAAATGCCCTGTGACGCAATTATAAAATCAATATAGAGGTTAGTTGAATAACTAGTATAAAACAATGAGATAAAGTTTTAACAGAGTTTAATGAAACAGTCGAAAACGCTGATAAATTTAAATGTTTTCGCCACATAAACATCTAAATAGAACGAAGTTCGTTGTAGCGAGCCAAGTAAATAGCCGGGATGCGGACACGTCGCTGCGGTAAGTCGTAAACAAAAACAACTTTTAGAAGTAAGACAATTTTTGCCGTTTATTAAGCGACGTCAATCACGGTTGCTTGTTTAATAAACGCTATAAACATTGTTTCTCCCGTCTTTCCATTAGGCAGCGGTGCAATGTTTAGGAGGAGCGATTTCTCGACGCATAGTCTATGACTACCCTTATATTTTTCTATTATCATTTTTCATATACTTGTACGCAACTACATACAATAAAGTTGTTGTTGAATCTATGTCTATGTCGCAATTTACAGACCTGCCTCGAATAACTACGTCATCACAAAATTGGTTCAGAGATCGAAGGGCGAAAGATGATGTTGACGTTGAAGCAGTTAACCCTAATATATTCGTAAATCTAAGCTCTTTTTTATATCGTTTCACTTTGATGATCTGTTATTGTATTTATTAAGAATGACATTCAAGAAAGCACACTAAAACATTTATACATGTCATTATATGAAATGACCACCATCTTTTTTGCAACAGAGTTTATTTACTAATAAATACATTATAATGAATCGATTCTTAAGAAATTAAATATTATACAGTTCTTTCATTAATTTAGATCCAACTGTTTCAATTAATTTGTTATAAAAATGATGCCAGCACTCTTTTAATTAAATTTTATAATATTCAAAATAAATACTCAACACTCCCACTCCCACGATTCTAATTATTATTATTATTTAGCATATCATTTTGTTATATTGGAATAGAAGATTAGATAATAAGCTGATGCCCACCCAAATGAACCAACACATAGTCAGAAAACAACCTACTATTAAAATGTATTGATTAAATATACCAGTGTTATAGAATTATTAAGCAGATAGTATTTTTACGATTGTATTAGAAATGTGTGTATTACTCATATCAGACTGAATTATAACACAGCAAAATACCTAACTAAAAACGTCTTATCTATTATACTAACAGTATAGAATTGTATAAAATAAAACGTTTTTAAAAATTGAAAAACATTATTACAATAATGAATTCCGCCATCGCTTTTAACTCGAATCACTCTTGTAGATTGCCTGTCGACCCACGCCGATAATGGCGTAGCTTAACACGACACTTATTGCCAAAATAAATCAACAGCTACGCTTACGTGTTGTTTTACTTGCAGGTGAATTACGAATATTTAATGGAATAGATAGCTAATCAACTTACACGAACACAGTCTACGATGAAGTTATAATACTATTTTCGCTGTATATTATTTCATATAAGTTTAATTAGGGCCTTCTAGGGAGATCTTTTTATAGCAATATTCATTTAAGCATGTATTTTATGCTTTTTCACTGTCATCGCCAAGATATGTCTCCACCTGTGACCATCCATTTCTGTCTGTATTCATCAAGCGTTCTCTCATACCTTCACTACAAATGGTCTGGCAAACAAAACCTTTAAGTACCTTTTTATTTCCCGATTGCAAGCGAAATGATTTTTTATTAGGTAATAAATATAGATTGTCACAAACTATTTTTAAATATCGAATATATATTTATGAGTAGGTTACTGTGACCATTAAAGTATGTGAGTGTGTGTTTCTGTACAGTAGTTTTACATCTGACAAAGTCTTGTGTTTTCATTTGTAAAAACAAATACTACATTACATTTATAAATTACACCAAGAAATATTTCCGAGTAAGCTTAATTATAAAAAAACATTTATATTAACCTTGTGCTTGTTTCACAAAGTAATTATGCTATAATCTGAATAATAAAATTTGTGGATAGTCATAGGTGACCAATGAATTTTTAGATTTAGTTTAGTTAACCAGCGTTCCAAAAACTGGGGCAAAATATAATATTTTATGAAAAAGAGTTTATTTTATTATTTCCCATCGTCTAGGGCCCCATTCCCTAAACCGCTAGGGGTAAAATAAGCAAATTGCTCTGAGCCATAGTTTCTAAAAGTCAGTAATGCTTACCCTCGGAATTTCTGAATAAACGAAACGATTTCTTCAAACGGCTTTCCTATGGTCCCAAAAACTTGTACCCAAAAACCAATTCCATTTATATATACACTTAATTAAAAAAATATGTGCAATATCTTATCTTATACTACTAATAAAAATGCTTATCGATCAAAAGGGAAATCCAATTGTTCGTGTTTACATTTTAAATAAAATAAATTGGGTCAATAAGATTAGTTATATCTTACCTAATATTATAAATGCGAATGTGAGTTTGTTTGTGTGTTACGCGTTAACGCCTAAACCACAAAGGCGTTTTTTAAATTCTTTCCCCAATTGAAAGTTAAATTATCAGCCAGTAAAATAGGTCACTTTTTGTCCCCGTATTCCGACGGGAACAGGAACTACGCGAGTGCAACCGCGGGCAAAACACTAGTAAAAATTTAATTAATATATAGCGATAGTTAGAGCCAATCATTAATACTGCAAGACGTTGTCTAATAATATATACTGAATAATTATGTCGACTGCATTACTGAGTTGATTTCATAAAATCTGTTTACGAGCGTTTTAAAAAGAACGAAATTTATCAGCAACACACAAATAAGATGGTTGGAAAATTGATTTAAAGTTAGAGGCATTTTCGACAAAGAATAAACAATTAATTACTTTATAAATATTAACTATTGTTCGGCTTGTAGTTTATATGGGAATTTAAAGTAATGACAGACTTATTTCAGCGACTTAAAATAACGAAGAAAGACTAACCACAGCAAAACAAATTTACTACAACAACTGCGGCATTTTTGTACTAAGCACTTGTTCAAAATTTGCTATCGCTATTATAAAAAAATAAAATTGCATTTTTTACTGGAAAGAAGTAAGATAGTCGTTGTAGCTGTTGAATGTTATTATTATAGTTAGGTTAAAAGTAAAATTATCCACAATATATTGCTGGATATATTCACTCACAATTAAAAAAATAGATATCATTACAAAATGTGTCTGTTAATTCAAACGAAATTATGATATTTAAAACTTCGTTAAATACGAGGAAACAAAAAAAAACTACAACTACTACGTGCACATTAAAAACTCTTTCAACGTCAGTTTCAAGTTTTACATTGAGAACAACACTTGTATCGTATTTAAGTTGCGAAGAGCTTCAAAAGCCATGCATTTCGTTCGCATGTGTGTGTAATCAAGATCTTGACAGCCGCCATAGCAGAGGATATAAAATAAAATGTATCATGGCGATAAACATGATGAACGCGATATGCAATATAAGCTATTTCAAGGAGAATTTGGGGGGAAGCAATAAATTTTATAGCTAAGACGGGTTTTATTGTCAACTATAACGAATCTCGAAATTGGATGATTCTATTCACTGCTCTTTGTCGGGTATTATTTACTTGAATTGTAAATTTGGTTATAAATTACATTATGATATCTTCCCTAGTACAAAACGAGTGAAAATGTTTTACTAAGTTTGAACGTATTTTGTGATATTTTATTACTTGACTTGATACTATAAAAAACAATCAACATTTTAAGATAAATATCAATGATATGGTGAATATGTATTTATTTTATTTGGAAAAAAAACAATATATTCAAATATAAACGGACAAATTTTTCACAATAAAATGAATCATCGAAAAAGAGTGTACAATTATATTATATTAATATTACAAAAGATAATTAAAGTAAATTAAATCAACGGACATAACACGTGAAAATAAATAAATTATTATCTCTATAAAGTTTTCTTTTTTTTTATTAACAATAGGATTTATGCCGTCTTTATTTTTATTACAAATTTCTTATTATAATGAGTACATGAATGAAAAAGAAGTCGTTATAAATTATATAATATTAATAAATTGAGAAATAAAAGGCTATTCTGTAAGAGCAAACTCGACGACGTTCGTCGTGAATAGCCTTATATATAGTCCTCCTCGTCGATTTCGATGACGGCGACCCTAGAAATTAATTATTATTTCTAACATGAGCCCTAATGTGGCTCACTAGACCAAATTTGGTTTTAAAAACCCTTTAACATGTGTTACAGTACAGTGGGCCTGCAGAGTTATATGTAAAAGCCATAAAGTGATATGCAACATTAACCATAATAATAATAACATTACAAGAATCGAAGAGTATAACACCATGAGCCCGTTGTCAACATTTCGCGGGTGAGTGAAGTGAAAAAGTGAGTTTTTTTTTATAGCATAGGTGGACGAGCATATGGGCAACCTGATGGTAAATGGTCACTAACGCCCATAAATTGGCATTGTAAGAAATGTTAACCACCGCTAACATCACCAATGCGCCACCAATCGTGGGAACTAAGATGTCATGTCCCTTGTGCCTCTAATTACACTGGCTTACTCACCCTTCAAACCGGAACAGAACAATACGAAGTACTGATGTTTTGTGGTAGAATATCTGATGAGTGGGTGGTACCTACCCAGACGAGCTTACACAAAGCTCTACCATCAAGTGAAGTGAGTTCTAACAGGATAGAATTGGTGGTTCTTGTAATAGTTTATATTATAAAACTATTTAAAATTGCCGTATGACTAGATTAATTTGGTTTTTTTTTAAACAGAAGCCGAATAGGCCTTTAATCAACTACGAGGCAACAACCACTATGTATACCAAAATACCCTGGAGAGTACCTGTGGCCTGAATCGAGGAAAATTCTACTTTTTCACTATTTTAAGCGTAAATAGCGTAATGGCTTACGGGCTTTCTAGCAATGTAAAAGTCGCAGGCTCTATCCTATTGTTTCTTGGGCTATTGGCTTAATTGGAGAGGTAAATATGAATATTAATTAGTCTTTATAAAAAACTAACCATCGCATTTTTTTCTTAAAAAAAATCTGTTCAAGCCGCTTAAGAGTCGTAAGTTATGCCCTAACACATAGTAACTCGTAGCTAAGAAGAATATTTTCAAGATAAAATTTAAGTTTAAACATGTCGTGGCCCGTAAACTTTGTCAGTTAAAACGAGTGAATTTTACTTATGCAAACTTTCTAGTGAAACTTTTTATTTTGGTAGATTTTTACCTATATTTATAGTTTTTGTTTATAAATGTCTTGTTAAATTAACAAAAATAAAAAAAGTTAATATATTTTTAACCCTTAGCCACTTACCGCTAGTTTTACTTCTGTGACCATTTACCACTGGTCTAGGAGACCGCGCGCACTAAATGGCTCAATTATGATTAATATTTAAAAATGACGGGTTAGTTTGAATAAAATAGACATTTTTAAAGTATATAGTATTTATTTAATGAAAAAAACACGAAATAAAATCAACCATTTGAAAAAAAAGAACAAGATTTCTTGTTACACTCTAAATTTTAACAAAAAATAACGACCTATTTGGAAATTGAGATAAAAAATTATAAAACCTATGAATCATATTTTTTTTACTTATTTTATAAAGTTTACTAATCATTTATCACATGAAATATTTTTGGCCCAGTATATCATTTTTTTTATATAAAATTGCGACCTAATGGTTTACCGTTTTTCCCGGCAGTGAATGCATAGCTCGTTTGAGCATTCGAGACATATTATGGCTTTACATTAGAAACACAGGTACTGCGTCTTGCGTTTTTCTTTGCGTCACAAGTGGAGCAAGTCTTACGTATTTCCAGCTTATCAGAGCTACCACCTGCTACAGCTAGAGTGTCTGCTTCGTTGATTTTCAGGATCCGACGGAGAGCAAATTTGATATCCCGTTGAAGATGAATATTTTTTTCTCTGCGCACCATATGTGGTCTCGTGAGTCCTTCTGCCAGCTTAATAAAATGGAATCGAGTTTCTTTCTCCTGTGCTTGGGTTGATAAGCTTACGACATAGGCATTCGAGATTGATATGTCGAGTAATCAATAAAATGGAGGCTCGGGCGATTAACGAAAGCGATTCTTACCAAAAAAAAATTTTTTTCTGGGGCGAGGCCGATTTACTAATAGCTGTACATCTTCGTCTGATTAAGTTTGAACAGACGATACAGAAGGCGTGTTGTTAGCCTGAAGATTAGTTCTACCGCTTGCTAACGTAGATTCTTCCTCACCTTCAATTTCAGAATCGGATCCACTGGTTTCTTCTAGGACGTGGTCGTTACCAATATCAACTTCAACATCACTAAAAACTCCATTTACTATGTTATCATCATGTGACGGATCATCTTCCTACCTAGCAATAAGTTCGTCATCAGGAGCCATTATTCACAGCAAACGAATAATAGAACGATAAAAAAATAATTACGTAACCACTTACCACCGGTCTCACAGACGCTGACGATGTTTGGGACCTTGCCGTGGATAAACGCGAGCACTTGTGTCATCGTCGGTGTCTCGCGCGATTCTGATGAGAGCGGGGGGAAGGTACATTAACGCACGAAACTGAACGAAATGCTCACGCCGAAAAATTAACAAAAAATACTTCAATGGTGTCTGAGAGACCGGTGGTAAGTGGTTAAGGGTTAATGTACTTTCGAGTATCCATTGTAATTCAATAAAAAGATGACAACATTGGAACAAAATAAAAAAAGAATATTCAAATTGCGACCTTTGAGCTTCTACATAAAATATGTAAAACAATTATAAAAATATGTAACAAGCACATTACACGAACGGAAATTGACAAAAATGATATCTTATTTTATTATTATTTCTGATTCAATAACAAAAAAATACGTTTTATACATTTCTTTACATAATATAAACATTATTATTCATTAAACTATTTAATAAAATAAATAACAATATTAAAAATGATTTTTATTAAGTATATAACAATAGTCATTAACAAGTTTCGGCTTCTTCGAATAAAACCTATTTTAATACGAGTATTATCAAACCATACTCAAAACTGTGTTGGTTGGTAGTACAATATAATCTAGTATTTCATTTAACGCCTAATTATTTTAGTTAAAAATATATATATGAACTTTTTTTTTTTTTTTTTTGTCGCTGGAAAAACACTTTACGTGTTTCCCCCACATGAAGTGGGGGGGTATGTGGGGCTCGCCGGCACTGAAGGCGCCGGAATACCCACTAAAAAACCAGCGGTATCCTCTCCGTCTGGTCGGGGGGCGCCACGGGATCGCTTGCGCATGCTACCGAGACGCCCCGACGGTCGGCCCGCCTCTGCGGGCCTCCATTTCTAGGGAGGTTCCCGGATACGGGGAGCCCACCTAGCCCAAGCGGCTATTACGGCGGGGGGAGAAGGTGCGCATAGCGCAGACGCCTTCTCCCCGGTCTTCTTCGGCGGATTGAAACAGCGGAGGCTACCTCCTCGCGCTGCCGCTCCGCGGCCTCCTTCTGCGACATGACACTCTCGCAGAAGGAGACCATTTCCAACCAGCATCTCTCGCTATCGAGCATGGCGTTAATAACGCTCGGCAGCGAGAGATCTCCGCCGATTATCGCCGCCAGGGTATGCCTCTGAGGCCCCCACGCAGCACACTCCGTTAGGGTATGGTGCGCCGTATCCTGTGGCGCACCACACTCGTGGCAGGAGGGTGATACCTCCCGCCTCGCTATCTTATGCAGGTACTTACCGAAACAGCCATGTCCAGTAAGCACCTGCGTCATCCTATACGTGAGTGTGCCGCCATTCCTTGCTACCCAGCGACTCAAGTGGGGGCGGATCGCCTCCACTGTCGCCAGGCCTGCTGATGGGGACCTCAAGTCCTCCTCCCACCTGCGAATCAGCGCTCGTTGGGCTAGAGCCCTGATTCCCTCCACCTCCGCGGATCCTGGACGGTCGCCGCTGGCCCTGGCTAGTACCCGAAACCGGTACACTTCTGCGAGCACCTCCGCCTGGAGCTCCCAGGGCGGATCGCCCGCGAGAAGCGTAGCCGCCGTCCACGACACCGTACGGTATCCACGTATCGCCCTCACCGCTATGACCCTCTGTGGTCTCCGCAGAAGGGCCTTGTTCTTAGCGGTGAGAGCGTCCACCCAAATGGGTGCACCGTACAGTGCCATGGAGCGCACCACGCCGGCGTATAGGCGCCGGCAAGGTGCTTCCGGCCCTCCCACATTGGGTAGGAGTCGGCCCAAGGCAGCAGCAGCGTTGATAAGCTTCGGACCCAGTTGGACAAAGTGCTGCCCGAAGCTCCATCTTCCGTCCAGGATCAGGCCCAGATACCTCATCTGGGCCTTTACATTTATCACCGTCCCCTGGACGGTGATACACGCCCCTCGAGGGGGTCCCCGACGAGGACCATGGAATAAGAGGGCCTCCGTTTTTGAGATGGAGACCCTCAAGCCCAACATTCCAATGCGGTCCACCGTGAGCGACGTCCCGACCTCGGCCAGGCGGGCCGCCTCCTGGAAATTTCGTCCTGTCGCCGTGATAAGAGTGTCGTCCGCGTAGCACAACACCCCCATCCCGGAAAGGACAGGTGCACGCAGGAGCCAGTCGAAGCCAACGTTCCACAGAATTGGGCCGAGAACCGACCCCTGTGGAACGCCGCAACCCACCCGATGCCGGACAAGTCGCCCATCACCCCCCTCCCAGAGGACCACCCGGTCCCGGAGGTACGCCCCCAACAGCCTCCTGAGATAGGAAGGCAACCTATGGTATCGGAGTGCCTCCCTTATAGTCTCGAAAGGAAGACTGTTGAAGGCGTTCGCTACAATGTTCGTATATATGAACTAGATATTAACTAAATAAACGTTAATGTCGATTATTCATAACGATTTTATATATTATATAACATCAGATAATATAACTTTCTTAATTAAGTTTAAAATTTAAATTTCGAAACGCATTGTGCATGTAAATAAAATTTAATTAAAAATACGCTTTTGATTTTAACTTCTCCCTTAGATCGTTTAAAGCTGACTCGTCTAAGTGACGTCATGCGGGCTCATTTAATTACTGGGAGGATTTACTCCTCCATTTACGAGACTTAGTTTAGAATTCAGATTATTCGATTAATTATATCTTTAAGACTGTGGAATGTAGACTCAGATTTTTTATAGTCTTAGGTGATTACATTCTTAATTAAAATTAATGCTGATTATTAAGGGAAAATTAACGTCTTTATCTTAAGTCTGGTAAAGCTTAAAACTTTATAATTAGATGGTATATATTTTAAACAAATATTTAAAGGAGTAAAAACTCTGACTTTTATTATAATTAATCATCATTTTACTTTGAAAATTGCATGGTGTCCCACGGCTTCACCACATATGGAAGGTGCGTAGTTTATGTAACCTATTTTCTTATCTGTACCCCATATACGTTGTATGCAATATTTCATGATGATTTGTTGAGTAGTTAAGATGTAAAAGCATAATAAACAAATTAATTTAAAAATAACTATTCAACCATTATCGTCATGCTTGCGACCAACATTGAGCCAACATTGACCAATTCCTTATAAGAGAGTTTGTTTCAGGCTTTTTTACGTCACGTATTGGTATATAAACTCGTGTCGCTGTCCAATAATATCGGTTCAAAGTCCTTTTCAAATAAATACGGAACCCACGAAAACAAATATCAGACAAATTGAAACGTTCAAGGCTTGATTAAATCGTAAATTTATACAGAAATTGTAGAATTTAACATAGACGTGTCATATTATTTTATAAATGATGTACAAATTGTATGTCTAGACAATTATGACATCGGCTACATTTAATTTTCTCACTAAACATATTGTTTGTATTGTATTGTTGAAGGGCTTGTCTAATTATTATTCAAGTAGATGAGCGTAACAGGTTATATTGTTTTGGACAATTGCTTAGACATCTTTTGTTTTTGACGTAATATAATATATGGTTTATGTTAAAAACATTAACATTATTTTTAACAGGCTTATTGTACAATACAATACAACTTTTATGATAAAATTAACTGTGTTAGTATTTCTTGATTAACATACAGGATATATAAATTCAATTGTGTATTAATGATTTATATTTATGTGATTATAAAATTATATCAATAAGCTTACATAGTATTATGATAAATTTGATTATTGTCATGTCATGTAAATGTACACCATTTACATGACATGACAATAATCGAACAAGACAAAGAAAGAAAACTGCCTTTGTTGAAAGAATTTCTTTGTAATTTTAACCAACACTAACAATATGTAACAAGATATGCTCCGATATCTTTCTTAATAAAAGGGAAATTGTTTTTAAACTTGTACAAAATATAAACTATTAAAACAGTGACAAAACAGTAAAAAGAAAATCGATCCAGTCATTAAAAAAAATTAAAGTTGATATTCATACATCCGTTTGACGCGAATAATGAATATACATTTCAGGAAAGTAATAACGGAATTCGATATCAAGCGAAATCTTTCTTTTTTAAATGCCAGAAAAATACAAGCGAGTGGACATTCAATTTTATATTTAAATAACAATTCATCGTTATTTTTAAAGTGTAAACTTTAAAAGAAACAATGCAACTAAAAGTATCTTTTACTGCATACAAATCGAAAATCCGCAACCATTGACTAGTTTTTCTATTCACGCATCCAGTAATCCTTTTTTCAAAAACGCCCAAATCCATTGACGCAAACTATTGCCCGGCCGTGACGTAAATAGACTTGCATATGCGTTGAATTGTAGATTCGTAACTGAATGCCAGCAAATTGTCGGTGAAACAGTCGGAGCGCAGCACCAAACGTCCCGACGTAGTTTGTTACGTATGTATGTGTGTAGAATAAGTGTGATAGCTTTGAACACATACATGTAAAATTGTACTAGAGATGTAAGTGTTTAATTGTACGAGATATTTGTATTATTATCAGAATAAAGTTTAATAATATGTCCAAAAATGTTGTAAATCTAATTTATTTTAATAGAGCAATTACGCAAGTTTCTTACCGTTTTTTCTCCCTAATGACCACTTTACGTAATGATGGTATAGTTAATATTTTGACGATTCAAAAACGCCTTTTTTTAAAGTTTACTTGAATATATTGATTAGTTGTAATAAAATAACATGAATGTTCATGTAAACGGGAGTGAAGACCTAGTGTCTTGTCGAACAGGTTTCCTATTGCAAGCACCAGTCTTCACATTCTTTAGTTGATAATTAAATATTATGTATCACTATTTATATTATATTTCTGTGAAAAATAAAATAAAATGTTGATACATTTATATTATTATTTTATTCGAAACAGATAAAATATGCTTTGAAATGATCAACGTAAGTAGTATGCGATAATATTATTATCAATGCGTGTTAAGTTATTATTGTGGAATCGAGTACAAAGGCAGGGAATTAAAAAGCAATTACGTTCAGCTTCTGCATATTTCATCACAAAAGCTACTCACTGGCTAATTACATAGACACTCGTTAGTTTGAAATGTCGTAAAATATATTGCAAAAAGTATTATACGAGTCCGCATACACGTAACAATATTTTGGTGAAACGAGAAACACAATTTAGTGTTCTATTTAATTGGAACGGTTCGTTTCGTAACGTTTTATAGTCGAGAACGAATGATTTAGAAAAAAATCCCTCTTAACAGACGAGACGTCGTAACAAAGGTTGGGAAATCAAAACGATAAAATAGGCTTGTAAAGCTCAGGGTAGGACATGAAACTCGTAGGTTTGACCATCAAATTAATTACAATGCGGCGGTCAGACTCGGCAAACTGTTGTCGTTACTTGCACGTGGTTCACCGAATGGAGAGAGCATAGTAGAAAAGTGAGCGAAAATAAATGTTATCTTTTAGTAAAAAAAAATAGAAAACGCGTGGAACATATTACATGGATTAGTTCTCTGGAATATTTCACAAAAAACGTTACAATTAGAAACGAAGCAAATCGATCAATTCAATTCAAATTTGAAATTGAAATCTTACTTTAAATGCGGTCAGATTGACTTCAAAGGCTTGAAATAAATTTTAATAGGTTGGTGACAAGGATTAAAAAGATATAATGTATATTTGATGTCGTTGCGTAATGGAATCATTATTAGAAATATAAAAAGCTTTTCTATATTTAAGCATTCTTGTTTTAATTTTATTATTCATCTCGCTATTAAAGAAAAAAATAGATTAAATAGATGGTATAAAATATAAGCTTAACAATTTTCGTAACAAGAATAACTTTGAAGATAGTTTTCAGTTCTGTATTCATACCCGAAGTTGAGTACATAATCCGCAGTTGATCAATGAGGGAGAGACGTGACGTCATGATTCGACTGCGTGATTACGAGTCGATGCGAACGAATTTAAAGAGCATAGTAAATTGGTAGGATTCAGCCATCAAATTTTAAGAAGCAAAATAATTGGAGGATATCTTTGTTAGAAAAACACATACTTTAAAGTACTTTTATTTTTCTCCTTCTATTTTCAAAATTGAATTGATTCAATAGTCAAAGCAAATACGCTCAAAAATATCGTCATATTTTTTCCTTGTCAACTTGTGAGTTGCTTTTAATTAAACTCAGCAAGATTCGCCTTTTTTCTTGGATATCGCGTTTTATGATTACAATTACGCACTATCCGTGAAAATAGACATTATTGGACCATCGATTCGACAGTTTTATTTAAATAATGGAATACTTTCAAATAATTGCGATGAACCAATAATTAACTCTTGGTACAAAAAAGTGTATCATTATTATATTATAAAAATAGATCTTAAAGCTGATTGGATAAAACATGTAAGTCTTAACTTCCGTTAAGACTCATCATTCCGTTAAGGTCATGGGTTCAAACTACAGAACCACTGAATTATCAAGCGTTTACTTAGCGTTTATATTTTGCGTTTACATTAGTGGTGAAACGTCGTATGGACATTTGCCGGCCGACATTTTGTAAAACCGTGCGGCCCGAACTTGAGAAGTGTGGATAGTCTCTACAGGAGAACTTCAGAAAATAATATGTTTTTACCATTTAAATTATAAAATACCATTAAATAACATTTTCTCTTAATGCATAATATCATCTTGTAAATAATGATATATATGTAAGGCATGTCTACATATATTTACTATACATTTAGTAGGTATGTATAATGTATATATAAATATATTATTTAAATAGTTTTTTAAAATAGGTACGTGGACGGGCAAATGGGCCACCTGATGGTTAGCGGTCACCAACGCCCATAGACATTGGCAGTGTAAGAAATGTTAACCATAGCTTACATAGCCAATGCGCCACCAACCTTGGGAACTAAGATGTTATGTCCCTTGTGCCTGTAATTACACTGGCTCAGTCACCCTTCAAACCGGAAGACAACGATACCAAGTAATGCTGTGTTGCGGTAGAATATCTGATGATTGGGTGGTACCTACGAAGGCGAGCTTGTATAAAGCTCTATCATCAGTAAAGTATGGTAGTGAAGATGCCACAGATGACCGATTTTTTTATCGAAAGCATCGAACGATTTTTTGGATTTGCCTAGCGATGTGTGCTCAGTTTTTAAAAATATTTTACATTCGTTATCATCACCAGCACCATCGTGTGCGTGGCTTTTTTATGCATTTTTTGTATTTGTTTACTTTATATACCTAAATATTACTGAAATTTTTAGATTTCACTTAACACTCACAAACACACTTTTGCAAAAGGACCTAAGTTTTACAAATTAATACTAACACAATGATGATACGTTTACTATTTAATTAAAAATCTAAATCAAAAATACTTTTGCATAGTCACCTTATTGATTTTTTAATAATATGAAACATATATTAAATTAAAAGCTACCACTTTATTAGATAGATAGATATAGATATATTACAGTTACTTATTTTTTATTATAATATAAAACAATTCATAAATATAAAATCACTAAAAAATCTAACCCAATTTTTCGTGTTATCTTGTAGAGAATATTATTACATATTATATATTAGTATGTTATTTTTAACATGAAGCAAAATTAATTTTTCATTGATAAATGTAAAACGATCCGTGGTTTTATTATAAAAATAATGTCGAGCAAAATATAAGGTTAACAATTTTAATTATGTAATACGAGTTCAAATTCGAAAAAAGATATACACATATATATTCCTGAAGAGTTTACATCTAGTAAGCATATTTAAACACACATATTTGAGCATATTTAGTATGCATTTGAAATATTTTACTTATATTACTTTAATGAATTATACTCATTTGAATACAATATATCTGCATTACACTAAGTAATTAACCGGTGGTAGTTTCTCGTTGGACTATCAATAAGTAAGTGTAATGTTTTCATGTCGAATAAAGTAATTTTATTTGATTCGAAAATATGTTAAACTAAAATAAATTCTACACCAATCAGCCCAAACTTCACATATTACTATATACATTAATATAAGCTTCCAATTCAGCATACTGGTCGATCCGGTTTGTGGTTGAGACTGCCGTAAGCAGAAACTGATTGAAGGCGTCATGCTGACGGCGGTCAGTTTGCGTAAAGTAACATATGTTTGCGCTCATCAGGTCAAGGTCGTACGTCACGATGTTTTCCTGCCTCCGATACACTTAGGACAAAAGCTATGATAAAGGATTAGACTGTAACGTGATTGTATTATGACTTTCAGTTATATCTTAATAATAAGATAAGTCATTGTAGTCCTTCTTGATTAATTCATTTTCGAATTAGTGTATGTGGAAGAAATTACCTGAATTTTAAGCAAGTTTCAAGTAACTGATTGGCTAAAATTTTGTTGCTGCTGACAATTAAATTTAGTAGGTATATAACTAGACATTAAGTTTTTCTCCCTGACTTGTTAACCTTTCCTTTTTTAATTTTAACCGACTTTAAAAAAAGAAGGAGGCTCGAACTCCGCCATTTATAAACTGATTTGGAAAGTTATTTTTATTTGAGAGAATAAACTATCCATTTATCCCATTTATTAAATTTGAAGAAAAAAAGGTTATATAGTTGATTTTTTTTTTTCGGTTCGAATTTTCTTCGGTGTGGGTTTTATTTTTTAAACAGATAATTGATGTTGGCTTTTTTATTGAAAACACTAAATCCTATAAAGGATTTAGTGTTTTCAATAAAAAATGGAAGGCGTCGTCTCGGCCCTGCCATAGCCCCGGCCCTTTCCCGTTCCCGCTCCGCTGTCTCCTTCTGGACCATGACGGTCTCACAGAAGGAAGCTACAGCCCTCCACGCCGATTCCCAGCGAGCAATCGTGATGTTTGATAGCCCATATCAAACATCAGTAACAGTTGCCTTAATAGTAACTCCTACATATAAAGAAAATGATAAAATATGTTCTTAGTGAGCGTCTACGTATGGGAAGGAGTATCTGTGTCTAATTTCAAGTCAATCTGGCGCATAGTTTAGGAGATCTCGTGATGAGTGGGGAATCGATTATATATATAATAATATAGAAGATATATCCATGACCATTATAAAATTTTAGGAATAAACACGTTAATCAATATAGTTATTTTAAAATAAATTGAAAATGTTCTGTTGACAATCTTTAATACATCTAGAAACTTAGGAGATAGTTATCGATGTTGAATTGCCGTCTGACGTCAAGGGATTGCTTGCTGGTCACGGCGATTGCAGGCAACAAGAGCATATCCAATTTCCAATGTATTTGAGTGCCATTTGCGTAACATTCTAGGTGTGGGGTACTCACATTAATTGCACCATCTATTCAAGTTTGCTGGCTGCATCGCATTAACATCGTCCGGGCTATCGGATGACGCTATGAAGTCTGTTACGTGCCGGTTTAATTTTATTCTGCAATTAGCTGAGAGCTCGGTGTGGTCATCTTTATAGCAAGAGCGTGTCATAATATTTTGCGTATGATATTATATTGAGATAATGTAAACGAAATTCATCTATACATCTAATAAATACAATTATAGTTTATACTAGCGGTTCCCCCGCGGCTTTGCCCGCGACATAATCAAAAATAATAAAATATGTTAATTATGGTCTATGTAAGCTGCGCAAACAGTACATTAAAGCAGATCAGACCAATTTTTTATACGAATTTTTCAACCCATTTCTCTCGTTTGGGATTGAATTTTTTAAAAATGACAAATTACGTTTTCATTTATTTTTGCTCAGAAGCTTTATAAAATTCATGCTTCTGAAAAATGACGGACCCGCCATACAAACTATCAACCCCTATTTCACCCTCTTGCAGAGTAGTTTTTACAAAACCCTGAAATACGTATTTATTTATTTCTAACCAGAAGGTAGTATATTAAATTTCATCTCTTACATGAAAAATGAAGGACCCGCGATACAAACTTTCAACCCCCATTTCACCCTCTTGGGGGGTAGATTTTCGAAAAGCCTGAAATATGTATTTATCTATTTCTAACCAGAGGCTTGTATATAAATTTCATGCTTCTTATATCAAAAATGACGGACCCCGGTATTTCTAAACAGAAGCTAGTATATAAAATTTCATGATGACATCAAAAATGGCGGACCCGCGATACAAACTTTCAACCCCCATTTCACCCTCTTGGGGGGTAGATTTTCGAAAAGCCTGAAATATGTATTTATCTATTTCTAACCAGAGGCTTGTATATAAATTTCATGCTTCTTATATCAAAAATGACGGACCCCGGTATTTCTAAACAGAAGCTAGTATATAAAATTTCATGATGACATCAAAAATGGCGGACCCGCGATACAAACTTTCAACCCCCATTTCACCCTTTTGGGGGGGAGATTTTTGAAACCGTGAAATATGTATTTATCTATTTCTAACCAGAGACATTTATATAAAATTTCATGCTTCTTATATCAAAAATGACGGACCCGCCATACAAACTTTCAAGCCCTATAGCACCCTCTTGCAGGGTAGTTTTTTAAAAAACCCTGATATATATATTTATTTATTTCTAAACAGAAGCTAGCATTTAAAATTTCATGCTTCTAACGTCAAAAATGACGGACCTGCCATACAAACTTTCAACCCCTATTTCATCCTCTTGGGGGCTAGATTTTCGAAAACCCTGAAATACGTATTTATTGATTTCTAAGCAGAAGCTACCATGTAGAAGTTCATGCTTCTTACATGAAAAATTTTGGAAAACTCTGATTTGCATACTTATTTAATTCCAACCAGAAGCTTGTATACGAAATATCATGCTCTTAACTTTGAAAATGACGGATTTCCATACAACGGTTCATCCCTTATTTCACCTCCTTAGGGGTGGAATTTCCAAAAATTCTTTCTTAGTACGCGTTTTCATATTAAAATGCAACAACTGTCCAAATTTCTAGTCTGTAACCCCAGTAGTTTAGGCTCTGCGTTGAAGAGTCAGTCGGGACAAGTCTTTATATATATATAGATTAGAGATATTTATGCAAAAATAACTTTGAGGGAACCTATAGGGCATGGCGAGTTAGTTTTTTAAAATTTTGTCAGTCACTCAGTGTCTTCGAACGTTATAAATAAAATGTAAATAAATCGATATTAATGTAAATTAAATAAAATTTACATAATTTAGTTTTGTTTTATTGCAATCTGACACTAATGTTTTATGTTATATTGTTGTCACCTTATACAACTTCATTAATGAGTTTTCCCACGCTATGTGCTTCAGCGGATTAGGCTGTGAAAGAGTAGAACTTCACTAAGTTAAAGACTCGCTATGGTCGGACTGGCCTGCGCTTTTATAGACTGTATTCTTCCCTAGTGTGTTGGTGCAAAATGCTCCGTTACCTTTAGAAGCCATTAGTTATATTGACAATAAAATCAATTCTAAGGCACCTCAGTAAACTTGTTAGAAATTGAAAGATATAGAGAGATAGAGAAAACGTATTATAATTAAATCGCGTGTAACGAAGTTTCATTTCAAAAGTAAATTCTATAGTATTGAAAATCAAAATACACTTTATTCAAGTAGGGTTTTATAAACACTTTTTAAATGTAATTTTACTGAATCACATTAAGCGAGAACATGAAACTCACGCTCGTCACGTGAATAGCCATAAATTAAAGCGAGTTAAACTGGAAAATTCAACTATATAACATATTATAATGCTATATTTAAACCTTCTTTGACTTACGTAGTATCTTCTAACATAAGTTCTATAAATGTTGGCTTAGAAAGTTTTTTCAGTAAAGCAAAAAAAATCTGCCTTTTCATTTTAAGATGTAAAGCCAAAACTGGTTCCAAACTTGTAATGGCTTTACATCTTAAAATGTAGATTCCACCGAGAAAAACCAGGAAGAACCTCGATACATACACTTTTTTGTACTATTCATATATTGGTTTCATTCGCTTGAATAATGAATATGAGTATCAGCGATAAGTAGTAATTTTCCAAGAAAAGTTAAAACCAATTATTATGTATACGACTAAATAGGATAATAATTTTATAACTTTATACCTTTGTATAATAAAGCCTCAATTTCTGAAAATCAAATAAAGAGTTTTTTTCGAGAAAATAATCATTAACTATATTTCAATAACGACCAAGGCGCGGTCAAATTTGCGAGTTCAATAAGAATTAACGACGCCAAATTTGGTGCCTTTGAATCAATATCCAGTTTTCATTCGGATTAATTGCTTTGTGTTTTCAATAATTATTGTCGCTTGCAATTTCAACGGTGAATAGGAGGGCTGGAAAAATTAATTAGTGTCTCGTTCGATGTGTTGGATTACGTTGAATGAATGGGATGCTCTTAATTTCATTGCCCCTCTCTTTGGTTTAGTTAATAAGTCGCCCACGGTTGTCGGGAACTGAGTGATTAGTTTGACCGTTATTAATCAACGATTTGATGGAATTGTTAAGACAATGACTTGGTTTATATAAATTTAATGCAGACCTTTTTCAGAATTTTCTCTTCTTCGTATAAAAAGGTATTTTCTCAACCAACGAAAAAATATGCTTTGCGCTTTGTGGTTTCGACAAATACACTTTTCTTGATGAGACAGTAGCAAAGAAGTCTTTTCATGATATTTGATGTGAATTCTGAGAATTCTTAGAAAATGTCATTGAAAAAAAGTACAGCGAATTTTAGT
Source organism: Nymphalis polychloros (assembly GCA_905220585.2). Taxonomy (NCBI): domain Eukaryota; kingdom Metazoa; phylum Arthropoda; class Insecta; order Lepidoptera; family Nymphalidae; genus Nymphalis; species Nymphalis polychloros. The sequence goes on from HG992245.1 coordinate 12,434,808, forward strand.
TCTTATTTTTACAATTTAATTATTAAAAAATACATTCAAAATAACTTAAACAAATTCCTGGGACATTTATAGAAAAGAACATCATTGTTCTTGTATTTTTTCACCAAGCGAAATCTTGATCTCGTTAAATATAACAAAGTTAATATAAAATCTTAATGGTATACCAAACCAGTATCTAAAACGCAAAAGGTAAGACTCGGTACTTGCGAGATGATTCAGAGAAAAATCCCCAAGGTTGTGATAGAATGAATTTATTTTTGAGACGGAATAAATCCGTTCGTCAACATTAAGATTTTTTCGAATAAATTATATTAAAGCTGTTATGTTAGAAGTCTTGTTTTTTTTTTTCGTATGAATAAAATATACGAACATGGTATGATATTTCATTCAAATATTAAATTAACAATTTCATTTTGTATAACATACCTAACTGTAAATTACTTTCAACAAAATCATACGTTGATAGGAAGGTAGGTAATCATACATTCATTCTGACACAATTATAAACGTATGCGTATGTAGGTATATAATACCTCAGCGACGACTTTGTTAGTAATTCCTTGAAATGTCTTTTTTTTGTTTCGACGCCGACATATAAATATGAATACCAATGAAAAGTGTCACATTCGGTATTAAAGGGCGTACTATTTCATACACTACAGAGTTACAAGATTATCAAATAGCTTCAAAATTACATTGGTGTTTTATTTTACGACAAAAACAATCACCATAATTATATTACCATGTTATACATTGTATATCTTGTAGGTAATCTAAGTGGATAACAGACAATTATTCTACAGTTAAATATTAGTTTGCATTTTAATCATCGAATAAAATAAGATCTTTGCCCTTTAAATCCTTGCAATAACTCAAAATTGATAGATAATTTCAAATACAATTTCTTCAGAATTTCAAATACAGAATTTTAACCAGACTAGACATTGAGATTTATAAAATTCTAAGAAATCTATCAAGAAAAACGGTTGCGTTCTTGATCTCATAGCAAAAACAATCTATTTAATTTTCTGAATATAAAATATTATTTTGTGTCTTAACTATCATTTTGTTTATAATCACCAATTATCAGTATGTTCATTATATACAGAACCATATACGTACTGCCTTCGGTTTCGTTTTTGAAATAATCACTCAAATTTCCACACGATTACGTCATCCCCAATTGTAATGTGTTTTAATAAAGATATCTAGTTACTAGTTCGTATGTGTCTCTCCTTTATATCTTGGAAATTTGATATCGACAAATACGTTTCACTCATTATTAACTTATAAAAAAGTAAATTTATTGTTAAAACTATATGTACTCGTTACACATCTAATTGTGTAAAAAATCAATCTTGATATTATCAGTGGAGGCAAGAAATAAGAACTTAAAGGTAAATTTAAGCAAATAATTTATTTGAAATTAATAATTAATAAAGCTATTTTGCAAAGACTATGATAGAAAATGGAAATATTTAAATATCTCTGTTAGGCATGTAACGTTGGCACGAGTATACTTAAAGTGACATAGAACTAACAGTATCCATTAGCGTTCCATTTAGCTGTGTTTTCTAAGCAAAAAGGTCACATCTATGGATGGTCTAATCTATGGATACGTTTTATTCTTACTATCCATGTCCGTAAGTACATTCCTGCTTTTGTTTAAGAACATAAGAATATTCCAATAGTTTAGAATTTTAAGTAGACATTATAATAGTTTATAATAAAATCAAACTTAATAAATATCAGTTCAATATATTCTTCACAAAATATAATTTTAGTAAATAATTGTCGAAAATAGGAATAATGAGAAACAAGAAAAACCATAGAAACGACTAATTATTTTAAAAGGAGAAAAAATCAGTCATACTCTTAGTGAAGTGTCAGCCTGTGAATGTCCCACTGTTGACTAAATAATTAATGTTACCAAGTCAAACCTTCTCCTCATTAGGTTTGAAGCGTACTCTACTACACTACTATGTCGGTTGGTAGATCTATAAGGCAGATTTTCATCCAAAATATGAGGTTCGAACTACCCTCCTGGTTTAAAATTCGCGTGTTCTAACGCGTGTTTCAAGTTTAATCCTGATATTTTCTTAGCAAATATCCTTTATTCAATAAGTAGTTTACTTTCCATTTGTATTTTTGCTCGTTATTTTGATACAAATTTTCATAATATATTTTTAAACATTATACAAAATCATCTATGAAAATGTTAATAATAATATTATTTCATTCATCTTAGAGCAAAGCTTTATTGTTCAGAAGAATAATATAATACTCAAAAGGGGAGACCTTTGTAAGATCATTTTGCCAGATCAAATAAAACAACTTGATGAAATTCCCGACAATGCTTGCTACATTTCTTGAATCTTTATAGCTTTTCTCATAGTTATATTATAATCCACGGAATGCATTTTATTATATACCTCTTAAATCAGATATAGTTTGATAGAATACTTATGACACAATTTATTGAGCTTGTCGTTGTTATTTTATTTTTACGCTTCGATTTTTATTTCCTCTTTTATTATTTATTTACACTTTTAGCTAACCTATCTACTGGTATCGTCGGGAAATCATACGAGTTTATCTATTTTTGAATGTCCATTAAGATCACTTTTTACTTTTTTACTGATCACAATAATAGACTATATAGCTAAAACTAAAATCACTTTATTCATAACTCTAAAAGGGTCACAGCCTCATAATGATTTTATTTTACTTCAGTAGTCTTTAATATTATTTTAATATAGATTAAGAAAATATGAGAAATGTATGACATAAATAGAAGAACCAATATTATTAAAGGCACTGTAACAGCTTTAGGCTACCTGATCGACCTTTAAACGAGGTATTTACCTTTGAGCAGGTATTTTAAATTCCTGATACGAGGCGGTTTCAATATAACGCGCGTTACTGGTAAAGTAATGGCCATTTACCAGCAGGTATATGTTCGAACAACCTATTTGAGAATTGTAGGAATTAAAACATTTACTTAAACTTTGTTCGTAAAACCGTAAAACTAATAAGCTACTTTGGCATCAATTATGAGTAAACAATATTGATCTTAAAAGTATATAAACCAAACTCACCTACATAATAAATTAAAAATCAAATCAAACGACTAATACAATGGAATTAATTAAATCGTAAAAATATAACAATTTTATAATAATATTACTTATTAACTTATTGCCTTTTCTGGTGACAGGAGGGCTGGTTTATTTTTCGCCCAGAGAATCGGAATTGCGATTCAAAGAGGATATGCTGCTAGCATTCTTGCCACCACCATTCCACGCGGACACGATTTGTGCTTTAATATAAATAAATATTATATCATACTTAATAACAAATTATAAAACATAAATATACATTGTACTTATTCGGTATGAAATCGATTCAATGAGATCTTTATTCAGATTTTTAATCGATAAAATTGAGATAAAATTTTAGTATTGAAAGAAAATAATAGTTCACCATATAATTCCTCTTTGAATATGGTATGTTCACAGATCACTGGTTTGAACTGATAGAGATTAGTTGGTCCAGAGAAGGACAATATGCGTGTATCCAACCGATGTTAATGCTTCTATTTTGCATATACATATGATATACGGTGGCTTGAGTTTACGCCCTAGTTCAGTCTGAGAGCATGTTAAAGAAATCTGTTTTAGCTTGAGTTTCTAGCTTGAGTGCTTGAGTTTATCAAAACATGCAGCAGCTTGAAGTTGAGTCAGCAGCACTTACACTTTAGTGCCCCTTAAAACACTAAAGGTCCTGCCCTTGAACTGTTCACGTGTTAGATTGCCAGGTCTTATTGAATTATGAACAAAAAATGCACCTGTGCTTGCGCACACCTTTCTGCAACATAATAGCTCCTGCATTGTTGGCTTTTCTCCATTGCTTGGATACCGTGACAGAAACCAGATGGTATATAATACGTAGCACTAATTATGTGAAGTTACATAACATACCTTTCCATCCATATCGAGCCTAATGTTCTTAACATACTTTTTTTCTTAAAATATCGTGAAAACTATTAGTTAATAGCATATAGCTAATTAGTACAAATAACAAAGTCAATAAATGCTTACATATATATGTAATTTATTTTACAGTACAGTAACAGCCTGTGAATGTCCCACTGCTGGGCAAAGGCCTCTTCTACCCTTTTTGTGGAGAAGGTTAGGAGCTTATTCCACCACGCTGCTCCAATGCGGGTTGGTGGAATACACATGTGACAGAATTTCAGTGAAATTTGACACATGCAGGTTTCCTCACGATGTTTTCCTTCACCGTTAAGCACGAGGTGAATTATAATCACAAATTAAGCACATGAAATTCAGTGGTGCTTGCCCGGGTTTGAACCCACGATCATCGGTTAAGATTCACGCGTTCTTACCACTGGGCCATCTCGGCCTGTAATTTATTTTGGCAAGGCTTAATATTGTATTCATAAAATTTACCTTACTTTTATTTCATATTTTTAGGTTTTAAGTAGACGAATGTTTGTTTTGTACACATTTATAAAAAAAAAAAGAAAAACAAAATAATAGCAAAACAACATCACATTGCATTTCTGAATAAGAAATGAGTTTCAATTTTTTTTGTGGACACTGACATTTTGTGTTTGTGAACATGTAAAATATTTGTTTTCGATACATTTTATAACACAAAAATATTTTACCATATCTGTTATTTCAAATATTTAGATACCCATGTTAGACGTATGAAATATTCGCGCAAATAAGCCTTTTGAATATTTAAAAGGAATTTAGATTCAATATTTCAAATGAAAATTTTAAAATTTTAATTTTAAAATTGTAAACCCTTAAAAATTTATTGTGTATCATTTGAAGTTTTAAAAATTCAATATATTTTCATGAATTTCTTATGTAATAGGATTAAGATAAATAGCTTTGCGTGTTCGAAGTACAAGGCTTCCTGTATAACTATTTGATTTATTAATTATTTATTAAAGTAAAATATGAATTTTATATTAAGTACCGTTATTCAAAAAAGCCGAGATGGCCCAGTGGTAAGAATGCGTGAATCTTAACCGATGATCGCGGGTTCAAACCCGGGCAAGCACCAATGAATTTCATGTGCTTAATTTATGATTATAATTCATCTCGTGCTCGACGGTGAAGGAAAATATCGTGAGGAAACCTGTGTCAACATTTTCATTGAAATTCTGTCATATGTGTATTCCACCAACCCGCATTCGAGCAGCGTGGTGGGATAAGCTCCAAACCTTTTCCTCAAAAAAGGAGAGGAGGCATTGGGGCATTCACGGGCTGTAACATATAATCTACCACTGATAAATGTATATAGAAATATAGATTGGATTAACAGAATTGTAAATTAAGCTTTCGGACGCTGACAGGACAATAACATTACATCTCATACGTGAATAGTAATTGTAATATTAGATTAAGAGAGATTAGAGGACGTCCGAATACGATGAAGATGCATTGCCCGGAATCGACAGGTGGTCACAGCGACATGATTGATACACGAACTGTCTGCCATCAGTCATAGATTACATAATTAGCAGACGGAGATTAGTAGTAGTAGTAGTAGTCGTAGTATTCAGAACTTTTAATTTTAACCAAAATAAGTATCAAGTCAAGTTGGTGGAATACACATGTGGCAGAATTTCACTGAAATTAGACACATGCAGGTTTCCTCGCGATGTTTTCTGTCACCGTCGTAGATTATATGCATAATATGAATTAAAAAATAATGGGTTGTTTCTTATGTTTTTTTAAATTGCTTTAATGGTGCTTGTATATTTTTATTATTCTATTTTTAGTAAATGTAATGTTGACAAGCTTAACTCTATTCAAATATATTATATGTAATTAGAGACTAGATTTTTTTTAAGCCTACATTCGAACACGGCTCTTCGTAATCTATTAAGTAGTTAGTTGAGTTTGCTTTAACGTGTATTCGAACCTTTAGTGTTTGCTGTCGATCATTCCAAGTGTCAAAGTAAAGTCAAATACGTGTTATATATTTGTCGAATTTGATAAATTGTTGTTGAGGAACATCAATTTATAATAATTAATGTTTGTACATTTATTTTGTTATTTGGTTTGAATTCTAAAATAAAGATTGATCATTTATCAATGATTCTTTCTAAGATTAAATTGTTAATATAACTTTTAAGCCTTTTACACAATAAGTAAGTTCAGGACGCTGTCCTTGAAATTAATTTGCTAGTAAATACTAATAATTGGAGTACCTATTTATTACGCTGACAATATGTAATCGAAGTTACAGCGAAGCGATTAGTGGTCAGGCTTGCAAGAAGCTTGCCAGTATTACGCAGCGATTTCGTTGCAGTCAAAATCGACGTAGTAAGCATCTTTGAAGTATCATCTCCTCTGAATCAATAACGTTATTCTATAGCACACACAATCTCAATATTTACATGCGGGATAGATATATTTACGTTGTGAATGCGTGAAGAGCTCGCTACGAACATGCGACCAGCGCTTTGTCGTCTGACAGTCTGCTACGATTTCAAGAAACCACCGAACCGATTTTAATTAAATTTGCTATGCACAAACCAACCCCAAGGAAGTATAATATATATATAATAGTTTTTGTATACCTAGCACCTCACTTCCCCCTCTTAAGACGTGGATGAAGTTACGGGCAAAAACTAGTTATAGTAGCTATTATATATTTCCTATGGATGAACCTTTCCGAGAACCTGCCATATACAATTTAAAATTATCAAATAATTAAAATTAAAAAAATATCTTTGATAATAATTTTGGCATAATTTTGTCAGAGTATTACACCAAACATTTTCATTTAAACTATAATTTTATAAAAACATTAGTAACTATAATTATAAACGGTCATTTATTTTAAAACTAAGTTAGTGTTAATATTATGTCAATTGAGTTTAAAGACATGCTGGCTACTGATAAAATACAGAAAAAAAAACGAACAAAATAATAATATAAGTATATTGTCCTTATCTCGGGATCTGGTAAATGATCAACTGCTGGGCGGAGAATGGGAATGGAACTTAATCTGCCAACCAGTTCGCTTGCACAAGTTTCTTAATAAACTTTAAAGTTTCCTCACGATGTTTTTCTTCACCGGCGAACACAAAATGAATTTATGAGAGAAATTTACCAGTTAGAACATTTTTGCTGCTTTGTATTATACGAAGTAGTACTTAGTGCCTTAATTCTGAATAATTCAAATTTGGAACAGTAACAAATAAATAAGAGCTGATTGTTTAATCGCAAATTGACTTTTATCTAATAAAATAATTAATATGACACTCAGAAAGTCAATTTAATTCTTTATTTAAAATATTTTCGTCTAAGAAAACTAAACGTTCGTTTGTTTAACTGTAACGACTAAATAACAATCATAGAGATTTAACCTAAATAGTAAAATCAGGGAACATTAATACTAATTAAAACTCCTGGCTGTTTAACCAATTACCCGATGTAATAGCTTTCTCTGACGCTTTTGACATACGACCTAAGTTTGTAAAATAAGCCTCGAACTATACAACAAACTTATCTTAATATAAACTGTTATAAGTTAAAACTACGAAGACAAACATCACATGCATCTGATGTTTCTGAAAGTCTGTTTTTGTATTTGTAATTTCATTGGATTTTTTTTATTTAAATTGATCTGTATGCAATAATAAAATTAATGGAATTTTGAAATTAAATTTTCACCCAAATTTCCGTTTCGGATATTTTGAAATATAAATTGATAACTGATATAAAAAATAAAATTTTTAGAGCGTTTTTTATCGTAACTAATATTAAATGCGAGAGGGAGTTTCTTTATTTGTTTGTAGATAAGGCGTGGAAGCGTATTCCACGCCTTATCTACTCATTTTATCATCATGATGATGAATGAATGCATGAAATTCTGAAATTAGCAATATGCAATTGCAATGCGTAATATAATATATATTTATAACATTATATTATTATATAGTACCTGGGCGACTTCGCTTGGCTGTAATAATAATCGGCTATAAAAAAAAAGTGCGTCTCGGGACGCTCGACAGAAGTGATAATATTTATTATTAATTATAATATATTAAATATAATTTAAATTAGTACTTGAGATTTGCTAAATTATTATAAGTACTATCTGTATACGCTAGATGGCGTTAGGTTGGTAACTCTCAGGTAATAGTGGAGGCGTAACGCGTTACGTTACGAAGCGGTTTACCCTCCCATAAGAAGTTCTCACTTTATCACAAAAAGTTTTATTTTTGTGTAAAATTTAGTTTTTGCTTTAAATAATGTATCTTACAGTCTGCATTACGTATATTAATTTAATAAAAAAATATAATATCAAAATAAAAACTAAAAGAAAAACATTAACAAATTATTAAACTAAGCTATAATTATTCATATGCTATATAATTATGTCATATTCAATAGAAGCCCATACTCTATAAGCACGTCTCATTAAATTGTTTTTTTTAAGAAGTGCTAAGCTAAAAATATAATTATGTAATATGTACTTCAAAATGAAAAATGATAACGACGTAATATTAATATACCTCGTAATTTAAATCTGCGTTTAGGTGAATTTAATTAACTGAAACGCGACTAGGCCTTCAAGTATTTTAATTATCTAGACAAAAGGCGACATTCTATTTAATTTAACTTTGACTTGTCTCGCGTGTAAATCACTTTTTATCGTTACGAATAATTAATAAAATAAAGAAAATGGCTTCCTCATTTTCTAAAGACAGGGTGTCAAACTACTGGAAAAACGCATGCCAAAACCAGCATAATAATGTCACATGAGTATATTGACAGCTCTAATAAAATGTTGCCATTAATAAAAGTACTTTTCTAAACATTTTATTATTACAATCTGGTAGATTTCATTTTAGCTTTTCAGTTTCAGTTCAAGTCTTTACTTGTAATTTTAGTGTTAGTTAACTTTAATTGAATACTATAACTATAACGGTATTGCATTTGTTTCAGTCTGTGTATAGCGTTTTGATTGTATTATTTGTTCTGAGAGAATCAAGAATTGCAACTCCCTTTAGGTATCTTCGTTTCATTTCCAAGTTTTAATTGGTCCCGGTCGTCCGAGTTGCGAAATTAATATCTTACCAGAGTTTCCTTTTGCACGTTGTTTGAATAACAATCGCTCTTTAAGATTATTAATGTGTATACAATTATTTAATTTATTATTCATTCTATATAGTTACATTAATATTTTAAGGACAAAAGTTATTTTTTGGCAATTAATCAAAACAAAAGTTTAATAACAAGAGTAGCATCTTACTTTTAATATACATATGTTCATTTGTTCTAAATTTCATTGAATTGAATAAATAATGGATTTAAAGGAAATGGTTGAAAATTCATAAAACGTGATGTTATAAAAATATTTATTTTTTTATTTTAAAGAAATATAGAAAAGCCAATGCAATAAGAGTGACCGTAATTATAACCTAACTAATATTTTAAATGCGAATTTGAATTTTTTTGTTTGTTACGCCTTTACGCCTAAGCCACTGAACCAATTTTAACAATTCTTTCACCAATGAAAAGCTACGTCAGCGAGCAACATAGGCTCTCTGTCCCCGTATTCCCACGGGAACGATAACTACGCGGGTGAAACCGCGGGAAAAACGCTAGTATATTAATATTATGAATGCAAAAGTGAGTTTGTTTACGTTTTTACAATCTATAAAAAAAAATCCCGTGGGATTCGATTAGGTAACAATATGTCACAGATTTGTCGCATATGATGGATGAAACTTTCAGAAAAAATCTGTCGATCTTGTCACTACTCCTCGATACATCGTTCATCAAACATTTACGCGATACTTTAACCACCAAAATATTATTAAATCCTGATACTCAATGGTGCAATCAATATTCCCCGAAAGTGGGCAAATTTCTCATAGTATATAGCCTTGAAGATAAGACCATCCACATTAGAGTATCACATGACGTGGTTTGTTCGCGTATTGCATTTATTGTCCAAGCACATCAAAGCTTAGATAACCTATTTGATTAATTATTTTTATTTCATACTAGTTTTTGATCATTGCTTCGCCTGAGTCATGCGATTTTACGTGGTAAAGAGTAGCCCTCAGTTTTCTTCAAACGAAGTTTCATCAAAGTCGATTCAGGGGCTTTTACTGACTTACTCTGCTACGCTGTATTGATGCACGTATCCTTTAAATGTTATATTTATTTGAGTCACGATCGTGTACTCCGGTGAGCTTCGAGTTGGTTCTTATAGAAAAATTAATACATGGATGAAAAGTTTGTTGATTATACACCAAATATTTGATTAAGCAAAGCGATACTCTAACGCGAAAATGATGCTTCCAAACTTCGGTGAAGATTCACGTGTTCGGTTCTATTTTATGTAACATGATGATTTTATATATTTTCAGTAGTATGATTTGGGATAGCCCAGCGAATAAACATGGATCTTCTTTGTATCGACATTCCAAACTGGACTCAACAATTCACTGTCCTCGGCTGTAAAGATAATCATCCTCTTTGCAGTAGTGGCTATCTACCAACTAGTGCCATTATTGTATAACAAATTTTTAATTTCCCAGCATCGGATCAATTACAACAACTTTCTAATAAATGTAAATGACTGTATTTAATCTAAAGTACTATGTTGTGAATAAGCTATTTAGTGAATTTTAAAAACAAAGAATTACTCAATATCTTATTTGATACTAGCCACTATCTCGACTATTGGAATTGGGCCAAACTGTAAAATCAGGAACATTAATAACAATTAAAATTCCCGGCGGCTTAACGCATTATCAAATATATAGGCGTTCTCTACTTCTTGATATATGAGCAAAGTTTAGAACGAGGAGCTTGTAACTAACATCATCAACTTTACAAATAACAAAAAAATAACTACCGTCAAATCCGTTCACGATATAGTTTAACTACAAATATCACAACGAAAAATGTTTATTACAAAATTTCATGTTAGTTTTAATAAAGAACGAAGTTTCTTAAAGTCAATAAAATTTAAATCGCTAGGAGGAACCCGCATTTTCTATAATAAAGCCGTAATCTCGCCCGTGCCTGGCATCGCGTGGGTACGCAAGCGACCCAGTTCGCCTGGATATCACGATTTAATTACAACTGCAAATTAATCTTGCGCTTTGTAAGAAAGTACATATGTTAACTTTTACAAAATATTACAAATAAAAATATTGTATATATAAATTGTGAATGTTATTCTAGTTCCTTTTTTAAATAATAAACTTTCCAGACTTTATACTCAAGTCTGGCATCAAATTTAATGTAGGTGACGAGTTATTGTAATTATAAATTAACTTATTTATTAATGGTAAATCTTATCAATAAAGATTATCTAAATTACTAATGTCTAGACATCTGTAAATAAATAGTCAATAGACCTTGAACTGGATTTGATACACGAAATCATTTCATCCACCCGCGCCACCACAATTTTTTTATGATCATATATATTTATTGCGAAGGTTTCACGATCAATAAATCCCCATTAGCAACAGTCTCTGCGGTAATAATTTTTCAGATAACTATTTTGTCAGCTTTTATTCAGTCATTATTGGGTTAGGGCGGTGGCACTATGAAAATAAACGACATATTTTGGTTTACCGCGGAATCCTCGCAAGCGATGAATGGGAGTTACAATTTTGTGGCATTTTATTATCACGAACGATGTTGCAAAGAATTTTCTTTGTTGCGTCACTGATACGTCGGATGAAACGTATGGAGTATATTTTCAGCGGCAAAGTTAAGCTGTGTTACAAAGTCTTCGGGAACTTATTTAATTTTACAATGAAATAAAGTTGGTACGGCTAATAGAATAAGAATATTACGCAAGCATTCTGAGAAATCGTGTCGTGTAGTATTTAAGATGTTTGTATGCACAATTGTATTAAAACTGTAGCAGTACTCGGCGAATTAATATATTTAGCCATAGTAAACATTCTTTTTATTTTTGATACAAGGATTTAGATATAAATATGTAAAATTATAATTATTTTTAAACGATAAAGTTTCTCAAGTAACCTTATGTATTAATGTTATAATATATTAAATATATTATATAAAGAAATTGCTCGATTTTCATAACCCAATTCACATTTCACAGCTCGAAGGTTTCCTTTTAAAAAAATTCATGATATTTTTCAGAATACATTTATTATTTTAGTCCAGTTTCCTGAATTGTTTTCAAGGAATTTTCCGATTCACCTAACAATCGATCTGGAGTTTAATTTTTCTTTCAATAACATGTAAATATATTATATTAATCTAGAGATCATCAAGTCCAATATGTATTTTGTACCAACTGTAGCATCTGGTTGAATATACATTGGCAAATATAATTAAGTTTAGTGAGTGTTTAAGTGACGTTACCTATTTGTAAAGAATTGTACATCAGTAACTGATTGTTTTTGATTGCAAGCAATAAGCCGTTTTTATAAGTTCTTACGTCATGTGACTTCGAAACTTACGTAATTATTTTTTCTTTATGCCGTCAGGCACTTACAAGCACCTTAAAATAATTTATTATAACTGAATAAAAAGCTAATAACGGCTCCAAACATCTATTATAATAATCAACAAAAAATTCAATAGACAGTTATTTATTTTCCAATTAAAAATTACAAATTGAATCGCAATTTCCTTCAAAGTTACATACACGATATTTCCGTAACTAACACTCACTTCCCGCGATAAAATTAAACTGTATTGAAAACGATGTAAACTATAAGTACGCCAAGTTTTATTACTATGTATAGCGCAGTTTGTAAGTGATACGTCACCAGAAAAATGCATTCATCAATGTATTAGATATTTTTATACCATAATTATAACACTATAATTATTCATAAAAATGCATTGTGAGAATTATTTTGTGTACGGTACCCGTTATTTTCTGTGAAATATAATATTTACGAATTTACGTCTTTCGTACTGTTTCTATAAATTTAATAGTTTTGAAATATTTTCAGCGTTGAATTTTAGAGTGCTTTAAGCGCTATATTTAAAAAGAATCATTTGTCTTACATAACATAAACAAAGTGCACTGGACACCTTCTGTTGCAAAATAATTTAGTGAATTACTTATAAAGTCCCGTTTTATATGAAAGTAGAAAACCAAGTTACATGATAATGCGCTTAGTCTACATATATATACCAACTATAAATGTTAGATGTCGAATTCATTAAAAAATTTAATTAAATTATGAGGAGTAAACATTAATATTTATTCACAAAAGTACCTTACGCAGTATACACATAGATAAAAAGTCACAAACATACGAACCTACGTTTCAATTCACACACAAAAAACACAGAGTTAAATTAACAATTTACAGTGGCTTACTCACCCTTCAAACTGAAACACAAATATAAAACTTATTGAAGTCTATTATGAGAATACTCTTTTTTTATAATATAGGTAGGCAGATGGGCACCCGTCAACTGGAGGTGGATGGCCATAGACATTGGCGCCGAAAAAAATATGACCAGGAAATTCACTGCCTTACCCTTCCAGCCAAAAAACAATAAGAATAAGTATTGTTGTTTGGCGATAGAATATGCGATGAGTGGATGTTACCTACCCAACGGTATGGTACCCAAACGAACGAAACGAACGAAAAGAAAAGAAAAACAAATTTCATTATAAAGTTCTGTCTTAATATTGCGAAATAATTAAGCAGCTTTGTTTGTATATAATTCAACTTGTTATGCTAATAATTAAATTAAATAGTTTATATCGAGTAACAAACGAATGTGTACGATGACTTAACATTATAATGAAAATTCATCGTGTTCCTTTGATCTTTTAGTCACAGAAACTAGTGAGCGTTTACAGAGGGGATATTTATTCGGTAACTGTTGTTTATATTTTGATAGCTAGCACTAAAATATCATTCCATTGTTGCTCTCACTTATTTGCATATTTCTACAAACAAACATTGTTACGCACGTTGCTATGCGACGCTTTAGTGAGACCGGTTTACATGAAATCGTAACGATATTTTATAATTTATATCTTATAGAAGTTGTGGTAATAATTACAATTACTTTGTTTTAATATTATAATAAGAGCAGATGATATGCCAACAACTTATTAAAAAAAATCTACTTGATTTACAACAAAAACTTGTCACTTTCAAGGGACTACCTAACTTTAAAGGAATGGCAATCCGACACCATAGAAGAAAGTTTAGATGCATAATGGACGGAGGCGCGGGAGTGTAATCATTGTAAAAATTTCTAAGCACCGCACCGAGTTGTGACAAGATTTTATATATTTTATTTTATTTTTGTCAAAACGCACTCAAAAATTCAAACTTAATGAATATTTTTTAAGTAACCTTTACACATCTGATAAAAACAATACGACATTATGTTGGTTACAAAAACTTTTCTGTTTGTTACCAAATATAATTTAATACGTTAAAGTCATTTAAATATGACAAATAAATCACTTGGCAACGCAATTTCCCTACTTGCATTGGTTGGTGATTCCTTGTCACTCTTATGAGTAAATGTAAATATAATATTCATTATCTTTTGACAAAATATACGATGTCGTTAAAACATAAACGTAATAGATTGTTCATACAATACGTGTCGAAGCGACGTGAACTAAGTTTAACGTACAATGGAGTTTGATTTGTGAGAGGGTTAGCCACAAGCCTCTACGCATAACCACAAATATCGCTATTATCAATCTATAAGTTACATTTAATTGTGTAAAGCGATAAGATAATGTAGTTGAATTTCTAACGAGTGCAAATCAAAGAGATAATCAATGAATTTGCACTGATCTGGTGATTGGTGGTATAAAAAATTGGGTAAGTGGGTTTGTATATATAAAAATTCATAATAAATATACATAACCAATCGTTTTTTGGAACGAAGTTCTTTTACGCGGCTTACAGTAGAATGAAATCGCAGTGGCCCAAGGTCATGTCACATAACGAAATAGCGTTATGCCTACCAGTATCCGATTCGTTAAAGATGTTCCGTTCTATATTTTTTACGCCCCCATCTTCTACGAATCGTTAGTACTACACTAACCAATTATTATCGATATTGATAATTAGATAGGCATTCGTTATTTGATTTATTTCGTTACAAGCAAGCTTATAAGGATTATATTCTTATTTTGAATAGATTTTCTTAGGAATCATTTTTATAAAAAAATCTTTTCAGTTCAAAAGAGTTCAGTGGCATAGGTAACCGGTAAAATCACTGTATTAATATTTTAACATTACACTGAAAAATAAAAAGGAAGATAATTCCGATATTTTCGGGATCGAACCGGGGGCCTTGTTTGTGAGAAGCACACGTGATAACCGCTACACTACGGAAACCTTGTTATTTTAGAGAAATACACGATACGTACCGACTTGCAAACCTGGATGGAAAGACTGGATGGGTTTTTATTATTTGTTTATATTTTGCACAAAATGGCTGAACTATGTCGGTTTTTTCCGACTGGCTAATCGATTGAGGAATGTTTATACCTTATTGTTTAAAAAATGCACTGGATAAAATTCTTATTTTACCCGAATCCGGAACGCGCAGCTAGTAACGCATTTACGTGTAAAATTTACAGAAATATTTAAAAAAGAAATATTACATATACCTAATTATAATATATGTTTTGAAATGTAAAATTTTGGATATGAAAAAGATAGAACATTTATTAATTTGAACAAGATATTTGACAAATTTTGATTAAGTGGTATTGATGTTTAGACACATGTATGTTTGTCTGGGATATCCTTGTTCAATCAACTGAAACACATTATATGGATATGTTGAAGCGAATTACGCACGTCGTATTTGATTCAGCCACTATCCGATTTATATGCACAGTTTATATTGACAATAGTTTGAAGGCCTATAAACCATTAATTCGCTGGTTTCGATTAAATAATAGCGTAAATAATGACTTGTAATATAAATAATTAAACTTGGAATGTCATGTTAGTTTCATAATTCTATATTAGCTACCCTTATTAACCCTATTATGTACTAAGCTTGTGATGACTTTGCTATGTATCTATAGAGATGTAGCTTCGGCAACCGTCTGTCTACTCATCATAAACAGTCTAACTGTCAAATTCACACTTTTAAATATTTTAACTTTGAATAATTAGTTAACAAATATAATCACTGATGTTAACTGTAAAGTAACTAGGCCAATCCAAGCCCATTTCTAAAACGTCTTTCATAAACCGATCTGGTAAAGTCTATTAGAAATGGGTAAGCTGATTGGATACGAATGTGACTACGAATCGATCCTATGTAATACTTCTTGTATTAAATTTATATAATTTAAAAGTATTATTCGTCGAAGTTAAAAACAGTGAATAAATATTTTGCGTTAGTTTTATGTTCATATTTTGTAGTAAAGATCTTAGTCTTTATCATTTAAATTTCATTTTTTAAAAATGATTTCTCCCGTCCGACCGAAGTCAATGAACGTTAATGCAATTTTGGCAGCAAAAAGGACTAGCGCGCCTCATTAGTGCGGGATGTTCTGTAGATTTTTTTTTTAATTTTCCTTCCTTTCTTCTTCCATTGTTACATTTTTATTTACTGTTTCGCGGTTGACGTTTTTGCAAGGTTAACTTCTAGTTTTTAAAACATAGTCTGACTTACTAGTACCTACTACAATAATGAACGTTTATTGGTCGTATTTATAGTAATAATAATAATAATATCCTAGGACGTCATTCACACAAGGCCATCTGATCCAAACTAAGCAAAGCTCATACTATGGAAACCAGACAACGGATATACTACATAGGTAGTCTACGTACTTTTTTTTGTAAATATAGGGTTTTCCAATAGGGACGCTTGAACTTTGACAGCTGATTGCGGCCATGTTGTTTGAGTGACAGCTGTCAAATGCAGTGTGTTATATTCATTCCGTCCTCCCAAACCACCATGGCAGGTTACAGTGTCGAGCAGCACGTGCAAATCATAAAATTGTTTTATGAAAATGGGTCTTCAGTTCGAGCAACGTTCCGCGCACTTCGCCCGTTTTACGGTCGCGATGATCGTCCTGCCGAGTCGACTATCCGTCGATTGGTGGACAAATTCGAGTCAACCGGGTCAGTTAACAATCAGCCGGTTCCCGTGCGTCAACGTAACGCGAGATCTGCCGAGAATATCGCCGCTATGCGCGACAGTGTCCTCGAAAACCCGCGGCAGTCAATTCCGCGTCGCGCACAGGAACTCGGCCTTTC
The DNA here is from genome assembly GCA_905220585.2 of Nymphalis polychloros. NCBI lineage: Eukaryota > Metazoa > Arthropoda > Insecta > Lepidoptera > Nymphalidae > Nymphalis > Nymphalis polychloros. Next base: position 12,452,092 of record HG992245.1, read on the forward strand.
GCAGACGACAACTTGGCGAATTTTGCGTTGTGACTTGAGCCTGCACCCGTACAAGATCCAGCTGACCCAAGAGCTCAAGGTTAATGACCATAGACAGCGCCGTGTGTTCGCTGACTGGGCATTAGAGCAGTTGGAAGTTGACGCCGATTTTGGCAAAAAAATCATCTTCAGCGACGAGGCGCATTTTTGGATGAATGGCTATGTCAACAAGCAAAATTGCCGTATTTGGGACGAGACCAATCCACACGAGGTTCACCAAGTGGCAATGCACCCGCAGCAAGGGACTGTTTGGTGCGGATTTTGGGCCGGAGGCGTGATTGGTCCGTATTTTTTCGAAAACGATAATGGTGTGGCCGTCACCGTCAATGGTGAGCGATACCGGTCGATGATAACCAACTTCTTTTGGCCTGAAATCGAGAATATGGATCTGGACAACATGTGGTTTCAACAGGACGGCGCTACGTGCCACACAGCACACGCTACGATGGAAGTTCTGCACGATCAAGCGCCCTTAATGGAAAACCCTATACATTATTATGTATATAGATAATTACAAAGTCAGGACAAACAGACATGTTAATGCACACAAATATTTCCTGGTTGGGAATCGAACCCACGATCATCGGCGCGAAAGGCAAGTATCTATCTACCAACCATGCCAACCGGCTCATCCTTATATATATCGTGTTGATTTTCGCGAGAAAAAGCTTAAAAAAAGTCAATTATAATGGTAATATGTATATAAATCTCCGACCTGACAATCCCCATTCGCAGTCTTATATCGATTTACTGGGAGACATTTTTCGTAATCGTTTAAGATAAGAAAGTACGGCGGAAATAATTTTTCATTATGTTATACTTGGGATTTAATGTCAGAACTGTTGATAGATTTGATATAATGATATTTTAATTAATCACTTCACATAAATACCGTATAACTGTTTAGTTGATTCAGTGGCTAAACGTATGAGATGGCATTTCTTCAGATCATGGTTCGTGGTTTCCAATCACTAGTAATTTATTTATGTTGATGTTAAGTTTGGCAGTGATACACCCGTGCCACGAAAATGTTATGAAACATAGGGATAAATAGTACACTCGTGCACTAAAATATTTGTGCACCGTAAGGTCCTCCAGACCGATTTCGGCCACGGCGGCCAATCTCAAGAGAGATTAGCCAACTGCGCAGGACATATTATAGTACACAAGTGTGTGCGCAAACACAGGTGCACTCTCTTTTCCTTAGCTCTCATAATCCGACGGGACGGCAATCCGACACGACCGGAAAGAGTTCAGGCGCAGGACCAACGGCTTAACGTGCTTTCCGAGGCACGGGAGTGTACACACTTCCACCTTCCAGACTCCGGGCTGCTACTGAGAATTTTCTGACAGAAAAACCCAATAACTATTTATTGGCCCGACCTGGGAATTGAACCCAGGACCACCGGGTCTGCGGCCTTATATCTAGCCACTAGACCAACGAGGCAGTCAGAGGTTTGTGCACCGTACTACCGTTGCGAAACCAGTCCTAAATATATTAATATTAGTATACATAATACGTAACAAACTCTAGGCCTTGCCATATCGTGTAATAAAGTAACGCCTAACGCTTATAACAGATACCATATAAAAAACTTTCAGGTGTCGACTCGCAGGTATGTCTTGGACTTATCTCAGTGAATAATGCTCAAGGCGATCGTATTGACGACATTTATACGGATCAAGGATGAGCATTGACGCATGGGAATTCTTTGGAATCTATCTAGCTATGTGAGAATCAAATGAGTGTCTCGATTGAAAATATTAGGAATATAACATTGTATTTTATGTATTGAAATAGATTAAACTTTTATTATTTTATTAATTTCTTTTATTAATATATTATTTCGCTGTTTTAATGCAAGAAGGTTGTAAGCAAAGCTTATTAAATTTATACTTAATAGCTTTGCTTACAAATTTTTATATATAGAATAAAATTAATTCGTAGCGAAAATATGTTTAGTTATTCACTTTAAAAATAAATCAAACAATGTTTTTGATCAGTCTGTCTCAGCATCATTTGGTCTAAGCGTAAAATTAATAAACTACCAAATTACGGTAGTTAATAAATTAAAATCATGTAAGAATAATGATTAATAATAAAGCATAAACAATAAATATGAATATACATAAAATTATTGAATTTAAATTAAATTAATTAATTTAATTCTTGTTGTTAATGTTGATCGTAATGTATATTTTTTCCAAGTTTAACATAAAATAGAAATCTACTTGTTATTTAAGTAGTTCACTAATGGCTTAGCTTATAATAACTATTATGATTAGAAAACTATCTAACAAGACTATGTTATCTAAGGTAAACCTAAATCAAATGTCGAGACACATTAGAGTTATATAACTAATTCAAAGTTTAGAGGTCTTGTATTACACAAGTAAATTAAACGTGACTTTAGTTGAGTTGATTTTAATATTAAGTTTCGCTTATACTAATATACTCGTAAGATAGATGCTTTCTATTATATAAATAAATTATGATGATGATGATGATGATGATGATGTTGGTGGTGGTGATAATGATAATGCCATCCTGGCCGATTACAGTCACGGTGGCCAATCTGAAGATGCATGTAGCATCTTGAGATTGGCTTGGAAGGATGATTAGTACCGTCATTGATGCTATGTTTTTCACTTTAGCTGTATAAATTTAAAATAAGTCACAATTCAACATAATAGGCTAACTAACCCTCCGTCTTAGGAGACGGCTTAAGTCCCTTTTCGCCAGACTGATACATTATTTCCCTGAGAATAGGAATCAATTGTCAATTGGGAAATGCTTGCTCGTTGTAGTAGTATTCTTGGTAATAATTATGTTTTTTTTTTATTACTGTATAGGTAGGGGGACGAGCATATGGATCACCTGATGCTAAGTGGTCACCAAAGCCCATAAAAAATGGCATTGTAAGAAATTATAACCATCGCTTAAATCGCCAATGCGCCGTTTTGTGATAGAATATCTGATGAGTGGGTGGTACCTACCCAGACGAGCTTGCTCTACCACCGAGTTAATGTATTCATGATTTGTAAAGTAAGTATTATTTTTTACTTTGTTATGAACATATTTTATAAAATTTTTGTTGAAATACTATTAGATATTATTTTTGTTTATTAATAAACATAGCAGTTTCATTTTTGTATTAAATTTTTCAAAAGATTAACATCAGTTTTATATCTTTATTATCCAGAGAAACAGTTGCTCAAACTGCCATTAAAAAGGTTCATATCTTATTTTCATCGAGATATGAGCTTATTTTAGTGTGTGAAAGGCCTGTGAAACTAAATCGATGTTTTTGTTATTCTCCAGAATCCCTGTTGTTTTTATGCGTTGTTCTTCAGAATCCCTCGATTTCAGATCGACAAAGAATCTTTCTTTTACCTTGGCATCGCATTAGATGTGAAAACTTCCTTCACAGATAGACCCTTAACTTAAGGACTGGTTCATTTTAGTTAAGAGCCTTGACAAAGTTCATCATTAGTTCCAATTTGTATGTAAATTTTGAAGACTATTTTAGGAGGCTACTAAAGAAAATTCTTGACTTTTTTTAAGGGTTTGAAGTCCAGTATGCTTAAATTATGTAAAAGTTCGTAACTATCCCACTACTTGGCACAGGCTTCTTCACTTTTAGGGAGAAGGCCTATTCGACAATGGGGCTCCAGTACAGTTTGGTAGACACACGTGGCAAAACTTCATAGGTCACATGCAATTATCTTCAAACACAAAAATATTTTTTCACAATTTATCCAATTTGGTAACAAAATAATATGGAATAAAATATAGTTTTTTTATATATATATATAGCTGTTGCTAAGTCGGTAACATCAAATAAAAATATTATTATAATATTTACGTGGATAATTCACTAATAAATTGAAATAAATATGGTGATATAGTGACATAAAGTAAAGACAGTTACCTCTTTAGAATTAGCGATGATATACTATATGAATGTAAGCTGTTTATATAAGTAAGTAGTTTTAGATAAATAAAGCTACTTACTTATATAAACAGCTTACTTTCATATAAAATACAATTTTCATGTAGAACAACGATCAGTTGCTTCGTGATAACAACCTAAACCAATTACTGCTCACTGCATCTGTTATGCAGCTGTTTCACAATCCACGAAAACAATGCAAACAATAAAACATCGATCTGTATATGTGACTCTTTTATTCAAAGTGAGAATCCTATCTTGTTTGAATACGTCCTCAAACATTTATCAAAAAGACACATTAACAATATTATCTTATGTTTGTAGGGCTCTGTATAATCGTATGAGGGCAAATATAACACACACAATAGCTATGCTTCTACCACATTATTATTTATGTGTTGTATTGATTATGTATTGTTGTTTAGTCATAGCCACAAGAGACACATCATTTTAGATTTCAAATGATTTATGCTTTTCACAGCGACAATTACAATGACAATCACATTCTTCATAGGGTTTGCCAGTCTGCTTTCCTGATAAAATGAAAGGCTGCTTTCAAAATATACTTCTTTTTAATTTTATATAATTCGTAATTTAACAATAAAAAAAAAGTAAAGTAACAGCATTTGAATGTCCCACTGCTGGGCTAAGACCTCTTCTCCTCTTTTGAGAAGAAGGTTTTGGAGCTTATTCCACCACGCTGCTCCAATGCGGATTGGTGGAATACACATGTGACAGAATTTCAGTGAAATTTGACACATGCAGGTTTCCTCACGATGTTTTCCTTCACCGTCAAGCACGAGATGAATTATAATCACAAATTAAGCACATGAAATTCAGTGGTGCTTGCCCGGGTTTGAACCCACGATCATCGGTTAAGATTCACGCGTTCTTACCACTGGGCCATCACGGCTTACTGGACCATCTCGGCTTTAACAATATAACAATATTAACAATATTGGACAAAAAAATATTAACATAAATTCATGCTTCAAGACGCGAACCTAAAGAAGTTTTTCTACAAACAGTCGAAATGATATTTTTCATCGCTTTATTTTATGTATATAGATTAAGTGTCACTAGCGTAAAGAGGAATATTTTCCCAAACATCACTTCGTAGTTCCTTCTCATATATTCAAATACAGGGAATAAGGCGTTATCCTTCAGTTTGATCATCATATGCGGCTTTAGTATTGAAATAGTTTCGCTCGAAATGTCAACGCCGTTTCTTTGAAATTGGAAATCGTAGACGTGACTATAATGCATACCATTTGTTTTCATTACATCGACTGATATAAGTTATATCGTCGCCTTAAATATTTGTTCAAATTTCTTCTGTATTGTTCGATTTAAATCTGAAATGAAAAGCTCATTTTCTATTTTATATACGGAGCTATATAAAAAATAATAAATTATATGTCTAAAATATGTTGTTGTTAGTTACTCATGTTTTGTAGAGTCTTTTATTTGTTTATTTAAGGAAAACAGCAACAGAATACAAAATATGTTGACATTAAAAATACAATATACAGACAACAGAGCCAATTGTTTTCCATTGAATTATGCAAACATAGTATTATTTAACAGAAGTAGCAACACACAGCTTAGATGAATAAAATGTAAATGTAACTAAAGAGTTAAAGAAAACAAAACAAATAAAAAAACGTGTGCGTCTCGGGACTAATATTGATTATTAATTATAATATATTAAATATAATTTAAATTAGTACTTGAGAGTTGCTAAATTATTATAAGCTCTATCTGTATACGCTAGATGGCGTTAGGTTGGTAACTCTCAGGTAAAGCAGTTCGCGTCGGTAATAGTGGTACCGTAACGCGTTACGTTACGTAGTGGTTTATCCTCCCATAAGAAGAAGAGAATATCATTTCAAAAAGAATCAATACATATTAGACGCCACAGACTATGTTGTGTGTGTGTTTTTTGTAGTACAGTTTTATATTTTGAGTGTGTATAAGTGATTGTATCTGTGTATGTTTTTGATTTAAATTTCGTGTGAGTGTGATTGGTTAAATTGAATTTTGAGCCGTAAGAATGCCTTTTTTAAATTATTTGATCGACCGATGAAATATATCGAGTATTTTTTTTTGTATAGTGAGAAAACGCGTGACAGCTTAGAGCTTGCAGCGTAACGCGTATTGGATAAAATGACATGTAATAGATTCGAATAGGCGTTACGAGTTCGCTTGTTAGGTACAACGACACGCGAGCGCAACTTAGGCGAGTCTAGCTTACAAGAGACCAAAATATCATATAGAAATATCATGTCTAAAGTTTCACGTCGATCTGTCAAGCTGGATATACCATAAAGATTACAAGCATCCGTCTAGTTTGTGTTATACAGTAAGTTATAAAGTAAAGATGCTTAATAAACTTTTTTTTGTATGGCCTTCAATGCCTTCAATATATTAATAGTACGATTTTTTTTCCGTTTCCCGGAAGAATTTAATGACTTAGGTTTTACTCTGAGCTTAGAATTTTTCCAAGAATTTTGTGTCACTTTTTGATGTAGATCATAAGTTAAGCTTTTCCTCTTTAATCTATTCCAGAAATTTATTCTTTGACGTTGTAGTATTTTATCAAATCATATCGTTTTTATTTGGTTTTTTTACAATTTATTATCACCATTGAAAAGGCATAAAACTATCATCAAATCTAGACTCTCTGTCTTGCACTGTAAGCCCAAAGTTGATTGTTTTTTTTCAAACAAGTCTAACTCGAATACAATGCAATCATACCACCAAACATTTCGCTATAGCCTCTATGATAAGAGTAATAAGAATTATAATAATATGTTTATTTTATTGTGAGTATTATGAAGTAAATGCATCGGACTGGATTTTATTCTCGCAAAGCTTGCCTCAACGATCGCTAAACGTCCAATCAGAATCTATTGAATTAGTCCGGTAAGAACTGAATGCTAGTCGATTTTAAACGATTTTAAATGCAGTATTTCTAAGGTGGTTGAATAAATCGTAACATTGAGTTTTGTTTGTCAAAACCAGACTAGAGTGTAACACAGATGCTAAATGCGGGAAGCTGAATATTTTACAAATAAAAAATATGTTTCATACATTTTAATATAACTTATATATTTTTAGGATTATTGATGTGGTAATAACACATATCGGCTATATGATAATTTAGTTATTATGTACAAATCTTTATTAACTCCATCCTTTTCTCAAGGGTTCAATTTAGTTTGTTAAGTGGACAGATTGAATTATATTTAAAACCACATAAGTATTATCTTAAATGATATGTCCTATCAGGTTATAATTTAAAAAAAATGTTGAGTACACTAACATTTAAGACTAGATTTATTTTAAAATTTAAGATTCCCAAAATTGGATATTTTAAGATCGGAAGATTTAATAAGCTCGAATTCAACTGTCGAAATTACTAAAACAAAAATTAATGTACAAAATAATAGTTTGGTACACTTTGAATTTGACGATGTATATCCATTTTATATTGATATTATATACGGGTTTTAACCACGATCGTAATGGTTTTTTTTAAATTTACTCGACATTTCGCAGCCGACGGTCAAAATCCGAGTTTAATTGTTCATACAGTGTTTTCAATTAGTATGTATAACGAATTAAAGTCTTTGATTCAATGTGTGCGACATTTTAACTATCGTATATACATACAAAAGCGTGTATGTAATTGTGACGCACGCTATTTGACAAAGTGGCGATAGTGTAACTCGTACTAATCCTCAAAGATAACATGTTCTTATTTCTATTATCTGAGTTCACTACTTATTTTGTTCCATTTTATATGGAATTATATTGCGCTTATTTATACATATCCCAAACTTAAATATAATTAGAACAATTAAACATACTTCATAATATACAAAAAAAAATGGAACTGAAATGCAATATGTATTTTGATCGATTTGATGTCACTAACACCATCAGTGTTGCGTTGTTCTATTGCGTTTTTCAGACCTAGCCGCAAATCCGGTTTTGTTGAAAATAAATTAGAACTTATTTTTGACATGAATTCCTCACAAACGAAGACGCGGTTTGCAATACGTTTAATATAATATACAAGGTCCTCCAGACCGATTTCGGCCACGGCGGCCAATCTCAAGACAGATTAGCCAACTGCGCAGGAGATATTATAGTGCACAAGTGTGTGCGCAAACACAGGTGCACTCTCTTTTCCTTAGCTCTCATAATCCGATGGGACGGCAATCCGACACGACCGGAAAGAGTTCAGGCGCAGGACCAACGGCTTAACGTGCTTTCCGAGGCACGGGAGTGTACACACTTCCAACTTCCAGACTCCGGGCTGCTACTGAGAATTTTCTGACAGAAAAACCCAATTACTATTTATTGGCCCGACCTGGGAATTGAACCCAGGACCACCGGGTCTGCGGCCTTATATTTAGCCACTAGACCAACGAGGCAGTCAAGACGTTTAATATACGAATAACATAAATCCATAAATAGGCTTCTTAAAAAATATAGGCGACTTTCATTTCTTTTGCTTATAAGTCGAACAGGGAATACGATTTTATATAGAAAACTATTCTTGGAATTTTAATGTTCATTAAAAACTGTTTCTTACAAAGTGCTGAATATAAGAAATTCTTTGAATTTTATGGACTTGTTGAAACTTTTTTTCTCAGTTTTTTTCTTCTTAAAATAGAGTTCGAATTTTATAGAATAAATTATTACATTTTCAATTATGGTTTGCTCGGGCTCTTAATTTGATCAGCTTAAAATTTTGACTTAGTACAATGTTACTGAACTGTAAAAATATGAAGTACTAGCTGTGCCCGCGGTTTCATCCGCTTATAACTTTAAGAAATCACTAAGAGCAAATTAAACGAAAAATGTTTTTAGTTTCATTTTCGTGGGATATAAGTGTATTCGGATCTACTAACTACCTGTTGAAATATGTCAAAACTTTATGTTTCATAAGAATTAATACCATGTTTATTAAAACGACTTAACAAATAATGCATTATTTTAGAACAAATTTGATTACCATACAAAACGTTATAGTGAGTCAACCTTCAAAGACAGAAGCTAAAGCGTCCTCTCCTTCTTTGAGGAGAAGGTTTGGAGCTTATTCCACCACGCTGCTCTAATGCGGGTCGGTTATATACACATGTGGCAGATTTTCAGTGAAATTAGACACATGCAGGCTTCCTTACAATTTTTTTTTTTACTGTCAGGCACGAGTTACATTATAAACACAAATAAAGCACATGAAAAAGGAATAGAATAACCCAGCTAGGTTATTCTATTTAATAAAATAATAGAATTTAAATACTAAGTATTGCTTGAATTATTGTATAGGTTCCAACATATTCGCACATGACGATGATGATGTCCGCCTGACCGATTTCGGCCAAGATGGCTATTCTCATAAGATAGTAGCTAACAGTTCGAGACAGCCAACCTTTGGAATTAATTATATCCCTTACTATGCCTGTAGTTACACTAACTCACTCACCCTTCAAATCGGACCACATTAAAAATTCTATGTAGTGACATTTAGCGGCAGAATATATGACAAGCGATGGTGCGACCTACCCAGACAATTATTGGTAGTAACGCCCGACCGGGAGCTTTATATCATTATTACTACTGCATTATTCTCATTGCTTACTTGTGCCAAATATGTACGAGTTATTTTTTTTATTGCAAAAAATATTCAAAGCTATTTTGAAACTTGTAACCTAGTTTATAATATTTCAAGGCTAGAGAGTTTCGTCCGTGTAAAATAGTGGGAATCAACACCTGCTTCAGGCTTTATTAATTTAGTTTTCGAACTGCGGCCTTCTTATTATTAAGTTCTTTAATAAATTACGCTTCGTTATATTTTGATATAAAATAACGAACACAAAATTAATTATAATTTTAGCCTAATTGCAAACGATCATACTTACTTTTATGAGAAACATATATTGGCGCCCTTTGGGGGTAAGACTGTCCTGACAGCAAATAGCATGACCCTCTTGTATACACTTATAGAGGTATTTCTTATTTTCAGTAGTCGAACGAAGTTCAGAACATGTCATCGTTCACACTCCCGTGCCTCGGAGAGCATGCAAAGCAATTACTTCTGATGAAACGCTTTTCAGTCGTATATGATTTTCCATCCCACAAAAACAACAACACAGGCGGAACTGTAACTATGTATCCGTATTTATAAACGCTTAATAATTAATATTTAATAATAATATAGAAAGTGACAATTAATTTTATTTACTTAAGTATTAAATATACGTATTAAGTAAAGAAAAAAAAAATGGAAATATATTTAGATTATAATAGGTTAAATCGATGCAATACATCATTTCAATTTTATTACGCTTCATATAATTTTACCATATTATAATATATTTCTTTAAGTATTTCAAAAAACGATAACCACGATTACGATTAAGTCTAAATCAAAATGAATATACAGAAAGCGCGTAACTTGTGATCACCGTGCTTTAAACATTTGTAACTATTAATTACTAATATTGCGTAATTTCAAATGCCATTACTGGTACATGGCGCGTGGCCAATGGTGGCGAGTGTCGATGACGTGATAAATGATTGAGGAAAGTGTGACGTCATCTCCACAATAACTTTTATTTACAGTACAAATGTTACCCAAATAAAACTGTTGAGCGTAGCATTAAAAAAAACTCATGTCTTTCTCAAGCAAGTTTTACTTTTAAAACGAATAGGTGAGTGAAAATAGCGGTGCTATAAGAAGCCATACTTTTTTCTCTGCTATACATATATGTTATATAGAGTAACTTGTTATCGTAAATTGAATAACTTTCGTTAAAGTTACAACTTTTGGAAAGTCGAACATTTTCGTGAATTGCCGAAACGGAGTAACACATTTATTATACTGTGTATTTTAGATTTGAAATATCTAATAGTGCGCCTTGGGAATAAGACGGATTCATATGCCATGACTGCAAACGGCATGACCGCGTACTAATACTAACATGACCCCACCCTGCAGTCGCTCTTGGGAGCTCAAGGGAGTTGCCCTTGTGGGTAAATATAAGAAAATTACTCGGTGGAAAAGCTTTGTGCAAGCTCGTCTGGGTAGGTACCACCCACTCATCAGATATTCTACCGCAAAACAGCAGAACTTGGTATTGTTGTGTTCCGGTTTGAAGGGTGAGTGAGCCAGTGTAATTACAAGCACAAGGGACATGACATGTAAGTTCCTAATTGGCGTTGTTTTTTTTTAAGAAATGTACAATGCTCCTGTCTATGGGCGTCGGTGACCACTTACCATCAGGTGGCCCATATGCTCGTCCGCCTACCTAAGCTATAAAAAATAACATAAAATATTTATCAAAGTCTATATTTTTATTTATTTTACTCAATATTTATTTGTTTTCTTTAATAATTAATTATAATCTCTATTTATTAATGTCGCGATTGTGATTTTATTTATTTTATGTATTACCTTTATCTGTATAATTAAACTTTATTCGACGGTGGTCAAACCACAAACCGAAATTTATCATGTAGAATCGTGAGCACATCAATCTAAAACCCTATCGCTATAACTGGAGCTGCGCTTTTAGGCTAACTGAGCGCAAAAGTGGATCAACTTATACTGGTATATCCTAAATTCCCATTGGAATTAAATTTATGCGATTTATTTTTAAATACTTTTTTTATTTTCGCTTTGAAACAATATTTCTTGCCAGTTTTAGCAAAGAGTATTCTAAATGTTTAATTTTGACAGTTATCTAATCTAATATCGTGAAGTGAGTGATCCCAATGTTTTGACTACTATTGGCTTAAAGATTTTAAAATAATCAAATTTTTACATACAAGTATAACATTACTTGTCTGTTTGTCAGCCACACCTTAAAAAAGTGATATAATATCAACAAAAAAAAATGGGGGTCGAATTCAACGCATTAAAAAAACCAAAATAAATATGATCAACAAATATATACAAATCTAACATTTACTAAATATTCAATACAATCTGCACCATACAAACAACAAGTTATCGTACAAACGTACGACATACGAATAAATTCGCAGATAGGTAATGGCAAACTTTTAACAAACACACCGATGCTAGCAACCGAACGTAAATCATAGACAATCTTTGTTTACGAGCGCTGATAACTGCCGACCGTGTACAAAGTTGCTTTGAGATTTTTATACCTTTTCTTTAGAGTTTTGTTTGGTAGTTCAACTTTGAAAATGTTGTCCTTAGTTTATCGGTTTTAGTTTGCCTTATTGAACAGTTTCTTTGACTTATCGTATCATAAGGATGTGTTACGTTTTATTTTTTATGGTAACATCTTATTTATCACTTTATTTTATGTTATAGAGGAAAATTAAATAACGAGAAATTGTAATAAAACACACTATAATATAAAACTCATGCAATGTAGTAAGCTACGAGTCTATGTATAGAGCCCACTGAACATTTATGTGTTTAATTTGTGTTTATAAATCATCTCGTGCTCAGCGATGAAGGAAACTATCGCGAGGAGTCCTGTGTCTTATTTCACTGAAATTCTGCCACGTGTTACAGCGGCGTAATAGATTAAGCTTCAAAAAGAGAGGAGGTCTTAGTCAAGCAGTGGGACATTTACATGTAATTTATTAGGATCATTTAACAAAAATATATTTAACATTTAACATAATTTAGTGTAAATATGATAGTGTAATTACATAGGAGCACATTAACGACCTAAAGTTTGTTTGTGTGTTTAACATTTATTTTAGTACCAACGACTAAAGGAGGTGGTAATCACTTAAGATCATACTATTTGGTTACACATACACGTTTCATTCACCCTGTTCTAAAAAAAATAATGATTCAATTATGCTATTTTTTTTTTATTACATAGTTTTGCGGACGGGCATATGGACCACCTGATGGTAAGTGGTCACCAACACCCGTAGACATTGGCATTGTAAGAGATGTTAACCATCGCTTACAACACTAATGCGCCACCAACCTTGGGAACTAAGATGCTATGTCCCTTGTGCCTGTAATTACACTGGCTTCAAACCGGAATACAACAATACCAAGTACTGCTGTTTTGCGGTAGAATATCTGATGAGTGGGTGGTACCTACCCAGACGAGCTTGTACAAAGCTCTACTAAATATAATATAATATAAACAGATTCATAGGTTTAGATCTTTCAAGAAGTCAAAAACATATTTTAATAAAATTCTTTGCGTTTATATCAAAGATAACATAATGTAAAATAGGAAATTAGGATGCTATGTTATAAAATTTACTATGTAAAATATGAAAACATGTTGTACAGGTTAAAGTTACATTTATTTATCCTTAACCTGTACAGCGCTGCAATACAAAGTAAGAATAATTTTACTCCAAGAGAAACCTCACTGAATGAATACTACAAAGGTATACAATTTATTCAACGACATTGAATATCCAGTCTTTGGGGGCAGGACAAATATTTTCCACTTTGCACTTAACCACTTGGAATGCAACACAAAGGACTTTGTACGCCTGCTGTGAGCGCCTTTGTACGACATCGGTATTGGAGGTAATGTTTATTGAATGCAACACCAATGATGAATATTACTTTCTGTGGAAAAAATCGGGAAACAATTGAACTTTTGTCGTTTCACTTACTGTTATTATAAACCAGAATGTGAAAATTGCTATGTTAGTGGCAAGGTTTTAGCTGATTCTAAAAGGAGAATGGCAAATTTCGTACCGCATACTTTTTTTTTTGCTTTGTTATAAAATTTGTACCACCACCAGTGTATCATTTTTAAAACTTTGGATAATTAATAATATCAATAAAACGATTTGAATAAATAAAAGTCATAAAAGCATAAACGAAACGCAGTTTTGTTTTTAGAAGTTGCCGTACATAGAATAATAATGCTTGGAAGGATAGTGTCATACAAAGTTTCGCTCAAAATTAAAGTCACTAGAATTAATGTGTGTGTAAGTGTCACGTACATTACATACATCGACATGCCCACATACGACCGAATTATGTTGCAAGTGAATACACATTTTCCCCATAAAGTGAGGAAATTGAAAGTGTTTGAACTTGAATTATGAAATTTATTTTTTTGCATTTAATTAATTTGAATTATTACGTAGGTTGTATTCAGATGTGACAATTTGTCAGACAATAATATTGGACATTATTATTTTTTCATTAAAATTAATTAAACAACGCTGAAAAGTTTTCGCTGAATATTCGTCTCTTCGATTAAGTTGTATTTTATCTATCCATCGAGCAGCAGCAATTGAATTCAAAGGAAAGCTAAAAACGATTACAATTAATCAATAAGTATAATAATTGTATATTGCAATATTATTTTATTTCATTTTAGCTTTTATTATAATGATCTCTTTTTTTAAATTTATTTAGTAATATTATTTAAGATTGCTTTTATTTTATGTATAATCATAAAGAAAAAAAAATTATAATTAGTTGAACAGTATTAATGTTTTATACGTAACTTAAAAAAGTTAAAATAACAATTTTAAATATTTTTTTTTTTTATTATTTAAAATATTAAGCAATCGTGGTAAATATATTTTCCATATCTGGTAAAATTTTTAATGTAATGGCGTCTTTTGTTTACAAATTCTTTTTATGTTTTGATGAATATATTTTAGCTAAAATTATAAGTTGCCAAATAGTACTTACGTGTGAAACTTGATTTTCTTATCCTTATTTTTTTAATGTGGATTGTTGTGACACCCTTTTACTACACAGTAAGTCATTTTTTAATAAATTGTGCGAGATGTTTACTATGACACTTTATCGTGACAACTGACGTGACGTCAAATGTATTGAGACTAGTCACAATTTGAATGACTTCAATTCGCTTGGGCTTACACTCCTTCTAAGTGTTGTTATTCTATGGGTGTCTCCTAATGTACCCCACTGAGTAGGTACGATCCTCAACTCAATCTACCAACTTAATGGTAAGTATAATAATAAAAGATAGGGACAAGCAATCTAGAACATATTATTTATCACCAAAGAAATATGTATGTACCTATCGGCATATTAATAACAACGTTAGGTATATTCATCTTTATTACAATTCAATTACAATTTTATTATAATTTAGCGGCGATCTGTCGATGACATCCAACCATGATATAGGTATAGCTGTCCGTTTGATGTTCCACCAAAGTGACATACCAGCCAAAAAGTATGTAGTCATTCTCGTTCGTCTTAATGTCTCTCGCCGTCATACCTATATGTAACAATCTACATAGGTTCAATACTATATAACCTTAAAAACAAACCTGGTTATAACTTTTACGTCCTAACTTTTAAAAATCTAAGAATTTAAGAAGGGCTTTTCTATCATATTAACTACCAATTAAAACAAAATATATCCTACCACGCGAAATTTTAGTAGCGGTACGAAACTCCCATACAAGCCTGCCGTTCTCCTTTCTTAAGGAAAAAGAAAATCAAAATTTTAGCTTTTTTGAATGAAAGTTTAAAATTATTTGTATTTAACTACAATTATTATCATAATTTAATTGTATTACATATTTCTCTGTGATTGTTATTAAACGGTAAATTGAATCAATGCTGTTCATATTCAACATCATCTAACAAACCATTGAAACTTAGAACCTTAGATCAAGTTGCATAAAATAATTCGAATTTATTATAATAGTTAAAATAAAGAGGTATCTTTTTCAATTTAAGTAATGCTCTTGTCTCGTAAAACAACCCGTTACGGAGATAGGAAAGTTCGTATCAAATAGATAGCACTTCTAATTTATACCTTCGGAACGAAAATCGTGGGTTGTAAGACAAAGTTGAAGAACCCAATTTTTTGGCAAAGTTAGCTTGTTATCTCGAAGGTTATGGCCAAGATTCAAAGTCGTTCTTTTATTTTATATCAATTTATTAAATGGGTCCCTGAGCATGACCCAAAAAAATTTTCAAAATGTTACTTAACTTTTAAAATTTTAATGAACGAAATTCAACAAAATTACTAAGCCTAATTAATATGAATAAGTCACATTTGTCATTTTTTCTAAATAGACAGTATGACATAAGTGACTTGGTAGTAGGACTTTGTGCAAGGCCATCAGGGCAGCTACTAAGCACTCATATTCTACTGCCAAACCGCAATATATAGTATTGTTGCGTTCCGGTTTGGAAGGTAAGAGAGCAAGTTTAAATACAGGGACAAAGGACATAACTTCTTAGTTCCCAAAGACGGTGGCGCATTAGGCGAAAAAAGGAATAAATAATACTAGGTGGCCAACTCGTCCACTCCAATATTTTATAAAATATAATACATATTGAGTACATAGTAAATATTCAAAAGATTTTCGTTTAATAAAATCATTAAATAAATAAATAAAGTAAGAGTCAATCAAAATCAAGTCAAAGCACCTTCCTTGGCTTATGATTATTAAATATTTAAAAATCTATAATGGTGCATCTTAAATTTATAAATAAACCAAGTATTCTTCGGCGGAGCCCAACGAGCGGAGGCCCAAAAGAAAGATACCGGCTATTATTACTGCTATTATATAATATTAAAGTGGTCAATAATACAATTTATTCAAACCTAACATTACTGTATATATTATGTATTTTTTAAATGCCATCAAATTTTAAAAAGGAGGAAAGAGACTTTTAATTTAGCTTAAAGATTTTTCTGAACAAATGCAGCATAGAGTAGCAAATAACGTTCACTATCGTATGCTGTTCACCGCTTAGTGCTGAGAATGGACAGTTGATGAGCAAATGGAGTTCAGGAACGGAGTCAGATTTTTTATTTTTTATTCCATTTTTATGCGGACGAGCATATGGGCCACCTGATGGTAAGTGGTCACCAACGCCCATAGACATTGGCATTGTAAGAAATGTTAACCATCGCTTACATCGCCAATGCGCTGCCAACCTTGGGAACTAAGATGTTATATCCCTTGTGCCTGTAATTACACTGGCTCACTCACCCTTCAAACCGGAACACAGCAGTACCAAGTATTGCTGTTTTGCGGTAGAATATCTGATGAGTGGGTGGTACCTACCCAGACGAGCTTGCACAAAGCTCTACCACAAAGTAAAGGTGATTATATATTTAATGAGCTGTGATCAGGACTGACGTTAAATCTACCGTTCGCTGTGAATGTTGCGTTTATACTTTACCTTACTTTATGTAAAAATATTGGCAATTTAACAATTAAACCTATAATTTAAAATTTTGTATCCTTACCGAAAGAGTTAACTATGCAGTTTAAAAGCGGTTAATTAAACCCGAATCAAGTATCCAAAATTACTAAAACAAAAATAAATGTACAAAAGAAAGTAACCACAGTTTTATTTAAAATTGTAATGCTTTAATTTGGAACTTAATTTATTTATAAGTGCTTAACTTCCGCAATTATACAAAACACTGTAATATTAATGCATTTTTTATACCGAAACATCGTTATTAAAGCGAATTTAAGTAACTTAAAAATAATTAATATCAACGTTCGTTTTGCGTGCAAAAGAAATGTGGTTAGTTCGCCCCAGTTAGATTCACTGTAAGTTCTTTTTACTCTATGATTGCTATCACGATGGTTTGTTATCCGTACCGCCCGCAAGTACTGTTTTTTTCGCTTTTACATCATTCGTTTAGTTCCTAGAATTTTCTGCTACAGTCTTTATAGAATTGAACTTAATAATGTCTAAAATTGTTATGCAATGTATTTAAGATCTTAAATTAAGCGACAAGCAATATTATGATGAAACATCGTTTTATTGAATATGAGTCACGGCTGTTGTTTGCTTACGTTTTGGGATTTGAGATATTATTATGTCTCACGCTCGTATACTTCCTTTTTTTTTTGAGGGAAAAGGTTTCCATCTATTTCAATCACGCCGCTCATACATATGTGGGTCGGTGAATATACGCGTGGTAGTTTTTACCTACACATGCATGTTGCCTCGCCTTGTTTTCCTACACCAGCATGAGAACAATTATTACAATTAAGTACAAAGTTCATTGGTGCTTGTGCTCAAACCTGCAATTATTGGTTATGATTTAAGTATTCTAACCACTGGGCCATATCAGATGTAATACAGATATAGTACATTTTGTATTAAATACAGAATTATGAGATAACTGTAACTGAATACATCAAGTTTCAATATTATAATATATTCTTGTGATCATGGTAGCAATGCAAGTCCGACTTGGTATTTACTGCTCATCAGTAATAACTAAACTTTCAAAGTTTTGAAGTTGGCAGTACTGCCACCAAACTTTGCCGAGATCCTCTGGTTGAATGAGCCATTGTAATTACAGGCACAGACATATTATCTTGGGTCTCATGTTTGTTACATAAACTACAAATGCACTGATCTTGGGTATTAACATTTCTTTCTTTTTTAATTTAACTTTTAAATACGGGTGTTGTTATCATTTTATTTTTCTATATTACTAGATAAGTAAACCAATTATCTTTCGTATGCGATTTGAGGTTGGTTGATAGAAAAAAGAAATGTTGAGCTCATGGTAGGTTCACCCACTCATCAGATATTCTACCGCAAAACAACAGTACTTTGTATTGTTGTGTTCTGATTTGAAGGGTAAGTGGGCCAGTGTAATTACAGGCACAAGGGACATAACATCTTAGTTCCCAAGGTTGGTGGCGCATTGGCGATGTGAGCGATGGTTAACATTTCTTACACTGCCAATGTCTATGGGCGTTGGTGACCACTTACCATCAGGTGGCCCAAAGGCTCGCCCGCATACCTATACAATAAAAAAAATTAAAAAAAACGAACGACGATAACTTCTATCTTATAATGTTGTAACCCGCTAAGGTTAACTAAGCAGTTAAAAACGAATTTCTCTTTTTTGTCAATATAAATTTGACATTCGAAAGAGGAGGACAATTTTTTTTAACTAGCCCTCGAAGCTACATTTGTAGGCATTTTATACGAATAATCATTTACTATTGTAGTGAACCTAAAAAAACGTGGTGCGTTATGATTACCTACTTAGTTTGCTGTTTGGTTTGTACCCACTTGTTGTTCTCGATATTCAAATACGATGAACTCGTCTTTAGATTGCTCAATTTTCATTAAATTTTAATCTCCCATCCCTTAGTCTGTCCCTAGTTCTAGTTTTCGTGGCTTAATTTAAGTTAGTATATGGTATTTTCAAGCTATTAATTTCGTTGATGATTTTTTTTATTTGAATAACAAGTACATTACCATTCTTACGTTACAGATGTTTTAAATGTGAACATATTAGTCAACTAGTATGCCGTGACGGCAAACGACATGGCGATTTTTATGCTGTCGTGCCGCTTCTCCGCTGCCGCTTTGTGCTCCCTTGTGTGTATGGTGCATAGACTATATTATATTTTGTTCCTATCAATTATCACTATGTTATATTTTGTCGCGTCGTGTATCATAATTCGCATACGCAGCAAATATGGCGCATTGGACGGCCACTGTTCATTACTGACATAAAATTGACATAAAAAATCTTCAGTAAAAAAATCACTTCTAAATTCGAAAATCGCCAAAGAAACCAATCAGAACTAGAAACAAATCAACAAATTATTAACGTTAAAATTTCAATAGAACATATAATATCTAATTTCTTCCATCATTTCAAGATTTTTTACCGCATCAAAAATCAGTCCAGGGACGGCCGGAGTATAATTGCTATGAAAAATTATACATCCCTATTCCCTCTCTTAATGCACTGTCGGGAACCATGAGTAATTACGAAGCATTTTCTCGTTATAATTGTTCTTTTGAAATTACCTGGCATACTTTTAAATGGCCTAGGTTATATAAAAAAGTTCTTTGTAATAAGATGTGGCAGGCGTTTGTATATAAAACTTACTTGAAATAAATCTAAGAAATACCTTTTGACGTTTCACATTTTTCCTGCCACCATAACTTTGTAAACGCACTTACACGATATGAAAAAACCATTAACTAAAGCCAAGGAAGTGTAAATTTATTTTAATTATCACAATACTGTAATTTTAATGAAATAAAAATACAACACACATAAATTAAAAAAACGGATTGCATTCCGGGAGTATCGGCAGAAGTGAAAACTTGAATATTAACGTTGTGCATTTTTGATATTTTGGAATGATTAGGGAAAAATTTCGCTCGAATTGCTTGAATTACCAGTATAAAATACTATCATTTATCTGATAAAATACAATATTCATTTATTACATTCATTTATACATTAAAAATTTAACACTTCAAAATCCGTCTTACGAATTTTCAATTAGGGTCACGTGACCTGACGCGAGTTTAACATTTTTTACCCATCACAAAAAGTGCACAACGCCGCTAAAAAAGTTTTTACTTCAAAAATTTAACACGTCAGAATCCGTCTTACGAATTTTCAATCAGGGTCACGTGACCTGACGCGAGTTTAACATTTTTTACTCATCATAAAAAAGTGCACAACGCCGCTAAAGAAGTTTTCACTTCAAAAAAAATTGAATTAAAAAAAATGTTTCAGTGGTGTAGGTACTTATAATACTTTGGTGTTGAGCATTGAAAAGGGAGGATCCTCCGACCAGACGGTTGTTTGTCTGGTGGGCTACTGCCCAACGGTTGTTGTCGGGTTCTTGTATATATGTTCAATCGCTCGGATAACTTTAATATCGCGATGTAGGGTACGTCAGTTTTTAGTTTTCGTATGTGGCGAGATAGATGTCGCTACATCACTCCCCTCCGAGACCGGAGGTCGATAGCAGGTTGAGTCGTCCATATATCTTGTGATGTTTGCCGGGCCAGTGAAATGTTCCAGTGAGTCGGAACCAGATGCCGCATAGTTCACGGTGAGTCGGAACTGTCTGCGGTGATGCCCCAGTGAGTCGGGGTGATGCTGCAAATGCTCCAGTGAGTCGGAGTGGTGCAGTGCTGCGTAGTGGCTGGCTGCTGCGTCGACCAGGAGAGAAGTGCGTCTCTGCTTGCTGACCGGCCGAAGTGCAGTGTGCTGTGCCAAGGTCGCTGAGAAGACTGTGGGTGATGACCAGGAATGCGCGTCCGCTGCATGCTGGTGGTCAGGATACCCGTAGTAGTCGTGGATGCTGGCTGGCTGTATGACTCGCTGCTCGAAAGCTTGAGGAAGTGATGATGACGTCACGATGACGTAGTTTTTTTTTTTTTTTTGCGAAGGCTGACGTTCATGCTCGGGGTCACCAGTTTGGTGTTGAGCATTGAAAAGGGAGGATCCTCCGACCAGACGGTTGTTTGTCTGGTGGGCTACTGCCCAACGGTTGTTGTCGGGTTCTTGTATATATGTTCAATCGCTCGGATAACTTTAATATCGCGATGTAGGGTACGTCAGTTTTTAGTTTTCGTATGTGGCGAGATAGATGTCGCTACAATACTAAGTATTTTATAATATACGAATAATCGCTAAAAAAACAAATAATCGAAACAATCAATGGATAGTTTTATATATATCTATTTTATGAAAGCATATTATTCTATGTGTCAATATAATTTTATTATAAGAACGAGTACCATCTTAAGCCCGCATACGATACGAAGTCGAAGGTTTATTGTAATTATACATAAAATATTACCTGAGGCTAAAATGCCTCCAACGATTTTGATTAACGAGGAGTCATTAGCATTAACGTATTTATGTGACTTACTTGTCATTAGTATTATATAAATGTATCGTAGAATAATACATTTGTGTAATTAACGGTTAATCGACGTTAAGGTAAATCGATAATAAATGGTATCGTATTGTGAACTGTAAGTATTTTTTTCTAACTCGCTCTTCATAAGGCGTAAATGGAAATGCAAACATGTTTTTGAATTGGAATAAATAAATAAAAAAAGACAAAAAAAATCTATATCAAATACATACATTTCACTTGATTTCAAGTTGAATTCAAGCAATTATAGTTTCATATTTATAGTAATAGTAAAAAAAGTAACAACAAAGTAAAAAATAGTTTTAGACTTCATTCAGTCACGCTTCTCCAGCATGTGATACATATTAGGTACAATTTTATCAGACAGACGTAGTCTGTCTTCGTGAAGCCTTGCCCCATCGCGGAACACGCGCTGTGTTAAAATTTTATCCGCTGTGTCGCCATAGACATTAACAATATCATAATATCGCACGAGATTCCTAATCTCCTTTGTTGAAAACCGAATTCATTTGTATTGCAGTGTTTATCTTTAATCCTATTAAAAGGGTCGCAAAGAACAATATTTCCAACTTTTATCATTTCTACTTAGTTTTGTATGAAAAAATACAGTCATTCGATTCCTTCTGCCAAACAAGATTACCATTGATTTATATCGGCGATAGGTATTTCTGATAAGAGCTTTCTGTTTTGACGGTTTACGTAAACAACGGCCAAATGGTTTTTCCGATAGAATTCCTTCGGGAAAATATATTATTAGTGAAAGCGATGTAGCCGTTTTTGTAATATGACTCGCGTTTGTAAACGAGAAAAAATAGCCTTTAAACATTTTCAAAATACGCTAGAAAAAGTCATTTGTATTTTACCACTAAATTGTAAAATCCTGTTATGCTTAGAATTGGAATAATCTTTATTCAAGAATGCTTCTACAAAGCCTTTTGATGTAAATTAACAAGATTAAATTAAATGTAATATTTTACTAGTTTATATTATTTTTATATCCATTATATAGTACCTATCTAGTATATATTGACTGAATATAACCAATTTGATCAATTTTAACTTTATTATTATAGAATATGTCTTCAATGGGTGGTATGATGTATTTTTCTTTATCGTTTCATACTTTTTTCATCGAAATATCCGGAAAAATCTTGATTAGAAATCTTGATTATGAGACTATCAAACTATGCTTTTCATGTCTCTTTTATGTCTCAATTTATTAAAGTCTAATTTTGATATATACAGCGAAATAAAAACAAATTAAAATATCTTATTCAGTAATTGATTATCTATAACCTAGGCGTACGGATCGGGTCGCTTATTGAATTGTATTTGAATATGAACATTTATTTTTTTATTTATGCTTTAATTATACATTATTAATGTCATTTTTCTTTATTTCCTTTCAAATTACATGAACCATCGTTCATATAACATTAACATGGAAGCCTCGCAATGACCCTCTCTAGCCGGAACGAAAATTCAATTGCGTGGCGATCTGCATTCATTTGACACAGAGTGTAGTTGAAAAACGCTTACGTTATGCTAGTGGTGACTTTTATGTCCCAGTACAACGTGCAGGAATCTAATTACTGTGCTCCTGCCCAACTGTTGACATTGACGTTTTTTATTCTTACTTTACATGCATTTCGGACAGAAATTGAGGTTGGTGCAGAGCGCTTTTTATTCGAAAAGTTTTCCCTCGATTTTGGTAGCATTTTCTCTCTCAGGCTAATTGAAAATTCTATCTGTTCACCGTGAGTTGTAAAGCGAAGTCGATCTGTCAAGCGTACGTTTGTACGTATATAAGCTTACCAATTCTAAACATTAAACCTTATTAGAAATTCGAATGGATTGTGGTTTATACGATTTATACGTTAAATCATAAATACAATAATTTTTGTAAGTTGGAAAAAACAAATAAGTAAAATATTAAATTATTCTCAAAATTTTTTAAGCATGTTCTCATAAATCTTTTAGTCCTGCATCTAAATCCTTTCCTGACGTGTCAAATTTGTCAACACATCGGATTGCAAGAGTGAGCCCTACTATCTCTTGTGTAGTATACTAAAATTTTCTCAGTAAAGGGCGTCTCCAAAGTCATGAATATATCATTAATCAAGTAAAGGCACCACTCACAATAGTTAATTATTTTTGATCAGTTCACAAATATTGTTTCGAACACACAAAAACACTATAAAAATCACTAAGCCATACAAGAAGACAAACTAATCTATACCAAAGATTAATGATAGAAGAGCTAGGAGTCAGTATTTATTGATGTTCATACAGGATAAATAAATATTATGTATATGATTAAAACATTTTTTTAATCGTCAATAGAGTAAGTTATTCCTCAAAATTCTTCATTCTAAGCCAATAATTTAAAATTAAAATTGTAAAATTATGATTAAAAAATGTATGTGAGAGCCTACTTGAATAAACTTTATTATGACATTGAATACCTGGAAATTGAAGACTTCACTTCTACATAATATATTAGCCAGTAAGCCTTATAACATAAAATGTCAATATTTTTTGGGTCTCAACGAGTCTACTTACCGGACAAAATTTGTTCTTAATTGGCTTATAATACTTTCAATGCAAAAAGTTTATATTTATTTGCTCATGGTCGTTAAAAAAAGCAAGATTTCTTTTATTTAATCTTATTCGTATTAATAAAATATAAAGTCATGTAACTCCTGGGCGATCGAACTTCGTTCGGGTCTAAACAATTAGTTATATTGCTTTTTCTGAAAAATTAAATATATATATATATATATATATATATATATATATATAGATAAAAATTATATACATATATAGATAAAGTTAAAAATTAAAACCTTATGTAAATACAAAATTTGAACCAAATCGTTAGAGCCGTTTCCTCAATACACGAAATAAATATAACGACACCTCCTACGTATAATATCGTAACTGTATTTAATCAACTTTACAGTATCGCAATTCAAAGGTATGCAAGCAGATTATTGATGATAGTGAAGTCAAATAAGCTCATTTACGAACCAAAATTGGCATACAGATATATTTTTAGGAGCGGGATATTATCTCCGAAGAGGTTTCTTGAAATTTTTGTTAGAATTGCTTAAAAGTCACATACGGTTTTCTACTATGGAAAATATCAGTGGTATTTGGTTGTATATAGTACTTACTATACTTTTCGTTGATATTTATGTAGGATTAAGTAGTGTATGTTACACGTACGATAACTCACTTTGGAACGAATAAAATAATAACGTGTCGTATGTTACAGTTACCATAATATACAATGGAACAAAGACGTTAATTCTTATCGTAAGCGATAATAAAGGGGAAAATTGAAATAAAATATCTTCCATTATACTGAAATATAATGTATTTCGTAATCAAAACAGTCCAAATAAACATTCTCTCTCTGAAAAAAAACTTAAAATATTATTCAATCGTATTTTCGTTTATTATAGTAGTACTTAATTAACAACATGAAATAAAATAGTTAAATATATCTCAACAAACATCACAAACTTAAAATATAATATTATGAATTATCTACTTATACATCCTCATATTCATTATAAACTAAACAAAAACCTCTTTCACAAACTTAAAAAGAAAAAAATGTTATAATATTATTTACTTATACATTCGTTAAAAAAAACAATCAAAATAGTTCAGTCTTTAAAATCACATAAATTAAAAAAGTCAGTACAAAAATAAAAAAAATATATAATATTTATAAAAATTAGTCCGAATCGGAATCCGGAATAATGTTATTAGTTTCTGGTAGACTTTGAAAAAAATCATGATGAGTACTGGGTATGAGTTGAGACTTGCACATGTTCATCAAATCATCTCTTTTCGCTTTAGGTATCGGCAGCCTATTTGGATACAGTGCATCAATATTGGGTACACATTGTCTCCTGGTAGACACTTTTATACATAAAATATAATAATCTTCGGCAGCTAAATCATATTTATAAAATAATTTATAAGGATCTTCTGGTTTTATAAACACTTCTCTTATTTTATTCCATTGTACTTTCTCTCCGTTAGTACTTTTAACCCAATTGCCCTTAAGTAATGATTTGTAATTTAAAAAATCGGTGTGTTGTAGTTCTTCAACAATATAAGGCTTTCCGTTTTGTTTAGCCCAGCGTACTAAACAAAACCACTCAAATGGTGTATAAACAACTTTATTCTTGGCACATTTTTCTATTAAGGCATGGACGCTATCGCCCTCATTTTGGGTATGACCAACTTCTAAAAAACAGTGATGTATTGTTACTTGAAAAATAAGTGCGGCGTGCATGTACATTGCATAAACGATACGGCTTCGGTTTTGGCCTACACAATAAAACCGAAATTCGCTTGTACCTTGATCCTTAAATTTGGAGATGTACTTATATAAGCAACTAGCCACTTCGTTTGCCCCGCGTCTCCCTTGCCCTTCATGTCACATAACACAAGTACCTTCCTGTTCAGCCACATTAAAAACCACAAAATTAAATACTGAAAGCTTTCGTTTATAATAAAGGATACTTATATTACCGTATGGAGCAGTGAGAACTTTTTGAAAGTCGAAAGTGGCGACTAATAATTTACCGTCTGATACTTTGGCAAGTTCTTTATCTATCGACTTCTTTTTTCGAGCTACCTCTTTATTTTTAATGTGTGCTTCATGTAATTGTGTTTCAGGTAGTGTCGGACTAGATAAGTTCTTATAAATATGACACTTGTCACATTGGTCTTTTTTTGGCACATAAAAACTAATCTTAAAGTGTTCATTAACGATGTCGCGATATTGCCGTTCAGTACTAACTTTTGAAGAGTACGCAAGTGTGTCGAACCACTCATTATATAAATTAAACAAGCGATGAAAATTCAGGTCTCCGTCTAAGTAAAGTTTACTACTCCTTTGGCGAGTGTAATGCGATTCTACAGGCTGAAGAGATTTTATGTGATCGCATACACTTTTGATAACATCCTCAGTTATTACTTTGCGATGATTAGAATGACGCCCTCGCAGATCCGCTTCTAAAGACGTGTAGACAAATTGTTCACTTAATGAAAATGTGTTGAGAAACATCTTTTTGCACACAGTTAAATAGTTTTCCTGATTTTCTACAACCGCCCTTGGCAGTCTATAAATTAAAGAACTTACGCCTAGATTTCATATCAGTTAAAACCCTTCGTTTTTTTTTGTTTCACAACCAAGTTTGACATAAAAGCCCATTGCTTTTCACGGTTTCCTAAATCCCAAAACCTATTGAAATGCAATATTCTTTCATCATCACTCACTTTCGTTGAACATTTTAGTCTGCAGTTCATATGACACATAGGACCCAAAGATTTACCATGCCTTACACTACCATCGCGACTCATATACTCCTTGCCCAAGTTTCTTAGCATTTTCCTTTTGTTGTCTTTCCAGTCGGCAACATGGCGACCTCTGATATTTCCTTTGTCCTTTCTAGGTTTATCCTTCCGTTTTCTGGAAGCTTGTGGTGTCGCTTCTGAGATCGAAGATAGAGGCGTGTTCATTTGCGGAGTATAGACTAAGTCAGTGAAGGTTGAATCAACAGATTGTAATGGCGAAATATCTTTTTCAACAAACCAGGGACAAAAGTGGTTTTCACAATCAAAATCTAGATGATTTATTGTGCAATCTGGAGATGGATGTCGTGTTATATTCTCAACAGCTGATAAATAATCTTTACCGGGGTCTAAAAAAAAGAACAAATAAATTTTTAATTGTACTAGCTTATCCCCGCGGCTTTGGCCGCGCGGTATATCGATAAAAATAACCTCAAAGTCCATATAAAATTTCATCAAAATTAGTTCAGCCGTTTTGCCATGAAAACGTAACAGACGGTAATATAGTAAAAGTTACAATGATGACTCTTAAATTAATTAGGACTTTTAAACTTTAGCTATAAACGTTACATAAACTATTATTAATGTATCAATACACTATTACTTACATTGTTCCGTGAGTGAAATACTATGACGTATTTCTTCGGAATCAGATAACAAATCCATCAATTGGTTTATCTCATCAATATCTGCAATAGAAGGGAGCGGTGACTCTGTGAAAAAAAAACAAGAATATGTTTTTATTGAGATTTTTTGAAAATAATACTATAGTAAATTATGTTTCATATCGAAGTAAAATATCTTAAGTCAAACATAGGATAAAAAAGGAGTAAGAAATTCCAACGTAAAGTATCGTAAGTACAAATACGGGACTCATTTATATTATTCTTCAACAGTAAAGTATCGTAAGTATTTACTTACGATATTTGAGAAGTATCTAAATTCAAACTAACTAATTGATGAATACGAGGATATTCAAACATAATTTTTTTCATTTAACTTAACTATATTATTTCCATTAAATGGTACCGAAGTCGGACTTATGCCATATAGGTATTATTTGCCAAGTCAACTAGTCATTATAGTTAAACACTATTTATTCCAGTTGGCGGCAAATATTTAAAACACATGATAGAGAAAAAAATTGTATTCTAAAAATCGATATTGAATTGTTATTGCATTGTCTCTTATGACTAACAGAAATAAGTAGCTTGATGACTGTAGTGTACGTAGTGACATGAGTAAACCACTGTTACATTGTAACATTAACGACTGTCATATTATTACCCACAGCCTAAACTGTGGATTTAGAACTATAATATTATGTAAGGAAGTTTCTTATGCAACGTAGATAAGCGCTAAGACAGGATTTTTGAAGTTTAACTCGTATTATATTTATTTAAACTGTACTAACCAGAAGCAATTGCATCGTACAAAAAGCGGACTTAATTCCATAAAATCATTATCTGCAAGATCATTTCTATTTAAGTACGAAATACGTAAATATACCCACCAATAATTATACTATGTAATACATATTATATAGTAATAATGTTATAAGTATACGTAGCAGCAAATAGTTTCTTTCTTATATACGATCATCACAAGCAGTTCATTTTCTACAGTTAATGATTATTTATTTATTTATTAACAATGAAATATTAATGTTTATTTTTATTCTTGACACCCATAGCCTTGTCAAATTTGTAGGAATAACATAGAAAAAATACAATATGAGAGTATATTAGGAAATATATTTTTTATATCTTATACAAACATAATTATTTCATAATGACACATTTTAGTTTAAGTAAGTCAATGTAGAATGCATTTCAATAAACGTCTAAACTATACTGCTAGAAGTTTATTTTAAAAAGCTAAAATAAAAGATTATCTATGTAAATTTTTGATTCTAAGAAACACGATATTTATATAATTATATATTTGTTTTATGATTGTGTTGTCTCAACACTTTTTCTGATAAAAATATATAGTGTTATGTTTTTATAAATCGGTTTTATTGTGATGGAAAAAAAAATTCAACAATTGAGTTTCGCTCACCAATGTCCGCAACGGATGAACAACGTAATCAAATTGTGAATGAACTCGCGAAAAATCCCACCCGGCTAAAATATTTTTGTATGATATACAGCGGTGAAGTTTTTTAACTTTTCATTTAAAACTTGTATTTTTTTTTCTATATTGAATTAAATTCGCGGATAAAGGTGCTAATGTTTCGATAAGATTCCCATATTTAAAAAAATAAGAATTTTGATCGAATAAGAGGAATATTATTATCTGTTAATGGAGATGGCGAAGGCGACCGTTCTCAAGGGAGACCAAGCCAACTGCGCCGAATATATTAAAGTGCATAAGTGTGTATGTAAACACAAGTGCACTCTCTATTCCCTCACTTATAATTTGATGGGGTTGCAAATCCAACGTGATCGGAAAGGGTTGAAGCTCGGGTCTAACGGATTAAGGAGTTTTTCGTGGGACGATGTAAACACTGTTGGCTTCCAAACTCTAAAGCGTTGCTGGGAATTTCTCGACTTTTTATGAGCCTGATCTGGTGATTGAACCCCGTATCTCGTTATTTGCAGCCTTCCAAGGTAGATACTTGACCAAATAACAAATATTACAGAATTTATATAAATATATATGTTTATATATTATTATTATATTTATAGCAGCCAGGATGTAAATATATATATATGTTATTAAATATACCAAAAAACCGTCAGGCTTGTAAATTCAATTCAATGTTTGTTATATTTCTGCCGATATCGAATATCATCACATAATATTTGCAACGTGAGAAATTATGCTTAAGAACTAAGCTACATTAAAAGAAGCTATCCATTTTACTCGGTGGTAGAGCTTTGTGCAAGCTCGTCTGGGTAGGTACCACCCACTCATCAGATATTCTACCGCAAAACAGCAGTACTTTGTATTGTTGTGTTCCGGTTTAAAGGGTGAGTGAGCCAGTGTTATTACAGGCACAAGGGACATAACATCTTAGTTCCCAAGGTTAGTGGCGTATTGGCAATGTAAGCGATGGTTAACATTTCTTACAATGCCATTGCCTATGAGCGTTGGTGACCACTTACCATCAAGTGGCCCATATGCTCGTCCACCTAACTATATAAAAATAAAATCTCCAGGTCAGTTCAAGCATAATATAAAAGTGAAAACAAAAAAAATAAAACTTAAATTTGGTTATTACTTTGTCTCGTAAAATATGTATTTCAAATATATGTAAGAACACATTTACGTTATTAACCAGGCCATCATTTTTACATTAAAAAACAGTTTCATGTTTCAGCAAACAATTGCCAATGTAGTGGTGCGACATAACAACGATTATTTAGAGCGTGACAACCCGAAACTTCGTATTAATAATAATAATTAGTACGTACATAACGACGTGGTCTTATATTTAAGGCATTCGTCTTAATACACATTAACAATTCCTGTTTATGATCTTACAAACGTAATTACTAATATATTGTTACGTCGTATACGTTTCACTGTCAAGTAGTTCAAACGTTATCTTAATATATTATAGAAATTTTATTTAAGAATTTCTAAAATCATATCAGTTCATTTTCATCTAATTCAACGCCCACTTACTACCTTAGTGAAATGAGTTTAAGAAGTATTACACACGATATTTTGTTCTTCGAATACAGCTTCGTAAATTTTATGGTCGATTTTTTCAATGGGCAGAGAATATACCATTTATAATGGAGGTGCGTGATGCTATTGCCAACTGTGGTAAACTAAATCTTACGAATACTTTGGGAATAACATAATTAGACGACATATTGAACGTTTCGCTCTTGCTTTCACTTTCTTAGTTTTGTGTTACTCTCCAAAAATTTTTACAAAAATATCAGAAAGATTTGCACAAACCTAACCTTGAGGCGTCACTGAGGACGTCTTTGAAATAATACTGTCATAAGTTTATAGGTTTAGGTTTAAAGACATTTATTCTCAATAAGACATATTACAGTCACTTACTTGAGAACAGAGCTTACATGTGTAAAATTTAATTCACCATTACATCTTAAGTGCTATGTTTTAAGTAGTTGGGAAGTGTTAACTTAGTAACAAAATTAATGTAACAAAATTCCATAATTAACAAGCACACGACATCGGTTTAATTGTTTGCCTTTACGCTAATATTGACGTAATTACCCGAACTCTATGCAGAATATACCCTAGAGTGTTCCTTGTTCGTAATTATACCGACAGATCTTTTGTCCCATGATATATTGAGAGGATAAATAATTTTAATTGTTCGCAGTTCCACGTAACAATATCTTTTCGATTTTTAAATAAATTTAGAACAGCCTATGAATATTTTAGTAAACAATCGCTGGAATGTTTATATTTTTTGTAGTGCTTTTTTGTAGTTTGCAGATGGCAAATAAGGCGGCCAATCTCAAGAGAGATTAGCCAAATGCGCAGGATATATTATAGTGCACAAGTGTGTGCGCAAACACAGGTGCACTCTCTTTTCCTTAGTTTTCATAACCCGATGGGACGGCAATCCGTCACGACCGGAAAGAGTTCAGGCGCAGGACCAACGGCTTAACGTGCCTCGTTGGTCTAATGGCTAGATATAAAGCCGCAATCCTGAGTTCAATTCCCAGGTCGGGCCAATAAATAGTTATTGGGTTTTTCTGTCAGAAAATTCTCAGTAGCAGCCCGGAGTCTGGAAGTTGGAAGTTGTACACACTCCCGTGGCTCGGAAAGCACGAATAATATTGCAACAGCTTATATTACAACATTTTTTATGATCGATAATTGTCTCTTGTTATTCGAATAAAAGCAAAGCAAAATAGTAGATTATTACGTATATTTAAGGCATACGTATTTTACATTATATATACTACCTATAATACCTCTTATGTGAATATTTAATAATTTCCGTTGATGATTATGGATGAATTTGAAACAGAAGTAGAAAATTATAAGAACAATCGCTTGTATATTATTATGTATGTATAACAATTGTTTGTATATTACTCAATATATTCGCAAAATTTTAATGAATGTTTATGAATGTAATAAAAATATGTTTTAAATTATCTTACTTTATTTTACAAGTCAAATTATGTCAAGCTATCGTTATAATGTTATTACAATGTTTGCATTTTCTATATGATCAGACTAAAGTAATTATTATCTACTTTCGATTATACTAAAATGTACATTTCAAAATGAAATGATAAAACCTTAATAACAGGAAAATAAATTTTACTGAATATTCATGAGCGCTCTATCATTGTTATTTAAATTTGCTACAAATTTTGCGTAGTATAATCCGTCCCATTGAAATTGAGAATTATAATTCTGTGCGTGTACTCAGACCAATCGTCGATTAGAATCGACTTTCAAAGACAAGGATGTTGATGATTTTACAAATTTTAGGGAAACGAAGGCGATGGGATGCGTAGTCTTAGTATTATATTTAGGATTGTTGTAAACAACAATACCTATCAACAATGAAATTGACGCTCTTTAAGATACTTTTAATCTAAATAAAGCTTAATTAATTTTGTGCATATAATCTTTTAAACTCAAGATACCTGAGAATAAAAAACGAAAACACACACCCTAGAATAACTTCGTTCAAATAAACACAATAAGAATTCTTCAAAACTTAGAATCGAGCTCTTGGAATCTTAAACAGTACAGTAACAGTAACAGCCACAGGAATCGTAAAAAGTGTACGTATTACATAAAACAAAAAAAATATTACAATAATAACAATCAAATAGTAATCTAAAAGTGTAAATTATTGATCTTTTGTACAGTGATTCATAAAAATTATAAATATGATCATGAATCCAACCGGTGTATCAAGTCTTGCATAATGTATGATGTCGACTATCTGACACGGAGCCGAGTGTACTACTTACGAGAAATAGAATTTATGAACCGAAAAATACAGCTTCCTACGCAAGATATTGGATACGTGATGTAAATTTTTCAATCTGCAGCATCTTATCGCTTCTCTACATAGTGTATTTTTGAAAAAAGTCAAACGCTATGTTCATTTTATGTAATAAATAGGCAAAGAAACAAAAATTGTCTTATTTCTTCTTATTTTTATTCTGTTATGTATATTACTTCAGCGTGGTGGCGTTGCGTTAATTATTTATTTAATGGGATCTTGTTAGAATGTAGAGTCGAGATGTCTCAGTAGCTTATAACAGGTGACACTGAACTGAACATCGCGGGCTCAAACCGAAAATCTATAATAAAAATAATTAATATGTAAGATACTTCATTCATTGTATTGTATTGTATTGTACTCACATTCAGATTACAGAATAATACAATAGTTTCAATAACCAACATTATTAACAACATTATCTATGTCCTTGCCAAATTGATTTATTCGTACTGTTTCCGACCCTTGGTGATGATAATCACTCACTTGTTTTGAGTATTCGAGGATGAGGGTCGACGCTGTGATTATAATTTGAAACACAATATTTTTATTTACATTTCTATATAAAAATAGCTTAAACGTTTTAATAAGCCGTCACGGCAAAGAACCGAGGTGGCTCGATGACTGGAACACGTGGCTCTTAACTAAAAATTCCAAGTTTAAGCCCGGTCAAGCACCGTTAAGTTTTAATTATTTCGTGCTCAATGGTGAAGTATAACTAAAGGATACCTGCATGTATCGGTATCGGTGTCGGCATGTGTAGCAGCATAGTATATACTCCAAACGTTCTACTTAAGAAGAGGAGACGAAAAAGCAACGTAAATGTACGATATTGCTTATTATTAACATATATATATATATATATATATATATATATATATATATATATATTATTTTGAGTAACCTTAATTTAATCATCATCATCATCTTAATTAGATCATTCAATACTTACATACTTAATTTGATTATTCTTTATAATTTTGAAGTATTTAATTTCAGTGAATATCATCTCCCGCGACATGATGGGCAAATTTTTTGTATCCCATTATATTAAAAAAAGAAAAAAATATATACATTCATTTAAATACTTTCGATTAATTTTAATTTGTTGTCGCTGAGTCATCTCATCGATGATAGAAAAAAATATTTTTTTTAAATATTTCCCTTAAATTGTATCACAAATATGAAAATAAAAAAGTTTATTTAAACAATTGCAATATTGTACCAATAATGACTTATAATAACAATTATATTCATGTACTTTTAACGTCATAACATTTAAATAGAGAACAATATTACGCTCTGTTTTACCGAATCTGGTTTGTTACTCTTTGATAAACAAGCCAGGCTTAAATCGCTTTTGGCTTCAGATTAAATAAACAATGCATGACGGCAAAAGCTCTAACCGAAAACGCTGACGTTTCCCCAAGTCTTGCTTTAAAATTTCACCATTTAACTGCCTGAAATTTATTTAGTTGAGTAAACGTAGTTGTTAAATTCTCTTTCGAAGTTATTAAAACTATATATTACTTCTGTTACCGAGTATTTCATTTGGCGTACATAATATATACAATTATGTTACGTGTTAGGAACATTTCATTATTACTATTAACTCATTTGTTTATTTTAACTAATTTAATAATTATAAAAGTTGAAGTCTCATTCTTATTTCGCTTGAAAACGCCCTTACGCATTTTCCCCGCATGAAGTGGGATTTGGGGCTGCTGATGAGTTATCTGAAGTGCCCATTAAAAATCCAACGATACCCACGATAGAAAGCTTCACGGGATCGCTTGCACGTGCTACCTTAACGCCCTGACAGTTGACCTCCCTTTGCAGGCCTCTGATAGTTAGAGAGGATCACAGGGTACTCATATCTGGCCTTGAACTGGTGACGATTAAGGCGGGGAGAAAAGGTGCACATAGGGCCGATGCCTTCTCAGCCATAGACGGCCGCCAGGGAATGATGCAGATCAGGGCCTCATTTAGCAAACTCCACCAGTGTGTGGCGCACCATATTCACATGTGCACCATACCACCACCACCACCCACGGCCATTGCAGGAGAGTGACATCTCCCGTCTGACTAATCTGTGCAGGTAGTTACCAAAACAGCTATACCCTATAATAACTTGTGTCAGCCGACTCAGATAGGGATGGTTAGCCTCCTCTGTCGTCAGGCCTGCTGACCCCAGATCCTCCTCCCTCCTCTGAATCGGAATCGAAACGAATCACATTTGTAATTGTTTTAATAGCTTATATTATAATATAATAATGTTATATGAATGTCATGAGAAGTCGATCGAATAGTGCATAGTCAAACGCTATTGGAGGTTCCGTCGCATTACTATGTAAATTGGATTTCTGAGC
Organism: Nymphalis polychloros; assembly: GCA_905220585.2. Taxonomy (NCBI): domain Eukaryota; kingdom Metazoa; phylum Arthropoda; class Insecta; order Lepidoptera; family Nymphalidae; genus Nymphalis; species Nymphalis polychloros. The sequence continues at coordinate 12,487,464 of HG992245.1, forward strand.
GAGTGATACAATGGAGGTAGTCGTTGGTACAACTAATCGATGGAAGTTGACAGCGGGATTTAGGGATTGAGCACACCTGTGTCATTAAGCAAAGTGAAAATTACCGCGTTGCAAAATTATCTCTAAAGCTACGGCCACAACCGTCAATTCAATTTTTTTATGCTGTTTGCTGAATAAAAACGTACCAAATACTTGTCTTTTGTTTTATATTATTATATATAGTAAAATATTAGTTTTTTTATATTTCGGCACACAGTTTACACACAGTTTTTACAATACGAACTTATTCTTTTATATATTTTATATTCGGAAATTGCCTGTTATTACAATTTATTTATTGTAAATTTAACTGGGGTTTTGTGTCGTTATTAAATTGTCTCAAATATGGCTTATGGGTAGATTATACATTGAATAAATGTATTTAAATTTCATCATGTAAAATTATTTACTAGATACATGTCCTTAGAAATGTGATATAGAAAATTAATACAACATTTAAGCTCAAGAATCTCTATTAACCTATGTGCAGAATATCGTCGGAAGCTGAATCTATCAGCTTTGTATAGAGTATTCATGAAGCTACTACCAATATGATGCAATTACATCAACTCACGATATATTCCCAAGGGCGCTTCTAGCAGATAATTACATAGATTGATGTATTGACCGCACGAACATTTTGAATGACAATCATTATAATCTTAAAACCGGACTAGCTTTATTTGTACTTATATTATAATATGGTATGATAATAAAAATAAATCTCTCGTTTGGGTAGGTACCACCAACTCCTCAGATATTCTACCGCAAAACAACAGTACTTTGTATTGTTGTGTTCCGGTTTGAAGGGTGAGTGAGCCAGTGTAATTACAGGCACAAGGTACATAAAATCTTAGTTCCCAAGGTTGGCGGCGCATTGGCGATGTAAGCGACGATTAACATTTCTTACAATGCCATTGTTTATGGGCGTTGGTGACCACTTACCATCAGGTGGCCCAAATGCACGTCCGCCTACCTATACAATAAAACAAGAACAATTAATTCGATTGGTTGCAACTTTCAGGTAACTTTAGTTTCTAATTTCAGGGTGGACATAGGCTAATGAGTTTACATGTTACATGCTTTCTGCGATACATATTATACTAGATTATTGTATTAACGTAGTCGGGAGAGAATATTTTGAGCAGCGCGTTTTACAAGTGCGCTTTGCAAGCTGTCTTATATCTAACATACCAACAACCTTACTTGGTGGTAACAGTGAAACCCACTCATATGTCACCGCCACTGTCACCGCCTAACTGTGACATCAATTCCATCGCGCACAAAAAAAATTGGCAACTCTTTTCTTTGCCGCACCTCCAAAACATGGAATTCTTTACCAGCACACGTGTTCCCCTCCTCTTATGACCTGGGCTCCTTCAAACGAGGCGTGAAGAGGCATCTTGCGGGCCGGCAAGGCGGGGGCGGCTAGAGCAAGTCATTCGCCCTGACTGCACTAGCCGTCGTCGCGTTTGGACTCTACTACAACTTACCATCAGGTGGAGTAGAGTCATTTGCTCTCCCGGGTAATTATAAATGTAATGAGCGGGTTTCACAGTTAAATCGCATAACAGCAATCCAACAAAATCATTTTATTTTTTTTATTCAAATAGACTTTGACAAGAAATTATGAATCGTCAATCGCTGTCACCGGTTCGGAATCTACCGAAGAGAACCTGCAAAGATAATCAATAGTCACTCTTTTTTTACAAAAATACAAATTTATATGAATTACAGATACTTAGTTCCTGCACGAGATACAGCAGTCATTCAATCCATGCAATTTTATCAGACATAATTTTATTATATCCAGTAATAGAGTAACAGGCTTTACTAATAAGATTTTTACTTAGTATTGCTGTGCTCCAGTGGAAAGAGTGAGTGAGACAGTGGTAGCTAAGGCACGAGAGACATAACATCTTAGTTCCCATGGTTGATGGCGCATTTGTGATTTGAGGGATGATTAGTATTTCTTACGGCGCCAATGTCTATGGATTATGGTGACCACTTACCATCAGAAAATATCCTATCATATAAAATCATCTAAATACGATCGATCCTTCGTTGTATTACTATTAGTTAAAATGTTTAGCATTGAGTTACGATGTCATCATTTTATTATAAATAAATATATCCACGTATCACACATAAACAAAAAATATACTCACACATGCAAACGCAGTATTTAATTAAAATGTTAGTTACGTAAAATTTTCATAGAAACGTTGAATTTTCACAAATTTTATGACAAGCCGTTTTGTCATTTTAGTGGAAAGGGAGAATTAAATAATTGTGGCAAACAGTTATAATATAGAAATACGGCACTTTCCTGAATAAAAGCAGGCTCTGCATTTAAGGACGCATTCATAATTTATACCATATTTCTATTAATTGAGTTATATTAGTGTGAAGTGGGAATAATAGAAACATCATCCATAAAAAAGAGTATCGTATGTACTCACCCCTTAAAACCTAATTTCATTAAAATCCATTGGACCGTTTTAGCATGACGCTGTAATTTCATACCAACTCTATAGATCTATACCACAGGAATTGCATTTTGTTGGATTGTTGCAAATAATCAAATCAATCCGATGTTTCGTTCAGCGTGAAAAGGACAATTTTTCGTTGCTGAAATAAATGTTTTAGTCGAAGATTATACATATGAGTCAAATAGTTTTGCATTTTTTGTTATTATTATTATCTATATATATATAATCAATTCCGCACTTATCACGAGATCTCCTAAACTATGCACCAGATTAACTTGAAATTTGACACAGTACTCCTTTCCATACGTAGACGCTCACTAAGAACGGATTTTGTTCAACTCTCATCCAAAACGGATTTATTACATATTTTATCATTATTTTAATATGTAGGAGAGCCCATACCAAACATCAGTAACAGTTGCCTTGACAACCGTTGCCATAGTAACCGATTTCATGATGTTTATATTGATAAACTATATGTTGCCCGCGGTTTCGCTCGCGCGTAATCTATTTATTTATTTATTTATTTATTTATTTATTTATTTATTTATTTATTTATTTATTTATTTATTTATTTATTTATTTATTTATTTATTTATTTATTTATTTATTTATTCATTTATTCATTTATTCATTTATTCATTTATTCATTTATTCATTTATTCATTTATTTATTTATTTATTTATTTATTTATTTATTTATTTGATAATCCAACAGTTTTTATACATAAGTTGATATATTGACTATTATATAACATATAATTAAAACCAAAATAGGATTACACAGGTAACTTAAACATATTAATAACTAGAAGACGGTAGTAAAAGTAAAACTGTTTACGGGTGGGAATCCAATATGTGCGTGTTGTGTGTGAGTGTGAGTGTGTGTGTGGTGTGTGTGTGTGTGTGTGTGTTATAATGAATTTTTATCTTTTTTAATTATAGCTTTTTTAAAAGCTAGTTTTGACATGCTGAACAGATCTATTTCTGAGTATTTTGAATATATCTATACTAATATTATAAAGAGGTAAAATTAGATTTTTTGTATGTTTATTTGTAGTGAATAAACACAAAAACTGCTGTACTGCTTTTAACAATTATTTTACCTACAGAAAGCTACGTTATCAGCGAGTAACTAGCTGCCCGTCCCGACTTCGAACGGGTAAAATAAGGATTTTATTCCGTGCATTTCTTAACCAAGAGGATATAAACATTCACCAATCGATCTATTCGGACATACAGTAACAGTATATGTGTGTTCAGTACAGGGCATATAATAATTACTTCCTACTAATATAATAAACGCAAAAGTTTATATGGATGTATGGACGTTTGTTACTCTTTCACGCAAAAACTACTGAATGGATTTTAATGAAACCTTACAATAATTGGCTTGGTTAATTTTAGTGAGAACTGTTATCACATGGACAGTTTTTATGCTGCGAGTAGTTTAGTAATTTTAGACCCAAAAGGAAATACCGTAAACGTCTTTTTTTGTTATAGGTAGGCAGACGGACAAGTGAGCCACCTTATGTTAAGTGATCACCACTGTCCATAAACAATGGCGATATAAGAAATATTAACCATTCCTTACATCGCTAATGTGCCACCAACCGTAGGAACGAAGATGTTATGTCCTATTCGCCTGTAATTACAGCTGCTCACTCATCCTTCAAACCGGAATGCAACCGTACTAAGTATTGTTGTTTAGCGGTAGAATATCTGATGAGTGGGCGGTACCTACCCAGACGGATTGACACAAAGCTCTTTGTGATGAGATGAGATGAGAGATAATTAATACTGAGCTTAATTATAGTTTTAACTATACTCAACGACGTAGATAGATGGCGGGGTATTTAAGCAACAGAATCGTAATCGGATTTTACTTCAAGTCATATATATTAAGTCAAACTACAGGAATTCATAATAAGTTCACTGATGATTATTTAAAGAATAATCATCAACTTAAAAATAAAAAATAAAACCCTTACTAAACTTTTTCTTACGAGAATTACATTTCATGTTTTTTACATCAAAATCACATACTTCCAAAGAAACATTTATCCTTTACTTATATAGGGTTTTCCATTAAGGGCGCTTGATCGTGCAGAACTTCCATCGTAGCGTGTGCTGTGTGGCACGTAGCGCCGTCCTGTTGAAACCACATATTGTCCAGATCCATATTCTCGATTTCAGGCCAAAAGAAGTTGGTTATCATCGACCGGTATCGCTCACCATTGACGGTGACGGCCACACCATTATCGTTTTCGAAAAAATACGGACCAATCACGCCTCCGGCCCAAAATCCGCACCAAACAGTCACTTTCTGCGGGTGCATTGCCACTTGGTGAACCTCGTGTGGATTGGTCTCGTCCCAAATACGGCAATTTTGCTTGTTGACATAGCCATTCATCCAAAAATGCGCCTCGTCGCTGAAGATGATTTTTTTGCCAAAATCGGCATCAACTTCCAACTGCTCTAATGCCCAGTCAGCGAACACACGGCGCTGTCTATGGTCATTAACCTTGAGCTCTTGGGTCAGCTGGATCTTGTACGGGTGCAGGCTTAAGTCACAACGCAAAATTCGCCAAGTTGTCGTCTACGAAAGGCCGAGTTCCTATGCGCGACGCGGAATTGACTGCCGCGGGTTTTCGAGGACACTGTCGCGCACAGCGGCGATATTCTCGGCAGATCTCGCGTTACGTTGACGCACGGGAACCGGCTGATTGTTAACTGACCCGGTTGACTCGAATTTGTCCACCAATCGACGGATAGTCGACTCGGCAGGACGATCATCGCGACCGTAAAACGGGCGAAGTGCGCGGAACGTTGCTCGAACTGAAGACCCATTTTCATAAAACAATTTTATGATTTGCACGTGCTGCTCGACACTGTAACCTGCCATGGTGGTTTGGGAGGACGGAATGAATATAACACACTGCATTTGACAGCTGTCACTCAAACAACATGGCCGCAATCAGCTGTCAAAGTTCAAGCGTCCCTATTGGAAAACCCTATATTTAAGCGCGGGCGAAACCGCGAGCAACAGCTAGTTATTATATATATATTTTAGTATCATTTACGTACAGTTCAATTATCCTAGTTTGTAAATTTTAAGTAAAGATTTATTAAAAGAAGTATTTTGATATAATCGCAACAAAGAACAAAGATACGAAAAGTAAATAATAACTTTATGTCTCTTCTGTGTTGTATATGCTTTATGATTGTTTAAAAATGATCGTTAGACTAAATTCTGACTTAACTATAATACCTAATTGTTCGGTGAGCTTGAAAATATTTTATGTAGCATTTAAACAAAATATTTGCATGTAGAGTAACGTTATTTTTTATATCAGTAAAATGACTATTGAAATATGTAGTCCCAAACAAATATAGATACATTTTATTATTCAAAGCAAGATAAAATGAGATTAACAAACATAGTAACACTTTTGTGTCAGGCAGACAGCGTGTCACACATCGTGACGTAAACATGACGCAGGGTATCTCCAGTGATAATGTCTTCTAATACACCTACATGGTACTTGTTATTACTGTGTCACGAACTGCCTATCTGCCTTCCAAAATGGCATATTGCTTTTGAATTATATAAGCAGTTATAGAACGTTAATAACCCAGTAATGGGCAAAGATTTCTTAAGTAGACGGCTTAGGACTTATTCCACCATACTGCCTTATATGTTGTAGTAAATTTCATCTGACATATGCAAAATGAGAATAACGATGTTTTCAAGCATCACTGAACACGGTATGAAATGTAGTCAATAATCTTATAAATGAAAATGTAAGTTACTATAAACATTTGAGATCAATTGTTGCTATTTTTGCTTAAGTAGGTTATTATTTTTTTATTTTTTTTATTGTATAGGTAGGCGGACGAGCATTTGGACCACATGATGTTAAGTGATCACCAACGCCCATAGACAATGGCATTGTAAGAGTTGTTAGCCATCCCTTACATCGCCAATGCGCCACCAACCTTGGGAACTAAGATGTTATTTCCCTTGTGCCTGTAATTACACTGGCTCACTCACCCTTCAAACCGGAACACAACAATACTAAGTACTGCTATTTTGCAGTAGAATATCTGATGAGTGGGTGGTACCTATCCAGACGAGCTTGTACAAAGCTCTACCACATTCTGTAATGCTACTCGTATTCTGTAAGAAATAACTAGATTACTCACCCGTGAAATGTTGACTTATGTTGATATGTTATAATTATAGTTGTCAATGTCGCGTGTCGCTTATTGACAATTCACGACCGACTTCCGCGGTAAGTCTTGAGTTTGTTCTTATAGAATACTCCTCCAGTTACCTTAAACATTAAATTTCAAGTTAGTTTTTGATAAAACCTTAGATTGATTAGATTATCTTAGTATTGACTTATTTTGATGTGATCCACATTTTTCGTTTTATCTTTTACTAGCTGTGACCGCGGTTTCACCCGCGTATAATTAATAAAAATATAATGAATATAAATCTGCCTAGAACCTTCCTCGATAAAAGGACTATACAACACAAAAATAATTTTTAAATTCGAACCAGTAGTTCCTGAGATTAGCCGGATCAAACAAACAAACTCTTCAGCTTTATATATTTGTACTATTTTATTATTATTATATGTACTATTTTAGTTTAGGTTAGTCTATATTTGGCGAATTATGTTACAGGTAATCTTTAGTCCGATGTGCTATGGTTCAAATAGCTGAAATAGACTTGTACATGCACTGATATACCCGACCATTACATCGAGGCTCGCATAATGTATGCTGTCGACAAACCTGACACCGAGGCGACTCTATTACTCAGAGGCGTATAATTTATGAACCGAATAATCCAGAGTTGTAAGATATTGAAAACGTGATATAAATATCTTTCAATTCTTCATTTTAGTATTATTTAAAATGTTATTACATTTTATGCAACAAGGTTTCATGTTTCTATTATTTGATATTTAATAGAAGTATTATTGTTTAAGGTAACAACCTTGTTTAAATAATAAATAAATATATAAATGTAAGAATAGCAATTACTATTATTATTAGTTTTTTCTCAAGTCTATATTTATGTCCGAAGTGGAAAATATTGTCATATTTGAAATTTCAAATATTCTTCAGATTAAAAAAGTAACTCAACTTAAATAAGTGGGACATTTCTGTAATAGGGATAAGCCTGATAATAGGGATATATACCTGGTAATAGGGATATATACCTGGTAATAGGGATGTTTCTGACACAATGAAAGTTACGGTAATTATTGGTGGTGACAAGTTGCTATCACGCCTAATGACTAAGTTACTCTAAGAAAAAAATAGTTGTCAAACATCAATGACAACAAGAAATATTGGGCATTGAATATTCATGAATGCTATGTCATTGTTATCTGGTGTCCATCCAATATAGTGCATAGGTTAAACACTATTAAAGGTCCCGACACATTAGTATGCAAATTGGAATTCTGTGCGTACAGCACAGTTGACGTAGTCGTTTATTCTACCACAATTAATCGATTAAACTTCATGTTTATCATTTATAAATTTACAATTATTATTACATAATATAAAATAATTCATATTTTCGTACGATTGTTATATGTTATGTATTAAGGCCGGTTTTTTGATCCGTAATCAAATACCGTATGACAATTTACCACTTGGTGGTAGAGCTTTGTGCAAGCTCGTCTGGGTAGGTACCACCCACTCATCAGATATTCTTCCGCAAAACAGCAGTACTTGGTACTGTTGTGTTCCGGTTTGAAGGGTGAGTGAGCCAGTGTAATTACAGGTACAAGGGACATAACATCTTAGTTCCCAAGGTTGATGGCGCATTGGCAATGTAAGCGATGGTTAACATTTCTTACACTGCCAATGTCTATGGGAGTTGATCACCACTACCCAACAAAAAAAAAATTGTTAGATTAACCATAGTCAACTTGTTAACTAATGGCTAAATGGCTATAAAGTTTTTCAATATCTATTTTAACTAAAGTCAAATTTAAAAAATGGCTATTATATTGCCAGTGTAATGGGAGAGCATTTCCCAAAAATAGCTATGGTTTTTAGATAGTCATTTTTGGTATTACTTTTTTTTAGTCTTTCTTTTTGTACGACGACTGGTAAAATATCAATCAGCTTACACCTAAATAATTATTACAAATAACAAAAGCATTATTACTTTATTCGTTAATAATAAAAATGAGATAGAATGCTATGGATGTATATTATTACATATTTTATCATATTTCGAAGTAGCGTTCCTCCTAATTTCGGCTACGTTAATTACATGCATTATTAAATATAATTAAATTAATCGGTATTATTGCAGTAGAATGAATGAAGAGATCAATGAATGAATGAATCAAAAACATAAGTTACATTCTGTTACATCAAGGATCAGGTCATAATCAGCCAGATCATACTTTAGTCAAATTAATTTATGGAGTGTATTTCGTGATCATCTATGAGTTCTCATTAATGTGGTGAAGATTCTGACTGAAAAAATTACTCTTAAAACTTTATTATATAAAAAACTTAGTAAAACATACATTTTGATTTACCAATATCGACTTACATAAATTATTTAATCCTAAATAATATTATAAATGCGAAGGTCAGTTTGTTTATTTGTATGTTTGTAACGCTTTCACGTCACTCTTCGCTTCACTCAACCGATCATCATGAAATTTTATATACACGAACAGTGTATCTATATTTCAATATACATAAATGACACCAGTTTCACTTTAAAAACTTTCTAAGTAAATAACGCGATTGGATAATACACATCGGGACGTATAACCGAAATTGATTTCAGATCAATGTAGCGAGGAAACAAAGCTCTACATCACGAAGTAATTATGATTACAAAAGAGTAGTTACCAGTAAAATGTTTCACTTCCGTACAAAAGCCTACGGAATTGATGTTTATTTTGCCTCACTCATCGCGTAAATTCAAGCGAGTATACTTTTTGTTTCGAAATTTAAAAAACGCGTATTTTTTGCTTTAAAATGTTACCAAACGCTGATTGTTGGAAACTAACAATACTTTAAGTCTTTTTTTTTAGTTTTGATATAAGACCTTTTTACTAGTATACAGTTACGGAATGTAAAATATTTAGTTTGTAGAACTTATTATGCTTGCTGCTTCCATGACTTTGTCAAAAACAATGTGATTGTAAAGTCAAAGTAAAATATCAGCTTTCAAATGTTACACTGGGCCTGCTTTTTTTTAAAATAAAGGTTTGGTTACTCCACCGTTCCGATGTGGATGTGGATGCACGTGATAGATTATCGCCTAATAAAGATTCCTTACGATCTTTTCTTCACAGGTGAACACGAGCTGAATTTTAAATACAAATTAAGTATTTAAAAATTTAGTGGTGCTTGCCAGGGTTTGAACTCGAAATTATCGGTTAAAAAATTAAGTCTTCTTACCACTGGGTTATCATGGCTATGACAAACGTTTTGTTGTGTTTTATCTTAATTGGTCTAATACTAATTATTATTTGCTTAATTATCTATATATAATAATAAGGTCCTCCAGACCGATTCCGGTCACGGCGGCCAATCTCAAGAGAGATTAGCCAACTGCGCAGGACATATTATAGTGCACAAGTGTGTGCGCAAACACAGGTGCACTCTCTTTTCCTTAGCTCTCATAATCCGATGTGACGGCAATCCGACACGATCGGAAAGAGTTCAGGCACAGGACCAACGGCTTAACGTGCTTTCCGAAGCACGGGAGTGTACACACTTCCAACTTCCAGACTCCGGGCTGCTACTGAGAATTTTGTGACAGACAAACCCAATAACTATTTATTGGCCCGACCTGGGAATTGAACCCAGGACCACCGGGTCTGTGGCCTTATATCTAGCCACTAGACCAACGAGGAAATACACATACATACATGTAATAAACATATGTATAAATATCTATTTATGAAAATCAACGCATATGAAATCCAAGCTCATCATCGTTTACATACTCGTAATACTGTACATTGAAGACAACTAGCATAGATACACAAAGAAACTTTAAAATAAAATGAAGATAAGTTACACCAAAGTCGTGGACATATAAGTCGTAGATAGTACGTCTGATGCCATAAAAAAAAAAAATACTGTACAATAAATTAAGCCTTATTTATTCGTATATTTTTGTTTTAGATTTTTTTTGCTAATACATAATAATATGTGGTATAAAAGAATAATAAATATAATGTGATTTATATACGATCCACTACTACAATATACTGCTCCAGTCAAAGCTTTAAATATAACTTTATAATTTTAAACCCTCATTATAATTTTAACCGCAAGAATTTCACCCCCTTGAATTGAACTTCATCCAATTAGTCCCTTCAAAGTTTCGTAACTTTTAACACACTAAAATAAAAATATATGCTCAAACGTTTTTGGAATTAAATTTATTGCGCTTAAACTTATATGTATAGATAGATATATATATATATATATTTTAACACAATTTTTAAACACATAATACGTACGTTTATGCCTATGTGCTTAAGTCATATTGAGTTTTTAACGTATATAATGATCAGTAATGTATTACAAATCAAATAAAAGACAATTTTTCGTTATTTTTTCCTTAACATAATGGAATATCGAGTGGACTTCTTAATACACATCTCGAAAAAACGATATACCGAAATTTATTTCATTCGACGTAAAGATAAGATACATATTTTATTTTACAACGCTGTTATATAAATTTTTATTTTGGAACGTCAACCTTTCGATGTGAAATCATTCTGGTAAATTTATATTAAGCCACTTGTTTATACAACCAGTCGTATTAGATCCCATAGTAATTTTCTGATTCTAAAATCAGCGGAAAAAGCCTTAGCTATCAAACGTTGCAAACATTCGTATCTTATTTCAAGTGATGTATTTGAAACGCTCTAACTTTGAGGTAATAATGCAAAAAATGTTATTAAAATAATAACTTTACTGGTGACAGGAGAAAGAGAATTGGATTTGCGATTCAAACAGAATAATATGTTGCTAACATTCTTACCATCATTCCCACGTGATCATGATTTGTACCGTTTTATTATTTAATTTATACAAACTTTATACTTTAATGTAAATAAATATATTTATATAGCAATAACTTCAATGTTTCAATCTTCAATCAGTTATAAAATGTCATAAGTGCTAATATTGATTAGTAGCTTCATTACTCATCAATAGCATTTGTGTTTTAAGGCATTACCAAAAATTTCATAACACATTACCCTTGTTGAACATTTGTATTTTGGGATGAATATTTGATTAAGTAATGTCAATCATTACTGAATTAGTGAAATGTTATTAATCTAAACACGTAAAGCAGATAATATGAGTAATAATAACAATTAAGACTTGTTGATCTGAACTGTTAACGCTTGTACAAGTGTGCTATGATGAATACAAAATGTTTATTATGCAAATAGAATATTAGTTATTTGAAATATGATATAGATTTTGTTATATTAATAAATATTTACTCGGTGGTCGGGCTTTATGCAAGCCCGTTTGGGTAGGTACCATATTCTACCGCCGAAGAATAATAGTTAGCATGTTGTGTTTCAGTTCGAAGTGTGAGTGAACTAGTGTAGCATGAGACATAACATCTTAGTTCCCAAGGTTGCTGGAGCATAGATGTATGTAAGGAATAATTAATTTTTTTTTTGAAAGCGCCTTTGTCTATGAGTGTCGGCTGTGATGACCATTTACCATCAGGCAGCCCATTTGGACAGGATTAAGCCTAACTATGTATTATATTTAAAAAAATTAAATATATATCTATATTTTTTTATAGTTCCCGGGAGGGCAAATGACTCTACTCCACCTGATGGTAAGTGGTAGTAAAGTCCAAACGCGACGACGGCTAGTGCATAAACCAGACAAGAATATAAGACGAAATCATGCAGTAATTAATTTACAACATTGCAACACACAATTCGCTAACAGACAATACAACAAGCAATCTTCCTTCCTTTATAATAAAATAAATAGGATTATTAACATTTATGACCTTCAATATCATCAGTGTAAACAAACATTAACTAATTGGCTTTATACTTTAGACTATCATGCTACGGAAGAATTGTTAACTGTACAAACGTAAGAAATTTTCATATTAATTAAAAATTATTGAGTAAATAGTAATATGTATATTGAGTGATAGGTAAAATGTAGTAAATAGGTATAAAATAATAAAATTATATAATTCACACCCACACTATTACACACACACACACACACACTCTCACACACACACACACACTCACACTCACACACACACACACACACACACACATGTAAAACGTTTTCCATTTCCATTTTTAATCTTAAAAATGAGTTAAATATTTATTAGTTTATAATTGTATGTTTCGATATATGTATATCCAGGAGGAGGAGCGGGTATTTTGAGATACAGGTTTAACCTACTTCAAAATTCCTGTTGCTAACTATTGCTGTACAAACTGATTTAAACAATACATTTTTAATTTTTTTTTTTTTTTTAATACAACAGGAGCAGTTGTTGTGGCGTGAAAAAACGCCGCACCTTGTTCAGGACTCCGAGTTTTCGTGATGCTGTTTTTATAACAGCCTCGATGTGATCCTTTGGATTGAGGTCGCACCGAACGTCAATTCCCAGTATGGCGAGTTTGCCTTGTATCTCCAGCGTAGTGCCACAGAGGGAAAGAGGAAAATAGTGACTTTTTCGCTGTGAAAGCGCATACCTGTGTTTTCTTAGCGTTGAACTCAACAAGATTATCAGAGCCCCATTTGGCAATGAGTCCTAACGTCCTATCGAGTTCAACAACAAGATCCCACCGTCTCTCTTCAGTTTCCGCCCGCCCAGCCCCTGCGCGTCCGTGGTATCCCCCGTGTACTGTACTATCATCTGCATAGCAATGTATGTTCCCGAGAGTGAGCATATAATTGATATGCAGAAGAAAGAGTGTGGGGGATAGCACAGACCCCTGGGGGACCCCAGCATTCACTACGTGGAATTGTGAAGCGCAACCATCAACTAAAACGCGAAGGCTACGCTTGTGTAGGAAGCTGGCAATTCAGGTGCAGAGCTGAGCTGGCAGACCGTATGTCGGCAGCTTGGAGAGAAGACTTCTGTGCCAGACCCTGTCGAAAGCCTTGGAGATATCGAGGCTGACAGCCAACGATTCCCCACGCTTGTCGATAGCTTCACCCCAGAGGTGTGTTACGTACGCTAGAAGATCACCTGTGGACCGTTTCGGTCGAAATCCGTACTGACGATCATTAATCAGACAGTGATCTTCTAGGTAATGGATCAGTTGGTTATTTAGGATCCGTTCCATCACCTTTCAAAGTACTGAAGTGATAGCTATTGGCCGATAATTTGCCGGGTCAGACCGATCCCCTTTATTGGGAACCGCTAATATATAGTAATGAATAAGATTTAATTTATGAGTTTTACTTTTTTAAATAAATATACTTTCATTTCAAATCCTAAATATTTCATATTGGAACATGATAGGAAACTAAGAGCATCGTTGTACATAGGGCCAAAGTTATATTTAGGAGACCAAGAATCGCTTAAACGAGTTAGGACTGTAATCAATAAATGGTTTGATGTTAAAATATATATTATTGACTGCCTCGTTGGTCTAGTGGCTAGATATAAGGCCGCAGACCCGGTGGTCCTGGGTTCAATTCCCAGGTTGGGCCAATAAGTAGTTAATGGATTTTTCTGTCAGAAAATTCTCAATAGCAGCCCGGAGTCTGGAAGTTGGAAGTGTGTACACTCCCGTGCCTCGGAAAGCACGAAAAGTCGTTGGTCCTGCGCCTGAACTCTTTCCGGTCGTGTCGGATTGCCGTCCCATCGGATTATGAGAGCTAGGGAATAGTGAGTGCACTTCTGTTTGCACATACACTTGTGCACTATAATATCTCCTGCGCAGTTGGCTAATCTGTCTTGAGATTGGCCGCCGTGGCCGAAATCGGTTTGGAGGACGTTATAAGGTCCTTCAGACCGATTTCCGCCACAGCCACTAGACCAACGAGGCAGTCCTTAGGACCTTATATATAATTAAGATCAATATCGGCATAGTTGGTGCTCATGACAATATCTAAAAGTAACCAAGTTACACTTCCAGTCTTTTTTCATAAAATAAACTTCCTGCTTCCGGTGGTTTCACTCGCAGTTAACTTAGTTTTACTTTTTTAACTATACTTAATAACTACGCTAACTAGTCAGTTCCTGTAATTAGCGCTGTCAAACAAAAATGCCCTTATATAAAAGTAAATATTGTTACAAGGATAAGAATATATTTTATTCTTAAATATCTCGGCAGCGACGATCGACGTAATTTACCAAAGCATCCAAAAATTAATTAGAACAATTTTCTTTCATTAACATCAGACAATGGCACTCTGATGACTAAAATTTTCTATTTGATATACTTCTGTCCCTTTTATTGTTTGATAAAGCTTTATTTAATAAACGTCAAATTAAATTGAATAAAAAGTTGATACAAAAAATTGAATAAAAAATTGCAAATAATGAGATTTTTATGAACACAAATGATGTTTTTATAATTCATCTCATTAAAAAATCTAAATTTATCGTATGATATTTTGCCCATATACGAGTATATCCACTAATATGTTTTGGGGAATCATGGTGGAAGAAGATCGAAAACTTTCGCATTTACAAATTTAAAAACTTTTTTTTTTATGTAATAAATATTTTCAATCTTCATACTATTTATCAATGAATTAGTGAAACAAGATATTAATTAATTTGTATGTCTTATTAATTGATTGACCGACTATTAATTAGCAAAGGAATCATTTGCATTGCTAATATACATCTTATATTAAATAAGACAATGATATAGCGTAATTAGTGATTAAGCTTTGTTCAATATTAAACTGTGAAATTACAATTCATTCGGATAAAATTCGTTTAGTTTGTTTTCTTACTAAAACAAATCTGAAGTTTCAGATAGGGACTGGTATATAAATTATAGGTATGTTTTAACGACGAAAATTAAAAAAAATATTATGTTTGTTCAGCACTAACAAGATTCAGTAGAAAAAACATTCGTATTCTTTAATTTGTTAATATAATAAAAACTTTAGGCACGATATAAAATTGAAGGTCGATTTTTGTTTTTATGTAACTGTTGGGAATATGTTTGGTTTTACTGAGTCACGTCTAAACTTTGTTCAGTGATATCTTGTGATATTAGAAAATTGAATTATGTAGTCAACAAAACTGCTCATGCAAGTATAACTTACTTTTTATGTTAGAAGGAGGCAAACTGGCAGGAGGCTCACCTGATGGAAAGTAGCCACCTTTCTTGAGCACCTGCAACACAGGATTAACAGGTGCGTTGCCGGCCCTTAACGAATGAGTACATTCTCTTCTTGAAGATTTCTATATTGTATCGGTTCGAAAAAGCCAGCTTGAGCTAGCTCAAGCTGGTTCCATTAAATAGTGCTTGTGCGAGGTAGGAAATGCAAAATGTACTAGAAAAATCTAGTAGCTACCTTTCGCATTTTCACCTGTCTTAAATATAGTTGATCTGAAGCGTAAATTTTATGTTCTTTTTTCTTTAATATCTAGAAACCGAAATGTCTTATAGAATATCAGTAAATTTTCCTCTTTAGAGACAATCCTATAATTTATAGCTCACTTACTCCATCTAGCGTCAATATCACGCAATGAAAGGCGCGAATGACTGCACCCGGTGGGATGTCAATTTGACGCGTCACCTCCGTAATGATCAGGACAAACATTCATCTATAAATAGCGTAATTGAAACCGAAATAATTAATAATAATCGATCCAATTTCAACTGGCATATACTTTATACATAAATACATTTATAAGTTTATAATGATAGTAACTATAAAATCAATATTTTTCATAATATTATATGCAAGGTAACTTTGCCATATATTTTGATTACAATTGAACTGTAGTAAATTAGCTTTGAGTAAGTCTTGGTAGCGTTGAACCATAATCTGCCGCTTAAACAGGCTTCGATGTATATCGCGAACCATTCACCTGAACGAAAAAGCATCATACGATCACGGATCCTCTGAATCTCATATATGTATCCTATGTCTATGTATTCAATTAAAATGTATATTCAAGTTGCTTACTTAAAAATACCGTTTAATAGTTTTAGATAATAATGTCAAACATTAACATTTTCTTATTTCATTCTTTTCGCTGACTGATATTTTCAATAATAAGGTTTTACTTTTACTTACTTACTTACTTTACTTTTACTTACTTTTAATTTTTTTTGATAATGATACACAAATCTTTACAATGACAAAATTTCGTAATACACCGAAATGTTAAGTGCTGATAACACGGAATGTTGCTATAATTTATAATATATTTAGTTAAATTTAAGGTTTTTACTTTAACTAAATATTCTTAGTTAAATTATAATTTTAAAGTACTTTGTCAATTGGACTATTCTGTTTTCGATATCGACCAAGGCAAGTATCTACCGGACGAGTCGGTTGGATTAGTTGGTGGTAGTAGTATACTTGCCTTTCTGCCCAGATACCCACCCAGGACAGACATTTCCTGAATCCTGAGTCCTGAGTCTGGGTGTAATTATGTATTTACAAAAGAAAAATAGTATATGAAGTATATCAGTTGTCTGGTTTCCATAATACGAGGTCTGTTTAGTTTGGGATCAGATGGCATTGTGTGAATAATGTCCCAGGATATTATTATTATTATACAAGATAATATTAATTATAAGCTCACTCATATTTTTCAAATATAATTACTCAAATAGCCAATTTCGTCTTGTTAGAAATGATTTTATATGTAACGGCCTTACTGATAAACGTTGCTTTGTGACTGTTCAGTTAAACACTGTTTTGTCTCTTTCTGACATTTCTAATTTAACATTCGAAAGAAAAAGACAAAGCATTGCTTAACTAAGTACCCACAAAGGAACGTTTATAGCTATGGCCGTTAGTGTTCTAAAATAACGATAATTCCAAGTTTAAATATAATTACTGTAGAAATCATGACATCACGGATTGGGAAATGCTAACATTTAACGTCTTAGAACTACGTTCAGTACTTGAATTTTCTTGTGAATATACTGTGAACCTAAGCCGCAGCTGCACTTGGGAGCTTCTAGACGTGAGCTCATGTTTTATGCACATCTTTAAGGATATAGGTTGTTCTCAGAAACTTTTATGGAGATCTCTTGCAATAAGTACGCAAATTGTGGTTATTATGTGACGAGACAAGTTCTATTTCATCTCTAGTATTTTTAAACGTGGATTTTATTCGTTCATTTTTATTATTATTCGGAAAGGTTATTAATTTAGATCAACTGATGAAAGATGTCAAATGTATGCGTTCTATTAGTAATTCTTGGTGGCTTTGTACAAGCTCATCTGGTTTTTTTTATAGCATAGGTAGGCGGAAGCGCATATGGGCCACTTGATGGTAAGTGTTCACCAACGCCCATAGACAACGCTTACATCGCCAATGCGCCACCAACCTTGGGAACTCAGATGTTATGTCCCTTATGTCTGTAATTACACTAGCTCGCTCACCCTTCAAACTGGAACATAACAATACAAAGTATTGCTGTTTTGCGGTAGAATATCTGATGAGTGGGTGGTACCTACCCAGACGAACATGCAGAAAGCTCTACCACCGAGTAAAATGGATAGCTTCTTTTAATGTAGCTTAGTTTTTAAGCAAAATTTCACCGAGTAAAAGTTAGGTACGTAGTACCTACCATTCAAATTCAGAAATCATTATTCAATATAGAAGTGTTACACTTGCTTATGTCATAAATCTACCACCGGTTCGGAAATAAACACCTTAGACCTGAGAAGAACCGGCGATAGAATGGATGAAGTTCAGATTCTACCACAAGAAGCAGTACTTAGTATTGTAGTGTTCCAGTTTGAAGGGTAAGTGAACCAATATATCTACATGTACCAGGGACATAACACCTTGGTTGCCAAGTTGCCATTTGTTACAGTGACAGTATGAGTGGTAGTGACCAATTACCATCAGGAGGCACATGCCCGTCTGCCTGTTTAATCTATAAAAAATCACACGAATGGTGAATGATTACCGTGTTTTTTAGATTACAATTGAACGGATTGGATTTTTTGCTAATTTATTTATTAACAGAATATAAATGAAATAAAAAAAAAACAACATTCGAACTTCTTCAAACATTTTACGTATGCAAGGTTAGTCTGGCGCTAGTTAGCTTGATTAGTTGTATAAACTAAAGCGATAAATTAAAAAAGAGTTAATTTTTTATGTTTTTATTTTAGCGACAGAATATTTCGTCAACTGTTTTGGAATGAAATATAAAAAAAATTGTGACACCACTTACTTCTACCACTTCTATTACTACTACACGATGTTATAATGTAATAGAACAATACGCAAACTTTTTTTTTGATATAAAGTAACTAATAACTTTCTAACTACTTTTAATTTATTTAAATACATATTTACCAATATGTATTGAGTTCAATTCCCGGAGCTGGAGCCGCAGAGAAAAATGCTGAAGCATACAAATATCGCAATCTGTTTATATAAATTATATTATATAATTATTCAAGAATATATAAAACTTTTTATACCGTAAAACCTATTAAAGCATTGGGACGGGTCGATTATGTAATATATATTAGAGAATATTCTAATCTTATTTTACAAAACAATTATCGTTCTAAAAATAAAACCAAAAGAATTATTCCTTAGTAAATAATAATTATGACATCATTTTGGAAAGATCATCTTTACATGTTGTATAATAATTTAACAACAAATATATTTTTGTATAGCTTCTGTTAGTTCAACACTAATTACAAAGTTGTCCTCAATATGGAACATTTCTTATTACGTTATTTACGACCTTGAAAATAAATTGGTTTCTGTTTAGTTATAGTTTTTGCTTTGGTAATATTTTTTCTGCTTTCTAGTCTTGTGGATAGGTTGTAAGGCTGCTGATCTTGGTCTTGGGTACGAATCGCAGATCGGTCAAAGAAAATTTTATTCGGTTTTCTCAATTTATTAAATATGGTCATTAAATATCATGATAGAAAACTTAGTGAGACAGGGTTTCTTAACAAGATTTTTTCTCTAAGTACAATATATGTGGAAAAGAGAAAATTACCAAATTCCTGTTTTTTTTATTATTGAATAGGTAGACGAACGGCCATATTACGGGTCACCTCATGGTAATTGTTCACCAACGCTCATTGACATTGGCATTGTAAGAAATGTTAACCATCGCCTACATCGCCAATGCGCCACCAACCTTGGGAACTAAGATGTTATGTCCCTTGTGCCTGTAATTACACTTTTTTTTTATTGACGCTGGGAAAGCGCATGACGCGTTTCCCCCCACGGGAACAGTGGGGGGGGGGTATGTGGGGCTCGCCATATGTCCAAGGCACCGAGTGTGCCCCGGTCATCGGAATACCCACTAAAAACCCAGCGGTACCCTTCCCGTCTTAACGGGAGCGCCACGGGATCGCTTGCGCATGCTACCGTGGTGCCTGTAATTACACTGGCTCAACCCCCCTCCAACCGGAACACAACAATAACAAATATTGCTAATTTGCGGTAGAATATCTAGAATGGGTGGTACCTACTCAGACGAGCTTATTAAATAATAACTTTTAATGTCTGCCTTCCGAGTTACAAGTTTACTTCATTTTTACATTTTATCTTCAATTTTGTTCTCACAGTGAAATACGGCCTGTATAGACTTATACTTAACCATATGATAGAGAATAAAAAGTTATATATACACTTAATGATAGCTATATTAGCTTAAATATATTTATTTAAAAGAATAGCGTGAAGCCAATATTAAAAAATAATACATCCTTATTTTCTCGAGTCATATAATATAAAACACCTAAAAATCCCCTAAAAGTGATCAAACTAAATCTAGGAAAATAAATAAATATTACGATCGCATGACATATTTAATATGAATTTTAAAACTTACTGCGTATACATTTTATGCCGTTCTATAACTAGATAGAAATGGATGATTTACTCCTGGCGGCTGATAAGTAAGAAACGTGCTTCCGAATAAATCTTATTCGTGATCGGCATTAAGAGCTCCAAAATATTCGACAGCGTTCCTTGTATTTATTCGAAATCATTTTATGGATTCAAAAATATATCTGTCAGCAAAATATTTTGATTAAATACTTTAAGTGAAGTTCATGTTTTAAATTCATTTGAACTATAATATTATGTATATGTCTTCATAGGTTACTAAAACTAACACGATTTTTTATTTATTCAAACTAATTTTGTTATAAGTTATAAAATAATGGGATGAAAATATTGAAAGTGCAAAATAAAATTCAAATTATATCTATCTATCTAAATCTTAACTAATATTTGTAGATATGAAAGTATGTTTCATCATTTGTTATATACAATGGTGGTCATATAATTAGAAACACTTCTTATGAATAAAGAAAATATAACTTCAACGTACAAATGTTCGTAAAAAATATACACATTCAATCATTAATAATCATGCAATAATATAGCCACTCAAATAAAAAACTCATTAAATGCATAAAATATAAAACATATCTTACTTTTAATTACAAAATGAGTCTTACATATGTAGGAGTTTATTTTCTGTTACTGGCCGCTTGGACGCCTAATTAGAAACATTTTAAAAAAGCATCCATAGCTCGTTCTTTTTTTTTAAATTGGAGAATAACTTTTCTTTTTCTATTATTTTGGCGGCAATTCAAAATTTAATCTGAATTTTATTTTGTTCAAAATGGGCAAAAATAAAAGTAGTGACGCGTCAACTAGGCAAATCATTGTTCATTTACATATAGATCATAAGTGGGCGTACAGAAGAATAACTGAGCATTTAAATTGTTCTGTTAAGAAAGTTTTTAATGCAATTGATCATTATAAAACACATGGAACTGTTGAAAATGTTCTTAGAAAGGCTCGGCCAAGAAAATCCTCTTCCAGAGAAGATACGCTAATCGTTCGTGTTGATAAAAATGACCCAACTAGATTAAAAACAAAGTTTTTTCGCCTGATGACCCGAGAGACATCTCTTCAAGACTGATATGCCGAAGATTAGTGGAAGCTAAATTGTTTGGAAGAATCTCTCGAGAGGTACCGCTTCTTACCAAGCAAAACCGAGAGAAGCGATTATTATTCGCTAAAAAATATGGTCATTGGACGGTACGAGAATGGAAAAAAGTGTTATTTTCAGATGAAACAAAAATAAATATGGTAGATTCCGATGGAAAGCGCTATGTTAGACGCCCTGTAAACAATGCTTTTAATTATAATTACACAAGGAGTATAGTCAAGCAGGGTGGCGATACAATGGATCAATGGCAATACAAAAATATCTTAGAGCACACAATGATTCCCTACTCGGACGATTATTTGCCTATAACCTGGATCTTTCAGCATGACAATGACCCTAAACACACGGCCAATAGCGTCAAATGTTTCCTTCGCGAACAGCGTATATCCGATTTAGACTGGCCAGCAAATAGTCCGGATTTAAACCCGATAGAAAATCTCTGGTATATTGTTAAAAATAAAATCTCAAACAAACGTAACACCAGTCAAAATGAACTATATGAAGCATTTGTTGAAGCATGAAATTCAATCCCCCTAGAAAAATGTATGAAATTGATTGAATCAATGCCACGTCGTTGCAGTGCTGTTATTAGATACGCCACTAAATATTAATTATAACTATTGGTAGGCATGTGGATAGTAGATAGATACTATTTCATAAATAACAATACTTATTACTAATACTTAAAAAAATATTGTTTTTTATATTTTTTGTTGTTGTTTCTGTTAGTTGACCATTATTGTTCATACCTTAAAACTGATTTAAATGTTTGTCCGTAATGTAATATTGAAACTGCACTTGTGTACTGGGATTTATATTCTTTTTCTAATAAATGATAAATCGTTGAACATATTGTTGTCCTATTTATTGTTTAATTTCAAAATAAAAACGATTGCGGTGAAGTATCTTACATAATGTCAAGGACAGTTGGTAGTGTTTCTAATTATACGACCACCACTGTATATATATGAAGGCTTATGCCAAAAAAAAGTTGAATGGATTGCAACGACAAAAATGACACAAAAATAAAACCTTCACACTAACTTTGCGAGGCACATACAAGATTAATTTTCACTTTTAATATGATTCATTTGAGATATTTCAGACTATGTATCACAGTACTATCACTCAGAACATTATCTGTTGTAATATAGGGTTTTCCATTAAGGGCGCTTGATCGTGCAGAACTTCCATCGTAGCGTGTGCTGTGTGGCACGTAGCGCCGTCCTGTTGAAACCACATGTTGTCCAGATCCATATTCTCGATTTCAGGCCAAAAGAAGTTGGTTATCATCGACCGGTATCGCTCACCATTGACGGTGACGGCCACACCATTATCGTTTTCGAAAAAATACGGACCCATCACGCCTCCGGCCCAAAATCCGCACCAAACAGTCACTTTCTGCGGGTGCATTGCCACTTGGTGAACCTCGTGTGGATTGGTCTCGTCCCAAATACGGCAATTTTGCTTGTTGACATAGCCATTCATCCAAAAATGCGCCTCGTCGCTGAAGATGATTTTTTTGCCAAAATCGGCGTCAACTTCCAACTGCTCTAATGCCCAGTCAGCGAACACACGGCGCTGTCTATGGTCATTAACCTTGAGCTCTTGGGTCAGCTGGATCTTGTACGGGTGCAGGCTCAAGTCACAACGCAAAATTCGCCAAGTTGTCGTCTGCGAAAGGCCGAGTTCCTGTGCGCGACGTGGAATTGACTGCCGCGGGTTTTCAAGGACACTGTCGCACACAGCGGCGATATTCTCGGCAGATCTCGCGTTACGTTGACGCACGGGAACCGGCTGATTGTTAACTGACCCGGTTGACTCGAATTTGTCCACCAATCGACGGATAGTCGACTCGGCAGGACGATCATCGCGACCGTAAAACGGGCGAAGTGCGCGGAACGTTGCTCGAACTGAAGACCCATTTTCATAAAACAATTTTATGATTTGCACGTGCTGCTCGACACTGTAACCTGCCATGGTGGTTTGGGAGGACGGAATGAATATAACACACTGCATTTGACAGCTGTCACTCAAACAACATGGCCGTAATCAGCTGTCAAAGTTCAAGCGTCCCTATTGGAAAACCCCATATAATATCATATAGTAACACGCTTACGTCATTTCTACTTACGTGTATTTTAAACATTCCTTTATATTACTGAAATGAATGTTACTATACATAGTATTAGGAAAAAAATACGGCGATTTTTAGTTACGGTTGACGCTTTTAATAATTATAATATTAGTTCGATAAGTACACAAGCTTCTTTAATAACAAATAATTAATATGACACCATCGCACATATTATAAAGTGACTCTGAACAACACATACACAGTAAAGTATGTTAATGCTTTAGATATGACATTTATATGTTGCTTATGTCGCACAGTACTTTCTGACATTTAACGATTGAGTTCAGTTTTGAGTTTGTCTGCGAATAAACTAAATTAAGTTATTTTCAGACTCCGGGCTGCTACTGAGAATTTTTCGTCTGAAAAACCCAATAACATTTTATCGGCCCCATCTGGGGTTAGAATCGTGGACAACCTGATGTGCAAGCTTATATTTAGCCAGATCTAGCTAATATCTAAACCTAAGAGGTAGATACAAAAACATAATGTATATAATATATTAGATATTATACTAAAGTAATACAATAAAAGACTAACTCACTATCAAAATTGCGGCAAATATCTAGAATGTACGCTTCAATGACAATTTCATTCCATAAATACTGTCGCAATGATAAAAGCATGGAACTTATTCATAGTCCACGTTTTATCCGAAGGTGGAAATTGAGTGTCAGTTGCTCTGCAGAATCATTATGGAATAGGAAATCGGAACATCAATGGACACTCTTAGCTGGTCATTCATCATACTAGTGAGTTAGGGTGATGTCGCATTATTCGAAAAACGTGTTGTGAATATGATATTGTTTGTTTTAAAATTCATAATGTTTTTATAAGATTTCACTTCGCTTGGCTCGTATTTGTTCATATCTTTGTTTCAATCTTGTTTTAATCTTCTTCAATTGAGTTTGACTAAAATAAAAAAAACGTAGGGCTCATAAAAATCTGTAACGACTATAATTATTACATAAGAACGTCTTGTTAAGAAAAATGTATTTAAACTCTGGAACTACTAGTAGAATAAAATAAAGAAAATATTTTTGCATTTAAAAGTCAATATTTGAAGAAGATTTTTTATGTTATTAACATATAACTTGGCCGCATTTTCAACGTGTACTATAGAATTCCTCAAGAAGTTTAGGTACCCCACAGTCACATACCCCAGCAGCCTATTCCAAATATAACTGCTCATGATCACAGCTGTCTACACGATACTCTTACGAGAGGATGTAAATGGCCTTATATAGAGACTGTCAAAACGCACACGTATCTTGGTCTAATTGTAGACAATATGAACTGGAGTCAGCACATTGAATATGTTTGCAATAAACTGCGTCAATTTATAGCCATTATATTTATTTAAATCTCGAATTCCTTACTCAGTTAGACTGATGTTGTACAACTCATTTGTAGAATCATATATATCAGGTCCTCCAGACCGATTACGGCCACGATGGCCAATCTCAAGAGAGATTAGCCAACTGCGCAGGAGATATTATAATAATAAGGTCCTCCAGACCGATTTCGGCCACGGGGGCCAATCTCAAGAGAGATTAGCCAACTGCGCAGGACATATTATAGTGCACAAGCGTGTGCGCAAACACAGGTGCACTCTCTTTTCCTTAGCTCTCATAATCCGATGGGACGGCAATCCGACATGACCGGAAAGAGTTCAGGCGCAGGACCAACGGCTTAACGTGCTTTCCGAGGCACGGAAGTGTACACACTTCCAACTTCCAGACTCCGGGCTGCTACTTAGAATTTCCTGACAGAAAAACCTAATAACTATTTACTGGCTCGACCTGGGAATTGAACCCAGGACCACCGGATCTGCGGTCTTATATCTAGCCACTAGACCAACGAGGTTGTCATCATATATATACAATAAAGCCTGAGTAGCTACGGTCGAACATTTAATATTTATTTGAATAAATTATACAAACTTAAATTAAAAATCGTTATAACTATTGTGTCAAATAATATTAAAAATATGTGCAAAAAAAAATGGGTAAATATTTACAATCGCGGCTTTTGTGAAAAATGGCTCCAAATTTTATGACATGTCTTTTATCAATAATGATATGATATTTCATGCAATATTGAGGAGGGGGAAGACTTCGAACAGGAAAAAAATTAAGGTCTAAGCGGTCTAGGATGTTCCTGATATTTAAACAAGAACACTTAGTTCAGGTTACCCAAATGATTACACATGAAATTATAGGGCAAAGTCAAGTATATTAGGTTATGTTAGGTTACTTTTATAGCACATCGCCAGAACCGATTCGGCCTATGTTTACTAGTCTAAGACAGAGTAGGTATCGTTTATAGATGAATATTCTCATCCCTCCAAATCAAATCTTAGACTAGTGTACATGGGCCGATGGTCACTACTCAAATCAATCAATTTACGTATATATATATATATATATATATATATATATATATATATATATATATATATACACATAAATTGATTACGATTGCCAATGAAGTTTTCACAACTGCCTGGTCTTAAGCACACACTCCATTTTTTTTTTCTTTTTTTATTATTGTGTAAGATAAAAAAAAAGTCCAAATATAAAAATGACATCTAAAATTAAAGTCTAACGTAGTGCACAT
The DNA here is from genome assembly GCA_905220585.2 of Nymphalis polychloros. Taxonomy (NCBI): domain Eukaryota; kingdom Metazoa; phylum Arthropoda; class Insecta; order Lepidoptera; family Nymphalidae; genus Nymphalis; species Nymphalis polychloros. The sequence goes on from HG992245.1 coordinate 12,513,935, forward strand.
AACAGAAGGGAAACTGAATTAAATCAGAAATACTACATATTATAAAACAGTTTAACTCAAGTTTGACATTGCCTTCTCCACCCCATGCGGCCCATAGAAGTTTCACTTCAAAAACCTACCAGTCTTAGTGAGAATATTTAATTAAAATTAACACGAGAATTCAAATTCAAGTATTCATTAATGCTAAATCTTTAAATGGATCACGCTGCGGATCTACGACAGATGTCTTGAGATTTAATTTAATATAAGATTCATTCCGGTTACTTTTAATATTACATCTCTTCAAGGGCACTCCAGAACCAGAAAGAGGGATCTTACGATCTTACATAAATCAAACTTTATTTTTATATGAAACACGTTTTGTGCTACAAAAATATTATTGTATAAATTAATTAAAAAGTTGTTTTAAATTTTACGTGAACATTTTTTTGAATACTAGATTGATTTATATACATTATAATTGTTGTATTAGAAATATAATTACATAAAATGTGGGGCAATTACATTTTACTGATGACGAGTTCGAATTTTGTTTGTTTAGCGATATCATTTTTTATTATCTGCATATTTAGTATAAAAACAAAGCGTAAACATAATTATTAATATATAACAAATAACTTCAAAACAGATTAACCTAGATTTATGTTGGTCGAGTGAACTGGCAATATATATTTGGCAATGCCAATGTGTCGTTCTCGGCAGAGAGTTCTTGGTTAGGAAACGGTTTTACAACAACTCTACAAAAGTCGATTATTGAAAAATATATACATAAAGCTACTAATTACAAATTTATTTTACGTATTTTATTTTGAGAAATGATTACCCAAGGATACCTTGTTCAAAGCTTCTTAATAAATATCATGTATTCCTGACATTAGGGAAACGATGTAAAAATATTGACACAGCTTTAGATCAATAAAAGAAGCTACAAACTACCGTCTGACATTTGCTCGTTTGTATGTTAAAGTCAATATAAATCTGTAGATATTTAAAAAAAGTATATTGATAAATGTGTCACGTTAAATTCATTTGAAAGCTTTTGGGTACATGGTATATTTTACTGTCATATCTAAACACGAGAACATTTTGACAATGTAAGTTATTGATACAGTATAAATGTTTGATATATTGGTCAGCAATAACGGTTATGGCTTTCTTTTTTTCGTTTTTGTGAAATGTTTTGATAGTATTCTTTGTCGCTTTGTCGTTTGTCGCTAAATTCATATTGTTTTTTTCAAATTCAAATTCATCAAATTAATTTCCATATTCCACTAAATCAAGAAACAGTTTTGTTAAATAACGTAAAAATCAACCTACGCTACATTTTTATACATACAAGCACTTTTAAATCGTCATTTTACAAAATTAATTAAGCTTAAAGTTACCACCAGTTCTCGGAAATCGTTGGTTTCTGATAAAAGTAAAAACTGGTTAGAAACTCAGTAATTACTACGAACATTTATAAGCATATACCTAAAGGAGTTGATGGATATTGTCTTGTATCTGCAATTACTAATTGAATTAGTATTAATTATCCTGTAAGTAAAGTAACATTCTATGAAAGTCCCACGGCTGGAGTCAAGCCTCCTTCCTGTCCGTTAAGGAGAAGATTTAATGCATATTCCACCACGCTGTCCAAAGCAGGTTACATGGATTATAATAATAATAATATCATGGGACATTCACACGAAGCCATCTGATCCCAAAGTTAGCAGAGCTTGTACTATGGAAACCAGACAACTGATATACTTACATATACTACTTTTCTTTTGTAAATACATACATTGATGGATTGATGGATGTGGCAAATTTTCACCTGACACATGCAAGTTTTCTCACGATATACATCTTCGCTGCCATTAACGAGATGAATTATAAATCCAAATGAGGCATATTTTTCATTTTTAATTCAGAAATGCTTGACCCGACATGAATCCCTAATTTAATCTTAAAATTTTAATATCTATGTAATAATGGTTTTTTTTTTAATTAAACTAAGACATTAAATGAAAAAAGTGAAGTAAACAATGTGACCCTCACTCAGTATGAAACAAAACTTCAAGTTTTGCTACATTAAGAACAGGTTATACGGTGAATAGTTTGTCCCGGAGCACTGAAGTCCACCGCAGGCTATTAGCGCAATATAAAAGATTGGCCGGATTTCAGAAATACGCCGCCAGAGAATGAGTTCTACGGCTCATTACCTGTCGCTGCACTTACCTGCGGCTATTTTCTTCAAAAACATTACTCCCCTTCTAGGTCTGTCAGGTAAAAAGCCGAGTGCAAGTTAATATTCATATACAATATTAAAATGCAAATTCTTATACAAAATTTTACCTTCTTCATTGGTTTAGGGACTGATGAAGTTGGAATGCATGACCTTGATCCGGCCTCTAAGCTCCATACTGGATTTACAAAGCAGTTTAATAATTATTAACATTAATAAATTAGCTTATTCCGATACTATACTCTAAAATAATACTCAATACTCTAAAATCAAAGACCAAGATACAATTTATGAAATAACATTGGAGACTACCATTGTTCTTGTTTTAATATGAATCAATTTAAGCAATGTGAATGACAGTGATTCATAAAACACAGTTTAAATAAACAAAATATGTAAATATAAGTAAGATTATTTTATAATTCATATCCAAATCATTTATAATTAATCACAAATCATATTTTAAAACCTACGCGAGAATTCATTAGGCATATAATTTTAAACAATCAAAATGTATATGAAAGGCCATTTGGAACTTTAAATTAGCCGACTTTTCATTTGACTTCTGAAGTACATTGTTTATTAACTACATAGAAACGTTCGGACGAAAACACAGCTTCTTATAGCTGAAGTTACTACGCTTCCATTTTAATGAGAGACTTTGAAACTGGAAGCGAGGTGAGGAGTTGTGTTTCCTTTGTCACGTTTCACTAATTAACATCGCTGGCCGATACTTTATACACAATATTGTGTACGTATACTTTAATAATGTAATTAAATATTCTGATTCATTCCTACATTTTAGTTGCTAGTCAAATAAAAACAAAAAAAGTAACCTGCCTACCTGTGTAAATGTCCAACTAAGCCTGTGCTCTTGTTGAGTAACCTCTGAACATTTTTTTAACGCTGTGGAATCCTTCAGAAAGTCTCCTCGTCTCCCTTGGGGAGGGGGAATGTGGGATTCTTACCCACTAAAACCACTGCGATGGCCGTCCTCGGCACAGATCGTGTTGATATAACGCATCCGCGGCCCCTCCCGTGCTGTGCTCCGCTCGCAGCTCGGCGGAGCTCTTCTCAGGGGGCGAAGATAATCTCGCCCCCCTCCCGCACTCCTCGCTATTGCATACGGCAGTGCGAGACCATCCCGGCTACCGTCCTCCTCAAGGCCGTTTAAGATAGGAAACGTGGGACCCCCACCTCACGCTTCCACGGCCTCAGGGTTACGCCCTATATTTTAAGCCTCGGGCGTTGGGGCTGTGGGAAGGGCCGAGACGACGCCGACGTCGTCTCTGCCAAGCAGGATCGGCCCTTTCCCGTTCCCACTCCGCGCTCTCTTTCTGGAACCTCTGATCTTATTCCATGATGCATTTGCAATGCGGGTTCATCGACAAACATGTGGCGAATTTTGATTCGACATTTACAAGTCCTTACGAAGCACGAAAGGAATTCTTAAATATAAATAAGGCAAATAAAAATAGACTCGCGTGACCGTTCACGGATGACGGTTCACGTATTAAATATACCAGACCATACCAGCTTTTTTAATTGTAATGATTACTAGCTTTACTTAGTCTATCTTAATTTTAAAGCTTATTAATGATATCAAGTAAAGAAGCATACAATAAATGTTCTAAAAATATTTTATTCGAAACTAAACATTCCTTAGAAAATAATGTAAGATGATAGAATTTTCGGCTCCATTTTAATTCTCTTCGATTTAGAGAGAATCTATCTTCATTTTAATGTCAGTTATTTTTTTTATTCTTTATAACGGCTTAGAGCGTCTACAAACCATAAGCGATCGACAAGTTTACAAATAAGGTTAAATATCCTTGGTATTGGGTACAAATAACATTACTGGCCATATTGTCTTCGTAACCTTTTTAAGTGGTCTCGCGACCTCGACCCTACTACCATTAGGTTAAGTGAATTGAGAAGGTTTTATAACAAGTTACATGTCACCAAACAAGCCAAGATGTGTTTGTGTGTGAAATGACATAAAAAAATTTATGTGATATTTAATGAAAAAGCAATGAAAATAAAAATTTAAACACATTCTGGAATATTGATAATACCAATAAAAGTGTCGTTCCTTTTTTTTTTTGGCTAAAGCGAAATTTGTTTTATTATTTTATGTTTTAAAACAAACATTTGACATTAATCAATACTAAAATATATAAAATGTATTCATAATAATAAAACAAAATAGCTCATATGGTTTCGACATGATAATTTATGAATCATATATTAATTTCAATTTCTGAAATCATTTCTGCTTATTGACTTACATCATTATGTTCATCTTTTGATACTGCACAAAGCATGAATCCCATAAAATGCATTTGCATTCTATTTGACGAAATATGTGCTTACTTTACAAGGCAATACAGCAAATAAGCTTTGTTGATACCACTAGACGCGTAAGTGCTTTACAATTTATCAAACATCTTACAGAAGTCATATTTTTAATAAAAATACGTATAAAGTTAAAAAAATTATATTATTTTAAATATTTAATTATTAATACATGAATAATAATTTATGTTTATGAATTCCAAATAAATATATATCGTTGTGTGAATTTGAAATTGAAATATGAAATGGAAATTATTAAATGACGTCTTCTCAACGTCTTCGTCCACTTAATCTATTACGGGTAAGAGACATTTCGATAGTAAATTTAAATATATTCTGTTATTTTTTATAATGACTATAAAAAATATCATAAAGCTAGGCTATCTTAGAGGATAGAAGGACGTGAGTCTATCTGCAGTTGCAGATTTAAATCCTGATATTTTCATCTACTAAATTTTATCTTTCACTTCAATTATTGTATGTGCATGTAAGGGAAAGAATCCATCAACCTAAAGCGCATTACGCTCTAAGATAGAAAACCTTCGCCCAGCAGTGGGATACTTATAGGTCGTACCTTTATATAAAAACAGACATACAAAATACAAACCAGAAATTATGTATACATTATATTTCACCTTCCTGTAAGTACATACAAGCAGAGTAAGTTACATTTATATACTATTTGGTCCCACATACATAACTACGTATTCGAATTAAATATATTATGTCTAAATTAAACGTTAAGCACGTACGGTCAGTGATTTGACTATCCTTGGCTCAATCCATCGTGCGACGCAACAATGATTTGATTGGATCATAGAATTTTATAACCTTGTTCCATTTTGGTCATAACATCTTAGTTGCCAAAATTGATGATGCATTGGAGATGTAAGTGTCTAATATTTCTAACGGAGCCAATATTTTGGGTGGCGCTGATCACCTACTATGAAATGAACTAAGTCTGCCTACCTGAATTATAAAAAAAAAAAGTTAATAATAATAATATATAATCTAAATATGACAAATTAGTCAAACAATTATCAATATCCGCATAATTTTATCATTATCATAATTATGTTCTCTCAAATCTTGTTAGCACCAAATCGTACCCAATTATCAGCAGTAAAATTAATATAATGGTCGTAGCATTTGACATGCTTACTGGCTGACCAAAACAAAGCTATTGTGTTATGTTATTAAAATATTGCCATAATGAAAAATATGTAACGTACTAAGCATATTCAGACTTACTTGAGAATTAAATAAAGTCCACTATCATTCTAAAAGATGCAATAAGACGAGATGTTATATTTTTAATAAATATTTTTGCACCGGTACTCCAGGGTTCATGTATTCAACTACAAACGGAACAAAGACATAATCTGAAATAAGAGACGAATATTTGCGTTTGTTTGCTTCAGCTTTTCCGCGGCCGCTCCGGCCTTTAGTATTTGCATTGTGTTACATGATAACCCAAAACCTTAAAATTATTGGTGAATTATACTTATGTAATTATGTATGTTATAATTATTTCGACATGGTGATTTTTATGTTCAAAGTCGTAAAATTACATCACCCATAATATCTCAATCAACTATCTCCCGTCATATTATATATATGACCAACATAGATGACCAGTCTTATCCCCTAGCACCAAGACGAAGTTTGTTGATAAAACGACAATATTTTCTCAACAAACTGATATCGAAATTAAATTTCTGATGACATTAGACTTTCGACCTTAAGCAATAGACTTGACATTAGAGTCGCGTAAACTAAATTAAATTAATTTTATTATTGTTTGTAAAATAGTGCCTAATGCACAGAGTTTTCTGTAACTTGTTTTAAGGTAAATATTGAACTTGTATATATGCTAATATTTTCTAAGGTTCTAATTTTTTATTAGGATTTCGTGCTCGGCGGTGAATAATGAGTAAACTTCGTTGTATATCCACCAATCCGTGGTGGAGCAGGGCGGTGTAATAAGCTCCGAACTATCTCGCAATTGAAAGCCTGTTGTCAGGATTACTAATATTTCATTTCGAAAAGGCATGTTAATGTAATGCATATCCTATTAAATTTTATCCACTGTCGCTTCACTTTACAGAAGCAGATTTTGCAGAAACGTGAGGTTTATCAAAATCGAAACTATAATTTTGAAACATTCTGATACCAGGATACGTACTACGTTATTTAATAATACGTTACATAAATTAATGCACCACGGGATAAGCATTTTTCATCTATAATATATATATATATAAAACTGTACAATTTTATAGTTTAAATTCTAAGTAATTACATCGACAAAGTCTATATTATATTTAGTATAATGACGTATTCGCTTATTACCACAAGCTTCAACACGCGTTGACCACATAAATAAATGTTTTTTAATGAATCTTTACATGTCTACTACATTTTACTCCCGCCTTGCATTTTGGCCGGTCTTGCGCTGCCCATATGCAACGGCTTTCCGCAACTCTTATTATATAGTCGGTCGACCTTGTAGAGGGCCTGCCCATGCTGCGTCTTCCTTTTCGTGATCGCCACTTTCTGCCCTAGCGGTCGTCAATTCTGCGAGCGATGTGTCTTGCTATAAAATTATTTAAATATTTTTTTTGTATGTGACGTTGAAACAACACGCATAGAAAGTTTGGAGATTCTTACGGTCTTTAGGTGTGGGCAAAACCACGCATAGTTGTCAAACTGTCGTGGATCTCAATACTTTAAATCATCACTTTACCACTCCGCCTATAACACTAGATAATGACACTAAAACTGCTACCCTGTCTTATTTGTCTCGTCTTGTCCCACCACACCTACCCCCTTTCACTTTTGAACCAGTTTCGGAGGATACCGTAAAGAGGAATGTCAGGTCTATCTCCACGAAAGCCATCGGCAGTGACAATCTCAGCCTGGACATGATTCTTCCTGTGCTGGAGGATATTGCACCTGTGATCACACACATTATTAATTTCTCACTATCGTGCAATGTCTTTCCATCACTGTGGAGGAATGCCTATGTCATTCCATTACCAAAAACCTCCAATCCCTCCTCCCCTTCGCAATTCCGACCCATATCTATACTGCCTATCCTTTCTAAAGTCCTAGAGTCTGTGGTTCACAAGCAACTCTATTCCTATTTCACCATCAACAACCTCTTGTGTCCTTACCAATCCGGCTTCCGACCTTCCCACAGCACTGTTGGAGCACTGCTGAATATAACTGAGGACATGCGGTATGCTATGGATAATACCAAGCTTACGGTAATTGCCTTGTTGGACTTCAGCAGTGCCTTCAACTCTGTTGATTTTGACATTCTTCTCGGTGCCCTCCGAGCAGTTAACATCTCTTCAACTACCATTGATTGGTTCCACTCCTATCTCTTCGGGCGCCGGCAATGTGTAAAAACAAAGGATTCATCCTCTGATTGGACAAACCTTACTGCCGGTGTTCCTCAGGGTGGCGTTCTCTCACCTCTGCTCTTCTCTATTTTTATTAATAATATATCGCGTGTTATTTCCTCTCCCTTTCATCTGTATGCAGATGATTTGCAATTGTATCGTCATTTTGAGTTGAGTGAGCTGTCTGACACTGTTAATTGCCTTAATGAAGATCTTTCGGCTGTTCAGTCCTGGGCTAAATCCTTTGGCTTATTGGTTAACCCCGACAAATCTCAGGCCATGATTGTTGGTAGCAGTAGATTAAGAAGTAAAATAGACTGGTCGTCTGTACCCTGTGTCATGTATGCTGGGGTTCCAATAGCATACCATGACAAAGTAAAAAATTTGGGCCTGATCATAGACTGCAACATGTCTTGGACTGCTCACCTCAACGATATCAGTAAGCGTTTTCATTACACTTTTCACTCTCTCAAACGTCTCCAATATTTTCTCCCCTTCAATACCAAAATTATGCTCGCTCAATCACTTCTTCTCCCAATTATTGACTACGCCGATGCCTGCTTTCTAGATGTGACGGAGGAGCAACTTAATAAGTTAGAGCGCCTACAAAACCTCGCTATTCGTTTTATTTTCGGGCTACGTAAGTATGACCATATTTCTCATTTCCGCGCTCAACTTAAATGGCTCCCTATCCGATTTCGCCGAGATATGCACATCCTTTCAGTCCTTTTCAACATACTCAATAACCCGCATACTCCTTCGTACCTTAGCTCCCGGATCATCCTCCTACCCACTCCCATACGCTCCAGGCGCTCTTGCATCAATTCGATGCTTGATGTGCCTAGGAGTAATACAAAATTTCGACTGCAATCGTTTACAGTACGAGCTCCGATACTGTGGAATAACCTGCCGAAATCCATCCAAAACAGTGATAATATTGAATTATTTAAAAGCCGCTTGAAACATTATTTTCTCTCACAAGCTAACCCTTCATCTTAACCTTACTTCTCCCCATGTCTTTTCTGTTTTATTTTTCATACTAAATTAACATCGATTTGTAAATATGTATGTATATGTATTTATATAGTATATATAAATAATATACGTAGTATATGTATTTTGTGTATTGTATTTTTATGTATGTTTATGTATTATATTTTATTTATGTAAGTATTTATATTTTCATATTTTCTATATATTTTAATTATTATACTACAGTGCACTATTTTGCCCGCTACATCACCCTGTCACTCACCTCCATAGGTTGACTGGAAGAAATCTCTTTTAGAGATAAGTCCACCTTTGCCTGTACATATATTACTGTACCATCATTGTAACATATTTTAGTGCAATAAAGAATATATATATAGAAGCCCATCTAATACTTGCCTAACGTAAACTAAATAATTATAATTGTGACACAAATGATTATCATGGCTTCACCTTCATCAAATTAGCTAATAGGTTAAGTCAACATAAACATTTATTTTTAATCCCAAATACACTAAGCTAGAATAGTCATATTAGTGAGCACTGTATTGGCTTCAGTTCATTACAGGGTGTATATTACAAGTATAATAAAAACGTTTTATATATATATTACATAAAAAAAAAAACTTTTATTTACAGCTGAATTATTCGCTTTAGTTATTATTTATTTCGGCTTTAGTTATTCGATTTGTGAGAAGTATAATTTCTCAAATATCGTCTGTGTCTAACGCTACTTTGGGTCATTCACCCTTCCAACCAGAAAGCACTAGTTTAAGATTATTATTGTGAAGTATTTCGTTTATTAAGATTATTATTGTGAATTATTATGTTGTAGAGTGAAATATCCTTAATATATACTGCTTTTTAAAATAATAGACCGAATAGTTAAATAGTAACCGTGAATCATACGTGATTATCAGGACAACAATATTAAAAAATGGAGACATTTTATTAACATAGATATAATTGCTTTTTATTTCAATTCCTGTTTTTATTGTTAGTCTACCTCATTTATACTACCTTATTTCTTATTCCTTTAGTTAAATCACAAAGGTTGCCCGGAAGAGATCACTGTAGCGATAAGGCCGGATTGCACGTTGTCAACCTGCTGTATAATAAAAATAACATAAATATATATATATTCTCAACAAATCGCGAGACAGATTAAATTAAAATAAATGTTTAAGGTTTATATTTTTGATAACAGAATTCTCAAAATAGTAGAATTTTTTAATATTTTTAGCTCTAGACGCTGATACAACGGGCACAATGAGTTACGTTTTATTTTATTAGTCGAGCAATTCGAATGTACCACAATAATGCGGTTAAATCGTCTCCATTTCGGCTTATCTTATTTAAATCGTGATCATTTCGTTTAAGCAATGGAACCGAAATGTAATCTTGCCCTGAAATGGGCCTCAGTCACTCACATTGGGTATAATTTTCTTCTTTTTTTTGTTCCAAATTTGAAATAAAACCAAATCGTTTGCTTGTATTTTTGCTATATTGCACAGACAATTTCATACGATTCAATTTATTTTGTATTGCATACTTGAAATACGAAATTTAATAAATATTTTTTATTTTTCGTGTAAAGTTTCAATAAAATTATTGTCTTTTCAATGAAAACACGTTAAAACGAATATAAAAATATAACAGTTTCATAAATATCTGATTTTTAAGTACAAACTCTTTTGTTATTTTCAAGGTTGAAACATTTGTAACTGAAATATCACAAAGTTAGTTTTTAAACCTACACAGCGACTTTGACTTGAATAATTAAAACACTTAAAATAGTGTATGATATGACAAACTTTATGAACCTTTAAAAATTTACTTCAGGTATAAGTGATCCTGAATGACACCGAATGGTTAATTGTTTTTGATATTGTTTGGAGTCTTACGTATCTGGTATGACAAATTAAAGTGCTTACCGTCAGCCACCTGGGATAATTTGTAAAGCTACATTCACACCAGTCCTATCAAGTGAGGTAATTGTATTAGAGAGACTTTATAACCACTAAGTCTTACAGTATGGTCGTAGCTTTACAGATAATTTCGAAGCGCGGCGGTCGGGACGCGGTTCTTAAAGTCGGCGTCTAATTTAATTTCTATTCGTGATAAATTGGTAAAACAATTTTTGTCTACCATAATATTGTTCTTCGGAAAATTATCAGTATCTTGGAATAAGATTCAAGAAAGTTTCGTGTAGTTACATGATACAAACGTTACCACAATATATACAGGTAATTAAATAACGCGGTAATTTTTTTTTAAAAGTAAAAATTATGTAATTGCCCTCTAATGTCCCGTTGGGCTATCTTCGTCATTTTGAAGATAAGTTTTGACCTTCATTCCAACATATTGGATACATAAAATATGAAAGGTTATGAAAACAAATTAAGCACATGAAAATTCAGTGGCACTTGCCTGGGTTTGAAGCAGCAATCTCTGGTTAAAAATCACGTGTTCGAACCACTGGGCCAAAGGTTAAATTTTTATATTAATAATTGACAGACAAAACTTAGACCAAAATTCTGACAACGCATTCATTTCGAATCTTCTAACTTCTCAAACAAACGGTAAATCAAGACAAAGTAATTAATATTTCTCGGCTAATGAACTGAATTGATGACGAGAAAGTTAAAATTCATGTATTCGTCCGGCAATATTCTTTAGCCGAAATATTTCTTACCCTAAACGATTTTGAGACAATATTTTCTCAATTAAAATCTCACTACAAAAATACGTAATAAGGAAAATCCAGAGCTTATACAATTTTCTTTTATTGTTTTAAAAAAGACTACGAACTGGCGGTTAACGATGTCCGGCATCTCAGTTCAAAAACGAGTAGGAATTTCATTCTCTGAATTAATATAGTGAATGGGATTACCAATTTCATTGGAATTTGTCCCGTTATCCTGTATACTTTATTTACAACTAGGTTTGTACTTCAATTTCTTTGTTTGTTCTGCATAAATACGTTACTATAGAGTTTAGTGTCATATTTATTTATTAACAATGAAATATTAATGTTTATTTTTACTCCTCGCACCCATAAGCCTTGTCAGCTTGTTTGGGTGGTGCTTAAACTAACAAACACAAAACAAAACTTAATATAAACTTCTAGACAAACTAAAACAAGATAATATACAAGTGACCTTTCACTAAGTAAAGCATTAAAAAAAACCTAAATATTAATTAACTTACAATATAAAATATTATTATTAAACATTATAGCAATAGTATTATTCGTTATGTTAACCGTTTATTATTATCTATTAGCTATCTATATATTAGCTTTTCGCTCTAAAGGCTACAAATGTATACTTATGGCTTCATATAAAACTGTTTTTATGTTTGAGTAACTGAAATTATATCCTGTAAAATTAACTTGATGTGTATTTATATCCGTAATATATTAGTTATATTTATTGAAAAATATTTAACAAGTAACAATGAGCTTTTGCTACATATCATACAAGAAACAATACACATCGTACAATAGCATATACCTTATTAAACATCATGAAATGTCATAATAAAGTCATGTAATATAGGGTTACAATGTTGTAGTCAATCGGATACAATAAATAATATTCAAGATTTCAGTTCAATTCCAGTTATTATTTAAACACCTGATCACATAGATGTGTTAATGAAATATCATTGTGCCACACAAATAACCAAACGATATCAATATCAAACGTAGAGAAATTGACATTAATTATGTTAGTTTCATAGTGATATTATAAGCTTACGTACGCAGGTTTTTATCTATATCGTAAAAAACTATTAAAGGCAATCATTTTAAAAAAACATGGCCTCTCGGGACGCTCGACAGAAGTGATAATATTTATTATTAATTATAATATATTAAATATAATTTAAATTACTACTTGAGAGTTGCTAAATTATTATAAGTACTATCTGTATACGCTAGATGGCGGTAGGTTGGTAACTGTCGGGTAAAGCAGTCCGCGTCGGTAATAGTGGTGCCGTAACGCGTTATGTTACGAAGCGGTTTACCATCCCATAAGAAGTTATCACTTCAAAAAAATTCACCTTAATATGGTTCTGCTTTTGAGATCATTCAAGGTGCAACTCTATAGATCATGCAATATAGTATGCATGAAGAAAAGACATGGGTCAACTATAGGTATTGAATGTATCATACAGTATTTACTTTATGTAGTTTCTGGTCGGACATTTTCTACGCGTAGTATGTTAATATATTGCATATTTTATTAAGATTAAACTTAATTAGCCGCCGTAGAATAATAATAATGATAATAATAATAATATCCTGGGACATTGTTCACACACGGTCATCTGATCCCAAACTAAGCAGAGCTTGTACTATGGAAACCAGAAAACTGATATACCTATACTACTTTTCTTTTGTAAATAAATAGTTATATAGATAATTACACCCAGACTCAGGACAAACAGACATGTTCATGCTCACAAATGTCTGTCCTGGGTGGGAATCGAGCCCACGACCTGCGGCATGAAAGGCAAATATCTTTACCAACCACGCCAACTGGCTCGTCTTTAGAATTTTAAGCAGTTTATTTATATAAATAACGCCTTTTAAAATTTAAAGCAATAGGTTTTAAAATACTACGAGACATTCAAATAAACTCGTAAAAATACGATGTTTTACGACATTTTAGCATAGTAAGGGGAAATACAGTAATTTTTCTTATCTTATAATATAAATATAAAATGATTATCTTACCCGAACAAAGGCGGGAAGATAGCGACATTTTTTAAAACGATTAATATTATAAATGACGAATTTAGTATGTACTCTGAAATGGCTAATGGCAAGTGTTTCACAATAATGCTTTTAAATTTCCGTAAAAATCCCGCGGTCCACGACTTGATTGATGGTTGTTATTAGTTGGCGGGTGACGGTCGCTCTACAATGTTTTTCTCTTCCTAATTGCATTTCATCAACATATTTTTTATATAATAAAAATAATGTCCTCCAGACCGATTTCGGTCACGGCGGCCAATCTCAAGAGAGATTAGCCAACTGCGCAGGAGACATTATAGTGCACAAGTGTGTGCGCAAACACAGGTCCACTCTCTATTCCCTAGTTCTCATAATCCGATGGGACGGCAATCCGACACGACCGGAAAGTGTTGACCAACAGCTTTACGTGCTTTCCGAGGCACAGGAGTGTACACACTTCCAACTTCCAGACTCCGGGCTGCTACTGAGAATTTTCTGACAGAAAAACCCAATAAATTTTTACTGGCCTGACCAGGGGATTGAACCTAGGACCACGGGGTCTGCGGCCTTATATATAACCACTAGACCAACGATTTTGTAAATAACATTCAGATAAACAAATTATTTGTGAGCGTTTGTTATTTGAGAACTGGAATATCTTTTATTCGGGTTTGACATGTAAAAGTTGTAAGTAAGTAACTTTCCTACTGAGAAGTTTTATGGTCCAAATTTAATAATCTATTATAATTATATTCTTTGATTAAATGATTCTAAAATCAAATACCGTTGTTTTTAAGAATATGACTGTGTGTGTCATTTATTTGGGACTAAACGCTAAATAGCTACATAGACACTTTGAAATTTAAAATAATATTTGAAAGTACGACAAAGATAAAGAAGGATTTATCCTACTTAAGAAATAAGAAATGAATACAAAGGAGAAGAACAAGACAAAAAAACAGAGTGTTTGAAATAAAATTTTAAGCAAGTATTAATTGACTTTATCACCGATTTAACCAAATCCAATTTCTACTAACTTGGATTTGGTAAGTAAATGAATAAAAATCGAATCATTAAGTATTCTTATAAAATAATTATTAGGAAAACGTAATTATAATCCAAATTTTGCATGATCGATACAACAAAGAGCACTTAATAAATTATATTAGGCTTGAATAAGTTAGCAAATTATTCCCAAAAGTTGCGTGAAACTAAGATAAGTGAGATAAAATTAGAACTAACAACAAAATAACCATCAAAATTTAAATGAACAATCATTTTTATAATAAAACTTAATAATATTATTCTGACGGTATCCAAAAACATATTTCCCTTTGAAAAAATGACTTTCAAGTTAAATAAGCCTAGTCATGTTGAATTAGAAATTCAGAGTAAATTAGTCGACATCAAAGGTACCGCCCACACAGTTCGCCATTATGTAGGGCATTTGAAAGAACGCCTCAAAAGGAAAGAAACGTTTTACAACCAAACGTTTAAACAATTTTACAATCTGAAGCATTTCTTTGAGTTGGAACCGTTGTTAATTAACTGACTGCTCTCTTCATTTCAAAGATAATTTGAAATTAGAATAAGGTAAAAGGTGATTCTGACTTTGCATGTTCGATTACAGTAATCATCGTCAATATAGCTTAAAGTTATATGAGCCGCAACAAAAATTTATTTTAACCGTTTCATTAGAAAAATCGTTCCAATTTGAATATTATTAATCATTTTCGTGTTGTCATATTGTCACTCTAACCAAGTATATTCGTTTCATCATCATAAACTTCGTTTCATCAGACTTACTTGTGATATATAATACGTTAACGCTAACAAAAAAGCAGTCATATTATAAAAAAAAAGATATACTAAAGATACAAAAAAAAATACATAGCAAACCTTCGATTAGTGGCTATATTAAACAATTTACAACGCTTAAAGTTATAATAAATTGTGTTGTGACAACTCCGAACATGGTGTTAAAAAATTTAGCTCAGTCGATTGGATGGAACTAGTTCCAATTTTAATTGCAAGATTTGACCCACACACACACACACACACACACACATAATCATGGTAAATAACAGCTTGTTCAACCTAGATATAGTTGGTTGAAATATAAAGATTACACACAAAAGTTTATAGCAAATATGTGCAAGCTCAACTTAACGATGCGCTCTGTGTACAGTACTAAGTTTTAACTTGTAATTATTCAGTTTAATTCAATAACAATTCAAGCTGTTTATTGCATATTGTATCATCGTTTCTGAAACTACATATCAATTAAAACAATTATGACAAAGTCAATTTTGTATGAGCTATGCTGAGCTAGGAACTGTATTCGTTTATTGAATAAAACATATTTATTACATAAACTAAGAGCGTTTTTAGAACATATATCTGCTGCTATGCGAGTTGGTGGATAGGCATATAGCAGACTTCCATTTGACATATTATTCACGATGTTTTCCTTCACCGCAGAGCAGCAGATGTACTAAGGATTTTAGCCCGGGTTCTAGCCCGGTTGGTACATCCAAATTGTATTACGATGGGCACTTTACTTTAGTATCGCATAAACCCTAACCAAGTAACATGATGTACGAAATATCTTCATATGATGAAAAAGGAAAAACGAATCACAGTACTTCAAAGCCAAATATTATCTATTTTTTGAATCAAAGCCGGTGTCTATACTTTTGATCAGTGTTCGAACATGTCCTGCATCCACAAGAAGAACAGATGGCCAATGGCTTCCCACGGTAAATGGTACACGTTTATAAAATTATTAAAACCGCTGACAATAAATTTCATATAAATATAATCATATCATAATAGTTAATTAAATACAATATGCACTCATAGAGTATTAAATTTTACACTTCTCTTTTGGTACTAGTTTTCATAATATATATCTAATTATTATTGAGATGCATATATATATAAAATGTAGGATTTATATTTGAAAAACATAAATTTTTATTTAATACATACATAATATCCTTTATAGCTTTATGAGTCGAAAATTGAGTCTTGAATTTTAATGAAACAGTTTTATTAGCAGACTCGATTTTAATAAAGTCTATAATTTCATCTATTTTATTTTGATATTTTCTTTATAATATTTAAAATATTGTATTTAGTATTTTTTTAATTTAATTTGGCGGTCTCGTTTCGTTCGTAATTCAGTACTAATATTAATTTAATTAATAGGCGAATGGGTTCTAGTAACAGATGCTCAAAACTGTTTTTCGATTATTATATTCTAGAAACATTTAACGTATAAAAATATTCTTCGTAGTTATGTACTCGTATGAAAATATGCCAATTATGGATTATTTATAATCTTCTATTCTTATTAATATCTTACAGACTACATAGTACTTTTAATGTGTTTTATCATTCTTATAAATACAAAAAAAAAACTGCACACATGCTCCTAAAATAAAACTTTAATTACAAAAACATTACAAATTTTAATTAATGTTTTGCACCAAATAAATTAACATATAAAAATATGACGTTTAGCGCTACGATATAAAATTTTAATAAAACATTTAGAAATTATATAAACAAATATTAAAACAGTACGGTAACAGCCTGTGAATGTCCCACCGCCGGGCTAAGGCCTCTTCTCCTCTTTTTGAGCAGAAGGTTTTGGAGCTCATACCACCACGCTGCTCCAATGCGGGTTGGTGGAATACACATGTGACAGAATTTCAGTTAAATATGACACATGCAGGTTTCGTCACGATGTTTTCCTTCACCGTCCAGCACGAGGTGAATTATAATCACAAATTAAGCACATGAAATTCAGTGGTGCTTGCCCAGGTTTGAACCCACGATCATCGGTTAAGATTCACGCGTTCTTACCACTGGGTCATCTCGGTTTATTAATACAACATAGTATTAATTATGTACATATATCAAGCAACAGAAAACAAAATGTAGCGAAGTACTTTCAATTCTAAAACATAAACAATAATATTGAGCAATGAAAAATATACTGATATTTTAATTATAGAAAGTTACTTTCAAAATATTGTGATGCTAAAATAAAATAAAAAAAAACAAAATAATGAAAAATAAATCCACTCGATGAAACAAGACGTTTAAAGTGAAGAGTTTATTGAAAAGAGATTTCAAGAGAATCGTCTGAGGTAAGTTTAGAAGCGATAGGTAATGAGCCGTGGAGAATTTTCCATCGGTTTTCTTCTAAAATCCGACCAACTTTTTGTTCTGACCACATCGCCTGCGGAGCTTTAGCTTCTTGAACTTACATCATATAACCTATGTACTGCAAGTTTTTAAGATATTATTATTTTAATAAAGAAACACCTTTCCTTGCACAAAAGAAAAATAAATCAAATACAACGCATACATATAATTTGGTTACAAATTTCGTATTCCATATTTGAAAATATTCGATCCCTTTTACTAGATTTAACTTTTATTAGATTACTCGGTGGTAGAGATGTGTGCAAGCTCGTCTGGGTAGGTACCACCCACTCATCAGATATTCTACCGCAAAATAGCAGTACTTTGTATTGTTGTATTCCGGTTTGAAGGGTGATTGAGCCAGTGTAATTACAGGCACAAGGGACATAACATCTTAGTTCCCACGGTTGGTGGCGCATTGGCGATGGAAGCGATGGTTAACATTTCTTACAATGCCATTGTCTATGGGCGTTGATGACCACGTACCATCAGGTGGCCCAAATGCTCATCCGCCTACCTATACAATAAAATAAAAATAAATAAGAGTATCTATTATTCTAACATATCTAAGTGTAGTTGAACTAAAGATTGTAAATCTATTACAACCATCATAACGTTCATTACGGTATTTAACGAATAGTTGTCGAATATAAAAAAAAGACAGATTAACCGATGATCTTGCAAACGAACTCTGATTTCATCAAATCCTATTATTCAATATTAATATTGAAACAGACAGACAAACAGATTATTTTCTTTACCTTTACTTATATTAAAGCTTCAAACAAATGTACATAAATCTTCTGAAGGAACTACAATTACTAATACGAATCGCAATAGATTTACTCGCTACTCGGAAATAAGGAAAACCTTTATTATATACTTACCCTCAATAAACATTTTATTTAATACGAGATGGTGCCCGCGACTTTGCGGACGAAATAGGTTTTATTTCGCTTTTATTGCTCGCACTCATTTTATGATAAATTTATTCAATGAAACATGGCATCTACTGCTTTATTATTTAGTGGCTACCCATGCTTACTTCACACGGGTAGAATAAAGTTCTACATAAATACGTTTATATAGTAATACATATAACTTCTACTATTCGGCTTAGGTCATCTTCAACAGTTATTGTTATATTTCAACCAATTTACACAAAACTTTAATTAATAATAACCTTCCATGAATTTCTCTGTCCAACAACGAAAACCGTATGAGAATTTAATAGTTTTTGAGTTAATCGCATTTATCAGCAATGTCACTTTCATCCGATTTCATTGAAACAACGTCTAAATTTCATTCAATATTTGCGGATATCAGCGTGTACACACAGACAGACAAAAATTAAAGAAAAATGTATTTTCGTGTTCCATTTTTTATTGCCCACAATTTTTTGATATATTCAATGTACAGACACTGTTTCTACATTTCATTGTATCAAAACATGTTATCCAACTGAGAGCCCTCTAAAAGAAGAAGTATTCTTTTCAACTCGTTTCTTAATTCACATAAGTAATTTACTAAAAAAGCAAAACATTTTATATTATATCCATGCTCTTTTTTTTATGTTTAATTTTACTATCTGATATTTCATTTGTAAATGGATATTTCTTAAATATACTCTAGATTTATTATACTAATATTATTAAGAGGTAAAACTTCTTATTTGTTTCTACAACGCAAAACGTGATAATTCGATAAGTTTTAATCTAACATACTTTATTGTTTCAAGATGAAAATAAAAAAAAGTAAGTACATGAAAATTCAATGATTGTTTGAGATTGAACCCGATATCGATAAAGATAGGAAGCCCGCATAGGCCAACCATGGGCTTTTAGGCCATCATGGTAGCGAAGTGTATTTAATTCTGATGCACTCACGGTGTCTTATAGTCTCTCATATAGTTGTCGATATAAAATAAAAACTGTCTGCAATGTGTCTCGTATGAAAATCGCTGAACCGCTAAAGACAATGCTATTTTCAAAATCAAACACTCATCTATTGGTATTTTTGTATTGGATATCGTAGTGTATGGAGCAATTGAACGATCTCATTTAATTTTAATTACTCCACTCCCACATGTTTGCATTGTAAGACTGAATTCCACAACTGCGAAGTCGTTCCAGCGGCACATACTAGCAATTTGCATTTGCCTTCCTTATACGAGCATAGGATATACGAAGGACTTCTATCGTACCTAAATTTCCATTGAATATGATAACAAAGCACGTAGAACGTGTTTGTAAATTTCCAAATTTCTTGGCTGCCATTATGCAAGTTAGTATATTTTCATCCGACGCATGCAGGTTTCTTTACTTGAATACGATTCATACGATTCGCGTTTATATTATATTGTAAATTTTTTTGACTGCCTCATTGGTCTAGTGGCTAGATATAAGGCCGCAGACCCGGTGGACCTGGGTTCAATTCCCAGGTCAGGCCAATAAATAGTTATTGGGTTTTTCTGTCCGAAAAAGTGGTTTTAACGTGAAAGCGTAACAGCCAATCAGACAAAGTCACTTACTCATTATAAGTGTATATAGTCAGTATGTGGTTCGGCAGTGGTTTATACAATTTAATAGTTAATAGTAAAATAAACAACATATATTTATCTACTTAGCTCTTCAAAAGGCTTCCGTGCGGGTTATAAGTTTCATATTACCGATTTATTTGCCCTCACTCCTCATAGTCAATATTTGTCATCTACGGACCTGACTCAATAATGGCAGAAATATCCTGCTCCCATTTATACGGTGCGTGTTGAAGCGCGAGATCAAATACACTTTCTGTGATGAAAAGATGAAAGGAATCTATCGAATGTATCGATAAGTAATGGCTTCGAAAGCCACGTCTTATATTTTATTATTCTGCATAAAATATATGCTATTTCATTCAAAACTTTCGTTGTGTTATTTCTCGTATATCTGTAAAAATTGCTTAACACCAATTTTATATTTATTATCTTATATTAAAATAAAAAATATTTATATAAATATCCTATTTACTATTGTAAATTACAGTATTCAGTTCATTACGTGCGTTTAGTAAAACTAATCCAAACTTAAAGAAATACGTGTAGTATAACTGTTAATGTCCTAATTGGACATTTCATAATTTTACTTTCGTGAAACTCAAATTAAATAAAAATCATTTTCATTCAATTCACTCGAAAGAACGTTAAAAATTTTAACGCACTCGTGCTATACTTTAATTGTATCAAATTGTTAATCAAAAAGCGTAGTCTGATACTGATTGCTCAGCGTATTAATTCTGACGCAGAAATTACACAAATGGAATTGCCCAATAAAAACGCAGTGTTTCATTTCGCAGATTTCGATATTATTGCAATTGTATGAAAATTACGCAAGCCAGCTTTAAATGGCGTTGCAAATCATACTGTATGGTTTTATCGGCACTTATTTAATTTTATGCATTTGTCTCATTTACACTACCCAGATAAATAAGTCGGAATGTCATGTGATACATGATTACAATGTTGTTTAAATGTGTTGCGAGTTAATGTTGTAATTACTCCGTAATGGTGTTGTGATTACAATTAAAATATTTGTCATGTAATATGTAATACCGTTTAATTTAGTTAAATTAGTGTTTAATTGTTTTAACACAATATTATAAAATGTAAATTATTAAAAGTCTCAGACGGTTTGAAGTTTAAGAGACAAATGTTTGTTTAGCGTTATTTTTTTTAGTAAGTTAATACAAGCATTTTAGCCGCGGCTTCGCTCGTATCTCAGTTTAGAGTAGCTAAATAGCGATTTTATTAACTCTTTCTTTAAAAGTTAAAGATTTTCATTAAAAACTTTCATTCCCTTTACCACTAATTTAGGAGTTAAATTTTTAAGAATCCTTCTTAAGTGCTAAGGTTAACACTAACTAACATCATGAAAATTCGCAAACGGGTTCCTTTTATAGGGTAGTTACTCTGTAAACTCGTTTGCATATTTTCATGGTACTAGCTCCAGTAGTTTGGGCTGTGCATATCAACATATGTCAGCCAATTAATAATATTATGTCAAGCAACTAAAAGATTTAACGAGACTGAATATACAAGAATCTATGGATTATGATGTTGTATGTTACGAAATGGTAAAAAAATGCATGTACTAAAATAGTTATCATATTATAACCTTCTATGCTAAATAATTTATCACAATTCAACGTCTACGTGAAGGAATGATAATATACGATCGATATACCCATGAATACGTACTAAAGGTCTATCGCGTCATACGTGATGACATTTATATTGAATTGATGGCTCTCGAGCCGTATGGGAGCTCAGATGAACCCTTGACAGCCTAAAGAAGAGATATAATTGATGTATAATAAGTAGCTCTTTAAGTGCTTCAAATTCTTAAGAGTTCACCTGTAGGTAGGAGTTTCGTTATAAAATTAGATTAGGTGACAATGTCGTATATTCATATTTAAATAAATATAATGCAACGGAAATTTTAAACAACGGACCAGGAATTGTATTATTTGAAATTATATGGACCTTATACAGGTCATACGTAAAATTGTTTTTTAAGATCTATTATACAATACACTAAAGTAAAAATGAGTGTCGACAGCAAAACAAGATATAATATATTCCACAACACAAGGACAACAAGCCAGTGGACCTGATCAACTGACTTTCAGTCGTTTTCTGCGGTTTTTCACATAACCTTCAATCAATCACACAATCCTGTGTACACACAATGTGTGCAATATAAAAATATTCATAAAAAAAATGGATTATTTTTAAGATAATTCTAAGCATAAGCCAGACATGGCGTAAATTATATACTTAATATGTAAGGTACATATGTTGCGTGTTTAAACTTTTCAATGCGATTTTATTTGACAACTATATTGGCAGACGCAATCATATGTTGATCGAGGTACAATTTTCGCAACTAATAACGTCTGCCACGAGATTAAACTATCTTGTATTTTTATTCATCATGTCCCTCGGCATAAGCATCATCCCCAGACAGTTAACGAACAAACGTACAATCGACATATAACATTGCGAGACACGGTATCTTTGTACCTCTGAGGATACGTCTGGAATGGAATATTTGTAAGATAGTCTTTTAAAATTGCCTTAAATAAAACGGTTTTCCATTTCTGTCCGTAATATCGCTTTGAGAAAAACATTTGTTACAATTCGATAGGATAAATGAAAGCCTGTAAATACGATTGAATCTTATCTGATCGTGATGCTAAATGATTGCAATTTCAATAAGGAATAAAATGTAAAATAATTTGTTTGGCGTACTTATTACTATTTGATCAATTACAAGCACTTTGCCCGCGACTTTGTCCGCGAAAATTTAAAAACTATTATTTAACGTAAATAAGTAATTGTTAATAGTTTAAACAGACGAAAACGGACAGACAGTTACAGCTTGTTAAAACCGTGATATTTTTCTTACTTAGTGAAATTTTATACCCGTCATAGCTTCTAAACGAAAAATCCCATCCGAATAATTTAAAGTGGAATTTACACGTGAATAAGCATCTTTAATTATCGAACCACATCACTCGGTGGTAAAGCTTTGTGCAAGCTCTCCTGGGTACCACCCACTCATCAGATATATTTTACACAAATCAGGACACACAAAAAAAATATAGCAAAATAGCATTACTTGTAATTGTTCCCACAAATCTTAGTTCCCAAGGTTGGTGCCGCAATGCCAATGTAAGCGATGGTTAACATTTCTTACAATGCCATTGTCTATGGGCGTTGTTGACCACTTACCATCAGGTGGCCCATACGCTCGTAAACATTTAAATGGACAAGGATTAATATCATGATACTAATATGACAACTATTCGATTCCACCCGTATTTGAACTTAATAAGTTAAACAAAAACTGTTATTGTGGCTTAACTATAGTTAGGTATCATCGTGGACTTTTTTGTGAGAAATTATGAGTACTATTATATTATATAGAACGCTATTTAATATATCGTCAATAGTTGTAGCAGCGCACGCAAAATAATGACTATAGCCTGCGTTACTCGGTAAAGATGTAGCTTTCTAATGGTTAAAGAATTTCTGAAATCAGTCGAGTAGTTTTTGAGTTAAATCTTAACAAACAAACAAGCAAAAAATAAAATCTTTTATCTTTATAATATAAGTATAGATAACAGTGTTTAATTTCTAATTGCTGGTTCAAGCCCAGGCCAGCATTATTTAGTCTTGTAAAGAAAAACATCGCGAGTTATCCTGCTTTTGTCGCATGAAATTCTGCCAAATTTGTATCCATCAAACCGCATTAGATCAGCGTCATGGAATAAGCTCAAAACCATCTCCTCAAAAGTAACTTGTAAGGTTTATAAGTTCTGATTAAAATAAAATTAAAAAAATAACAAATTTAAGAAAAGAAAAGGTACTAAAAATATTCTACCGTAAATAAAATATCGTATTCAAATTTAAGCCTTCAGGATTTTATATTCAAAACACGGTTTTCAATCTTTTCATTTAACACACAGTAATTCCTCTGCCATACATACAGTAAGGTTGAAATGTTGACCCAGTTGCGAGACATCGATAAAAGCCTCTTTCTATTGAAAATAGGTAAGGCTAGGCTCCCTGTGACCGAGTCACTTTTGTAAAGTTCCGTTGCATCGTTCTATAACTTTTAATAATTAAGAAAAATACATATATTAATTTACTTATATTTTGTTTTAAATATGTATGTTATGTCTTTTTGGTTTTAAGAACTACTAATCCGATTGATAAGAGATTGTTCTATATTATTGTATTTCATAGTTTATGGATGGACATATGTTATATAGTTTGTTTTTATGCTATATTTATCTACTAGTTAAAGGATCATATTATACATATTTTTGATTCAACCGATTCTTTTGTTTTTGTAATAAAAAAGCGGAGCAAACATTTTACACAAAAAAATATATACAAGGCAAGGCAACGCACATGTCTGTAAAGAATTAATTTAATATAATTATAAAGAAACCAAATCACTAAATGAATGAAAAAGTATCATCTAACTATTGATGTACATGTTAATTCAAATTTTTCAAGTTCGCAAATTAACTCATATCTCACAAACCATCATTGTTTTTTAGAACGAATTTGAGTGAAATGGCCCAAGGTCATGTCACATAACGAAATAGCGTTCATACTGTGCCTACCAAATGCTACAAAATGCGATGCGTTGGGCGTCCGAATTCAGTACTGCGCGAGCGCTTCTGGAGGTACTACCTATGCCGAATTTTTGAGCACCAAAACACCCCAAACGATAGAGCGTGAACTGTATATTGCGTCTATCATTTTATTATTAATTAAGTTAAATACTTAAATATAAGCAAACTAAATCAAAATAATTAATTTTATTTAAAATACTTAACCTAACGTTCTTAAAAATACAAAAATATAAAGGTAATACAAAACCATATAACGACCAATAGCGCTACGGCTTACGAGCCGCACGCAAGTCCCAGTTTCGAACCTTGGGCCATTATAAGCTTTGTTTATTTGACATACGGTGCCGAAACGTGGACACTAACTGCAGGACTAGTCCACAAATTCAAAGTCGCTCAGCGTGCTATGGAGCGAGCTATGCTCGGAGTATCTTTGAAGGATAAGCTCAGAAATGAGATTATCCGGAAAAGAACCGGAGTCACCGACATAGCTTGCAAAATTAGCAGGCTGAAGTGGCAGTGGGCTGGTCACGTATGTCGTAGGACCGATGGCCGTTGGAGCAGACGAGTCCTAGAGTGGAGACCGCGAATCGGCAAACGCAGCGTAGGGCGCCCTCCAGCCAGGTGGACCGATGACCTTATGAAGGTGGCGGGCACCGACTGGATGCGGAAGGCGGAGGACCGGGAGCTTTGGCGCACTTTGGGAGAGGCCTATGTTCAGCAGTGGACTACGATTGGCTGTTGATGTTAATTGGAGGGATAAATTATTAAAATATTTGTAAATTCCTTAAAATGGGGATTGCTATTATCATAAAAATTCTTAAATTGAATTTAAAAATGTAAATCGTTCCTAAATCTTCCATTAGAGAGAGTTGCATAAAGGAGATTGTGGTGTGTTTGGTGTGACAAAAATACAGTATTATAATCAATTAAAATCTACATTTAAAAACACGGTTTGAATCAAAAAAATATAGCAAAGAACATCATTCCTGAAGGGGGTCCCCCGGCCGCAATTTTTTTTTATTTTTTATTTTACGCCACTCTTTTTTACATCAAGGTATACATTGCGTGCAATCTTTCTCTGAGTATGATCGCTGATCGCTCGCTAACTGTCAGCGATGTTGTGTGAATTGCACATAGTGTTATTTTGATTATTATTGATTTAATGATATAAACACTCTTGAATAACACTAGCAAAATATACTTCTATTATTAATTACTTAGAATTTTAAGCATATGCATTTTATATTACGTGTGTGTGTTTGTGTGTGAGTGTATTTTATTAGTATTATTTTATTTTAAATTAACGCTATCGTTATAAGCCAAACGGCAATCTAAAATCCGTTGGAACCCAGAGGCCCGATGTAACGGCTTTTAGGCTGCCAACATAAGCTAAGTGGCTGTACTATTTGTGACGTCATACTGCTGTATTTCAGATAGTGTAGTTTTTATTTGAATTTTTTTTTTCTAATTATTTTTTGTTAACAATTTGACTATAGTGCTAAGTAAAGTAAGATTTAATCTGAAAGAATATGATTATGATATATGATTTGAAATCCTATAGAAGTTGCTATTGTATCGCTTATTGAACTTCTCTTTAGACTAAATATCGACGGGTAGTAAATGCCTTCAGTGATCTTATACTCATTCTCTTTTATCTTCCATCTATTCAAACTTTGCTAGTCGATGATGCTATAAAATTAATAAGATAATAAAATATGAAGCACACCTTCCAAGCAATCTGATTTGCAGGTAAAAGCTAGAACTTTAAAATAATATTAAAATATACACAAATTTGTACTTGAAAGAAGTAACTCCAAGTTTGATAAATATTGACTATGATTTTATAATCGATATTATAAAATACTAAAAAACCTACTAGCATTTGCTTTTCCTAAAAATGATGCCATGGTTAAGTTCGCTTACACATTTTGTGTCAACTAAGTATAAATAAATAAATAGAAATTAATTACATTTATAGGCTTATCATCAAAACCTCTCTCAATCGAAACAATTACAAATTCCTCAAAACGTTTTAAGCATTGAATAGGATTATGAAGGACGTTTATTTTAACAACTGAATGATAAAAAGAAGTCACTTTATTAAATTGAGTCTACGCAAAAGCTAAAAGAAAATTAATCTTTGTTCTTGCGCTTCAGACCGATGATTCTATTGAGAGTTAAATTGGTTTCTGGTTCTTAATGGTTTTGTTTAAGCAATTTATAACCGAACCAAAAAAATAATGGTTTATACAAGATAACATCTGCGAATGGGACTTCTTAAACCAGTTGAGTATCATTACAATATATAGAATAATAATAATTTATTTGATATTCATCACTTGATGATGAAGGAAAACCTTTTGAAACGAATAAAACAAACCAAACCAACTCACAAAGCAGTAGACTTATTTCGTTATGAAAATAAATATTTTAGTGTCTTTTTTTTTGTTGAAATAATACGATTCAAAACGTTGGGGCCGTAATCTATCAACTAATTACGACCTAATTTCATTTCATATAACTTTGAGTAGGGGGTCTAATGAGCTAAAACCCTTTTTCGATTTCTTAAAACTGGCTGTCACATTCAGTTAATTTTGGACATTCATAAGAAAGACAATACCAAGTTTTAGGATGATATCTTACCAAAATATAATGCAATTTTGTAACAATTTATTTAGTTCATCTTACTAATAAAATAGAATTCGATTTTCAAATCGTCTTCCTGAAAATTTAAACTTCGCAAAAAATTCTTTATTATTATAACTAGACCGATTGCTATCATCTAAAGCCTATCTTTTAAAGACGTTGAAAATTTCATATTCGCTTCCGGACGTGAGGCATATGATCCCACTCAGACGCAAAATTACCAGGTACCACGTAACTACCCATTAATAGGGTAATTCAGGCAAGAGTTACCGTCATTGCCCTCTCATGTTTGCGGGAGGAACGTTTAAAGCAGCTCTTAGCACGTATAATGGCGGATTTAAAAAAAAATTTTACAACATACCCGTGATTGTGTTCATATTACTCGTTGACGTCGTATACTTATTTATTTTCTATTTAACGCTACCATATTGAACATATCATAATCTTAAGATTAACCATAAGATGACACTGTAATGCCGATTGTAATAAGAAATTTTAAAATAAAGTATACACAATTTATACATTACATACCTGGGAACCAGCCTCAACCGGATAAATTGAAAAAGATACTTGCCTTTCACGCTACAGGTCGTGGGTTCGATTCCCACCCAGGACAGACATTTGTGTGCATGAACATGTCTGTTTGTCCTGAGTCTGGTGTAATTATCTATATAAGTATGTATTTACAAAAGAAAAGTAGTATATGTCAGTTGTCTGGTTTCTATAGTAAAAGCTCTGCTTAATTTGGGATCAGACGACCTTGTGTGAATAATGTACCAGGATATTATTTATTATTATTTATTTATTATACACTATGATTACAATCTCAGAACAGGTGAAACTTAACGAAAGTTTGGGGTTCAAGCCCGGGCAAGCACCAGTGAGTTTTCATATGCTAAATTTCTGTTCATCGTCATGTTTTATCTCGTGCACAGCGGTGAAAAAAAACAGCATCTGTCTCATCAAATTTTGTCATATGTAACATCAAAAGTTTTATTAAGAAGTAAGTTTTAAGAAATTAAAATGTAACCAATTTTCTTTCACAAAATATATTCGTAGCTTCTTAATATAAATATATTTTAAAATATGATGTATGCTTGTAAAAATGTTAAATAATTTTGTTGTAATGTTTGTAAAAAAATTATGATGTATGTACGTAATATTAGTACCAAGAACAAGCATAAGATGGTTAGGAATATTACCCGACTAAACAGTTTTTATAAGAATCTTCTGTTGGAAAATGTGTACGCTTTTAAAATAGGAATCCAGAAAACGTTCAAAAATGTCATATTGCAAAATTCAATAAAATCGTCTCAAAATATATTATAAAGCTAATCACTAACAACTTAGAAATAAAACCTTACCGTTTCGAATTGCCGTTACAATACTTTGCCGTACGAATACGTTAATAGTAATAACTATTTTTCGCCCAAATGTTTCGCATTGCAAGTGATAGATATCAAAAGTAGCCCTATGTCTTGAGCCTTTAGGATCAAGATTGCTTCATACCAAATTCCATCCAAATCGGTTCAGTGACGTAGACGTGAAAGACAGGCAGACAGACAGATTGAGTTACTTTCGCTTTTATAATATTAATATAAATTTAAGTGTAAATAACAATGGTTATAAAAAAGTGTCATTAAATTTGTTTTTATTTCTTAAATTTTTAGTTCTTTAAACGAATATATAAAAATATCGCGAAATACCTCACAAAGAATATTCATTTTAATCCCCATATCTAAGTATCTACCAGAAACATTTAGATAATTATCTAAACTATAAAAGTTTTGAAGTTAACCAAATATAATCAGTCGATATCTACACAAGCGTTAAACTAAGAACAAGAGGTGTTCACTTAAAATGTCAATATAATATCTTGTCTAGATCAATGAACTCTAGCGATCCATTCAGAATAATATTTTGAAGATAATTTTCGATTTCTTCGTAACTCTTACAATATATTAAAGTTATTATACTTATAAATAGTACTAATATTTTAAGCTAATTACAGAGTAACTAAACTGAGAGTAACAAGAGCTGAGCTTAAATTGCGCCATAAAACATTCAAAATTATTAAATAATTTCATATATTTTTTTATTATATGAAAAATTCAATTTACATTTGATTTAAAATACTAAAATAATTATAATAGATTTAAAAGTATTCATTAATAACGCCATTAACTTTTTTTAATCCAATACGATGCGAGTGTTGTACGGTTAACGTTAAAAACTAATTAATTTTATTCTACGAATGCATTTTTTATTCTTACTAAATTGTAATAATTTAAAATGAAAACCTTTGTTAATTAAATAATCTGTCCTTAAAATTTTTCATTAAAGTAAGTCGACTTCCAAGAAGGCTTAATATCCTTATTGGTTTCATCATAACTTCATTACATCATAACTTCTAGTTCTATAAATAACATTTATTTGTTCTATTCTGTATACTGTTATTTATTTTTCCACAATGAAGGGTTTAGATTCTAGATTATAAAATACGAGTATACTTTAAATTCTAAATTTGTTGTTAAAACGTTTTCTTTTACATAAAACCTTCTTTGTACCGGTTAATTAAGTTACCTGATTACGATCCGGGATAAAGCCAACCAGTGCAAGTATTCATAACGCTGTGAACGAATTTAATGAGCATTATCTTGTAATTTATAGGCTGCAGTGCTGTGGAATTTAGCGTTTATGCCCTTTCTTTATACAATACATTAATCCCGTTGTAATCTAAAATCTTTATACTCGCGCTCGCCACGATTATGTTAATACCAATTGAATGTTATGTCGTTATGGAAATGCCTTCTTATATACTTTTTGATTAAACATTTGTTATAACATTAAAATACTATAAGTGCACTAAGTGGGTTATGTATACGTCACAATGCATTTGTATATTTAAAACTATCAATTTCCTGTTAAATCTGTACACGGATTATAAAATGGAATAGTGTTAGTTAGTGGATTTTTATTTAAAATATTAAAATACAATATGTATTTTAATATTTTAAATAAAAATCCACTATATCCACTAATAATAATTTTCGGCATAAATTATACAATGCCAAGAAAATTTATAAATGTTATTATAACAATATATTTATTTACTTGGTAGAATTAACTATATTTTTCGCTTCTTGAAATCAAATTCAATTTGTGTAATTCGGTCATAAAAAGGCATAATTACGTTAAATGTATAATAACATAATAACATACTCTTGCAAATAAACCGTTTCTAATAAAAAGCCGTTCTCTATTCCTTAGAACGATTACTAGCTAAAGTTCCAATGGAACTCCAACATCAATATAAAGTTTGTCAATATTTCCGCTGTGCTCCTGATGGCCGACACTCATTGATTGGGCTGCCCATTCGCCCGAAAAATAAAGTTTAGTGACAACCCACCTCCCAAAGAGCGATAAACAATATTAGATGAATCGAAAGAAAGCTTCTCGTACACTTTGGAAATTATTCATTATTTTTTATTAGATAATAAAACATTAAAAACATTCTTCTTGTCTTATATAAACAAAAAATAAAATGAAAATAAATCTTAGTTAATAAATTTCTTTGAGATTCGACTCTGTTTGACAGATTACCATGAAAGTTGTCATATTGTTGTATTTATTTTAACTCATAATAAAAACAAATTTGAACACTTCCTTATTAGTCCAGTCAATAGAGCCGTAACTTAGCAATTTTGAGCTGAGTGGCTGAAACCAACAGGAAAAGTTTTTTTAATAATCCCGTAATAACCGTAATAAACGTAAGCCCGAGATTTTTCCTTTTAATTATTATAGATTTATATTGTTTAATAACTATTAAAACTTTAAAATTTATTTTTTTTCAACCAAAAAATTAGTTTTTGGATTTTATTTTCACACCAATCGATTTGGCGTGAAATTTTCTATAAATTAAAGCTTTTCTAAGTAAAAAATAACACCATTTATCAAGATTTGACTTGGAAATGGGTTTTGGGGAACTCTCGCAGGGATCCGTCACTGGCGATGAGAGAGAGCGACGATGCGTATGTCTCGCTCGCATTCACACAAAATTTCTGTGCGTGCGCGGCACACGAAAAATGAGATGACTGGCATGAGAGAGACTGAAAAATAGGAGTAGGTGTAATCGATTCAGTTTTCGATGCTGAATCGATTGATACATATCCCTAAATACCGTTTTTCTAGATCGAAAATCAATTTATAAAATAAATCCCGCGGCTCTCAGCCGAACGAGATTTTCGTCGCTCAACGGACCCATATTGCTTCCATGCTCACATTTTCTGTTGCACTACGCACGCTTATTTTTCCCTTTTTGTTCCTCTCATTGAAAAAAACTTGGTCTCTTTTACACACATGCATTTTCGTGCTTTTTTTTAATTAAAAAAAAAAAACTCGCACGAAATAGCTGTTTTGAAAAAGTCACTCCTATTTGGAAAATTTAAAAATAACTTAATTTACAATGGAATGTTTCTTTTTTTAATTTTTTGCACTTCAACGCGATTCGCGAGCCAACGATGCGCGATACGCGAAAATTGATTCTAATATTTTTTGTAGAAAATTGAATCCTCTACAACTTTTATCTTATTATTATGACCTGACCAGTAGTCCACGTTTTTACCACCAACAGTGTCGTTAGACATAATTTTTTTTTTTTAAGTAATTTTCTGCTTACTATTTTAAAAATTATTTCATAAATAGAACCGACACACGATACCTAATAACCACTTCACGGGTCGGACACGAATTTTGTTACACGCTGTATACATTAAGACATACCAGAAAACGTCAGTCGGTAATTACCAGTATTTTATATAAAGCAACTAAATTTTATGTCAAGTGTGCACCACGTATCATGTACCATGCCTTATACTAAAACCGCCTTCACATTTGACCGTAACGTCTAAATCTTATACGCTCATACGGTCACGTGGAACGCATTATAAGCACCCGGCACGGAGCATTACTGTTATATGCAATATTTATTAAAACATAGTTTTAGACCACATTACACATATTTTTCCAAGAGTACAACGCCAACTAAGATAATCTTACTTGCATGTATTAATATGTCATTTAGAATGTTTAAAAATAAGTAACATATAATATCTTGGGCCAAGATGTCCGAGTTGGAACATGAATAGAATTTTTATGTGCTTAATTTATTATAATTCATTTCGTGCTCGATGGTGAAGAAAAACATCGTGAGGAAACCTACATGTATTGGATATAAATCTACCGTATGTGTTTCTATCATTCTACGGAAGTCGATTGGAAGAAGATTACACACCCGTGTATCAGAAAGTACGTAATGCCATTAATCCTGGACCTGAACTCTTTATGGTCGTGTTGGATTTGCCATCCCATATATTTTTTGAAGGTAAAAGAATATAGGGCGCACTTGTATTGGCGTACACACTAGTTTACAATACGTCATGCTAATATGTTTCGACAATGTTCCTTACGTCCTCATACAATACATGAAAAATGATTGTACCTATAATTTTCTTGACTTATATTACAACTAATAAATTAATAATTCAATTTTTTTCAGGTTTTTCAATCACCCAAAATTGTAAAAATTTAAAAATCTCTGGTGGCTATACGGTAACAAGATTTTGCCAATATCAAATCGCTAAAACGATATATGAGGCCGCAGTCAGCGTGCAGTATAATAAAGAATTGAAAACCCCAATTTTCGAATATCCGAAGTCCATTGTAACATTTTCTGCAGACGCTTCGCTTAATTCCGCTCGGAATTTACGTTCTGTCTTTGCTGTCCAATTTAGTCAGATAAGTAAATATTGATAAAGTTTCCTATTTCAGTTAGATTTAGTTTTACGATCTCAACGGTAACTGGTATCAAACGGACATAAATTCGATAATTTAAACTTTGTTCGAAGCGCTGGGTATCCTTTCACTTAATTGTGTAATTATTTTAATTATTAATCGTACGGCTAATTTCAATGGACAGATAATTTTGCCGTGATATACCGCAAGGGATTTGAGCATTAATTTTATCAAACCTCTGATTAATTTATCGTTTGGATGAACTTATTAGGGTATTGGTTTGTAACAGTGATAATAAATTTTGTTGATCACATCCGTAATGATTATTGTTAAATGCATATTTTTTTGCGTGTTATTGTATAGCAATATTTATCGTACAATATATAATGCACAGCAAATATTATATTCATAGTTATTGTATATTTCGATTGGTAATTATTTTATAGCAAATATTGTTTCGTTTGATTCGATTTCTGTCTTGAAAATTAATTTAAATGCCATAATTTATATCTTATTTGTAAAATACATACGTTTTGTTCACATGAACAAGATTAATAGTAGTTTCATTTATGGAATAAAAATCACAAGCAAAAAGAAACTATTTAATTTTGTTTTGAATTTGAGTTCATTTTCTACTTCAGTTTTCCAACAACACTGACTCCACGTACCGAACGGGTAGAATGAAGGTCAACAATAAACGGTTATACATATAACTAATGGGTAAACCATTCATTCATTATCTATAAAATCGTCAACAATCATCCTCATATTTCAGCTAATAAACGCAAAACCTTAATTATAAAGAATCGCATTATTGTCAGATAAATACATAAGAAGATGTTTGACCAGTACTTTATCCACGTAATAAATATGTAACGAGAAAGTACAAGTGCATATGTATGTATATAAGGTCCTCCAGACCGATTTCGGCCACGGCGGCCAATCTCGAGAGAGATTAGCCAACTGCGCAGGAGATATTATAGTGCACAAGTGTGTGCGCAAACACAGGTGCACTCTCTTTTCCTTAGCTCTCATAATCCGATGGGACGGCAATCCGACACGACCGGAAAGAGTTCAGGCGCAGGACCAACGGCTTAACGTGCTTTCCGAGGCACGGGAGTGTTCACACTTCCACCTTCCAGACTCCGGGCTGCTACTGAGAATGTTCTGACAGAAAAACCCAATAACTATTTATTGGCCCGACCTGGGAATTGAACCGAGGACCACCGGGTCTGCAGCCTAATATCTAGCCACTAGACCAACGAGATATGTATATATAGAAGTACATTGTAATATAAAAATGTAATCATTTTGAAATAAAAATAATCTCTACTAACTATTTCCGCTGTTGACAGAGGGGCTGGTTCATTTTACGGCCAAAGAATCGGAATTGTGGTTCATCGAGAAAACCCTAGCATTCTTGCTACTATCTCGATATCTTTATTTAATCATACCTTTATATCAGATGTTCCCAGACTTTGTTTTTCTCATAGACCCCTTTCAAAATTTAGCTGGTTCCGGTGTCCCCCTGCAGCTACATTTCCACCATATTTACAAAACTCAACAAAAAATGTGAAGATTAGATCTAACTATGGAAATCTGCTTTGCGGCTGAGTTCCAACCACGAATAAATAGTTTAAATTTAATAAAAAAAACTGATTCCATCCAATTTTTTACAAGTAACAGTCGCTGAGCTTGTTTTATATAAGAGGGGGCAAACGAGCAGTAGGCTCACCTGATGGAAAGTGACTACCACCACCCATGGACATCTGCAACATAGGGGATAGGTGAAGTCAAACCAACATTTTAGTTCTTCACTATCGAAAGCAAACGAATTTTCGTGGACACCCGCTTATGAATTGTGAACCCCCATTTTTTGTCACGCCAACATAGACCCACGTCGAATTTCCCATGGACCTCTGGGGTCTACCTGGACCACTTTGGAAACTAAGGCTTTATATGAATGTAAATGTATTTTTAAAATAAACGGAAGTTACAACTATTATCTCCTACATAGAAAATAACAAAAGTGAAATAACTAAAAAAGGTGGTGCAATGTAAACATTATAAATGCGAAAGTGAGTTTGTTTGTTTGTTATGCTTTCGTGTATTTCCTACTCGACTGGTCATCATTAAATTTTGCGTAAGTGGTCACCACCTATCTATCTGCTTTATCGGTAAAGCCAGCCTTTCCGGGGAAACTTGCACCAGAAGACCAATAATAATTGATAAATTTACGGGAATACCAATTATAATATTTATTGTTTATTTAAAGAACCAAGGTATATAACATGTATATATGTTCTGACTAGCCTTGAATGATAAAGACGGCCTTACAGCATTAAGTCAGCCTTTCCTACCGATTATATAATTTGATAATAAATATTTTTTAAATGAATAAATGATAACCGGTTGGTGTGGTTGGTAGATTCCCGTCGCAGGTCGTGGGTTCGATACCCACCCAGGAAAGACATTTGTGTGTATGAATATGTCTGTTTGTCCTGAGTCTGGGTATAATTATTTATATAAGTATGTATTTACAAAATAAAAGTAGTATATCAATTGCTTGGATTCCACAGTCCGAGCTCTGCTTGGCTTAGGATTAGATAGCCTAGTGTGAATGATGTTCCAGGATATTATTATTATTATTCCTAATAAATAAATAATCACAAAATTTTTATACCACTTACTTAACAATTGACCTTAATTCTGTTTCTGTATAAGCACCTCAACATCTTAACTAGATCAACTTAGTATAAAATTATGCGATACATTTATAATATTTTTACCTGTAAATTATGTTTCAGCATCGTTAAATTTTAAGTGCCTAAATAAAAATTAGTGGTAAAAATTAAATTTTCGTACTTTAAACAAAGTTCGTTCATAAATTGTTTTAATTAATTTCGCCTTAGAGGTCTCCCTATATTTCTTAACGAAAGTTGAAAATTCGTTTCACAACCTCAACAAAATTAAAAGGTTCATGAACTCTTATTCATTTTAATAAATGTAATGCATAAATTTGTGTCAAATAAATTTAAACGACTTATTAATATACTTACAATGCTTTATTTATAAACATTCGTTGGGGGTGATTAGCTAAATATGTTGTCTCTTTTGTCAAAAGTTAAATCAATTATGACAAAAGAGTCAATCAATATTTATCTAATCACGTAATATAAATATATAAGTAGTAAGTATACAACGTTTAATATTACTGATTCGAAAAATTTATAAAAATATCAATAATTATTTCACTATGATTATGATATTATTATTAGGTCAATATATTCGTAATGTGTTCGAAAAATATAAACAAAGGTTTCTTCCAAGTTAAGTTAGTATCAAAATAATTATATACCAGTAAAGTGTTACGTTTCATTTAAATAATTACAAAAAATACTAATATTGTGTTTTATTAGTTTGACCTTATGAAATAAACTGTACATAACGTGTAAAGTTACAATGAATTCGACTCGATTTTTAAAAATACTTCTTAAAACTCAGGTTTTCATCCCAGACAAGTGTTTTTTATACACAAGTTTATCTGTTTAAGAGAATTTTTGAAATTTCGTCGCTCCTTGAACGTTTTATATGACTTGTCTGTTTTTAAGTATTTCTTCTTGGGGGTTAAGTGGGCAAATTCTTTAAGTGTTCTAAGAAATATATAAAGCTTTGATCAGATCACGAAAATAACATGTAAAATAATGATTCATTATTGACCATGTGGTACATCAGAAACAAAATAGCCTTTTTATTCCAGACTGCCTGTTTAATTATTATTATTTAAAAATTTTTTTAAATGAAGAACAACATAGTTTTTAGTAGAATTATTTCAATAACTATCTAAAGATTAGTTATAAACTACATTACAAGAAAATGACTACGTGTAATGTATCTATAATTCATACTAGTTTTCACCTGTGACTTAGCCCGTGTATTAGGAGGGATGGGGGCAGGTTTTAGCTATAAGAAAGTAACCTATGTCATGGCTTGAGGTTCGAGCTTGCTTCATACAAAACTGTCCTTTTTTTTCGTTTACTTCACCAATGAGCCACCTACCTTGGGAACTAAGATGTCATGTCCCTTGTGCCTGTAATTACACCGGAACACAACAATAAAAAGTACTGCTGTTTTGCGGTAGACTTTATTAAAGTCGGTTCAGTAATTTAGCCATGAGCTTGCTTCATACTAAATTTAATTAAATTTGGTTCAGCCAAGGGTAACAAACAGACAGACAGTGTTTCGCTTTTACTATATCATCATCATCAATATGGATTTATGATAATATCTGTCTAAGAATACTGCGCACAATCTTTTTTTGTCTGCCCTGAAACATAGT
Source organism: Nymphalis polychloros (assembly GCA_905220585.2). Taxonomy (NCBI): domain Eukaryota; kingdom Metazoa; phylum Arthropoda; class Insecta; order Lepidoptera; family Nymphalidae; genus Nymphalis; species Nymphalis polychloros. Next base: position 12,551,836 of record HG992245.1, read on the forward strand.
ATAAAGAATATTATTTTGTAATAGAATAAACATCTACTGTTTACACTTTAGAAGTTTATCTTGACAGAATCAAATCATTAATTTTGTTATAAGCAACAATAATAACCGAAACACGTACGAAAAAATAGCGTTCAAAATATAAAACGCCAATTGTCTCTCGACGTCGTAGAATTTTTATTAAGTACCTACTCAAGCCTGAGAGCTGTAAAAAAATTACGTGAACTGGCAATTTTGCCGTACAAGAATTTTATATAACGTTCTCACAGCGCTGATGTCGTCATAAAGCGTGAAATTCAAGCCTTTACCATACACACAGAGAGTTATCTGCTAACCAACAATGACCCTGTCCAACGTAGCAGCATCAAGTCCGCTCTTCAATCGTTTTTAATATATAAATTTGTATTTTTATTAAAATAAGGGGGACAACCGAGTTTGTTGCCGGTTCTTATGGTAGAATCGACATTCCGAAAGGATCGCTTGACGATTCATATCATCATCTGAGACGTTACAGCCTTAGCCTGGTCCAGTAAAACTCTCCAGTCTGATCTATTCGTGGCTTTCCTTCTCCAACTTGTCACCCCTAATGTTTTAGTGTACTGTTCGATGCCGTGATCATCTGAGCTTGGGCTTGCCTCTACTTCTGCGGCCCTCCGGCCATCCTTCCAGGAGGCGCTTGGGTACTCTGGCCTCGTCCATTCATACTACGTGCCCTGCCCACCGCAGGCGTCCGATCTTTATGGTCCTAATGACGTTTGGTTCATCGTACATTTGGTATAGCTCGTGGTTATAACGCGTACGCCATCTCTCCGACTATTCTACCACAGCTCCGAAGATGCGCCTTAGTATTTTACACTCGAATACCAACAAGGAATTTTCATCTCTTTTGCTCAGCACATTCAGAACCGTATGTGAGTATTTATTATGTGGCCTTAGTAAGGTTTTGTACAGCAGAAGTTTTATACTTTTTGAGAGAAGTTTAGAGCGAAAGTATCTTAGCAGGCCGAAGTAGAACTTGTTAGCTGCAATTATTCTCCTGCTTATATCCGAAGATATATCGTTCTTATCGGTTACTAAGGACCCAAGATATACGAATTTATTGACGCTAGCGAAGGTGTTATTGCCAATATTGATTAATTGTAGTGGAGCTTGCTGGTCTCTTGACGCTTTCAGGTACTTAATCTTGGCCATGTTAAGTTGGAGATCGGCCTCCATAGTTGATTTTTCAAGGGCAAGGTATGCACTCTCCACTGCAGGCAGGGATCTTCCTATCACGTCGAGGTCATCCGCATACCCTAGAATTTGGACGGATTTTTGGTAGATATTGCCTTTGGTCTCGATCTTTGAGTCGCGGATACATTTGTCGAGTGCGATGTTAAGCAGTAGATATGAGAGTGCATCCCCTTGTCTTAAGCCATCGTTGGTTCTGAAGGGTTCTGATAACTCTGTTTGAACCCTAACAACGCTCTGGGAATTCCTAAGTGTAATTTCTGTCAGGCGCACAAGTGTCGTTGGGATGCCAATCTCTATCATAGCCTGGTATAGGAAATTTCTATGCACATTATCATATGCAGCCTCGAAGTCAACGAAAAGATGGTGGGTGTTGACGTTAAACTCAAAAGTTTTTTTCAAGGATCTGCCTAAGCGAGAAAATTTGGTCTATTGTTGATCTGTTTGACCGGATCAGTATGGGTACACTGATACTCTCCCAAGCTGGATTCTACATATGGCTTTAGTTTACTGAAGAGTATATTGGCAAAACTTTATAACCGGTGTTCAAAAGAGATATGCCTCGGTAATTCTTGCACTCCAATATGTCGCCTTTTTTATGTACAGACAACTGATGACACATAACAGATGTATTCCAGTCATCAGGCATTTTTTCACTATTCCAAATCTGAAGAACTAGGTGATGAAATTATGTTTCGAAATCAGATCCAGCATATTTTATAAGCTCATTGACGTTTCATAAGTACTTGTAAAAGTCTATTTGATTAAAAAAATATTTAGATTTGATTTGATTTAAAAAATAAGGTTTATCTGTGTGAAAATAACACTTAGTCATTGAAATGAGTTTTTCTTTTCATCATCGATAAGTTATGCATTTTAAACGGTCGTGTGTCCGTTCAATACAGCGTTCCTTTTCAGTTCCACGAAGGCAGGTTTCTTTTGATACTAAATTCTGAAACCGCAACGATTTTATGATACTTGGCAATAAACTAAAAGCGTTTATTGAAGTTTTTATTCATATCTTAAAATTGAGAATAGTTTGAATCGAGTGTTTAATTTTTGTTACGATAATATCGTTGAAGCCATTTAAGAGTATGTTGAATTTTTTCACATTTATGAAATCAACATCAAGTTATATGTCTTTTAAAATAAATAAAATAAACCAAATTGATAATTCGAGAAAAAATATTTATTTTATCACAGACTTATGGTTCACATTCTCACAGTAAATTAGATTACGGCAAACAAACCCAGGTTAATTCATACTAATATAGACAAATTGAATATTAAATTCAATCTGTCGCTGTATACGTGCTTAACTAAAAAATAGAGTGTGTGCCTAAGACCGCACGGCAGCAGTGAAAACTTCAAGTTAACAAATAATAATATAATAAAAGTGAGGTTAATTCTTAATTATATTATATATACATATATCAATATGCATTCATGTATGTATATATAAACATGAAGTGTTACTTGGTGGTAGAGCTTCGTCTGGGTAGGTACCACCCACTCATCAGATATTCTACCGCAAAACAGCAGTACTTGGTACTGTTGTGTTCCAGTTTGAAGGATGAGTGAGCCAGTGTAATTACAGGCACAAGGGACATAACATCTTAGTTCCCAAGGTTGGTGGCGCATTGGCAATGTAAGCGATGGTTAACATTTCTTACACTGCCAATGTCTATGGGCGTTGGTGACAACTTACCATCAGGTGGCCCATATGCTCGTCTGCTAATGTATGTTATAAAAAAAAAAAAAGTGACTTACCTATACGATCGAATCACTCTTTACAATAACAATAACAATAATTATGTTTTTGAAGTGATAACTTCTTATGGGATGGTAAACCACTTCGTAACGTAACGTGTTACGGTACCACTATTACCGACACGGACTGCTTTACCTGAGAGTTACCAACCTAACGCCATCTAGTGTATACAGATAGTACTTATAATAATTTAGCAACTCTCAAGTACTAATTTAAATTATGTTTAATATATTATAATTAATAATAAATATTATCACTTCTGTCGAGCGTCCCGAGACGAGCACGTTTTTTTTATAATGTTTAATGTTTTTTCACTATATAATATTAGCACGATAAACCACTAACTACATAAACTAACCTCATAATGTAAACCAAGTAATTGTTAAAATAATTATAATTGAGTATCAATAATAACTATTAAAAACTATTGAATAATTTATAATAATTAGTTAAAACAATTATTAAATATTAATTGGATATAGTAAACACAGCGAAACAACAGTGAAGAGCAGCTGAAAGCATATTTATTGCTCGGATACACTCGGCGGTCCCCAACCCATCCGATCAAGCCTTTAACCTTAGAGCGTGACGGATCAGCCTCACTCACAGCCTACGAAGAAATGTGTGTGCTGTGCTTTCTCGCTCGGGTACACTGGCGGTCCCGAATTCACCCGATCAAGTCTTTCACCTGAGAACGTGACGGGTCAGCCTCACTTACAGCCTACAAAAAAATGTGTATGCGGTGCACCAACAGAAGCTTTCACTTCAAAAATATTTATGAGTGATGATCGTAAGTAATGATAATGATAATGATGATGATGAAAAAAATATATATCTCAAAATATTTCTTTAACTATCGCTGGATAAAATCCCATGTCATACTTGATATTATTTTGTTTACAACTGAATAACATTTTTATCTCTCTAAGTTCACAGAGATACATATACTTGATCAAACGGCTGTAACTTTTCTATTTAACTTTCTAACCAAAAAGTTAGGTCGGACCTTCGTTTTATTCACTGAAACTCGATTAATAAAGGGTGTTAACAGTTAACAGAATAACATAACATAATATAATAATATCCTGGGACATTATTTACACAAGGTCATCTGATCCCAAACTAAGCAGAGCTCGTACTATGTAAACCAGACAACGGATATACTTACACATACTACTTTTCTTTTGTAAATACATACTTATATAGATAATTACACCCAGACTCAGGACAAACATGTTCATGCACACAAATATCTGTTCTGAAAAGGTGAAAGGCAAGTATCTTACCAACCACACCAACCGGCTCGGAATATTACATTATATTTAAATAACGTATTTATAGTTATAATAAATTATTTTTTTCCGATTATATCTTACTAGTTGCAATATTTGCTTACACATCTGATTGTTCGAGTATTATAAAATTAATATTCACATCTTAAGCCTTAAACTTAAGAAAAGGCGTAATAACACCGCGGATTTTTGAAGTGATAACTTCTTATGGGAGAGTAAGCCGCTTCGTAACGTAACGCGTTATGGCGCCACTCTGTCTGGCTTCCCTTTCTCTCACGCATACGGCAGCAGTAGGCAGGCTCCTCCTCTCTCACTTTAACAATTTAAATATTAAATAATATTAAATCTTAACCGATGATCGTGGGTTCAAACCCGGGCAAACACCACTGAATTTCATGTGCTTAATTTGTGATTATAATTCATCTCGTGCTTGACGGTGAAGGAAAACATCGTGAGGAAACCTGCATGTGTCAAATTTCATTGAAATTCTACCACATGTGTATTCCACCAACCCGCATTGGAGCAGCGTGGTGGAATAAGCTCCAAACCTTCTCCACAAAACATGCAGCAGCTCCTCAGCAATGGGACACTCACAGGATGTTACTGTTTACTGTACTATGTCCTGTATTATGATTAAAATCACATGTAGGAACGGAACGATAATTAATTTTTACTCCCAGAGTGTCGACGCATGTGCCGTTATTATCACTCTATATTAAATTCAAACCGAGTTTGTAATTTCCTCCATTGAATCGAAATATTAAATGATTTTACTTCAAGCCCCGATACTTTAATGTCGAGTATTCTAAAGCTGTAAATGTATATAATACTTATTCTATTTGAAATAAAAACAGTAACCACCTGTAAATGTCCCACTTGTGGGCAAAGATTGTAGACAGTAAATAGCAAGCATGAGGACACATTTAAGTGTCCGTAGGAAAAAAAATGCCATATATGTATCCACTAACCGACTGATGGTATGAACTCCATACCTTCTCCTCAAATAGGAGAGGCCGTTAGCCCATTAGTGGGACAATTACACGCTGTTACTCCACTGTGTCACATATGTTACATAAGTTAATTAATATTTATTTTGTAGGTAATTTAGGAAAAAATAGAAAAAACAAACGCATAAAATGACATTAATTTATAATACTATTTAAACATAAGCAACCGTATTAACTTGCCACTAGGGTGATACAGTTGTTATTATATTGTTTGTTGCACACAAAACTGACTAAGAATTCATAATACTCGTACATTTTATGTAGGACAGCTTAGTGTTGTCCTTAAATCTTTCACGATGCGATAGGCGCGGCGCCCGGTGTTTACGATCCCCGATAGTACAACGGGGATAAGGGGGCGAATACACTACAATATTGTATTTTTTTATATATAATCATTAATATGAAAAAATACATAAAACGTTCCCTTATTTTTTTAAAATTATAAATACGAATAACTTCTAACATAATGTTATAGTTCCTTATAAGTGATATATCTTAGCAAATAAAATAACATTAAAATTGCCGAGAACATGCTCATATGACTATTCACAAGTGCTTGTAAAAGTCAAGTTGAACAAACTTTATTTTGGATTTGAATATACATACAGTGATGGGATAATCCCGCATACCCGCAGGGATACGCGTACCACTAATTGAGAAACATTGGTATAAGCCATGAAGTTATACACGATTCTACAGTATAATTAGATATACACAAGCGACTCGCCTTCGGCGTCACAGAGGTAGACGATGTTTTCGAAGACCTATTACACTATACGTTATATTAATAAAACTTTATACAATTGCAGATCTCACATTATATACGCACTCATTTAGATAGAATTTTGTCTACTTAACGATAACAAAATAACTTGCGGGGAAATGTTATGTTTTTCACATATGTATGTATTTTTAATAATGATATTTTATTTATAAATTGTAATTGTTATTTTTCATATGAATTGATTTTGATTAACTTAATTGTGAAGACTTGATTGTTTTTTTTTTTTTGTAATTTGATAATTGTTTTGTGTATTTTATTACTGTTTGACTTCCATAAAATAAATAAATAAACAAGTAATGGTCGAGGTACTCGGCGAACACTCTTTTACGGAAATGTTGATATCCCCTGCCTAGTTTCGGTCACGGCGGCCAATCTAAAAGTAGATAAGCCAACTGCTCATGACATAAGATGATGCACAAACACGCTGCATTCTCAATTCCCTTATTCACACACTGCATATGATGCGATTGGCAAATACGACACGACGAAGCACAGGAGTGTGCACACTTTCAATTTCCAGACTCCGGGCTGCTTCTGAGAAATTTTCGTTAGAGAAAGAGAGTTAGCCCGATCTGAGGTCTGAACCCAGGACCTCGGCATAATTTATAGACTCGAAATCCACGAGGCAAACACGGAATTACAAAAAATTTAATTTACGGAACTACATTTAATTTGGAAATAGTAACGTACGTTTTATTTTTAAGAAAATCCTTAGTTTCAAAGAAAAAATACTTGCCATGTATAGAAGATAGTCTATTCATTATTTCTTTGATATTGAAACTAATTACAGTGCGCTTAGAACCTCCACGACCTCACAATTTTGTACGCTCTATTAGGCTTTTATCACAAGGATGTAATAACATAGAAATTATGTGTTTGCTTCTAATTTCTTATACACACACAATTTTAATAAGAATTCTAGTTAGTCTTAACCTTCCAAAATATGTTTATCATATAGTTATTATTTATGTATCTAAACTAATATGATATATTTTTTAATCAAACCAAAACATAAATTCCAATTTTACTAACTTTAATATAGAGCAAATTGTTAAATAAATAATAAACTGCATTCAAACAGTCTTGAGATCTTCGTTCTACGCAATAGAATCTAGTTTGGGACGTTAAGAACAGCGTTCACCACTCGCCTTAAGTGGATAGTCACTTACACGGGAGTAAAGCCAGAGGTATTTTCACTCGGGGTTCCATTTTCAAAGTGAGCCGAGGCTTCTGGAGATAGGAGTGAAAGGATGAATGCGATGCGACCCGTTTCTCCTTTATCCGCTGAAATAGAAAGTTTGTATCGCTTATTCGGCGCAAAGATCATGTTCCCGTTGTGTGGATGACACATGTTTGAAGTTTGCGCGCCTTAAGACTCATATTTTGTCATTTAATTTCGATAAACTAAATTAAAATACTTAATAATAACTAATATATTCTACCTTTATTTATAAAATGACTGTCAACGCACAGCCGAAACTACTCAGATTAGAAAGATGTAATTTTGAACATAGGTTTATTTTATAACGTAAGTATCCAAAGCTGAGGACTTTTGAAAATTTCTAATTTATGCGGGTAACAAGAGTAACCTTTGAATGAATATTGCCGGCTGTTAGTATTTTGATATAATATTTGTAATAAGAACGAACTATAAAATTGTGTTATGACTATATTAAAATGTATAGTAAATAATTACCTTTAGTTGTTTTTGTCTGTGTTTTTAATTTATGCGTATAATCTGTAATCTTTAAAAATTACCTTATACTGTATATAAGCTCATTTACATTAAAACACCATCATTGTCTTTTTTTTATTGGTTTAGTTATTTTTGTTTCGATTTTATTATTATTTTTTATTGCTACATGAAAGTAAATACTACATTTTTTAGAATTGGATTGTCACCTTTTCGCTTCACAAAAATCATTTTTGATTTGTAATGAATTAAATTCTAAAAATCTTAAAATATTATTAAATGCAAATAAACAACATTACAATGATGGATTCCATGGTTCACTGATATAATACGAAGTTTAAAAAGTGCACAAATAACCGTTACTTAAACAAATAAAATTAAGACAACATAATTCAACATATTAATAATCATTTAATTATCCGTCAATGTCAAATACACGCCATTATTCGCCGGCTATTTATATTTGAACAATGACTACTAAATCTGTTCGCATAGTAACCGTACCTCATCTGTATTCGATGGGACGGCATCGAGTGAAGCGAATTTATGATCTCAGTGCATCTGCCGTACTAGCAATAAATTATACACCCGCTCTGACATGCTGATCAGTTAGCAAGTAACCTATCGCAAACGATATAAAGTTAAGTTTATATTTCCTTAGTATTTGGTTTACGAGTACATAAAAAACAATTTCCTGTACAAAATCTCCATCTCGTATCTTTTTTCACTATAATATATTAAGTTTATCCAATTGACAAGTTGACAGTGTAATTATTTTGCGTTATTTTTTATTTAATATTGTGCACCATTATCTCGAACGACACTAATAGTCCTAAAATAATAAATGTATTTAGAAAACTAGAGACAATATAAATCTACAAAGTATATAAACCCGGGAAAGCACCACTGAATTTCATATGCTTAATTTGTGATTATAATTCATCTCGTGATTGACGGTGAAGGAAAACATCGTGAGGAAACCTACATGTGTCTAATTTCACTGAAATTCTGCCACATGTGTTTTACACTAACCCTCATTGGAGGAGCTTGGTGGAATAAGCTCCAAACCTTCTCCTCAAAAGAGGAGAGGAGGTCTTAGCCCAGCAGTGGGACATTCACATGCTGTTACTGTAAAGTATATAAATCTATATCATATTCCAGTCCATAAACTATTTCGCTGTTAAAATCACATCAATCCGTTGCTCCGTAGCAGCGTGTAACAAAGACAAGCGCACAAACATACTTTCTTATATTGTACATAAAAAAACATATTTCATTTTGCTGTAACGTACATTAAATTTATTAAATTTTAAATTCGTTTTCTTAATTTTATAAGATTATCAAACTATTTAAAACGGTTTCGGCCACGGCGGCCAATCTCAAGAGAGATTAGCCAACTGCGCAGGAGATATTATAGTACACAAGTGTGTACGCAAACACAGCTCTCATAATCCGAAGGGACGGCAATCTGATACGACCGGAAAGAGTTCAGGTGTTGGACCAACGGATTTACGTGCTTTCTGAGGCACGGGAGTGTACACACTTTCAAGTTCCAGACTGCTGCTACTGAGAATTTTCTAGTAGAAAAACCCAATAACTATTTATTGGCGGGTCTGCGGCTTTATATATAGCCACTAGACTAACGAGGCAGTCATTATAAATAATTTGATAAACAATAATAATTAATATACCCGTGCTATTTTTTGCAGTTTTTTCTATTGTCATCCAATCCTAATCTATGCTCAAAATTATACTTATAAAACCTTTTATTGTAAACTTTTTTATTTCCATTACTCAAAACTGTATATGATGTTATTAAATAAACATTGAAAACCATCCTTTCAATATTAATCTAATTAGTAATAAAAAATAAAAATAAAACATTTGAATTCTTAATTCCAAAGTTTTACTGTTAGTTTATTCTGCCGGGGCTACATAAATAAAATCTTCAGTTAACAAGTACGTAAGCTAAAAGGTCTATTCCATGAATTTGCAAAAAGCCTTTGAAACAAAGTCCTTTTGCTCATAGAACTTTTAAAAGGACCTAACTAGTGTTAAATTTGCTTTGAAAATGAAAACAAGACTATTTTTCTACATACTCGTAATATTACGTCACAAACCATAATAAGGTTTCGTGTTCTATTACAAAGCTCTTGCAAACAAACCGGTCTTTCTTCTGAAATCTTTAGTTACGACTGACATTAAATATTTTTTATTTGAAAACAGAATTTAATCATTGTAATTATCATTGAAGAAACATTTGTTAGTTAAGCCCTTCTAACCACTTGACAATCACATGCGGAAATGAAATAAAATACATATCCGACTAAACAATTAAATTCATATATCCTGCATGGAAATCGATGAATTCGACTACTATGATTTTTTATTATTGTATTTTAATAAGACTTATGAAGTAATATTTGTTTTCAGGAATAATTTCGATACAATCGCCTACATTTAATATTACTGCAACATTTGCTACCCAAACCACGCCACGTTACGAAAATTGAACAGCATATCAAGGAATGCTACTAATGAAGTCACGTAATATATTGGTTTTAACTTTAAATAATACTGGTTATCCGTTTATAATGTTATGTTTATGTACACAATATTCTTAAACCGCGTAGTTTTAATTAAACCTATTTAAAATCAAAGACAAATCCAATGGTTCAACAATGCACCTAACATTACACTTTCTTATTGGTGTCAAAAAATCAAACACAGGTTCGGAAAGAAACACCTCAGTCCTAAGAAGAACGGGCGAAACCAAATTTGCCGTGTTTTTTTTTCCGACGTTGCCTATTAACTTTGCAATAATTAATGTTTCAATTTGAAACGGCCTGGAGGCGATAGTTTAATTCTCAAGGTATGGTACCTTCTAAAAGTCATTAATTTTATAATATCCTTTAACACAACGTTACTTAACGAAAATATTTTTCTTCCTTTTCATTGTGTAACAAAAGAATTTTTAGCTTTGTGTAGTCGGTAACATTCGTAGCTTATGCTTGTTCCTGGTACTAGGGTAGGGTACGTCACAATTTCTGGACGTCACATTTTCTATATTTGAAATATTTACAAACATACTATCCGAAAAATATTAAATATTCATGACTTCATTAAATTTTTTATGCAATCAAGTTGACTTCAAAACGAATTTCATTAAAGTTTTTTTAACATAGAATAAATTATGATATAACAGTAGAATAATACTCGTTTGTATAATAAATATAGATATCAAAATTATGATTTTATTTGATAAAATCTATCACGTTCTCGCACTTTCCATTTAAATATATATCAGATATGATAATGCATATTAAACTCGACGTCATCTTGCAGTGAGTAGCGTTGAGCAACACCTGTGTCATTTTGGACATATCTGGTTGCACAGGTTGTGAATCAAACTATGAATATTTCATACATAGAAAGCCATCTCGGAGTTCGGGGTCTTGCCTTATGTATTACCAGTTGGCAGAACGTAGGCGTCTGTTTATAAGACCTCGAGTCACGTCTTATCAAAATATTGAGTTTCGAAAATAAATTGAAATACTCTAGCTAACTCGGCAGTGAGAAATTGAATATTAAAATAATACTCTAACATAATATGTTATCTATAAATTAATTTTATATGAACTCAAACATAGTTATTAAAAGTCGATCATTAGATTAATAATGAATATTAAGACTTAAAGTAACAGCCTGTGAATGTCCCACTGCTGGGCTAAGGCCTCTTTTCCTCTTTGTGAGGAGAAAGTTTGGAGCTGCTCCAACGCAGGTTGGTGGAATACACATGTGACAGAATTTCAATGAAAATTGATCCATGCAGGTTTCCTCACGATGTTTTCCCGATGTTTCACGGTCAAGCACGAGATGATTAATAATCACAAATTAAGCACATGAAATTCAGTGGTGCTGGCCCTGGTTTGAACCCACGATCATCGGTTAAGATTTACGCGTTCTTACTACTGGGCCATCTCGGCTCTTTACCACTAGCCAATCCCGGCTCTAATAAACTTAACGAAACGCAAATCCCAAATTTAATATCATAAAAGTATGAATACCAGTAACTGCATAAATGTTTTATAAAAAAAAAGTTATGTCTATATTTATATTCGTATGTTGAGCAGTGACCTCCTTCCCTGAGTTAACAGCTTAGAGCATATTCCGATTTCGGACAGGCGTCCGATTATTATCCCAAAAAAAATGAGCCATAAGCTAAATTGGGCAGTTTTACGCGATCGATCTTCGGTTAAAATACATTTATTTACAGCTATTTCATATAATTTATAATAGATCAATGGTTTCCAAATCAAATTATTAAATAGAAATCAGGAAATACAGGTATAAGCGGTCAAACACCATTTGCCTGTTTTCCGCGGTGGCGCATCACATTTCACTACATTACACCTCGCCGCCGTCGCGCTATGGTTTTACACTGCAATGAACTCATTGTCAGGCACACAATACAAAACGTAATGGATTACAAGGCGTTGGCTAGGCGCTACTTTTAATATTTCACAAGTATAATAAGTCAAAGCTACGCTAGAAGTCTTATCATCTTTATAATTTTGTTCTAATTGTTGTTTCATAAAATATGTCAATAAAAATGCTATAGGCTTTGTATTGTTAATTATATTTAATTGTGTTAAAGTTAATTAATATATCGTGGGTTATATCGATTGAAGTAATTAAAACACTCTTAACATATTGATATCTCTGTTTTAAATATAGTTCTTAAATATTTAATGTTTATATCATAATTAGCAAATTGCCTACCTCGTAGGCCTATTGGCTGCATGTGCGCAGACCTGGGGGTCCAAATACCAGGTCGGGCCAATAAAATTTATTGAGATTTTCTATCGAAAATTCTCAGTTAGTAGCCTGGAGTCTGGTAGTTGGAAGTGTTTACACTCCCGTACTTCGGAAAGCACGTTAAGCCGTTAGTCCTGCACCTGAACTCTTTCCGGTCGTGTCGGATTGCCGTCCCATCATCGAGTTATGAGAGTTAGAGAACAGAGAGTGCACCTGTGTTTGCGCACACACTTGCGCACACAATGCGCAGTTGGCTAATGATTGGATCTTTTGAGATTGGGGGAAGTGGCCGAAATCGGTCTGGAGGACTATTATTATTATTATAATAATTAGCAAATACGTCAACAGGGGTAGCTCAAGACATTCTGTTTGTTGATTGGGATACTCAATTTTGGATGTAAACTATCATCATATTTTGAGTTTAATACGAAAATAATTGAATACAATCCATACAATGCTTTTACGGACAAACACATAGACATTAAACTACAAATCACTAAAAATTGTACAACAAAATCACCATTTTTCTATTTGTCTGAATAAGATAAGCTCAAAAAGTACCGAAATCATTTTAATACGGTATTTACCAATGGACGGAGCGATTCATGAGAAAGGTTAAACTGTATAATAATTCAATAAGTTTTTGTGTAAATTTGCTTAAACATGTCAATGATCGTTGAAGATGTCAAAAAAAAAATTTCGACTTGGTACTATTTTGGCATGACCCGCATAAAACAATTGAGTTATACGTACTACGATATATTTTACCACTTATACATGCAAATCCGAGGTTGGTAGCTGGAGATGATGGTATTTTAATAATAATAAACGCCTCTTATATAATTTACGATTATTACGATAATTGCACTGCTTGTAAAATTTGCACTATTAATATGTATACTTTTGACCTTTGTTTTCTTCCCACTCAGTACTCGTTCCAAGAATATTTAATCACTTCTTAAGAGACGCGCTACATACATTGTAACAAATACAACATACTAGGTAACAAACGATATACTAGGTGAATTATAAACGAAAAAAATATTTTTATTATATGCATTATCATTATCTTTATAAAAAAAATCCTCCAGAGACTCACTGTAATATTAATGAAAATATTTTTAACCCGCTATCAGTCTAAGTAATCATAATTTAAAGTAAAATAAAAATGAAAGGTTTAATTTATGATCTTACATTTAATGTAACAAAGGTTAATTATTATTAGTAGATATATAAACTTATGCTTAATTTTAGGTAGATAATTGTATGAACCATATGACACGCAGCGTATACATAATTATTATTAAATTATATCGTCAAAGTTTACTGGAAACAATGAGAATCCTATAGCTAATACATTCTATTTCTTTAATATTCAGGCCAACATTTTAATTTATTATAATATTCTAACAGCATTTATTAAGACTGATTAGTTCGTTCAATCAAACCATAACAAAACAATATTGCTTATCCAGCGAAGCTAATGAATAATAATTTAAACAATGGAACATCAACATAATATGTTAGGATGTAGCGAATGTAAATGGAAACTGATATCTTAGCATGCAACAATCCTACTACACATAATAGTTGAAGTTACGATCTGCCGGGTTGACAGACAGAAGCTTCAGCATTTCAAGTAGTTTGACCTCAATAAATAGGTTTTGTGGTTAGTACAATTTACTAGTGAAACATATGCAGATGCTTTGTTACACTCGTTGGTTGGCGTATAAGGCTGTGAAATCTAAGGTCCAATACTGGGCCAATAAAAGCCGAACTTATTGGTTATTTTTATCAAGAAATCCCAGTAAAACGATAAATGTTGTATTTGATACTATTCTCAAAGTGATTTTAACGTAACCGGCTTTGATAGGAACAGGTCACGTGCTCATTTAACGGTCATGGACTAATTAATTCTCAGAACTGAATATTTAATTGTACAAGTTTATCCTATAGTAACCCATTTATAGATCTAATTTTGATACGATGGGAGCACCCAAATTTTCAATCAATATTTTCGGTAAATTAATCAAATATTATAATAAATATTTAGTTTACAAAAATACGGTATAAAATAAAATTTATAACATAATGACACAATTTTAATGACATTGATTCAACGCATATTTTATCCTTTAAAATATATAGGAATATTTTTCCCAATGCTCGGTGAAAACATACTATTCATAAAATACTCATAATTAACGAACACTTTGCAACATAAGTTCAGTTAAGTTTCCCCGCAGTTTAAAGTAGATAAATTCAGCCATTGGACAGGTAAAATGTGTGCAGAAACAGTAGATAACTTCGATCGGGTAGTTGCGCCATCATCGAAACTTTGCCCCTGTTATTGAGACAAATTTGAAAGTTCTAAATTATTGACATTATTTCCCTAACTTCTCGAAACAATATCGTCGCTACATATTATAACTTTCATCTGTTTGTCGTTCGTTTGAAAGCAATGCTTGATAATTAATATAATATCATACAGTCGATTATTTCATTACCGTTGGTAATATAGTATTATATTATTGTTAACACCATTAATGTAAAGAACATTAATTGACTTTTACACTTATATTCTATGTATATAAAATACTGTAACAACCATAATCACGGCAATTATATAATGCCCTGATGTTTTTTTTGATCTTTGAATAATGTATAACATGAGTGCTTGGATCTGGATTTGGAGGCCGTTGGATATACATAAGAACAATCTAAAATTGCTGCGCTAAATTAACTCTCCGAGATATTTTTAAGTAGAATACCGTAAAAAATAATCACTATCAACTTTTTATAAAATGAACATTCTTATACTTATAAAAATGCTTCGTTTACACGCGGCTTTGCACGATCTTTAGTCCGAGAAAAAAAGATACGATGACCTATAAAACATTAACTCGGCAAAAAAATCTCATTAACCCGCACGGGATCGCTTGCGCATGCGACTGTGCCGCCCCGACGGTCACAAATTTTGTTAGTTAAATAAAAGCTTGTAGTTAAGCAACTATCGCTTTACATTATATTCTTCTAAGAAAACCCCCCTTAAGATAAAATATTTTTCCAGAAATTGTGACGTATATTATATGTTAACACAAGCTCATAGTTGTAACTACTTTTATCTAATTCCACAAGGTTAGTAAATTTTGTGGGACAATATATACTGATTAATGGTTTTATAACAGAATCCCAGAAAACGCTTAAGAATTGAATATTTTTATTTTATTAAATTGAATATTCAAAATTTATAAGAATCGTTAGGAAACCCTTATGTGCTAAATGATATTACAAAACCAATGATTTTTTATATAATTACACACCACGGCAATGACTCAATCACCTTCAAGTATACCAAATTAAAAAATATAATTCCATTATTGTATAAAACAGAAAAGATTTAAAAAAAAAAAACCGTTTTATTTCTTTAAACGGTTTCATTCAGGTCTGAGGTTATTTTCGAATCGGTGGTCGATTTTTGTCAACCAGTAAGTAATATTAACGCTTCTATAT
Organism: Nymphalis polychloros; assembly: GCA_905220585.2. Classification (NCBI taxonomy): domain Eukaryota; kingdom Metazoa; phylum Arthropoda; class Insecta; order Lepidoptera; family Nymphalidae; genus Nymphalis; species Nymphalis polychloros. Next base: position 12,567,941 of record HG992245.1, read on the forward strand.
TGAATAAAGATTTTTAATTATTCACTTTCACCTTATCTCTTTGCCTAAACGTTTTTCTATGAAAATTTTAACTCAGCTTCGATGGTTATATTTAGGTCCTTAAAGAGAACTACCTAGGCTTCCTTAATCGTTATTGAGTATGAACAAATAACAAATTTAAAAATACATGGACATATACAATAATTTTTAGAATAAATGTATTATTTATTCTAAAAATTATTGTACACAAGTGTCGCTAGCCGTAGAAAATAGCAGAGTTTCGATAAAATTGTATGGAAATTTTGTTGACCCCATTTATTTATGATCGGTACCGAACGTGGAATCATAGGATCGATGAATCAAATAACAATATGTCAAAGAAAACGTAATATAATGGAATGTAAGATTAATTATATGTTATTAAGTAATGATAATATATTTTCTCATATACTTGATGGCAATTGGTCACCACCATATATAGATATTGGTATACCTTAAATGACCAAAGTGCCATCAACTTTAGGAACTAAGTAAGATATGAGAGATGTGATTCACACTGACTAACTCACCCTTCTGACTGGAACGCAACAATATCAAGTATTGATGTTTGGTGCTAGAAACTATGTAGTAAGTGGGCCGAACCAACCCAGACGGACGTTAAGTAATATCAAAATGATGTATATATATATATACAGAGTGATTTTTTTTCTGTTTGTTTTTCAGCGCACCGCACTGTTTTTGGCAGATCACGCGTGATTTGAGCCCTGTGTCAAAACTTAAGCTATGTAGTTTTTTCTGTTATATAAGTATGTATTATCAAATAGAAAAATAGTATATGTAGTATATCAGTTGTCTGGTTTCCATAGTACAAGCTCTGTTTAGTTTGGGATCAGATGGCCTTGTGTGAATAATGTCCCAGGATATTGTTATTATTTTCTTAGAAACTTGTTTTAATTGTCCAACTCCAATAATTTTATTATATCTAACTTATATTTTAATATTTAATGCTTGTACCAAATTGTATCTCTTTCAATGTCAATGTGTTTATATTTACATATATGTGATTAATTAATTGTTTACTGTTTAGCTAATATGTATTGTGTAATGCGATAGTGCATGCTGAGACAACCAGTAATTAGTAGAACATTTATAGTGATAATTTCAAAATTGAATATTGTTTTTTGATGTAATGTTGTGTCTACTATCGATTGTTCCAGTAAATAAGTTATCATACAATAAGTGTAGAAGAATAAGATTATGCATTAATTTTATTTGAAATTAATTGAATGACCTTCTCAATATGTACTCATAATAATATAACTTACTATGTGGTAGGGCTGTGTGCAAATCTGTCTCGTAGGTAGTTTTTTTTTTGTATTGTATAGGAAGGCGGACGAGCGTATGTGTCACCTGATGGTAAGTGGTCACCAACGCCCATAAACAATGGCATTGTAAGAAATGTTAACCATCACTTACACCGCCAATGCGCCACCAACGTAGAGATGTGTGCAAGCTCGTCTGGGTAGGTACCACCCACTCATCAGATATTCTGCCGCAAAATAGCAATACTTGGTATTGTTGTGTTCCGGTTTGAAGGGTGAGTGAGCCAGTGTAATTACAGGTACAAGAGGCATAACATCTTAGTTCCCAAGGTTAGTGGCGCATTGGCGATGTAAGCGATGGTTAACATTTTTTACAATGCCATTGTCTATGGGCGTTGGTGAACATTTACCATCAGGTGGCCCATATGCTCGTCCGCCTACCTATACAATAATAAAAAAAGGTATTTGTTTTACGATTAGAAGGCTTTGTAAGGGAGTGAAATTACAGGTACATACTTCTTTAGTTTCCCGTATCGGTATGGCATTAGCAAGGAATGGTTAATATTTCTTACAGCACCAATATAAATTTTATTTATAATAGATGTAGATGGGTGGGATGATAGGAAATTATAATAGTATGTAGTATTTATTTTTATTCCCTTCGAAAATAGCCGAGATGGCTCAGTGGTAAGGACGCAACCCTTGGAGTGCCGGGTAAGAATAGCACTCCCCCATCTCTTCCCGTGGGTGTCGTAAGAGGCGACTAAGGGATTGCGTGCCACATGGATCGCTCCTGGTAACTCTCTGATCAACAGAGTAGACTATGTGAGCGGTCCGGGCAACGAGGAGGGTGTCTCTAGACACAACGGTGGAGGCAAGTACGGGCTCGGTGTGCACTTACCCTGCCGCTATAGACTGATGCCTAATCTTGGGGGACCGAGGGAGGAAGTTCGCCGCCTTTATGCCGGTGTCGTGCGATCGATGGCTCTCTACGGAGCGCCCGTTTGGTCTCATAGGCTGTCGGGCGTTCGCCGCTGCAGGACTAAGATCCAAAGTTTGCAGCGAAGAGTGGCCATCCTCATAGTGCGGGGATATCGTACGATATCCTACGAGGCGGCAACCGTCCTAGCGTGCTTTCCGCCCTTGGACATTCTGGCGGATATAGACGCGAGGGTCTATCAACAGACCCGCATCCTCCGTCAGAACGGTGAAAGCGCACACCCTCCGAGTGCGCTCGAGGCATTGAAGCGGCGGGAACAAAGGAGGGCTTTTGCGACGTGGCGCGACCGTCTCTGTGAAGAACGGTACGCGCGCAAACGCGTCGTCGGAGCGATCCTGCCAGCCTTCGAAGCCTGGATGAGACGAAAGCGACGAGTCACCTTCCGACTTACGCAGGTAATGACCGGTCACGGTTGTTTTAGAGAGTACCTGTGTAAGATCGGACGCGAATCGACGGCGATGTACCACCACTGTGGCGCGGACCGGGACACTGCCCAGCATACGTTGGAAGCGTGCCCAGCGTGGAGTGCGGAGAGGGAGATCCTGGTCCGTGAAGTCGGACAAGACCTGTCCCTGCGAGTGGGAGCCGAGTACCTTTTGAAGGTTAACACAGTGTTAAAAAAAAAAAAAAAAATAGTGGTAAGGACGCGTGAATCTTAACCGATGATCGTGGGTTTAAACCCAGGCAAGCACTACTGAATTTCATGTGCTTAATTTATGATTATAATTCATCTCGTGCTTGACGGTGAAGGTACCTTCTCCTCAAAAGACGAGAAGAGCCCTTAGCCCAGCAATGGGACATTCACAGGCTGTTACTATACTATATGAAAATACGTTTACATTTAGTTAACAATACTCTAACAATGTAATACATTTTAAATGCATTCTGTTTTATACCAACATTGTGTTACGTTAGACTATAAAATCCTAACATGCTTAAACCAAATGGTTCGAATTTATCAAATACAGTTATAGTCTCTCTCAATAGAGTGTTTGCGCAATTTGATTTAAGTCCATCAACCGATTTTCGTGAGCTATTTGAACGATATGACTGACTTTGAGCCAAATTAAAGCAACAAAAATCGATTAAATAAGATTTTGCCATGCGTCAACTTTTATTGTTTTTTTTTTTTTATTGTATAGGAAGGCGGACGAGCTTTTGCGTCACCTGATGGTAAGTGGTCACCAACGCCTATAGAAAATGGCATTGTAAGAAATGTTATCGCTTACATCGCCAATGCGCCGCCAACCTTGGGAACTAAGATGTTATGTCCCTTGTGCCTGTAATTACACTGGCTCAACCCCTCCAACCGGAACACAACAATACAAAGTACTGTTGTTTTGCGGTAGAATATCTGGTGAGTGGGTGGTACCTACCCAGACGAGCTTGCACAAAGCTCTACCACCAAGTTACAAAGTAATGAATTTTTTGATAATTTAGCTATAGCGTAGTGTAATTATATATCTGTATTTTCGTTTTCCCGATTTAGTTTTTGTTAATTTTTTTAGTCGTCTGCCATATATTAGCAAATTTACAGACGTATTCGCGTCAAAATTACGATATATGTGATGAACATCATCCACACTTTTGACCAATATTATCAACACGATTTCCTTAATTTCTCAAATTCAAATATTTGTCTTAGATTTTTCATACAATATCACTTATAATCTTCATATTTCATATAATCTTGGTCAACAACTTTGGATAAATTTTTCAATTATTTAGTGAGTCAAATATTTGGCTACTAAAATTAAACCATGTGGTGCGCTAAGTATTTGCAAATTCCAGTTATCGACCCGAGGACCTCGATATTCCTATACAATTAAACTGCAGCAAATATTTCTGGAGAAACTATGTAACTCTATTGTCATAGTAGTATCAAAACTTTGAAACAATTTACACAATTTCCGGTTCACAAATTGAAAGTTCAGTTCCAATAATTTCGTTATTAAATTTACTATTGATTTCCATTGACTTTGATAACTTTAATTTTTATCATCAAACTATTTTTTCTTACACTTTTAGCATGTGGTTTCCTAAAAGCCATCAGTTGCTTACAGCATCACTCCATACGCCACATCTCTACTGCTGCTATGACTGCCTCGTTGGGCTAGTGGCTAGATATATGGCCGCAGACCCGGTGGTCCTGGGTTCAATTCCCAAGTCGGGCCAATAAATAGTCATTGAGTTTTTCTGTCAGAAAATTCTCAGTAGCAGCCCGAAGTCTGGAAGTTGGAAGTGTGTACAAGCGTGTTTCCGTGCCTCGGAAAAGCACGTAAAGCCGTTGGTCCTGCGCCTGAACTCTTTCCGGTCGTGTCGGATTGCCATCCCATCGGATTATGAGAACTATAACACACTTGTGCACTATAATATCTCCTGCGCAGTTGGCTAATCTCTCTTGAGATTGGCCGCCGTGGCCGTAATCGGTCTGAAGTAAATATTATTATTACGCCGCATCTTAACGGTGACGTCGGCGTATAGACGCAACGCGACTTTTATTTAAACACCACCATAAACTATGAAATAAAGACTTAATTGTTTATATTTAAAAAAAATTATAATATAAATATTGATATTTTTCATTGAAATTAAATATTATTGGACCATACTATAAACGTTAATTACAAAAATACAACAATGAATTTATCAAATCAATCTATTTTAGTCCCAAGCTTTTGTACAAATCGCAAACATTAGTTGATAAGTGTGAATTCATTAATTCACTCGTGTTATTGATTTCAATCGAATTTATCTCGAGTCTAACTTAGAGTGATTTGTATCGTTAATTAACAAATTCAATCCAATTGGACTATTGATTTGATTTAAATATTTCTTTGAAATATTAGTAACCAAATAATAATTATATTTATTTTTTAAAACCTTTATATGTTTTGATATGATAAATAATACACAGGCTATGAATAATTTATTTGTAATTTTTCAATGTCCTTAATACGCCACATATGCGTTTGTAAAAAAAAAACAATTACTACATTTGGTAGAAACAAACGAACCATTTATTTTCATAGGTTGGTTGGTTGGTCCGATAGGTCGATACTTTTTATCTTAAATAATATTATTTTTCGAGTAAACATCAACAATTACACTGGCCAGGATTTTAAAAGCACTTCATCATCGTGAGCAGCGGAATATTTTGTTATTCCCGGGTTTTGACTGCATAATAGAACGGATTTTAATATATTAATATTTATAAGAGAATCGTTTGTTATTGGTATTCGGCTTTGTATAGTGTTGAAAAAGCCACGGCGTACACGTAAATATTTTAGATATCTCATTGTTATTTCAATTGAATAGGATATAAAATATTTTAAAATGTTTAAAGTGCTTACAATCACTTATCGATAATATACTTTATCGTAATTGTCGTTCTTAAAAATAAGTTTTAAAGGAATTTAACTACAAATATAATTAATTTAATATATTTTTTAATGATTTTAATATTTCATTATTAAGAAGGATTTAAAATTGTACAAGATGTTAATTTTAATTAATGATAATAACTAATCATTTTATTAAAAGCAAGCAGGGTACATGGCTAAGCTTCGAAGTTTCATCGATATCAATTCTGAATAACAAATAATTAATTGATATTTGAAACTTAAAATAGTCTTGTAAACATTTTATTTGATTTATTTTAAAACAAACATATTCATAACTTTAAAAATAGCCTACGTCATTGGCTATTGTATAAACTGAACTATAAAACTCTCATGACACAGTTTACAATCCACTGAGTTCGACACGGGCTTGTTGAACTTTAGCCTTTTTACTATATTGATCGGCTTTATTTTTACATTAACTCTTTGTATAGTCTTCTAGAATCACAAATAACATTAATATATAGATAAAATGTTTTAGTAGAGAGCACATTCTACTTGGTGGTAGAACTTCGTGGAAGCTCGTCACCCACTCATCAGATATTCTACCGCAAAACAGCCAATGTAATTTACAGGCACAAGAGACATAACATATTAGTTCCCAAGGTTGGTGGCGCATTGGCGATGTAAGATATGGCTAACTTTTCTCACAACGCCAATGTCTATGGGCGTTGGTCACCACTTACCATCAGGTGACTCATATGCTCGTCCGCCTACCTATACAATAAAAAAAGGTAACCCCTTTTATGAGTGGGTGGTACCTACCCAGATGAGCTTGCATAAAGCTCTACTACCAAGTAAAGTATTTCATTAAGTTGACTATCGTGATCGAAATAGTATTTACAAACAACGTTCTTGTTCTTTGTATTCTATCCCGAAGATCCGTTTCACTAAATATATTATTTTGTACCAAAACAGCGCAATGAAAACGTTTCACCTTCGTCAGAATGTTTCTGTTACGGATAAATAGATCGATCTGTAAGAATTTGCATAAACCTTTTTTCGGGTGCTTTTGCAAGGCTCTGGGAATAATTACGAAAACAATAGAATTAATTTTAAATTTGATAGATTGTTAATGAATTGTTACCTGATTTCTCTTCCACTTGAACAACGACAAAGCCTTACGCTATTAAAGTAATGTCATCACTGTATAAAATTAGACGCTTAATGTAATCTAAAAAGTAAGTTAGTAATATTTATTACATAATTTAAGTGGTGGTGACCACTTTCCATCAGGTGGCCCATATGCTCGTCCACCTACCTATGCTATAAATAAAAAATCTCTAAACGCTCATTGTGAATAATCTAAGATTAATATTTTCTACAATATAATCAAACTAAAACAGATCTCTTCGCAATTGTAACATTACTTATATTATTCTGTGCCTTCAAAATGTATGTATTAATTTCGATATTAATATTTGAAACTATATATATATATTAATGTTAAATAATTAAAATCGACTCATTTTCAAATAATTTACTCTATTACAGACATAATTGCCAGTCTAAAAATTTATAACGCGTAATATTAAACTAATGTACATATAGTATTATAAGTACTAATGGTACAATTGCGTCGAGAGATGGCAGCACTAAGCGCTTTATATCGACTTTATCACGGCGAGTGCTCTGAGGAATTATTCTCTCTAATTCCTCCCTCCGCCTTCCTTCACAAGTCTACGCGTGCTGGCTCTCGATGTCACCACTTTACTGTGACATCAATTCCATCGCACACAAAGAATTTTAGCAACTCCTTCCTTGTCGCACTTCCAAAAATTGAAATTCTGTACCAGCTCACGTATACCCCTCCTCCTATAACCTAAGTTCCTTCAAACGAGGCGTGAAGAGGCATCTTGCGGGCCGGCAAGGCGGGGGCGGCTGGTGCAGAACACTCTTCCCGACTGTAGTGGGCGCCGTCTGTTGTTATAAGTATTACAAATACGTTTCAGTTTGAAGGCTAGTTACCTATTGGTCTGCGTCTGAACCCTTTCAAGTTGTGTTGTCCCATCAGATTATGAGTGTAAAAGTAATGAATAGAGAGTGCACTAATTATACTGCACTCTCTATTCCTTACTTTTGTAACGTATTAACGTTGATGAGAATAACCGCTGTGACCGAATTTGATTAGAACATCATCACTATCATCAAATTATAATCCGACTCTAGATTTCAAACCATTAATACATTATCGGCCTTGATGTTAGCTCACTAATTACAGCTATTACATATAAACTAATATTTGACAATTAAGTAATTCACATAATGTTATATAGTCTTTACTATATGTAAGGGCAAACAAATCATACGCAACTCTGCGTAATCGGCTTAATTTACTCACGTTGTAATTAATAGCTCAGCTCATGTAATATTGCGTCTGATGAATGATATCATCTCGTATGTCAAGGGATATAATTCTGACGTATTTCGTATATAAATGACATTCGTTATACTAAATTTATCTATTTTTGTTCGTTCGTTTAATACAAGTTTAATACTATGTTACATAATTAATGACTTCATGTCACTTTTATATGACACTTTACTGTAGTGTCATATATCATATTAATGAAATTTATTGTTTTGCTTTCTCATTTGTTTAGTTGCTAACTTATAAGACTTCAGCTCTTAAGTTTCTGAGTCGAAGTCGTATCAAAATAAGTTGTTAGGGTTTACAAATTCTCAGTAGCTAGGACGATAGCAGTGAAATACTCTTGTACCGCTAAAGGCTTGTGAATCCTGAATGCTTACCGGGCTCGTCATATTGCCGTCAAATCGGATTATGAGAATAGAAAATGCATCAGTGTTCAGGCACATTTGTACAATATCATACCTCAAGCACAGTCGGATACTCCTTGAAATTGGCCGACGTGACTGAAATTTGGAAGATTAACGTCAATAAGACATAGTCGAATTACGGTCAATTCTAAATGATTATTATGAACTTTTCGTTTTCTAATAGGAGATACATTAAAGTTGGAATTCCAAATTCAAATTTATATTACTATTGATAATAATCAATTGAATTTTTTTAATCCGTTGTGATTTTGGACCACAGGAAAATGACCTTTAATCACACTTAAAATAAGTCACAACGTTTAATCTTTTCTTTATTTAATCTACAGATAACAAATAAAATATACAAGAGCTATTAATCAGAATAAGAAATATTAATTATAGTTGTTTAATTCTAAAATTTAAGCAATGGTTTAGGTAAATGTTTAATGCGAATATTTTCGCAATTTGTATTTCGGATAGCTCAAACGAAATCGCTTATAATGTTCAGTCAAGTTTCGCCACACGATGACAAGCTGTCAGAGTTCTGTGGAGCTCGTTTAAGCCGTATCCTGGGCGTGACAGTTAGCCACACTCTTTGACTGTTAAAACGAACTTTTATATTTTATTCACAAAAGGCAACCTTTTGTGATACTAAATATTTTTAGCAGCTTAAAAGTTTAAATTGTTTTGTAAAATACTGAGTTTTAACTACCTAGTTTATGTAGTTTATGTATCCGTTGTTATTTAATTGCGTTATAATTTAAATATATTATATAAATTCATTTGATTCATATTTTATTTGGGGGTAAGCCCATCTGGGTACTAGCATACCATGCGTACAGAGTCGAGATGACCCAGTGGTAAGAACGCGTGAATCTTAACCGATGATCGTGGGTTCAAACCCGGCAACCACTGAATTTGTGATTATAATTGCTTGACGATGAAGGAAAACATCGTGAGGAAACCTGCATGAGTCATATTTCAGTGAAATTCTGTCACATGTGTATTTCACCAACCCGCATTGGAGCGGTGTGGTGGAATAAGCTCCAAACCTTCTCCTCAAAAGAGGAGAAGAGGCCTTAGCTCAGCAGTGGGACATTCACAAGCTGTTAATGTACTGTACTAGTACTGTACACAGTATAGTTGTGTTTAGGTTTAAAGGTTCATTTGTTTCAGCTCTAATTATTATAGGCGATGGTGACCACTTGTTATCAGGTGGAAAATTTGGCAGTCCACTAACCAATTATAAATAAATTGTATATAAATATAAAATTAAGATTTATTTTGTCGTTCTTTTGACATCAACTTGATCGCGTTATAATATAATTAAATAGGTCATTAATACGACATAAGTTGCAATGTTTCGCTGAAAATTATATTTTATTAATCTCACAATTATTTTTAGTAAACAGCAACAGATTTTATCTAGACTTAATATCTATTTTAACTTATCACAATTAGAATAACTTTTAAGAACGGAGGCAGCCAAATGTATAGAACATCTTACCCCTAACTTGCTGATTCATATCTAACAAACGTCACTAATTATGTGCTTAATTTGTGATTATAATTCATATTACATTTTGGACGGGGAAGAACATAAGGAATTATTATTGCAGTTGAACAGGTTGAGAAATAGTGGGGAAGGTCTCGAACCTTCTCTTAATTTTTCATAATATTAATAAAATTATTTATAATTTAGCGTGTATAATTCAGCGCCTTTTTAGTTGTACTTCATATTTGGCATGATGACGAAATCATAAAAAATATGAAGTACAACTAAAAAGGCGACGTGCTGACGGCACAATAACATAAGTCTAAATTTGAGGAAATGAAAATTTTGAAAGCCCTCAATTACTCCCGTATCCTCTGATTATTAAAATAATACAGAAAATGAATTGGTACAATTAATAAATTAATTCTAGTCAGTTCTTGAAACATTTGCTTGTTATTACGACTCTTAAACATAACATTCCAATGTTTGGAATACTGTTTTCTTACACCTTCTCAGAAGGATATGAGTAAGTTCTATAGTAGCAATTTAACAGGGGATATAAAGCAAAATTGCGTATCTTTTATATGATTTTGCATGTAAATTTACATTATATTTTCCAGGATTGTATCAGAACAAAAATATATATAAATATTAGTATATATTTACTTATAACTGTGGCAACATCTTGCCATAGTAAAATGGAAGCTTAATTTAAATAAACATTAAAATAAAATTAATAGTTTTCACATTACGTGCAGAATTTCATAGTTGGTATAAAATATTTCTGCTGTCATATGATTAATACATTTCTAAATAGCGGAGCGTGCGGTGTATTTATTAAAACTTTAAGCAATACACGTGGCTTTAATCAATTTTTTTCGCTTTTTTTTCTAACAAAAAATGTTAGTTTATTGTCCTATAATATATAGTCCACAAAAAATGGAGGCTATAAATAATCAGCTTACTGTTTACATGACGTCATCATAAAGGTATCATTACCCGAAAAGTAATTTATAAAATGGACGAATATCAATATTAATTATTATGCATAATATATATCATTAAACCGTTCTAGATCTCATAATTGATTGATATCGTCACTTAATTAGTTAATTGAAAACATCAACCTAGTTTCTCGTAGATTGCTATTTATGTAGCTTACTATATCATTTTATTCCGTAAAATAGTGTCGTATTTTCTGCGTAAATATATTCTGAAGTATATGATCTAATACATGATTTAAACATTAGTATCATTAGTATTATCTTATATGTATATCCTGAACCGACTGTTCCATAGTCCATACCTATCGGTACTTAAATAAGTTTAATAATATTTGTTCAGTTCTACGTAGGAAAAGGTTATTTACAAAAGATATAACAATAAAATAACGCATAAAAATATCACCAGAATTGTTAAAAAAAGAAATTTTCTACTTCTTGATATTCTGTATCAGAATTTTTATAAGCGATTGTAAATTATAGTAGAATATACTTCATACTTTAAGAAAAACAAAAGTAATACGATTTGGTAGATAAACATGTAATATCCAATTATGCAGTTTTCTTCACGATGTTCTTCTTTACATCAAGCACATGAAAATTCAGTGGTATTAGCCTGGGTTTGAAAATTGAAAATGGTTTTTATTAACCAAATCCGTGCCCACGTCATGTGTAATTCTTTCGTAACGTTAGCCATAGTAAAGATGAAACCGTGCGCTTGACAAGTATTTAGAAAAAGGAATGTATTATTTATAGTTAGTACACACACAAAAATGTATACTCCGTTCGAGTAGTCTTTTACAAGCAATTTTGAAACGTTATTTCAAAGAATAATATTAAATTGAAAGCTACCATAGTTCGGAATGAAGATTCTACCGAGATCCCGCAAGAAACTCGGTAGTTACGAAAATATTTCTTAGTATTATTATATTATTTGATTTAAGCTGATAAACATTTAGATTATTCAAAGATATCATGCTATCTCTCTCCCCTTACAACATTCCATATAATATAACGGAAATAACGCCGACTTAGTTTGTACTATGTGTTATAGTTTGAAATAGTTGCAGCTACGATGTTTAATGTTGACAGGAAGAGATGAGTTGCGGAAAAGCCTCTTATGTTACACTGTTGTTTTAGCGTAAAGCTATGTACGGATATAATATACCCATCGTAGATATATAAGTTGAATAAGTTATTTGGTCTGTTTGATTGTACATCATGAGGTCGGATTGAAATAACCACTCGGGCTGGTAAAAAGCAATATTTAAGGTATGCCCTTACTTGCGAAAGTGAGCATGTTTGTCTGTTCATTTGTTACGCTTTAAAGTCTTAACTACTCGACCACTCATCACGAAATTTTTCATACGCGTTGTTAGGGGTGCATGAGATATAAACAGGATGCGGGTGAATTCCCGGGCGGAAACTGTAATAGTAGAAGAGTTCATTAAAGGCCGGTAACCGGCAACGCAACTACAGCTATCTGGTGCAGCAGATGTCTCAGCCACGTGCACGTTTACCTTCTCTTACACAAAAAAAAATCAGTTAATTTAGAACGAATAAACGATCAAGCTTAAAGCAAGTTAAATTATTTGCTCGCTAAAAACGAATTAAACAGATTTGAAACAGAAGGCCTCGGTTTACCATATCGATCAGTATAAAAATAACTTATGAAACGAAAAAACAAATAAAACCATGTACAAAATTTGTGTAAACCGTAGCGATATGTGTGCCTGTAAGAGAGAAAGAGAAAGATATATAAAATCTGTTCGTGTATATTATATTTTAAGTAGTTATAGTAGCACATAGTACTTTAGAGGTGTATAATACCGTCACAATGTCAGTTTAATGTAGCACACAGTTTAAAGTATGTGCAAGTTTCACATCGGACAAGGAACTTTAGCGTATAGCGCTTATGTTACACGGTAACCATTTTAAAGAGAAAATGGGACCTGTCTGGGCGTTATATGTTCTAATACATTACTTTATTATTATTAGTTATTGGGTTTTTCTGTCAGAAAATTTCTCAGTAGCAGCCCGGAGTCTGGAAGTTGGAAGTGTGTACACTCCCGTGCCTCGGAAAGCACGTTAAGCCTTTGTTCCTGCGCCTAAACTCTTTCCGGTCGTGTCGGATTGCCGTCCCATCGGATTATGAGAGCTAAGGAAAAGAGATTGCACCTGTGTTTGCGTACACACTTGTGCACTATAATATCTCCTGCGCAGTTGGCTAATCTCTTTTGAGATTGGCCGCCGTGGCCGAAATCGGTCTGGAGGACCTTACATTATTTTAACTTATTTAATTTTCCGATTTTAATATTCTAGTTAAGAAATTTCGTAAGCATATTAAATATTTTATTAAACTTTAGAAAAAAAAAACAAATTACATAAGTAAATTATAAATTGATTATTATGTGCTCCACCGTTTTATCGGCGTTATACTTATTAATATTATGATTGCAATGGCATGGCATGGCAATGGCCATTATTTGCCATATTCACGTTCAGGACTGCTCTGCTCTGCTCATAGATCACATATAGTACCAATAGATAGTCTGTCCAATGAACAGACTATCTATCAAATGATGCGTTCAAATATACAAAATTTGTGATATATAATCTAGATAATATGTCCTAAAATTTAATGTTATTCATGGTCACCAAAAACTTAAGGAGGCATCAGAGGTATCGGTCTAACAGTTGTGCCCTAAAGTTTGTAACCCTGTTATTGACTTTGAAACTTTCAAAATATTGACACAATCTTCTACCCGAACTTCTACCAGCGATACCTGGTACTGTCTCAAGATCCACAAGTTTAGTACACAAAATATATAACGAAGCAAGCAATAATGCATATATATATAATATATAGACAGACATATATACATATATATATATATATATATATATATATATATATATCTTTCAATAGTGATTATGCTACGGTGTGATTCATATCTGGAGAAATATGATAAAATTGTGTTTTAATTTCGTGCTCAGTAGTAGAGTTAAACATCATTTTTACGACATATTATGTACGGCATATGGCGTCATTGTGTAATATGTATATCTATTAAAGCGCAGTGAAGCAGCATCAGGTATCATAATTACTGGCGGTATTATACATATATAGTATATACAGCCCTATTGAAGTTATGATCTGCTATCGATTGTATTAACGCTGTACGCGTACGCGTAATAACGCTGCAAACATTAGAACGTATTACACTTAACCACAGTTAACTAGTGCGAGCAATTGTAAGCTGTATTTATATCTGTTCTAGTGTCTGTTTTAGTGAAATATAATAATTTATATCTAAAGAATAAGCAAATACATATCACAAACAATTTTACATTTTTATCTGTTTATATTTATTAATTATTTAGTAAAATTCGGTTTAAAAATTAATTACAGATTAAAAAAAGTATTTTTTTATTTTGTTCTTTGCGTTAAATTGTTTTATTTTTAATATTATTTAGGTACAAATTTTTTTGATCAGTTTTAAACAACACTATAACACGCATAAAGTTTTGTACTAAATACTACAACAATCCCCTAATAAGAGCCTTATTAGAGTATGAAAGGAATACGTTTAAAAAATCCTTTCATAGTACGAAACTCCTGTGAAAAAAAATCCACGTCTTGATGTTGAAACATTTTATTATCTTTTTATCGATCTGATCATGCATTAACCAGTCAATTAACTTATATCATTAAATCTCGCATAGATGAATTATTTCATTACGATTTAAAGGGAATTGGAATAAAAAGTTGTCTTAACTTACAAAGAAAATACGTTCGTTATGAATTATCACCGCAATATGATAACATACAAAATACGAAAATTGTTGATAACATAACTTAAAGAACAACAATAATTTATTTTATTATAAGTGTCATAGTGAATATAATATAGAATATTATGATAAAAGTATATCTAGAAATTGGATTTCTATTTCTACAGACTCTTTATATAATGGACATATTGGATAAAGGACATTTAAGGTGATTTCAGTACGTCTGCAGTCGAGCTGTGAGAAAACGTAATTTTTACCTGTTGCAAGTATAATAAATTAAACACCTATCAAGTCGTAGTCGCTCTTCATTTTAGTCTTTCTGAATTCAAATGTCTTCTTTTAATTATACTATACTTGTCATTACGTATATCTTTTTCAACTCTTTCACATGCTTAAGCGCAATATTTATTTATTTATTTAATTGAAACAAACAGTAAATAATAAATTTTATAAATATTAAATATTGACAAATCATTACCAAAATAGTTTCCAATGATTAATAACTAACACATTACCGGCGTAGATGCATTGGATAACGGATAAAATTATCGATCAATTAGAGATTAGGCACTAAAGAGAGAGTGGGAGAAACGACAAATTCGTTCAATGACAATTAATTCAATCAGTACTAATACTACCATTAGATAACATATTTTTGATATAACGATTAAAGGTATTAAAAGAGACATGAAATATATCACAATCTAAAAACATCAGGTTATATTTAGTACAACTTCTATTTATAAAATAATTCTTAGCAAATTTAGTTCTGGTTACAGGAACATAGAATGTTTCCTTACGCCTAGCGTTAAGACGCGGACAATGGAGAAGCACTTTCGAGAGCAAATAGGGAGAATCAATACGATTATTAATAATTTTAAATAGAAATATTTGATCACGTTGAACACGTCGGTCAGTAGCCGACATCGGTATAGCAAAATTGGTATTTTTGTTAAAAATTGATCTTGTGCTAAGATAATAAAGGTAAATTAAAATCCCAAAGAGATGTAAAAGTAAATGCTAGTTTTTGTGTAAGATTTACGATATTAAATACCCTCTTAATTAAGAACGCCAGGTGGTATTATTCAATCTATTAATAGTTTCGATTTGTTTTCTATTCTGCTTCGTCTTTTGTTTTGATCATTATTTGGACATTAATTAATATGAATGGTCTATTAAAACAAATGTGATAGAAGTAGTATACATGTACTACTTCTGTTGTTTGCTCTGCAGAGAATTCAGAAGTAACTTAACAAACGGAATCGGTTTCAGTCGACCAGTTGTGCCATCTGCAAAACTTTCAAACCCTTTTATTGAGAGGATTTCAAAAGTTTTGATGTGTTGATATCTACAACAATCTTATATCACGAAAAAGTCTTCGATATATTTTTAAGAACGTATGCGTTGTATGTATGTGAATGGAATGGAAACAAAGAAGTTTAAAGGTGCCAACGATTGTTAATTAATCCTTTTCCATGATTACTTACTTTACTTGGTGGTAGAGCTTTGTGCAAGCTCGTCTGATATTCTACCGCAAAACAGCAGTACTTGGTATTGTTGTGTTCCGGTTTGAAGGGTGAGTGAGCCAGTGTAATTACAGGCACAAGGGACATAACATCTTAGTTCCCAAGGTTGGTGGCGCATTGGAGATGTAAGCGATGGTTAAAATTTCTTACTTACCATCAGGTGGGCCACATGCTCGTCCGCAAACATATACAATAAAAAAATTACATTTTTGAGTATCAACTTTTTATTATTACTTTTTCGTATGAACAAGCAAAACAAATTACTAATTAGTACTACTACGTAAACGTATGCGAAAAATAATCATAATACAATACACCAAACGAAAGTCCTTTGATTGTTAAAGCTGTTTTAATTTCATTAACATAACTCTTCCTTAACTTCAGGCTATTAGGCAGATGTTGTTCAGTTAAGTAAATAGATGATTTATACATGGACAAGAGCAACTTGCATACATGGGTCTTATGCAAGAGTTGGCAAACCGGTTATGCCATCGGTAAAACTTTGTAACTGTTATTAAGACAAATTTGTAACTTCCGAATTGTTGACAAAATCTTCTAACAAACTTGGCGGAACAATACCCCGTAACATATTACAGGCTTTAACGTTACTTTGAGTAATTGAATAACTTCTGAACTTGTATTGTGACTGCATAAATCATGACAACATGTCATTAACATTTTAAGTTTTATTGAATGAATACTAGACAATATGCTTCGCAAATACCGCAAAAGCTGCGCAAACGGTCCGGTGGAAATCAGAAATTGTTGTGTGTTCTCTTGGATTGACTATTATAAATAAGACCAATTTTCTTCTACTAACATCTGGTTCCCAAACTCAAAATTTATTTGTATTGCTCACGGTAGTCTATGAGGCGTAATTCATAAGAGACATGATTTAAACGCTTCATAAATTTCGAAATTGCACATACGTGATGTATTATTATCTAGGAACGATTTTTTATTCGAAGTAATCGACCACGATGTATAAAAATGAATTGTCAAGATGGGAATCGGACATCAAGTGATACAAATAATTTGTTTATATTACCTAAGTCTGATTAAGTTGAATATTGAGTTTTTGTTTTAAGTAGTTTTGAAAGAACATTAATATGTTCTTTGAGAGGCGGTTTGTTTAGAATTTAACCTCTTTTTATGTAAATATTTTCTAAGTTTTTTAAATTTAGATTTTGAGAATGTGACGTTAAAAAGAGAGCGTTGGGGGTAAAAAAATTATATGTAATATCTTTGTAATATGTATAATTAAAATTGAGAACATAAAAATAATGAGTTTGATTTGCAATAAATGTGATACGAGTTTTAATTTTTAATCACATCACAACATATTTTGGTCACTACCTACCCAAAACTTCATCAGATATTTGTAAAACTTGACTTGAATATTGTATTAAATTTTTAAGCCAGTCGAACCAATCGATAATCTTTTTTTAATATATTTCGGGTTTATATACCAATATATGAATTAGATATTATTGTAGTTTAAGTGGCATTTTACTTACAAGCAATTAATTTACGCTACCTCACTCTGAGGCTACAGTCTCATTAAAGTTTCAAAGCCAGAAACAGCGTCATTACATAATATATCAGCAGCGAACGACTTCTCAATCAAAACAATAGTAAATAAACAATGCTATGGTGTGGTGTTATTTAATTTTAAAATTTTGAACGACAATAAACACGACGCTATGTGCAACGTTTGTACGCCAGCTACAACGTCAATATGCCGATTTAAGTGTTTTGAAGATACCACATTCGATTTCTATAGTTAGAATCGTGCGGTTTTCGCTGTAAGCAACCTTGGGCGTTTGTAAGAGACCTTAGGCTTTTTATCTCTGAGCAACAGATTTAAATACATACAACAAATAAAATTTTACTTTGTTGTTGTGATCGTTAAATCTACTTAACATAACTCTTTTATATTTCCAGATAGAATAACATTATAAAGATTTGATCGAATATTCAATAGATTTAAAAATTCAAATGTAGTTGTTAAAATCACGAATGACATTAAAATTTATTTGAAAACATTAAAATTGATGACATTTTATACATCGAACCGTTTTACTTACTATAATCAAGCTCGTTTCGCTTCGTTTATAACTTTGATCTCGTAAAAGGAGTTCGATTCCCGCTACTGAACAAAGACGTAAAATTGCTATAACATTACCAATAAAAAACGAATTCTTGAAGATTTAATATTTTAATGATAACTTAGTAGCACGTTATGGATTCATAAATATTTTTATAATTCAATGTAGGTAGGCACTCTGGCAAATGGGCCACCTGAGGGTAAATCTCCACCGCTCATTAAATTATTAATGAACAGTTGATTTAAGCAATAAAGATCAAAGTCTTATCCAATCTTTGTGCGGTTTAACTGGAGTAGTGCGACAGTCCCCTAGCAATAACTAATTAAACTGTGGATAACAAATACACAGTTCAAAGTTTCACGTTAAACAACTGAATTTATCGGGACGGCGTTAATGGCTGTTAATGTATTTAGTGCGGAATTGTCATTAGTATCAAGGTAATTTGTAGTCACCGCAATGCGATATTAACCCCGCTGTTATTAACTAGTATCACGTTTAACTTTTTTTTGTAACAATATTTTAGTTACTTAAGTTCTTAAAGCTACTTTTACAATTTACTTCGTTTACTTGGTGGTGGGTCTTGTGGGATATTCTATCGCCTTTCCCCTATAACACTGAGCGTATGTTGTGTTCTAGTTTGAAGGTTGAGTGAACAAAAGGGCAGTGAAACATTATAAGTGATGGTTAATATTTCTTACAATGCCTTTGTCTATGCACGACAGCTTACCATTAGGCAGTCCATCTGATACTCTGTCAACGTAGTGTCAATAAATAAATATATATTAATTTAACAGATCGCTATGTCTTAGGTCTCTGTTGTTTAATTCTGTATCTAATCTAATTGTGTAAATATGATTTACGTATTAATATTGATATTCAAATAAAAATTACGTTTGATTCGTCATTTACAAGACTAAATAAAAAGTAAAGCTGTCATTATTTTTATATTTTATCATTATATACCGAATGTAAGTAAAATTTCATCCGACGCGCAAACATGGAATCCAGGGATTGTACTTTAATACAAAGTTGCATAAAACGAAATCGTCGTAAGCTATGTTTGCACATTAGCTAACGACTTGCTCATAGCTTAGAGATTGACATATCTTGGTAATATTCTTATAGACACCAATACAAATATATTTTTTAATTTTTAATGGCCAGTATGTTGAGTTAAATAAGATAAAAATCGAATATCTGACTAAGTTGACTCATAAGTATAGAGGCCAAGTAAAACAACAAACCAGCATGTGTTGAATGAAATATTGTCACAAGTATAATTATCTACCAACCTGCCTTGGAGCAGCGTGGTGGAATAAACTCGTCACCTTCTTCTAAATAGGAGGCTAACTCTT
This sequence comes from Nymphalis polychloros, assembly GCA_905220585.2. Lineage (NCBI taxonomy): Eukaryota > Metazoa > Arthropoda > Insecta > Lepidoptera > Nymphalidae > Nymphalis > Nymphalis polychloros. The sequence continues at coordinate 12,587,701 of HG992245.1, forward strand.
AGCCCAGCAGGGTAGTGCAGCTTTACAGTTATAACATTTTGATTATATTTTAAGGAAAAATGTAAAAAATGATCACTTTTCCATTTTCACTCTAGATCATTTAAAAGCGTTGTACGGTTAAAAGCAGTTGGCGTCGCGCCCACCGACCGCTCTACCTTCCCTGAATACTTTAATATTTTAATATTGTGCATTATGCAATGCATTTCAACGTTCACAACTAGACAGTGAGCGACGGATTTAATACCCACGGTTTGATCTGTGAAATTTTATATTTCATTTCCATGAAATTATATTACGCTTTGAGAAATTTAAAGGATGCGTTATGCTCGCAACGTGGACATCGAATGCAGAAAGCAACGTCCATCACCACAAAGAACTTACTTTAAATGCATATGTATATTGGTTTCCATTCTGCACAGAAAGACAAACTAATAGTAAATATTTTTGTATATTATCTATATGTACAAAAAAAAACTGAAAAGTAGCTGGTTCTAGAAATATGGAGCATCACATATGGGCTTTATATATAAATCGTGAAAAGTGAGTTGAAAACTTTACATAATGTACGTATAATCGAACTTCTTATACAGTATACAGCACTACATTTTAGTGTAGGAAAACAAATAGAAAGCTCTATTTACTACCTAAAACATTCAAACGCTAGTTGTTATGAAAAAAACTTCGTTGATATTATTGCCAATCATTCAACCCAAACTTACTTATTATTATTTATTATTGAACTTCTATAACGAATTTTGAAAAGTAAAATTCTAAAATTAATTCGTGTGCTTGTTCAGAGGTGATACTTTCTTGAAGTTCTGAGTCGAATTGCAACGGTTAATACCGATATATTTACTTTGTATAGATTATTATTTCGTAACCATTCTTGAGTAGATAAAATAATAAGGCTATATTTAAATTAATTTTCCACACAGCTTTAACTTTTAGTAAAGGAAAAATATCAATTTTAAGCATCTTCTAATTAATAATAGCAACTGCATTTTGCAAATAATATTTTCGATAATATTATATAATGTTTGAAAACCGTATAAGAAATAAATGTACCTACCGTAACGTATGCTGATGTAGAAAGGGTGGACCTGATCGCTTGGTGTGAATCTGATTGTATTAATCAGTACTTAAAAACATATAATATGAGATCAGTGTAATAAGCTCATCAGATGACAGCGAGTAGGTCAACGGGCCAAAGCTGTTCTTGACGCGTAACAATTCCAAACGAATAATCACTTAAAAATAACGCATAAAGTATTATATTGTCAATATTAAAAACTTGTTCATATTTTAAAGAAATGTGGGGATGGTTTTCAGTTTTATACACCAAGCTGATGGATACACATGTGATAGTATTTCATCTGACATATGCAGATTTCGAACTATATTGTATTTTTTAAAACAAAAACAATCAGTCTGAATCTATGACTGTATTGAACAAGACTTTGGTAAGCGGTATAAGATACACCTTTTGTTATATGATTTGTAATTCTTTTCCAATGGGACAAATAGCTTAATTCTACGCAGACCAGAAGCCGCGGGCGTTAGCTACTAATATATACGTTTAAAATTAGCGACCACGGTCTCAACTCTTTCCTCATTTCTCGCCTTACCGATAAATATGCTTTATTTGGCAAATTATGTAGAAATAATACAACTACAAAATCCAAACTAACCAAAAGTTGAAAATCTAAAATCTTGTGTTGGAACACAAAGCCGTTACAGCTTTAATGTAGAATAAATTTCGCTGAAGAGAAACATTAAGAACTTACTTAAATTTAAATGTTCCATTATATTTTATAACAAATGTGCATTACGCAACTTTTGATACTAAAGAGAAAAGCCGACCCTTGAAAACAGGTGGCCGAAATTTATTACATCATCACTCAAGCATGATATCATAGACATAAAAAATACAATGATGCATTTATCTTAAAAAGTAGATAAACTTTTATATATTCAGATAAGTCGAGTCGATTAGATAAAAGAAACTTATTTTAAGACAATCTGATAAATAATTTTTACTTTATACTAGACTTTAATTGCTATTTTCACTAAAATATTTTTTTTTCCAATGAAATGATGAAAATGTTTCACTAAACTCTGAAATAGGCTTACAATGGCAAACGGCAAGCGGCTTAAAGCAAACATGTAGAGTGTCTATTGCATGCTACATATTGCTCAATACTGGCTTCGGACAATAAAGTTATATCAAATTGATATTCAACCGTAACACAACAATTCAATGATGTTACTTAGTTTCTGAAAGTTAACGTAAAACCGACTTCATAGCACAAAATAGTGAAAAGTTTGGATCTTTATTAAAGTTCTTAAATATTAACACGACTGTTTTTAATAGGTGAATATTAGTAGATATAATATAATAATACATATTAATATATATCAGATGGGTACAATGATACAGGAAGGAGCTTAAGAATAATAAATGTGCTATTGTGTAGTAAGTGCAATGGGTACAAAATTATGGTGAAATTAATGACAGATTTTTATCTCTTTAAGACAACCATACTGTTTATTTTAACAAGGTTAAGGTAGGTTTACACACGCATATACTAACAAACCAATATCAACAAGCTAATCTCTATACCTTATATGTATACTAAATCTATGTGGACTATGAGAAGGCTTTTGACTCTATTGAGACCTGGTCTGTTCTGGAGTCCTTACAACGGTGCCAAATCGATTGGCGATATATCCAAGTGCTGAAAGGTCTGCATGATGCTGCTATTATGACCGTCCAAGTACAGAATCAGCAGTCTGACCCCATCCTCTTGCATCGAGGAGTGAGACAAGGGGATGTCATCTTCCCGAAATTGTTCACTAATGCATTAGAGGATATGTTCAAGACGCTGCATTGGGAAGGGCGGGGCATAAACATAAACGGCGAGTACCTTTCACACTTGAGATTTGAGGACGATATTGTCATCGTGGCAGAAACCATGCAGGACATGCAGTATATGCTGAGCAGCCTGGCTGATTCTTCTGCTCGAGTTGGTCTCCGGATGAACTTGGACAAAACCAAGATAATGTTCAATGGACACATTGATCCGGAACCAATAGTTCTTAACGGAATTCCTCTCGAAGTTGTTCAGGAATATGTGTACCTTGGGCAAACTTTGCAGTTGGGTCGAAACAACTTCGAGAAGGAGTCAAGCAGAAGAGTACAGTTGGGCTGGGCAGCGTATAGGAAACTTGGTCAAGTCTTTTCGTCACGGATACCACAATGCTTGAAGACAAAAGTCTTCAACGAGTGCGTCCTACCAGTTATGACCTACGGAGCCGAGACATGGACACTGACCGTGCGTTTGGTCCACCATTTTAAGGTCACTCAGCGAGCGATGGAGAGGGCTATGCTCGGAGTTTCTCTGAAGGATCGAATCCCAAACGCGGTGATCCGACAGAGAACCAAAGTTATCGACATAGCCCAAAGAATTAGCAAGCTGAAATGGCAGTGGGCTGGACACATGTGTCGCAGAACCGACAACCGTTGGTGTAGACGTGTTCTGGAGTGGAGACCACGTTTCGGCAAACGTAGCGTAGGGCGCCCTTCGGCTAGGTGGAGTGACGATATACGCAAAGTGGCTGGCAGCGGATGGATTTTGAGAGCTGAAGATCGAGCTCAGTGGCGTGCCATTGGAGAGGCCTATGTCCAATAGTGGACGACGAAAGGCTGATGATGATGATGATGATACTAAATCTAAATCTAAAAAATTTATTCATAAAAAAACTTACGAAAGACATACCAATTTTAAGCATATTTCCCTAACGAAGGAGTGAGACTTTCGACATAGTGAAAGTTCTTAAATATATAACACAGTAATTTTATATGCTGAATAAATATAAAATAAATGCTATAATAATATCATACCTTGTATTAAATATAACATTTATTGCGTATGTTCATACTGCCAATGTCAATCAGATCCTATTTACGTCTTTGTCAAAGTCAACCAATTGCGCCCACGGTCGTATACACAGGTCTTGCAACTGAGTCCAATTTCAGTGGTGAGAGATAGGTCCGAGTGTGTTACAACTGCTAATTCGCAATACCATCCGCTTGAGGCACTACGTCGCTGCTATCGAAGCTGATATTTTTCTCTGCCAAGTATCGTGTTATTTAATCATGGTTATATCGTTTTGTTGAGTTTTGCGGATTTTTTGTTATTTTTGTTTTGTTATTTAACTGTTTTGTTTGGATTTGAAAAAGTGTTCGGGATAATTATTACGCGAATTATCATACCTCTGGCGGCTGTAAATTGAACTTAACAGCGCCATTATGTCAACGTACCCCATACTGAACTTGCAAGACCTGTGTATACGACCGTGATTGCGCCTTTTTATGACATTTAATTGGGATTTTTTACTGACATAACGACCTCTAATATTAACACATGAAAGAAAAATTCAAAAGTTTACGCTTATGAATGACGAGTTTCATTTTTATTACCAATAAAGACTGGCAAATTTTGACTAAAATGCGACCACTAGTAAATATAAATTCATGATTATATTACCAGACACTAACAAATATTCGAGCAGTTTATGAAAGCAAAATAATGGTAGAGTACTACAATAATTAAGAACGTTACTGTTGTAGTGTACGAGATATTTTAAGTAATGTTTCTATACTTTTAATAATCGTAGCAACACATTCAGAACTTTTAATAATCGTAACAACACTTCCTGATTATGTACATGAAAGTCGCTAAGGCACAGCTCAATATTATCTCACTTCCATTTGTACAAACTACACATTAAATGAATTAATAGAATTTAAATAGAAACATGAGCTTAGTATTTTATTAAATTACTTAAAATAAGCTTAAAATAATGAAATAAATATTACCTACTTACTTTTACAGATTATATTAAGCATCTAATTTTATACGGTTATCATATTACTTTAATAACGTAAGGCTTTGTCGTTGTTCAAGTGGAAGAGAAATCAGGTAACAATTCATTTACAATCTTTCAAATTTAAAAGTAATTCTATTGTTTTTGTATTTATTTCCACAGCCTTGCAAAAGCACTCGAAAAAAGGTCTATGCAAATTCTTACAGAGCCATTTATCCATAATAGAAACATTCTGACGAAGGTGAAACGTTTTCATTGCGCTGTTTTGGTACAAAATAATATATTTAGTGAAACGGATCTTCGGGATAGAATACAAAGAACAAGAACGTTGTTTGTAAATACTATTTCGATCACGATAGTCAACTGAATACAAAACAATCAAAGACTGTTTACATAAACTCTGAAAATATGTCTTACGTTCATAAATATTACGAGATACGTTCTCGCTGTACTTATTATTAATACATTATAATTGTTCTCTTTCTTCTGTAAATAAAATAAATATCTAGCTTTATTCCTATTCATTTTCTGTTTTTCATTGTCAAAATACTTCTTCCTAGCTTAAATCTATCAATATTGTAAATATTATAATTGTCTTACAAACCGATTTCGGTCATTACGGCAATTCGTAGCGGAGACTATCCTCTTGCGAGATATTATTAGGCACAAGTGTGTGCGCGGACATAGATACGCTCTCTTTTCCCTTGGTGTACATAATGTTCAAAAGGGTAGTATGAATAAAATAAAACACAGAACCAAAATATTTTAGTGCTTTCCAGCGGCACCAGAGTGTCAACTCTGAAATGTGTTGCGATTTTTAACACAAAACCCCAATATCTTGTAATTAGTCGACCTGGAATTTAAACCCAAAACCTTAGCATATATACCATAAATGTACCATTAAATTAAAAGGGCAATAACTAAAATCTATCTGATCAGTTAATTAACAATAAATTGGAACGAGAAATAATCTTTATCTTCGACCACAACACGCAAAACACAAACCGCTTTAGATTAAAATAAGTTTCTTATTAGAGGTGTACCTTTATTACGATATTAATATTTTGCCCAAATCATAGCGAAACTGCTACAACAATATCTAAATCTTTGCCTTAATAGATAGAGTAGTTATTATATTTATATTTTGTCTTTTAATTATTTATACATATTTTTTTCTGTACCCAGTACAGTAACAGGCTGTGAATGTCCCACTGCAGGGCTAAGGCCTCTTCTCCTCAATAAGAGTAGAAATTTGATACATGCAGGTTTCGTCACGATGTTTTCCTTCACCGTCAAGCACGAGATTAATTATAAACACAAACTAAGTACATGAAAATTCAGTGGTGCTTGCCCGGGTTTGAACCCACGATCATCGGTTAAGATTCACGCCTTCTAACCACCAGGCCATCTCGTGCATTCTGTACTGACATACATTTGAATAGGAAGAGCAAAGTCTCCTAATACAGGCATTATGTGCTTAAAAGGAGGCTTCTTATACCACATGTAAAAAAAACTTGGTATGGAAATAAAGAAATATTGTATTTGTAAATAAAGACTACAACCATTCACGTCATATCTTGCTTATATAATCGCGAAGTGGATATCTTTGAACTCTGTTGTTCATATACAAATACCAATAAGTACACTATTCTGCGCATCATATTATTATTTATTAATTTAATTTTAATTTATTTATTATCTCCAACAAAGGATGCAATTACGAGTACATTACATCGTGCAATAATATTTTAAAATATATGTGCTGCTTCAATTGTAGAATACCACATAAAATAATGACTAAACAGAATTACAAAAGATTAAATGCGTAGTGATACTCAATAAGAAACATAGGAACCACAAAAGGGCATATTATGATAAATGTGGAATTATATTAGGAAAATCATAACTAAAAAAAGGGTTAACTTTTTTTTTTATTGTATAGGTAGGCGGACTATCATATGGGCCACCTGATGGTAAATGTTCCCCAACGCCCATAGACATTGGCATTGTAAAAAATGTTAACCATCGCTTACATCGCCAATGCGCCACCAACCTTGGGAACTAAGATGGTATGTCCCTTACGCCAGTAATTACACTGGCTCACTCACCAATCAAACCGGAACACAACAATACAAAGTATTGCTGTTTTACGGTAGAATATCTGATGAGCGGGTGGTACTTACCCAGACGAGCTTGCACAAAGCCTTCGAGTAAATGATCATAATTACTTACCTTAGACTATTATAATAGACGTTGACACTGCAAGAAGAATAAGCCAGTCCTAATAATCTTGATCTGGTCAACCGTTATGTCTAAGTTCTTATATAAGCCTACTTTTTATAAAGATGATAGTCATGATAAAATTGAAAAGTAATATTTTCTGAATATGGATTTGAACGTGTGACGGTTCACATGTTCATCAAAAGCAGGCGTTTGTAATATAGCAAGGAAAAAATCTGAAGTCGAGCTGCTTTTTAAAATAGATCTAACAAAATTAAATTAAGTTCTTATATAAGCCTACTTTTTATAAAGATGATAGTCATGATAAAATTGAAAAGTAATATTTTCTGAATATGAATTTGAACGTGTGACGGTTCACATGTTCATCAAAAGCAGGCGTTTGTAATATAGCAAGGAAAAAATCTGAAGTCGAGCTGCTTTTTAAAATAGATCTAACAAAATTAAATTCACTTTTTCAATACAAGACGTTATAGTGAAATATATTACACTTATCGGCATATACAGGTGGAGTAAAAAGTATGATTTTTAAAAAAGAGCCGAAAAATTTATAGTTGACGAAATTTAATTAGACTTAACATAAAAAACTTTGTTTTCATACATTACTGAAAGATTTAAAAATTTCAATGTATAAAAATAAAACAAAGATACAGAAAACGTTTCGTTTGAGAAAATTGGATTTCTTTGTTAAAAAATAAATAAAAAATGAGGTCCTATGTTCGACGCGTACTTTTTATGTTTGTTGACCTATTATTCAGTAACGACTTAATTAATCAAATTATTTGACACACATCTTATCAATCCATATTAAAACGAATCTAATAATTACCGGCTACACAAACAAATATGGAATAGTACTTTTACCACATTTATTTAAGATAAAAAAAAATTCAAATAATGAAATTAAACTGGATCAATGGTTTGGTTTACGTTTATTGTTTTAAATACTAGCATTATTGCCGCCATTCGGATCAGTGATGATTTGTACAATTAAAGCTTCAATATAAATAATTATTTTGTAATTAAACAAAATATTGTCATGAATTATAATTATATATGTAAATGAGATGTATTAAAACAGTGGGTATAGTCGGATCGTCATGATTGTTAAGTAATTTTCATAATTTTAAATTACAAATTAAAATGACGTTTAAATTTCATTCTACGTGTAGCTTCTTCATTAACTTACAACTTATATAACTTATCTGTTATTAACTGTCATTAATGATTTGACATTTGAAAGAAGCAGTCAAATCATAAGCTAAGCCACGGTTTTAAGCAAGACCGTTAATATAAAACTTGGTAAATTGTACTTCATTTTGTTTATATTTCGTTAAACAGCTTTTTTAGCCGACTCGTTTTTATGTATTGCGCTATCCTGGTAATATAAATGTACAAAAGAAAAAAAACGGGTGCGTCTCGGGACGCTTGACAGAAGTGATAATATTTATTATTAATTATTATATATTAAATATAATTTAAATTAGTACTTGAGAGTTGCTAAATTGTTATAAGTATTATTTGTATACGCTAGAGGGCGTTAGGTTGGTAACTCTCAGTTAAAGCAGTCCGCGTCGGTAATAGTGACGCGGCTTACCCTCCCATAAGAAGTTATCACTTCAATAAAATTTCTTCAAGGGATTAGCACCGACTTCTGTTAAGTAGTGCATATATAACATATTAATAGAAACCTACTTCAGTCATTTATTAATTAACACTTTGAAAAACTAAAATATTACCTCACCGTTCTTTTTACTCTCCCTGTACATGTCTGTCAATATATCAATAAAGATGGAACTGGAAAAAATTGAATTCTATTTTCAATCTCATTTTATTGAAAATATTTTGTACTATGGCTTTATGAACATTCATATAGAGCATATTAAAATGTCATACAAATAACAAAAGAAAACTACACTAACGGACTCATAAACTGCATCAATGTTCAAGACGCCTTTGAAATGAACATTTTAACCAAGTATTCAAACTTTTTAAACAATTTTAAATTGAAACCTATAGTTTGGTTCGTTATCTTCATAACAGCGTATCCTGAAGTGTATGTCTGTATACTGGAAATGAGCAATCAATTTTTTTGAACAAAAACGATAAATGTAACAAAAATTGGTCTTGGTTGGTTTATTGAAAAATTGGTTTTTACAATAAAAAATAGTTGAAGCACAGGTTTTATTTCTTTTAATAAGGTGCATTGCCTCCACGTGCCTTTATTACAGACACATTCTTATCGGTTCCGCATATATCTGATTAGGGTTATTAAACGGTCTTGCGGAATATTGTTTCATTCTTGTGAAATCGCTGTTCTTAGTGCTGCCACTGTTGTGGGCACAGGATTTCTCGCACATACAGTTTTTTTAAACTATCCCAAACATGCTCAATGGGATTAAGGTCCGGGCTGCGTGCTGGCCAATTCATGGTACGTATCCCAACCTCTTCGCAATATTGTCGAACCTGTGCAGCGGCGTGGGGTCGGGCATTATTTTGCATAAAAGTAAACTTTTCGCCTATTAATCCCATGTAAGGTACCAATGTGAGCTTCTAAAACCTCTGTTATATAGCGTTGTGCTGTCAAACCATCTCTTCTACCGTTTTGACGAACCATATCGATGAACACAAGTTCCGTTCGCCCGATCATCGAAATGCCACCCCACACCATACACGAACTGCCTCCAAAAGGAACACACTCCTCAATGCAACTTTGAGCATATCTCTCCCCACGTCGACGATAGACTCTTCTGCGATCGTCTGCACCATTGAAACATGTCCTACACTCATCGGTGAACAATATGAAGGCCCATTGTTCTTCAGTCCAATTAAGATGTTCACGCGCAAACCTTAAACAAGCCTGTGAACTGCAGACAGCCTTGGACCATTTGCTGGTCTAAAAGGGGTGATTACTACTTCTTTAAGCCTCCTTCTTATTGTTCGTGAACTCTCGTTTACTTCACGCATTTCATTCAGCTCTGTTTTGATGTTTACTGACGTCAGGAAACGATTTCTTAGGGAAGTTGAAACAATAAATCAGTCGTCACGACGGGTGGTTGCTCGAGTTCTGCCGGTAAGTTCTGAGTTCCTTTTGTAAGAACTTGTCTCATTTAGTTTAATCTAAAAAGTTTGCATACCTTAAAAAATATTAACTCCAAGGTAATCCTGAACTTTGATGCAGTTTATGAGTCCGTCAGTGTATATTAATAATAATATATAAAAAAGACGTTTCTGGAATTGGATATTTCTAAAAACTTATATGGGATTTATCGATATATATGTATGTTTGTATGTATTTATATATATATATATATATGTTTTCTTTGTTAGTCCCATATTAAGTCCAAAGCGCGTACAACACACTAACTACTAAAAAAATAAAAGCCTGTGAATATCCCACTTCTGGACCTTCTCTTCTTTTAAGGTGAGATTTGGACCTTATGCCATTCCGCTGCTCCAATGAGTGTTGGTGAATACACATATTACAGAATTTCAGTAAAATTAAACTGATGCAGGTTTACTCACGAATTTTTCCTTCACCTCCGATCAAGAATTAAATTATAAATCATAAAAAAATTAGTGCAACTTGCCTGGTTTTGAAATCACGATCCTCGGTTAAGATTCAACCATTCTAACCCCTGAGCTATCTCGGCAGTCTAGCTACTAACCCGTCCGATTTTACACAGGGACAAGCAAAGTCTAGTATGTCATAATATAAAAAGAAAAATATCTGTGTCCATTAGTTCTAGACGAATACAACTAAACGATTTTAGTTTATAAACTATTTGGTCGGCGCGGCTAGTGGCATGCTTGGTACATTTGTAAACACTGATTTCTTTCTCCCTTTCTGTCATTATTGATTTGAGATTCGAAAGAAGAAGACGCAGCATGATTTAACTAATCATCCACTTAACAACGGTAATAAGTAAGAGCAATAATGAACGACTTTAATCTAACAAATCTTTAACAACAACTCGCTTCAGTGAATCGTATATCGTTTCCTAGAAAACTTCTTAATTGAATTTATATTTGCGTCACAACAGGGGTTCTTTCCCGTACGTGTCCATTTTATTTACAATCGTATTATGTATTTCATAAGTCACAAAGTCGCTTGATATTACTAATATAGAGATAGTATTTATCATATAGAAATAGATAATTGGTAATCATAAGGCTTTTTTATAGCATAGGTAGGCGAACGAGCATATGGGCCACCTGATGGTAAGTGGTCACCAACGCCCATAGATAGTGGCATTGGATATTTCTTGAAAAAAATAACATCGCCAATGCGCCACCAACCTTGGAAATTAAGATGTTATGTCCCTTGTGCCTGTAATTACACTGGCTCACTGGGTGAGTGAAACCGAATTCAAACCGAAAGACAAGTACTGCTGTTTTTCGGTAGAATATCTGATGAGTAGGTGATACCTACCCAGACGAGCTTACACAAAGCTCTATCACCAAGTAAAAGGCTTTCCATTATTTTCTATACTTGATATATGTATATACGTTGAATTTCTTCGTAAATATGAAGAAGGCGTTCGTTCTTTTCATGCTCATTGTAGCGTTTCTCGTCGTGACTTCAACGACGATATCTACCGGTATGTTTGATGTTATGTAATGTACTTAACGCTTTGAATTCAATTCTGAACTTAACACTCTTTTGCCTCAGGAAACACGGAAAGCAATATTTTATTGATATCTTTATATTTTCTTCGATTCTATATAGTTTTCTAATTATTGAAATTAATATTGTTATTTATTGGCTTCGTTTAAAATTTAATAATTTTGTTTCGGTAGAAAAGGTTCTACTGTGAAAATACCAATATTTAGTCATATTGTATTTCAGTTTGAAGGTTGAGTAAGTCAGTGTAACTCCAGGCACAATCATGGACATAACATGTTAGTTCCCAAGATTAGTGGAGAATTGACGATAGATGGATATTTCTTACATTGCCCACTTACCATTGGACTATTTGCCAATTATAAGTCACATTAAAAAATAAGTCAAATATTTTACAAGTTAAAAAAATAACTATTTAATGGCAGGGAATGTCCAGACAGTTTTACTTTTAGAATTTAGTATGGCATTGTTGTGTTTGTTATTTGTAGAGGAAAAGCGGACGAGAATTGGCCACCTGATAGTTCCGATTTCAAATTTTTGACTGTTACTACTGACTGACTAAGAATAGCTTAACAAAAAAGAAAATAACTTATGGCTTAAACGTAAGGACATCAGAATGCGCTCTTATAAGCTGTCGTCATATCCTCCGATATTTTTTAGTGAATTTATTTATTTACAGAATCAACACCGTCTTTGCTTAGAAGATTTACTCGTGGTAACTGCAATAATCGGGAGAATCACCAACGCTGTCGATGCCTTATATTTTCCGGCGGAGTCTGCGTCGGAAATAGATGTACAAGTAAATGTGATAAATTCTGAAAAGAAAAAAAATCCGTTCTAAGCATATTATGTTAATAAGGATAATGGATTTATTATAAATGATTGAATTGATGTAAAAAAAAAAAATATGCCGAGATGGCCCAATGGTAAGAACGCTTGAATCTTAACCGATGATTGTGGGTTCAAACCCGGGCAAGAACCACTGAATTTCATGTGCTTAATTTGTGATTATAATTCATCTCGTGCTTAACGGTGAAGGAAAACATCGTGAGGAAACCTGCATGTGACAAATTTCACTGAAATTCTGTCACATGTGTATTCCACCAATCCGCATTGGAGCAGCGTGGTGGAATAAGCTCCAAAACCTTCTTCTCAAAAGAGGAGAAGAGGCATTAGCCCAGCAGTAGGACATTCACAGGCTGTTACTATAAATGATTATGATATTCAGATAACGTTTAAATAATTACAAAAAAAACAATGTATTTTGAAATTGATTTCCAAACAGGTAACTTGAACATCAAAAATAACGAAGAAATATTTATATCCGTTGCATTAGGGATACTTTGAAATATTTAAAAATAAAAAAACAATTGAATATCGTCTTAAAATCAGATCAGATATGAACTAACGCACTTGTTTATATTTTAAATCTTTTGACTGCAAAACGTGTTCATTTATTTTTGTGTAAATGATCTTTAAGATAAATGTATCAGAATTTATTATTTTTTATATATTCACTAGCAATCATTATAGATACCTTTTTATCAGCAATGATATTATATAAGAACTCACTCGTTATTATGTTGAAATCCGACTTTTTTTTATAGGATAGGTGGGTGGACGAGCATATGGGCCACCTGATGGTAAGTGGACACCAACGCCCTCAGACAAAAGCTGTGTAAGAAATGTTAACCATCGCCTACATAGCCAATGCGCCACCAACCTCGGTAACTAAGATGTTATGTCCCTCGAGCCTGTAATTACACTGGTTCACTCACCCTTCAAACTGGAATACAGCGATAATAAGTTCTGCTGTTTTGTCGTAGAATATCTGATAAGTGGATGGTACCTACCCAGATGAGCTTGCACAATGCTCTACCACCAAATAGACTTACAACTTACGCTTTTAATGCATGCATAAAGAGATCACTTTTTAATAAAAAAATTTATCATAAAACGCATATGTCCTGGCTTCGTGTTCTCTTTTTAATATGGAATATGCGTATTCCTTATCAAACGTAACGAGTGCGGTTTTGACCGCGTATTTAACTCGGATCAGATACAGAATATCAGGTATATGAGATCAATGATCAATGTCAGTTATTTTTCATTTGCATCAACGAATCAAATAATTTCATAGTAAAAGATATTATATCAAGTTTTTGTTCTCTTCGTATCGGCTTCGATATTTTTATATACAATTAAGGAAGACAAAATGTTTCTTTGAAAAGTATTTACTAAGAGAAAACTCTTAGTAAATACTTTTCAAACTCTTTCTGAACTCTTTCCGGTCGTGTCGGATTGCCGTCCCATCGGATTATGAGAGTTAAGGAAAAGAGAGTGCACCTGTGTTTGCGCACACACTTGTGCACTATAATATGTCCTGCGCAGTTGGCTATCTCTCTTGAGATTGGCCGCCGTGGCCTTATTATTAAGAGAAACACGTTTGGAACAAAATATATGTTATTTAAAGACTTATTATTATTATTATTTTGAAATAATATAAAAATAATAACATGTAATGTATGTATATAAATAACTTCAAAACGTAAAACTCATTATTATTAATAATATTATATGTTCTTACAATTGTTGTCCTCCTAATATTTTATGAAAATAAGTAAATATATTTTTTAAAATAATAATATCCTCTAAATAAGAATCAATAATATGCAGAACATAAAATTGTTATCTGAGAGTTTGTTTACGTTTAAATTTACATATTTTGATCTCAATTTAAAAGGTTCTTTCCCAATATTTTCCTCTTAAAAGCATCTCAAACAATAATCATTCGTAATTACTAATATATTTAGTATCGGAATCGCTTGCATGTGCACTTGTTTACAAAGAGGAATGGAAGTTCTATATAAATATGAAGAGGTGTTCAAACGATGACCAGTATAATTTCTTAAGCGACGACATTACGATCGAGATTTAAGTTTCAAGATGAAAGGATTACTCTATTTTTTTGCTGTGATAATGGCAATTTTGACACTAACTAGCACAGTAACGTCACAAGGTGAGCCCAATTAATTAAATTCCGTAACGAATACATTTGATTTTGTAATAAGTTTTGACCGAATAAGGCTTAGCATTTCCGTGTAGACTGTTAGTAGTCGTCGTTAAAAGGCGTTAATTAAAGTGAGAGATGATAGAACCCAGTGGTTAGAAGGCAAGAATCTTAACCGATATGGTTCAAACCCAGGCAAGCATTACCGAATCTTCATGTGCTTAACTTATGTTTATAAATCATCGTTAGGTTTCTTGAATATATCTAATTTCAATTAAATTTTGCCATCATAAATGTGTATCGACCAACCAGCATTAGGAAGGCTTTAAGGCTTTAACCTTTAATTTTTAGAATCGATTATTTTGTATATAATATTCAAAAATATTTTTAATAAAAACTGATTGCACGTTTACTAAACGAAGCTTTAGTATTTGGCCGTAACTATGCATGCTGTGTCTGACTGCCTGTAAGTGGAATTATGTGTAACCTATGTCAGGTTTTATAATGTTTAATATAATATATGTAATTCTATAGGTGGTTCTGTTAAAAATAAATAAGCATTGTAGGAAATGAAAAATACTAATACCCCTATAAAAAAGTCAGACACAGCAAGCATAGTTACGGCCAAATACTAAAGCTTCGTTTAATAAACGTACAATTATTTTTTATTAATATTGAATTTTATACACAAAATAATATAAAACAGCAATACTTGGTATTGTTGTGTTCCGGTTTGAAGGTGAGTGAGCCAGTGTAATTACAGGCACAAGGGACATAACATCTTAGTTCCCAAGGTTGGTGGCGCATTGGCGATGATTTTTTTTAAAGAAATGTACAATGCCACTGTCTATGTCTTTGCGTTGGTGACCACTTATCTGATGGTCTGATGTAGGATATATACTCATCCGACCTAAACTATATAAAAAAAATAATATTGGAAACAATTGAGATTAATAACGTTTTAATACTCTGTACTCGTGGAATTATAAAGGCACCTTTGTTTTATTGTAATTTTTAACATTTGCATTTGAATATTAATGTGTAATATTTTATTTAGATGCGTATAAGTATATATCTACAGCTTGTCTTCCAAGAGTTCTTAGACTTAGAAATAATATAAATAATACCTTATCGTGTCAGAAATATTTCACTCTAACATTTATTTGAAACTGAAATTGAACGCAATGTGACATTTACAGGCTGTTACTTTAATATTGTTAAAATATAATTTTATTTTTAGAATCCGAACCTCTCCTGCAGAGGTGGAAACGTGAAACCTGCGATTACCGGGAATGCGATCAGTTCTGTCGGCGCCTCGGCTTACCTGGGGGAGCTTGCGTGAGGAACAAATGTGACTGCGATCGATTTTAAATTATTTAAATTCAAAATTGGTAAATACTCTTTCTTTTTGTGAAAAAATATCGAAAATACATCGTGTATTCTTTTAATCGGTCAATAAAATTATGGTAAAATATATTAATTTTAAAATAAACAAAGCGTTTTATTTATTTATAATATTTAATTAATTATTACTAATATAAAATTATTTTGAGGTTTCATATCTGACGGCTAAAAGTTTTTCATTTAGTGCTCATTCATGTGTTACAATTAATTGAAGCAAGCTACTATTGGCATTAATTCCAAATATTTAGAGACGCTTTTTGCTTGAAGACTGACTGAAATATTCCATTTGTAATTATTTTCTTAGGACCAAAACCGAAGACAAAAATTCCAACAGTCTACTGGTTTTCTTTACGAAATCAGACCTGCACTTACAAATACAAAACGAATAGATTGTAGGTTTAAGAATGATTATCTCAATAGCTTTATAATCACGAGTTGATTGAAAAAAATAATAAAACATTCTATATAAACAAAATGATGAACTATATTTAAAAAAATATATTTACCGATTTCGATCCCGAAGGCTATTCAACAGAGACTAGTTTCCTAAGAGATATTATATTGCGTATGTGTGCGTGTGCGCAGTTGTAGTATGTGTGCGTGTGCGCAGATTCCCTCTTTTACCACCCGGTGAAACGGCAAGCCAACATGAATGGAAAAAATCGGTTTCAATTCCAGTGACATTACGAGCTATCTGAGTGTAATCACTGCCAACTCGA
This sequence comes from Nymphalis polychloros, assembly GCA_905220585.2. NCBI lineage: Eukaryota > Metazoa > Arthropoda > Insecta > Lepidoptera > Nymphalidae > Nymphalis > Nymphalis polychloros. The sequence goes on from HG992245.1 coordinate 12,604,583, forward strand.
ACTCACGGATGAACTCTGAGAACTAAATTTATTGCATTAACAAAAATATTATATTGATCTAACTCGCAAATAAAATCCAAGACCCAACGACTAAATCAATTCAGCCAGTAGACCATCGAGATAAAGATATAATAATTATCACTTGATTTGTAGTTAATCATAAATCCAACATATAATTATAAATAGTATGTACCTTTGACCTGAACTCTTTAATAATATTATCACCGAGGTTAATGTAATATCTGACTTCATATCAGAGAGTTATATTACAGTGAAGCGTATCATGTCATAACGTCCTATACTACATACATATGCATTTAATATAAATATAACGACCTCATCTGTACATAAATCTAATAAAGTTATTGATAAGGACAGATGCAATTGAATTAAAAATATAAAGAGTTGCCGGCATTAAGTCATAGTTAGCCTAATTTATGTGTGTATGGTATGATATGGTATGTATGTACGGTATATAATGATATGATTTTTACTGGTAGTTGAACCAAACCATAGATTTTTTTGAATAATATAAATAATTACGCAGTCACAAGAACCATTACCAACCCATAACCAGTATCACTAGCTGGACAAATGCCTCCCCTCATATTAAGAAGAAAGAATCGCTTTCTTTCGTGCTCATCCAATGCAAATTGAGTAATACATATTTAAGAACTTCATCTGAGCCATGCAGTTTTCTAGTTTTCAGCACATAAAAATCTACATTTATTTATTTACGTAGTAATATTTCTCCTCTACCCTTAGGTTGTCTGGTAGAAATTGCTTTTCAGCAGAACGTCCGCCCATTTATACAGCTGTTAAGACAATGCATATTTTTGTAAAATTATTTTTATTATTACATGTTCTACCTACTAAGCCATCTCGACCTAATAGTTCTTGTCGTATATTGTGGTTTAGATTTTATACCAGGCACGTTCAAGCTTATAGTGAAGCGCTGGAAAGCATGCCTAACGTAATGGCCGAAATGTCCCAGAGGATAAAAGTGTCAAACATCACTGAGCTTTTATGTGCTTAATTTGTGTTTTTTTTTTTTGTAGATTAGTGGACGAGCATGTGGGCCACCTGATGGTAAGTGGTCACCAACGCCCACAGACAGGAGTTTGTATATTTCTTAAAAAAAAAAACAACGTCACCACTGCGCCACCAACCTTGGGAACTAAGATGTAATGTCCCTTGTGCCTGTAATTACACTGGCTCAATCATCCTTCAAACCGGAACACAACAACGCAAAGTACTGCTGTTTTGCGGTAGAATATCTGATGAGTGGGTGGTACCTACCCAGACGAGCTTGCACAAAGCTCTACCACCGAGTAATGTTTATTATTTATCTCTTGTCCAACGGTTAAAGATAACATTCTAAGGGAACTTGCATCTGTCGGATGAATTACCACATGTCCAAGCTAACAGCGTTGTAACAATAAAGGCGACATCTGCTCAGCAGCTTATTTACTGTTATCTAATAAATTAACAGACTGTTAATTTCCCACTGCTGGACTAGGGTCTCTGTGCCTTTTTGAGGAGAATATTTGGAGCTTATTTTACCACGCTTCTCCAATCCAATATTTCAGTGAAATTAGACACTTGCAGGCTTCCTCATAGTGTTTTTCTTCACCGTCAAGCACGAGATGAATTATAAATACAAATTAAACACAAGATAATTCAGCGGTGCTTGCCTGAGCTTGAACACACGATCATCGATTAAGATTCACGCGTTCTAACCACTGGGCCATCATGGATCATTATTACGTAGCACTAAGATTAAATTATGTTTAGCTTATCACAAAAAAATATTTTTTTATAAATTGAATAAAATAAGGCTATAAAAGTCAAAGACCAAAAATTATGTATATATGTTTTGAAAAAATAAAGAAAGACAGACTATAAAACCGACTATAAATCCACTCCGATCATTGTCAATGTTATCTTTTGATTAAAGAACAGATAGAACTTTAGAAAATCTCAAAGGTTGGTGCACAAAACACACATGCGAATTTATATATAATTCAGCAGACGAAACCTCGTATGACAACCGGTATCAAATAAACTAAAAAGAATATAAGAAGGGAAATATATTCAATTCGCAGATCAAATGAACACGTTTATTCTTCAGAGCGTGACGTATGCGATAGTGCCGCTTGTCACGGCTCCCGCAAATCATGTGCAAATACCAAACCACATGTGAATTTGTTACAATGTTACGAATATATTTTTGTTCATTTACAATGTAATAGTTATTCCATATTTGAAAGATAGATTTGAAGATTGCATTTATATTGAATGATACAGAAGAGCATAAAATCCTTTACGGCACTAGGAAATAAATTTGCTGGTTTGTACTCGAGCTTTTTGCAAGCTCGTCTGGGTAGGTACTACCCACTCAACAGATATTCTACCGGAAAACAATAGTACTTGGTATTGTTGTGTTCCGGTTTGAAGGGTAAGTGAGCCAGTGTAATTAAAAGCACAAGGGACATAACATCTTAGTTCCCAAGGTTGGTGACGCAGTGGCGATGTTGATTATTTGTAAGTGAAGCGTATGATATCTGATTCCCTGCTTCTATTTAGTGATGCGATAATTAAAAGACTTGGTTTGGAATATAAACATTATAAAGCATATAGTACAATGATGTTGCGAAAAATTTAAAGGTGGTCCCATTCCGTGGTACCACTGCTGCGACGTCACAGCCGGTGTTGTCACAATACTAAGAAATGTATAAACCATTGTCTTTGGATGTTGGTGACCACTTACCATCAGGTGGCCCATATGCTCGTCCGTAATAAAATCAAAATATTTATTGTTCAAGTGGGCTTATAAAACCATTTGAATTGTAATGTTACAGTATTTGATTAAATTTAAACCTACCACCGGTTCGGAATGAAGATTCTATCGAGAAGATACAATAAGTAACTCTGTAGTTACTCTTTTTCAACCTTTTAATTATAGTCAATCTAATTCAATTTAAGCAGAGAATATCTAAACATTTGGAAATTAACGAATTCTACCCCAACGCTTTTTTATTATTATGTAATTTTGCATTGACTGATATGTTTTATTTATCAAAGTTTTTTGACATATTTAACAATCAATAAGAAAGTGTAATACTTCAATATTGAATAAAGTAAGTAGTAAGTAAGGTTAATATTAGCACAATTCCCGAGAAAGGGGTAACATTTACTGTTCACACCGGGCAGATAGGACTAAGTACCAGTTTAGAACATCTGATATCATACATTCAAGGCGTATAAAGCACATAGATAGAAGCTTTAGACACGGCAAATACAACGATCGTCATATTAAAATCCGTTTTCATTACTAACTATATTTTCAAGACGCAACGTTACCCTTGTGTTTAAAGGAAAACGTGTTTTATGATATAAAGTATATTATTATTAACTCACGTTGTGAAAATCAAATAAAAATATCTCATTAGCGCCAATAGCGTTACCTTAATACACTATATTAAAATCACATGTACATCTTACTCAATTTAAATATTTATGGTCCAACCGTTCAAGTAACCGTACATACTAGTAAATCCAGTTACATAAATATTTATTTTGTCGAATAAAATGTAATCTTTTTTTTTCTAAATGTACCAAAATATCTACAAATTCACATCAGGTGCGACGTAGTTCACACATGATCCGCGGCCGCCGTGACAAGCGATACAATCACTAGCGTCACGCTCCGGAGAGATTTGCTCTTCTGTTGCTCGGAAATTGCTTTTTGACCTCGTTTGTAACTTCGTTACACTTCTTAGTTGCTACAATGAAATTTCATACGAGCTTTTTAAATTCGATAGAGAAATATTATCGTTTATTATTTGTTGTTAACTTTATTTCGAAGTTTTTGTATGAGTTTGATTTTTGGCGTTCAATTCAATTTGGCGTTGATAGTTTTCCATATTTTAATGTCACAGTTATGGTTTGAAGGGAGATTGATTTTTCATTCATTAAAGGTCAACAACACACCTGTAAGCCGTCCAGCGTTGCTGGTGTCAATGAGCGGTGGTAGACACTTTCTATCAGGTGAGGCTCTTGCTTGCTCGCCTCTTATGTAAAAAAGTCAGTATAACTACCGAACAAGGGATATAACATCTTAGTTTCCAAGGTTAGTTGCGCTATTACTATGCATGAGATGGTTAACATTTTTTATATTGCTAACGTCTATGGGTTGTGGACTTACCATCAGGCAGGGCACTTGCGATTCTTGCGAGTATGTAGGCACATACTTTTAAAAATATATATATAAATCTGTGTATCAGTAATTACATTAGGAAAATCCCTCTTATATTATAATTTAAACGTAAATAAAATCGCGATCCGTCAATGACGTCCAACCACGAGATCCACGAGAGAAACCAGAGTGACATAATAACAAAAAGACTATCTAAAATTTAATAGTCTAAATCGATTACAGCGCCACAGTCTCGCCGCATATTAATAAAATCATTCTCTCTTATCATTATACACATACACATTTCCGTAATCGGACGTAACTTTGCATAATGTAAAAAACTTAAATGCTTTTTGTGCTATTTCCAGGAAAGTTTGCGAGCTCACTCAGATACCTTATATTTAAAGTCATCAAGTTTAATAGTTAAGAAAAAAGAAGGCAGCGCGTCTTCTTTTCATAGCAAAAGTTATGCAAAGCGAAACTAAGTTTAGTTTTAAACATTTTACTTTTATAAAATCAGAAATATTAAGCTATCAATCATGTTTATATTTTTAAACTCTGTTATGAAATTCAGTTGAAAGGTTTCTTTAAAAAACAAAATACTTTATTCATCATAGAAACATTACACTTACTTATTAAAATATATTATTTATAAAGTAACAACCTCTAAATGTCTTCATGCTATCCAAATCTGATTTAATTGGGCTTGGGGGTTATTTCTCCACGATTCTTTCATATGGATTGGTGATTTTCGTTCACTGCTAAGCACGAGAATTTATAAATACGAATTAAGGACATGAGAACTCAGTATTGTCCACGATTTTTAATGTTTTTCTTTTTAAGGTTCACCTATTCTAACCATTAAGCCAACTCAGCTCGTAGCCTAACACAAAAACCGGGATAAGTAAAAACGAAATAAAAATATTCGGAACTGACAATATAAACGGATAAACATTTTATTCTCCTGTACGAATATGGTCAAAAACTATTTTATTTTAAGAACGAATACAATCTCATTACAGTTTAATTGTACAAATTAATAAATAGAGGTAATAAAGTTAAATAACTTTTCAAAGAGCAACGCTTAGAAAATAACACAGCAGGAATGTGTGCTGTGGGTTTATGGGGAGACAAGGCTTATGACATCAATATTATTTCCTTAAAACATTTCAATGCCATAATATATTTACTTATATTTAAATCATTTTTCAGTTATACACTAAGCAGTGCCATAATTATTGTAATGAATGTGTAATTACAAATTATTTTCCATTTTTACTTTTAAATGAAATATTTTATTTCCTGTGAACTATTCTTGGGATATTATATTATAAAGAAGCGTCGTTTAAATAATTTTATTCATAGATACTTTTTATACTACTTTTAATTAGTACCACGACGGCTTCTATAGTCTTGAGCTCAAAATCCCAGGTCGGGCCAAATTGATTACTAGGGCTTTTCTGTCTGTTGTTACTCTCCTGTGCCTCGGAAATAATCACGATACAGTAGCGAATCGAGATTCTACCTGTGTTCGCGAATACACTCATGCAGACCTTCTGTGGTTTTGACTAGTCCTTGAAGCTGACCACCACCACCTGAAATCAGGTCAGAACAATATCGTTCTCCCTCAAAAAATGACATACAATATATTTATACTCATATCGCTCTATCGTCAACAGTATAGTCGTAAAAAACAGCATCAACCATCAAAATATACTTATATATTATTGTCAAATCGATATGATAGCCGTACATCACGTGCAGTTATTGAAAATAAAAAATCTCTGAATCGCTGGTTTGCTCCGAATCGAGCCTCATGCATTCGCCATTTTATCGAAACGTCAATCAATCTAACATACATTGAAATTGGCACTTTTGTCGTGGATCGGCCGACTATCTCATTCCTCTCAAAAAATATTACATTCCAGCCAGGCGTATTCACTAGTTTGAATACGTATCCAAGTATATTTATAATAAAGCAACTGGGAATTCTAGGCGGGCGATGTTGCAATATAAAGAGGAAATGACGAATTCTTCAACGATATAGCATTTCTACCGTAGCTGACATTAAATATGACACAAATGCAATTTGTATGGTAAGCTAGTAGTGCTTGGGGATTCTCCCCGGTAACATAATTTATAAATCGTTTACTAAAACATTGCTAAATATATATTGGATATACTATCAAGTATACATACAAATATATCTGTGTGCATAGACATTTTAACAATTGATAAGACTTTTTGTAAACACGCCTGAATGGGAACGCTCTAAGAGTTAATCTATTGAGCTTCTTATCGGGTCTTCTTAGAAGTATTTACATTGGAAACCGGTGGTAGATTTACATAAATTTAATGACGTAAAATGTCAATTCAAAAATACTTCCAAGATAATTTGTTTCAAATTTATTTTGATTTTGATACAATAAATACAAACTTCGTCTACGCAATTTATAGGACCAGAAAATAATATAATTCAATTCTATTCCAATACTAAATTTAAGAAATTTTGCAACGAATTCAATTTAGTCTACTACATTGTATTGTCAGCAACACCAAACGTGTGTAGAAAATTTCAACATTTCAGTTTAAATTTCAGTTTCCTGATTTGATCCGCTCATTCTAAGATAAGTTATTCGTGAATAAAATCTTCTAATAAACATTGAAATATATGCTGGAAAATTAAAATTTTGAATTGAATGCAAATTTTATCAGCAGAGCAATTTCATCTCAGTTTGTTACGGTGTTGACAATATTTTGAAGTGTGTATTAAAAGTTGTAATAATTATAGTCAATGTTTCATACGACATTTAACATTTCACGATCGTTACGCAGTGAGATTCGAGTTTGTTCTATAGAGGTTAGTACTCTCTACAGGTTAGTATGAGGCATGTATATGTATAGTTAGGTACCGGCACACATTCTATATGTACACTCATATTATATATTGCCAAAGATTAGAGGCAACTTTCAAATTGGTAGCAATTAAATAGAAAATTTAAAGATAAAAGCGAAAAGTATATCTGAAACTAGATTTTCAAAATCAAGAAGGATTTAAACAATCTTGAAATAAAAAGGTTTCATATTCCTTGAACGCTATACTAAAAAAATCATCTTACTTATTCAAGTACATCAAAGATGCGTCTCCTTTCAATTTGACCCAGAAATTTCCTTTTACCAAAAGATAAAAGACCGCGAGTCTGAATTAAAAATATTTACATAATTTAAACGTCACAGGTGGTGCAAGCGTCTTTAAAAGGGTAAAAAAGTCTCGTCGCGTCGGCCATTTTGTCGAAAATTGAGTCAAGGCGAAAATAATTTGTTTTGTCACTTCCGTCGACATCGCCGTTTTTTCGTGTTATTTTCATGACTTGAAATGTTATTGTCCGGATCCTTGTTACGAAATGAAATTTTGCCGATTTTTGTATGTGTAAAATATTTTTTACTGATATATTTTTTAGAGAAGCATTATCCTTTTAAACAACATTATTTTGGTACGCGCTAGAATATAAATGAACACAAATTTTAATCAAAACCACTGAATACAAAAATATAAAATAAATAAATATTTACATATCTATAATAGCGCCCCGCCTCGGCTTCGCAAAATCGTACAATTTAATAAATATAAAAAATGGTTGAGTCATAATATTTTTGCGAAACAGATCAAATTTTATCCACGGCTTATAGAATCAAATTTGAATAACAATAATTACCAATCTCAAACTTTTATCCGTTTCGTAGTGAACAATTTTTTTTGTCTATATATTATTTGTTTCAATGTACCTATCTCCTGAAGTTTAGCCTGCGTTACCCATGTAAGTATACGAAAATTGTTTTGGACAAAACAATATCAAACCTTGCTCTTTCATCACCGTTGCGTAGTTCATACAGTATGCGGAGATACAGACAGGAACTCTCAGCGACTTTGTTGTATATTTAAGATTCAGCCCATGTCGACAAACAGCCTGGCAAATTGTTGTTGATATCGTCAAAGTTGTGATATAATTTAGTTGAGTCAACATAAAAATTGATCTGACTTATACACAAAATTATGAAAACAAATATTAATATAAATTTATATAAACTTGTTTCTAAACCAAAGTTGAAACGCAAACGTCTTTATGCAAACAGGTTTGCAAGCGACAAAGAAAAATAAATACAAAGCATTGAGAAACATTTTAACTTTCATACGGTCTGTTTGCATGAACTAGAATAACTTAAAATACTTCGCATAAAAAATTATGATAAAAAAACACTGAAAATGATTTAAAAGAAACATACTTTTTCCAATACTAAAGCTATACCAAGAAGTCCGTCAGATATTTAATAATAGTGTTTATAACTATATTTCTGTAAACTTGTATGTGTTTACAATAAAGCATATTTTATTCTATTCTATTCTATTCTATTTACAGGCTGTTCTTAGTTCTATTACACGATTTTTAGTCAAAACAATTTTGCGTTTATATAAGTTAGTATATGAGTCAGCAACAAAGGCAAGTTACGTCTTCCACACATCTTAGATGGATGATAAAGAGAGAGACTTGTAAGCTGGTTGTTTAGTCAAGATAAGATTTTACGCGGTCCTCCCCCAAGCCAATATAAGTTTCCTCCGCTACTTAGGAGCAATTCTTCTATCACACGTTAATTTAATTTACTATCAAAATGCATAATATATAATAAATTACAAAGTTTCTTGATTTTAAACATATTTAAGTGTTAAACACTTATAGCTCAGGGCAGATTTCACATTACATATTAACTTTTATCAGAAAATTATATATAACGTTTTGATAAATTTTTTATACAAAAATTGTTGTTCTAATTAATAACATCAAAGTTAATTTCATGATTGAAGAATTACTCTTTAATTAACAGTTAAATATTATGTAATATTTGCATCAAACATTTCTGTACGATGAACGTGTTAAGATCACACATACATACAAATAATGTATGTACAAGTTATTTTCATAAGATGCAGGTGAACCAGTAGCTTAAATGTATAAAAGTAAATTCTACATTTTAAGGCCACAAATATAAGGCAACCAGAATAAAAACTACAAGAACATCAACAGATTTCATTAAAACAAATGTTTTCTACTTGGTCTACTAGATTTCAGTACATTTAAATTTCATATATAACCAACGATAAAAACCATTTTCTTATTATTAAAGAATCCATATTAATCAAATTTAGTCTTTCAAATGTGTCGCGTACAATTATATACCAAGTCGTATACGACAAGAAACAGAGTGATTTAATATTCACGTCACTTCATATTTACGGTACGACTGTTTGCTCCCGCTTACTTACGGAATTATGGCTATACATGACCCCTTTGTTCCAAAGATATTTTCTTGACCCTGCACGTATGACAAGAATAACGCATGTAAACGAACCTTTGTTTGTGTAGGCGTATTTGTTTTAGCTTAATACAACGTAAACCTTATGGTTTAAGCTTTTACACAATAAAAACAACAACATTTTAGACGAAATACTCTCTGTTTTTAAAGATTATAGCGCTCCGCAACTTATCTAGATTTGAACTGGTTCCAGCGTTTAAAGGGACAGCTGCCTGTATACTTTAGACAACGCTCGCATCAGATGATATATTTACTAAGTAAGCTATAATGCTGTTGATTAAAATAGATACGTCAAAAATTGTTTAATTTTATCTTACAAGTAATAAATATTATCTCAAATAAATATTTTAAAAAGCAGAATAGTAGCAAAAATTTTCATGAATAATATTTAAATTTTTCTCGTAGGTACTTGAAAAGTTAACTTGACTGGCTTGCATTATTTTCATTGCCTGGTAAATTGCTTATTCTATGTATTCGATGACATTCTAACCTTCTGATCTCCCTTTCATACTTTCCCAACCGATCGTTTGAATGATGTTCCGACATTTTTGCATGGAAACGTACATCGTCATCGTTACCTCGCAAGGTCTTAATTTTAAAGAACCACGAAGTCTTAATGTGGATAAAAATATAGCTACTATAAAAACTCAAAAATAACATTATATAAAAATAAGGGTTTAAGTATGCCCATTAACCTACATTTTTTTATTTACATAAGCGTTATATAAATTTAAGTCTTATGTATAAAACATAAAAAAGAGCTACTGTACTAGTAATGACCGCGTGGAATGGTGGCAAGAATGCTAACATTATTTCCCCTTTAAATCGCAATTCTGATCCTGAGGGCGGAAAATTAACAACAAAATAAATAATTTTTTTATGTGTTGAAATTATTGATTCGTAAATTTTCAAATTATTATATAACTATTTTAATTTACAAACAATATTCAAAATAAAAATGATAACAATAATGAAGTAGCTAGCTTATGTATAAACAATTAAAAGGTTTATCTAATATATATACATAATAAATCCTATTCATATTTATAACAAAATATAAATCCAGAAGAATGCAAACGCAAAAGCACAATACTCTGTCCACCAAAAACTTATTCAATTAAACAAGTGTGTTTTCAAAATGTCCACACTAAGCCTCAAACGTATTACCTGTGATGTAAACCGCTGAATATATGAGTAATAAAGAGAATGCGTCGAGTACTAAGCCGGCTTACGCCACGAAAATTCCCATCCACCAACAACGTGCTTGCTAAAATACAATCCAACACATAAGGCTGATAAGCTACTTATCGTATAGCACAACACAGCGCTAACAATAAGATATACTCGTACCTATGTAGTTTATTGTAATGTTTCTTTCTCCTTTCATTCCATTCATACTAAATATTTTAGATTGGAGACCATAAACCTTCGTCATTTCAATTGTGAAATTCGTCGATCATCGTGCGAATTTTTTAATTATTCGATAGCGTTGACGTTAACTGCGGTTTGTATGGAATGAAAATAGCGTCATCTTGTGAGAATAATCGGTATTACATACAAATCAACAAAACACAAAAAAGCAACTAGCGCTAGGCACACTGTTCCGTTACTATCTTAATTATTGTCTTCATATTACGGGAGTCGTTCCTGACGTAATAGCAATTATAACATTTCTATAAATAGTACTAGTATATAACGTACCATAAGAGTTCTACCACGAATAAAATATCATATTAAACAAATATAATTTTTTGTTGCTTTCTGTAAGAAAATACGATGTACCCACATTTTTTATGTATAAAATAGTGTTTAAAAAGGGTATCAAACGTATTTCCAGATCAGTTTGTCGTTACGCTGCCCGAAGGCATCTTAGTCGTGACACTTATAACGTGTAATCGCGATATAATCAAGGACTAATAATTGTGAAAGAAAACCGTGTTATAATTGTATTGTGATTTAATAAAGTGATTCAAAAGTGTGATTAAAATTCATTTGATGTGTGAAGTAATTTTAAAATAAAATTGTGTGACAGTAAATTGGTGTTTTGAAACTATAATCGCCATCCTCGGTAGAAATTATTTAACATTTCTAATCTTTATTTATTTTTAAAACAACTTGATATAAAATTCAAGATTTTAAAACAAAAAAATCCCATAGTACTAAAACGTAACATGAGTCCACGGTAAATAGAGCTTTGTGATCGAAGCTTTGTTACGTAGAAGATGATCCTTACAACAGTTTAGTGAATAGTTGACGGTTGCACCTAAACCGTATAAGTTACGTAGTAATTGAAAACTGTCTAACTTATGCTCGCCTCTTGAGAACGCTTTGTTTAAGACACATATTGGTTTTGACTATATGTGCTCTCATGAGATATATTGTTTCACTATTTACAGGCTTGGATGAGAAATGAGATTTACATTTCGAAAAAGGGACGACGCCAGACAGTCGGGAGATCAGCCATGATAATTTCGACTATATTGCCATTATATTAAGTCGCAATACCGTTGCTTTGCTATTTTACTTTTAATAATTGAATAAAACATAAATTATTTACATATGGAGTATTAACCCCAAAGCCATTAATATTAGGTCCTTACATATGAAATTGGCATTTTGTACGGGACGAATGTAAAGTATTTTTTTTTTTTAAATATATTTAATTAATCAAAGTATGCACCATTGTTATCTATGCACTTTTGCCATCTCATAGTTAGTTCATTGATCCCTTTACTAAAAAAATCATGGGGGCGAGAATCAATAAACTCTTTGAAGGCGATTTGGACTGCCGCATCGGAGTTGAATTTTTTTCCTTGTAAGAAGTTTTCCAAATTCCGAAAAAAATGGTAATCTGTTGGAGCAAGGTCTGGGGAGTACAGTGGACGTCGCAGACATTCCAATTGTAGCTCATCTAACTTAGTGGTTGTTTGTTGTGGAGTGTGTGGTCTTGCGTTGTCGTGAAGCAGCAGTGGCCTAGAGCAATTGACCAATCTCGGTTGTTTAGCAGCTAGTTCTTCCTTCATAGCTTGCAGTTGCTGACAATAGATATCTGCCGTAATCATTTGGCCAGATTTTAGAAAGCTGTAGTGAACGACACCGGCTCTAGTCTACCAAAGTCACAAATAACTTTTTCTGAGTCAATTTTCGTTTAGGACAGGATTTGGCTGGGTCTCCAGGGCGCTTCCGATTATCGTACAGTATCCACTTTTCATCACAAGTAATGATTCGATTTAAAATCCCTTCATTATTGTGTCGGTTGAGCAGAGAAACACAGCAGTCGACGCGTGTTTGCAAGTTCGATTCACTCAATTCATGAGGTACCTATCGTTCAAGTTTTTTTACTTTCCCGATTTGCTTCAAGTGGATTAATACAGTTTTATCACTTACCCCGAAGCCTGCAGCTATCTCTGAAGTGATTTGTGATGGATCCGCTTCCACAATAGCCTTTAATTCTTCATTTTCCACTTTGGCCTCCGGTCGTCCACGGTTGGTTCTGAAGGTCGAAATTTCCAGAACGAAAACGTTGAAACCAAAAACGTAGCGTGCTTTCTTTTGCGACACCAGCGCCGTACACATCATTAATCCTTCGAGTTGATTCTGCAGCACTGGCGCCACGGTAGAACTCGTACTCGTCAATATACCGATATTTCATGTTTTCCATTGTGCGGTAATAAGCGACGCCAAAGAAAAAAATTATGAGGAAAAAACAAATGAATGACTGTTTTCAAAACTCAAATGTACCAGCTAAATGAATTTATGAATTTGGAATTCTTAACGAAAGAGGAGATATTTCAGATCAAAGTGGTCAGTACGACAAAACACTAATTTAATATGTAAGGACCTAATATATATACAACAATAGCTAATTTTTACTTGTACATATCATGACTGCGTGTAATTGATAAAAATTAATTGGATTAAAATCTCAAGAGCAAGTTATCTACATAAATACTATTCAAGCTTAAATGGAAACTCCATCGGATACTTAGCTAGTGTAAAATCTTTATAATCATTTGGAGGATATTTTTATAAAATTACTTACGTTATTTATTGAAACAATTGCAGGTATTTCCTTCCAATGAATGTGATATGTAATGGCGTTATTTTTTTGTCAATTTGCATAATTGAGGCATTTACCAAATACATATTTTTAGATCTTTTATCGGGGATCTTTAGTAATAAAAATGCTTTTATTTATATAAAAATTTAATATCAAAGTTGAAAAAAATTGTCAGTCCATTCCAAAAATTAATAATTTTAGTTTCAATTGAAACACATTTTTTTTCTTATCATTATTATTGAATATTCAGTATGCGCTGACGTTACTTTTCGAGCAAAAGTTGCTAAATTGCTAAATTCCAGGAAGACGTCACGTCAACGTCAGGAATCACCTCACTGAGCAAACTCCTTAGTCAAAAACTTTAGTAAAACCGGAGTACTTAATAATAATAGTCTTACTCATTACTGCAAATGTGATATTATTCGTTGAAATCGGAGAATAATGGCGTACTTTACGTATATTTCTGCAATTATAATTAGGCCTCTAAAATTGAAAATGGGCTATATCGCCATTATAACTGACTTATTTAAACTATTCAAAATTGCAAATTAATGGAAAAAAACTGCTTTATGTATATAAAAGAAAGTTAAATATTTTTCATAAACTTTGTTTCACGGCACGTTTAATAAGATTTAAAACAAAACAACTATAATTTAATATATGTATTCGTTAAAGAGAATAAAATATATTTAAAAGTACGTTATGTACTAATTCAGAGCTTCATAACATACATATTTAATTCTTGAAAATAGAAACAGCCTGTGAATTTCTCACAGTTGGACTAAGGCCTCTTCACATTTTTTGAGAAGAAGCCTTAGCCCAACTTTGGAACTTCCACGCTGCTGCAATGCGGGTTGGTGAAATACACATGTGGCATAATTTCAGTGAAATTAGACACATGCAGGTTTCCTCACGATGTTTTCCTTCACCGTTCAGCACGAGATGAATTATAATCACAAATTAAGCACATAAAATTCAGTGGTGCTTTCCCGGTTTGAACCCACGATCATTGGTTAAGATTCACGCGTTCTTACCACTGGGCCATCTGACATCTGACAACATTGAGAAATTATTATACCATACACATTTTCTTAAAAATTATACACTTATACAAACTGAGATATACAACGTTAGCCAAGTTTTAATAGTATTTTGTATATGTGAACATTTTTAATAACATTTCTTGAAACATGGCAACAGTCTCACGATATATTTATTATTCACAATGATTTGACTGATACATATTAAAATATACTTAAAAGTATTTATTCAGACATTATTCAAATACATACCCTTATTCATTACATTTATAGCATCACAACAAATAGCTTATTTATACGTATGAAGGAAAATTTTAATTGAATTATTTTATAAGAATAATTCTATTAAAAACGATACAATATCAAAAACATTTTGAGCATTGATGTCCTTAACTAGTATCTAAGAACAGAAGATATACGAGAAAGGAGAGTATGATACTCCATTAAAAAGATTGAAAATAATAGTGTGAAAGTTTCCCATAGATCCGTCAGAATAAAATTTATATGATAATAAATCTAAGCTTTCATGCAAGTATTTTGTATTAGTACGTTTAAATTAAAGTGAGTTAAACATATATTTAAAAGAAAGCAATCGTCACCAACTGGATTTGCTTAAAAACAACACCTTTACCAAAACCGATATTTATATAACCAACACAAATATTTGCCTAATAAGGAATCTAACACAGATATCAATGATAACACTTATATTTACAAGAATGGTACTTCACAAAAATACTTTTTACAATATTCGAAACGTATCAACACGTCACAAATATATTTACAATTCACGTGTGACATATTACTAAGACTACAAATAAAATTTAAAAAAATATTCTTAAAACTACGTATCAAGTCTACTTTGACTAGTATGTCTCGATGTTTCACATGAGTTGTCTTGCTTGGCGTTATCACTTAATACTGGTCGAGCTGAAAAAAATGTCATATTATTCTTATCTTCAAAAAAACTTTATGTAATTAAAATAAAAAAACATTTAGCCTGCCGAATAAAAAGTCATATAATTAACAATTGTTGCCAAATTTTAAAATATTCGGATGTGTAAAAATTTAATACGCAATTACTCGAAAAATGAATTGTTTATCAATCATCAACAATCATCATGAAGTTTTTCATACACGTTGTTGGGGATACAGAAAATGGCTACCCAGTTTCCCAAATCATTCTTAAGTTCTAAGTTTGTAAAAGCGTTGGATGCTATTTTAATTTAAGTACCTCCTGACATCAAATCAGGAAAACGTAAAATAATTAAGTTAATTTGATCAAAAGTCACTTCAGGTATGTTTATACTTACCAAACATCCTTAACAAGATCTTCTCTATGCCGTGCAGGGGAGACTCAAATATTATACACAGTATAAGTGCAAGGAAGAAAGTTAGGACGATGTGGGAGATTGCATTTGCCATCTGAAATAACATAACAGAATAGTTGAAATAACTTCGATATTGCAAAATTTATTTGATATATATTTTTTTTAATATTTAATTATTTAAACATTATATAAATATTCTTTTATTTCAAAATTACTAACTAATCATAATCAATTAATAATATTATCGCCGATTTGAAAAAACCGATGCAAGTTATAATATTACATGCACTAAATTAGAATGAATATTTGAAAAATTATAAAGATAATTATTATTATACATAAACTTTTAATTACAACTACGAAGCTTTAGATAAAGAACCGTTCTTTGATTTTTTTTTGTTATATTCGTAACGTTCATATTGTAGATAAATTTCATTAAATTAATTTGCTGGTATACACAACATTTGAAAACACCCTTTTAACATTGAAAAAGTTACCATTACAAAAAAGAAAAATAAAGTAAATTTCATACTCACAACTGTAAAGAATGTTATGTGTAGGGGATGTCTCAATTGGCCCACGTAGTATAATTCTATAATCCCATTGACGAGATATGCACAGAACGTGAGCCTCGCTATCGGCACGAGGAATTTCCATGTCAGCAGTTTTCCGAGAATTCCTGAAATCGTCAATAATTACAATCGCTATTGAGACGTTTAATGATCGTTACTGGATGCTTTTTACTTTTTATAATACATACGATATAATATAGTTTATTTTTTCGGTAATAGAACACGCCAACTATTTATCTTTTTAATAAGTTCTGTTATTTTCTTATTCGAGACGCATTTATATTTTTTAAACAAGAAGACCATCTTGTATCATCAGAATAAGCCTTCGATGATTGTTTAAGGTGTATCGTATCAAACGAACTACAATATTAAAAACATTGCAACTTTCGAACACATCTTAGACTAAAGTAAAAACGGAATGTATATGTAAGTATATTTAAATGTTAATTCTCTAATAATTAGATATGTTTTTAAATCTGTTCCAAAAAAAAATTTGCAAATCTCCCTAAGTATAAAGTGAAAATAATTTATCTTAGTCACTTTGATAGATCATATTCAAGCAAAAATAATCCTTAACCAAATAAATAAACACCCAGAATTACATCAAAAAGTGAATAAAGTCATTTTGACTAAATTCCAGTCACGACATTTAGTCAGTTACTGCGTATGTCATATAAAAGTGAAAATATGATGGCACAAATAAAATATTGCTCTATTTTGACAGCAATCTGAGCATTAAGTAGCATCGTGATAGCTGACAGAAGAGATGAGTGGTAGAAATAATGGTTTTCCAACTTCGACAGCAAAATCAACTAGACTTGGACACGAACCTCGCACCAGAGGATCCATTACATAAGCAAGTCACTAGATCAACGCATCATCGTGAAAATGCTGTCCAGAAATAGCTTGCTTCGATTTTTAAATTAATTTGGAACAAAAGCAATAGTTATAATTAGTATTAAATCGTTTCCTTTTTAAATGTCCCGTGCATATAGTTAAAATTATTTTTCTATTTTTAAGGACGAAAGCTTAATTCAATTCTGTTTGTGACAATTCAAGTAATTATGCCTGCATGAATAAGGAATATTTTGATAAGACACATTTAGAACATACATCCTTTTGAAATTATACGTTTACTATTATTAATCGATATGGCGTCAAATGATCATTGAGATAATAAAGTTGAATAAATAACTAAATAAACACAAAATAATATATAAATAAAAAAAATAACGTTTCACGAAAACGATTTAGCTTATTTTGCATTAGTTGCAATAAAGCGATAACTACAAAATAATAATCAAGAAATTAACGACAGTGACGCGATATACATATAACGTAAATACGTCTGCGAAATTGTTTTTTTTTTTTTGTCATACATTTTAATATAACTTATTTACTTATAAAAATATAAATGTACGTTAAAATTGCTACACGTGCTTTTCCCGCCGGCGATTTCATATGAAAATTATTTATGGAAGCCATTCATTTTAATATAGATTCTGACGAACAAATATTTTTTGAAATTCAACAATATGGATACCTTCGGGTGCATTATTAAAATTGTATTATTTGCTGGGACTCTATTTAATATTTTATATGCAAATTTAATTATTTTTCAGACTAATAAGTTATTCATCACAATTTCCATTCTAAATAATAGGCGGACACGTAAATGGACCACCTGATGGTGAGCAGTCATCATAAGAAATATTAACCTTTTCTTACATCGCAATGTGTCACCAATATTGGTAACTAATATTCAAATTCAAAATTCAAAAGTAATTCAAATTCAAAATTTAAATTCAGAATTCAAATTCAAAATTTAAATTCAGAATTCAAATTCAAAATTTAAATTCAAAATTCAAATTCAAATACATATTCAAAATTCAAATTCAAAATACTTTATTCAATATTGAAATATTACTTCGGAAAAGGAATGAGCCCAGCCTTGAGAAGAACCGGCGAAAGAAACTCGGCGGGTTGTTTTGTTTTTGTCTATTTTGTTACGGTACAAAATAAGGTTTAAAAAAAAATTGAAACAGCCATGCGGCGATCGTGTCATTCCAAAATCCATAATAATTTAATATTATGCTTTTGTGCCTCTAGTTGCACTGGCTCAATCACCCTTTAAACTGGAACACAACAATACTGAGTATTGCTATTTGGCGGTATCTGATGTGTGGGTGGCATCTACCCAGACGGGTTTGTAAAGCCTAACACCACCTTAATCTGCGTAGTTGTATTTGCGGCAGAATAGTTCATCTATATAAAGAATTAACTGTTATTTATACTCACTATATGTACTTTATGTATTGTTTTTATTATTGATACAGTTTTTTGTAACTGATGTAGATTATATAATTTTTTGACTACGTAGTTAGTTTTATTTTAGTAATTATTAGTGGTCAAAGGTTAAAAAATAAACAGGCGTGGATAAAATCCTGATAACAAGTTGTGTGAAAACGCTTTCAATTATTTTTATTCTGTGCTATTTATAGAAGAGATCTTATCTAGCAGCTACTTTATCACAAGATGCTGTTTCCCTTCCCGAAGCATGCAACATGAAACAACATGCTATGAATAAGATACACAATGACAGAAGAGAATTTCCACACTTCCTTTGTATCACGCGATAAAACAAATTAAAGGAAACTTACGATAAATATATTTACTTTTTCTCAATGTTTTTGAGATATACTTTATATGAAAATTCTTTTTTTTAATTTAAACTATTGAATCTGTATAGCCTGTGAATGTCCCACTGCTGAGCTAAGGCCTGTTCTCCTCTTTTTGAGAAGACGTGATTTGGAGCTTAATCTACCACGCTGCTCCAATGCGATGTGACAGAATTTCAGTGAAATTTGATACATGCAGGTTCACTGTCTAGCACGAGATGAATTATAATCACAAATTAAGCACATGAAATTCAGTGGTGCTTGCTCGGGTTTGAACGCACGATCATCGGTTAAGATTCAAGCGTTCTTACCACTGGGTCATATCGGCTTGGATATATGGATATATTACTTAAATGTAATTACATTTATTAATCCGCATGAAAATCACCCATATACTAACAAATACTAACTTCACGCTTTTTATCGTTTATATGGAAAATGTATTGAGCGTAAGCTTTAATTAACAAAATTTTGACATGAGATTTAAATGTATTAAAAGGTCAACTTATGAATAACTCTTAATTTATATTATAGAAACGGGCACAAGTTAGGGTTGACTTTGCGAAGTCGACCTGCGCATTTTAGTACCTCGCAATGTGTGGACGTTCTCGTATCATACGATTTACTCATGCTTGTGAGTAAAGTAGCTTGTATCCGACCTTTAACACTTTTTATTGTTTCGATTCGTCTGCTTGCCTGCCCTGCCACTCGCATGGTAGCATCTCGCAAATCACTCGCATCGTTTGGACATGTTTGGAAGTAAGCCGCGAGAGGATATTATTCCAGCACAAAAGTACACAATGCGAGCAGTTGTCAACTGTCTAGTCAGCAGCTTGCACTATATAAACCAGGTGTTTAAGTATTCAATGTATTAAATATATCTTCGATAGTTTTAACGTTGCTTATTGTCACAAATGACAAATATATGAGGGATAATGGATATATCATCTGTTTCAAATCCACACCGACTAATACATACGTATAGCTATTATAATAAATGCGTTACATAAATATATATTTCTTAATCAACTGATCTTAATCAACTGACCTCCATTGCCAGTAGCACAGGCCACAATCAGCCATCCATTGGCAATACTCCATGCGAATTTGTGAAGTGATATGTATGCGGCGGCTTCAATTGTGCTGTATTCATACCAATCCTGGTAGAATAAACTCACTGAGAATGTCGTCACTGTGCCTAAGACGATGCTCGTTAACCATCCGAAGGTTTTGAGAAGATTTGAAAATTCGTAACTGTAAATAAAAAATTATGATTCTAATAAAGTAAAGGAATTTGAATAAAGAAGCTTTTTTTAAATGATTTGTTTTTTTTTTGGAATAGGTAGGTGAGCGGCCAATTCGGCCACATGATGGTAAGTGGTCTCCACCGCCCATAGATATTGGCAATGTAAGAAATTGTAACTATGCCTTACATCGCCAATGCGCCATCAACCTTGGAAACTAAGATGTTTCGTCCCTCGTGCCTGTACCATACCGGAACACGACAATACAAAGTACTGCGGTTTTGCGTTAGAATATCTGATGAATGAGTGGTACCTATCCAGATGAATGCTTAAATTGATATTTTCAAAATTTGTAAATGTTTACGCCGTAAATAAACTGACACGTAAAAACGAGATGCCATATATAAAATATAAAAGGAATTACAAAATATATAAATATAAAAGAAACACGGAATGAGTTAACTTACTTTTGTAATTGTATCCTATGTAATATATACCCTGTGAGTATGCCCATGAAATATGGAGTCATCTTCATATGAGTCCTTATATAGGCCTCAACAAAATAATAATTCGTCGCAAAGTCTGTGAACTCTCTGGAAATAACAAAAAAATATCATCAAATGATGCATACTATAATTTAAACAATATTATTAGAAATAATATGTTTTAAGACATTAATTTAATTGAAAACGTTTAATTTTGTTTCATCAAAATTAGCTAACGAATTAAAAAATATTATACAATTATTTTCAAACAATTCGTAATTATATTTTATTAAACACGAACACGTTGAGAACGATAAATAACTCGAACAAATCATGGGTGAAGGGATCTCCTTAAAAACACTTGACATACTTAGCATAAAACAGCAACGTCGGATCCAGGCGATCTTTATACGTGATGACAGTTGGGATGACGAGGGATACAAAAGTGGCCACCGCAGTTAATATAGGACCGAGCCGTCTCCAGTGCCACAGACTATAGATAAAGATCGGGGCCACGAAGAATAGCTGCGTGTCAACGGCCAAATACCACGATTGGAACATACACTGGGAAAAACATTAACATTATTATAATTATCTACAATACTAATGCGTTAAGTGAAAATATTATAATTAAAATAATAAAGAAAAGGATATAAGCCAATGGACCCGGTGTAAGTGCCGGTCCCTTTACATTGGCAATGTATGAGGTCTATTCCATTATTCACGATTACAACGCACAACCTATCATGAAAAATTACTTGGCGCTTGCCTTACCCTGGCTCACTCATCATTAGTCCACGCTATTAGGATACTATAGAAATACTTCTTGCTTAGTATATTTTACTTATTTTCACAGTATAAATCTTACGGTGTCATACTTTGAGGTTTTGCTGCCGCCATCGTGATATTTGTGCTAAAGAAAAGACCTATTCGCGCATAAATAAACTTGAGCTTAAGACTATTTAAGGCTCTATTTAAATAAATTAAAATATTAACTGTTGCTTCTCAGTTATATATATTCTGTAATGTTTTGTTTGTACGGAAAATATTAATGATTTTATATGTAAGAAAATATTATACACATAATATTGGTATAAGGAGCAAACATAAACTATTCCTGGTACTCGATTGCAAATCATCAGTAACTCTTTTGTGGGGTCAGTTTTATAGCAGAATTCTTGAAAGGGTTCTAAATAGCTATGTTTCTAAATTAAAAAACAAAAAAAAACGATTTATGCAAAAGATTATACAATTAGTGAGTTTATGATATCCTCTCTCCCGGCTATTTCGCTTCCGAACCGATGGTAGTTTATAGTTTGACAATTACTAAGTAAAGTAATGCTTCTAAATTAAATAAAAGATTTTGATTTGATTTGATTTAAGTAATAGAATATATTTTTGGCATCATTACCCGAAAAATTAGTATAAAAAATTACCATTCTTTCGCTTCTGACATAGTTATTAACGTAGAGGATGTTAGCCCACCAGCTGTCCATACATCTCTCTTGCTCCAAACGTAATCTACCTTCCCAAAGTGGTCCTTCGCCGATCTTTGGTAACCATGTCATGTAGAACAGTATGACAATTAAGTACGCTGGTGTGACCCTGAAAAAATATATCCAGCAATTAAGTTAAAAAGCTCAATTTGTGGAGAAAAAAAAAACACTTAACAATTTTAATTTTCGTTTAATATTTGTAATTATTTTTTTAATGGTGAAATATTATACTGTGATTACTGAAGTAACTTAATATAAACCCAGAGAGGT
Source organism: Nymphalis polychloros (assembly GCA_905220585.2). Lineage (NCBI taxonomy): Eukaryota > Metazoa > Arthropoda > Insecta > Lepidoptera > Nymphalidae > Nymphalis > Nymphalis polychloros. Next base: position 12,627,327 of record HG992245.1, read on the forward strand.
AATTATTAATTTACCATATTTGAATATGTTAATAATAATATTTATGTAAATCTCAAACAAGTAAAACTAAACAAGAAAGGTAAAACTAGTAAAAATGTTGTATATTAATAGTATAAATATTTAAAAATAAAAACTTTTCAATTTAATTACAAAATGTACTGTGGCACGAAACCACTATCAACTTTTTATTCAATCATAATAAAGATACAGAAAATAAGACTACGAAAAGTAACTTAAATATATCTTTGACACAGCTTATAATAACTTAAATATCTGTATTTTTATATCATAGGGAAGCGGAACATCATATGGGCCTCCTGATGGTAAGTGGTCTCCAACGCCCATAGACATTAGCATTTTAAGAGATATTAGACATTGCTTACATCGCCAATACGCCACCAACCTTAGGAACTAAGATGTTATGTCCCTTGTGCCTGTAATTACACTGGCTCACTCACCCTTCAAACCGGAACACAACAATACCGAGTATTGCTGTTTCGCGGTAGAATATCTGATGAGTGGTACCTACCCAGACGAGCTTGCACAAAGCCCTACCACCAAGTGAAGTGAATAAAATAATTATGAATACATTTAATAAATTATTAACACGTCATAAAGTATTTAATAAGATTAGTTGAAAGTATAGTTAAATCTCACCTAATATACCGGAAAACTAGTATTGGCAAAACGTTCAAACGCCCTCTTCGTTTGTCCAGTTCAATAAGCAAAAGCCGGCTGAAGAGAAATGCACTCAAGAATAGGAAAGTATCCACGAGCAATGTGTTGTTCAACATGAAGGCGTTAGCTGGATCCCGAATGAGCTGAAAATGTCAAGATAATTTAAAAAATAAAAATAATGCGATACGAAAATAACTCTATTGGGATTTTTGTTAACTTCTATTAATTGTAAATACTATAAAACTGCTTGAAATCAATACTTTTGGAGAATTTTAAACATTTTAATTGATGTTATGTATGATAAAATTAACGCATAATTCCGAAAATATAATGCTTATCGTCGTTTTGATACTTGGTTTTTTAAATAATTCACATATCTATCACCGTTTATTATATAAACTACTTTAATTCATACTAAAAAACTATTTATTTCGTAGGTTTTGCTTTAAAGTAAAGAAAATTCATTACACATTTTAGTTCAAATATTACAAAATATTAGTGAAAATAAAGTGGCGAGTTTTTTTTTTTTAAAGGGAAATATTTTGAATCTATAGAACCATTTTAAGAGTAGAACACACGCGCGTCAATGATTGCCAAGTCTCTTTGTCATGTTTATCATGCCATAGCATGAGGCCTTTGATGTACAGATAGTTCCGCACGATGACTCGCGTCGCTTGTACTTCACTCGGTTGCATAACGTTCTAAGTTAATCCCTAAATTTAATCATTGATATATGACCAAAAAATAACACTTTTATCTATAGACCATACAAATTCTCTTATGATATGATATATCTTGTGCATATTATGATTAAATAGGTTAAATTTCCCTTTTAAAACACAACATTAAGAAAGCAATGCTTGTTGGTGGTATAATGACCTCCTGACCAGTTTCGGCCACAGTGGCCATTTCTTAATGGAGATTAGCCATCTGCTCAGAGCATAACATATATGTATTACATGTATTATACGTACATACCCGTCCACTATAATTATATTGTAAGCACATGTATTTCTTGTTGGTTATGTTTGAAACACTCTGCTTGCGTAATCTCACAATCTAATGGAAAGGAAAATTCGATACGAGCAGAAATTTAAAAAAATTCAAGAGAAAATCACAAGAACTTTTTATTGGCCGAACCTGGGGCTTGAACCCAGGAACTCGGGGTCTACGGCCTTGTAAGCTAGCCACTAGACTATCGAGGAAAATCGCTAGTATAATAGATGAATATCACTGAAATGGTCTACAATGAACTGTTGATCAAAGAGATAAAAGAGAATGTTTAATATTATTAAAAATATTTATCAAATAATCTTACTCGATCCCAAGCTTCGGCATCCATAACAGGTCCACTTCCGATGAAAAGGCAGGCATGCCCTCCAATAATAAATATCATAGCCAAGGCTTTAATCCCGTTGATGCATTCTAATCCAAGACTGTTGTTCTGTTTTGTTGATAGAATCTTCTTTGTATTATTGATCAATGAAAACGAAATTATTAGGTCATGCACTGAGCTCTTCTTTCTTTTCATATACCGTATAGAGTAGATTTCGAAGACTGTTGTGAATAAGAGGATCACTCCGAAAAATAGCATAATCCCTCTGAAAAAATTGGCAAATTTATAAACATCGTCCAATATTTTTAGTATAAAGATAATTTTTAAAAATATACCTAATCGAAATTACTATAAGAGTATTTTATTAATTTTAGAATCAGACAAACTTCTCTTTAATTTTGTTGCATTTTTTTCTGTTACTATCTTCAATGGAAAAATCGCAAATATTTCTATTTGTATACTTTTTAATCGGATTTCAATCTGCAAAAAGTTCTAAAGAGATATTAAATTTAAATTTATAATGGAAAAAACGATTCTGCTTGAATTATTCACTCCGTCGAATCCCGTTTCAATTCAGAAAACTGGTGAAGCATTTTTTAATTAAATTATATAAAAACATTCATGCAAAAGTAACTTCAATTCAAGATTCTTTTGACAGTGATATGTTAATCTTAAAATAAGTTTAAATTTTAATTGACGATTAAAGGCAGGCGGCAAGAAAGCCATATAATGGGAAGCGATCACATATACAAAAGAAACATAATCCACACATTACACAGTCAATTCGCGTCTATCATGGGAACTGATCACACAAAATTTACTTAATGGTAGGCCTATGTGCAAACCCGTCTGGGAAGGTACCCCTATCGCATATACTATCGTCAAATTGTAATACTAAGTATGTGTGTTGTTTTCCGGTTTGAAGACTTAACATCTTCGTTCCCCAGCCTGTTGGCATATTGACGATGTAAGGAATGATTAATATTACAGTGCCAATGTCTAATAGCGGCGCTGACCACTTACAATCAAATGGTCCATTTATTCTGCGTACGTGTTTAAAATAAAAAAATAAAGAAACATCTCTACATCTAACTCGCTTACTTATCAAAGTATAAGTAAATTATTGATATTTGGCGCTAGAAAATGTTGAATCAACGGTAACTATCCAAATGAGCTTGCCATAAAAATTTTAACAATTTATAGTAGTATGTTACGTAATACAACTTACAAGAATGCTATATCAAGCTTGTTGACAGTCATAGGCTTCCGAGTGTAACAATCCTTCTCATTAACTTCAACACCTGTGGAATTACCCACAGTGTGAGAGAGCACATCACTAACGAAGCCCGCGACGGCGTTCGCGTCACACCCACTTGGAACACAGACGGCCCAACGAAGAGTTTCTCCTCGACCTGTTCTGACCTGAATAACAAGACATCAATAACGGCATTAACATATATATATATATATATATATATATATATATATATATATCATTTTTATTAATTTTATAATAAAAACATGAAAAAATCTGTTTTACTATTAGTAGTATGGAACCAGGATCAAAAATAATAAATAATATCCCATTTCACTAAACTTTAACAATCAAAAAAATCTATTATCACACCGCAAAACAGCAGTTTATTATTGTTGTGTTCCAGTTTAAAGGGTGAGTGAGCCAGGCTCAAGGAACTTAAAATCTTAGTTCCCAAGGTTGGTGGCGAATTGGCTATGTAAGCGATGCTTAACATTTCTCACAATGCCAATGTCTATGGGCGTTGGTGACCACTTACCATCCATCCAGCCATCCAGGTGGCCCATATCCTCGTCCGCCTACCTATCCTATAAACAAGAAAAGATGACAATTATCTGCCTGCGGCATCGCCCGCGTGTGATTGGCAGGGGTAAGGTTAGGGTAGCATTATGACATTTTCTTCGCCCTTTACAAGGTGAATGCAAATTTCATAATGATCGGTGGAGTAATTAAGACATGAAAGCTTAAAAAAAATCAAACTCACTTACGCATTTATAACATAAAGAAGGATGTTTTGTTTTTTAAACTGTTTATATTATATTGTTCAGTCGATGATAACTAGTATGGCAAATAACGAGTGATTGTAAAAATCAACAATATATATATAATTGATAATATTGAACGGTAAATAATATCTCAGTGTAATTGTAAGTATTTTATTAAATAACATTTGACGTGTTTCCGGATTCGTATCAAAGATTTCAAACTCCCTTGTCACACTAATTATTCTACTACCAAATAGCAATACGTTATGTAGCTGTGTTCTGATACGGCTCAATAAGCCAGTTTAATTACAGTCACGGGAGATTTAACAACATATTTAGCAAAGCAGCGTTGCTCTAAAGAACAGCGGTGTAATATCTTACAATTGCAATAATAAAGGCCACAAAATACTTTTCATTAAATTATACATTACCTGATGCTACTTAGAATTAGAATGCTTTAAAATGGCTTAACAGAAACAACAGCAAAGCAAGATTTATAAAGAAAAGCAAAATTATATTTATTAATATTATATAAAAATATATTGTTCTTTTTTTACCTAACTTCCTTACAAGCATTGCGATGATCGCCATTTCATTTTATGTCTGCTTTAGCAAATTCTATTGTCGTACACAATTACAAAACCAATAAAAAAACATCTAATAATTAATATATATGGAGTTCAGGGCATAAAGTGAGTAAAAATCCTAAATTACTGCCTTACTAAGTTTCTGTTTCAAAGGAAAAGGAGTCGACTTCGTCAAGTAACACTACAAAGCTTGTAGCTTTGTGTCCATTCAGCTTATTATGTGAAAAACAACGCATGACCTATTTGTTCTCAGTTCCTGTGACCGAGTGGCGTTTATGAGCCATTTTAAAACTAATGGACGTTTAGCGACCAAGTTGAAAAGCGTCTACTATTTCAAATTGCTCCTACATCCAGGTTACAATTAAAACGATCTTTATAAAGCAATGTTTGTTTCTTAGTGTGTTGGTATTATATTTATAGAATTTGTCACATCGTTTTTTATTTTATATTATGGTCATCCGATTGGTGTTTTATTAAGGATCAATTACTAAACTAATTTGGTTTTTTTTTTATGATTTTGGTACTTAACCGTAAGGTTCATTGCGTCTTTCTTTTTTCTAAATATAAACCATTTAATGGCCCCCAGTAGTGAGATTTAACCGTTTGCTGTAGGGTTATGTGTAGCATAACTTAAAGAACACTAACCGTAATCGCCTGTTTACCCCCTTAAGGAGAGAAATAAAAAAAATTGTGCGATCGGGGAAACCCCGTCAGGAATGAAGTTCTGTTCAATATTTTTTCGACTTAAGCCGTGTTTTAAAATGTAGATTTTAATTGGTTGTATGACTGGTATTTTGGCACACCAAAAAGCACCTCAACCTCCTTTATATCGACTTCCTAAATTCGAACGCTTAACGCATAGTATTTTGTAGTATTTGGTAGGCACAGTATGAACACCATTTCGTTATATGACATGACCTTGGGCCACTAGCATTTTACTCTACTGTAAGCCGCATAAAAGAACTTCGTTCCAAAAATCATGTTCTTTATTGTGATTCAAGCATACGCTTCAGCAAATTTATTCAATGAGTTTGGTGTCTTATCGTGTAAGGGTAAAAGACAGACAGACAGAGTTACTATCGCATTATAATATGAGTAAGTAAAGATAAATAACATAATATGGGTATATTTATTTAAATTAACCTAACAACTTAATGCCATATTTAATAATAATGTATCTTTTAAATGTATAAGTGGAGAATTTACGTCAATTTATATAAATATGCAAGTGTTACATCAAATAATTACTTAGTCCTACAGCTAACAACATTGACAAACACTGTGTTCATACATTAGGTCACGATTGATATTGTACAATATTATAATTATGTTTCTTTTGTAGTCAAAGGGCTTAGTGAAGAGAATCATAGTTTTCCTACCAAATAACGCGGCTTCTAATCCGTGCTAGTACAACTGAGTTTTTATAATTATTATGTTAAAAAACGTGTTTATGGTGCATCTGGTTTTCCATTCGGTTATTTTCTCCCAGGTAACACTGTTTCCACAGAATGATATTCTTCCATACGTATAGATACCACATATTCATATACATCAATACTAATTTAACTGACCCGAAGTAGATTGCGGGAAATGACTTTGGCTAGGCTATGTTCAGACCTAACCTATGGCAAACATAGTCTATGGTAGAGGCCTATGTTCAGCAGTGGATGACAAATTGTTTAGGTGGACTAATGTAAAACTAACAGTAATATTTAATGTCATATGAATACTTAATGAAACAATATTAGGCAAATATAAAAGCGCCTGATATAATTTCGCATACGCGCAAATACACAAAAGAAGCTAAAAAAATTCAGGCGCTTCTAATAACTACATTTATTTACTACCATTAATAAATGCTATTCCTGACAACGTTTATATATTGACAGTGGCATAAATAAGTCAGATATCACCCTGCCAAAAATAATTGGCAACTACGTTTTTAATTACGCTGACGCTTAATATTGATTTAATCTAGTATTCTTTCCTACTGAAAACATAACAACGACAATACACTCATTAGGTTCTCACACTCAGTCATTAGTAAACTATAATTAAAAATGAAGAATAATAAAGCGCTGAACCCGAGGCGGTGTAGCGCTTTATTCTATTTACGTTTTCTTTAAATTTCGAATCAAATAATTTTGTATTTAAAAGAAAAATCAATTATTAAGCCCTTAATATACTTTTTGTGACAATAAATGTTATTTTGCATCACCAACGTTTTATTAAACTAAAACTCGATCTTGAATTATTCTCATTGCATCTAAAGAAATTTCACTTCAAAAACAATACATACAAGATATAACCAGTCGTAACATATATCCTTGAACTATAAATGAAAAAAAATATGACAATTTACTTCTAAGTTACATAATAGTTTGAACGTACGTAACAGCATCTACGTCTTCATGACAAGAATGTGGCTCTTGTAGTATAAATACAGTAGTTAACTAAATATAGAAACTCAATTTACAGATAAATTAATAGTAATAAGTGGAGAATTACTCTCGCGTAACTTGAAGGTATGAATTGTAGTTATTTTTTTTTATTTATTCATCCATATACATATATATGTAGTTTACATATAGTTAATCATCATATTCGATACAGCTTTGATCAGCAATTCCGACTTCAATTGTTCTTTTAGTGTTAGGTACTTCGTGTAATGGTTAAGACTATAATATTGCTTCCAAGTAGTGCAATCATATACGACATTAAATATCAATTTAAAAACATATGTTATTAGTTTACATTAAATAAAATCAAATGAAAATATACTCTACTTTATTCAAGTAGGTTCGTACAAACTCTTTTCAATCTTCATATAAAAAGATTAAATTAAATTTTATATAACTACGTCTGATTAATTATTTTAAAGTGATACGAACACAAAATTGTGGCTTTAAGTTAATATACAAGCTATTTATATATGTTATATTTTTTTACTGTATCACAACTGGTTTTACTCGGTGGTAGAGCTTTGTGCAAGCTCGTCTGGGTAGGTACCACCCGCTCATCAGATATTCTACCGCAAAATAGCAGTACTTGGTATTGTTGTGTTCCCGTTTGAGACAGCCAGTGTAATTACAGGCACAAGGGACATAACATCTTAGTTCCGAAGTTTGGTGGCGCATTGGCGATGTAAGCGATGGTTAACATCTCTTACAATGCCAATGTATTTGGGCGTTGGTGACCACTTACAATCAGGTGGCCCATATGCTCGTCCGCCTACCTATGCTATAAAAAAAGAAACTCCATTATATATATAAGATTTAAATTAACAATATCGTCTCATTATAGTTAAAGTATTATTGTATATTTTTACAACATAAATATAATGAAACTATTAAATACTCATGCTTAACATTATATTGTTATTCATAAAATAAATGAACAATTTATATTGACATGTCTCAGTATGGTAATGGAAAACGTAAAAAGTAAAGTAACAAGATTGTGAGTGCCTGCTGAGATAAGGCCTCATCTCCTTTTGGGGAGAAGAGTTAGAGCTTATCCTACCACAATGCTGGTAGTTGCTACACATGTAGAAGAGTATCAGTGTAATTATACACGCAGATTTCCTCACGATGTTTTCCTTCACCGGCGAGCACGATATGCATTATAAGCGAGTGGATTTAAACCCGCGATCATCGTTTAATATTCACGCGTTCTACACTGTGCCATCTTGACATCGGAAAACGTGGATCTCAAAAATTACAAGGAGTTTATTGTACTTCGAGTTAGTTGTACTAACTTTTACATCTGTTAAATTTGTCTTAATAAAAAACATCCACTCGAACAGGCTGCTGATACTAAAGGGGTTTCAATTTCTGGGTCTTCTTACTAAAGCTCAGGAGTTTGACAGTTCGCAAACTTACACGGCTCGGTAAGCATCTCATCTCAATCCGGTCAGGAGGACACTATTATTATTATTTGTCACTGTATTCTCATTTACCACTGAATACGAGATCAAGTATGAACACAGATTAATCATATGAAAACTAACATGACTGCTGCCCAGAAACCGCAACCTTCGGTTAATCCAAGTGTTCTATCCTTCGACCTTTCTCGACCATGCTGAAAAGTTTATATGTATAGTTGGCACTGTAATCGAAATTCGACCTTATTATCTATTGAAAATATGATGAAAACCAATAAATTACATGTATATATTAAAATGTTTCCGAACATCTTTTTTTTCTAATCTTATTTCCAAACTTTTTGTAAATGTGACTAACTCGTCATAGCTACCTAACATTTGATTTGGGGGATGATGATGATGAATATTCATCTAAACGATACCTACTCTGTCTGTTCTGGCACTCGCCGGCCGCTGCGCTCGCTTCGCTCGTTTGGCTCGTGCGATATGCTTTAAAAGGCTAACCTAACGTAACTAGAACTGCCCTAGAATTTTATTTTTTTTCATGTTCGAAGTCTTCCCTCTCCTCAATATTGCATGAAATATCATTCATTGTTGATAAAACACATGTCATTAAAATTTGGGGCCATTTTTCACAAAAGCCGCGATTGTAAATATTAACCGAAGTTACTAAACTGATTTGTATTTGCTTATTTATAAATATGAAGATGTAATATAGACCATGTGTCGATACCTTCGTTTTACTACTAATGGAAAAAACAGCTTATGTACATTTTAAGCCTTAACTATATTGTTTTAAGATTGCCTATGCGGATGCAAGGCAGTTACTTGAGGAGTTTCTCGGTTCCTAGTTCAATTTATACTGTGCTCTCAAAGTATATATCAGGGTATTGTTATCATCACACTCAGCAATCGCTTATAATTCTCAACAGCATTGCATCGCGTCATAGTACAGTCACGGTAGCCTTTTTTGTTTCCGGTACGTCATTTGTATCTAAAACATTCACATGGTAACAGAGTCTTAATTTTATTTAAAATTTTAAAGACATCCTAACTAATATTATAAATGCGAAAGAGAGTTTGTTTTTTTTTTTTTTTGTTATGCTTTCAGACATAAATCACTAAGCCGATTTTAAAAATTCTTTCACCAATGGAAAGTTACATTTTCAGCGAGTAACATAGGCTACATTTTGTCCCCGTATTCCCACGGGAACGGGAACTACGCGGGTGAAACCGCGGGCAAAACGCAAGTGTTTTATAATTAGGCTACGAGGGCCTCTATGTCTCATTATGTCCAACACTCCGTTTTTTTTTGTTACTAACATAGTTAATCAGAGTTTCCATTGTTACCTGGTTGCAAGTTGATACCACCATTTAAACTGATACTTTAAGAAATATTAGCGATCCCTTAGATCGTCAATGCGTCAACGACGACGTTAGGAAATATGATGTTATGTCCCTTGTCATTAGTATAAAATCTTGTATAAAAATAATATTAAACATCGCGAAAATTTTATGTTGGTGGTCGACAAAAGTATATATTATTTATGCTAATTGTAAATAGTCGTTAATCATATTAGTCGCCCTAAATATTTAATAAACAATATTAAAAACCGTTTCACGGTAAATTATAATTAATATAAATACGTTTAATAATGTATGTTGTTTTCAAATACTACTACTATCATAACTGTTTCAAAGTTATTACTTTACCTTCAATTTTCAAAATCAAAATTACTGTGAAGCTATCACACTTATATAATAATTTAATCATTGATATTTCAAGATAGTTTTCTTAAGTATAATATATATTATTTTATCGTGATAATATATATATATATATTATGTGGACTGGCAGATGGGCGACCTGATGATAAGAGGTCACCACTGACCATAGACATTAACGAATAGCGGTAGAATATGTGATGAGTTGGTGGTACCTAATCCGACGGACATTATAAAACACTACAACTAAAAAAAATATTTGCTAGTAGTGGTTTCAGTTCAGTTCATTAAACTAGATGAGTTAGCTCAAGTCTTTCCACCGGCAACTCTACCAACGATGACCTTTTTGATCGAAATGAGACGAATCTTAGTATGCGTAATATTCTTAAGGTTAACTGATAAAGTATACAAAAATTTGCACAGAAGATGCCCATGCAATTTTTTTTTTAATTGCGCACTGAGCATATCTAAACAAAATAAAAACTTGGAGAAATTTATGTTTCAAGCTGAAAATATATTTTACCTTTTTAGATTCTTCCCTTTGTCGCCATTTAATAGTCGCCAAGCAGTATTGGCCTTCCACAGTGACACCAGCACCTGGCTCCTCAATTCCAACGCACTCGTCAAAGTTACCCATGTGATACGAAGAGCCGAAAAGCAGTCCTTGGGGTGACTTTGCTGATGCATCAAACACTGAAACAAGTATGAAGCTATTAGAAGAATATTTATTGATTAATTCATGCGAGTATTAAACTATAGGAATGACATTAAATCTTATAGAAAAGGATAGCTTTCTAATAACTATTAAGTATGAAAATACTGCAAATATAACTTTTAGAATTCGTCAATCGCTAACAAATATTCCCTTGAAATAGCTGATTGATTTTGTATTAACCAAAAACTTACTCAATATGAAAAATTAAAGAACAGATTTTATGTCTAGTATTAGAAAAGAAAATAGTAATTAAATTAATGAGTGTAGATAATCATATTCTTTCCTTTATATAAGATAAGCCGATTGGCAAACAGGCCACCTGGTTGTAAGTCGTCAAGCAATACAGCAATACTAAGGAAGGTGTTAAGATAACCTACCTAGACGGGTTTGCACACTACCGCTTAAAAGATGAAGCTTTGGCGAAATACAAACGGGTTTTATTTATACGTTCAATGATTTAGAGTCTAGTATTGTATTGGTTTAATTGATTGAATGTCATTTTGAAGTTCATAAATAACTGGCTTTCGACAGCGACTTCGTGTTAGAGAGGCAGGGAGTGGGATGTCAGGTGTTGGGTATAGAAACCTACTCCGTACCAAATTCCATCAATCGGTTCAGTCGTTTAGTCGTAAATACGTAACAGACGGACGGACATACAGGCAAATAGAGACAATTCGCATTTATAATGTTTTTACAGATTTACATACTATAAAATCATCAATATAAGGGTGAATAATATACAGGAATTTAATTATCTAAAACATTGCTAGCCCGTTAATTTCTCTAATTATTGTATCCTAAGGTAAGGTTAGGTAAGGGTCGAGTTATGTCTATTAACATATCTTAACGATGACGTTAACGTGACTAAGATATTCCAAGCCGTGACAATATTATAATAAAAGTTCTCTGTTATGTTACTTATACTTAATAAGGAGTTGATTGTGAACGGACAAACCAAGTGGTTATTGAACCTGAACCGACCCGAAGATTGCGAAAACAAGTACCAATATTTTTTGATATATTTAAAATTTATACGCGGCTCGCCATTGGAATGTAACAATGTTATGTATTTGTAGGATGATATTGAGCAACATGTGTATTATACAAACCGCTTTGAAGCAGGACCTTATCTTCAATAGGAGAAGAGGCCTTCGTCCAACAATGGGACATTCATATTTTAATTATTTTATTCAGAATATAAACCATTTACCATTGCTCATTTATCTTTAAAAAAACAACAATTGAAACATTTTTTAATTGAGTGTTATGTAATAATTATGTTACATAAACAGGGTAATACAAGTTGACATCTTATATATTTTGTATTTTGATTAACATTAGTAACAACCTGGGAATGACCCACTGCTGGGCTAAGGCCTCTTCTCCTCTTTTTGAGGAGAATGTTTGGAGCTTATTCCACCACGCTGCTCCAATGCGGGTTGGTGGAATACACATGTAACAGAATTTCAGTGAAATTTGACACATGTGAAATGAAGTATAATCACAAATTAAGCAAATGAAATTCTGTGGTACTTGCCCGGGTTTGAACCCACGATCATCGATTTAGATTCACGCGTTCTTACCACTGGGCCATCTCGGCTAATCTAATTAATCGTATTAACATTAGTAAAGGTAAAATATATGCAACTATGCATCATATGCATTCAATATTATTTGCTTGCTAATCCTCACTAAACGCTAACATTTGGCTTAAAACAGTGATTTGCATGAATCAAATGGTAATTAAACAATGATTTATTAGAATTTAGAGATGAACATATATCATTCAAATTATTTCACAAATATTTAAACCAAAATGGTAGAAATACTAACATTTCTATGTATAATTATATTTAATTAAACCATTAACATGTATATAGCTACAGAAATAAATAATCTATAGATTATTTTTATTTGTAACAAGATAGTATATTAGAAATATTCGTGGACGAACAAAGTGTGCCTGCGTTTTCGTCCACGAATATTTAAAAAACTATTATTTATGTTAATTTGTATTTAGTAATAGACAAAACGTAGCACAGTTACAGTCTGTTTAAGCTGTGAGATTTTTCTTACTGAGAGAATTGTATACCCGTCATAACTTCTAAACGAAAAGTCCGATCCGGATCATTTATAGTGGAATTTACATGTTAATAATCATTCTGAATGTACATGAGTACGATATAATTGTTATTTAGTTTTTGTATTGCATTAATCGTTCTCCTCAAAAGAGGGGAAGAGACCTTAGCCCAGCAGTGGGACATTCACAGGCTGTTACTATACTATTAATCAAGAAGCTAAATAAACCAAAACATGGACGCATATTTCTTCAGAGAAATTGTAAGTTTCTAAAAAAAATTATATCCTATTGAGTGTAATTTATGCTTATCCAATGATTTTGTGACGTCAAGCAACAACAACAAATACACTACTGTTAAGCATACGGAGTCTAAAAAAACAAATATATTTATAAAATCAATGTGTTTATAAAATTGATTTCCTATTACAGATGACTTATGACATTTACTTAGATTAAAGTAATAACTAAATGCATTAATCATTTCATTATATAGTGTTTATAGTTTCGTATTCGTTAATAATTTTATATCATAGCTTCCTAAGACCATTTCCCTGTACATATAGCAAATCTTAATGGAGCATTAGAAATAAATATGTGTATGAATTGTTTGTTGAAAAAAAAAATGATATTTGAAAAAATAATAATAATACTAGTTATTCCTATTTTCTCCTGGTTTGAACCCAGGGCCTCGGGATCCGCGATCTTTAGCCACCAGACCAACGAGACATTCCAATATAGACTGCTCTTTTAATAAAAACCAAACGTAAAACGTCGAAACGTCAATTAGGACAACCTTGATAATTGTAAATAAACCTTTATAACGTCTTACTTTAAAATATTACGTCAACGAGTCTTAGCAAGCCGTAATCTTGGTTTTAGCACCAAACTTTAATAGTATAAAGTTCTTTGAATAAACAATAAAACTTAAAATTTACTTCACTCTTAAAACGATGTTTTAAGCAGTAGTTGAACTTTAAGTGTTAAAATCAACGATTACTTCAAAGCAAGTTTCAAGACACAATCGACCATTTTCACTGCTTTTATAGTTTTGGTTTTTTGTGTTTTTGTAACTCGTAGACTGTGAGGTCCAAGGTTCAATCCATGGGGACTATTGTAAGTGGTATTAGGTTTTTTGGTTCAAATACTCTCAATAGCAGTCTAGAGTCTGGGAGCTTGTTTATACTGTAGTGCCTCGGAAACAACGTAAAGCGGTTGGTCCGGCATCTTCGACAGACAAATTTAATATCTCTTGGCCTGGCCCAGGGGTTTGACCACAGAATCTCGGGATTCGCATCCTTATATCTAGCCTCTAAATATAAGGCTCTCAAATAACATTTATTTAACTCGGTGGTAGAGCTTTGTGCAAGCTCGTCTGGGTAGGTACCACCCACTCATCAGATATTCTACCGCAAAACACCAGTACTTGGTATTGTCGTGTTCCGGTTTGAAGGGTGAGTGAACCAGTGTAATAACAGGCACAAGGGACATAACATCTTAGTTCCCAAGGTTGGTTGGCGCATTGGCGATGTAAACGATGGATAACATTTCTTACAAAGCCATTGTCTATGGGCTGTTGGTGACCACTTACCATCAGGTGGCCCACATGCTCGTCTGCCTACCTATACAATAAAAATAAAAAAAGACATTATAATACCTATATAAAAGTCCCAATCAAATCTTTTTGACCAAGATACACACATACAAATATTTAGTTTGTGTCATACATATATTAACTTTGATAGGTTTCGTCAAACAAAGATGAGAATCCTTCAACGAATTGCGGAAAACGTAAACCCCTGTCCTCAACAGTAATGTTTTCCGATTGACATTGATGTCTTCGGAACATAAATTCACACTAGTCTTTAGTTTTTATATATCATTGAATCGTTTTAATTTCCTAAAACGTACAATTGGTCTTGGAACTGATTTCAATAATAGTATTTAATATTTCTAAAGCTAATCAAATAGTTCCGCTAGTCTCTAGCGGAACTATTTGATCTGAAGCAACTGGACAATAATAAATTATTATTTATTATTATTGTGATATGTGATTGGAATTTGGAAAAAAATACTAATATACTTTATCATTACTGGAAAAAATATTTGCATTTGGAACGGAATAATTTAACAAAGAATGACAATCATTAATGGCCAAAAAATATGTGTTTAACTACCTGTGATTTTTCAATCTTAAATCTTAGTTAAGTCCTTAGTAACGTATAGACGAGTTAATCACCTATGTATCACTATAAAGGTTTTACAGATGAGCTTGATAATTAATCATATATAATAATTAATGTAGGTATATATCTTTGAGATTAATCGACGTCAACACCGTTTGACCGATCACCATCAAAATGGTCACTTATTATAATTATATACTTTTAATGGAATTTTTTTATAATACATAGTATCTACAATAATTCATGAAAAATGTTAAGCTATTTGAAAAAACTATTTTAATTGAAAGTAATTTGTATTCGTATTTCGTACTACTAATGTTCTTTTTTTAAGAAATGATTTATTTTACTTATGGATAGATTACGAGGCCTAGAACAAATGCGTCCCCATGTAAAAATAGTATATGTGACTTATAATAACTCTAATATTACATGACAAGTAACTTAAAAATAATGATGTACAATACCTTATGTATGATTCGTGTAATATAAGAAACCGACATAAGTCTATAAAAAAACACTAACTAACGTTTTTTATCGAGAAATTCTTGACATGTTTTAGAAATATACGTTCCCATCATGGATCGAACGTATCACAAAGTAAATTGGTCTATTAAAAAACATGTAACGTCGGAACAAACAATATATTGTATATGAACACGTTTTAGGCTACTGGAAAGTATTTATTTTACCATGCCAATACATATCTGTTACTTTTTATAAAATAGATTAATCATACCTCGGTTGAATTGAGTGGGGTACAATAGACCTATACCGGATCTAACTCAGCCACAAATTTCAATATACTCGGAACATAAATAGAATCTTTTGTTACCAGAAACTTTGTGTACATTTTCAATTTATTGCTTAACTTTATAGGAGTTTGAAGGTAGGTAACTGTGACGAAAAGCAGAAAAGAAACATTATCATAGTATGGATATGGTGATACTCATAACATTGGTACAAGGAACAAACATAAATTAATTACTCCCGTTACTCAACTGCATAGAGTCAGTAACTCTTGTGTGGAGCAATGTATAAGATTCTACAACAGGATCCCAGAAATCGTTAAAACTGGCTCAGACGCGGAATTAAAAAAAAACTGGTTATGAACGCTTTTGTGCTAAAGGTTATTATACAATTAATGAATGTATGGATGATGGGAATGAGACGATCGCCGCATGACTATTTCTATTGTTTTTTTTTTTTTGTGTAAACAACAAATGATACATAAAAAAAAAGATAAAAAAATCAACCAGCTGAATTTCTTTCGCCGGTTCTTCTCAGGGCTGGGTGTTTCATTTCCGAACCGATGGTAGTTTCTAGTTTGACAATCAATAAGAAAGTGTAATACTTTAATATTGAATAAAGTATTTTGAATTTGAATATGCGAAGGGATGAATGTCATCTACATGTTAGGATAAATGTACATAATACAAGAGAAAACTAATAAAATGATGGGTGGATTGAAACTGATTGAACAGCGCGATGGCATTAGAAAGAAGAACATTTTTGAGCCTATGATTTGAAATAGAGATAAGAGAAAAATATATTACACTTAAATGTGATGAGCATGAAACATGACCCCAAATAATGCGAATATTGATAATAAGTTTAATTTAAAAGAAATGGCTACATTAAAAATAGTTTTTATTACATTATACAGGCTCTAGAATTTATACTTTAAAGTCTGCGCGACCACAGAATATTAAATGTTTAAAGAATTACTCTACACGTACCCTTGACGAGTATATTGACCAAATACATTGCAAATGTAATGTTACATAACGCCACTATTTCGTATAAATTGCGTACTTATACACAGACGTAGTAAAGCGTATTTTTCCTATTTATGTATTTATTTATCTATTAATAAAATAGATATAAACGTATTTTATTTTAATATTTTTATAATATTACATCAATTATGTATTATTATAATAAATATAATTGTTGTATTATATTTAAATAATTGTAGCTTGTATTGTTTTGTTTTATTTTAATTAAGCTGAGTTGAGGAATTATTTATTTAAGTAATATTTAATCTATTTATATTAATTATTTTATTTATTTAATTTTACTGCATACATATTATCTATATTATTATACTTACATCAAATAGAGAGAGCGCGAAATTTGTAAACGTAAAATTAAACTCTAGTACTACGATACCTATTTGAAAATAAGTTTTACCATTTGAAAAGTAAATTATTCCAGGTGGACATAGGCATTTTTATGTACGCTTATATAAATTAATTAAATTCTAAATAAAAGTCCCTTATAGCAGATATGTATATTCTAAGGATAACTAACAGTATCCATTTTTATCTTTATAGATTTTGGTCAAAAACTATCAATTTATTTGCGAAGCTTTTTTAACCGTAATGATCTTAATATATATATATATTTATAAATAAAGATATATTTTATTTCGGCGCATATTTGTTCTTTAAGAGTTATCGTAAAATAAAAACTCTCGCACAACAAAAATAATTATTGTGGCGGTCAGCGGTGCGATGACGGAGAAGTCATTTCGGGGCTAAGTTTTCCTTTAATTTCATAAGATTATTATATTAGGTGTACCCATATAAAATATTTGTTCTAAGACTGCGTTTGAAGGTTGCTCAAATTGTTCAGTATTTTTTATTATTCATATACTTAGTATCTCCCTACATCTCATTATGCTTTCATTCGGATCATTAATTTTATCAAAACTTAAAATTATTAGGATAGGTTTATATATATTGTTGTTAACATTGACTGCCTCGTTGGTCTAGTGGCTAGATATAAGGCCGCAGACCCGGTGGTCCTGGGTTCAATTCCCAGATCGGGCCAATATAGTTATTGGGTTTTTCTGTCAGAAAATTCTCAGTAGCAGCCCGGAGTCTGGAAGTTGGAAGTGTATACACTCCAGTGCCTCGGAAAGCACGTTAAGCCGTTGGTCCTGCGCCTGAACTCTTTCCGGTCGTGTCGGATTGCCGTCCCATCGGATTATGAGAGCTAAGGAAAAGAGAGTGCACCTGTGTTTGCGCACACACTTGTGCACTATAATATGTCCTGCGCAGTTTGCTATCTCTCTTGAGATTGGCCGCCGTGGCCGAAATCGGTCTGGAGGACCTTATTATTATTATTATTTGGAAGTAGCTCAAATTGTTATACGTGTTACTTGTCAAAAGTTTTGTTTGTTTATTTCGGTTCCATTCAAAAACTAAAAATTATTATATTAATCAATAGTTTTAGGACTGACATATTATGCTAAATAGTAAGTTATTATGTTGCATGTTTATTTTAGATCTAGCTAATATGTCGACCTAGTTGAAGAGTATAATATCGATCTAGGTTGTTATGTAGTGAAAACCAAAACATTAAAAGATACACAAAATATTTGTAAGACGTTTGTATATCTCCAAAGTCCTACAAAACAGTCAATGAGACTGTAATTATTTTGTTAACTGTAATATAAATAGCGAACACCAATGCGCTGGACCGACCAAGTCAAAGCTGCACTAAATGGTCCACTCCACGAATGCACGAGGCAAACAAAGGTACGAGACGATTGGCGACGAATTGTGAAGCTTGCCACCACCCCTGTCATGATGACCACGTCCAGTCTGCCAAGAGTGTAACGACAGAGAAGAAGAAGAATATAAATAGAAAGGAAAAAATTATGATATCTGTAGTTTTACTGTCATATATGTATAAAAATTTATCAAAATAAATAACGCATTAATTTTAAACGCTTCATGTTGATAAATAGTTTTAACACTAACACTGCAAATACGAACCAACAATTTTATTTCGAGATATTTAAATAAACTTATGAAAAAATACACAGTGCGTGTGGTACTATGCTTAATGCATATATATTATTTTATGCCCTAAGCACTTTATTGTATGGGCGAATAGATTAGATTTTCTTATGTTTATATCTCATTGATTAATAATTTCTCGAGATAAAATACTTATTTGACCCGTACGAAGTCGGTATGAGCAGCTAGTTATATATATATATATATATATATGATTAAATTATATAATTAGCATTTGTTGATCCTCCTTCTGGATATCTAAGATCAATTGGATATAACAAAATATTTAGACATAAATGTACTGTTCGTTTTTTATCGTTTTCGGTTTTTTTTTTTTACATAGTTCATGCAATTGGAGTAAACCTTTGTTGTTATAGCACCATCAATGTAAAATAGACGGTACGCGAGCCACAACGGTTAATTAAAAAGTTGAATAGATGTATTGTTCAAATAATTTGATGTAAACTTTTACAAATACTTATGAATTGTCAAGCATTATCTCCGATTCAAAATGTGGATTTACCAAGAAGAACCAGCCAGAAAGTCAGCAGTTTGAATAACATTGAGTTCATTTAAGAAGTCATAAATATACGTTAACATACTTTTATAGAATATAATTGAATCCAAAATTTTCCTTAGTTGTTCTACGAACAGCTACTTAACGCATATTTGTATTCAGAAACACAAAATGTTCTAACTATAAAGCTTATATAAATAATTCGTGTTGTTAAACGTTTCCGTCATTTCAGTTTTAAATTTATTTGTGTTTTCAAATTTTCTTTATAATATAATGTATAAGAATCTGAATCATTCAACTGTTATGATGATAAATATTATAGTGTTTGTTAATGTTTAGCTTATGATGGTATTCAAATTAAATGGTGGTATTCAAGTTAAATGATGGTATTCAAATTAATAATTTAATAAAACATATTATAAAAGAATATTTTAAAAAGTTTTTAAAAGTAAGTACAAAATATTGTACATAATCACAATTACACCATAAATTTATTTATAATGGAAAATGATAGAGCAGTAGGACAATTTAAAATACAAAAAGCGATTCGATTCTATTCTGCTACCACCAAAATTGTTTTGTATTATATGAGATTAATAATATTGATTACATTACTTCTTAAGTATTGGAGCATATCTTCTTAATTAAATTAGAAAGGCAGACTAGCCAAAGGGCCATGTTATGATAAGTGGTTACCATCACACATATACATCGGCGCTTTAAGAAATATCAACTGTAAGATATAACCATCACTTACATCGCCAATGCGCCACCAACCGTCACCTAGGACTATGTCCCTTGTGCTTGTAATGACACTTGCAAAATGATCTATAAAATATATTAATGTTCGAAAAGGTGGATGGACTTACGTACTAACACACACGATAAGAACAAGTTTGATAGTAAAGTTGACCGTGTTCTTTAGTATTACATTTGTAGCAATATACTCGTTAATAGTCCCGCCGCGCTTGTCCTTGACGCCTGAGAATGCCTAAACAGACATTCGGGGATGTGAGTCACATAAAGATGGCGGGCAATTGTGATATTGACCTAAATTGTGTAACTTGCCTAATTGATTTTTATTTTTGGCTTTTTTTATAATGAAAATTATAATATAAATTTAATTAGGTTTGGAAAGAGTTTTAAAGTGCTCTTTAAAATTCCACTTCGAAAACAATAACAGCTAACACAGTCAATTCACATTTACTAGGTTTCTATTCTTGTGTGAAAATGTTTTTTTTTAATCATAAAGTTGTATCATACGGATATGTAACGAAAGACAAAACATTTAAAATCAAAATATGACGTATTCCACTAGCATTATGATTATTATTTATCTTAGATACTATTGTTTCAAAATATTAATATTTTTTTTCTCAAGAAGTATCTGCATAAATATGTCTAAAAATCCAAAATATAAATCTTCACTTAGAACCTTAGAAAAGTCAGAATAACATAAAGAAATATTTACATATACGTATGTTCTATTAGTAATTATTACTTAAGAACGATTATTTAAAAAAATATGTACTTTATAAACATATTAAACGTGGTTAACAAAAGTGTTTTCCTAGAATATTGTTTGATTCATTTATCAACGTAATCAATCATATAATATGTATTTAACGTAATGAGGTCATGATTGAGTCGTCGACGACAAATACTTCGATTAAAATCATTTACGGATAAAATGGCAATTTCATTGTCACCATATTGGAAATTAGAAAACCATTATATGATAGGAAAAACAACACAAAGTACTCTAAACGATTAATAAATAAGGTCCTCCAGACCGATTTCGGCCACGGCGGTCAATCTCAAGAGAGATTAGCTAACTGCGCAGGAGATATTATAGTGCACAAGTGTGTGCGCAAACACAGGTGCACTCTCTTTTCCTTAGCTCTCATAATCCGATGGGACGGCAATCCGACACGACCGGAAAGAGTTCAGGCGCAGGACCAACGGCTTAACGTGCTTTCCGAGGCACAGGAGTGTACACACTTCCAACTTCCAGACTCCGGGCTGCTACTGAGAATTTTCTGACAGAAAAACCCAATAAATATTTACTGGCCCGACGTGGGAATTGACACCAGGACCACCGGGTCCACTAGACCAACAAGATTAATAAATAATATGTGAATTAACCACTCATACATGAACAGGTAGGTATTCTTACGATTTCTTCCCCCAACAATGAGCGGGAAATGATTATTAACACTAATACTACAAAAATAACTATGACTGCCTCGTTGGTCTAGTGGCTAGATATGAGGCCGCAAATCCCGAGGTCCTTAGTTCAAACCCCAATTCGGCCGATAAAAAGTTATTATAATTTAAGTAGCACCCCGGAGTCTAAAATTTGTAAGTGAATTTGCCGTCCCATCAGATTATGGGCGTGTAGGAATATAGTGGATCTGTGTTTAAGCACACATTTGTGTACTATGGATATAGTTGGATTAATCTCCATTGAGATGCCGAATCGGTCAGGAGAACATCTTCACCTAAAAAAAAAGTCTATGTCAATCTCAATTATGCTTGACCGGAATTAAACCAATAATCTTCATTTAAAATCAACATATTCGCATAAGAGACAGTGAGGCTACGACAGACAGATGACGGCAATTATCAAATAAATCTGTACGTACTAACTGAGCCATATAAGACCGATTACACAACAATGGGGTCTATATACCGATTATATGCGTCAAGTGTTATTATGAATGCACGTCATTTATAAACCTCGCTTCACTGTCATAATATTAATTAGCAGAATTGGCTAATTTAGCTGAATAGCATTAGCTTACAATTAGACGATCGATGGAGGGGTGTTTAAATGCAAACGTAGCGTAATGCAAACGATATATTAATAATATATATTTATATAAAAGCAACTACTTGATGGTAGAGCTTTGTGCAAGCTCGTCTGGGTAGGTACCACCCACTCATCAGATATTCTACCGCCAAACAGCAGTACTTCCTATTGTTGTGTTCCGATTTGAAGACTGAGTGAGCCAGTGTAATTACAGGCACAAGGGACATAACATCTTAGTTCCTAAGGTTGGTGGCGCATTGGCAATGTAAGCTATGGTTAACATCTCTTACAACGCTAATATCTATGGGCGTTGGTGACCACTTACCATCGGGTGGCCCATATGTTCGTCCGCCATCCTATGCCATAAAAAAGAAGCATTATTAAGACTGGCTCTATTATTTTCAATGGTATATAATAAAGCTTGAATTATGACATACAATGCAGGTTGGTCGAACACATGTAGCAGAATTTCAGTGAAATTAGACACATGCAGGTTTCCTCACGATGTTTTCCTTCACGGTTAAGCAAGAGATGAACTATAAACACATGAAAATTCAATGGTGCTTGTTTGAACCCACGATCGGTTAAGATTCGCGTTCTAACCACTAGTTACGTTTTTTAAAGCTCTGATGTTTTTTGACTCCCTATTTACTTTCTGCTTCTTATTTGTATTGGTTATAAGTGGAAACTTGATTGGTTTATGTATTATTTTATTGTTAATTATTATTTTTGTGTAATTGTACTGTTTGCTTTCTGAAAAATTAAATAAATAAACACATTCCATTGTGATTAGTAATGAAAACAAAAATATTAATATTTCACAAATATAAATTTTAAATCGAATCGTAGTCGTTACGTCGTCTATAAACAGATTACGCTCATATTATGCATAGTCTTTAGCGAGCAAATATTTTTGGTATGTGCAAGCTAAGTTGATATGCAAAACGCGTACCAACGTCATTGTTTCACAATGGATTGTTCTAGAATGTAATGTCCGACGTAAAATACTGTTCACCTGGACTCGTACAGCCTCCATTTGGAAAATCACATGTCTGTCACACGTTATGTCATGTTAAATTTGTGCGTTCGTGTGTTTTAACGAATTAGCATTTGAAACAAAACTTCGTAGCGACAAATGTACGGTTTTTATTAATAAAAGAAAGGTATGCGCCGAAAAATCAAAAATGTAAGAACAAAGTCGTAACTCACCGTAGAAAACGGTCGTAAAAGGTCTTAAGGTGACATGCGACATTGAGCATAATAATTATATCATTTCAAGAACACACGCATCAAAGTTGTATACCACCAGTCGTTTGTCAACATTTCACGGGAGTAACGAAGTGAGTTCCTACTGAATATCACTGCTGTAATATTCAAATAATAACATATGTAATATGTTTTTTTTATATATACACTCAGCGTCAAAAAAATCGCACCTTTTGAAATTTTGACTTCAAGCGAATAATACTCTTAACTTATTTATTGTACCCTACCAAAATTAATATCATTTGAAAGCACAATTAATATACTATAAAAACGCGTATCGTTCTTTTCTGTAAAAACAATAATCACGAAACGTTAGGGTCTTTAAAAAAAAAGTGCTGAAAAGCTCATTAGAGGACTCACTACTTGTGCCACCTTGGACACGAATAAAAGGGGGGGTAAAAATTAATTATGGGTCATTAGCTATCCAGACATCACAGAAGTCACACCTGAACAGCTCCAGTAAGAAAAAAACCCTGAAAAATGGATACCACGGCAAAAGAAGCAGCTCAAGTGGTAGCACTACTGCAATAAGGACTACGCCAAGTTGATATTGCTCGACAACTCAACATAAGCCGTTTCCGGGTGAAACTAGTATCCCAACGGTTCCAGGAGACTGGAGGCTACATCAGGAAGCATGGATCCGGAAGACGACGTTGCACTTCCGACAGAGACGACCGCTATATTGTGTCGACGTATTTGCGTAACCGATTCTCCAACGCTGTTGAGCTGCAACAGCAGCTCCGAACAGCTCGGAGGACGTCGGTGAGCGTCTCCACAGTAAGAAGAAGGCTGCGAGAGAAGAAAATCCAGGCCCGTAGGGCTGCTACTGGCCCCAAATTGACAGCAGAGCATAGGCGAGTCAGACTTCAGTTTGCCCGAGACCACGTGGATTGGACGTTCGACCAATCGAAGTCTGTCCTCTTCTCCGACGAGACTAGGGTATGCCTTTTCTGCAATGATAGGCGTAGAAGAGTGTACAGGAGGCAGGGGGAACGGTACTCACAGGCCTGCTTTGAAGAAACCGTCAGCTACAGAGGAGGATCCTGCATGTTCTGGGGCGGAATTTCAATCCAAGGAAAAACCGACCTTGTGTGCGTCCCCTGCACTGGAGGTGCACGTGGCCAGGGGTCCCTGACTGCTCATCGGTACATCACAGAGATACTGGAGGACCATGTGGTCCCGTATGCTGGTTTTGTCGGGCCTGAATTCACATTCATGCACGACAACGCCCGCTCCCATACGGCAATCATTGTTCGGGACTACCTGAATCAGGTTGGGATCCCCGTGATGCAGTGGCCAGCGAGAAGTCCTGACCTGAATCCCATAGAGCACCTTTGGGATGATCTGAAACGCCGGGTGCGGTCTCGTGATACTGCCCGTGCCACCCTTGAACAGCTTCGGGACACCGTCGTCGAGGAGTGGAGTGACATTCCTCAAGAACGCATCGTGACGTTGGTGAGGTCAATGAAGGATCGCATGGAGGCTGTAATTAGGGCTAAGGGAGGTAACACTAGGTTCTAAGTTTAGTTTTAAGAATTTGTTTTACTGTATTTTTTAATTTTGTTATGTTTTTAGATTAATTAAATTAAGTAATTTTGGCGTGTTTTTCCTTTTTTCATGAAAAATGTTTTTTATATGCTTAGTAATCACTATCACAGTTTTATTATTTAAAGGATTCAATAACCTTTAAAATGAGGCCCCACACTTATACCTTACCATAGATGAAATAGGGTTTATAGTTGCTTGAAGTCAAAATACCAAAAGGTGCGATTTTTTTGACGCTGAGTTTATATTTTCACAGACGTCATTTATATGAAGTGTATATGGATTTATGACCGTGAATTTTGTATTCTGGTCATAAACACAAAACTTACGGTGCAAGACGGTCTTGATAGATTAATGAATTACTCATACTTGTTCCGGTAAAAAATGGTTGTCTGTAAAGTCGGTTTACGGACGATAATTTTACGTGATAACGTCATAAGAAAACATTGATGAATACTCGGACGCATCGGCCGATGGAGTAGAAGAGAGATAGATGCGTCACAAGCCAAACGCTTAGCCCGATCGTGGCTCTCTATCGCTTGTTCCGCGCTCTCGCTTGCGCGCTCAGCTCAGGCGGAACGTGACAATGAGTCATGCTTTTTCGTGCGTGCAACCGGCGTTCATCGATTTATAAGACGTTATCACGTCAATAAGTAATACTAGTATTATCTGTAGTATTTCTGGATGTTGAGTGATCCAGTATAATATTGGTTTATTTATATAAAATACATCAAAGTATTAAATAATCGGAATATTTTATAATATGATTAAATATTAAAATATATTTCTATTTTTAATTACATACCTATAAATTTAATGTGTGTTTCTTTGAATATTCACCATCTTTAATCGTCTTGACTAAACAGTAGTTCAAGAGAGCAGATAAGAAATGGTTACAAACAAGTTACGACCATATTCGTACGTGCGCTCTTGTGACGCCGCGTAAATAAAAGGACGAGATACTTCATGTGCACGTGATTCAACCTGTGCCTCAGCATGTCGTATCTTAAAATGATGAATATTTAATTTAGAAATAAAACAAAATTATTTTTTCTTAAACGCGTTTAATAAAAATGACGTAACTTAAAGAATGCTTTTAAATTTGAGTAAAATTAATTCTCATCAATATAATAACCAATCTCTGTTATAAAATAAAGATCACTACTAAAAGGGCTTACTTAATAACGTCACCACTGAACGGTCTGATAGTTTTTACCTGATAAGTAACTAATTTAAGAAAATTCACTTGGTGGAAAGTCTTTGTGCAAGCTCGCCTGGGTAGGTACCACCCACTTATCAGATATTCTACCGCAAACACCTGTAATTAAAGGGAGAGTGAGCCAGTGTAATTACAGGCACCAGGGACATAACATCTTAGTTCCCAAGGTTGGTGGCGTTTTGGCGATGTAAGCGATAGTTAACATCTCTTACAATGCCAATGTCTATGGGCTTTGATGACCACTTACCATCAGGTGGCCCATATGCCTGTCCGCCTCCCTATGTGATAAAAAAAGATTTGAAATCATTATTTATGTATTTTAACAAACGCAATCTTAGAACTTGGTCTCAATAAATAAATATTTTCGTGAAATTATAATTAGGTTATAGTTCTAACATTTCAACAAACAGAGCTTCAATAGAATATACATTGAACTAATACAAGGACCTGTTGAATAGTGGAATTAGGCTTAATAATTGTCAGAAATCAACGTTGTTATCATCACGTTCCATTTAAATATAATAGTTCATTTTGACAGTGTATATCATTTGCTTAAATCAATCTAATTCGAGAATTTAGCACTAGGATTAACCCTAGATAAATCGTTTATCAATAAATATTGATTACTTAATTTAATTATTTATCGGAACACTCAACTGAATGACATTTATACTAACGACAATGCCAAATTCAGAATATAATAAATAACCAAAAATCATATAACAATAGGCTTATATTAGTATATACAGTGGTAGTCATATAATTAGAAACACTTCTTATGAATAAAGAAAGTATAACTTCAACGTACAAATGTTCGTAAAAAATATACACATTCAATAATTAATAATCATGCAATAATATAGCCACTCAAATAAGAAACTCATTAAATGCATAAAATATAAAACATATCTTACTTTTAATTACAAAACGAGGCTTACACATGTAGGAGTTTATTTTCTGTTACTGGCCGCTTGGACGCCTAATTAGAAACATTTAAAAAAAACATCCATAGCTCGTTCTTTTTTTGAAATTGGAGAATAAAATTCCATTTTCTATTATTATGGCGGCAATTCAAAACTTAATCTGAATTTTATTTTGTTCAAAATGGGCAAAAATAAAAGTAGTGACGCGTCAACTAGGCAAATCATTGTTCATTTACATATAGATCATAAGTGGGCGTACAGAAGAATAGCTGAGCATTTAAATTGTTCTGTTAAGAACGTTTTTAATGCAATTGATCATTATAAAACACATGGAACTGTTGAAAATGTTCTTAGAAAGGCTCGGCCAAGAAAATCCTCTCCCAGAGAAGATACGCTAATCGTTCGTGTTACTAAAAAAAGAAAAGTAAAGGCTCCAACCAGATTATATAAAATAAAGTTTTTTCGCCTGATGACCCGAGAAACAAGTCAAGACTGATACGCCGAAGATTAGTGGAAGCTAAATTGTTTGGAAGAATCTCTCGAAAGGTACCGCTTCTAACCAAGCAACACCGAGAGAAGCGATTATTATTCGCTAAAAAATATGTTAATTGGACGGTACGAGAATGGAAAAAAGTGTTATTTTCAGATGAAACAAAAATAAAATATATGGTAAATTCCGATGGAGAGCGCTATGTTAGATGCCCTGTAAACAATGCTTTTAATTATAAATACACAAGGAGTATAATCAAGCACGGTGGCGGTACAATGGATCAATGGCAATATCAAAATATCTTAGAGCACACAATGATTCCCTACTCGGATGATCATTTGCCTGTAACCTGGATCTTTCTTTCCCTAAACACGCGGCCAATAGCGTCAAATGTTTCCTTAGCGAACAGCGTATATCCGTTTTAGACTGGCCAGCAAATAGACCGAATTTAAACCCGATAGAAAATCTCTGGTATATTGTTAAAAAGAGAGTCTCAAACAAACGTAACACCAGTCAAAACAAACTATATGAAGCATTTGTTGAAGCATGGAATTTAATCCCTCTAAAAAAATGTATGAAATTGATTGAATCAATGCCACGTCGTTGCAGTGCTGTTATTGAAAATAAGGGATACGCCACTAAATATTAATTATAACTATTGGTAGGCTGTGGATAGTAGCTATTTCGTAAATAACAATACTAATTACTAATACTTAAAACAAATTAAAAAATATTGTTTTTTATACTATTTTGTTGTTGTTTCTAATTAGTTGACCATTATTGTTCATACTTAAAAACTGATTTAAATGTTTGTCCGTAATTTAATATTGAAATTGCACTTGTGTAATGGGATTTATATTCTTTTTCTAATAAATGATAAATCGTTGAACATATTGTTGTCCTATTTATTGTTTAATTTCAAAATGAAAACGGCTGTGGTGAAGTATCTTACATAATGTCAAGGACCGTTGGTAGTGTTTCTAATTATACGACCACCACTGTATATATTGGCTGCTCGTTCCGACTTCGTATGGTTAAAATAAGGATATTATCCCGTGCATTTTTTAATTAATAAGGTGTAAACATTCACCAATTGTACTATTCGCCCATACAGTACAGTTTATATATGTATAATTTATAAAGCATAGTACAACACGCCCTGCATATTTTTTCATTATTTTTATTTGTAGGAACGAGGTCCTTTTACGTAGAGTGAACTGATAGAAGTCGTCATGTAACAAAAAAAGCATGATGCTCCCTCCAAGCGATCTTTCCTCTCTTTCTTTCTCACTCTCTTGCTATTTTTTACGGTGTGTGTGCGAATTTTTAGATTTGACAATAAGCATTGTGTGCGACCAACGATATAACTTCAATTCTATACACATGCATAATTTATCATTTGAACTACTATTTTTCTAAAATTGAAAAAATAATTTAAAAAAAACGTGTGCGTCTCGGGACGCTCGACAGAAATGATAATATTTATTATTATTATAATATATTAAATATAATTTAAATAAGTACTTGAGAGTTCTAAATTATTATTAAGTACTATCTGTATACGCTAGATGGCGTTAGGTTGGTAACTCTCAGTCGGCGTCGGTAAAACGGCGCCGTAACGCGTTACGTTACGAAGCGGTTTACCCTCCCATAAGAAGTTATCACTTCAAAAATAACATAAAATAAACAACTAAGAGAGTCGAATAAAGGACAACGCTTTTGGTGTGAGAATAATAATAATAATGTCCTCCGGATCGATTTCGGCCACCGTGACGAATTTGCTTATCGAATTTATTAACGCTGGCCTGTTTTTCATCAGACAGAGTTATGTTCATTGAAAATAGAAATTTTTCTACATATCATTTTCAAATTCAAAAATCTTTTTCAATGAAGAAGTGTTACACTTGCTTATTGATTGTCATAAATCTACTTATTAAATATGAATTATATTAGTAACTAGTAATTGAGATAGTATAGTGGCTAAATAACGTGAATAAAGTAACGCATACTTTCCATTCCAAACATTCTAAAGACCTTAAGACTTGTTTAAAGTTAAAACTAAAATTAAACTAAGCTACTGATGATAAAAAATGATGTGGACTTCACGTCACTTTATAAAAGAAGGCCTGGAGTAGACAACCCCCTAATTGTTAATACTCAAATAATTTTACCCCGTACATTGGGTGTATATATTTTTAACCTGTATGGGGTTTTCCAATAGGGACGCTTGAACTTTGACAGCTGATTGCGGCCATGTTGTTTGAGTGACAGCTGTCAAATGCAGTGTGTTATATTCATTCCGTCCTCCCAAACCACCATGGCAGGTTACAGTGTCGAGCAACACGTGCAAATCATAAAATTGTTTTATGAAAATGGGTCTTCAGTTCGAGCAACGTTCCGCGCACTTCGCCCGTTTTACGGTCGCGATGATCGTCCTGCCGAGTCGACTATCCGTCGATTGGTGGACAAATTCGAGTCAACCGGGTCAGTTAACAATCAGCCGGTTCCCGTGCATCAACGTAATGCGAGATCTGCCGAGAATATCACCGCTGTGCGCGACAGTGTCCTCGAAAACCCGCGGCAGTCAATTCCGCGTCGCGCACAGGAACTCGGCCTTTCGCAGACGACAACTTGGCGAATTTTGCGTTGTGACTTGAGCCTGCACCCGTACAAGATCCAGCTGACCCAAGAGCTCAAGGTTAATGACCATAGACAGCGCCGTGTGTTCGCTGACTGGGCATTAGAGCAGTTGGAAGTTGACGCCGATTTTGGCAAAAAAATCATCTTCAGCGACGAGGCGCATTTTTGGATGAATGGCTATGTCAACAAGCAAAATTGCCGTATTTGGGACGAGACCAATCCACACGAGGTTCACCAAGTGGCAATGCACCCGCAGAAAGTGACTGTTTGGTGCGGATTTTGGGCCGGAGGCGTGGTCCGTATTTTTTCGAAAACGATAATGGTGTGGCCGTCACCGTCAATGGTGAGCGATACCGGTCGATGATAACCAACTTCTTTTGGCCTGAAATCGAGAATATGGATCTGGACAACATGTGGTTTCAACAGGACGGCGCTACGTGCCACACAGCACACGCTACGATGGAAGTTCTGCACGATCAAGCGCCCTTAATGGAAAACCCTATATTTTAAATATATCCTTCCAAACATAAATACATTTTATAGGCACTTAAAAGCGCATAATTTTTGTTAATAATTTCATATCACTTAACGCCATTATCATTTTTTTATATCACAAATAGATTTATGAAATATTTATGTATTACTGAACGATAGCTGATATTAAGTAATACTAAAGTAGGTGCCACCTTTGAATTCTAACTTATCCTGCATTGCCTTATATATCAAATCTGTCGATTACAACATACTTGAATAGAAATGACATGTGTTTCACTTTCAGTTTCTTAACATTGTTTTAATTACTAACATAATTTAATGACTATATTTTTTATATTATTATTAGAGTAAATATCAAAATTTGTAAATTTGTGGATTTATTTTCACATTTTAATTCGAAACTGTCACACGTGTAGATTATACTCATATTTAATGTTTAGATATTTATATGCACGATTTAAATAAAAAAAACAGTTAATTTTACTGTTCGTTAATCACAAACAGAGCAATGATCTCCTTCCATTTATTGCGAGTCGGGTATACTTGCGACATGATTTATATAGCACAGTCAAACAGGTTTAAATTCATACTTAGTAATACTACTCAAGATCTAGACACTAAATTAAAATGCTCACACTTCGATTAAAATGCTTGTGCTCTAAGCATCATCTGAGCTCCTTCTACCTTCCTTCTTAAGACGAGAGTAGGCCACAGACCAACATATAGACGGTCACGACTGTAACGAGGAAATAATATCTTCAACCTGATTGGATAAAATATGTGAAAATAAATCTCAAACTTAAATTTTGTTATCCAATCAAATTGCTTTAATAAACTAATCCCGTACCAGTAAAGAGAGCTCACAGAGCTCGCAGAACTGCTGAATCTTTTATAAACAAAACGATTTCAGTATTTGTAATCAAATAGAATGCAATCGTATGAGGCATTTTAACTACGACACAGGGTTGGCAGGGTGCCCAAAACTACGTAAATTTAGCTGGTCTTGCATCGCACCAGCATTCTGATAGCCAAGCCATTGAATTGAAGTAACAATTGATTTAAACGATTTTATACAGTATCGTTGTTAATATAATACCCATAATTGTATAATTGTTGAATTATTGAATTTTATCTCGGTACTTTGATTTAATTGCCGGTGAACTGATAGCCAATTCAATATTTGAATATATTATATTGTTTTTTGATTTACGTAACATAATAGGTATTTACTAATTTCATGTATATTTGAAAGAAGTTTCTTATTTCAACCGAAATACATAAATTATCTTTATCATCATTATTTGTTAAATGATTTTATATGTTTTTTTTTTGTGAATTTGCCGATGGTTCTTATATCAATATATAGATATATTTATTGCGTGATTTACAAACAATTGAACCAATTCAATTGACATTTACTGCAGTCCAATGAACTTTAAAGACAACGAATCGTTTCACATAAAAAAAAAACTTTAAACATAAATTATTATACAATACTTAAATTATTCTGCGTAAGGAATGAAATATTAATACCTATGATTACGTCATTGATTAAAACACGTTATATCATATGAATGAAAATACGTAAAATTCCAAAAACGCAAAGTGATAACTTTTATTATGAGTGTTAATTAACTGTTCAAATGTTACTTTTGCAATTATGATTAAATACAAAATTTTATTGGCCTTGGTTTGACCAAATACACAGATGCTATATTTAACACGATGACGTGTATTATATAATGGCTCTCTATTACAACTTCACACCTCTACAAATAAATTAATATATAAGTTATTTTAACTTTGACTGTATGGTAAGCTTTAAAATTATGTATGTATATGAGTAACTAATATTATTTCAGAATTTTTAAAACGAATTGTATTTTTATTTCATTATATAATGCTGTTTTTCTTAACTCGTTTTTGGTCTTGATGGCTCAAGCTCTGGGACCAATAAAAAAGTCTCAGAAAGCACGAAAAGCTTTGAAAGAACTACTTCCGGTCAAATCAACACCCAGACTTAATGCGGAAATCGAACCCGCAGCTCCGAAACGGAAGCCTAGGTCACTGCCTGGTATCTGCCTGCACCATCAGGCCAGTTAAATCAACGATATTTTTTATTTAAATCTTCCTTAAATTTTGCTAATTATTGAATTTGTGAATTAAAATAATCAATAATTATAGTAAAAATATGTTTATATATATTTAACGTCAGAAATATCTATTTTGAACAAGTTTTTTTATTTAATTAAATTATAATTTTTATATAATTAATACTATTAATATCATATCCGTATTGTTAAAAGACTTTTAAAAACGGGTTTTTGAGGTTCAGTACAACGAAACTGACTGCCGTTCGTCTAGTGGCTAGATATAAGGCTGTAGATTCCGAGGTCCTGTGTTCAAAACCATGGTCAGGCCGCGAAAAGCACAAAAAGCCGTTGGTTCTGCACCTGAACTCTAACGGCTTTGACGGATTGCCGTTATATCAGATTTTGATAGGTAATAGAGCGTATTTATATATATTTTCGTGTTGCTATAACGGCACAGAACCTTCAATGCGTGAGTCACTCGCACTTAACTGGTTTTATATATTTAATCCGTATTCATATATGTAAATGCTAAATAATGTGCCTCATCTGCCTTAGGCCGGTACTGATAAAAAACTGTTTTTTTCCACACTTCCATTGTTAATACAAAGTTAACCTTAAAACAAGTGATTTGTTGGACCGTTAAAATAAATTTGGCTAAGGCATTTTCCTCTTATTATATTACCCGCTGAGTTTCATTCGCCGGTTCTTCTCAGGTCGGGGTATTTCTTTTCCGAACGGTACCTGCTAGTTTAATAAAATCAATAAGCAAGTGTAATGCTCCTATATCGAACAAAGAATTTATATTATGCATATATTTCTTTATCTTCTAACGGCCTTATTCATAAACGTTGCTTAGTTACTGTTTAGCTAAACACTGATTTGTCTCTTTCTGTCATTATTGATTTGACATACGAAAGAAGAAGACAAAATATTGTTTAACTAATCACCAGGTAAAAAAGGTTTATGAATAAGGCGGTAAATAACAAGCTAACGCACTGCATTGGACCTTTAATATTTTGCATCAAAAATAATCCGATACGATCCGCGCGCTACGTATATTAGATATTAGTCACTATGTCAGGGTACTATGTTAGAAACCTCCACGCAAGTGCCAACAATTATATAAAGTTTTATCTCAATCGAAAATACAAATTCAAAAAAAAAGCACCCTTTTTTAAATTTAAATGTGTAATAATCTACATAAATAGGCAAAGGCATTTCAGTACTATTTTCGTCTTAGTCAACCGCTTTGTTTTTTTGGCTGCCGTCGAAGGGCTTATCGATTAAAAAAAAATTGAAAGAAGAACAAATGTTCAAAACATGCTAATTTATGTTTTCACTTACGATTTCATTCACTGGATAAACACGCAATATTAATTACTGAAACTATCTCACAATTATTGTCTGTATTCTATAACGCATAAATATCAGATATTTAATTCAAAAAGTAATTACTTTACTAAAGTAATTGAATCTTCTATTACATATTAACGGCTCTACTTATAAACGTTGCTTAGCGGCTTTTCAGTTAAGCACTGATTCGTCTCTTTCTATAGTTATTGATTTTACATTCGAAAGAAGAAGACGCAGCATTGTTTAACTATTCTAACTATATTAATTCATACCTAAATACATAATAACAATAAATAACTTTATTGCACACTCACAAGGAAAAAAAACAAGACAGATACGAATAAAAAAGAAAAAAGATAAAAGCTTAGGAATAGTCATGCTATATAAATACAATTATTTAGTGTAAAGTGATGCCTGCAAGGGGCGGTCTTATCGCTCAAGTAGCACATACATACATGTCAGGAAATAAAATTGATACAGGAAGTTATTACTATTTGTACATGATATTACTCAAAGGCCGGTCTAATAAGAATATATTTACTGACAACATTGCATAATTTATATTGCACTATTATTAAACAAAAAAATTATAATTCGTTCTTTATATTCCAGATGACGCGATTTATTAATATTTTAGCATATTAATAACAATAACTATTTAGGCTAGTTTTCAGGTACGAAATATAATTAGGAATTCATAAAAAAATTAATGAAGGTTTATCTATCGTTATCTTCTTTCATTGTTATTCAATCGTGAGATGTATTTGAAATTTTAAGTCTTTAACTGAACCGGAAGTTAGTTAAAATTCGATTATGAAATTCCACATTCACAAACATTGCTCAAAGCAAAAAAAATTTGTAAAAAAACTGTTTTTTTATTTCATTGCTCTAAAAAGGAGAAATTAATTGTAGAAGCAGTAAATCAAACTCCACATTTTGAGTTTTTTATGTAAACGAGCAGGAGGCTCACCTGATGGACAGTGACTACCACCGCCTATGGACATCTGCAACACCTGAGGGTGCATTGCCGGCCTCTGAGGAATGAGTACGCTCTTTTCTTATATATTTCGGGAAAGTCGCCGACAAAAGCTGGTTCCACAGAGTGGTTGTGCGAGGCAAGAAAGGCCTTAAAAACTTCTTTTTTTTTAACTTTAATTTCGTGAAATCGAAGTGGTGAGGATGGAATTTGGATTTGTTATATTTTAATATAATTATTTTACATAGAACAAAAGTTTCGCTTCGCGCGATTTTTCTATCAAAAAAATATTTTATAAAATACCTAACTTGTCAAGAGATATTCTCGGGACAAACTTTTTTATTTATATGAAGAATTGATTCTATATTAGCTTGGAAGATTGGACCTAAACAAAGTTCATAAAAAGTTTTAAAAAATGTATTAAAATAAGGTTAAAGTCAATGGCCCGTTGCATAGAACACGAGGATACTTCGAGGATATTATAAAATACCGCTGTTTTAAAATTCGAACATTCACAACTGAATTTTTCATGTCGAATTCGTGATTATAATTCATCTCATGCAAGGCAAACGACGGAAAATTGTCACGATCATCATCCTATAAAATTTTACCTCGTACGTTTACAAATACGCACACAGTTAACAAATTTCAATGTAAAGATATATTATATTTGATTTCCTTATATCATAAACTTGCCACAGGTTAAAGAAAACATTCCGTAAAATAATATTTTATATATGCTAACAAACTCTAATTGTGTAACTTTGAATATTAGTAAAAATAGTAATATCAGTCAGTCATAATCTTTATTCAAGAATTATTTATTATTGTTTGGCAAAAATCTACTAAAACTATAAGTTATCTGGCATCCGATTGGAAGACTCGAGAAGAACTATCTATAGAAACTCAGTTTTTCTCAACAATTGTTGTTTACTTTCTACTTGGTGGAAGGTATTTGTGCAAACTCGCCTGGGTAGGTACCACCCACTCATCAGATATTCTACCGCAAAACAGCAGTACTTTGTATTGTTGTGTTTCGGTTTGAAGGGTGAGTGAGCAAGTGTAATTACAGGAACATAACATCTTAGTTCCTAAGGTTGGTGGCGTATTTTCGATGTAAGCGATGGTTATCATCTCTTACAATGCCAATGTCTGTGGGCATTGGTGACCACTTACCATCAGGTGGCCCATAACTCGTCCGCTTACCTATGTTATAAAAAAAAAACTATAAGTATATTTATTAATATTTTAGGTGGTGTATTATCATCAAAAAAACGTCATTAGTTTTATAATATCCTTTATAACAAAAGCGTTCGCCAACTTTTACTTTTTATTGCTTTTATTCTGAACGTAATTTGAAATTCTATAGTAAAAGCGTAAACATCGTCCCATATTAGTTGAGAAAAAGTGAACGTGGATATAATAAGTAAACTTTTTACAATTAATGAACATAAGAATTTAGTGAGTCTCTCCGTTGAACGAACTATTGAAACGTCCAAGCTATATATACCGTATAGTCTGTGCAGAAATTAATCATTATATAGTTGTATTCGTTTACAGACCTCTTAATCGGCCTGAATTGGGTTATATAAAAACATGGAAAATATTTCAAAGATATATTATATTAAATTTTGCTAAACAAGGAAGCATTTACAGACAAATCTTCCACTGCTAGGCGAAGGCTTTCTTGAGGAGCAGGTTAAGAGCTTATGCCATTACACTGCTTCAACGCGGGTTTGTGGATAGATATGCAGAAGAGTTTCAACGAAGTTCAACACATGCAGAGTCCCTCACAAATGTTTCCTACGCCTCCAAAGACGAAACGCACATGAAAACTAAGTGGCGCTACTGTCGAATCATTCCAAAGTCAAAAAACTTAACAACGGATGATGTCTGTTAAGGTAATAAATTCAATAATTCATGTAATTTTACCTTACCTTGTATCAATATTATACAATCGTAATTTTATGGGCGTGTTTTCTGATCGAATGAAAAACGGTGACGCTATTCTATTTTTAAAATAAGGTGGTACCCACTTCGAACCTCAATAACTTTGTGGATACTGCTCACCTGGTTTATTATAGTTACTTTCACAGGACAACGACTTGTCTACCTTGGAGTAATAGAGCCGATATAAATACAATCTTTGCCTTGCAGAAACTATTAGCACATTTTGTAACCCTAATGACTAAAAAATCAATTCATCCGTTGCTGCTCAACAATTTGAGGATCAATCATTAATGGAATAATATATGTACATAATGTACATATGTATAAAACATAAACGATTTATTTATAATGTGTTACGTATGTATGTTTTACAGGGTCAATGTTTCTTCATTCAATATCATTTGATATTTCGAATTCGAATTAATTGAAGGTAACTCACTCATAAGTAAGTTATTTTCTGTTATTGATCGGACTGACTTATTGTTTTGCAACAGTATATTAATGCGAATTACTGGAACATTTATCTAGACGAGTTTACAAGTCATTGAACCCTTGATTGAGTAAATATTGGTATCTAGTATCCCTTTCTATATTTAATCTATTCATTCCTACCTAATCATAAGTTAGTTCTACATACAAGAATTGTCAATCTCTAAGGGGAACGATAACCACTCACTGTTAGGTGGTCAGTATGATACAAGCATAGAATACTAATAAGGATTTAAAAAAAAATCTCGAAAAACTGTATGTATGCAAACAAAGATTCGATTTTCAAAAATAACAATATTTTGTCAACAATCCTTTTTTTTTTTTAATAAGTAGTAATAAGCAAATGTCTTCAATAAGATCATTAGAAAAGTATAAATTAAATTAGCATATTTAATGATGACGAATTTATAAATAATAGAATAATCAACATCATAATTCGTTTATAAGGTATCAGATACAACTTGCGTCTATTAATCTTTTTACACTATTTCCGTTTAAGACCTTGAATGTCTAATGAGACTAGTATTTGGCTATAGTAATAAAATTTTATACCAGTTTTTTATAAATGTAAGCAATATACAAATTAGAAAACGTTTTCGAAGATTGAAATTGTTTTTTTTTTTAACATACTGCACAACAAACTTAATTTGCACAGAAGATGACCTTAAAAGGTCTACGAACAGTTGTGGAAGAGAACTGACTGACTCATCGACTCGATTTTTTTTTTTTTTACTTGTATTAGGCCTGCGTTTGACCGTTGTCTTGCCTGATGTTAAGTATCGACACGGTCTACGATGTAGCACGCTTGCCTAGAAGATACCTGTTAACTCTTGATTTGAAGACACCAACGTTGTACCTATCGGGAAATACAGACTCAGGCAAAGTATTCCACACTTTAGTAGTGCGAATGATAAAGGTGGGTTCGAAGCGCTTCGTACGTAGGCGGGGAATTTCCACCGTGTACCTATGGCGCTTTGGTCGCGTTTGCCTGGCCGTTCGATATTAAAAGGGGGCGGGCGGAATTAAATCGAATCGAATTAAAAAATTAAAAGTAGTAATTACGCACTATAGTTTGCATGTTTTAAATATAAATTATATGTATATTCTAATAATTACTTTCGAATCGAATTTCAGAAATGATAGCTAAACTCAAAGGCGAGCGGCACACACCTTCAATCGTAATCCGATGGGACGGCAATCCGACATAAATAACGAGAGATGAAACGCGAACCAACGCCTGCACGTGTTTTGTCACGTTTCGCCGTGTCTTACACGGCAGTTACATTGTAACATTCTAAACCCCATGCTGCAATTGAACAATTCCAAATAACTTAACCGACCTAACGACCACACTTTTAGACCACAATAAGTAAGCCATTATAGCAACGAAACAGTTATGTGTCTATGTAAAACTAAAAATCAGTATATATATATATATATAACTCACTACTTTAGAAGGTTATATATGATTGCGTATGAAATTTTAGATGACCTAAGTTTGGGACGTCATGTTGAGCTTCCGAAAGTTTGATCGGGTATTTTTAAAAATATGTGTGCTGTACATGTACTAAGTTTATGTAATTTGTGTGTTCATATGTTCGTATATCGCAATATGTGTGTCGCGATGGAATTATTTCACTTATCTTGAGAACAAATAATAATATCGATTCAAGACAAATTTCCCAACAACGAAAACATGAACCTTTATTTTTGCTATCCAAAATTATTGTACCGAAATATGAGACACCGTATCGGAATTATGTTATATAAAAGAAATGTTCTTCGTTATAATCTAATATTCGTCATCTAGCAGATGCAA
Organism: Nymphalis polychloros; assembly: GCA_905220585.2. Classification (NCBI taxonomy): domain Eukaryota; kingdom Metazoa; phylum Arthropoda; class Insecta; order Lepidoptera; family Nymphalidae; genus Nymphalis; species Nymphalis polychloros. Next base: position 12,666,926 of record HG992245.1, read on the forward strand.
AGAAGAAAGAAAGAAAAACCCAACCAAAATTAATCTTAATAATATTAATTTTATACTAAAAAGTATTTATTTAAATAACTGCTACTATAGTACAGTAAATGTCTTTAAACTCGTATGAAACAGGTTCACGATATCTTAGTACCTGGGACTATTTATAGCGAGAAATAGGTGCAAATTTGCTGAATCGGTTTCTGGACGGAGTCAACTTTGTTTAGACAACGTAGCTCTATTTTGTACTGATACAGTTATCTTTTCAAACTCATTTATAAATATAACAAATATTATAACAAAGATTTTATATTATTATTAATAAATAATAATTTATTGTCATTAAGATTGCCGTGCCGTGACGTGTGGTGACGGCGTAGAATATCACCACCCCATTTCATCCCGTGGGGGGCGTAGAAGTCGACCCGAGGGAATATATACCGGAGAACGGGCAGCAGCGTCCCTCCGAGTACTATGACCAACTTACTGCGATCGCCAACCCGTTTGCCAAGCGTGGCGATTATGGCACATCCCCCCAATGATTAATACAAATAAACCACGGCCCCTAGTCCCCGGCAGCCCTGCTATCCCTAGCCTCGGTAACAGCTATGGTAACGGCGGGGCAGGGGGTGCTAAGAATCCCCGGCAGATTTCGTGTTACCAAAACCGACGACCTCTGGCCCTGGCAACATATAACACGCGTACACTGCGGACCAATGAGAAGATTATCGAACTGGAGGAAGAATTGAGCAGGTTACACTGGGATATCGTTGGATTATCCGAAGTCCGAAGACAGGGGGAGGACACGATAATCCTGAAATCCGGTAACCTTCTCTACTTCCGAGAGGGCGATCAACTGTCCCAAGGTGGTGTCGGGTTCATAGTCCACAAGTCCCTTGTAAGCAACGTTGTGAAAATCGAGAGTGTGTCGACAAGGGTGGCGTACCTTATACTCAGAATCACCAAGCGGTATTCGTTGAAGGTCATACAGGTATACGCGCCGACGTCATCTCACTCCGACGACGTAGTTGAGGTCATGTATGAGGATATTTCTAGAGCCATACATACCCAAAAAACTCATTTCACCGTTGTCATGGGGGACTTTAACGCGAAGCTGGGTAAAAGATTCGGTGATGAGGTAAAGGTGGGATCACATGGAATTGGAGACCGCAACCCTCGGGGCCAGATGTTGGCCGACTTTATGGAGAAGGAGGGACTCTTTATGATGAACTCCTTTTTCAAGAAGCCTGGTCACCGTAAATGGACCTGGGTGAGCCCTGACGGTAAAACCAAAAATGAGATAGACTTCATCTTGTCGACGAGAAGACAAATATTCAATGACGTCTCTGTGATCAATGCAGTCAAAACTGGGAGCGATCACAGACTTGTAAGAGGCTCATTGAATCTCAATGTCATACTCCAGAGGTCCCGACTAATGAAGTCTACGCTCCGACCATCATGTATCCAAATCCAAAATCCCGAAACCTTTCAGCTCGAACTCCAAAACCGATTCGAATGCCTAGCAGACTGCGAAGAAGTGGACGCATACAACGACAGGTTTGTGGAAGCTGTCTATACGGCTGGGTCTAAGGTCTTCAAGACCAGCCGTACAAAGAGAACCAAAAAGATCTCTGCCTCTACCCTGCGGCTTATGGAGGAAAGACGGAAAATGGTTCTGACATCCCCAGATGATGCTGCCAGTTACTGGCTGCTCAACAGACGGATTTCAAAGTCTCTGACTCGCGACACTCGCCAATTTAATACGATGCGTATTAAAGAGGCTATCGAGCGGAACAAAGGCTCCAAAGTGTTCGCCAGAGATCTGTCTGTTGGGCAGAGTCAACTGATGAGGCTGAAAACTGAGGATGGTAGAATCGTCACGTCTAAATCCGAGCTGCTGGAAGAGGTCGAGAAGTTCTACGGTCAGCTGTACACGACAAGACAATCACCTGTTTACAGTCAAGCTGCAGATCCAAGAGCAAGACTAACCCGACATTACACCGAAGATTTTGAGGACGTCAGCCTTTTCGAGATTAGAATGGCTCTCGAACAACTCAAAAACAACAAGGCACCTGGTGATGATGGTGTTACAGCTGAGCTTCTGAAGGCGGGTGGTACACCGATCCTCAGGGCTCTTCAGAGGCTATTTAACTCCGTCATAACCAAAGGTCAAACGCCAAAGGCATGGCACAAAAGTGTGGTGGTGCTTTTCTTTAAAAAGGGCGATAAAACTCTTTTGAAGAATTACAGGCCCATCTCATTGCTGAGCCATGTCTACAAGTTGTTTTCGAGGGTCATTACGAATCGTCTCGAGCGAAGGCTTGACGACTTCCAGCCACCCGAACAAGCCGGTTTCCGAAAAGGCTTTAGCACTATAGACCACATACATACGCTGCGGCAAGTTATACAGAAGACCGAGGAGTATAACCAGCCACTTTGCTTAGCGTTTGTGGACTATGAAAAAGCCTTTGATTCGATCGAAACCTGGGCCGTGTTGAAGTCTCTCCAAAGGTGCCAAATCGATTACCGGTATATCAAGGTGTTACAGTGCTTGTACGAGAACGCCACCATGTCGGTCCGACTCCAGGATCAGAACTCGAAACCTATCCAACTCCAGAGAGGCGTAAGACAGGGAGACGTGATATCTCCGAAACTGTTTACCGCTGCATTGGAAGATGTTTTTAAGCTTCTGGACTGGAACGGAGTTGGCATCAATATCAACGGCGAGTACATCACTCATCTTCGATTTGCCGATGACATCGTAATCATGGCTGAGACCTTGGAAGACCTCGGCACTATGCTCGATGACCTCAGCAGGGTCTCTCAACAAGTGGGTCTAAAAATGAACATGGACAAGACGAAAATCATGTCGAACGTCCATGTTGCACCCACTCCAGTAAAGTTTGGAAATTCTGCACTCGAAGTTGTAGACAACTATGTTTACCTAGGTCAGACGATCCAACTAGGTAGGTCCAACTTCGAGAAAGAGGTCAATCGTCGAATCCAACTCGGCTGGGCAGCGTTCGGGAAGCTACGCGATATCTTCTCATCCAAAATACCGCAGTGTCTGAAGTCGAAAGTCTTCGATCAGTGTGTGTTGCCAGTGATGACTTACGGATCAGAGACGTGGTCGCTCACTATGGGCCTGATAAGAAGGCTCAAGGTCTCTCAAAGAGCAATGGAGAGGGCTATGCTCGGAGTTTCCCTGCGAGATCGAATCAGGAATGATGAAATCCGCAGGCGAACCAAAGTAACCGACATAGCCCGAAGAATTGCTAAATTGAAGTGGCAGTGGGCGGGGCACATCGCTCGCAGAACTGACGGCCGCTGGGGCAGAAAGGTTCTCGAGTGGCGACCACGAACCGGAAGACGCAGCGTGGGCAGGCCCCCTACAAGGTGGACTGACGACGTCATAAAAGTCGCGGGAAGCCGCTGGATGTGGTCAGCGCAAGACCGGCTAAAATGGAAATCCTTGGGGGAGGCCTTTGTCCAGCAGTGGACGTCTTTTGGCTGATATGATGATGATGATGATGACATAATACATCAGAATATCAGAAACTTAAATTAATTATTTTAGATATTTGTTCAAGAATTTTTAATGACAGGTTATTATAGATTAATCTATGGGGCAACTTTAAAGTTTATAAAACTGGAAGTTGGCCGGACGTACGAAATTCAAAAGTAAAGTACCATGTAAATGTCCCACCGCTGGACAAACGCCTCCTCGAAATGAAAGATTGGAGCAAATCCACACTGCATTGATACAGTTAGTACGGATCACACATCTTAGAGATTTTAATCCACACTTTAACACGTGATGAATTATAAACACAAATTAAATACATGAACTAAGTCAAACTTGCCTGGGTTTGATCCCGCAACGTCATAAGAATTACGTATTCTAGCCATTGAGCCATATCTTTTCTTACATCTATATCTTAAGGTCCATTTATTATACGGTATCACAGTATACACCCTTATTCAAATAAATATGAAGTATCGTAACTTTTATTATTTTTCCGTAAATATAAATTACCGTTAATAGTTTGCAATTTGTTTAAGAGATATTAAATATGTTTAGAAGTATGATCAATCAATATATAAAATATATACATATTATTCAAGTGAGTTCTTACAGAAACTTTTGAATCGTATTTTACAATATTACTTGTAACACTTCCACCGATTCAGAATACAAATCATATATAAAATAACTGATAAGAATTTATAAGTTATTCATTTTTATTATTTAAAATACATATAACGTAATAATGTTTACAATGTCTGTGATGTCAACAAATATTCGGAATCTTCTGTATATATGTATATGTATGTTCTTCGATATACAACATAAATATATATGTCGTAATATGTATGTGTACGTTTTATTAGTTATATACCTTTATTTAACTACTAAGTGTTAGGTGTCACTGACTCGTTCTACCTGGTATTTATGGATATATATCACGAAATTTAAAGACCTGTCTTCAAATCTTTATGAGATTTAAATATAAAAATATCAATATGTTAAATAAATGAAAATCAAGTCTTCCCAAGTGCATTGACACTAAGAATTAAGCATAACCCTATATTACGCATAACCTGTCCTTCGATTGTGATTTTAATTACAAGAAATCATTTATTATTTAATGCCTCTCAGCTAAAATTAAATAAACATCATTATTATTATTGAATAAAAATTAAAATTAAATTAATTATAGCGGGCATTTATCCATTTCAATCTAAACTAGAAACGTGTTTAAATGTCGCAAATTAAAATATATTTCCAGTACTAGTTTTATATTCTTTGTATACAAAACCAGCATTGAATATTAATATGTTGGTCTAATATATTTTAATTTTAAATTTGACACAGGATCATAACCAAAAGACATTCGTTAATTAGTCACTATTAACACACAGTGCTATCTTTACTAATATGAAAAGTCCAAAAGCGAGTTTGTTCATTTGTTTGTTACGCTTTCACGTCCTAACTATTCAAGACTTACGCATACTACTGAAAAGGACATAGGGTCTCTAAAACATAATTTCTTCGTTCAAAGCCGCGGACGTTAATGAATAGTTAATGATAAAAGTTAATTGAATCATGTTACTTGATTCATTGATAAAATTAGTAAATATTATAGAAAATTTGAAGTACTTTTAACGAAACCTGTCGAAGCGATGACGAAGCCTAGTATGAAACTTAATTACAATTCCTAAAGTATTTCATAACTTCATTAAAGAACTTCGCTGGTAAAAAAAAAGTCAAATAAATTAGTAATAATAGACATCGTTATGAATTTCATTATTAACAGCGGATTTGTTAATGATACCCTAATAATTAATTTCGGTCACGTACGCTGTTCTCAAAGGACTACAGCCAACAATACAGAATATAGATTTTAGTCCTCAAGTGTTTGCGCAAAGGTGAGCTCCCTATTTCTTCACTCTCATGGTATGGCAATCCGGCATAGGACATTCACATTCGTCATTGGATCAAAATATAGCACCACATAATTTGATCAAGACAATATAAAAACGTCACACACTTGCACGTATCGGATGAAATTCTGTCACAGATGCCTAACTCCAAATATTTACTTCAAAAGGAGAGGAAGCTTTTTTGCAGCAGTTATTACAGGCTTACTTTTCTATACTTGAAACAATTAACGACGAATGGAATCTCACTTCTTAAGCGCAGGAAAATCATCAAAATCAAAATTAAGTACAAAATTTTCATTTTACACCAAGGTCAATGTCTGATAAATTAAACAAAAATGATAGAAGATAACTCCGCGACAACACCTGATTCAGTGAAAATAATGAATTCATAATTGACAGGTTTTTTGTAACCAGTTTTATCTCATTGATGTCGAATTCCTATATATAATAAATCGTTATTCTATAGTAGTAACTCAACAGCTCACAAAAAAGCCCCAATACAAATAATGTAGGTTTTTATAATAAAATTTAGTTTAATGATAAGCAATTGTTCTTTAATTTCATATATAGTTTTGTGAATATAATAATATACGACTATTTTACTCGGTGGTAGAGCTCTGTGTAAGCTCGTTTGGTAGGTACCACCCTACTCATCAGATATTCTACCGCAAAACAGCAGTACTTTGTATTGTTGTTCCGGTTTGAAGGATGAGTGAGCCAGTGTAATTACAGGCACAAGGGACATAACATCTTAGTTCCCAAGGTTGGTGGCACATTGGCGATATTAGCGATGGTTAACATTTCTTACAATGCCATTGTCTATGGGCTGTGGTGACCACTTACCATCAGGTGGCCCAAACTCTCGTCCGCCTACCTATACAATAAAAAATATGTTACCGTAGTAGCTAACCATCGGTATGGGTTACATTTTTTAGAAGGAACTAATCATTAGTTGAGTTAATTGCACAAGGAACGAATTGAGTCAGTAAAAGTTATATTTTTACCTTTTATTTTTTCCTGATGGGACGGCACAAGGAAATACACTACTGACAATATCTGAAGCGACCTATTATACAAATGATTCTGAATATGTAGTTCTTTTAAATATAATTTGATAAAATCAATACAATATCCATAATTCTATCTATGTAATAAGTGCCAAAAGCTTTTAAACTCAAAGCTAAAGTAATTTACAAAATTTACAAAATCACTAGATTAATTATTTGTAATAAAAATATTATATCCATTTTTTGTTTCAATAACGAATACGATTACGAGTATGTTTTTTTTTTTATCGAGACAATTTTATACTGTTATGTTTTCGATCAGACAATACTCTTGAAAATAAAATATAATGTAATTGTATGTACAATATTTTATTTTTAACTATGATATTGATTTTCCCATACAAGATCAAATAAAAAACTAGCAATACAGGCTTATTACTAATTCTCTGAGAATTTCTGAAAATAAAAATCGAAAAATGTTTATGGGCCTAAACTAGAATTGAAAATCTCGGGGAAAATCTGCAGCTGTATAATGATTATTTAATAATAACGTCCTGTATATCGTCACCCGCGTAGTTCCTGTTGCCGTGGGATTTCGGGGACAAAATGTAGTCTATGTTAGTCGCTGATAATGTAACTTTCTATTGGTGAAAGATTTTTTAAATCGGTTTAGTGGTTTACGCGTGAAAGCGTAACAAACAAACGCATTTATAATATTAGTAAGGATAATATAATTGTTTTCGTAATAAAATTATTGAATAATATTAAACAAAAAAATATTTTTAAAATTTAAAGACAGTAAACGATATTTAATTAATGATCTTATCGTGTTGTAGCAAGAATGTTATCCTTGTTGTATGATGGTGAATTACCATTTCAATTGGCGTGTTTGTTAGTGTATAATTAAATAAAATTGTCGAGCACATAGTACGACGTATTTCACATAACTGGTGATTAATGAGTTTAGTATCATGCTAATTTACTTCACGCATACCTATTATATATGTAATATGAGTGGTGAAATATCAACTTAGTTTTTTTTTTAAATGTTTCAATCTTTGTAATGAGCAAAACCTATTTTATTATTCTTATTAACTTCTAGGTAATATAGAACGATACCCAGACTAGAATCGGTAAGGAGGGTATCAAATAAAATTCTATTAACATCTATGTTTTTAACATCCGTGGCCCTGGATTTAAATACAGTAAAAAATTATACCTACCATTTTAAATCAACTTTAAGCCGTCATTTCATTTTTAATTAGTTTGTCACATAGCAGTTTAATTTAAGGCGTTTAGGATCAAGTTACAAGACCTTTAATTAAAATGTCAAAGGTTTTACACTTAGCATTGTGAGTTACAATTTTAATACTAATTTTTTTTTTTCCTGGGGCATTATTCACACACTGCCATCTAATCCCAAACTAAGCAGAGCTTGTACTGTGGAAACCAGACAACTGATATACTTACATATACAATTTTTCTTTTGTAAATACATACTTATATAGATAATTACACCCAGACTCAGGACAAACAGACATGTCATGCACACAAATGTCTATCCTAGGTGAGAATCGACCCCACGACCTGCGGTGTGAAAGGCAAGTATCTAACCAACAAAGCCAACTGGCTCGTCAATATAAATATTGGAATTGTATATAGTTGTACTATATTACTTTCCCAATGATCTGTCTATCATAGGATCTAGTCTATTTAACGCTCTCTTATTACACCAATAATTACGCATAGGCCCTTTTATCGAGAATCTACTCCATATCTTAGAATCCTCTACTAGCTGATTGTCAGGGCGTCATGAGAATGCGCAAACGATCGCGTAGCACCACCCCAACAGACGGAAAGTGCACCAGGTTTTTTATAGATAGGTACTCTCGCTAATGAGCGCGAGTTAGTCCCACATACCCCCCTTCACGTGTGGGGAACGTATAAATGTGTTTTCCAGTAAGGATAAAACTAATGGTATGAATTATATTTTAATGAATCTTAGGAGGCGTTCTATACATTTCATAACAACTTATATATTAATTTGCACCGTGCTTAAGTGCTATTATTTTTACTGGTGACAGGAGGGTTGGTATATTTTTCGCCCAGAGAATCGGAATTGAGATACAAAGGGGAATTGCTGGTAGCATTCTTGCCACCATTCCACGCGGTCACGATTTGTATAGTAACTATTATTAATTTTGTATTTGTATTTATTTAAGGCTTTAATGTTAATAAATTAATATTTTATTTTTGCTTCGCATGATAAATAAATTGGATATTTTAGACATAATATTTACTAAATTTTACTGTTACCTAAAATATTATAAGCTAACCCTTTAGTTATTAAAGTCCAAAGTTTCAATTCTGGTATAAGTCCTTAGATTAACATTCGCTCCGATTCGAGTTAAAATTATTCAAGCGTATAAATTTAATAACTTGTATAAAAAAAGAGACGTACTGTAATATTGGTATTTATTAATGTCAGTTTTTAATTGCACGCATTAATTATTTAAAAAAAACGTGTGCGTCTCGGGACGCTCGACAGAAGTGATAACATTTATTATTAATTATAATATATTAAATATGATTTAAATTAGTACTTGCGAGTTGGTAAATTATTATTAGTACTATCTGTATACGCTAGGTGGCGTTATGTTGGTAACTCTTAGGTAAAGCAGTCCGCGTCAGTAATAGTGGCACCGTAACGCGTTACGTTACGAAGCGGTTTACCCTCCCATAAGAAGTTATCACTTCAAAAATATATAATGTTTTAAACAATATTGCAAACTATATATATCTTATCTGCTTTGTTTAAGGTCAATGCCAAGTCAAGTCCTAAAGGTCTATCGATCACATACTAGCTTTAAATAGTATTTGGCAGAATTTAACAGTCAGAAGCCTATCTACAATTACACTCCCTAGGTATACTTTTACTAGTGCCTTAATTTCCTACCACAAAATAACAAATAGTTGAGGTGCTTAAATACTCATTAGAATATGGCTTTTCACATTTATTACCTTTTAAATATTTTAAAACATTTATATGAAGTCAACATTCAATGCGTTGTTCATTGTTTGAAACTGAGTTATTCTTTACTAAATTCCACAACAAAAACTTGCGGATGCGCCTTTTCTTACTATATTATGACTTCGTGAAGCGATTAACATAAACCAGTTAGATATCAGGAATTTGAATCACGTGGAAAATATGCCAATATTGATGAAGTATTTTGTATAAAATTAACTCTATGTCCAATTTATTTAAATTAACTTTTTAATCGAGATTGTAATAAATAAAATATACATTTAAATCAGTGTATTGCGGATACAATTCTTAGTAATAATTCAACATGTTCATTTCTTAAATTTTTAAGAATAATAAAAAGGTTTAATGACTCATGTAAATGCGATTTATACGACCTTTCATTATTTCTTTATGCATAACAACATTTCAAATTAGTGATCGTAAAATGTAATTTATCTGATTCTAATTTTATGGTTGCAATTATAATGCATTTTTGGGTATGTGGTTAACTTTTAATAATTAAAACTCGACTTGAGGTTAAAGACCTACTGTCTTCAACCTCAAGTTTTTTTAAACATTGTTGAAATACAACAGACCAGATTTCTTCACAATCGCTTCACTTTTTTTGTTTTGGAGTCAAATTACGTTATGACCTACCTGGTCTTCTTTTAAAATAAATGATTGAGGTAATTCTGTGATATAAAAATGAACAAAAATAGTAATTATTAGGTTCAATTCGTATAAAACGGAAGCGAAGCAACAATATACACTGATCAGAAACTTATTTGTACCAAGTTTATTAGATTACTATGTCAAAATATTTAAAAGAATATAATTAAAATTGCAAAACAATAATTAAACATATATAAGAATTTTAACGAAATTAAATCACAACACAGTCATTTGTTTTATTTTCGAGCACGTTTGATTTCGTGATGTTCAATTATTAAGGTCAATTATTTAAACAAACAATGATACTTATTTTGTATAAATATTGTATTAAAATTTAAAGGTAATTCGGATTAATCGCTAAGCATATTTGAGAAGGAATTGTAAGGTCTGTGATTTATTAGTTAATTAATGTTTCAATGTTGTGATATTGTGTCAAGCCCTATTTAGGCGAACCATTACTGCCGTTAGTTTAGTGGTTGATTTATGCGGCTGAATAGCATCTTATTGGGATTTTGCTCCTTAGAAATTCACACCAACCACTCAGAGATAGAAATTTATACTCCTGCCTCGGAAAGCACGTAAAGCCAATGACTATCTACGGAACTTGATAACTCTATTGTACTCGTTCGCCAACCTATACAATAAAAATAAATAAAAAATAAATAAAATAAAACTCTCTAATCTTGTCGGATTGCCATTCCATCGAATGAGGCGAGTAAAGGATTTTCAAACTTCTGACAGATTATGATTAGATAGATAGATATCATCACTGAGGTCTTTCCTTCATATACAGATTACGTCAAGATACTTACCTCAAACGCAGAACACGATATGAATTCTGAACACTTACACAGCAATTGACAAACTTAGTATTCCTCGGAATAAGTGACCTTCCGTTACGATGAAAGTGTTTTTGTTTTTATTGTATAGGTAGGCGGACGAGCATATGGGCCACCTGATGGTAAATTGTTATTAACCCCCCACATATAGACATTGACATTGTGAGAAATGTTAACCATCGCTAACATCGCCGATGCGCCAACAACCTTGGGAACTAAGATGTTATGTCCCTTGTGCCTGTAATTACACTGGCTCACTCACCCTTCAAACCGGAATACAACAATTCAAAGTACTGCTGTTTTGCGGTAGAATATTTGAATAGTAAGTGGTACCTACCCAGACGAACTTGCACAAAGCTCTACCACCGAGTTCTTCTTTTCTATTAAAAAATCTACTAATTAACTGTTTTATCTTCTTAAAATAGCAATTATAAACTAATTTGAGATTATTTTTATTCGACCCTTAGTTCCACAGTGGAATTACGGTTTTTTTGATAAAATAATTGAAACATTTGCATTAAAAGTGAATGTTTAGTAATCTATTTGTGTCATTGTATGCGAATAATAAAATTGTTTATATTCTAACGTCGTTTTCTCAGTCACCTACGTATAACAATCCGTAAACAAGGTCCAGCATGCATTACAGTATTATAATATATTGTGTGCAATGCATATGCAAGCAAACTATCAATACTGTAATTCGAAATGAAATACATATAATAGAATTATTTGCATGGAGAACTTAAATAACTATGTACAAAAGAAGATTTGGAATGGTGGCAGGATTTCCCAATTACCAGTACTATTTATATTTGATCTTATATTGATAATATTACTAGCAATTAGACAGGATATAGCGTAATGTTAATAAGTATTCCTGTGATGTATTTTTGTAAGCAAAAAACATGAGAAAAAGATTGTCAGGAAATTACCGCTATCAGAATATGTAAACAATTGTTAATAAACAAAACAAATACTCTCAGATTTTTTTTGTGATCTTAACAATTGTTAATAAATTAAAAATATATTTATTTATGATCTTAATAAAAAAATTGCGTTAAAAAATAGATATTAAAAGATACAATTATACACAATAAAATTTCTCATGATATAATCTGAATTAAAATTTTTAATACTCTGGGAAATTATTTAATGGATTAAATAAACATTTAATACAACAAATAATAATATCTCTGTAATTACAAAATGTTAACCTTTTTAATTATGTTATTTCGACTTCAATTTTAATTATTTTAACAAATATTATCTGAATCAGATGAATGAAAAACTGATAGACGAATGTATAAGATCAACTTCTCATTCGTACAAATATATTAAACGTTCAATTGAAGTTTAATATTTTGCTTAATATGATTAGTATAAATGTTTAACAATGATTATAAAAATTTGAAGCCCTGCAATATTAAAATAATACTCAATATTTTTTTCACCCTTGAAATAAAATCTCAATAATTACTTACAGTGGAAAACCTTTTTCAATGTTAATTCAAAACTATGCGTTTTGAGGAAAACTCTTGCCTTTATTATCACTTATCAATTTTATTCTTTTACTTTAAAACAATAATATCGTTCCAAAAAATTTAAAATAATAAATTAATATCTTGAATTCAGGCCAACATCATTATTTGTAGCAAACTCTTAATTATTACTTTCTAATTTCATTGTTATTAAATACATGTGATTGACTTCTGCCTATAATCAACGATAGAACCTTATTTATTATATATATAATATTATATATGGTATTTAAAAATATATTAATTTTTCACACAAAATTCTAAATCTCAACCTAAACGTTAGTATTTTGTTGACTTAAATATGTCTATAAGTAATACTAATAAAATGATGTTATACTTACTTTTCAAAGCCCATCTCTTATTCAAGATTAGCCCATCCAGAAATCTGTACCCTTGTTCCCTGCAGACTTTCTCCTTTACATTTGCAACAGCACTTGTTAGTGATAATAAATCACTTGCGAGCACCACGGAAGAGGCGTAATCTGGGGATTCGTCCACCGCATTTAACTTTGGCGGTTCACTTTTACCCCCAGCACCGTCATCATATACATTATACCCTAAATCTTCAATTTTTTTAACATTTCGCATATCATTTTTTATCGTTTCAGATAGCTTAGCAATTAAATCCTTATCGAGACGTAAATTCTGAGCAGTCCTGTTAAGCCGAGCTATATCTAGAGGATCTAATTTTCCACTGGCATTTAAAAATGTAGTTAGTCTTTTTAAAACTTGTTGATCAATGTTTGTATTGTTAATAATGTTATGTTCAACGGCGGTTACCGCGCACGCGATCGTAAGTAGCGCTCCGATCGAGATCATAGTGGAGGCGTGCGTACGCGCCGCTTCTGTTTGCTGACTGATCCACAACCTTCGAGGCTTGATCAATGAATTGGACTAAGTCAGCGCTTTGTTCGCTTATGTCCTGTGACCATTACCCTATTATAATTGCTTCATTGTTCGATCGTGTCGACGTCATTTCGAGTAACAGAATGTTATGGGGATATTTTATGGTACCCTTTACAAACAAACTACACTATCACAAAAACGCACTTTCATCTTTTTAAATTTTAACATTATATAAATTTCAGATATTATTCTATGTAATTAAATATGTTAGTTTAAAATTAATTAATTTCAAAAATGAGTGTATTTTTATGGAAACGTTTTGCACGTTTCCATATTTTGATAACTCGTATTCGTCCAATTTTATATTTATAATACTATATACTCGATACATATATATGTATGTTTAAGCCGATAGCTTATTTTCAATTTTATTATTTAAGAAATACACAATTAAATTATTTAAGAAATAAACATGTATAGAAAACAAAACCTAGTCTTTACTTTCTTATACGTTAATATATAAATCACTATTGAAATTTAAAAAGAAGTACTTAGTATATAAATTAGTATAAGGCTAATAGCTTATAAAGAACTAGCAGTTCAGCAGCAGTAGCAAATTTAAAAAACTATTATTTAACGTAAATACGTAAATTAGTAGTAATGGCCCAGTGGTAAAAACGCGTGAATCTTAACCGATGATCGTGGGTTCAAACCCGGGCAAGCACCACTGAATTTCATGTGCTTAGTTTGTGATTATAATTCATCTCGTGCTTGACGGTGAAGGAAAACATCGTGAGGAAACCTGCATGTGTCAAATTTCACTGAAATTCTGTCACATGTGTTTTCCACCAATCCGCATTGTGGAGCAGCGTGGTGGAATAAGCAGTATAGATTGTGTTATTTTATTTATTTCAAACAGTATTCACGTGGATATTTATAGACGTGTTACAGTATTCCCTGTTTTGGTTAATTGTTAAAAATAAATGTGAATATTTGCCTTTCAGAACTCTATTATAACATTATATATATTATGAGATACATATACTTATATGCTACTATACAGGTTTTGTTAACACACATACAAATCGCCTCTTTATACAGTTCTATGAACTCATCACAATGTCTTGTTTTTGTTTATTTGCATTAAGATAGCATTTAAAAACTATAATAAAATAATGACACATAAACTACCTTAGCAGTGGTATACTTAATACTCTCAGCTCTATTGACATTTAAAGGTAACGTCACCTGATCATTTCCTGATCTTAAAATGACAGAGAAAAAAAAACTTAAGGTCAGAGAAAAAGAGATTAAAATTTCATATTACGGAATTTATAAAAAAATATAAAAATTGTACCTTTTTTTCAAATAAATAAAAACTCGGTGGTAGAACTTTGTGCAAGCTCGTCTGGGTAGGTACCACCCACTCATCAGATATCCTACCGCTGTATTGCTGTGTTCCAGTTTGAATGAGCCAGTGTAATTACAGGCACAATGGGATGGCATATGGGACATAACATCTTAGTTCCCAAGGTTGGCGGCGCATTGGCGATGTAAGCGATGGTTAACAGTTCTTACAATGCGATTGTCTGTGGGCGTTGGTGACCACTTACCATCAGGTGGCTCAAAAGCACGTCCGCCGACGTATACAATAAAAAAAAAGAAGTTAATATTATTTAAAGATTTTTTAGAAAAACTTCAACAAATTTGAAATGATTATATTTTGTTTAAATATTAAATTTATTATCTGTTGTGTCGATATTGTTGACTCCCTGTTCTCTCGTTCCCATTAGCTGACCATTCCCATTCATCTAAATCCTGATCGTTTGAAAAAGATCGTCTAGTCAAAAACTGTCGTCTTCCAGCCCAAGAGTCTTCTCCTGATTCACCTTGTTCTTCTTCAATAATCTCTAAATCCTCTTCATTGAGTGTTTCTTGCCCATAATCGTCCTCCTCGTCTTCTTCTTCTAAAATTTCTTCAAGTCCCTCATTAGAATCTCTTTGCATCTCATATTCAACTTCAACTTCAGGTATTTCTTCTAGAACTTCCCTGTGAGCTAAAAACGATCTTCTTATTTGTGGTGTTTCTTTTATATATTCCTCACGCTCAATCTTTTGTTCATTGGTTTTGTTATTCTGTACTGGTTCTGCATCGGAAGATTCTTTATCTTCTACTTTTTCATCAGGCTTAGACCCAAAAGATAGTTTTGGTAACGACTGTAGCGGGATTACCAATGTAATTGTCAAAACTATTGAACCTATCAATATTGTTAAAAGCTCTTGAAGATCAATCTGAAATTTTAAGTATATATTTAAATATGTATAATAATTATAATGTATTTTACGTATTATTATTATTAAGAACACTGATCATTTGATCTGAGCGCACTATGAAATTCTCTTTTGACATTCTAAGGAGACATTATTAATTAGTTTTTAAAATATGTTTTAAATTTAATCTCAATCAAGTCTTAATTATTATATTTTGATGATTATGACTCAACAGTACAAACAACTTATCCTTAATATATGTATGTGAGGCAAAAAACGAAAGTCACTAACATACAAGTAAATAATATTAAAATATATTTGCTCGGCACTGGGACTTTAAGGAACCGTGAAGATCTTAGCTCCTATTAAATTACGTTGCTCCAGAATGCATTCGAGAATATATATTATTATATTTAGATATTTTCCTTTTTACTCATGACTTATGATTCATTTAAATACTTATTTAATACATAAAAAGTGATATTTATTTGTTGATATCAACATCATGTTCTATCTTAAGGAACCACATTGACTTACGTTCGTGTACACATATTTTGTTTATGAGTAAAGTTGAGCAAAAAAGAAACACAATAAAGAATTAATTAAATGGCCGTGAAGGAATAAACTTTACCAGTGCCAGGAGTGAAAATTCTTTAGGAGCCCGTATAGTGGCAGTATTCGTGAGGAAAACGATGAATTGTACTAAATACAGCGCATAGGATATTCGACTTATGAAGAGAAGTGGACGACTGGATAAAAATGCCGACAACATTTCTGAAACAAAACATTTTTTTTAAAATAATAATTAATATATGTATATTAAAGAGGGTTTTAACATCATGAAATTCTAAATTTAAAATATACCTATACATTTTGTATAAAAGGTAAATAATGTATTAATATAATTAGAGGAAAGAATATAACAAGACATGAAATACTTTTACCTACCAGAATGACCATTGTGAACGCTATAGACCAACCAACCAATGGCCAATGCTGTAGCAATTGGAGCCAATGTTGCGTATAATGACGCAAATGTCACGTCGTACCTATATTCAAAGTACCCTGAGTCACCACCAGCCCACAATACCAGACCCATAAGTGTGATACTGATAAACCATCCGAGGATATTCATAAACTGAAATAAAATAAAAAAGCATTTTTTTTTAATAATTTTGTGTTAATTCCAAGGAAATTAATAGTAATGCATTAATATCATTAAATTATTTTTTATTTCATACCTTTGTAAGACTTGTAGGTTTTCTTAGTGCAAGTCCCAAGCTAAGTCCTATAAAGTATGGTGTGCATCGATGAAATACTGAAGTATAGCTCAATCGGCCGGTTCGATATAGTTGACTAACACTACAAAAAATATTACATGATTACATCTAAAGTTTAACTGCGTATTATTATACTAAACCTTCTAGTAGTATGAAAATACCTTGTGTATGAAAGATGAATGACCCAGACATCTTAGGGTGCTTCCAGACTAATACATCGATCCATAGTAAAATCAAAGGTCGAACAGCGATTTGTTACAACACATTCGGTATTAGAACAAAAAAGTCGATGTCGATCGCCAATTCTTACTATATTAGTATATATACCAAATCATTGAAACATTTTAAGCATTATTGAATATCCACATCGATAATTACTGATCGATGCCCATTTTTGATCTCAGTATCTGTCGATAGCACCCTTAGATACCTTTGTGGCGGCGTTTAGAGTGAAAGTGTGAAAGTTAAATTGACAGCCTGTAAATGTCCCATAGCTGGGCTAAGGCCTCCTCCTCTTTTTGAGGAGAAAGTTTGGAGCTTATTCCACCACGCTGCTCCAATGCGGGTTGGTGGAATATACATGTGGCAGAATTTCAGTGAAATTAGGCACACATGCAGATTTCCTCACGACGATTTTCTTCACCGCCAAGCAGGAGATGAATTATAATCACAAATTAAGCACATGAAAATTCAGTGGTGCTTGCCCGGATTTAAACCCACGATCATCGGCTAACATTCACGCATACATACCACTGGGCCATCTCATCTTAGTTTTAGAGCATTTTTTACTTCTTTCAGCGCCAGTGTCTATAGAGGTGGTAACCACTTACCACGAGGTGACTGATTTTCTTATATTCCTAAAATAATCATGAGAACAAGTATATTGACATAGGATATCTGGAATTTGTTCTACTTATATAATAATAACGTATTTATTATATAAACCCTTTGAATATAATATATCTTTATTTTCTATAATAATACTTATTGTCCGAGGCTTCACCCTCGTGTTAAGAGGAGGGGAGCAGGTAGATAAACAAAGTAGCCTACTAGAGATGGTTCTTCGGCTTTAAACTTGATTCATACCAAATTTCATCAAAACCGGTTAAGCTAATAGACTGGCAGAGTTACTGTCACATTTATAATATTAGTATAGATTGTGTTTAATAAAGATATAAATGTATTTCATAAATGGACGAATTAGAAGTTTGTATGATTATATTATGGAACAAGAGACATTTTTTTAAAATCAATTTAAAGAAAAAGATTTTTTATTTTTCATTTTCTTTGACATAAAAGAAGTAAATACATATAAGAAAAAAGAGTTAAATTTTAATCTTTCGAGGAAAAAACAAACCCATCAATTTTACACCGAATGTACACCTATGTGGGGCTCCTCTGAAACAAGTATCTGAGTTCAAATACCTTGGGCATATTGTGAATGAACGCTTGGATGATGATAGCGATATCGAACGCGAACGCAGAGCTTTGTCGGTTAGAGGCAATATGTTAGCACGTAGATTTGCGCGATGTACGGCACAGGTAAAACTAATTTTATTTAAAGCCTTTTGCCAGTCCTTCTACACGTGCGGTCTGTGGGAGAACTACTCCCGACGAGCATACAATGCTCTGCGTGTTCAGTACAACAATGTGCTGAGGATTTTATTGAAGAAGCCTCGATACTGCAGCGCGTCGGCAATGTTTGCGGAAGCTCGTGTAGATGACTTCTATGCGATCATACGCAAGCGGACTGCGTCCGCTATGAGCAGATTACTAAACAGCTCCAATAAACTCCTCAACACACTGGCTGCAAAGCTGGATAGTCCCCTCTGGAGGTGCTGGGATCCACGTATTACTAACGTAGTTTTAAAAATTGTTGTAATAAATTGCTTTGTTTTTATTTTTATATTTTTATTTATGGTTTTTTTTTTGTTTAAAATTAAATAACTGCTTGATTAAAAATTTTATATTAAATTATAATAATAAAATATTAAATATAATGTTAAAAAACTATTTAAATTAAATTAAATTTTAAAATTGTTATTGATAAATATTATATAAAAAAAAAAAAAATGTAATTATTTTTATTATTGTATTGTATTTTAAAATTTGTAAAGTTAAAAAATATGTTTTACTAACACTATATGGGCTAGTCCTGAAATATAAAGTTTTTATTTATTATTTATAAGTCATTTATCTGTTAGTAGCTTAAAATTCAGTAAACAATGATAAATCAGAGTTCAATCAACTAGTCTAGCCATAAAGTAATTAATTCAGTTAACAGCATTCGCGCCAGTACTTGTCATTTAAAGGAAACCTCAGCAAAGCTGGCTTTCGACGTCGTATAGCTTTGCTACTATGTTCCAATTTGATTAATGGATTGGCTATTATTGGCAAGAAGAAATGCGGCATTCGTCAATATGAAAATGGACGCCTGGTAACCACCTCAAGCAGATAGGGTTTCGGAATTTCCCGCGAGTCTGATAAAGAGTTAATCAGCTAATTATTTCATCAGAACAACATTACTCAGGAAAACATAAATTTCCTTTAGCCTGCAATCATCACTTACGATACACGTATTCTAACCACTGAATCATTTCGTCGTGACTCGCTTTATGAAATGACAAACACGTGTGTTTTAATTTCATTTGTATATCTTTTTTCTTTTGTTAATTAAGTCAATCAAATCACACACTCAGGCTTTGTAGTTGAAAGTTAACCTATTTTTTGTGATTTATACCGTTTTTGTTTTTTTTATTTTTTGGTTAATATTAACGGAGTATGCCCACATAAAGCCTAATTATAATAATTATTTTATTGCATACCTAATTCCCTGATACGCCAGAACAGAAAGACGATGGTCTCTGAATGTTGTGTATCTTGAATAGGCAGATAGCAGGTTCAGGATTGGCATCACAGTGGATGAAAAAGGCACTTCAGACTGGATCGCCCACACAATTAAACCTCCAATAATTGTAAGCTGGAAGTCCAACGCCATGTGGTGTGTTTGTGGTGCACACTGAAATAACAATAAGCTATAATTGGATTTGATTCGTATATTAATCGCAATTAAATATATCCTGTACGGCGTCTTATATCAGATGAACTGATACATTATGGGTATAGAATAATATATGTCATCGTGCTATTTTTTATATTATTATTATTACTTAAAATATATAAATTATTTGTTGTTAAGAAAATTCATTTAATGACACAAATTATTACAATTATAGTTTTCATGATAACGGGTCATCCTTTACGTATCTCTCTCGGAATAAAAACTTTTATAATTCAAAAATCGAATTATTGCGTTATAAAACTTTTTAAACAGATTGAAATATTCAATATTATAATAACTTCAAATACACTTCAGTGTCTCAGAGACTAAAAAATTTTTGTTCGATGTTCCCAAAACCAAGTCTAAGTATGTACGCAACAACTTTCTTTATAGATCATGTATAATTCACAACAGTAAATTTAATGATTTTGATTTATTTCTTTTGTCATTAAAAGATATTAAATGTAATATTAATTTTCAGTTTAAAAAATTACTTACAGAATAATTTTAATTGAAAAATTTGGTCATATTTTACAAAATTTTAATTTAATTCATTTATTTTAAATTCGATTGTTATTATTTTTTTATAAATTGTAATTGTAACTTTTTTTATTAATTGTAATTCATATTTTTTATTATTATTATTTTAGTTGCTACTATCCTAACAATCTGCTATGAATTGATTTTGATTTACTTAATTGTGAAGACTTGATTGTTTTTTTTTTTTGGCAATGTGTTAATTGTTTTGTGTATTTTATAACTGTTTGTCTTCATTAAAATAAATAAATAAGATTATGTAATACGCCTCACCATGTCTTCAAAACCGTAATAATTCTGGACGTACAACAAGTTCCACCACCATCCTTTTTGGCATAATTCCGCGTTCTTCGTCACCAATGCCCCCCACATTGGTCCTGATGAAATATCGTCCCACACATATGCGTAGAAGAGTACCACAGCTAAAAGCGCTGGGGTCAATCTGAAATAAATTGAAAACCATTATACCTCGGAGGTTTTACCTGAATCTGTTTCGCTAGTTAATGGCCGTCTCCACCGCCAAATTTTACGATTTATGGAAACGGTTATGTAGGAGGAGGAGTATGTTTATACTCATTTTTCTCTTTTAAGAGCAATGCGAATTTATTTAAGTATTTTAACTCCAGCCAATCCATATACCATTTAAGACTTTGATAATAAAACACGTAAAAAAACATTTATAATATTATCTTAGATTTTTTCTAAAACAAAAACTATGTAGTCGACAGTAGACAATATTTGTAAAAACAAATCATTAAAGGTTTAACAATACCTTTATTAAATTATCAACATACATGGTCATCATAAGTGAATAATATTATATATGTATTTTATTAAAGTAATTTAATTATTACATTATTTTAATAAAAAATAAATAAATACTTTTGGTTCCGTTTAAACAGTTTAGGTTAGAGATTGTGTACATCATTCATATACGTGTTCAACAATTAGGAAGCTATTTCTCTATTTTTTGTTAGGCATAGTAAATTAACACCTTTATCTAAAGGCAATGAGAAGTATAAAAAAATCCTTATATTGTCATTACGCTGACCATGAGCTCTATGATGCTATATTCTTTGTGTCTGTAATAACAGTGGCTCCGTCACACTTCAAACCGGACATACAGATTATGAATGATAAAGATGTAGAATAATTGGTAATAGCATCGAAAAATATTATTTATATCGATAGCAATGAATTAGTAGCTACAAAAGTAATTTGATTGGAATATAAAGTTTATGAGATTCGTCAAAAAGGTTAAA
Source organism: Nymphalis polychloros (assembly GCA_905220585.2). Classification (NCBI taxonomy): domain Eukaryota; kingdom Metazoa; phylum Arthropoda; class Insecta; order Lepidoptera; family Nymphalidae; genus Nymphalis; species Nymphalis polychloros. The sequence continues at coordinate 12,688,700 of HG992245.1, forward strand.
TCTATAGAAGTGAATACATAGATTTTCACCATTAAAACAATAAGCAAATATTTTGTTTCATACTAATTTGTCTGTAATGACATAAATAGGAAATAGGATGATATTGTATGTCCAAACTTGTTCGAAAATTAAATTCCAATAAAGCGAAAACACGGATACGCGCAATGACACCGACGTGATATTTGATTTGGCCACAATAATGGAAACTTATTTATTTATATAAAAGGCAATGTTAAAACAGACTTATTATCAAATCAAACTTTAATATATATGACATAGAGGGGTTTATGTTTAACATTGTAAATTGAGTGTATATTTTCAGAAAAACCATGATAAATAAATATATTTTTAACCTAATCAAAGTAATTGATGAGCATAAAAAAAAGTTATTCATCTAACATGTATTTTTGTGAGCAAAATTGACGTCTAATACATACATATTGTGCCTTAAAAAAACAGAATATTGAGTGAGAGAAAAAGAGTGAATGATTAAATTTCCAATACTCAAACAAAAGACAAACGAAACTATAGAAATTAATGTTCATTAAATAACATTATTTCGTTTTAATGTATCATACACATTCAACTGATTTGACACACCCTTGTATTTCATACTTTACTACAATTACTTTAAAAAATAAATCAATCAAACTGTTCATTTTTTAACAACATTATTGTATTTTATTACGTCATGATGAATTGGAAGACTCGATTTAATGTGTTTTTCGGACCGGTTGGAGAAACCTGTTCTCCATTCATACCCGTAACATTGCATTGTACTTTGAGAAAATACATTAAATGAGCCGAAGCAACACAGAATTTACATTTGCTTAATCTGTACTTTTAATTTTATTTAACGCGTGTTCAGCGCTGAAGATAAACATCGTAAGGATGTATATGTGGAATCAAATCTGGTCTAGAATAGTGCAGCATGGTGAATTATGCTCCAAACCATTTCCAAAGAAGGAGAAGAGGTGTTAAACCAGCAGTCGGATATTTGCATACCTTATATATCTCGAAAATAACTTTGATGCCATTGTATCATTCGTGGACTTGCGATATGAGGTCAAAGTACCACTGAGTAATAAAAAGCAGTCAGTAAACATCCATCCAGCGCGGCACCATGACAAAAACGGAGACGACACGATCTAAAAATAATAAACTCATTATAGACACCACGTCAATGTATAACTAATAACGTTAGCACTTTAATAAAAAGCTAATAAATAATGCTGCCCATAACTTTTTTAAATTAAATTTAACAAATCAAATTACAATATTCTTTGAGCTACCTTCTTATAATTTATAAATTTACAATTTCTTACTTAATACTTGTACATTGTATAAAATTAAATTTCATCTTAATCCGATGCCTAAGCTGAACAAAGCCCATTCAACATACCCCTAAATCCTTTATATACATTTTAATTTCTAACTCTATTATACTAATAATTCAACATTGGAAGTCTATTAACAAGTATCTATTATTACAGTTTTGAAATAAATTAGACTTGCTTTACTACGAACAGTTCCAATTACCATGAAAATTGTTCTCAAATGAAAATGAATAAGCGCCTAGTCAATTATATTAGCAAAAACTTGTATACATTAATCATATTACAAAACGGAGACGGCGTTTTGACGTTTCAACAGAGTTGCACATTGTTGAGCTGAGCAATTATATTTCTCCATGGTGGTCCAACCTCAAATTTAATGGTATTTAGCAGAAGGCTGTTTTTATTGTTTAAAATAATTATATACTAAAACAAAAGTGACGAACCAAAACATATTTCTTGATCATAACCTAAAATCAAAGCAAATATACGAGGTGACTGAATTGGAAATATGCCAATAAGTAATAGTAATAAACCACATGTGCTTATTCAGCAATCTATCACGTGCAAAATTTACTCGTTCGATACATCTTTTTAACAACATTTTTGCATTTTTAGATTTTTAAACAAAATCTATACAAATAAACAAAATCGTAGTATCTGTCTGTGATACTATCTGAGTGATGATGAGAATGAGTTATCAAAACTATTATTTTTAATTTTAGTGATCTCTGTTACCTAATAATTTAAATATATTGTATCATGTATAATTTAAATAGGCTGCCATTTTGACGTACATAACGAACGTTGATATGGCAGATTTTGAAGGATTTGCGATACAAACTTAATTCCACACTGACGAAACTAAGGATTTTACTACTAAAATATAAAAATACAATATATCAAATATATATAATTTATCTTAACCATAATTAAAATATATACTATAGGGTTTTCCAATAGGGACGCTTGAACTTTGACAGCTGATTGCGGCCATGTTGTTTGAGTGACAGCTGTCAAATGCAGTGTGTTATATTCATTCCGTCCTCCCAAACCACCATGGCAGGTTACAGTGTCGAGCAGCACGTGCAAATCATAAAATTGTTTTATGAAAATGGGTCTTCAGTTCGAGCAACGTTCCGCGCACTTCGCCCGTTTTACGGTCGCTATGATCGTCCTGCCGAGTCGACTATCCGTCGATTGGTGGACAAATTCGAGTCAACCGGGTCAGTTAACAATCAGCCGGTTCCCGTGCGTCAACGTAACGCGAGATCTGCCGAGAATATCGCCGCTGTGCGCGACAGTGTCCTCGAAAACCCGCGGCAGTCAATTCCGCGTCGCGCACAGGAACTCGGCCTTTCGCAGACGACAACTTGGCGAATTTTGCGTTGTGACTTGAGCCTGCACCCGTACAAGATCCAGCTGACCCAAGAGCTCAAGGTTAATGACCATAGACAGCGCCGTGTGTTCGCTGACTGGGCATTAGAGCAGTTGGAAGTTGACGCCGATTTTGGCAAAAAAATCATCTTCAGCGACGAGGCGCATTTTTGGATGAATGGCTATGTCAACAAGCAAAATTGCCGTATTTGGGACGAGACCAATCCACACGAGGTTCACCAAGTGGCAATTCACCCGCAGAAAGTGACTGTTTGGTGCGGATTTTGGGCCGGAGGCGTGATTGGTCCGTATTTTTTCGAAAACGATAATGGTGTGGCCGTCACCGTCAATGGTGAGCGATACCGGTCGATGATAACCAACTTCTTTTGGCCTGAAATCGAGAATATGGATCTGGACAACATGTGGTTTCAACAGGACGGCGCTACGTGCCACACAGCACACGCTACGATGGAAGTTCTGCACGATCAAGCGCCCTTAATGGAAAACCCTATATATTCAGGGAGTAAAAACACTTTTGGATCGCCAGTATAAAATATTAAAGTAAATGAATTCCATCCAGTGATTCTGAATGTAGATTCTACTGAAATAAAAAACCAATACAAAATTGATACCTGAACTACTTTTTTTTTTATTGTGTAAGTTGGCGGGCGAGCATTTGGGCCACCTGCTGGTAAGTAGTCACCAACGCCCATAGATAATGGCATTGTAAGAAATGTTAACCATCACTTACATTGCCAATGCGCCACCAACCTTGGGAACTAAGATGTTATGTCCCTTGTGCCTGTAATTACACTGGCTCACTCACCTTTCAAACCGGAACACAACAATACAAAGTACTGCCGTTTTACGGTAGAATATCTGATGAGTGGGTGGTACCTACCCAAACGAGCTTGCCCAAAGCTCTACCACCTACTACTACTCTATATAATCGTTTATATTATGAGTAAAAATTATATACCGCACAAATACATTTATTAAATATAAACTAAATTAACATAATAATTATTTACATTGAGGACTTAATAAGTATATTTATCAAAATAAATAGTATTTCCATATTTAATTCGTTAAAATATTCTTTAATAGCAAAACCAATCTATTAGCAATTGCTATTATGAAATTATAAGGCATATTAAAATGAAACCTGCATTAGTCAATTGATTGAATGAATTTCTACCAACTGTGTATCCATAACATTTTGAAGGAGCATGTTAGAGCTCCAAGCCTCCAGGAGAGAGGAGACCTTTGCCCAGCAGTGGACATGAACTGGCTATAATATTGCATATATATTATTCTGGTAAGAACAAACCTCACTTAGCCTCAGCCGATTGGTATACGGCGTCAAACCAACAGGAAGAATCTTATGGGCGAACAGCAGCGCAATCGTGGCGACAGCTCGAAGACCATGAATGCAAGCAATCTCATCGCTATTGGCAGGTGCTACTAATTTAGCGAGTGATTTGTAAAGCGAGAAGGAGTATAAAAATCCACCTGAAATAAAATAACATTCAATTAGTTGTAATTCAGATTTTAATTCAGAAGGAATTATCGTTGACAATGTTAATAATTCTTTCGGGCTTACTACCTACTACCGTGGTTGTTTCTTTTTTGATGTGAAACATCTATAGCAGCGGCTCAAACCCGTTTTGGTATAAATAAATAATATATTCATATTTTCTTTAATTTTTTTATTTTTGATTATAACCTTTCATAAGCTATCCTTTTATGCGTACTATCCGTACAAAATATTTTCAATGTTTCATATCTGCCAGACGTCCCGCGACGACTCACTTTTTTATTTATTCCAGTAAAGTAACTGAACAAAAGGTTCACATAAAGGTAGCGAAGCACTATCACTTATAAACACTGGCAACGACAAAAGTAACCACTCCTTGCAATGTCAATATTATTCCATCAATTTTAAGATGACATTTAAATAGTACTGGAGCCTATTTTATATTTCCCTCTTTACATATTAATACACTGGCTCACTCATCCTCCTAGGAATAACTAGAAGTATTAACTGTAGTAATAAAAAGTCACCAATAGATTAACTATTGATCACAATCATGTATACTGATCATGTGTGCTTGTAATTACGTCAATACTTGACTTTTACTATAAATAATCATGAGACTTAAGTTTTAATTCATCACGTATACGTGATAGACAAGCATCGTGATGAAACTTAATTATTTATCTCTGCACAACAATACAACATTAGAACAAACTTTAAAAGAATAAAACTTTGGTATCACCTACTTATAAATTTTTCTCCTTTAATATTTTGTTTTTATTTATTTATATAGTTGTTACCTATACAAAATACAATACAAATATATACAAGAATACAAAAAGGACATGCAATAAAAATACGAACTTACACAATTTTAAGATAGATTACATTCCTAAACACCGTATGCTCATTAAAATAATGTTAATAAAGTCGTCACATTATTGTTTATTGAATATTTGTATTGTTGTGTTCCCGATAAGAGAGTGACAGATAGATGATCATTGGCATCGGATTGCTGTCGAAGTCGATGTAAGAATTGCTTTATGTTCCATAACCGCATTCACACGAGTCGATATTAGACGATCAATTGCTAAATCGACCGCGATTTCAATCGAGATAGCCTTTATAATTGAAGCCGAGATGGCCCAGTGGTAAAAGCGCGTGAATCTTAACCGACGATCGTGGGTTCAAACCTGGGCAAGCACCACTGAATTTCATGTGCTTAATTTGTGATAATAATGCATCTCGTGCTTAACATTTAGCATTTGCATAGCATTGGAGCAGCGTGGTGGAATAAGCTCCAAACCTTCTCCACAAAAATGGTAGAAGAGGCATTAGCCCAGCAGTGGGACATTCACAGACTGTTACTGTTAGCCTTTATAATCATCATGAGTAATCAATCAAATTTTAGTTAGTTCTTTAGTTAGTTTTTATTGATCAACCAACGTTCATTAGGTTAAAATAAAAATAAGTTAAATAATTAAGAGCATATATGAAGAACAAGCGTTTATGGGACACAAATTAAATTTCATTTTCATTTACATACGTAGGTAAATTAAAAAAAAATTGATTATACTAGATTGTGTTATCACCAAATCCAAAATATTGCGCAAAATAAGTTATTACAATGCAGTTGTAAGATATAACCCACGCATACTTGAGGTGAATTTAATAAAATCTGGCATAAATGTATAACTCAAAACATATTTCGAAAATAAAGAGTCAGGTCACATCATGCTGTTTCCTATAATTTTGTTTTTAATCTGTGTTCAGACGACATATTCGTACCTACGAAAATAAAAATATCAAGTAAACTCGAGCGTAAAACTCGATGTGACGTAAAACTGTCGTCGGTCCCAATTTGCATAATAAATTATTTCGTTCGTTGATTTAGAAAAGAACTCAAGTTTCTAACTCGGGGTTTTTGAGGCTTCTAAATTTATTTATGTAAATACAAATTTCGCGGGACGCTGGCGTTGTTGGAGAAAAAAATAACGATTTTTTTTACGCACCTAATAGGATACAAAGCGGCGCCTTTATTTATTTTTTACAACACATCCTTTTCCACTTTCCCCGTTTTTTTATGATACATAACCAATTTATTACTATAGAAGTTTAACGCGAAACAACTTTGTGCATAATTCAAATATTTAGCTTAGATTCAATTCTTCAGTTGTCATTATATATGTTTTATATACAATTAAACAATAGAAGTATCAGTATATAATATTATATATAAAATATTTTATAGCTTTTTATAATATAAAAAATATATACAGTAGAACATCGATTATCCTAACCCTCAATTATTCGAACGATGACTAAGTTTATCCGAATGCTCAATTATCCCAACATTGGTGCGAAAGAAACATTGTTTGTTGAGACTTGACCGCTCAAAAACGCGTTACAGCCGTTTGTCAATGAAAAATTGTCGATTTTATGAAAAAAACATACACATATATATATTTCAACGTTAATATGCATGTCAAATTTTAATATATAATATATGTATGTATGTACTGTTTATATGTAAGAAGGCGTTGATTGTGATCTCGTCCCCAAAAATCCACGTTTCGATTATCCGAACTTTTGATTATCCGAACTAGTCTCAGTCCCGATTGGTTCGGATAATCGAGGTTCTACTGTATATCGATTAACGTTGCATGAACAAGTAGTCGAATAAACTGTTTTATCCTATGTTGCAAATATCCACCATACTCATTTCATAATATATGTAGTCATACAAATACTGAACTGGGATGAGCCCACCAATACATAAGCACACGTATATAAGATTGCAGTAGCCCAAGCGAGGATCACTGTATTTAATGTGCTTAACCGATTTCGGCCACGGCGGTCACTCTCAAGAGAGATTAGCCAAATGCGCAGGAGATATTATTTTGCACTCTGTATTCCGTAGCTCTCATAATCCGATGGGAGGGCAATCCGACACGATCGGAAAAAGTTCAGGCGCAGGACCAACGGCTTTTACGTGCTTTCCGAGGCACGGGAGTGTACACACTTCCAACTTCTAGACTACATGCTGCTACTGAGAATTTTCTGACAGAAAAACCCAATATATCCGACGGTGGGGGAAAACAGCGTAAGGTAACCTGCATGTGTCGAAACAAATCTGTCAGATGTGTATAACAACCAGGATTAGAGATGCAAAGACATTAAATAATGTTACTTTAACTATAATATTTTTGTGGCTTAGTGAAACAATGAAAAAGTATCGGTTGTTTATATGACATCATGTGTAAAAGGAAATCGTATGTAAATTTTTATGGTGCCTCAGGAGCCTGGGTTGGTGTTGATATGACAGTCAGTCGTTCATTCTTTATATGCCTTTCTTTATATGCATTTCTTTATATGCCTTTCTTTATATGCCTTCCGTTATATGCCCTTCTTTATATGCCTTCCGTTATATGCCTTTTTGGGCAATATTGTTGGTATAATTTGATTAGTGGTTGAAATTTTACTCAAAACATACTTTGACCCTTTTGGCACCAAGCCACAAAATTTATTATATTATAATGATTATAATGAATCATCTCCATCCTACATGATGATAGTTTTCATGAACTCATAATAATAATTTATAAAATAAAACTCATTCATTCTCTATCTATAATATCAAATCGCATCTTAACAACAAAACAAAAACTAGTGACCTTTTTACCAATATGGAAACCATCCAAAATCGAGTTATAAGCAACCTTTATGTTTAAAAATGTATTTTCAAAAACCAGTACAAATTCTTTTAGAGGTGACATTAAGATCACGGACCTAAACTAAAACCACTATAGTTTGATTTCCACATTATTGTCAGTAAATAATTTATGTTGAAATAAATTAATCATAAAATGTAATCAAAGAATAATTTTACTCGTTTCCGTAGGTAATATAAACAGATACGTTTATAGTCGACACAGTAACTCAAAAACTCAGATGAAAAATGTCACAATCAACATATTGCTTCCTGTTTTGGACGTACAACAATTAATGTTTGTAATTTTAGTGTAAGGACATCTACACACTCAGCGGAATAAGTATGTAATGATCATGGAAAGAGAAGTTAGAACGATGTCACTTAATGTTATATAACGTGCAAACACCGATACTAATAATCCAAGAAGAACTGTTACACTAAGATATTTACTCTTTCCGACAAGGAGTCTAGACAATTCATTATATCTTCACAACTACCATAATAATTATTCAATTTAATTAAGAGGAACATTAAGCTCTTACACAGCTTATATTTTGAACATTTAACTTAAATATTATTATCATTTTCCATTTCGAAATAAATATTAATTCAATTTTAGTTCCCTATAAAATCACGCCATTTATAGTTATCCATAATATATCACCGCTATTGTAAATCACTCGTGTGGCGGATCGCGCATTGATAAATATGTCGCGAACCAATAATATCAGACAATTAGTTGACGTGACCCGCCATGCTGCAACGTCAATTTGAAGACCTGTGTGTAATTCGTGCTAATTAAAAATGCTGGCGACTTCGTATTGATTTGAATCACAATCGAGTTGAACTCTCGTTGCTTAATGTAGGTTAAGGTGAGAGAGATACCTACGTTGTGAGTAAATTACTTCGATGCTATTTAAAGTTAAGTTAAAAAAAACGATTATTGTAATATATATAATATTACAAACAAATTGTTTTTTAATTTATGAATGATTGTAACGAAAGTTATTGAAGTACTACGAATGAATATTTGCAAATTTATTCAGTTTTTGAATGAATGAAATTTGAGTGTGGAAATTGAAAGTTTGTGGGTAGACTAACACCGGAAGTCTTTTCGGTCGAGTCAGATTCGGTGTCTTATCGAACTGTGACAGTAAATATGATTTCACATATACTTGTGCCCTATATGTCCTGCGCACCTTCCTTTTTTTCCTTCAAAATGGCCACACGGTGGTCACGTGGTCACATCGAAATTAGTCTGGATAACTTAATTGACATATCTTTAGCCTTTATCTATATGGATGTGTTAATAGCTCATAAATCAAAATCAAATTAACCTATTCAAGACATGCAATGCCAAATGCAATTAGCAAGATACCACTGGTTCCAAATTTTGATTCCTTCGAGGAAAACCAACAAGAAATAATAGTTACTCCTTTTTATATTCAATGACATTGGTATGTCAATAGCAGGTATATAAAAAACTTTAAAATGTTGTTGTTTGTCGTTGTTATATATAATGGAATTTACAACAATTTAAAAAAGGCCAAAACAAAAATCCAGTATAGTTAATATATACCTTGATATAGATGATATATTATGTACCTCGTGATTACTTTTAGATTAAACATAGTTTTATTGCGAAGATGTGTAAATATATTACGAGCCGGTTGGCGTGGTTGTTAGATTCTTGCCCTTCGCGCCGCAGGTCGTGGGTTCGATTCCCACCCAGGACAGACGTTTGTGTGCATGAACATGCCTGTTTGTACTGAGTCTGGGTGTAATTATCTATATAAGTATGCATTTACAAAAGAAAAGTAGTATATGTAGTATATCAGTTGTCTGGTTTCCATATTACGAGTTTTGCTTAGTTTGGGATCAGGTGGCCTTGTGTGAATAACGTCCCGGGATAAATTATTATTATTATTATTATTATTATAATTATATATTTATTTATATATACCATACCGGGTTGAAATATTTTGCAGTTTAGCGTATTATAGTTTTTTTATACGACCTTCCTTCCTTAACCATACTGAGTAACATTAAAATAATTACAATAATTATTTATTTAATCGTGCTTTACTTTTTATTTTGTGCGATTTGGTGTCTGTGTTTATCGTCTTTTACAATTTTTATCAATGACAGCTTCTCAGGATTTTGGGACGGCGTAAAGTTTTATAGTATTTTCATATATAATTATATGCAGTAAATGGATTTTTGGAAATATGTGTAATTTATGGTAGGGCCTTATGCAAGCTCATCTGGGTACCACCATCATATATTCCAGCGCAAAGCTGCAATGCTTAGTATTGTTGTGTTCTGGTTTGAAGGGTGAGTCAGTCTAACTACAGGCACATGACATAACGTCTTATCTCCCATATTTGTGGCGCATTGGCGATGTAAAGGATACTTAATATTTCTTACAATGTCTATTGGCGTTGGTGGCCACTTATATCACGCCCACGCGCGAGTCCGACTACCTACTTAATTAAAAAAACTAATATTATAATTGGTTATTAATGTAACAATAATAACGCTTATGATATCATTCGTGTTTTTATAATTACCTGGACTTTCCTTGTCTTTTGCTATTTCCTCCTTTTCCTCCTTTTCGCTACTATTTTCTTCTTCATCTTTTTCTTCAGTACTCTCTGAAGTATTTCTAGCAAGGAAATCTTGTAATGTTGCCAATAACACCAATACAATCACTATCGCATAAAACGATCTGAAAGCAGAAAAAAAATGTAATTATCAATTGATCAATAATTATATTTTTGAATGATCACACAAAATTACCTGTTGTAAAACAAAACTACCGCCGAAACATAGTAAAAGAACACGACAATCTTGAATATAGAAATTCATAAAATACGCTTTAGTACATATTGCAAAACGTTTAAGGAATTACAGAATAATATAATAAAACAAAAAAAAATAAGTTACTTTCCTATTATATTTAGTTTTAATTACCGTACTGATTTTATAAAACAAATCTATGACTTTTGAGATTTGATATTAAAACATGGTTCCAAATTTAAAACTCTCATAGCATTTTATTGTGTTTTGGATTATTCATCTTTTTGTCAATAAAGTATTTTTGTACCGTTATAATTCACATAATATAATAAGTCTGTATGTGTATGTCAATGTTTTGGATATTATTATCGATGAAGCTCGAAAAAATCTTACATTTTGATTCAATAGAAAACACATTTACCTTTTGCCGTAAAAATATTTCTAGACACACTCACGTAATTGTAATTCAGCAAATAGGCTTCAGGTTGATGACATGAATATCAATTCGTAAGTATTTATAATACATAATTTATTATTATTGTCTATATTTTATAAATTAACTTTATCGTTTATATACTTTTCCGCATTTAGGATTACAATATAAAATAATTATAAAAAATATTTTTTCTTGTATATTAAAAAATCCACAACATTCTCGCCTTGAACAATCTTGGTAAAAAAAAACTCCCTAATCCATCACCGGCAGACATCCCCAGTTAATATTCACATGTATATAATATCCAAGTTATAAAATAATAAGCCATGTTTATCCTTAGCCAAATTAAATATGAAGTAATAAAATAAGGGTAAAACCTGTTTCTCGTAAAAATGCTATTTCGTTACCCAAAATCAAACCACCGCGTTGTATCTTAATGGAGTAGCTAATTTGGTTATATTATCCTGCAGCATTAAATTTACATGAAGTTCGCGTTTTATACGAACCTATGAGAAACAATCTTTTGTCTCATTATTTACGCAATGACAACTTTATAATTAAAAACAAATGTTTCAACGTTGGTAAAACGAATGTTGGTAAAGTATTGGCTATTTTTATTTGATAACTGCTCTCTGCTCGGCTTCATTCGCATTAAACGTTACTGCTCTGCCCCTGTGGGTCATAACGTAACGATAAATAGCCTATAACCTTTCACAATAAATGGCCTATGTAACGCAAAAAGCATAAAACCGCAAAAGCAGTTCCTGAGCAAACATTAAATTTGTCTCTACTTCTTCTAATCCTAACAAACTTACAGCGTCAATATCGTTGGCATGTCCAGCCATTCCTTCCACCAATTTGCCGCTTTTCTCATATGACAATCCGTTTCATCGACCTTCACACGTACACTTATACCAGATTTATACTGGTAATGTTTGATGGCATCTCTAAGTATCACCTCGACGTCCTCTGGACCGCACGGCGATGGAACACATACTCCCCAACTCAATGTCGAGAAACGCGGCACGAAGTGACCTGGCTAAACGAATTATAATACTGCTCAGGATATAGACATAATTATTAATAAAAATATTTATATATGCAAATCGAGATAATTATAATTTATAAACATAAATTTATTTATTAATTACTACACAAGTGATAATTCTTATATATTGTAAGTTGTTTTGAGTATGTAAGTAAAAACATTTGAATACAATTAGGTTTGATCTTGATCAGAAGTACCAACTTTAGAATTCTCATATAAAATTAACTGATTATATTAACTATTAATAAAAACTTGTAATTCCAATCGTTTATATTAAAAACGTTAAGTAACGAGTTACATAAAAGTTAACAAAATATTTAAATAAAAATTATATACAAAACAATACAGACATTGTTATTTGGACTCGTATTAAAATAAATAATTAGTATTCATTTATCAGAACATTCATTTTCAATATGAAGAGCTATTCTGTAAAAATATACACGACACGATCAAAACTCACCGCAGACCACGACTGTGAAATGTTAGAAAATTATATGCGATGTTATATATTATTAAATTATAACATTAATCAAAGGATACCCACATTAAAAAAAGTGTCAAAAAGTGTCAAAAATGTGACATTCGCAGTAAGTTCTTTCAAAAAAGGACTGCTGTAAATAATTTTGACGTTTTCGTCTATATCTTTAAATGCGTCAAATAATGATAATTAATGGACAAAATAACTTATTAGTTTTTTTTAAAGTCGGGCAGGAGTGTTGCATTCCGGATGATCAGCGTATAAATGTTATTTATTCCGAAGAATGGAAAAGTTTTTAGTGGATAGAATTAACTTAAACATAGACATATTTTTTAATATTCAAAATTGTAAAAACACAACTTATAGTACTCTTAACGGCGTCTTATGAAAGACATAAAAGTATGAGATTTGTTACAGTTAGACATAGATTTGGTATCATTTTAATGGTTTGTTAAATAAGACCAGCTTCACAACCGGCTTCTGCCAACCAGCGAGGTTGACTCCAGATATAAAATTAATTATATACATTTTAAAATTGGATTAAAACTCACATCATCGATTCTACTCTTGAATAAACTTCTCGCTTGCGCCAGATGTATTGGCGCTTCTAAATCGGGGTGTTCAGCTTTCACATCGACCATAGCTAAGCAATATTTCCCTTGTATTTTAACCACACTTCCCGTGTCTAATTGTACTCTAGCTCGAATTCCCAAACACTGGTCGAAGTCACCCAGCTGTATACCATTACCTTGTAAGAGCCCCGAGGGAATCTTCGCAGTTGCATCAAGCACTGTAATGAAAAATTCCGCTTTTGTTCAACTATGCAAACCCTTGGGGGACGGTACGTAAACAGAAATGGAGTATTCAAGGGCACTTCTATGTCCATTGTGTATATTTTTTTTATGAAGACTATGTTTTTTAAAGACTTTTATTATCATATAAACTATTATACTAGCATGGACACATATGATACCCACAACAAAAAAAAATCAAAAATAGACTTGTTTTATCTCGAGTGTTCGCCATATTACATTCAATGTAACGCCACATAGTCTGTAATCAGTGAATAATCACTGTTCTAAACTTTGATTGATTGTTTAAAAGATATATGGAAACAAATGTACATACATTCATACACATATAGATTGCTGAAATCATAACCTTCCTTTTAACTTTTAATTAAGTAATATTATTATTTATTGAACTCATGTAAAAGTTAAAAAATATTACAAGTTTTCACTAATGTTCTACACAGTACTATGTAGTATACAGTCCGTAAAACATCCTTGATTTAATATGTTTCTCGATTATTTAATTATATTTTTACACGTTACATCTGTTACAAAAATCTCGAAGCTGGCGCCAAAAAAAATGTTGTTCATAGCACCAGACTAAACACCAGTTATCTGCTGAGATAAACTGCATGTATACTTTACAATTTTATTATTGCTCAAAATTATGATAATATGAATATCGTATCTCTATTTACCATAGTATATTCTCATAATTTTTTTTCAGTTTATTATTACTTACAGTACTTATATAGTTTTAAATGATATTAAGAATCAAACAGATGTACTTACTGTTTAAAGCCCATAATTTTGTACCACGTAACTGCCTTAATAATATTTGTCCGTGGCGCCGACATTCAGGATTATGTATACGAGAAAAATTTGGCGCAAATGTAGGAAAAAATGAATAAAAATCCTCAAATTCGCTTTTTAATAAATTTCGCCTACTCAAAGCGTCTGATAAGTGTTGTAAACGTGCATCTTTACTATCACTTTTTGTTTCACTTGTCTTTTTATTCGTATCTACTTCTTCAGAATCTTTTATCTTATCAATATCAGAAACGATCTTTATCTTTTCTTTCGTTTCAGAAACAAACCTTTTAGCTTTCTCTTCTATTCTATCAATTTTTTTTGAGTCAATGTCTACATCAACCTCTTTTAGTTTTTTAATAAGTATTTTCTTCTCGATTTTCTTCGATATGGTATTGTCTTTATCCGTTACGTCATCTTTCATTCCTAAAACAACTTTGTCAGACGAGGGTTTGACTATATTCGATTCCTTAGGGCGGATATTCGTTGTTTTTTCTGTAACTCTTGTTAATATTTGATCAGGGCTTTTTATAGTCTTTTTTACATCTTCTACATGCAAATCATCTTTTTTTTCCCGTTTTACAGGTTTCAAAATTTCATCTTTTGATTTCTCTTTGACCTTTTGATCTGTTTGTATTGGTTTAGGAGGCAAAGTTTCAATTTTATGCTTCGGATGAGCTTTTGATTCGGTATGCTTTTCTTTTATTTTACCATCATCATCTTTATCATCAACGTTTCTTTCGATTTTTTCTTTAACTAATGGCTTAGGTTTTACTATAGGAACATCTTTATAAAAATGCGGTGATATATCAATCTTCTTTTTAGATTCTATTGAACTGCCTTTTTTAATTTCTTTTTGTTTATAATCGTCATCGTCATCTTCGTCATCGATATCACTATCGTCGTCATCGTCGAAATCTAAAACCACTGAGGCCTTTTTACTTCTAGTCTTAACATTGGAATCACTTGGAAATTTAACACTTTTAAAAGAACGTTTTTCTAAATCACTAATATTGTCATCATCATCGTCATCATCGTCTTCAGAAATATTGTGTTGTTCAAAAGTAGCCTTACTTAACTTTTCCTCAATTAAATGTCGTTTATCTTGTAGAACTTTCTTAATATCTTCAAAAGAACGCTTTGCACTATCTTTTTTAAAACTGTCTAAAATTGGGTCAAGGTTAAGGTCATTCACATCACAATCCTTACATTTATGCCTTCTCAATTCTGATTTGACTTCGTGAGAACTTCCAGGTAAACGTACACGAAATGCACTTATTACCGTCACTAACAAAGGAACTGAGAATAAAATTAGAGCTAACGTCCATCTGTGGCACACCATGGCCGAGGCGTGAGACGCTCACGGCGCCATCATATGTTCGACTGAAACACACTTCAGCGATGTGCTCCGTTGCTATTTCCGTCACACTCGTAACACTTCGTTGATCATCTACGGATCTTTCATTGATGGTAGTGAACTTTCCAAGGATATATAAATATTATTTCTTATCAAAATTTTTAGTCGCAAAATATACTTTCCCGGCCGAAGTTAATTCGAGTATACGGACGCGAGGGCACCGTTTATGGCTTACGGCCAAGATTAGCGTAAAAATAGTATTGCAGAGGCGATTGTCCGGCCCGCGAGTCGAATTGATGACGACTGGATTGATTAAATTACATTTAAGTGATTGATTGACATATACCGTAATCATAGTAAATAGAAATAATACTTTGATTGAGAATATCGAGGAGATATTTAACTTGAATAAATTAAAAGTACTCCTAACATATAACCCACCTTTTATGTATATACAACACGACTGTAAATAAAATCGTATTAATTTATGCTTTGATTTCGTAAATGTTAGCAATGCGGAAGAAAATCAAATTACACTAATAGAATAGTTTTATTTTTATGTTATATTTAAATGAGAGATATTATTAATAATTGAATTTATATTCGTAACTTTGTTGACGATTGATGAATTGATTAAATAGAGGATAGAATACCTTACGAGAATATTATATATAATATTAAATAGTGTGTGAAACATTCTATGATTTAATTTATCAATACCCAATTATGGATTAAATGAGTGTTTAAATGAAATTTAATTAAATATTTTAAGCAAATATTAAAAACTGTTGTTATATTTCGGAATTATATGTTCTATAATTGTTTATTATATAGAACAGGTTAAGTTCAAATATATGTAAGGCATATGTTGGATATATATTATGTACAACTGTTGAAGATAAATAAAAATACTTGTTATTAACAATTACTTGGTACTACTCACTCGACTTTATAGAATTATCTAGAACTTATAATTAATTTTAATTTAAGTAAAAGTAACCAGCCTATAGATGACCCACTGCTGGTCTTCTTTCCGTTTGAGGGGAAGATTCAGAACTTATTCCACCACTCTGCTCAAATTGCGTCGGTGGATAGACATGTGGTAGATTTTCAACCTACACACGTGTAGATTGCGGGTATCACGATGTTTCCCGTCACCGTCATGCCATGAATCAAAACACAGATTAAACACAGAACCACTGAGCCATCTCGTCTCTTCTGAACTTAATTTATTTCACGATTTGTGCTTAGTTATAAGCTAACTAGAGAAACAAACAGATTATATACGCCAGCTTAGATTTCACCCGCGGCTTTGTATAATAAATTTCATCAAATCATCTTAGCCGTGGAAGCGTAACAGACAGACAGAGATACATTCGCATTTATAATATTAGTATAGATTATAATATAAGTTATAACTCGAAGTCTTTAAAAATTATACATTTCTTGCATAAGCCTAGTTTTTTTTTTATTTATTTAATAAACAGACACATAAGTCTGTTATTGTTTGTTTGTGTATTAGTGACAAAAAGTAACTACTTGCCAGTTCTTCTCGGTACCATTTACATCCTAAGCTGATGGTAGCTCACTACTGTAACACGACAATTTTGATTTTTTATTATGCCATGTACCGTTGCAGGACTTTAGATCCCGTGCTCAATCTCTGTTTGGGCCAATAAGGATTAATCGCTGTTTTATTTTATGAATCAATCGTTCATTAGCAGCCCAAAATTAGGAACTTTACATTCCCTTGTTTCGGATAGTAAAGCTACAGCTGTAACTTGTTTTGCGTTACTTGATCGCTCTCCGTTATTGATAAAATCTCTATATACTTCTGCGTGTCCATAACCAACGCCTCGTTATGGGACGGTCAGCCTTTTCACTAGATAATTAATCTATTACAATATATTTATATTATAAGATCTTGTTAATTTAGCAGACAAAATTAAATAAAGGTACATAAATTATTTAATATCCAAGGTATATCTATACTACTATATAAATCTATTGGCTCTGTCTTTAAATATTTTTTTTCACCTAATTTTGTGATAAATAATCGTTTTATGATGCAGTGATTCAAATTATACTATTTTTTTCATTTTTATCTGTCTGTCTGTCTGTCTGCATGTCTTCTTATAACTCAAGAACGTCTTGACCAATCTTGATAAAAATTGGTACACACAAAGAACATGTGATGGTGCAAATGTTAGGCCATATATAAGATCGGTAAAACCTTTTTTTACGCTGGGAAAACGCATTACGCGATTCCCCCCACGGGAATAGTGGGGGGGGTATGTGGGCTCGCCATATGTCCAGGGCACCGAGTGTGCCCCGGTCATCGGAATACCCACTAAAAACCCAGGAGTACCCTTCCCGTCTTAACGGGAGCACCACGGGATCGCTTGCGCATGCTACCGTGAAAGATCGGTAAACCCTACGGTATCTTATGAAAATAAATTTCAAATCGTTAATTACGTATTTCTTTACCAGTAGCCATATGTGTTTGTGTGTGTGTGTGTGTGTATGCGAGTGTGTGTTATTATAGTAATCAAATAATTTATTATATTTTTATTAATTATACGCGGGTGAAGCCACTGCGAACAGCTAGTTTCTTATATATTTCATGTACAAGCACGAGTTCTCTTAAAGATATAATAACTAGAAACGATCTTTTGTTATTCTAAAAAAAAGTACTATATATTTTTGTGTTTATTACATCCGCCTCCGATGGTATAATATACTATATAAAAATCTTTAAGTGTAATAAAAAAGTCTATACTAATACGCTTACTTGAAAATTACTCGATTAGTTTTGTTGGGGTTTTCATAACATAATTTCCAGATAATATAAGTGTTCTCATACTTTTTTTTTCAATTTCGGGTTCCTAATAGGAAAACAAAAGTAAATGATAATTTTACTTCTCAGTGTTAATTCTTAATAAATAAATAAATACTGTTAATGGTTTTCTGTTATTCAAAAAAGTAACTAGTAATTTTCGAGAAATTACTAGTTCGTGAAAAAGATGTCAATATTATGAATCTTCATCTCTACCCATTTTCATTTTCAATTGATGACTCAAGAGACGGAGTTTATCTACATTTTAAAATTGATCATTTGGTGAGAAGAAAAGAGGTAATTGCTACTAGAAGTTGTAGTGGGGGAAGAGTAGACAGTTTTGACAGTTGTCGAATTGATTTTAAGTATGGCAAGTTTGTTAGCGAGCATAATGATTTATAAACACTACACAATTTATTAATTTTATTTTTTAGGTCTACCTTTATTTACATTAAAGCCTATAATAAATAGAAAGATAAATTAAAATTAGTTACTGTACATATCGTGACCGCGTTGAATGGTGGCAAGAATGCTAGCAGCACTTCTTCTTTGAATCGCAATTCCGATTCTCTGGGAGTAAAATAAACCACCTCTCCTGTAGAAGATGTATTTCATTATTAGTAATACCTAAAAAAGCGACTATAGTATGTGAAGGTCTGTTTCATCAATTGTCTTTGTACTAATCCTGCAGTCGCCCTTGGAGACTGTCGCAATGATAGCACGATTGGCACTCGTCAGAAACTGATGTAAGATGGCGTGTATCCGTACAATTATGAACCTTATTACAGAAAAAATAAAGGTAAAATTTCAGTGAATTCATACATCATAAGATGATGATATTTTTTTAAATATATCACGAGACAGTTAAATGATTTGACTATTTCTGTCATTAAGAACGTATGTATGTTTTACTGTCATAATATAAATTGAAGTAAAGTTTATTATCATTAAATATTCATTAACCGCTTTTGTGGGGTTTTACAACGGGATTCCAGAAAATGTCCAAACGGTTATGTGATATATATTTTATATTATTAGTAAGTATATACATATAAGGTCCTCCAGACCGATTTCGGCCACGGCGGCCAATCTCAAGAGAGATTAGCCAACTGCGCAGGAGATATTATAGTGCACAAGTGTGTGCGCAAACACAGGTGCACTCTCTTTTCCTTAGCTCTCATAATCCGATGGGACGGCAATCCGACACGACCGGAAAGAGTTCAGGCGCAGGATCAACGGCTTAACGTACTTTCCGAGGCACGGGAGTGTACACACTTCCAACTTCCAGACTCCGGGCTGCTACTGAGAATTTTCTGACAGAAAAACACAATAACAATTGATTGGCCCGACCTGGGAATTGAACCCAGGACAGAACACCGGGTCTGCGGCCTTATATCTAGCCACGAGACCAACGAGGCAGTCAAAAAATAAAAAAGTGCACAACGCCGCTAAATAAGTTTTCACTTCAAAAACAAATCTTCACATATTTTAATAAGATTAATAACTGTATTACATAACAATCTTTCAATCGTCCAAGCAACATCTAGTTGAAAAACTGCATCAGTCATTCAATTACAACAAGTCAGAGAATCATTTTAATGATCACATTATTTATCCTTGTACTTATGTTATGTCATATGATAATGAGATATAGTCCGATTATAATAATGAGTCAGACACCTTTACCTCTCTCAAGGGTCAGGGTTGTTTTATAAGCTGAATTCGCAGCTCGCGATCTTTCACCTTTATTCGAAAGTTTTCTTTATTAATTATGATGTTGTTAATTGAAAAAGTTTTAATCGGATGTCTTATAATTTTGTCCCATTGTTATAATCACAATTATTCCTTTACATTTATATTTTTTTAATTTCTTTTTTATTTATTTTTTCTTTTGCATATTAGTCGTTCGAATTATTACCGTAGTTCGTCACATATCTTTTGTTAGCCATGACGATCAATTTCGGTAACTTGTCATTTTCGCAGTAGATTCATAGTGTACAAATGTGTACGCAAACACAGGTGCACTGTCTATTCTCTTTCGTATGGTCCGACTACCCGACACGAGAACGATGGAGTTTGAATCACAAAGATATTTTTATTCAAATGAAAAAATATTTTGTGTTTGTTAAGGCTCTTCAACATAAAAAAAACCGGACAAGTGCAAGTCGAACTCGCCCACCGAGGGTTCCGTACAAATTTGTAGGTACATATTTAGGGTTATGTTTAATTATAAAATTTTAAATTAAATAAGCAGGTATGCATAACAGTGCAAACTATTAGCTTAGTAGTACATACACCAAAATTATTAGGTACCTTTACTTATAAAAAACGGAAAAGAATTTTTTTCATTCTTCGTCATAAATCGAAAACTATACATCATAAAATTATTAAAAATCTGTTTAAGCTTGTGCCAATGAAGCCCTTTCATACGAAACATGACAAGGTTAACTCAATTCAAAATTTCGACCGCCGTTTCTTACATAAAGACCCTGCTTTTTTATGATTTAATTACAAAATCAGATTTTTCCCTATAATTGTAGTATAAGACGATATTACTTTCATAGTTCTAGGTCAACGAAAATACCCTATAAATGTTGATTCCCTTGAGTGTCGTAATATACGTTTTTTTGCGACGTAAACGGCCTTAACTTATTTTTACGGTAACTTAGAAGTTTGATTTTTTTACAGCTTTAAGAGACTGTAGACCTGAGTATATAATTTCAACTCGATACCTCCACGCGTTCCCGAGATAAAGGGTCTTGACAGACAGACGGACGGACGGACGGATAAGAAAGTGATCCTATAAGGGTTCCGTTGTTTCCTTTTGAGGTACGGAACCCTTAAAAATACGTTTTACTCGTCATATAACATGAAACCAAGGTACCGTGTAACCGTACGCTGTTTGGTAGAAAACTGTCCTTCACCTTCACTTTACTAATATTGAATGACTTATTTTTTCGACCGCCGAGATGGGCCTGTGGTTATAACAAGTGAATCTTCATCAAAAATTTCGGGTTCAAGCCCGGGAAATACCCACAGAATTTTTATTTTGTGTTTATAATTCATATTATCATACTCATCGGTGAAAAAAAAGATCGCTAAGAACCCTGCACGTAATAAAAGTGTGCCACATATGTCTCCTCAATGGGAGATTCCTTAGCCCAACAGTGGGACATTTACAGGCTGTTACTTTTACTTGACGTTTATTGTTTCGCTCTTTTACTTTGCTTTGCCCGCTTCTGCTGGGTAGTGACGTAATCATTGGAACACTGCTGCCGAAAGAGCTGTCCCAGTAGCTCGATCTAATCGTATCGCTGCAGTCTGAAAACATTCGTTAGTTCAATCAATACATCTCCATATATTGTAATCTTTGCGTATGTTAGTAATTGTTTGATTTCTTAACGATTCGACGGATCGAAGCTTAAAATTTAAATAATTATAATTTCTTTATGGAAGACAATGCTAGCGCTGTAGTTAAGTTAACATAATTAATAAAATTATTTAATAAGTGCGTTATTAAATAATTTTATTAATTTTTCGCGAGCGATGACTTGACGTTTGCTGGTACAATATGCAAATTATACAAAAACAATCCACTAAGAAAATGTTAATTACACGTTTCTCATACATATCTATAACTAGTTTACGCCTATGGCTTCGACCGCGTGTGAGAGAGGGTCGGGTTAATATATATACCAATGTAATAAAATGATATTGCGACAATAATATGTATATTGTGACCATAATATTGTGTATGAAATATATAAGCAAATATACATCCTAAATATTCAATCAGATTTTATAATTTAATAAAATAATGTAAGCTTACAATACTAACTGACTTTTTCTCATATGTATATCCGATATTGAAATTAAATTACTTTACAACCGGAATGTGTAGAACATGGAGCGTTCACCTCCACTCTGGGTTAAGTGAGCCGACCTTGACTCACTTACCTGACTTTTACTCTCCGGTGAATGTTTATTTACGATTGAATTGTCACCATATTTCAATAAAGTGTAAACACGAGAATCTTTTATCTGTCTGTAACTTGATACGCATAATAAAATTCCAATTTGACGCTCTTTCAAACACCATCACCCATATTGCTATAAATAATTTCGAAAAATCAGACTGATTTTAATATCTGTAAATTTATAAAAAAAAATCATGTTTTTCTTTGTATTCTGTACTTTCATGCATTATCTTTACAAAAACCTTTGTACATTTTTTTATTGTCAATTACATGACATACGTGGTGTCATGGCGTATCCAATACGATGCGTGCGAGCTCATAGACTAGCCTGCACCTGTGTGCGTAGACATGGATGTAATCTTTATCCCCTCACTCTTCGACGCTTATGGATCGGAAAGAGATCGGTCACAACCAACTTCTTAATACTGAGCTGGTTAATAATGAGAACTTCTTGTCATAGAAAAAACAAAAACAAAACAAAAGTAATATTCAAACCCAGACCTGCTGATCATTAGAATTCAGCAACTAAACCAGCGTGGTAGTTTAATAAATGAAATAATACGATACATAAACAATAACTCAAACGACAAATCACTCAAAACATTTCAAATACCTATTGTTCGTTTTTTATTATTGGTAAATGTTAAATAAAATGGCCGATTTAAATTTAATATAGAAAAAGTAATTCCAAAGAAAAGGTCATTAATCCATACAAAATAAAACCTAAAAAAGTTGTCTATTTACGTCAAAGCGTAACTGACTGACCGCTAGCTGACATATCAATGCACAGCTTAAATGACAGGGGACACCATGAAAATTTATATACCGGTTCCTTTAACACAGTAGGATAGCCCTAAGGAAGCTTTTTTGATAATTCAATCCTTTTTTTTCGCTTAATAAACGTCGGCGCCTTTTCCCCGGTCTTCCTCAAGAAAATTCAACCCCAAAGGAAGTGGAGGATAAAAGTTTTTATGAAAATCCTTCATTTTTGAAGACAGTGCTGTAAAAATTGATATTTAGCAATGCTATATAGCGATGCGAAAACGAAAACGTGGGCAAAAAGCGCTACTATAAAATTAATTGAGCTATCGTTTAGAAAGGCGGTCTTATTGCTTTAAGCAATCTTTTACAGACAACCTTTATCATATAAATAAAAAATGAGGATAATGCAAAGACTAGCTGAACTATAAAAATAAATCTATTAATTAAAATACATATTATAAATAGCTCGTATTTTTTTAGTCATGTAATAGATACAAACATTTAGCTTGTCGGTATTGTTGTGACGAAAATTTGTACGTGACGCAATGTATTTCTTTAGGTAGTCGTAGTCATATTAAAAAAACTTTTTTAAAAATATTTTTAAATTAGAGTGTCATATAATTTAAATTTTAATTATTTGAATAGTCGTAGAGTACTTGTTATCAATTGTTTTATATCATAAGCAATTGTTTAAATCAAAAATAATGAAACGATGTAGTTAATGAAAATGTAATTTTTATTTTATTGAGTGTTATAAAATTCAATTTCATCGTAATTAGCAAAAAACGTATAATTTATAATTTGGAATTATAATCACAAATTAGTGAAAACTAAATTGCACTATTCGATTACATTGATTGTAACATGACCTAAATTAATAAACGTGTGTAATAAAACACTACCATTACTAGCATTTATATTTGTATTCAAAAATAGAATAGTTTTTTTTTTTTTTATTATTACATAGTCGAAGAATTGTCATTGATCGATTTACATTCTTCATTGGTTCAGGTTTATTTCATTGGTTTAGTTATTTATTTATAATAGTTACATATATCACCTCTTTGTGTAACATTTATAATTTTCGGCACATGTATATCTCTCTTCTATGCTCTGGAACTACCATATCATCTACAAGTCGAAGACACCAGTTGCATATAGTAATGAAAAGCACTCATCAATATCGCCTATTAATTATTACCTCATTTTTGTAGACATAAATGGGTCGACATAAAAAAATTCAAAAAAGTTGACTAACTTCCTCCACTCTAATTGACCTTTACGTCACGGCACCTATTATCAATATTTCGTCTACTTCTTTTGGTAAAGTTCTGTGCCGTCGTAAAGCTTAAAACGTTCGAGAGGTTATAAATCTAAAGACCACATTGCTTTGACTTAGTCAACATCTTATTTCCTGTATATATACACAATAAAATATTAAAATAACATGGGCTAACATTTTATTTCAAAATAATATTTCACTAAGCGTCCTGATCTTCTTACAAACAACTTTATAAGTTGTTCAACCGGCTTATTGTAGGTTGTGATGTTAGACAGATTTTAGTGTTTCATTATTTCTTTTAAATTCAGTCAGCAATTATAAAACTAATCAGTTCGAATTCTTTAGAATACTTTATATGGAAAGGGATGTTAATAGGTATATGTGTATGAGATTAATTGAATTCGATATTGTTTGAAATAAATATAAAATTTGTATTTTTCGTCGAGTGACCGACCTATTTTTCAAAGTCAGAGTCAAAAAATTTTATTCAATATTCAGGCATTACACTTACTTATTGATTGTCATAAATCTACCACCGGTTCGGAAACAAACACCTCAGACCAGAGAAGAACCGGCGAAAGAAACTCAGCGGTACTTTTTTTTCTCATCTTTATAATACAGACAATTTATTCATTGACAGATACTTTTTTTTGAAATACCCTGGAGGCGATCGTTTCATTCCCAAGGTGTGCAATTCTCTAAGAATTGCCCATCCCACTACCTAATTTGTAAAAAAATACCATCCACTTCACCGCTAGATGACGCTACAAGACATGTATCGTTAACACAGACAGAACAAATTCTGCCGAGCGTTGTTAGTATGTATTTATATATACGGCTGAAACTGAAACCGGATGAATGAAGAATGAAATGCGCTGCATCTTCTGATATAAGATTTACGTTTATTGGTTAAGTAGTTCTTACAATTAGGCATTACAAAAAACTCCTCATTTATAAGTATGTATCATTTTTGTACTCCACTAATCCGCACTGGAGCAGCGTGGTAAAATAAGACACCATACCTCCTTAAAAAAAGCGAGGAGGCCTTAGCCCAGCAGTAGGACATTCATAGACTGTTACTGCATAGATTTAATAAAATATTAAATACATTTTAATAAACATACCATCACCGGTGCAATGTTTTTTTTATACTTGTATATACAGCGTCATTACCTTTACAAACAGCAATACAAGAACCGGTTGTTATGAAGGACAGATTGTAAGGAATTCAAGACCCTTAACTATTCCAGTTTTCAAGGCCCTTATCCTTTGCAAATGGTAGGTGTAATGACTTGGTAAGCAAACGCGTTCGTCCCTGATTTAGATAATAGCAGATAATATTTTAACATAATTTATTTGAACAATTTAAATTCTGAAAAAGGTTACATGGTTTGTGTTCCCAAAATTTTAGATTTTTTTACTTTTTAATTCGAAACTTACATAACTTAATGATAGCTTTGCATTTCATTGAATCCTTGTAATAATAATTTGGTTTTGATTGGTCAATTATTGATAGGTTAACTACAAACTGAGTTCTTGTTAATAGCAGGAGATTATTGCTTACATAAATTAATAACTTAATTCAATCTCTGCTCGATCTAGTTACTCAGAAAACCTTAAACACGAATTCCAATTAAAACTGTTGGATTATGCATTCATGTAATTTTCAGTAGCATCTCGGTTTTTTTTTTGGTAGTTTTTAAGTTTCCTTGCCTCGAAAAGCAAGTAAGCCATTGAGTCTGTGTTTAACCTCGTGTCGCATTTACTGTCCGATCGGATTAAGGGATGAGTAAGTAAGGGAATACAGTCGTATTTGCACAAATACTTGCATTGCACTACGAGTATGTTTGTGCAGTTGGCTAGTCTCCTTTGGGAATGGTTGCCGCAGTTGGAATTGGTCAGGATGACATTATCATCATCCATTATGTGCACATGAAGACTAGGTTTTCGTATATCTCTCGTATTTCGTAATTCTGTCTCTCTGTTCCTTTACTCATATTAAATGCATTTTAAGGAAAGATTTTATAGATATATAGTTCATATTACTCCTTAATCAATACATTTTCATAACATAGAAGAACTACTATTTTGGACTCTGTGATAGACTCATATTAACTACCTTTAAATAATTTTATTACCTTAAAAAAAATAAGTTTTGATCAATATACATATGTTAAATTTCTTTAAAGGAAGTTCATTAAAAATTATCTCAAATAATTAACGTATTAAAATTTGTTGATTATTAAGTAATTTTGATATGTACCTAGTGTTACGTTTTGACTCGAATAGCTCAGCATTCTGATATGCGATGTGGCGTAATTTAAAACCTAATAGTGGACGCGATAAAAATGCATAGCTTGAAAATATTTATGTAAGTGATAATAAATTTACATACTAATCACTTATTAACTTTAAAATAATTTAAAAAATGCTTTCATTAATGTATATGGTTCTCGTTGAAATAAATCAAATGAACTAAAATGAACGTGTCTTTATAGTTTGACTATCCAAATCGCAGCTTCTACAGACCAGCTCGATGATAATAAATTATTAAAAAATCGTTACGTTATATTTGATTGCAAACTGATTTTGTGAGTAGCATATAAATGAAATTATTACAAGCATGTTAGAAACTTAACAGCCTAATGAGAGACGAACCAATAAACTAAACTTTTACAAATTCAAATGATAATACCTTACTTTATACTTTACTAGCTGTGCCCAGCGGCTTCACCCGCGTATAATTAATAAAAATATAATAAATAAAAATAAGCCTAGAGCCTTCCTCGATAAAAAGACTATCCAACACAAAAATATTTTTTAAATTCGAACCAGTAGTTCCTGAGATTAGCCGGATCAAACAAACAAACTCTTCAGCTTTATATATTAGTATAGATTATACTCCACAAACAAAAACTACAAAACATTGATACAACCTAAATATGAGTAGCATAAAACTTTTGCGACCTTATCGCTACATAGCGATCTCTTCCAGGCAACCAACGGTTAAGATAAATGATTAGCGTTATAACGCATAGGAGGTAAGTGGTACTGTAATAATAATAAATAAAATAACATAAATCTGTAACAAAAACCAACTAGTAAATAAATGTCAATATAAATATAAAATTCACATATATCAAAAAATTTAATACATTATCAATAGATATTAAAATTACAAGTATATAATATAAATACAATATACAACAAATAATATAACAAATAAATATTGTCAATACAATAAATACGATAAAAACTACACTACAAGCCAAGCCAAACAAGCCGTAGTGGGCCGCCCCCCGCTCCGCTGCAGTGATAATATCGCTGCAGCCGGAGGCGGAAGGAAAGGGCGTGACGTACGCCCAGGTCTTGGAGCGGGCGGAGCAAGGTGTGAAGCTCCAAGACCTGGGGATTAGTGGCGGCCTGAAAGTCCGCCGCTCGGCTACTGGAGCTGGATTCTTTGAGCTGCCAAGGGATCAAATCCAGCTGGCGGAGAAGCTGGCGGACAAGCTCCGAACCGTCCTCGACGGGGTCGCCAACGTCGTCCGACCCGTACCGAAGGCGAAACTAAAGATGACAGGTCTCGATGACTCTGTCACCAAGGAGGGGCTAGTAGCAGCGGTCGCGTGCGAGGGGGCCTGCTCCCCTGAAATGGTCAGGTGCGGAGCGGTGCAACGCGGACCGGGCACCATGGGGATGGTCCGCGTCACGTGCCCCCTCATGGTTGCAAAGAAGTTGACCAATGCCGGCCGCCTTCTCGTCGGGTGGAGCTCGGCGAGGGTCACGCTCCAGGAGCAGCGCCCGCTGCGCTGCTTCAGGTGCATGGGCCTCGGCCACACGAAGGCGCTCTGCCCGTCGACGAAGGAGCGAGGTAACCTCTGCTACCGCTGCGGCTCCGACGGTCACAAATCGTCGAGCTGCACGGGCAAACTACGCTGCGTGGTCTGCGCAGAGGCCGGCAAGCCCTCTGGGCATATAATGGGGGCGCGGGACTGTCAACACGAAGGGAAAAGTGGTCCCCGGCACCAAGACCACTTTTCCCTTCCACATCGGTCGACGGAAGCCACCAGGCACGCGAGGAAGCCAATACTAACTCAAAATGAACGCACGGACTATTGGCTTCCTACAAACGAACGTGAACCACTCCGCCGGAGCGCAGGACCTAGAGCTGCAGTCCATGGCGGAGTGGGAGATAGACCTGGCGGTGGCCTGTAAGCTCTACTTCGTCCCTCCCCTAGCTCATTGGGTGGGGGATGTGGACGGAACGGTGGCGGTCCTCTCGAGGAGCGGAATGGGTCCCTCCCTCTCTCTCATCGATAGGGGCTCGGGCTACGTTGTGGCGGGGTGGGGGGAGTACCCGGTCGTCGGAACGTACTTCTCCCCAAACCGCAGCCTCGCTGAGTTCGAGACATATCTCGTCTCGGTCAGAGCTGCGGTGGCCCTCCCGCCTGTCCCTGCTAAATAAGGTGCAGGTTCATACCTGCGTGCGCCACAACGGGGGGTCCGTGGTGGACGTCTCGTTCGCCAACCCGGTGGTAGCACGTAGAGTGTCGAACTGGAGAGTAGAGGAAGAGGTGGAGACTCTGTCGGATCACCGTTATATCCGATTTGTACCCCCCCCCCACTGTTCCCGTGGGGGGAAACGTGTAACGCGTTTCCCCAGCGTAAAAAAAAAAGTATTTACCGATCTTATATTATATGGCCTAACATTTGCGCCATCACGTGTTCTTTGTGTGTACCAATTTTCATCAAGATTGGTCAAGCCGTTCTTGAGTTATAAGAAGACATACAGCCAGACAGACAAAAATGAAAAAAATAGTATAATGTGAATCACTGCATCATAAAACGATTATTTATCACAAAATTAGGTGAAAAAAAAAATGTACAGACAGAACTGATAGATTTATATAGAAGTGTAGATATAGATAAGCTATGTTTTTTTTTTGTGATGAATGATATTAAGCGGTCACACCGCCCATATAAATTGCTACTGTGCAAAATACTAACCATAATTTTCCTGGTCAACCTTGGCAACTAAATTCTGTCAAGAGTGGATGTAGTTTCATTGGCTGTTCGGCAGCGGAATATTGTCAATTTCGACCAAATATATATATAAAATACGTGCCGTTCATCACACTTGTAGTACTTACTCATCTACTATGATTTACCTTAATAGGTTTAACCACGTTATTTTAATAACAATTATATCATACGAGCTTAATGGAACCGATCATTAATCGTGATAATCATGTAGTTTGTTAGTTAAATATCTGTTTTCATAATAATATAAATAATATATGCCTTTGTTCCATTAGTCTGTGATGAGGCTCTGTGCAAGGGTATGTGTAAATGCCACTCTCGTTATTTACTGACAGTTATTTTATTTTGATAGGAGGCGAATGAATCATGAGCGAAAGAGACAACAATCACTTTAGGTCGCCTGGTTGACATTATAAGGAGTGCACACTGCCTCCAGCGAATAAATATTACTGGCTTCATGAGATAATAAAGTAAAAAGTAAAGTAAAAGCCTGTGAATGTCCCACTGCTGGGCTAAGGCCTCCTCCTCTTTTGAGAAGAAGGTTTTTGGAGCTTATTCCACCACGCTGCTCTAGTGCGGATTGGTAGAATACACATGTGACAGAATTTCAGTGAAATTTGACACATGCAGGTTGCCTCACGATGTTTTCCTTCACCGTCAAGCACGAGATGAATTATAATCACAAATTAAGCACAGGAAATTCAGTGGTGCTTGCCCGGGTTTGAACCCACGATCATCGGTTAAGATTCACGCGTTCTTACCACTGGGCCATCTCGGCTTTTTTGGCATGAGATAATCAAAATTGTATATGTAAATTTCATGTTGTTAATATATGAAGCTAATCTGAAGAAAATTTGAAGCTATGATAATTAAGAAGCCGAGTCATAGACATAACATTTGATTAATACATTAAGTTTAACTATATCTGCTATTTCGTAATATCTCATCCTTAATAATTATCTAATTAAATAGGCTTAGAGCTACTAGACTCTGAAATGTTTGTCAAATCTAGACGGATGAACAGTCATACTAAAGTTTGCTATTTCACCCAATTTCTAATATTGGCTCAATATTTATTGTACGTTAATTTTATATTTTTAATCATTTCCTGCCTAACCAAAGTCTGGTTAGGATGGGCTTAATTTTATTTTTTTTCGATTCTCTGTTTATAGTTGGATTACATAGATTTTTTTCTCTTTCTTTTGAATCCAATAGTCTAGGCTAGTTGATCCCGGATTCGACTCCCGACTATAATATGTATATCAATAACAGCCTGAAGTTTATAAGTTAGCAATGCTACCCATACCCACCCAAACATATATACCATAATTTATATAATACATTTATGTGCAGTAAAATATAATCTTGCGCAATTGTTAATTTAGTATATAGTGTGGTCACACCACTTATATATATTTTATTGACTGACCAACGAGGCGGTCTAGTGGCTAGATATAAGGCCGCAGACCCGGTGGTCCTGGGTTCAATTCCCAGGTCGGGCCATTAAATAGTTATTGGGTTTTTCTGCCAGAAAATTCTCAGTAGCAGCCCGGAGTCTGGAAGTTGGTTGTGTACACTCCCGTGCCTCGGAAAGCACGTTAAGCCGTTGGTCCTGCGCCTGAACTCTTTCCGGTCGTGTCGGATTGCCGTCCCATCGGATTATGAGAACTAAGGAAAAGAGAGTGCACCTGTGTTTGCGCACACACTTGTGCACTATAATATGTCCTGCGCAGTTGGTTAATCTCTCTTGAGAATGGCCGCCGTGGCCGAAATCGGTCTGGAGGACCTTATATATTTTATTTTGCATAAGTACTGGCTCACTCACTCTTTAAACCGAAACACAAACATTCTATATTGCTGCTTGGCGAAAAAAAAATACCTATCAAGACTTGCGCGAAGCCTAATCTTTTATGTAGGTAGACGAAAACGTAGATTATTTATCGGCCGCACATTACGAGTCTTTATTTTAATAGTTAAATAGGTATAGTTAACACCAACGAGTATACTACGCAGTTCATTAAATGACAACAATTTAAATTAGACGATAATGATTCACATTTCGTAAGAGTGAATTATCTTCGATTAATATGTTTAGAGGACATTATTCATGTTTTTTTTTTTTATTACAATGGTATTATCGAATGAAAATACTATTGTTTCAAGGACATTTTACTAATAACGTCCATCGACTTTTACCGTGCGCACCTGTATTCCTTACGTTTAGTACTTTCAATTTTTACGATAAAATTTTAATTGAAAACATAATCAATTATATTAAAACTAGCTTTACCTGCAACTTCGCTCATTTCATAATAGGTGATTCAAAAATTAACTAACTTTTAATCCCTTTATCACCATTTTTTACCTTAGGGTTTACATTATCAAAATTCCTTCATTAGTGCTTACCTATTCTGCAAAAGGAATCTGTATGTAGTAGTTTATGTTGTGCGTTGATAAGTCAGTCAGTCATTCAACCAAGTAAAACATCATCACAATACAAAACGATTGTTCTCCAACACTAAGAATAGTAACAAACACAACATTATAGTTCAAGAGGACTTCCAACGCCATGAAAAAAGCCTACGACCCGAAAAAATATATATTTATATTTTGATCACTACAAAAAAGTTTAGGTTATATAGGTTTATTTTGGTATACTATTATATTGCATTGATTTTTGATAAAAGTTATTACATTAAAATATATATAAGTATATTATGTAATCACGATAACAAAAACAATCAAGTCGGGACTTCTTTTATGAACATACTTTGATGAAACGGAAGCAGGATTTATTAAAACTAAATGATACGAAAAATAATTAAAGTTTTAACTAAATTTTAAATTCGTAGGTAGAAAAAATATATATTACCCAACCCCATTGTGTTTTACGGATAGATGTCAGTGTCGTGGGGTTATTGTTCAAGTGCGCTTATGATCTTTATACCAAGACGCCGGTTCCGCGGCATCATTGCTGTCAGAAACATGGCGGCGCGCACTTGCGTGCT
Organism: Nymphalis polychloros; assembly: GCA_905220585.2. Classification (NCBI taxonomy): domain Eukaryota; kingdom Metazoa; phylum Arthropoda; class Insecta; order Lepidoptera; family Nymphalidae; genus Nymphalis; species Nymphalis polychloros. Next base: position 12,721,287 of record HG992245.1, read on the forward strand.
GCTCAGCTTGGTCTGCGTGTGCGCAGCCCGCGAGTGTATCGAACTAACGATCGGTGATAATAATATATTTTCGCGTGGCATTTTTAATAATACGATTTTAAAGGTTGCCGCTAATAATGAATCGCTTGAAAGTTCGAGGGTTAATTTACTGGACTTGTGGGATAAGTTTCCAAGGATCATGGTGCCTGTTAATGGAACGAGCGAACAGTGCCGGCGAGACAGCAGACTGTTCCTGGACAGTCTAGATCGACTGGAACTCTGGGCGTTGAAAAGTAATTTTTTTTTTAATAACATTCATACTCAACGATATTCGTTGCAATCAGATGATAAGAGCGTAAAACAAATAGCGTAACAAATATATTTCATATAATTTTTCCTAAAAAATAATAATGATTTTTTAATTAACTGTGGCTGATCGACCACCCATTAATTTATATTGCATTATTAATCAATAACACAATTTAATTTGACGAAAGTAAAATTATAAATTACATATATTATTTTGTGTAAAAGCGAAGGAATATTTCTTAAAAAATAAAATATTATATTTAGCAACCTTGAATTGGTATTTTACAAATAGAACACCAAATCATACAAATTGAAGTAAATTACTCATTCAATTACTCTTTAATCTAAATAACACAATCAACAAATCCTAGTCTCGCCAATAATCATTCATTAATGACTTTACCTATCTGTCTACCAACAAACACGGATTTCAGTTACTTGTTAGTGTTTGTTGTTTTGTTGGAGGTGGCGGTTTAAAACAGCTCGTTCTTTTCTGTTACTAACGCATTCGTAGTTACAATTGAATCTTTTAACTGTAGCCGATATAATACTATAAGCTTTTTTAAATAGGAATTCCGTCAAAATAGGCCAAAAGGTAACCAACTATTATATTAAAAAGTTAAAAAATATTAAATTCTCAGATTATTTTTTAAAACTTCAAACCCTGGTTTAAATATTTCTATTTGCTTTTTCATTTAATAATATTGGGTTTTTTATTATATTACGTTAGCTAAGACGAATATTACATAAAAATATGTAACAACGCAGGAATACGCATCAAACATTACCTCTAATTTCCATTACAAAGCTACAAACTATTCGCGTTTCATAGAATCTGTTTAATTCTGACAGATGCATTTATTTATTTCAAATATCTATTAATATCCTTCAAACAGGTCCATATTGTAAAATATGCGAAGAGAATAGAATTCATAAATTAAATTTAGAATATTAGATTAAAAAAAATGTCTACTTTCTATATCTCATAATGAGCATTTGTTCCGCTTATAAGCCACGTAGAATCTGACACTTATTTCTAATTAAAAAAGTAAACAACAGTCTGTAGAGACCTGAGCCTCTTAATGGGGGTTAAAAGTAGATATATGTGACGGGTTTCATCGAAAGCATGCGTTACCTCACTATGTTATCCTACACTGCGAAACAGGAGACGAATTATAAACACAAATTTAAAACATAAAACACAAGTTTTCTATCCACTAAGCTGACTTAGCTCGACCTATTGAATATAATTATGATGTTTCGTGAGAATTCTATAAAACCGGACAAAACTACCTGTAAAAACCTTTTTAATATTGTCGCGTTGCCTTTATCCCGTTTCAAAACAAGTCCATCATCAGCCAGTTATTAACAGTAAGTTGTAATAATCACAAATTTAAAACAAAATGTATGAGTCCATTCTAATTCATCATACTCCTTTATTATTAAAACATTGATCAACAGTGTTATTCTGTAAGAATTCTGCAAGAATTAGTTTCGTCTCACTCGTGCTGTGTTGAAAATCGACGTCTGACGCTGCTTTACCGTGTGCCGATTAAAATTTATTGTAATTGCCCAAAATAAAATGCCAAAGATATCTTTAACTTTGACATTTAAATAACAATTTAAATATGTTGTTAATAAAAAGATTAATACAAATGGTTGGAGTTGATTTCAGTCAACAAATATTAACTATACTAAATATGGCTGCAGGATATATATTAATTTAATTTGTTTGACAGTCTTTGAACTGAAATTGTGGATAAGATTTGGTTTCTTGCCGGTGCCGGATGTGTCGCTCGCTTTACATTTAATATCTATGCAAAAATCGTTTACTCGGTGGTTGAGCTTTGTGCAAGCTCGTCTGAGTATGGTTAACATTTCTTTAAATACCAATGTCTATTGGTGACCACTTACCATCAGGTGGCCCATATGCTCATCCGCCTATCTATACAATAAAAAAAATGCTTTTAAAAACCCACCTGAATGAATTATGTTTTGATTCTGAGTCAACGTCTCGTATCACTATTTGACATTTTACGATCTTGTTCCACGGTGAATTTTCGAGTTTCTCATAGAATATCTATACACAGATCACAGATGGCAACCGCTTTGCAAGAGATGACTGACCGTCAGATGTTACAAATATATAAATGATAACGGTTTGCATAATATTTTTTTAAAAGATTTACGTGAATACTATTTAATATTAATGTTTAATTATATATACTTAATGGCATTTATTATTTTCGCATGTTTTTTTTTCTAATATACTTTGGCATATCTATTTTAGTATTATAAATTTTACAGTTTATTTTGACATAATTATGTTTTAGGCAAAATTGTTTTGGCATTATTTTTAGTGGACCCTAAGCCGCCAATATATGTAAATCATACATACATATAACAAATTTACTGTTGTTAAATAACAAGAGTTCGAGTTAATTATTAAGAGTATTTGTTACGCCTATAAAAATATTTTTGAATATCAGTATGCGTCTGTTATATGTAATGTTATGCGTACATATAACTACGATACACATAAGTATACCAAGTCATATTATTACGGCTCAAAATTTTATGCAAATGGATAGGGAACCATATTTATTCAATGTTGTAATTGTGTGCGTAACACACATTGATGTCAATATTACTCAACAAAATTTAAAAGCCTTAATTTTCATTTTTAAATAATCCTTAAGCTTTACCACTAGATGAACCATATTATAATCGCTGGCTTTCCAGGACGATGAGCTATTATAATACAGGTTATTATTAAGTGGTATACAACTTTACTTCGTTAGAGCATCGAACCGGCCACCCTTATTGCAGAAACAAGTTTAGCTAGATTCTAAACAAGCGGATAAGCTAATGAGACATGTTAGACTTTTGTTTTAATCAAGTTTGATTCATTATAGATTAATAGATAACTTAATAAAAAAAAGCAAAATTTGATTAATTTATATCTTACATTTAGATTTAACTCGGTGGTAGGACTTTGCGCAAGCGCGTCTGGGTAGGTACCACCCACTCATCAGATATTCTACCCTAAAATAGCAGTACTTTGTATTGTTGTGTTCCGGTTTGAAGGGTGAGTGAGCCAGAGTAATTACATGCACAAGGGAATTAACATCTCAGTTCCCAAGGTCGGTGGCGCATTGGCGCTGTAACCGATGGTTAACATATCTTACAATGCCGCTTTTTTTCCTTGCACTTTAGCTTTAATTGCTGTGTCTTTAGTCTAGTAGAGGGTTTATAAGGCCGCGAAATTTTTAAGTCCTAGGTTCGAACTCCAGATCAGGTCAATAAAAAAGTAATTGGATTTTTCCGTCGAGAAAGCTATAATAATAAGTTTATTCATAGTACAAGGTTGAGAACCTCACAGTAAATTTAAAAAAAAACCTGTAGCAGGAGTCATCTCTTCCATAACTATAATAGGTTCATTGTATAGCTTAAATTATATTAACATTAATGTAAAAATATAAGCTTTTATAAAAAATATACCAGCATTCAAAAATCGAATTTGTTTCCTTCCATAAAAATTATCAAAATTACATACAAATCTGTATTATACTACAAAAATCGATGTCATGACCTCTTTGACTTACCATATTTAATTTAAGTACAGTGCATGAGAAATTGAATATACAATTATATGCTTAGGAATTCGAGGACAAACGCAAACACTTTAAGCTGTCATTTACAAAATTCAGGTCTTAAAAACGAGTATTAAGTCATACACAGGCTGCTTATTATTGTATATAAGTGTAGGGTTGAAACCTGATCCTAATTTATTCAAAGTGTATTTCGGATCTAGATTAACAGGAAAATACAGACAGATTTTGTTTGTTTATTATTGTTATGTTTAAATACATTTTATGTAAGCCCAAATAAATATTTTATTATTATAGGCAATAAATGTTTTCAATTGTATTCTTTGTAACATATCGTAGTCCAGTCAATAGAGCTGTAACTTTGCAATTTTGAGCTGAGTGGCTAAAACCAACGGGATAAGTTTTGTTAATGATCCCGTAATAACATATCAAAAATTTAGGGTCGTGAATCACCGGGGTCATTTGCAAAAAAAACTGCAAAAGGGAGAAAAAATGTCTTTTTCCCGAATATCTCGAAAACTATAAGAGATATGAGAAAAAGTTTCAACTAAAAGTTGTAGACGATTCAATTTTCTACAAAAAAGATTAGAGTCAATTTTCGCGTATCGCACATCGTTGGCTCGCGAATCCCGGGTGAAGTGAGAAAAAAAAAAGAAAAAAAAAGTCCTTTGAAAATGAAGTTTTTTTAAATTTTCCAAATAGCAGTGACTTTTTTTGCATCCCCCGAACCTTCTCTAAGATTTTTCCCTTTAATAATTATATTAGATTTCTATTGTTTAATAACAATTAAAAACTTTAAAATTATTATTTTTTCAACCAATAAATTATTTTTTGGATTTTATTTTCACACCAATCGATATGGCGTGTATTTTTCTATAAAATCAAGCTTTTCTAATTAAAAAAAAAAAAAACATTTATCAAGATTTGATTTGGAAGTGGGTTTTGGGGAACTCTCGCAGGGATCCGTCAATGGCGATGAGAGAGAGCGACGATGCGTATGTCTCGCTCGCATTCACACAAAATTTCTGCAGGTGCGCCGCGCACGCGTTCTCGTTCGCCTGAGAGCTGCGGGATTTTTTTAATAAATTGATTTTCGATCCAGAAAAACGGTATTTTGGGATATACATCAATCGATTCAGAATCGAAAACTGGCATCTAAAAATAGGTGCAATCGATTCAGTTTTCGATTGCGTGCTCTGCGCACATTGCATTGCTATATATATAGAGCAAATATTTTTAAGAGACTTTTCTTAAATGTAAGTTGTAAATATATCTTGACCGAATTTTCTTATCGACAATCACCGACAAAAAGTTCAGCATATAAGCATTCATATATTTTAATAGAATATATATTCATTACATACATAAATTTTTACTAATTATACATCTCATGTATCACACTTTTTTATCACATACATAACAAAGCCACCTAGGATTTTTTTTTTCAGGCTGAAAAAACGCATTTACGCTTTCCCCCACATAACGTGTGACTCATTTTTACTTAAGTGCATACTTCTGGCTGGCTTCAAAAATGGTGCAAAAATTAATCAAATCGGTTCTGTAAATTTATCGATTACAACCTAACAAATATTATAATATTAGTATAGACTATAAGTAGGATTTTATTAAAATGTTTTCGAACTTTACTCAATTAAAAATATAAAAGTACCATTATAATGATATCAAATATGTTTCACAATTCGCCTGCGAATTTATAATAAACATTGCTTCAGCAATTTAACGTTAATACACCCATTACACTTCGCATTCAAACCGACATTGAGGTCAAACATTTTTTTTAAACATTAAGGTACACATATAACCTTCAAAATTATTTAATTATTATCAGTCTTTCTCATAATCGAAATTGGATGAAAACACATTATTTGCCGAAATTAAGCAAACAGACGCACTTATATATATTTTTCTTGGAAAACTATATATTCATGTGGAAATTTTGTATGAAAAGTAAATATAAGGTTTTTTTTTAAATGTCTCTTATAGACGACAGGCAGACGTGTTGTCAGCACCGTTTGGTGTATATTTAGAATTTGGTAGTTTTATGTCCCTGCAGGTTTCTAATTCCAGGCAGCAGAACAATCAATATTTTTCGATTGCAATTTTTTTTCCTCAATATTTCTTTATCTCCTTGTGATATTGTGAAAATATAAGAATACTAAAATTTATTAATAACTCGACTCACGACTCGACACTTTATTTAGACCAATCGGAACCAAATATTGTAATTTCCTTTAATACCACGAAATACACAGTTAGTTTAGTCTATAAATGTATTTGTTCTTAATTCAACAATCGCACTATTTACTGGAACTCAGAATGTTATTAATAGACGCATTTATATATATAACTGAGATAAGCGCTATTTAAAAACACCAATATCTTATACACAATGTTATTCGATACGATACAGATTTTATTAATGTGTTTTAGCTCTATACTTAAATCTGAACATATAATTTAAAGACATTTACAGTGACGTCTTAAAACTTATATTAAAGATGTCGCAGACAGATTAGGTATTTTAAATTAAAATATGAATTTATTATTATGATTGTTATGCAGATTTAAGATAAATTAAAATATGTATAGTAAAATTAAACTTGATTTCTCGCACCATCTTTAAATAGTGCTATTAGTCACTGACAGACATATTTATTTATTTATAAACTATATTTCACACTAGCTGTGCCCCGCGGCTTCATCCACGTATAATTAATAAAAATTTAATCAATTATTTTATTACTATAATACCACAGGCGCGCACACACACACACATGGCTACTGGTAAAAAAATACGTAATTAACGATTTAAAATTATTTTTCATAAGATACCGTAGGGTTTACCGATCTTATATATCATTTGCACCATCACATGTTCTTTGTGTGTACCAATTTTCATCAAGATTGGTCAAGCCGTTCTTGAGTTATAAGAAGACATACAGACAGACAGCCAGAAAGACAGACAGACAGACAAAAATGAAAAAAATAGTATTATGTGAATCACTGCATCATAAAACGATTATTTATCACAAAATTAGGTGAAAAAATATATTTACAGACAGAGCCAATAGATTTCTATAGTAGTATAGATAAACATAGATGTCATCATAGCTCTGGTTATATATTAAGTTTAAAGCAAGCTAAAATGGGTTTTATTGCTATGTGCTACAGAGCAGTCTTCTAGACAGCATTTGTGACAGAAAAAGTACAGTAGAATAAATTTAGACAAAAACTAAATATAGGATTTATTTTTCTCAAAAAATAGTCTGTATAGTTAATTATCAATATAAATATTTATATGTCCTTATACAAGACAAAAAACGACGTGTATATAAATACCGACTGACATTTTTAACACTTTATAATCTAGATAATTGAACGTTTTTATATATAAAAAATATATTTTTCCTCTTCGTACTCAAGAGCATCTAACCTTATATTGATGGTTCGGAAGTTAATACAAGACAACAATTAATTAACATAAATATCCAAAAATTTAAATAAGCATGAATCGAATCCAATACACTTAGCGCTATAATATATATAATGTTTGATTATAAAACATAAGCTTAATGTTAATATTTCGAAAAAGTAATTACAAAAATGTAATTATGAATCAAATGCTTACATTGTTTTGTTTTTTAAGATCGAAAGATATTATGTTATTACTTACGTCATAGCTTTCGTGCTTTCATTGAAGAAAGGCGCATCTTTGTTTTTAGTAAGCATCGTGTCCAAAACTTTATGCTATTGTTTTAAAAACATTGATTATCTTTTTTGTAAATTGTAGATTTATTAATAAATAAATGGGACTGCATATTTATTCTACGTTATTCATTATTTTTTTCTAATACTAAAAAACTATTTGTTTCGACAAAAATTTCTTCAACAATCTTCAGCTAAATTCGAACGCGCTTAAATTTCACTTGCAAAATTTGTAGTATTTTAATCATTTAAATTATCGTCGACATATGTGTATATAAGAAGTGCCTTAGTAAGGAAAAAAATATCAAATGTAACAGAAATATAATGTCTAGTGTTAAGGTCAACGACATCGGCAGCCGCGCCTTCAGGTTACAAATCGCTTTCATATACTTGATGATTTCGCGGTTTCGTTTGAAAGTCATGCGAAATATAATAAATATATATTTTTTAAACATAACATTCAAAGTATGACTTCTATAACAGACTCAGGGAATTTACGGATTGAAATTTTAGTCTTTACTTAAACAAATGAAAAAAAACTGGTTTTGAAACAGTAACAAAAATTATGCCAATCCCGAGACGACTGACAGGTGTGAACTTTGAAATAATTATTAAATAATTTATAATTTTAGATACTAATAAATAAATATGGATTAAATAAATAAAAACATAGTTTACATAATATCTTCTTCTTCTTCGCGTGCTTCATTACTGAAGGTCGTGCTTGTCCTGAAATGCGTTCAACGATGTGTTGACTAGATTCCTCCATACCACTCTGTCCTCGGCTTGTCTCAGGGCAGTCGGAATATTGAGTCCCGTTATATTTTTAATCTAGTCGGACCAGCGGGTAGGTAATCGACCGCGTGATCTTTTGCCTTCGACGTTCCCTACTACAACCAGTTTATCCAGATTGTCTGGTTGTCTCCGGGCAATATGACCAAAATAACTTAAGACTCGTCGGTAGCATATAGTGGATAGTCTGGTAGTAATCTTCAGTTGGTCGAGAATAGACTTATTGGTTCTTTTTGCTGTCCACGGTATACGTAGCATTCTTCTATAACACCACATTTCGAAAGTCTCGATCTTCTTTCGGTCAGCTGCACGGATTGACCATGATTCGGAACCGTACAAAAATATTGAGAATACCAAAGCTCGCACTAGTCTGGTCTTGGTGGTATTCGACACTTTTCTGTTTTGCCAGATTCTGGTTAACTTGCTCATAGCTGCTTTGGCCATCTGCGTACGTCTCCGAATTTCTTTGTCACAGCCTCCCTGATTGCTTATAAGTGATCCCAGGTACACAAACTCATTTACAAACTCCAGGTCCGCGAGTTCTCCGGTTCGTGCAAAAGTTCCAGCTCGATCTACTACCATGACTTTAGTCTTCATCTTATTAATGAAAAGACCGACCATCTCATTTGCGCGCTCGACTCTTTTAAGCAGTTGAGCCATTTCCTGTTCTGAGGAAGCCAGTAGCGTAGTGTCATCTGCGTATCGGAGGTTACTGATTTTGTTGCCTCCAACGGAAATGCCTCCATCCCACTCTTCCAGCGCTGTCCTCATGATATACTCGCCGTAGATATTAAAAATAAGAGGGGATGTGATGCATCCCTGTCGCACTCCTTTTTGTGGTTTAAAAGGAGCGGATACCACGTCATTCACTCTTACCATTGACTTCCCATTCTCGTATAGGGCTGCGATCAGTGCTATTAAATGCTCAGGAATACCCATTTCTAGGAGGATTCTTCATAAATAATCCCACCTCACGCAGTCAAACGCCTTGGAGTAGTCAACAAAACACATAATTAACGGAACATTAAATTCCCGGCTCTTCTCTATGAGTTGTCTAATGTTAACATAAGGGCCACTGTTCGGTAGTTTTCGCATATCTTTGTCGAGCCTTTCTTGTGCAGTGGTATCAAAAGAGACTCCGTCCAGTCTACATAATAAAATAAATATATTTTCTGTATACTGTAGTTAATATATATAAATATATCAAGAACATAACACTTGATTTTTTTTATACGTGACAAATTAATTATAATATTAATAATATATAATAAAATGTTATGTTGTGTAGACAAAAACGATTCGATATAATTTCCCAATCAAAACAGACAACTTTTTTATCGAGTATACCTTATCAAATAACGAAGAAAAATGCGACTATTTAATAATAAAAATAGATCGAAGTAAAAATAATTTTATTCGAATAGACTAAACTAATCAACGACTCGGAATGAATTTTCTTTACATAAAACCTAACCTATACTAAACATACATAAAATGAGTTTTTTTTTTATAATTCCCCTGTGGTCAAATGACTCTACTCCACCTGATGGTAAGTGGATCACGCCTCGTTTGAAGGAACCCAGATCATAAGAGGAGGGGAACACGTGTGCTGGTAAAGAATTCCATGTTTTAGAGATGCGACAAAGAAAAGAGTTGCCAAATTTCTTCGTGCGCGATGGAATTGATGTCACAGTTAGGCGGTGACATCGAGAGCCAGCACGCGTAGACTTGTGAAGGAATGGGGAAGCAGGAATGAGGGAGAATAATTCCTCTGAGCACTCGCCGTGATACAATCGGTAGAAAGCGCTCAGTGCCGCTATCTCTCGACGCAATTGTAAAGGCTCGAGGGTGTTGGTGACCTTTACGTCGCCAATAATGCGAACCGTACGTCGCTGCAACCGATCCAAGGCCTCCAGTAAGTACTTAGCGGAGTCATCCCAGAGGTGCGAGCAATATTCGGCGCCTTAGTCTGTAAGGCCTTGATAAAAAGGAAGATTATTATGAACAAAATATCTATCTGATCTTTATTAGTCTAGAATATTGTTATCTGTGTTAATAACTATGTCTTCATTCTTATTCATAACAGTTTATCTGCCAAACAATGCAATCGTGTAGAATTTAATTCATTATTTATTCATGGTCTTAATGAATAATATTCCGATTGTTTTCAACAAATATAATGCAAGACTATTGTTTAAGGCATAAATATAAGTAAAAATTTTTGTCATTATAATAACTTAAAATAATTGTTATGATTCATTTGAAATTTGAACAATACATGTTACGTTGTTATGTTTATATTTATTTATTTAAAATAGATAGTCGACTCGCAAATAGGCCATTTAATGACACTGATCACCACCGCACATGTACATTGGCAATGTAAGAAATATTAAATATCATTTACATCGTCAAAGCACCGCTCACTCACAAAATTATTGCTGTACGACGATAGAATAAATGTGATAGGTACCCAAACGGACTTGTACAAAGTCACTAGGTACCACTATCAACTTACGTTATTACTCTTAGATTTAAGTATTTTAATTCCTTGTACAATAAACGCGAGTAAAACCGCGAAGTACAGCTAAGTAAATCGTTACGCAATTTCTATTAAAGTCGAACGTGTGATGCATATTGCATCTAAAACTTTATTCGACACACAGCACAGTCAAATCAAGCCAATGTCACTCGGCGTTCACCGGTCGCTGTCGTTTCTGCAACGCTTTGACATAACGAGTTTCAATGTTATCGGGCGACATTAAAAACTAGCGGTCATTATGGGGCGTGTGACCGTAACCTTCACGTGGATAACTTTGGTGGGTTCTGCAGTCAAATTGATTATTAAAGAAATAATTTCGTCTAATTTATAATACATCCAACATTATTTTCGTTACGTTTATTTATTTATGTCACGTGTCATTTTTAGTAAGGACCACTGAGTTTTCATCACGTATTTGGCGACTTGTAAGGCATCACCAAATATAAATGGTCGCACGAACTCCTAAGAGATCGTTCCGACTATGCCCAGACACTACAATATATAACTTATCTGCACTGGTTAATTCTACTAATTTCCGACCTTACGTTTCCGATTCTATTCCGATCCAACTTCGATCCGATGCAACTGGATCGATTATAAGGCAACGAATACGTTTCAATTTGATTGTCAAAATGGCACTTTCTTAATAGAATTGGTTCCCTGAGGCATTTAAAATGAATAAGAAAATGTTTATATGTTCAATTATATTAGTAGGATTAAATATACAAACATGACGTTATATGTAAAACAATAAGACTATATTCATTTCTTTCTACTCCAGAATCACAACCGAAAGTTTGTCGTATGTAGTTCAGAAACAAGATTCACTTGTAATCTCCTAAGAGCGCTTTTGTCGCATCTCGTAACGAGACAACAAAGCAAGTTTGGATTAAAATGGACAACTTTGTCGTAGTTTCGATAATGTCATTACCAATGTTTGTTCCAGTGTTCGATGCGACGGCGAAACCACCGTCCGGTATACTAAGTGGAAATGGAAACCAATATGGCGACTTCGACGAATGTTTGGGTATCGACGGTGCAGTCCGAGGCAAATATTGTCTGGCATCTTTACAAGTCAGCATTGAGGGTGAAAAGGGGCAACAGTTGGATTACTTAATACATAGTGGGCATTATATAAGGAGCAACGTAACAGATGTAAGTATATAACATATAACTAAAGTCATATTAGTCTGTTATCAAAGCGAGATTGGACTAAGGAGGTCAGTACGAGTCAACTAGAGCAACTGTAATTCAATATACTTTTAAGAATAATATTATGATAGCAATACTGAAAATAAAATATATAACTGACAGTGGAAAGTTCGACATTTTATATAAATTGAAGTTTGTTTTACGTGATTTCAATAACAGAACGGTATATGAGGCGCTTAATAATGTGAAAAGTTCCAGGTTCAAAGTTGACCACTATCGATTTATTTTAGCTTAGTTTGATGAGAATATATAAATTATAGATTAGATTAAATAGTCATTTCGAATTTAATTTATAGAAAAAGACGTAATTCCTGGTTAAATGGTAAAAAGATTAATAAAAGTGTTTAATTTAAAGTGACGTCAGAAACAAGTTCCTCTATGTTTAACCTTTATAAAGTACCAAGTTTATTTTTTTTGATAATAATAATCAGTCACCACTTGGGATTTTGTATGTTAATACAATCTTAGCACTTAAGTTACAACAAGAACTTTTGATAGTTCTTCTTCATCGAATTTAGCCGTATCTATTACAATACACATAAAATTGTTCATCTTATATAGGGTTTTCCAATAGGGACGCTTGAACTTTGACAGCTGATTGCGGCCATGTTGTTTGAGTGACAGCTGTCAAATGCAGTGTGTTATATTCATTCCGTCCTCCCAAACCACCATGGCAGGTTACAGTGTCGAACAGCACGTGCAAATCATAAAATTGTTTTATGAAAATGGGTCTTCAGTTCGAGCAACGTTCCGCGCACTTCGCCCGTTTTACGGTCGCGATGATCGTCCTGCCGAGTCGACTATCCGTCGATTGGTGGACAAATTCGAGTCAACCGGGTCAGTTAACAATCAGCCGGTTCCCGTGCGTCAACGTAACGCGAGATCTGCCGAGAATATCGCCGCTGTGCGCGACAGTGTCCTCGAAAACCCGCGGCAGTCAATTCCGCGTCGCGCACAGGAACTCGGCCTTTCGCAGACGACAACTTGGCGAATTTTGCGTTGTGACTTGAGCCTGCACCCGTACAAGATCCAGCTGATCCAAGAGCTCAAGGTTAATGACCATAGACAGCGCCGTTCGCTGACTGGGCATTAGAGCAGTTGGAAGTTGACGCCGATTTTGGCAAAAAAATCATCTTCAGCGACGAGGCGCATTTTTGGATGAATGGCTATGTCAACAAGCAAAATTGCCGTATTTGGGACGAGACCAATCCACACGAGGTTCACCAAGTGGCAATGCACCCGCAGAAAGTGACTGTTTGGTGCGGATTTTGGGCCGGAGGCGTGATTGGTCCGTATTTTTTCGAAAACGATAATGGTGTGGCCGTCACCGTCAATGGTGAGCGATACCGGTCGATGATAACCAACTTCTTTTGGCCTGAAATCGAGAATATGGATCTGGACAACATGTGGTTTCAACAGGACGGCGCTACGTGCCACACAGCACACGCTACGATGGAAGTTCTGCACGATCAAGCGCCCTTAATGGAAAACCCTATATATATTCTAGGTTCCATCCTCAGCTTCGTCTGCATATTATGGGGTAGAGAGTCAGGCGTTAGGTATCCTTTATTATTTTATGTACCTTTGACAATGTGTATGCAAAATGTCATGATGATCGGTTGAGTAGCTAAGACTAACAAACATACTGTCATGTTTGTAATGTTAGTTAGGATATTGTAACGTACCAGTAGATATATGGTACCTTATACTTACCCCACCTCACACGCGAGCGAAGCCGCGAACGCCAATTAGTAATAAAAAACTAAGAAGAAAATACATATAGGCGTATCAATAGAGACATATTTAGTAATTATAGAGACAATAGGTAAATCCATTTTATATTTTAATTCAAACTAAAGAATAATTCAAACGTAATTAAAATTAACAGTGATCCGTCGATGACGTCCAACCCTTATATATATGGCTGTCAGTTTGACGTTCCGCCAGACTGACATAGCAAAAACATACAAAAGTATGCTATCACTCTCGTCTCGATTCAATAGTCAAATTAATGACATATATGTAATCAATTAGACTAAAATATACCAACATACATTTTTATATTATATAACAAGTTACTAGTCCCGATTACGCTCTTGTAGAATAATTGTCTTTGTAATAAAGAAAAAACCTTGTACTAGAGACCTTACCTGGCGTACGCAGAATAAATCACCAAATTCACATCACAAACGCATCAATGACTATGAACCGTATGGAGGCCAAACATTCAACCATTCATTTTTATCTATATAGATAGATATTGTCCATTTTAAATTTAAATTGGTTGTTTGTCATTAAGCTTAAACTAACAGTTAATATACTAAGATGCAGCAAAAGTTAGCTTAACTACAATCAACGTGCAATACAGTTTCCATCTTAATTCAACTGAAACACTGATTGCTTCGAAGCATAATTCACAAGTGCGTTATTATAAAGCATGTGTCTTGAATATTTATGAATGATATTGCAATTGTATAGAAACATTGTAAAGTTATATTCGAGCGATAAAAATGCTAATATATAAATAGATAAAAACAATCTATATTTGCGGAGAATATGATCTAAAACCGACGAAATTCCGACGACCTTTATAAAATTTTAAAAAAAGTTACGTAGCAAGCATAAATGATTTAATATAAAACAAGAATTTGATACATATGAATATTCTTTAATTAAATTTAATAGTATGGTAAACATTGTGAAAAAACATATATATATTATCAATAAATCATTTTCAAAAGACTTCATGATAAAAACACGACCCAACAATTTAATCTTATACAGAATTAGATTAAATATATTTTTATTAATTTTAAGAATTCAAATTTTTTATTAAGATATTTTAATTTTATTTCAATAAATAAATTAAGCAAAATTATCCTTATTAGCTAATAATTATTTATTGATTGAAATTCAATGAAAATAATTTCTGTTCTATTAAAGAAAACGCTTAAAGATTATTCCACCACGCTCCTCCAATGCGGATCAATGATACGACACGATATTGGCCAAAATTTCATCCGTGAGGTTAGCTCGCGATGTTTTACTTCAGCATGACATATGAATTATTAACTCAAATGAATAACTTATTTGCAGTAATTTAAGACTGATAGTGAAACACAAACATTAAAACTTTTAAAACATAACCTTTCTTGTCGGTGTAGTCGAGTAACGACTACAATTCTTTGTAACGCTCTTGGCAACCCGAAGCGTACATATTTGGACGGTACATATATTAAACAAGCAATTCAAATGTGCGGCTCACTCCAATAGCTCATGCGGCTTATTTATGTCCAACAATAATAGTCGCTTTGTCATAATTGTTTTATCTATGACGTCATATATCACGTTTATTAGAAGTATTGACGTATTTAATAACGAGCACCTAATTTCATGACTTATCCCATGGATTATGAGATAATTATTGATACCAATTTGATGTTTACATCTGTACCACGTATAATATACATACATATATGTAAATAATGTAATTATATATTACTCGAATAAAAATATCTAAAATGACATGTAAAATAATATTTGTAATGTTGCTTAATATAAAAATAACCCTTCTGTTTTGAAGTTTGCTAAAAATAAAAATGTAATTTATTTTTCTATGTAGTTGTAAAACTTACAAACGAGCACGTATAAAAGTTATTTTACATAATCTTATAATATTAAATGATATTATATTTGTTGTATATAAATGTATTTCGTATATCTCGGAAACGGCTCTTATAACTTTATGTTTACAGACGTCTTTAAAGTAAAATGCAATTTTCCACAAAAAAAAAAAACATTTTATCATAATTTAACATAATCGAATTTATTAGAGTAATTACAGACAAAAGGGGCATAAAATCTTAGTTCCCAAGGTTGGTGACTTTTTGATGATTGCCAATGTCTATCGGCGTTGGTGACCACTTACCATCAGATGGTCCATATACCAGTCTGCCTTGTATGCCATAAAAAAAAGTAAAAAAAACGAAAACTGAAATATATTGAATAACGACGATAAGTGAAGACTTGTAACAACAAGTTTCCGACTCTGTAAAGTCAAAACGCACTTCCTGGGACGAGAAATATTCACTGTAATGTAGTTACGCAAATATTTTAGCATTGACAATTAATTTATTTATTTTATATTTAATTAATATTCAAAACATTTAAATCATTAATAGATTTTAATCACATACAAGATTAGACATGTAATAAAAATTTATCGCGGAAGTAGTAATATTCGTTGGTTTAGGGGCTAGATATAAGGCCGCAGACCCGGTGGTCCTGGGTTCAATTCCCAGGTCGGGTCAATAAATAGTTATTGGGTTTTTCTGACAGAAAAATTCTCAGTAGCAGCCCGAAGTCTGGAAGATGGGAGGGTGAACACTCCTCGGAAAGCACGTTAAGCCGTTGGTCCTGCGCCTGAACTCTTTCCGGTCGTGTCGGATTGCCGTCCCATCGGATAATGACAGCTAGGGAAGAGAGAGTGCACCTGTGTTTGCGTACACACTTGTGCACTATAATATCTCCTGCGGAGTTCGTTAATCTCTCTTGAGATTGGCCGCCATGGCCGAAATTGGTCTGGAGGACATTATTCGTTGGTTGTAATACAGGATATAAAAATTTGGATAATTTGATATAATTAATTATTTAAATAAATAAACATTACACTCAAATCGTTCCTTCATAATTTCAATCTCAATATGGATATGAAGTTACCTTTTTGCCTCCTAAAGTATAGAAAACAGCAGCAGCAAAAGTATATGAATAAAATAGGGTCCCACTCTTGGGCAGTCTCTTATCCGTTTTAAGAGGAAGATTTTCACGGTATTCTATTTACTAGGCCACCTATTATTTTCGTGTATCCACTTATTTCTGTACAAAAATATGGTTAGTATTATAATTCAGAAGTGTCGTGCAATAGATCTGAGTACCTATCCTTTCAAATCAAAATATACTGTATACAATTTATAAGTAAATTTTAATTGCCACCTTGAAAGTACCTTCTGAATGTAGATGAACCAGCAATCAAGTTAGTAGTCATTTCCACCAATTACTATTTATTAATTAATATAAACTAACGTAATTAACGATTTGAAATAATTTTCATAAGATACCGTAGGGTTTACCGATCTTACATATGCGCCATCACATGTTCTTTGTGTGTACCAATTTTCATCAAGATTGGTCAAGCCGTTCTTGAGTTATAAGAAGATATACAGACAGACAGACAGACACACAAAAATGAAAAAAATAGTAAAACTGTGATAATATAGTATAGTATAAAAAATAGTATGTGAATCACTGCATCATAAAACGATAATATATCACAAAATTAGATGAAAAAAAAATGCAGACAGAGCCAATAGATTTATGTAGTAGAATAGATTATTACGTAGATATAAGTTAAAAGTTTTTGAGGAATATTATAATAGTAAAACAACCATTCTGTCCATATAATTGGCTTTGTAATTTAATATTATTACTAAATTAATAAAGATAGACTCCTCATTATAATATTTGACGGAATGTTTATAATTATAAATTATTCGAGGCATTTTGAGTTTAAATCATTATGAAAGCCACTTTACGAACGTCAAATAAGATAACGTTTCGTATTCAGACGTTATGTCAAAATTAAACGCCATTTTCATCTCTCTTAATTATCAAAACACATATTCCTTTACAGCTATTAATTATCCAAGAATTTATCATAGATTATATTCATTAACTCGTTTAAATTAAGCTTACAAGTGTTAATGTATATTTATTAGCTTCCGTCAGCGGCTTCATCCGCGTCTGAAGAGAGGATAGTATTGTTGGGATAGCCATTTTTTTTAACGCTGGAAAAACGCATTACGCATTTTCCCCACGGGAATAGTGGGGGGAATGGTGGGTATGTGGGGTTCGCCGGTGTCCAAAACGCCGAGTGCGCTCCGAACATCGGAATACCCAAAGAACCAGCGGTACCCTTCCCGTTTTAACGGGGAGCGCCGCGTTTCCCACACTCGTTTCTCACATGAATTTTTAAATCTATATTTTACTTAACTAATTTAAATATCGAAATGTATGTTACATAGAGAAGAAGCGACAACAAACTAAGTAATTACTTTATGCGACTAACTTAATTACTCAATATTTGTTATTACATAAGACTTGAATTTATACACATAATACTTACATTATACAAAGTTTTTATATCTGAATAAAATATTTATATCATACATAGTTAATATTATTTATCTCTTGAATTACACTCAACCATACTGTTACATAACAGAGCTCGTCAATACGTATCCATATTAAGATTCTGAGACCGATCGAATCTAATTTCGTTGTTCGCAATTAAATAGACCCAAAGCGTGCGTAATGTATGCACGTATATACAAGTTCCTTATATGTTCTTTACATATACGGAACACATGCCTTGAGCCTAATTAACTTTTCGGCAATTTTGAATATTTATGTTTTCATGAATGCACGGAATATTCAAAGAAGTAGTATGTTAGCTAGTTAGTAAAATAATTACAATTTAGTGAATATATCTAGATAATATATTACGAAATAAAAATAAAGAGCAGCTTAATTCAATCAGTATATATTACAGGCATTCAGCTATAAGATAAAAAAGAAAATGTCAATAAAAAATAAACATAAAATAATTGACTAAACCTATATTAAAAAAAAAGTAAAATAGACACAAATAAATTGAATCTAGTGTCTGCGACATTGGCATAAGCCTCTTAGGTAAAAAAATATGTCTGTCTATCTAGAATCGATATAAAGAATTAAGTCTGATAATTGATATGCTTAATATTTAGTCCACTGCTAATGTCTATACTTGATGCATCATCGTTATCATTACATGCTCAGATAGGAAGAGCTTTATACTTCTTGCAGAGTCAATATCTTTGTGTAACGTTGGTATGAGCAATGAAGAAATTAAAATATATAATTTTCTAATACACAGACATCAAGAATAAATTTGTGAGCCACACATACCCCCCTCTTAATGTGGGGGAAACGCGTAAATGCGTTTTTTCTACATTTTTATTATTACACATACATAAGAATAAATTTGTATGCAAATAAATCACATAACACTATCGATAACGATGAATCTGCCTGATTTGAAATTAGCCTTGTAAAACAATGATAAAATCATCTACTTACATAATGATAGATCGTGCTTTGTGTGTATTCGCATTTCCAGCCCAAGTTACTGGGTGCTAACTTTGGCGGCAATTCTTGTTTTTATTTTTAAACAACACAAAAATTTTAATTAGTTCAGCCTTGTGACCAATTTTTGACCGGCCAATTTAAATTGCTCGTTTATTCATTTAACGTTAATTTTCATTAAATACAAAAATTTTAAATTCAAAAATTGATTTCAAGCGACACCTTAATTCTTTTACTCAGTGACTTCAATATTCAGTAATCATTACACTCGAAGTTGCCTGAATTAAATGAATATAAAATTATTAATTAATTAAATTAATAATTATTACAATTTTTATAATATGAATTATTTCGCCACACCGTACGCACTACTACGCATAGACTGTATATATCTATATATAGATATATATGTATATATATATATATATATATAGGTATATATATAGAGTTTTCCATTAAGGGCGCTTGATCGTGCAGAACTTCCATCGTAGCGTGTGCTGTGTGGCACGTAGCGCCGTCCTGTTGAAACCACATGTTGTCCAGATCCATATTCTCGATTTCAGGCCAAAAGAAGTTGGTTATCATCGACCGGTATCGCTCACCATTGACGGTGACGGCCACACCATTATCGTTTTCGAAAAAATACGGACCAATCACGCCTCCGGCCCAAAATCCGCACCAAACAGTCACTTTCTGCGGGTGCATTGCCACTTGGTGAACCTCGTGTGGATTGGTCTCGTCCTAAATACGGCAATTTTGCTTGTTGACATAGCCATTCATCCAAAAATGCGCCTCGTCGCTGAAGATGATTTTTTTGCCAAAATCGGCGTCAACTTCCAACTGCTCTAATGCCCAGTCAGCGAACACACGGCGCTGTCTATGGTCATTAACCTTGAGCTCTTGGGTCAGCTGGATCTTGTACGGGTGCAGGCTCAAGTCACAACGCAAAATTCGCCAAGTTGTCGTCTGCGAAAGGCCGAGTTCCTGTGCGCGACGCGGAATTGACTGCCGCGGGTTTTCGAGGACACTGTCGCGCACAGCGGCGATATTCTCGGCAGATCTCGCGTTACGTTGACGCACGGGAACCGGCTGATTGTTAACTGACCCGGTTGACTCGAATTTGTCCACCAATCGACGGATAGTCGACTCGGTAGGACGATCATCGCGACCGTAAAACGGGCGAAGTGCGCGGAACGTTGCTCGAACTGAAGACCCATTTTCATAAAACAATTTTATGATTTGCACGTGCTGCTCGACACTGTAACCTGCCATGGTGGTTTGGGAGGACGGAATGAATATAACACACTGCATTTGACAGCTGTCACTCAAACAACATGGCCGCAATCAGCTGTCAAAGTTCAAGCGTCCCTATTGGAAAATCCCTTATATATAGATATATATATATACCATCGTATAGCGTGGCGATGCGTCGCCACTCGCCACGGAATGCCTCGCCACTCGCCACGCCAACAATCAGCTTAACCCGCGGCTATAGATGCTTCACATCAAAAACTCTGAAATGAAAATAAAAATATTTCAAAGTTTTAGCCACTGAAAATAGCAGATTGCTATATGTTTTAACACTAATTGAAACTGAATATCGTTAACGCATGGAGACTTTTGATAAATGTTACTGCTTCTCTTACAAATTAAAGCATACTTTGTTGAAAATCAGCAAATTGTAATAAAAAAGGTGATCATGGAGACGTTACTAAATTTCCCTAGAGAATAAATAACACATATTGATTTCGAAATTCGTTAACCGACCTCGGATGTCCGGCTAACATAGCATTTGACGGTTAAAGTTACGTTACTTTACGTGATCAGATTAGAGACCTAAAAGGAAAAACTCAAGGTCGTGAAAGTATTGAATCGCCTAGAATAAATCTAAGGACGCTGTCAAATATTCAATGTTCCAAGTTGCATGTTGATATTTCATCTTGAAGTAGCATTAAAGTGACGAAAACATTAGGAAGTCTTATTTAAATTTTAGTTAAGTTTTCAATATTTTTAGATGAATTTGTCGACCTGGCATTTGAACCCAGGACCTCGGTGACTCCGGCTTTATTTCTAGCCACTAGAACAACGATTACCATTGACCAATCTAATAAGCTAAAATATATCTACATACTAAATGATTATTTAAACACGCTTTCATTTCTTTTGACCTGTATTAATAACATAACAAAAACTTTCTGAATTTACCAAAATTAATGGTTGAAATTTCAGTTCATCAAAATGTTTTTTTATGAATTATATTATTAACAACTATCATTAAACCTACCTTAACTTGATACTTTTTTGTTAGTGGACACAGAATGTAACTGGTCAAGGCGCAGTCCCTTCACTACCAAGCGGTAACTATCTATCAAACAAAATGTCCTAAACATTGAAGATATTAACTGTATTGCAAGAGGTTAAGTATTAACAAAACAAGTGAAACGTAATACTAGGTTTAATATTTTTGCGTTTTACTTCTCTTAAAATATAAAAATGAATGTTTGTCGTCTATGCGTTCCTAAGCTATTCATCAGATTGTGATTGGTGATGTGTGATGCGTACGCCATTGACAGCCCAAAAATTGACAAGGTTTCTTTTCTTCATACTTTTGTCCTTCAATATAAACTTTTTATACATACCCTGTTTCTTCATGTACGAAGCTTGGACAGGTAGCTAGCAATTTTATAAAAAGAAATAACATTTGACTGTCAAACTGCTGATTTTTTTTACAGTAACACAGTTTAATGAAACATATGATGTCACACTTTAGATTAATAAAAAATAAACATTATATAAGACTATTCTGATACGGTACTTTATATCAAATTAAATTCTTTATATAACATAACAATTCAAAAGTGCTGATAAGAGTTTTCTTAAATCTATAATATTTATATTTTTTATAGAATACATAAATGAAGCTGTAACAATACGGTTCAAGTAACCTAAAATAAAGTAATAAATACCATTATATAATATTGTCTAACAAATACAAATCGAATTTGATATATTATTAAACGATAATGTGTAAATAGATAAACACATTTGATTTAATATCATTTGACATTTAAAAAACATCGTGCATTGTATGCTAATTAAGAAATAATGATTAAGCAGTACGCGCACGAGATCTGACGTGATGAGAAGCTAAGATCTCAGAAAGCAAGGAATAAGAAATAATCTTTTGTACACAAACATTAAGCCCTTTGTACAACCCTTTCCGGGTGGACTTTGTATGTAGACCCTCAGTCGTAACATAGATTATCATGAAATTTTCGCAAATCTTGCTACATCCGTTTGAAAGGTAACGTAAGGATCACCAGTCTATGATTAGCAGCGCGTCGACTGTGTTAGGAATGGCTTTTATTTTTTATCCCAATATCTATGGGCTAAGGTGATCGCTTATTAAAATACCCTCATTAAATATACCTAAAAACTTCATTTATCAATGACAAATCTTTCATCGTTAATGAAAAAATTCAGTAACATTCAATAACAATGAGGTATATTTTCAAGCGTTCGAGAAATGATTAAAATGACGAGGAAAAAGGACTTATAAACGAATATTCGCATAACGATGTCGAATAATAAAACAAAAACGAACCTATATCGCCTGTATCGTGATCACGCAAATTCCAAGGTCTAACTCCTTAGTTAATATTCCGTGAGGAACTCGACAACCGTCCACATTGTCAGCTTATTTGGTCTCTAGCTTTATTTTGAATCACAATTCTTATTGTGTAACACAATAGCTCCAAGATGGTTCACATAGTCGGATAATATTTTCTAAAATACTTCTAAAGCAGTCCAGAAACAATGCCATTACAAGCCCTGATTGGGCACAACAATGTTCAGAAAGTGTAAACCATTCTTGCATTGTACTGTTTCATATAAAAAGGGAACTTAAACACGGCATAATGCATCAGAAACGTATCGTATTCAATTTGTTACTCATTTCGTTGCAATCAAATTCAATACTAATACAGTAGCTAGGAGGACGGCCAAATGGACCACCTGATGATAAGTAAAAACCACCACCCATTAACACTGGCATTCTAAGAATTACCCTTTCCATACATCGCCACCAATATTGAGAACCATAAAGTCCCTTGTGCCCTTCAACCTTCAAACCGGAACATAACAATACTATGTATTGCTGTTCGACGGTATATCAATGATTGAGTAACTACCCAGAATGATACAGAATATCAATGATTCAGTGCCAGTGCCAGACCCAGTCGGTAAAGCCCTACCACCAAGTATCTTTGTTCCCAACAAAGTGTAGTTGAAATACTACCAACGAGAGTGACAAATCTGTTATACAATAAATATTCAACAACGCTTTACAAATTTTTTGAAAGAAAATTAATATGATAAGGCTGGTACATTGTTATAAAATATAAATTAAAAAAAAAAATGTATATTTTATATTCGCAATCACTTCGGTACGTAGCCTGAAACTATTCTTGTGTTACATTAACAAGTTTATTATGTAATAAAAAAACTACTGCAAAGCGCAAAAATATGATATCAATTTCTTTTGGCTCGCCCTTGTATCAGCTGATTTTTTAATTAAATTTGAGATATTTTTTTTCATAATATGAATATACGTTGATAACTGCCTCGTTGGTCTAGTGGCTAGATATAAGGCCGCAAACTCGATGGTCCTGGGTTCAATTCCCAGGTCGGGCCAATAAACAGTTATTGGGGTTTTCTGTCAGAAAATTCTCAGTAGCAGCCCGGAGTCTGGAAGTTGGAAGTATGTACACTCCCGTGCCTCGGAAAGCACGTTTAGCCATTGGTCCTGCGCCTGAACTCTTTCCGGTCGTGTCGAATTGCCGTCCCATCGGATTATGAGAGCTAAGAAAAAGAGAGTGCACCTGTGTTTGCGCACACACTTGTGCACTATAATCCTATATCTCCTGCGCAGTTGGCTAATCTCTATATATATATATACGTTGTTAGTATTCATACAATGGATAAGTATTATTTCTAAAGACCTGCTCACTTATAGGTACAATCGTCGTTGAAGATACGAAATTAAGAACAAATTCTTAAAAACTAGTAATTTCAACGACTCCAAAAAATTAGGTGTTTATTAAAAATAGATGTTAGACGTACGGTTTTTTTTCTATGAATGTTCATCGGTGTCTCAGAAACGACTTGACCATATGGATGATTAAGCTGTTTTCTATTTATCTTGGGCTTGTCACCTATGTACTTCAAATAATTTTGAAGTACTTCTGAGCTGTCAATAAAAAACCCAAATGAGTCATTCGCTCATGAAATTTTTGGTCGAGTATCTGTACTTAAAAAAAATATACTCCATTTAGCATACTGTAATTTGATACAAATCTTACTCTGATTTAATTTCGTTGTATAGCAAATTTGTGGAGGCAATATAATTGACACCTTAACGATTAATCCCTGTGATGTCGGCAACGTAGCGTTATGTGGTTGTCAAAATATATATATAGATATTCTTTTATTGTAAACGCAGGAAGAAATATAATGGCCTTATCGCTTAATAATAGCTGTGTCCAGACCTTATAAAATGCGTTCAACTCCTTGTATATAACGTATAGTTATTCAATGTCTTATTTTCTTTCGAATGTCGTAATCAAAAAAGGAATCGGTGGGTGAATTTTCACTTGCTATGCGACGTTTACTTTGCATAGTACTAATGTTTCGACTTCAAAAAAATCTAATATTATTTGTTATTTACAGCAGTATTACTTAATATTCTTCTTTTTTTTTGTTTAAGATGGGTCATCGACTTCCAAGATACTCAAGTATTCTGTGGGGTGTTTGTATACCAAGTTCATGTAGCAGCTTCGACTTAGAAGACGAACTGTCCCACAAGCTTTCAGACCTCGGTATATCAGTGAAGGTACAGAACACAATGTGCACTGTGAAGAATTTCAAGCGACCGTATTCATTTGGAAAAACTATGACAATGTAAGTATGTAGGAAAAAAATAGAACATTTTGCTTTTAACGAAATTTTTACCAAAAAAAGGTTGTCTGTAAAGTCGGTTTACGGACGATAATTTTACGTGATAACGTCATAAGAAAACATTGATGAATACTCGGACGCAACGGCCGACGGAGTGGAAGAAAGATAGATGCGTCACAAGCCGAACGTTTAGGCCGATCGTGCCTCTCTATCGCTTGTTCCGTGCTCTCGCTTGCGCGCTCGGCTTAGGCAGAACGTTACTATGAGTCACGGTTTTTCGTGCGTGCAGCCAGGGTTCAACGACTTATAAGGCGTTATCACGTCAAAAAAAAAATAGAAAAAGGTACTGTACTGTGATCTTTGCGTATGTATAGTTTATTACATATAACTATGTTTAAAGTTATACAAAAATAACACATAGTAACTATTCAAGAAAATTAAATGCATGTTGTCAGCCAATACTTACTACAATATTATTTAAACTTGAGAAACAGGAAACGAAAATGCTCATACAAATCCATGTGATATGTCTAATTTGAATAATTGTAACAAAATTTATGAGCTGTGCATCCCGTACAGAATAAGCAATACTCATATTTTATGAATAACATTATTTTAAAAATATGTGACCTAAATGATATTAATTATTCCATTTTTATCAATCTGACGTTTCGATACTCAATCAATATAAACCCATATCAGTATAAAAACGTGCTGGGCGTTAAGTGATCGGCAATGTACTTGTGTTGGGGTTGAATTCATTGAAAATATAATTGACACTTGAACAGTATAGAATATTGATACAAATGGAGACTATTCCATTACGATATTTAACCTAAAGATTAATTTCGATGTAAAAAAAAAAGAAAATAAATTGTCACATCAGAAAACATCGCTCCGCACGACTTTGCCTCATCTCATGGGTCGTAGCGTAATGTGACATGTATTTACCCTATAAAATATCTGAAGAAATACGCTATGTAATGCAAATATATATTTTTCAAAACAGACTGTTTTCAATTAGCGAATTTAAAGAAACAAAAAAAATCTGGCGTCCATAATCACTACATATTATAAAACAAAGTCCGTCGCGGCGTCTGTATGTCTGTATGAACGCGATAATCTAAAAAACAACTGAACGGATTGTCTTACGGTTTTCACCAACGGACAAAGTGATTCAAGAGGAAGGTTTATGTGTATAATTCATTAATGTTTTCTGTAAATTTGTTGAAATATGACGATAATTGTTGAAGAAGTCGGAAAAAAACGAGCCGATTTATTGGGAGCTTTCATCGAAAACGCTGTAAAATCCCTTTGAAATATAAAAAAATAATGTATGGTGAAATTATTCCCCTTTCAAAGATCTACAGAAAAGTCCGCGATGGCATATCTTTTAAGGATAGCTAACTATACCCACTCTAATGTTTAAAAAAATGGTTAATTAATAATGTGATAATTGGAAAGCTATAAAAACGGATATGATATTATTCCTTATCAAATTAAATACGTTATTTACTTTAAACATTTCATGTATATTATAATTGCCCACTACACCACCCAATTTAAATTAATATCTTAGGAGTTATCGTAAAATTAAAACTATCGCGCACTAAATAAATTCAAGCCGGCCCTCACGACCCCGCTGTCGCCCACTGTGGCTAAAGGCTGATACAATACAACGACAGATTTTTTTTTAGAAATATTTACTCTCGTATTAGTATATGTAGATGTGACTATAAGTTATTTATAAAAATAATAATATTTAATATTACATAAGATTTATGTAATTTTTAGAAATTGTAAATATTCTTATTCGTTTAGTAAAGGTCATTAGGATGGCCAAAAGATACCAAAAAATATTTAAAAAACATTCAATTATAAAATAAAAAATAAATAAAGAAGGATTTTTAAATAAACTTCACATAGGAACAAACGTAAAATCATTTTTATTGTGTGTATATAGCGCACCAAAAACAAAAAAATTGCTTAAAAAATAAAATAAATGCTTAGTACAAATATCTATAAAAATAAATCTCGATACGCATGAAAAACCTATTAATAAATAACTATGACTTCCGTCAAATAATGATTGCTTATTTATGTGCATATATTATTCGATAACTCTTCCTTTATTTGGCGATGAATATGTTTTGATAAAATTATACGTAGCTCGGAAAATGCCATCTGTGAAAAATATAAAATTTTTATTTGTTTACAATATCAAAAACTACCAAATGTAGTTATGTTAATTGATTATAGTCTAAGATCCGGCTGCAAGATCACTACGTCTATAGCGTACACAACCCAAATCTAATTTTTATGTATAATTATAAATGGGAGAATATTACCTGTTTAAACCTGGCTGCGAATAGGTTGCGGCCGACTGGGTAACAGCAACCATACCTTTCCGAGTTATTTACATACACTGCTATGGAGTCGATTGTAGTTTATTAACATAACAAGTGAATTAAATTTTTTGGAAAATGTCAATAAATACTATTTTAATTAAAAGTACTCGGGGGCAAATTTTAATTGGCAACCTGGCAAAAATATAGTCTCCCATTTATAATTATACATAAAAACTTGACTGTGTACGCTGTGAACGTAGTGATCTTGCAGCCGGATCTCGTACTATTAGAGACGCGACGTAATAATACATTAATTAAGCACTTCAATATGTTTTTCGATACAGCTATAAATATAATCTTAACTGCTCCCTAGCTACTAATCTGCAAGAACTTACTGCATTACTGGTGGTATACTATTTTGATGCGTGTATTATTGAAATGTTATAACAATTATGGCCATGTCGCATATCGCTTTCTGACATTTTACGACCGTTCTCTGCGGTGAGTGGCGAGTTTGTACTGAATAGCTGCTGAACAATAACAATCGAGGGTTGAGATAAAAAATATATTTATTTGTTAAGGTACATCAAAATTACATATATCAAAGATTTATATATATATATATATATATATATATATATATATGTATGTATACATACATATAGTGCATAAAGACTTACAAAAACAATATTGAAAGAAATCATCGTTTCCATTCAAATATATTTAATTTATATAATGTATACATAATCTAACTTATTTAATTTTAATTGTTTCTCATGTAATTTTGCTATCGGAAAATATATCAATTGTGTATAATATGTGATATTTTAAATATCAATAGCATAGTGCGTAATTCTGCTACAACAGATTTGAGATCATTTCATATTTAATTGGGTGACCTCATCGGTCTTCGATGCAAAATAATGTATTACCAACTTCATGTCGTGATTAATTATATAATATTTTTTTAATTTCTTCCGGTACCAATGTTTATGCGGTAGTTTGTCCGTCCACCGACTATTTCATAAAAAAACAGTCTCCAAATCCAAACCTACAGAACAAAGTGCAGTCATTGAAATAAATATAGATTTTATCTTCATTATTCTTTTCTTTGTTGTATTAGGTTTGATCTTTTTTTCTATTTTGTGTCTGCAAAACCTTGTTCCTAAATAAACCTGTTTCTATTCTAATTTTAACATGGTTTAGGTCCCAACAACATGATTCTCGGGCCCAAAACCGAGGCGTATAAAAATTCCGAGCACTCACGCGAGACGTATAAACATAAAAAAAACGTCTAACTACTTTATTTGGACACATAATAACAATAATAAGAAAAAAAATGTTACTAAAAAATAAATAAAACACCAATAGAACGCACACGAAACATATAAATAACAAAAAAAAGTTTATTGGTAAAACACTCGAAACGGACTAAGCCAATTTTTTTAAAATATACTTCGTTATTTTAATGAGGTTATTACGATTGGTAATCATATAGTAACAATATAGCCCGAACATAAATACGAGCATAAAACTTATTTCGTTAAACATACGACGCAAGCAACCGCTTAATGACTATTTAAAGAATTCAAAACTTCTTAAATATTTATAAATACATTGTTAACATTTTGTTTCAGAACATTTTTCCTGTCCATAATCCTTTTGTTAAGTTTGGGAACAATGCTCGACGACGGAAAGGAAGACGGAACGAACTTTGAGAAGTTACTTAATGCGTTTTCTCTAAAACGTAATTTAAGGAAAGTTTTTGACTTGTCAGATTCACCGACGAGAGTCAAAGGAGTGGATGCATTCAGAGGGATAAATGCATTCGCTTTGCTTCTTGCTCACAAGTCTATGGCGATGGCTCACAGCCCTTATGTGAATAAGACGAGCTATTCTGAGGTATGTGTATAACATTCTTTACCATATTCATAACGTCTTTTACGAGCATTTATTTAATGCCTGCGAAAAATCTACACTCTTTTATTGCTGTACAATTAAATCTAGTAATCTAACTTATAAACATTTGAATACTTGATTAGATAAAAGCCCGTTTTAATAAAATATTTCGACTTTATAGCTTACTAGTTTCTGCCCGCGGCGTGTATGATGGACGTTCTAGTGTGACGGGATTGTTATGTTCATATCCTATATCCTTTTCTCTACGCCTGCGTAACAAACAAACAAACTCACATTCGCAATTTATAATTTTAGTAAGGATATTATATAGCCTTTATCAGTTATACATAAAGAAATTATTTTTTATAGGTTAGGCTGGCGGACGAGCGTATGGGACACCTGATGTTAAGTGGTCACCAACGCCCATAGACAATGGCATTGTAAGAAATGTTAGCCATCGCTTACATTGCTAATGCACCACCAACCTTGGGAACTAAAATGTTATGTCCCTTGTGCCTGTAATTACACTGGCTCACTCATCCTTCAAACCGGAACACAACAATACCAAGTACTGTTGTTTTGCAGTAGAATATCTATGAGTGGGTGGTACCTACCCAGACGAGCTTGCACAAAGCCCTACCACCGAGTAAATTACCAATAACTTATAAATAAAAATAATAAATTTCATCAAAGAATCAAATCAAAGAAACCTACGGCTTACTCCTATATTTGTATTCACTGCCAATAGACAGCAGTCTCCGAGGCACGTTAAGGTGATCCTCAAGGACACCACCGACCAAAACAAATCAACATAACCGAAACAAAAATTAATGTTAGCGGAAATCGAATTCCTGACCATCAAAATCAAAAACAGGTTCGTTGCTACGCTAGACAGTCACAAAATTTCAATTCGTGACATTGTAACGGAAGTACAGAGAAGGTTAATGGTGACTACGGATCACATGTGTAGGCGTAGTTTCCGCATATCACACATGCATTAATTAGATAATTATTAGTAATTATTTTTAAGCACATGTCATTCCGGATGAGCTTTTTTTTAATAATAAGATTTATTTAAGCAGATCGTTTCGACAGATTTGGCATCGTGACGTGGTTATAATAAAAGTTTCAATCCGCAAATAAATTGAATATTTATTAGCATAACTTAACTTCTATGGGTACTTAGAGTTGGTGGAGAATTGAAAAACTATGGAATTGCTTATTCCTCTTATAATACTATTGACAGTCATACTCCAAACATATATTGATCTGGGGGAGTAGGTAACCACTTGCCCCAAGCCCTATTTGCCTGCTTGCCTCGAATTTATAAACTTATATTTTAATGATGAAAATTTCCTTTGTATTATCTGAACTTTTAAAAATTACTAATCTGATTGACATAGAATTTTAACATAGTTGCTTATCGTTTCAGGACTATTAAAAGCTGTTTACAATAATTTTATAAACAATTTTCTTTCGTATTTTATCAGATACTAGTTTTCGCCCGCGACTACCGGCCGGTAAGGTTCCTTGCGATTCAAGCCAGTTTCACACTACATACATACAAATTTCATCTTAACCGTGTTAGCTTAACAGACAAACAAAGTTACTTTTGCAATTATAATATAAGTAAAGATTATTAATTAAGAGGATATGAAAAAAACATGTAATTCATATATGTAACTGTCAGTTTTTTTTTAATAAATAAAAAAAAAACAATGATCTCGCCGGTATCTCTCGATGAAAGCAATCCAAGCTGGTATAAGATTTACATATGTTTTATTATTTAGATTCTATATAATTATTTACATATGTTTCATTATTTGGATCGTAGTAGCCTGTGAAAAGATTTATATTAAAATGATGACATAAGATTTTTTATGAGTCTATTTCTGTGTCTTATTTTGCTCCTGATTTAGAAGTGACGGGAATATTAATTTACAAGTAACATTTCCGTATTCAGTTAAGGCTTTTGTGCTTTGATTTTTAATGGTTGACCTCTGTAGTTCTGAGGGTCACCTTTATATGAAGCAATCTTCATACACGTCATACATATGTTAAAGGATACTAAACGTTCGGTTCTAGTTGTGATCATTTACTTTTATATTATTTATTATATTTTACTAAACTATGATCTATTTTTGATGTGAAACAACTGTTGGGGCGCCTTGGGAGTGAGACCGCCTCGTATGCCTTGACGGCAAACGTCGTGACACTTGCTTATGACGTCATGACCTTTCTCCACCACTAACCTACTCCCTTATTTGTGCATAACGCGCATACTATATACTTCGTTGCTACTACTGTAATAATAAGAAATAAATTTGTTATATGAAATAAATTCAGGTTTTTAATTATTTTACTCTATTATTATTGGTTTGCTGTAATTATAAATTATTTCATTATCTATCAATATTAATGTTTCGCTAGGCATCCCGTAACGGCCACAAGAAACGATACTGTTAACATAATAGTATACATAAAAACATACAAAACAATAATTTTATTATAAAACAAGATAAATTCCACAAACCATTTTAACATAGTCCATTAACATATAGTCGGAATACATCAAATTTACTAAATTCATACAATTGTAATGACCACTTATTATATGATACAATAAATTGTGATTCTTTTTTTATTGGGTATCCATAAATAAACTATCAAGACTAATACATCCGTATCAATCAAGGGCTTTGTTATTATATTTCTCTGTTTCTTATACCGAAATTTAATTATGACCTACTAACTTATTCCGGTCACGACGGCTATTCACGATGGCAACTACGCACGAGTTATTATAGTCCACAAGTATATGGCCCAGCGCATTATCACTCTTCTCCCACGCTCACATAATCCAGTGAGAGAGCAATCCGACTAAACCGGAGAGAGTTAAGGCGAAGACCAACCGATTTATCTGCTTCACCATGCAGCACAACCATCTGCCACTGAGTAGACAGAAACCCCAACATTTCATTAATCCCAACCCGTGGCTTGAACTCAGAACCTCGGGATCTTAAAACATATAACCCCGCCATTAGACTAACAATGAACTTTTTTTTTTAAATATGTAAGCCGTAGACATCGGCGCTATAAGAAATTTTAACCATTCCTTATATGACAATATGCCAGTAATCTTGGGAACTAAGATGTTATGTTCCTTGTGACAGAGAATATCTGATGAGTGGGTGGTGCCTACCCACACGGGCTTGCACAAACCCCAAATTATACGTAGTAATTACTCTATATAAGCTTAAAATATTTTACATTTCACTGTTTTTCTTATTACGTGTGGCATAAAATTCATTATTCTCTAACATTTTCTTTTAATCAGGTATTTGGAATGCCTTGGGCTGTGATCGGGCGGTCGGCGATCATCTATACGGACAGTTTCTTGTATCTCAGTGGATTTCTAAACGCACACAATCTTCTTCAAGACTTGGAAAAGAAAGGAACTATAAACTTTAAGGATAGACTGCTAGCCAGGTGGTTCAGGTATGTTTTTTTTCCATAAGTACAGTAACAGACCGTCAATATCCCACTGCTGGGATAAGGTATCTTCTCCGCCACACTACTCCAATGCGGATTTGTGAACACACATGTGGCAGATTTTATGATTGAAGTATTATTGGGTATTTTATTTAATTTTTTAATTTAGTTTAGTTTTGGTTGAAGTAGATAGCGAGCACGATATTAATTATAAATACAAATAACGTTTTGTAAAGTGAATGTGAAGGCAAATCAAAATTTTGAAATTGAAAAGTAAAAGTAACTACTGAGCCATCTTGCCTAAGCAAAGTTGTTAGACGATTGCGGAAGAGATACAACGAAAACAATTATAAGATCAAAGTTTAATTTAAATTCAGAACATTTCAAATTATTCACGCTATATTATGTTTCGTCAATATTTATAAGGAGGTTGCTTTATATCCTGTATGAGAAATTTTATTTTAAATTTAGTACAACCATTTGCTGCAAACAATGTAAGAACAGAAAAAAATATTCTAAAATATCCCTTCGACGAATTGTTTCAACTAAGTGAAGTTATACAAACAAACATAAAACCAATAAACTATTCAATAAAATTGAAATATAGGGTTTTCCATTAAGGGCGCTTGATCTTTGAAATGCAAAAAACATACATGTAGGAGAGATATTTGCTGATTTTTTATTTGGAAGGTCTATCGACCCCATTATGTATGGAATATGACATCATTCAAATGACCGCCACGGCTTCGGTTGGTGGCGCGCACACGAAAGGTCCAATTTTCGATGACTCTGGCGCACAAATCGGGCTGTATTTGATCGATGGCGTGGCGTATGTTGACTTTGAGGGCATCGGTGGTTTGCGGCTTGTTGGCATAGACCTGCGACTTAAGAAAACCCCACAAGAAAAAGTCCAGCGGGGTCAAATCGCACGATCTCGGTGGCCAGTTCACGTCGCCTCCGCGCGAGGTGACCATGTCCAGAAATTGCTCGTGCAGAACTTCCATCGTAGCGTGTGCTGTGTGGCACGTAGCGCCGTCCTGTTGAAACCACATGTTGTCCAGATCCATATTCTCGATTTCAGGCCAAAAGAAGTTGGTTATCATCGACCGGTATCGCTCACCATTGACGGTGACGGCCACACCATTATCGTTTTCGAAAAAATACGGACCAATCACGCCTCCGGCCCAAAATCCGCACCAAACAGTCACTTTCTGCGGGTGCATTGCCACTTGGTGAACCTCGTGTGGATTGGTCTCGTCCCAAATACGGCAATTTTGCTTGTTGACATAGCCATTCATCCAAAAATGCGCCTCGTCGCTGAAGATGATTTTTTTGTCAAAATCGGCGTCAACTTCCAACTGCTCTAATGCCCAGTCAGCGAACACACGGCGCTGTCTATGGTCATTAACCTTGAGCTCTTGGGTCAGCTGGATCTTGTACGGGTGCAGGCTCAAGTCACAACGCAAAATTCGCCAAGTTGTCGTCTGCGAAAGGCCGAGTTCCTGTGCGCGACGCGGAATTGACTGCCGCGGGTTTTCGAGGACACTGTCGCGCACAGCGGCGATATTCTCGGTAGATCTCGCGTTACGTTGACGCACGGGAACCGGCTGATTGTTAACTGACCCGGTTGACTCGAATTTGTCCACCAATCGACGGATAGTCGACTCGGCAGGACGATCATCGCGACCGTAAAACGGGCGAAGTGCGCGGAACGTTGCTCGAACTGAAGACCCATTTTCATAAAACAATTTTATGATTTGCACGTGCTGCTCGACACTGTAACCTGCCATGGTGGTTTGGGAGGACGGAATGAATATAACACACTGCATTTGACAGCTGTCACTCAAACAACATGGCCGCAATCAGCTGTCAAAGTTCAAGCGTCCCTATTGGAAAACCCTTTATGTAGAAGACTTGAGAACCTCTTGCGGTTTTTGAAGTCATTCATGTGTATATGATGGTCACGAATTTTACATATTGCTACGCTAGTATTTAACAAGTCTATGATAATAATGTATTAAATTTATTACATTATAAAATGTCGCTAAAATATTTATTACTCATTATTACAAAATTCATGTGAATCACAAATTATTTGACCCCTTAAAATTTGATTAAGAAAAAAACTTAATACATTTTTAATTAATAAATCGTTAATGTTCTTCTGAATCATCGAATTAGTACGCACGTGTTTATAATATTTTTTTTAATTAAAAACCGTAACGATTGTTAAACATTTAAGCCCTAATCATTGTAACGCTTTATTATTTTAATTAAATAAATTTGTTTAACAATCTTTTTACTTTAATGAAAAATTACCCAGACGACAAATATACTTACCTAAAAAAACTAGCTTCAGCTGTCAAGAACATTTATTGTATTTAAAAATATGTAATATTAGTATATACATTTAGCATCCAAAAGTAAAAACCTCGAATTTGTATTTTTTGAAATAGAGCACCAAATCATATACATTAATGTAAATTTTGAGTCAGTTACACTCAATTTAATTGAGTTAAAAATCCAAATAACACAATTTAACACAATCATTAAATCAAAAGTCGGGAAAATAATGAATTAATTTTACCTTGCTGTTCACCAAAGAAATGGAGGTTTGAAATTAGAACGCGTCTTTTTAATAACGCTGTTGTAGGGATCAAGGATTCTCCTGACTAAATATTAATAATAATATACAAAAAAGAAAAAGTATTTTGAATTTATCAACTATACAACTTACAAACTACACATAAAACGTCACAGATAACATATTAACCAACCTGTTATTTTACCGTTTTGTTCACATTCGGATAATAGTCAATTCATAAAGTAATACAATTTTTTTTTCCCGTTCCACTCAAAAGTTTAAATATACGTTAATTCTTAACTATTAACTATAAATAAAAATACAATATGACGGAAAACTATTATTTATTTTAAATTAGCCATTTTTGATATTAGATTGATGTATCTTCGTTTATTATTTTTATGTAAATAAAAAAACGTAGGTGTATTTTTATAAATTCCTTATTTAAAATTACGGATCTTTTTCTCTTCTGTCTTGAAAGCCTATGAGTACACGTCTGTATAAATGTAGCCTTTAAGTAAGTCAACTTAAATTCTTCGTATATGTTTTGTTGGTTTTGAAAAATAATGAAATAATGTATTTTTTTTTATGTCACAAATATTAAAATATAAAATGTTCACAAATATAAAAACGCTATTAAATTACTCCAATAACTAAAACATAGCTTGTATTTGATTCACAGACTCTTCCCAATGTTCCTGAGCCTAATGTTATTCAGCACATACATCCTGCCTGACATAAATAACGGGCCCCAATGGAACCTCGTGGTTGGGGAGCACAGTCGAGTTTGCGAAAAAAATATGTGGAAAAGTTTTCTATTCATACATAATTACTTCGGGTTCGAGGAAATGGTATGTTCTTAGTTTTAATCTTATAACTGAATATGAATAATATTGGACTGTTTATTTAAATCTACCTTTCGTACTTTTTAGACATTTTATTGAATAAGACCTGAATGGCTGAATAGATTCATTGGTATTGCTGTGTTCTGATTGAAGTTAAAGCCTTTTAAGGAAAAAGATGGAGTTTATTCCACAATGCTGTCCTAATTATTGGTTCTGATGAAGGTTGCCTCATTATATTTTTCTCTGACGCCAAGCACGAAGAAATTTTAATGATGCCCTAAGTTTGAACCCGTGCCTTACGTTAAAATTATAAATAAATCTGTCGGTAGATAATACTTTCAAATGAATCTCTGCTCAAACATATCGAACAATAGGTTCAAACAATTAATAATTCAGTTCCCATGAGCGTTATATAACTGACACTGTCACCCACTTAATAAATATGTGTTGCGACGCGATCATTTTTTGCTGAACGCAGAGTTTTTGGAAAGCATTGTGTGGGTGTCAACGCGACCCAATTATGAGTGTGAGATGAATAATATGAACTTACTTTGCACCGATATAGCGCAGTGCAGTGAATACATGGATTCCTTTTCGGTTCAAATCCTAAAGCATGGACCATGGATGAGTATTTCAAATACTAAGATTTTTTATATCAGATGTCTGCCCAGTTACAAAGTCATCGGAAAATAGGTCCAGATTGCCAATAGGAGTCACAGAAACAGGTCTAATATACGTCATTTGTGACACGCATACATAGTATAAAATACTGAACTACAAGCATATTATATATTATACAATACATAATATTACCACGTTTTTATGTACTTGCTTCCGAGCAGTTCATTTTTAACTAATTTCTGGATGAAATAGAGACTAAATTTTGAATATAGATCAGGATTGGATGCCAATGAAAGAAAATGCAAAAAAATCGTGGCTTATTAATTAAAGTTATGAATAAATTTTGTTGTGAATGATAAATGACAACTATATAATTAGCATAACATAACAAAACAAGACGAGAAATAACTATTAAGAATATTAAATATAAGTTAAAGATGTATTTTTTAAAACAATTATAGCGTATTTTGTAAGAAAATCCACAGACAGAAAAGCACTCAAGATAAACACTAAAAATAAATAAAAAATAATAAATAGATATATGCCAATATTGAAAGTTAATAAATTTTTAACCTGCGTGGGCGTACTTTCCGGACAATCGTCCGATACTATTATATAATTAAAAATGTATCATTGATAATTTTCTATTAAATGACCTTATAATAATAGAACGAGTAAAAACTATTGAGTAAGTCATAACTACGTATCAATTAAAATATATTTAACTTTACTTATGACCTGGATATACAAATAAATATAGTTAGACTAATATAAACGCGAAAGTAACCTGCAGTCTGATTGTATGTTTCGTTACAAACCCTTTAGTCTAATGTATTAAAATTTGATTGTAATAAGATTTTATCTGATTATATCACTGTATTTTTGTCACACCTCCTTTATATCGACCTCATAAATTTGAACGCATTTTGTAGCATTTGGTGACGTGACCTTGCGCCACTGCTATTATACTCTACTGTAAGCCGCGAAAAAGAAATTCGTTCCAAAAATATCTGATGTAAATGCAGTCACGCGAAAAACTAGAGCTAGGGTTGGTAAACAATATAACATTAATTGGTTTATATACTGTGTTGATGTACATGATGATGATGATTATGATGTCCTCCTGACTGATTGCGACCACGGCGGCCAATCTCAAGAGAGGTTAGCCAATTACGCAGGACATACTATAGTACACAAGTGTGAGCCGGAAACACAGACGCATTCTGGAAATGTCCCTCATTCTCATTATCTGATGGGGCAACAATCCCACACGATCGAAAAGAATCAAGGAGCAGGAACAACGGCTTAACGTACTTTCCGAGGCATGGGAGTGTACACACTTCCAACTTCCAGACTCCGCTAATGAGAATACGCTGTACTATTAAGGTACGAAAGCGTACTTAATCATAGATGGACAGTATTATATTTTAATAAAAAATAAATGTATTTCATTGGATTTCGTTATAAGTGGACATTATATTACAAATGGAAATTCTAAGTAAGCTCTTGTTTAATTTATTTAGTTAATTACTTAGCTCTTATTTACATACGACGATAGACTTAATTATATACAAACAAATTAAAAATTAAAATATTCTCATCGTATATACAAATAATACAAATGAAAACAAATTATATTCTAATTTATTAGCAACCTGTTTCTCTAGGCGTAAACTAATAAATACATATATTATATTATGTAATTTTATACATGTAGTAAATTCTGGTACTCTGGTACTCTGACATTCGTGGTTTAATGAACAGGGAGTTCATTTAAACGAGTTCCGTCAATAAAATTTATTCTAGTCGACCCTTGCACTACAAAAGTTCACAATTGCAATCACAACATACAATTGAGCATATATTTTTATTGATAAACGAATCAATGTAACAACTCATAATATTTTTATGGTAAGGTAACCGAATACATTATAAAATATAGAAATTATAAAGACACATTAAGTACAATATTACATGTTATGAATAAGTACAATATTACATATAAGACATTTATATGAATCAGGTTTAAATATTCGATGAAACATAATACTTATTTACAACAATTAATGTATTATATTCGAACTATAATATATAATTATAAAGTTCCTCCCTTCTTAAATTAAATGAAAGGCTTAACTATACAAATAAATGAAATTGAAATTGAATTGGTCTGTTTGTGATTTCATATAAACTGCCCATTTTAAATTAATTTGGCTCTTTGCGAGTTACCAAAACTAAAACAATATTTTTTTTATTTCTGTCTGTATGTCTGTCTGTTTGTCCGGGCTAATCTTTTAAATGGCTTAAAAATTATAAATTGAAATAACTGAATTATTATAAGAAGTATTTTTTAAAGTTCCGTTAAGTCTTTGGTTCATCTTAAATAAAAGGCTTAATGCTAATTCTTCTCTGCTACAAAGCATGGTGGATCTCCTCTTGAGGAGGAGGCTTGGAGCTTATTCCACAACGCAG
The DNA here is from genome assembly GCA_905220585.2 of Nymphalis polychloros. Classification (NCBI taxonomy): domain Eukaryota; kingdom Metazoa; phylum Arthropoda; class Insecta; order Lepidoptera; family Nymphalidae; genus Nymphalis; species Nymphalis polychloros. The sequence continues at coordinate 12,760,853 of HG992245.1, forward strand.
CTCTAACCACTGGGTCATGTGACCTTATATTATGAATATATATAGTATATTTTTCTTATTTATTTTTCTCGGATGCGTTTATTTATGTAACCTGAGTCATTTTCTGCGAAAAAGTCGACTTTAATATTTTGAATTATATCTTTCAAATAATTATACTTTAAGACGAGTAAACTTTTTTTTTGTTGCTAAGCACTTAACGTAGCTGGTTCTTTATTTATTCGTATAATAATAATATTCTTAAAATATTCTTTAAAAAATAAACAAATGAACATATACACGTACATAAAAAATATAGACACCATCCACTATAGACATTTCTTCATAATGTATTAATACATTATAATATATTAATACATAATACATTAATACATAATACATTAATACATAATAATTGCAGAACCAATAACAGTAACCAAAATGTAATGCGTTGTTTGCCTGCCGGAATAAAACAATGCCTGTGAATCTCCCACTGCTGGGCCAAGGCCTCTTCTCCTCTTTTTGAGGAGAAGGTTTGGAGCTTATTCCATCACGCTGCTCCAATGCGGGTTGGTGGAATACACATGTGAAAGAATTTCAGTGAAATTTGACACATGTAGATTTCCTTACGATGTTTTCCTTCACCGTCAGGCACGAGATTAATTATAATTACAAATTAAGCACATGAAATTCAGTGATGCTTGCCCGGGCTTGAGCCCGAGCGATCACCGGTTAAGATTCACGCGTTCTTACCACTGGGCCATCTCGGCTTATAATATAAAGTTTTGCTATTGAAATGTTAAATAAGTTGTTGCTACCTACGCGTTTTCAACATCCATTTTAGCTTATTTTTCGCCTAGGTTAGGATATTTCCAAGTGTCATGGTATGTACCTTTTGTTGTATATCTACATACAAAGTATGTACAAATGACGCAACAGTTGCTATATAACTTTTATATAAATTGAATCCAGTGTGACCTTAAAAAGCTCAACACAGCAGTAAAATATTGATTTTTTTACTGTATTTACCTTAACCCGAAAACAGATGTGTGTCAACATGACTTTTTAATATTTGCTAACACGTAACATTAAATTTATTTAATATATTTTGTTTTAATGTTGTATGATTTAGTACTTAATTTTTACCGTCTTACTGACCCAGTGTTTGCTGTTAAAAATAAGGTTCATCGTTTTCCCCGTATTATATTTCCATATTTTTTGCAATAACTGTTTGGTATTTATGGTTCTTTCATTAGGGTAAACTTAATACATACATATATGCATATATACTGATCATGCTATTTGCCCATTTCTCCCAATGGATTGTCATAAAATTGATAAGGAATACATCTATAAATTTCATGTATAACTGTTAATAAAAATTGACTTAAGTTTATCTTAACAATTGGATTTTTTTTTATTGTATAGTTTGGCGGACGAACATATGGGTCACCTGATGGTAAGTGGTCACCAACGCCCATAGACAATGGCATTGTAAGAAATGTTAACCATCACTTACATTGCCAATGCGCCACCAACCTTGGGAACCAGGGATGTCCTTTGTGTCTGTAATTACTATTACTGGCTCACTCACCCTTCAAACCGGAACGCAACAATACAAAGTACTGCTGTTTTGCGGTAGAATATCTGATGAGTGGGTGGTACCTACCCAGACGAGCTTGCACAAAGCCCTACCACCGAGTAAACTTTATATTATACGTTATACGTAAATAAAGTAAAATACAGCTAAAACCTTCCAAATCGGTTCAGGTGTTTCATGCAATAAGGAAATTTTTAATATACATATGAAGAAAAACAACACGAATCGAATAAAAAATTTCTTAAATCATTTAAAAATAGTAAAATCTACAGAAAAATTATACATTACACTTAATCTCGACACTGACAGGGAGTTTCTACAAAAAAGGGCAAACCATTGCGAATATTTCACAGGGTCGAGCCTACACCCTGACCCTAAATATTTCACCTCATATTATTTCAGCTTATTTATCGTCTTTGGGAAAAGTCCCCAATTTAATAAAGGCGTGTGGAATTATTTCGATACATATTAATCATTCAACGAGATATACTGTTTAAACAGAAAACTTATATTATCAGTTGACGTTGACACATAGCGCTCTTAGTAATCATAATATTAACAAATAGTTAATGCGTCTGCGTCTTTGTCTTATTCAATAGATAGATAGATAATAATCAGAATTCCATACAAATAGCAGCTAATGTCAACGCTATCGTATAAGTTAAAAACTCGAACTGGACACACTGAAAAACACATATATCGCTGAAGATAAAAAAATAAAATAAAAACGATGTAAAACAAACTAAACATGAGCAGTCTCATGTAATTACGACTGCATATCATAATTACAACTACATATCTTGTAATCGTTATAAAATCATTTATCCTAGATTTTGAAAGCTGAAATTTGGAACATTGTCATGGGTCATTTTGTGTAATCATGCGTTAAAACTGTTGAATTGTAGAAATTTGAACTTAAAGGAAGAGTAACTTTTGTATGAATTATACCTGAAAGAATTCAGGCTCAGGCTAATTAGGTCGGGTTTATTCATATCAAAATTTGCTGTTAACTTAATATTACTTAAAGCGCCAATGTCTATATAGGCGGTAAAAAAGTGAAAAGTGCTTGAAGATGTAATATAGCACATGTAAATCAAACAAAAAACAATTACTTTTCAAGTCATGACCGCACCGAGTTGTGACAAGGATGCGAAGTCTTATCTGTTGAATAGCAATTAAAATTTTCAGGGCACAGAATACTGTTGCCAATACGACACCGTGCTAATTATTTTTTTAGTTCAAGGTTTTTGTTTAATATATTTTACAAGTTACTGGTTGCTGTCACTAAATATAACTTGTAACTTTATAAAGGTTGCGACTCTGAAGGTTGTGGTTTCTGATTATAAGCTACAGACTTAAAACATGTCAACTTAGAATGATATATTTAAGCAAAATTTTTAGTAATTAGTCAAAATAATTGATTCTCAATATATTTCTAATTTTGATGATTTTTTAGTGCGTATTTGAGTGAGTCCCTGGACGAATGGATCTGTTAGGTGACGAAGCGATCGGGATTCAGGAAATTTTTAACAAAAAAAAAATTATATTCGTACTTCGCCAACTAATAAATTTAACTATTTATTTATTTATTATTTATTTAACTATTTATTTATTAAAATTTCTGTTTTTGTTGAGATATTACCTTTGCTATCAACTGCACTCAACTAATTTAACTGAGAAATCTTATTAAGGTTACAATTTAACATGATCTTATGTACTGATATCATTGTATGAACAAATGTATATTAGTAGTGTAACAATAGAATCGCGGTATGACTTATACTAATGAAACCGTAGCTTGAGTAATTAAGCATACAACACAATGTTTAATCTATACAAGTTATTATCAAAATACTTGATAAAAACAGGTCTACGATATTCAATTATTATAATCAGAGTAAAGATATAATTATTGCTAACTTGTTTAATTAGCTGTCGAACCTTAGATTTTAAAATCGTTACGTCGGATTTACCTATAGGCTGAAGTCCGGGCCTATGCCGTAAAATTTAGTGAGCGGCAGGAGTTGTTGCTTTTATTTGTGACGTTAGCTTTAATTTTAGTAGTCCCTTCTTTGAACCCACGTCACACGTCAACTTTGAAAACCCAACATAGCGCTTAGCCTTAGATTCCACTTCCCATTAAGCACGAAAGTCAATTATCTTGACGCTAGGAGAGCTGAGGTATCAAATCTGCCTCTGCTGCAAGCGGAACATAGATATGATTTGGAATTAGAGACTAATAATTGGGACGTTTGTTCGCTTCAGTATTTTTCACTTTGTATCGCCATATTCTTTTGCAATCATGTAATTTTGAAGGGAATACTATATAAGGGTATTTCTCCGAAAGAAATACTGGCGGATTTCAGGTATTTTTTTGGGTTAAACCACTAATCATTTTAACTATCGCTATATGATTGTCCAATATGTACATATTTAGCGTACTATATAAATAAATAGTAAGAACATCTCTGATATTATCAATGTTTTACCATTTTATTATCTTCATATTTTAACATTTTAATTATATACATACACTGTTTCATTTAAACCAACAATCACTATTATATTGGACTGGTTACAGTAATCAGATTAAAAATATTTATATACAGTAGAACCTCGATTATCCGAACCAATAGGCACTGAGACTAGTTCGGATAATCAAAAGTTCGGATAATCGTAACGTGGGTTTTTTGGGACGAGATCATAATCAGCCCCTTTTTATATAAAAACATATGACTGCCTCGTTGTTCTAGTGGCTAGATATAAGGCCGCAGACCCGATGGTCCTGGGTTCAATTCCCAGGTCGGGCCAATAAATAGTTATTGGGTTTTTCTGTCAGAAAATTCTCAGTAGCAGCCCGGAGTCTGAAAGTTGGAAGTGTGTACACTCCCGTGCCTCGGAAAGCACGTTAAGCCATTGGTCCTGCGCCTGAACTCTTTCCGGTCGTGTCGGATTGCCGTCCCATCGGATTATGAGAGCTAAGGAAAAGAGAGTGCACCTGTGTTTGCGCACACACTTGTGCACTATAATATCTCCTGCGCAGTTGGCTAATCTCTCTTGAGATTGGCCGCCGTGGCCGAAATCGGTCTGGAGGACCTGATATAAAAACAGTTCATATATATACATATTAACATTGGACATGCATATTAATGTTGAAATATATACATATTGTCAACACCTGAAAATAGTCGAATACTCTTTGTTATATTTTTCTTATAAAATCGTAAATTTTTAATTGACGAATGGCTGTAACGCATTTTTGGGCGGCCAAGTCTCAACAAACAATGTTTCTTTCGCACCAATTCTTCATTCATCTTCAAATTCATCGTTCGGATAATTGAGGGTTCGGATGATCAAGGTTCGGATAATCGAGATTTTACTGTACAAAATAAATAAATAGTGAGAACATAATAATATTTTATAATTTCAGTGCTTAACTCATACCCACCAAATAGGAATGGACATGCAATTGTACGTGGCGACCCTACCTCTGATGTTTGTGCTCTGGAAGTTTAAACGAACGGGCCTGGCGCTCATCGTTGGTATAGCAGCGGCTTCCACTGTGTTAAGATATCTAGCTATACATTGGTATGACATCAGCATGTTCGTGTATTATGGAATATCGTGAGTATTACAATTTTTATTAACGAAAATTAAAACGGTCACAATGTTCTCAAATTAACTGGTCAAATTAACTGTCAAGGTAGGTGTTTTACTTTCTTCCTGGAATTCAGTGATTAGTTAACTATATCTAAAGATAGTGTAATCATGACAAACTAAATATACAACACAGAATAATAAGTAATAACCTGTTAATGTCCTACCGGACTGTGTCGGTCTGATTTTTTTATCTGGGATATTTAAAAAGACTTAAACTCTCCGTCTTCTTCTTATCCTCAAAAGGAGAGGAGTATCCAACACGCTGTTCTTCTGTCGTTTAGTGAATATAATTGAATGTGTGTTGTCACACATTCAATTATATTTAGTATACTATACAATTTTCATGTGATATTAACCCGCATAGCTGAACCCAAGATCAGTTATAGAAACAAATTAAGCACATTAAAATTAAGGGCCCAACTTTGAAACCTTCGGTTAAATCGAATCAATGAAACTTGCCAGTAACAATATTGATTGAGTACGTATATGATCGAACTATCTGGAACTACATTACGTACCAATTACATAATTGTTAGTTTCATATACGCTACTCATACTTACTGTTCAAGCTGCACTTCCTTAGTAATAATAATAATGGCCCCGACCGATTTCGGCGACGGCGACCAATCTCAAGAGAGATTAGCCAACTGCGCAGGAGATATTATAGTGCACAAGTGTGTGCGCAAACAAAGGCGCACTCTCTATTCCCTAGCTCTCATAAACCGATGGGACGGCATTCCGACACGACCGGAAAGAGTGCAGCCGCAGGACCAACGGCTTTAAGTGCTTTCCGAGACACGAGAGTGTACACACTTCCAACTTCCAGACTCCGGACTGCTACAGAGAATTTTCGATAGAAAATCTCAAAAACATTTTATTGGCCCGACCTGGGATTTGAACCCAGGACCACCGTGTCTGCGGCCTTATATGTAGCCACTAACTCAACGAGGCAGTTCTTTGTAATATTATAAATGCGAAATTGAATTTTATTTGTTACGCTTTATCGATTCCACTTCTCAACCGATAATCTTAACATCTGATCTAGACCCCCTCCCTAACGCGCGAGCTAAGCCGCGGACGGCAACTAAATTCATTCGAGTCATACTGAAACTCAATGAGTATTATATTACATCATGTTACGCGGGTTTAAATGCATAATACTTTAATGCCGGTACATACTAATATACATAATTACAGATTTTATTCTCACGCCTTAGCCTTAATATGAGGAATACAATCGCCGACATAACCTTGTAAAGTCTGAAGGAAGGGACTCCCACCATCGATCATTTGTTTCGGTGATCGAATTAAAATCTTTATTACACAACTGTTTTCACAAAACGGCGTTTACGATATTTCAAATGTTTTATGATCAAGTTGTTTCTATCTTTTAACTTACTATCTCTTTCTTGTCATAGCCGAGATAGCCTAGTTAATAAAACACATGGATCTTAATCGAAGCCACTAACTTAACTGAAGCACTACTAATTTTCATATTCTTAAATTGTGCTTCTATTAACTTAAGAAAACCAGTGTGTGTCATACATAATTTTTATGTTGTCTTGTAGTGTCAACAGACATGTTGTCCGTGACTTTCTATTAGTTAGTGTTTGGTAGATTGATGTACCTGCATGTGTTACTGACATAGTAAGGTGACTCAGATCATATTGGTTGTAGTATAAGTCACCATAATGCAAGACCTATGTCTAACAAATGTTTTTGTATCATTAATGTACAAGAATCTTTAAAGTGCAATTCCGTGTTGTCTCGTCATTGTTACAAATCAGCCAAAAAATACAATATGTTTTTAAATTCTTTAATCTTTTTCAAAGGTTAAAGTTTGGTCATAAATTAAATGCATTATTTAAAATATTTATTTTGGCGTTTCGATATTAAAAACGTGTAGGATCATAAATGTTGTGGCCTAAAAAATAACTGAACATCGCTGACGATATTTTCAATGTTGTATGCATACACGGTTTTTTTATAAACCAATGATCACTAACTATATTGGACTGTTTACAGTACTTAGATAAAATATTTACATATTACCATGACATATTTCACACAGTAATAAAATCGTAATGATTTTAATACTATTCGAGATTTATTAATAATTATTATGTTACTATATCTTATTCTTAATGATGAGCTTACATTAATTACGTAACCTGTATTTTTTATCAATATGTGTAGGACGACCAAAAAGTCGCTGAAGGAAATATATGAGTGCAACTAGCTTTAGGTACACTTTTAACTTTATTTTAATGGCGAATTGAGCATCATACGAGACAGTTTAATAAAAAAATATAATTATAACCATTTTACTAATATATAACGATTACGATTCGTTCACGATTCAATTCCGAACCAACTTTGACTATTTCATATTTATTCGGATCGGAACTGAAGAGATGATGTCAAGATATACCCTTATGTCAAAACCAAACTTAATTGTTAACTTTTATATCAACAGTCGATAATTAAATCAAAAAAATAGGAAAACTGAGAAACCGCAATGATTTCGCTTCGATTCGATTGTGATAAAGTACCCCCAGCTCTGTATACCTCTTATAAACTAACGGGGCGGCAAACCTATATCACCAGAAAGAAATTAAGTGCAGCAACAACAGCCTTATAACTCCTAAATCCGGACTTCTGTTGACAATTTCGTTTCACCCGATCCAATATTTAAATCTACTATTCCAACTAGGCATATCATAATTAATGTAATAAACGATAGAAACATTCTTAGAAGCGATTTTGCATATCTGACATCACTCGGAAACAACTACATAATAATAAAACTCGACATGTTCAAAGCATATATTCAGTGTTACCATATAAAATGCTTTCCCTCCTAATGTCCATGACTAATTTGTAACCGAACCAACTAACACGTACAATGTGTAATATAAATGTTTAATTATCGTCAATATATGTAAATTTATATGTTACTTTTATTATGAATACATTACATAATATGTTAATATTTATTATTCTTAAATATTTGCATTGGTATAAAATAAAATCCTAAATATTACATCATTAAAATTATATTTTTATAAACGCGTGACACTCCTTGTTAATGGTACGAAATAAGATAAGAATATGAATTATTACATTAAATTAATTTACAAAAAATGATAATAGCATATTTTTTTGTGTCGTGTAGAAAAACAAAAGTAGCAGCTTATAAATTTCCCATTATTAGGCTAACGCCTCCTTTCTTTTTAAGTTCATTCCACCATTCTGCTCTAATGCGGGTTGGTGGCAGATTTTCATCTGACACGTGACACGAAATGAATTATAAACACAAGTTACACATGAAAATTTAGAGGTGCTTGCCCGGTTTTGAACTCACGATTTTCAGTTAAGAATCACGTGGTGTAAACACTGAGCAATCTCAGTTTATCCTGTTAACCACATATGTGTTATTATAAAATGGAAAAAGATGTATATAGATGAAAAGTATTAATAAATTGATAATTATTGTGAAAACCAAAATTTGCATTATTAGGACTAAGAAAACACATTTTTATTTCCAGTGTTCAAAAACTTCTCGACGCAGCGAGATATTCATACATTTTGCCAACCCACCGAGCAACTATTTACCTCATCGGCGTTAGTATGGCCTATTTCATAAAATCCAAGAAATCACATATAAAACTCAGTGATGTAAGTATATACTTTTGGTTTCAATTTCACTCGTGGCATCGTTTTGTATTTCAGAATATTCTAGATCTAGACCAAATAATATTTTGCATAATTTAAATACATATATAGACCAAACCAATTTTGGCCGCGGCGGCCATTTCTCAAGGAAGACTAGCCAACTTGCAGGACACATTGTAGTGCAAGTTTGTACGCAAACATAAGTGCACAGCTATTCCTTCACTCTCATAAAATAATATGACAATTCGACATGCCTGAGAGGGTTTAAACTGCTAATTTCCAATAATCCGACGGCTATTGGCAATTTCTTGAATGAAACTTTTATACTTATAGGATCCATTTTTAAATCCAATACCTCTGTATCTACAACCTAAAATAGAAGCAGTCTTAAATATTAATGCAATGTTTTATTATCTTTTTTTTAGAATCAAGCAAGATTTGTATGGGCGCTTTGTTTCGCGCTGGCCGCGTACACTATAGCGAGCCCCTACCAAATGGGGCTGGAAGGTTACAAATATGAACATTACCCCGCTGCGATGTTCGCGGCAGTCACGCCAATCCTTTGGGGCTTGTTCATGTGCATCGCTCACTGGTGCATTTGTAATGATTATACTGGTAAGTTACGTGGTACATTTCTTTGTTTATTTTACTTAATAAACACGAGTGCTATATTTTTGGTTATATATATATTCAACAACGCTAAATAAAAATGTTTTCACTGCACATTAATATTTTAGACTTTGCAGTTATGTGGTTTGCAAATGTTCTTTTTCTTTTGTACATTAATCTTTTTTATTATTCAGTGAAGTGACTCTCGTTATTTTACTATTTTTATTTCTTAGTGGTAGGACGTTGTGCAAACCCGCCTGGGTACGTACCACTCCTTCATCACATATGCTACTGCCAAACAGCAATATTGAGTTTTGTTGTATTTCGGTTTGAAGGGTGAGTGAACCAGAGTAACTACAGGCACAAGGAACATACTATTTTAGTTCCCACGGTTGGTGACGCATTGGTGATGTAAGGAATGGTTGACATCGCCAATGTCTATGGGCGGTGGTGATCACTTTCTATCAGGTGGCCCATTTGCCAGTCCACCTACCTTTCATATATATTCTATTTAACAAATAAAATATGGACTTTTTCAGGTTCAGGAAATGCGTTTGTTGAGTCGCGAATATTCAAATTTTTCAACAAAATAGCATACGCTGTTTACTTGACCCAGTTCCCGATATTCTTCTACAACGTCGGGATCCAAAGACATTCTGAATACTATACCCCAATGCTTCTTGTAAGTAAACTTAACAACAAACTTACATCTCCCTTTTTTATTGGTAAACTTGTTGTTATTGCAAGCGCAATTTTTTTGCGACACATTTGCTACCTCTTTTATTAAACGTTTGCATGTATCTGTAAATTAGCCTGCCTATCGCTACCTACCACAACCTTAATACTCTAATTTTTTAATATTTCCCTTTTTCTCAGATCCAGATACCAGAAATGATGGTCATATTGGTGGTATCAATTTTGACGACGGTGGCAATTGAGATGCCTTTTAACCAAGTGTATAGGATATATTTCGGTAAGTAAAAAATCGTTTTTTTCGAAGGAAAAAGATCAAAGTGACATAAAAATCATCAAATAAACTATATATGAATAATGAATGGAAACATGCGATTCATAAATAGTATCGATACTCTATCGACATTGAAGGAATACGACAAAAAACGAAATAAATAACTTTTATATAAGATATCTGAATAATTGTTCAAATGTTTTTTTTTAATGGTACTTATATATTTTCTGTTGTGAAATGCTACGTAACAATGTGGTTTCACTAAGAGAAAATTCAAAGTTATTACATGCGGACCAAGTATAAACCACAACAATACAAAATATTTCAAGTATTTGTCTGTGTGTATACAATAAAAGTGTAAACACACACTACATTTAACATACTTAAGGATTTAACCTTTAAAAAACAGAAGCATATTTTGTACTTAGTCTTAAAATACTTGGTATATAGACCAGCTTTTTCTTTAATCTAGCAAATCAATGCCCTACTTTTGTTTTGTTCCTATTTTATTTTTGTTAGGCTGTAAATACACGTTTTGAAGAATTATCTGTTGATCTTGATTTCATACATAATAGATTACAAGAAAAATCAAATAATACATTATAATATTCAAATGTTTATGACATTGAACTCAAATGATTTAGAATATCAACAATTTTGTTTCCATTTAACATTAACGCTTATATTCATTGAGTATTGCAAAATGAATACTTACTATGTAAAGGAATTCAAGAGTTACATTATTACAGTTATAAATAATATAGGAATATCGTTTGTAGTATTTCATGCAACTGAATTTAACACCAGGTCCACACAATCAAATCCACCGAGTAATTTTCATTCATGTATGTATGTTAAATTTAGTATACCAAATTGAACACACCTACATAAATATTAAAAAAATCTGCTGATTTTTAAAAACTTTTTATTCGCTTTCAAACTTATTACAAACAAAATTATGTAGCGGCTTTGTTGTCCCTGTTTCACTTGTTTACACTGTTATTATGTTATTTTAAAAATTGACAAAAGTCTGCTAAACTGCCATATTGCCAGAATAATAATTATACAATGTATAGACTTTTGTTACCTTTTATAATATTTTATAAGAGCACTGTCGTTTTTGTCTTTCTGGTTCTGCGCACATATATGACGTAGAAATGACATAATACTAAAATCAATAATTACAGTGTGAGTCGGAAAATGAAAAACAAATAATACCATTATCTGATTTTTTTTTCTATAGCATAGGAAGGGGGACTGTATGGGCCACCTGATGGTAAGTGGTCACCAACAACCATAGACATTGGCATTGTAAGAAATGTTAACCATCGCTTACATCTCCAACTAAGATGTTATATCCCTTGTGCCTGTAATTACACTGGCTCACTCACCCTTCAAACCGGAACACAACAATAGCAAGTACTGCTGTTTTGCGGTAGAATATCTGATGAGTGGGTGGTACCTACTCAGATGAGCTTGCACAAAGCCCTTCCACGTCTTAAATAAACAAATTCTCCATTAAAGGTTTCAGGAACATGGAGTGATGGTTAATTTATTTCTGTTCCAGGAAAATCACAGACAAAATTAAAAGACAAATAAGGACGAGAAAACCATGACTGTATTATAATAGCAACATTAAGCCAAACATCACGTAATTAGTCTATAATTTTTGTCTATTTTTGTACTGTAATATAATTGTTATATGATAGAAGTATTTTTAAGATAATTAAAGGTTAAATAATATGAAATGTTTTATTTTCTCTGAAAATCCTTTAAAGCCATATTTTTAGTACCAAATATATATAACCTTGCCCAGATAAAGTTTATATAAATAATTAAATCGAATATATTTAGGTATTATAAATAAAAATATAGCGATCAAGAAATGTTTGTAGCGGTTCGAGCTTGCTGCCCTAATAAAACTCTATATCAGTAGAAATGTTGACTTCAAACAGTATGTGTAGATCTACCTTACCATACCATCACGATTGAGAATCAAATAAAACATCTTGTTTGATTAGAATATATATTAATAAACAAAACAGATTTGCAGTAAAAAAAAAATATTTACCATCAAAGAACAGCAAATTTCTTCAAAGAATCAACTATTTATCAAATATTTCACGTTCATTATAATTCAGTTTCCACTATCATTAATTAATAAACTCTTGAACTTCAAAAAATAAATCGATGAATATATGAAAATATTTTTTCAAATATTAATACAAAATACAGTAATTGTTTTTAATTTTTATTTGTATTTATTTTTAAGGTTCTAATGTTATTTACATTAGAGCCTTAAAATGTAATATTCTATAAATAAAAAAAAATACAAAATAGGACTTCACATTATACATAATCTCTATATATATAAGTTCTCTTATTAAATTATTCGAGATCAAAACATTCAGTTTCAACAATCAACTAAGTTGTAAGTGACGGATGTATTATTGGATCGTACCGAAATAAACGAATCCGTTATACAAACATTACAATCTTATAAATAAGCAACATTTACATATGCCGGTATAACTATTCCGAAAACATATTTAATAATAGTAAAATATTATGAGATATTTGTTTTGATTAACTGCTAACCGTTTCCCGGAATTCCGTCCGTGCTTATATGATTGAGAAGCAGTTGATGGCGGGACGGATGCAGGGGGAGCGCCCCAGGGGCCGAATTCCAACACGATGGTGTAAAGTCATTGTAGAGGCAACAGGAAAAACTCTACAAAGATCTATTAAACTGGCGCAGGACAAGGACCGAGGGAGACAAAATTGTATATGGTCACGATCCTCATTAGTGAGGGAACGACAAAGAAGAAGAAGATTATATTTGATATAAAACATATATTGACGCGCCTTGATGGTAAGCCTGACTCCGTGACGGCAAACGACGTCTCACATCTGTCGGACGTCCCGTGACGGTCACGGTCTTACATTTCCAAAACCTCATTAATTTACATGCCTTTAACCAGTTTCCAGGCTACTTCAATGACAAATTTTATTTACGTATAGTTTAACAGCTTAGTCGGGATGATAACAAATAGCGTTACAATCGCATTTATAATAATAGTTTAGAATAGTAATAGACTTTAGTGTACACCAAATAGATAAAGCAGTCTCACTGGGTTACGAGTGATGGAATAGATTCACCTGTGTTGTAATATTTCCAGTCAAAATTCGGCTGAAAAGATATTAAACTTCACAATTTAGAAATAGCTTAGTACTAAAAATTAATTGTGTTTTACAACAAATAATACAATGTCTAATTAACTACCTCAGACAATCGGGATAGTAAATTGGTACATTATCACATATGTGTAACAAGAACTGATGAATTGAAATAGTTTCTGGTTCATATCAGAGAAATAATGTTAAAGAACTCCAAAATACATATTAAATCCCGTCTTTTTCTTTTTCTTGCCTACATTGGTGACAGGTGAATCTTCGTTTGTATAGAAGCGTATTATTAAGTAGGATTAGTTGTATATTTATTTAAAACTTCAATATAAATGATGTTTCATGGTACACCACATCACCCAATATGACAAGCCGAACTAGTAGTATGTATAAATATATTATATTACTTGTAAACCTAATGCATTACAAAAATATTTGTTCGAACACATACATAATAAGTAATACATCGCTCCTCCCTAAGCTTCACAATTAAAATGTTTAGCTTTGTAAATACCAAATTCTTTTTCTATTCTATTTATTATACCCAGCTTATAAAATCACAATACCTTCATGGCAGATTATCATCATGCGAACAAAGGAATCTTCAAACAAAAGTTATCATTTAAGGCACAAACTTCTGAACAATTTAAGACACAAACGTTGAATTACTTGCTTAACCACTATCTTTAACATAGCTTTTATTATCCACTGCCATATGGCTCACAAATCTTAAGTAAAAACGAATAATGTCCATATGTTCTAATTTATTGTCAACTGTTCGCTAATTTAGTGGAACAATCACTAACATCAGGTCTACATTCACAGGTGACTTGCTCATTACTGTCTTTAACGAGCCAGGAGTTTTCAGAGCACGGACCTTGTGTGTGCTGAGTATAACATGTTCCATTGAACACGACTGCACCTTTGCGAGAAGAACACGCTGCAACCTGAGAAAAAAATATATTTAGATTATTATTTGATTTTAACCAAGATAGTCTTCTGTTATATCTTAATTTTTTCAGTTATTTCTTTTTTGGATATTGCGTTTATCTCGTGACATTGAGTGAAAATACACGTTGTGTAAAATTTATTGTCCTGAAATGAATTGTGTCACATACAATGACACATTGTACATCTATCGTCAAAATCTCATCCTCAGATGCGATAAAAACAAACAGCGTCATAGTTGCATTCGTTTCGACATCAGAGGTAGACTAAATTTAGGGGTCGTATAACTAACGCCTTTAAGGGGTTATAAGAATCACAATGGTTTTATAAACGCGTCAATGATTTGAAATCTTAAAACATATTTTTTTTTACTGATAGTACGCTTTTGTGCAGACCAATGTCATTATAAAATTTTAAATTATATCTTTAGATATACCACATCGATGGTGGTGGCAACACACCACTAGCAATTGCTTATCTGCCTCCAGGCTATAACAGAAGTGAATTTCCCACCGTGCACAAAAGTGCTTTAGGCGCGTGTTTTCTCGGATTCTGTAATTGATATAACATAAACCCGACGTGACTATTCACCTCTCGCCTATTACAAGGCTGACCAGTAGCTCCACACACGCAAACGCCGTTGTGGCTGAGTCCGTCCAGTGCAGGGCGCGCGTCGAAGTCGAAGGCGAGATGTTCGCCCGCGCGGCACGGCTCCGCGGCGCCGGCCCGGTAGCAGCGCCTCCGCTCCGGCACGTACAGCCGACCTCGGCCACATGGCACCTGGAAACGTAATGGAGTTTTTTCATTTCATTTCAAATATCGTAATCATAATCATCCACTAAAAGTGTGTAAGCCGTCGACGCGCTGTCACCCATACCTCATCACTTACGGTTAGCGGTGCCTAACCAGACTTATACAAGATCGATTCGAATTGAGTGCTTATACACTTTGTAATTCATGCGTGTTTGTTTGTTTCTAAAGTCAAAGTTCAATGTAAAATTCAAGTTAAATGCCTGAGATAGTTTTCTATTAAAAAAATTTAATATTAAAAACTAATATCGTGTTCGTATTGTTCTTCTCCATTAACGGTGCTACTCCTTTTTAAGGATACAATTTACAAACTTATACCAAAAGTTACAGATACAATTTGCAAACTTTTGGTATAGTCATCAAAGTGCTCTCGTGTTTTATTTTTCAAAATACATTAATTTTATTATCACGAATAATGCACGTCTTTTTAAGCTTAAAATATAACTAATTATTATATACCTTTACACAGCGTCCTCCTCTAGAGATCATCTCATCTTGTCCGCATGGCCCCCTTGTGTAAAGCCGATAGCAAGCTCCGTCGTCCGCGCGAGCGTGGAAGTTTTTACACTTGCACTCGGCGCGTGACCCGTTTCCGGTAACCTCGGATATGACAAACACATGGCCTTTAGGACAAGGACCAAGGGAGTCTGAAAATGAGTAAAAAAAATTAATTGGCTATTTTAATAATTTCATACTTCATAAGCTCTTAGAACCACGGTCGTATACACAGGTCTTGCAACTTCAGTATGGGGTACGTTGACATAATGACGCTGCTAAGTTCAATTTACGGCCGCCAGAGGCATGACAATTCGCGTAATAATTATCCCGAACACTTTTTCAAATCCAAACAAAACAAAAATAACAAAAAATCCGCAAAACTCAATACAATGATTAAATAACACAATACTTGGGAAAGAAAAATATCAGCTTCTATAGCAGCGACGTAGTACGTAAAGCGGATGGTATGGCGAATTAGCAGTTGTAACACACTCGCACCTATCTCTCACCACTGAAATTGGACTCAGTTGCAAGACCTGTGTATACAACCGTGCTTAGAACTCTTCTCTAAGCATAGGTACTCTTTATCGCATTCCTTACATACCTGCACGAAGATAAAGAAAATAGTAATGGCCACAAAAATTCAAATAATGAAATATTAGCAGATGACTCACCAAGTTCATAGCACCCTTGAGTGGCATTATGATAGTGTGGGAGATGAGCTTCACAACCACATCTGGCACCAGGTAGGAACAGCTGGCCTCGCTCACAAGGCCCTTTAGAGTAGTGTTCGTAGCATCCGCCATCTGCCCGCCAGTAGTGCGAACTATCTGATGCGCACTACAAAGTGGGTATAAATGTAAATATTGAATAGAGCTTGTGCAATTTTAATCTATGAAAGATAAATTTGCAACCTAATTTTAAATGTACGGTTAAGTGTGTTTTGTGCCCTACTGTTTCCTGGCATTAATTACCCTAATTAAAAATATTTAATTAATTTTCTATTCAGCTCAATCAACTTAGAAGTTTTAGTTACGTATTTATAACTCAAAAAAACCTGCCCTATATTGATATATGTTTAATGTGAAAAATATGACAAAAAACTTATAAACATACATATATGTAATCCTTCTAATAAATATTTAATTTGTCTCTATAAGTTTTAAAACTTGTAGATATATCAAATATTGCGCTAATATCACTTTTTAATCGGATTCATACAATGATTTCTTATTGGAAGGAAATATATAGCATAAGAAGCGTAGCTATAAATAGATCACAACATAACTAAGAAAAGAGACTTACGGTGCAATTGGGTAGACCATCCTCCCCTAAATCCAATATAGATCCTGGGTAACAAGGGCCCTGGGTAAGTCTATAGTAGCAACGGCCATCAGGCGGCCAATAGAGCAAGGTCTTGTCCGCGCACTGCTGTGGCCTCACGCACATGCCTTGACGTTCACTGGAATTTAAAACGAAGTGGATTAGTCACAACCTCAGGTAATTCTTGGCCTTATTTTTTCTGCTAAAGCCATTGATGACGTCACGCACAATCGTAATTACTATACAATAGGAATATCTTCCAGGATTCACCTTCAGCATTATGATTAAAATGTAGCGCATATACTGGGAAAACCACATTATTTCGTAATGTCACTTGTTTTACACAAGACAGAAATGTTGTAAGAAACTCCTTAAGGTAATACATTTTTAATTTTATGTAAAACAATTTCAATGTCGATATCACAATATAAATTAAAAATAGACCAAACAATGCTGCTAATTACTAAATGAATATTTACTGATAATTATCTTGGAGTCTAGATGCTTACCTACCCTCGCATGTTAAAAGACTCTTCTACAGGTGCGAAGTATTCTCCATGTCGACATGGACCACGTTGGAAGAGCTTGTGGCAAGTTTTGGTGTGTGGCAGCTGGGCCGTACCTGGTGGGCACTTGCACTCTGCCACCGTCCGACCACCAAGTCGTCCGGGGCTCAACTCTTGAGTGTCTGGACACGGATGTCCTTTCTGGAACCAAAGATTGCTAAGATTATAATCTCCTAAAATATACATATATTGTTTTGTGAGTTTTGTAATTAGGAAGACCTCAAATTTGCAAATGAGATAGTACCCTCACACATCCAGATGGACCAGTAGTAGCAAAATCGAAATTCGTGATTCAGAGCAGAGAACTAAATTCATTACGGACTATAATACAACAAAGAGTGCTGATGATAAATTATTTTTAAACATATTATTATAATAGGTGCCAAGCCATATTTCATACTGTGATTAAAATTTCATGTCTCATTGCTTACCTATTATAATGTTACCAACTTTGAAAGCAGAAGAATAATTTATACAATTGTTCATTCAACACGACCCGAAGACTTTAGGTATACATAGTATTTGAGAAACCGAGCAAGGTCATGAAACCTCGGTGCTGCTTACCCGAGCTTCAACATAGGAACTAATTCATTTCGCTACATATTTGTGTAATCGCATAAAACCTACGTTAACGTATATTACGGAAATAATGTTCAAGTCAAGAATCAGACAGCTTAAACAACTTGCAACCAATTATAGCCACTAATGCATTCAAATAAAGTTAACATTTGTATAAATACTAATATTTGACAGCTGACTTAATCTGCTGTTAAGCGATGCACGTGGTGAATAAAAATATTTGTACGGTTACCGCTTCTACGTGACCCGAATCCCTAATGTCTGTGAAATTATATTTAGACTGATTCCCAAAAATGTAAACGATATCTTTGTATTGTGGAAGTATGTCTGTACTGACGTCCACCATAAAATACAGATTAAGGTGATTAGAATACTAATATATATATATATATATATATATATAAATATAAGATGTATTTTGTCATCGCATTAGCATCGCCTTTTTTATTTTATATAAGACAACATTTAATATTACGTGGTCAACTTATAAGCACGCGGGCCCTAAAGTATTGGATTAAAATCCGAGTCGGGCCTTTAAAAAAAGTTAAAGGGTTTCTGTTGAGAAATCCTCTGGAGTCTGTGTCTACACAGTGTTTACATTGCTAACAGTCGTGTTAGATATGCCGTTCCATTTAATTATAAAGTTAAGGGAATAGATTGTGTACCTGTTTGTGCACACAAATTTGTGGACGATAATACAGTAATGCCTTAATACCGATATCGCCTATAGATTTATCCTCATTGGTCATTTTTTTCCATTTTTCAAATAATAGTAGAGAAATTAATGACAAAAATATTAAATATCTCCGACAATGTAACAAGTTACCTTAAGGCTACGAGAAATAATATTTGTAATAAACGTTCCTAAGGCTTTGCAACATATAAAGTGGGCGTCTGGTTTTATCTCTAGCTACGATCGGGTATGACTTGCATAATGCGACCCTTGAACCTGAATAATATAATCTCTTACAAACGCGGCGAGACGGTAGCGGCAACGATTACGATAAAAAATCTTCAATAACAAAGAACTTAATATGGAAAACAAACGTTCTTGCTATTATTCTTAGCAGTCGTTATTTGGAGAGTAATTATATAATTATTTTAGTCTTTTGTCACGAGTAAATGTTCAATTTTTATACTAAACCTCTTAAAGAAAAAATATATTATGAATGAGCTATATTTATACAAGGGACATAACGTCTTAGTTGACAGTGTAAGGGGTTGTTAACAATTCTTACAATAACAATGTCTATGGGCGTTTTGACCACTTACCATCAGGTGGCTCATTTGCTCGTCCGTCTACCAATTCTATAAAAAGAAACTAACCTAACCTTGGTTAGGTAAGTTTTATAAAAATACTTAAATAATATTTACATATTTTATAGCGATTTATATAATATATCGTTCAATTTATTTCGTTGTTACACTAAAAATCACCAATAAAAATAAATCAAAATTATTTTAGACAGTTTAGTAACATAAAACATACAATTGTATTTTTTTCGCGTTACCGTCACGTGTCCGTGTCAGTGTAAAAATACTCTCGTTTGTAAACGAACAAACATCAGAACATTATAAACCTTATTATGAAGGGCATAAGATCAGACGGAATACGAAAACAACCCTGTTACCTTGTATAATGTTTTAAGCGAAAATTACGTAAATGTGAACTTACTACGTAACTTTACATCATATTTACATATTTCATCTCAATTATATTATAAACAAGCATTATACGTGTACAGAAATACTAACTGAATATTTCGATGGAAATGTTTGTGTTACTAGTGTTTATGTACTAAAAGTGAAGTATATACATTTTTACATAGAAATTTTACTCGGTGGTAGAGCTTTGTGCAAGCTCGTCTGGATAGGTACCACTTACTCATCAGATATTCTACCGCAAAACAGCAGTACTTTGTATTGTTGTGTTCCGGTTTGAAGGGTGAGTGAGCCAGTGTAATTACAGGCACAAGGGACATAACATCTTAGTTCCCAAGGTTGGTGGCGCATTGGTGATGTAAGCTATGGTTAACATTTCTTACAACGCCATTGTCTATGGGCATTGGTGACCACTTACCATCAGGTGGCCCATATGCTCGTCCGCCTACCTATACAACAAAAAAAAACAAATTAAATTAACATTATAAAACAACTATTAACAAATTAAAACTTTCTCAAAATATACAAAGATAATTTGCGAAGATTCAATGGATATAAAGTTTTCTTTTAGACCGTTTTTTTTTAGATTTACTTCGTAAAAGTATTAAACAACAATTACGGGGTCTTGGAGTTCCGCTTGTGGCCTTTGATTCAATAAAAAGTGATCGGACTAAAGACCAGAATATTGTTCATACTTTTATAACAATAGAAGAGCAAAATGTATTTAGGTAAGTTCTTATCTGTTATTGTTATTATTGGTCCTTAATCTTTGTTTATACAACTATATATGGTCATCCTGACCGATTTCGGCCACGGCGGCCAATCTCAAGAGAGATTAGCCAACTGCGAGGACATATTATAGTGCACAAGTGTGTGCGCAAACACAGATGCACTCTCTATTCCCTAACTCTCATAACCCGATGGAACGGAAATCCGACACGACCGGAAAGAGTTCAGGCGCAGGACCAACGGCTTTACGTGCTTTCCGAGGCACGGGAGTGTACACACTTTCCAACTTTCAGACTCCGGGCTACTACTGAGAATTTTTCGACAGAAAATCTCAGTAACATTTTATTAGCCCGACCTGGGGTTTGAACCCAGGACCACCGTGTCTGCGGCCTTACATGTAGCCACTAAACCAACCAAGTCACTGAGTTAATTAACATAGACCTTACTCACACATACCTATAGCTATTTTAAGAAAGATATCAAGATATATATAGAAAACTTTTAGTAATTTTGAAATATTCCTAACAGTGTACTTTTTAATCGTTATGTAACAAGATTGAAGTATACACAAAGCCTCTGGTTCGGAATTTAGGTGATACCGAGAAAAGCCGTCAAAAAATACTGTTTCCCAAATGAAATACATAATCTGCTTTATACAAATTAAATTTATATATTATATATAATAACTACATTCTTTTTTTATAAGCTTGTTGTTATGCTTAAATAAAAAAGTTACGTATTTCTCTAACCCGAAGGCTGTACTCGTAAAAGGAGAGTTGATTTATTTTTCGCCTAGAGAATCGGAATTGTAAATCATAAGGATATACTGCCAGCATTCTTGTCAACACCCAACGCGGTCACGATTTGTTATAACTATTTTTAATTCCTCAATATTTTAAAAGTCAACGTCAAAGTCAAAAATCTTTATTTAATATTCAAGCATTACACTTACTTATTGATTGCCATAAATCTACCACCGGTTCGGAAACAAACACCTCAGACCTGAGAAGAACCGGTGAAAGAAACTCAGCGGGATTATTTCTTTTATTTTTTTTTCTCATCTTTACACAACAACAACAGACAATTGGCAGATATTTAAAAGATAATTACAGATAATAATGATTTATTAAAATATAATCTCAACTTAATTTTACTTTGATAAACAAACAATTTCCCAATATTTTTTTATTATTAATAACATTCATTATTGCATACCAAAGATATTATGAAATTAGCAATATAAGTGCAGTGGGTCAGTGAGAGACGGCGTCGTATAAGCAATCGATCGGTCACGGTCTTATACTCATGAAAAAACTGACCGGACCGGTATCAAAATTTAATATATTTACAAGCCGTGTAACTTTTAGCTTAGCAAAATTTCTACCTAGGATTACTTGGCACAGAGTATTTTTTTCCTCGATGTCATTAACGATGACGTTTTATTACGATGACGATGATGATAATTTGAAATTGTAAAATATAAGACACTTAAAAGAGATATTATTACTACTTAGATATTTATTAGAAAGTTATTTAAAAATATATGCAATGACACCTAATTACAATCATTACTATTTTGATACTTAACTCAATAATGTTAGTTTTTTTGACATATAACAAACCTGGCACGTCGATATCTTAATTCGAAACTAACCAACATCTTTTATATCAAAATGCATCAAGCTGATTAAGCTACAAAGCTTGAAAAGCAATCAACATTATTTATGTATTTATTATTATTTTGAAACTTATATATACTCGTACTCGTAATTGGAACACATAACCCTACTTCTGGGATAGTCGGGTAACAAAAATGAATTTATATATACATAAAGCTACATAAAAACGAGCGGCGATCAAAGTACCTTAGAGGGCAAGAGAAAATACAATTGTACAAAGTAACCGATTGAAACGTGTTATAATATAAATAAACTCAACACTTCCGACATCATTCACACATACATACATATATATTGTTATTGTATTCCGGCGTGAAAGGTTATCCTATGATTACAGGCACATGCGATGTAACAATTTAAATCCAATACTCGCAGTGCTTAAACTAACCATTAATTCAATTACCTATGATATTGAAATATCTTCATCAGATTGCATGTATTTTTTGCGGCTTTATTTGATATTAAAAATACTAAATTTTAACAAAATCTCACTTCGTATCTAACTTGCTGGCAATATTATAATTATTATAGTCAATGTTTAATGAAACTGTCTGCCATTTACTATCATTTTCTTCGGTTATTATCGAGTTTCTTATAGAAAAACTCTACTATTACATATTATTAAGCTTGCAGAAATAATTAAAAATATATTCAAGATACAACCTTATCGATCGAGAATTAAAGTATAAAATGAATTTAATAAACAAATTTACCTTGTATATAGTATAACATTTTCCATCTGACGGCCAATACAGCATCAACCATCCCCTAGGATGAGCAGCGCAAGGATTCCTTCTCACATCAGCCCAAGGTGGTGGCAACACTGCCGCTTGACATCCGCAGAATAAAGCAGCCAACCACACCCAGGTAGCCATTTCAGTAAATATAATTTTATTTTTTTAAATACAACCACATTTCTATAATGTGCCAGTTATAAAGTATTTTACCGTTCACTAGATAAAAAAGCACTTTTATAATATTAAAATTTTAAGTAACGGTTTTATTTCATTTTACACATCGTCATTTCCGTGATTCACTTTCAAATAATTCTTAGATCACAAATTGTTCCGGCTCAGGTGCTTCCTCGATCTACTCTAATAATTTCATCGACATCAGCAGATCAGCTAAGAAAGAAAGGTTGAGATTACTTAACGCAACAGGTTTTAATGATTATAAAATTATTTATTTATTTACACATGGTAACATTTTTTGTCTTTTACAAATATTGATAATGATCCAAAATTTTAAAACCAATAGAAATATTGTACAAATTATGACCGTATGTAATGGTTAAAAATTCTAGCTGCATTCAGATTTTCATAGCAAAAATTCTAACTCATCTGTCAACAGCGGTCACAAAAGTCGACTTAAAATATATACGGTTAGGAGACACATTGGTGCAAACAACAGTGTAATTAACATCAATTTATATGATTTGGTGTTCTATTTATGAATAGACCAATTCGAGGTTCTTATAAAATCAGTTTTCACTTCTGGATACTAAATATACAATATTTCTAAGAATGCAACTTTTTACGTGGATGATGATATTGGAAACATATTCCATTAACTATTCCCTGGGAACTGACACCCTTACATTTTCCTGCACAAAAAGTTGACCCAGATAGTCTTAATATATTAAAATGTATTATTAATATTCATAGAGCGTTATCCTCGTAACGCTAGTCTGACAGATGATATTAAAATGTATATTGTAGGTACATATAATATATAAGGTTTGTATTATATATATTTTTAGAATGGTTGATAGCCCAATTGTATTGGTAGATAATTAATTGTAAGTAATTATCACAAGTAGCTTGCTGACTGACTCAGTAAGCCGCCAACTGTAGAATCTAAAATAGAATCTTAAGCCTATAATAGCCTATAATAACGTGCACATTCCATTTACAGTAATCCAAATTAATATTATAAATGTAAAAATATCTTCGTATTAATTTTCACGAATCAATAATTAGCTAGACCGATTTTAATTAAATTTAATATGGAAGTACCTTCAGCCCATGGATAAAAAGAACACACTATTTTTATAAAGCAATCTCTAAAATTATTTATTTCTCTGCTGAAGGTGCACTATTGCAAACGAAAAACGCCTGCAGATTATCTTTAATATCGTTTTATTATATGCATAGGTAGATAAATTGTTATTCATAATGTCAAAGTCAAACACTAATATCAAATTGCCTCAATAATGTTACGCTGTAATTACCGTTCGACTGTTACCACGGTCTGTGTGTCGAAATGGATTTCAACTGTTCAGCTCAGATCATAGTTTTTATCGAAGATTACGTACGAGCGCCGCGCCGTCTACTATAATTTACAATGGCGATAAAAAATACACAACTGTTTGTTTCATAAAGAAAATCTGTGCTCAAATTTGACTATACGTAATTACTTGATTAAAACTAGGGTTGTAGCTTTACATTGAGCTTTGATCTTCTTCATGACATGACAAAAGTGCTTTTATAAGCAAGATTTAGATTATTTGATTTCTTTAACACAGTTAAAATATTATGTCGTACAAAAAAAGAACACTTTAGTCAGTTTGATTTTTGTTTATAGCGTAACATTTTTTTTCTACGACCCTCAACTACTTTTCACCAGTTATCACAAGTTATTACCAATAGTATAAATGAGGTAACTAAAAAGTAGGTCTCATGTGAAAAGATTAAATTATAACAATAAGGCACACAGTTACATCACGGAATCATTTGATAGTCGTAGTTCGCGTTTAAGAAAAAACAGCGTTTCTCACAGATCGTACTTACACCAACTACAAGATAACGATGAAAAAAAATCATTGATAATCAATAAAAGTATTAGGTTCCTGTTTTGAAATAAAAATGCCTTCATTTAAAAGTTCGTTCTTATAAATGACTATCTGATCATATCTAGATATCTTCACGCGGGTGGAAAGAAAACATTTATACTTAAGCACGGATATACAACGAAAAAATCTAGTGTTTTAAAAACCTTCCCGGAAGTATACAAAACAAATCATCAAAGTTTCATCATAATCGGAAGAATTGTGTTTTTTAAATTGAGGAACGTATAGTGAACAAAACTATAAACTAATTTTATTTATTACAAGAAAAAAAGAATGAAGAATAAGATTCCACGTATATGTTTCAATAAAATCCTTAGTTGATGACTTAATTATGTCTACATTAGTCTTTACTTGGTGGTAGAGCTTTGTGCAAGCTCGTCTGGGTAGGTACCACCCACTTGTCAGATATTCTACCGCAAAACAGCAGTACTTGGTATTGTTGTGTTACAGTTTGAAGGGTGAGTGAACCAGAGTAATTACATGCACAAGGGACATAAGATCTTAGTTTCCAAAGATGGTGGCGCATCATCGATGTGTTTGTTATCTCTTACAATGCCAATGTCTATGGGCGTTGGTGACCACTTACCATCAGGTCTATATGCTAGTCCACGACAGATGCAATAAAAAAAACCATAAAAAATCTATATCATCTTGATCAAAATATAATATAGAATCAATAAATCTGATATTCACATTGATCGCTTCGCAGATGAAGTGGCGGATATGGCAGCAGAAACAAAGGTTCAAACCGGGTAGGTCTATTAAAGTTATTACATCTTTCTGTTTTCCAGTTCTCTTACTCGTAAAGGATTGCATTGCCATGAGATTACAAGAGTGAGGAAATAGTAAGTGTACCTTTATTTGCACACACACTTAACCAAGATACGCGCAATTGGCAACTGTCCGACCGAAATCGGTCAAGAGAACATCACACATTGTCCTAGATTTTTGTTTGCATTTATTATATATTATAAAATTTGGGAAATTACCAACATTTACAGTGCTACAGAGTACAAAAAAACCGAGAACAAAACTATTGTATAATATAAATCATTCGTAGGACTTTTTATAATAAAAAAAAAAATCATATTCATTTGTTAATACATATTTTAACACATATTATGTAAATGTATACACTATCCGATTTACTCTAAATTAACATAATTATATTCATAGCCTTCTTATTTTTTCCTAGTAGTAAAGAATAAATTTACCGTGCATATTAACTCTATAACTAAATATGGGCCTATGTAGTTAAATTTGTAACCTAGGAACAAGTTGAAAAAGTAAACAATTATTAATTTAATGTAATATATGTATGTACGTTGTACATGTTTGCAAAAAACAAAGCATTACCCTTTTATGTATCGTAATTAGATATGAGTAAATGTAATACTCATATGAGTCGTAAATCGCTAATACAATAATTACTATTAATTATTGCTCCACTTTTTAATTGAATAAAAGAACTAGTTGTACAAGTGATTAATTATTTTTAAATACATTTTTTAATCAATTATTTTGCAATAAATTGTTTCATTAGTAACAATACAATTAGGTGTTAATCTAAATAATAATAATAGTCCTCCAAGCCGATCTCAAGAGATTAGCCAACTGAGCAGGACATATTAAAGTATGCGCAAACACAGGTGCACTCTCTATTCCCTAACTCTCATAACCCGATGGGACGGCAATCTGACAAGACCGGAATGAGTTCAGGTGCTTTCCGAGGCACGGGAGTATACACACATCCAACTTCCAATATCCGTGCTGATACTGAGAATTTTTGACAGAAAATGTCAACATCATAAACCTAGGATGAACTTACTTGCAACGTATTTTTTATAAATAATATTAATTATAATTTGTATTAACATTATAAATGTATAAATAATAAATATCTTGGAACATTATTCACACATGTCCATCTGATCCCAAACTAAGCAGAGCTTGTACTATGGAAACCTTTTTTTTTTTTTTTTTGACGCTGGGAAAACGCATGACGCGTTTCCCCCCACGGGAACAGTGGGGGGGGGTATGTGGGGCTCGCCGTATGTCCAAGGCACCGAGTGTGCCCCGGTCATCGGAATACCCACTAAAAACCCAGCGGTACCCTTCCCGTCTTAACGGGAGCGCCACGGGATCGCTTGCGCATGCTACCGTGACGCTCCGACGGCCGGCCCGCCTATGCGGGCCTCCATTCACTAGGGGGGAATCCCAGGGTACTGGGAACTTGTGGCGGGGGGAGAAGGTGCGCAAAGCGCCGCTTTCTTCTCCCCAGTCTTCTGCAGCGGAGCGGGTCCGCAGCGGTATCTTCCTCCCGCTCCCGCTCCGCGGCCTCCTTCTGCGACATCACACTTTCGCAGAAGGAGACCATGAGTACTATGGAAACCAGACAACTGATATACTTACATATACTACTTTTCTTTTGTAAATAAATACTTTTAATACTTAATTACACCCAGACTTATAGCAAACAGACATGTTTATGCACACAAATGCCTGTCCTGGAATCGAACCCACGACCTGCGGCGAGAAAGGAACGTATCTTACCAACCACGCCAACCGGCCCGCAATCGTTATATCAGGAAACATATGTTTGTTTTGTTAAATATACAACTTACTTGCAATGTTTTTTTTATTAATAATATGAATTATAATTTGTTAAGTTACATTATTGCAACAAATTGTTTTATATTTAAAGATTACAAGTCCATATCACTTCCAACTTGTAGATAAAATTATCTCAAATCAATAATTTAAGCATTTAAGTTCATGCTAATGAAACTCATTTTAGTATGAAATAATGATTATTTTACGTACAACGAATTTAAGTCACTTGAGTAGATTACTTTGCAAACAATTTTTTTAAGTCGATAATTTAAAAACTTCTTAACCCATGCAAAACCTCTTCAAGCTTCTTTTAATTTATACAATATTTACAAAATATGATGATTCACAAGCCTATTACAACCTTGACTTGAATAGAGAATTTTTTGTTTTTGACTCATAAATACTAATATTTCTTTCCTCGAAAGCGGCTTTTAGCATTGCGATACTGATGTTGCAAGAAGCCGTTTTAAATATATGAAAAACAATTCGTTCTAGATCTATTTTTAATTTTTAATTCCTCGTTTATCGAGTCAATAAACATAAGAGTCTTTATATATATTGCATAATGTAGACATTACCTAATAAAATCAATGAATATATTTTTAAATCGAAGCGCTCACAGTCGGATGTAGGTTAGTAGCCTAATGATTTTATTAGCATATTTTCCAATTTAAATTTCAAATTTCGAATGCATAATAAAAGAAACATCTTTAAAATCACCGAATAATTAAATCAAGTATATATGTTTTCATGATATAATAATATTTTTTATTTAATAATTATTATCAATACTATAATAACAATACTTCCTACTATAGTTGTACAAGCCTTTTATGTTTGTTATACTTTTATAATGTCCTGTGTGATTATATAAGCACAGCTTGACCTTGATTATATATAGACTTACACAGAAAGCTACTTGTTCTAATGTAGAATCGTTCTAAGTACAGATTTTTCGAAATTATGATTTTAAGAGGAGGTGAACGCCAATGCGTTTATGCTCATCTTTAACTTTAATCAATCGACTTGTTTAAATTCATTTGGTTTACCATAACAGGAAAAAAAATAGTTATATGTACATTTTCAGGGCTAGATAAACATATCCCATCAATATATTTTTAGCTTTTAAGACTAATAATAATGCTGATATAAACAAAACTATATAAAAATAAATCGCATGTAATCGCTTACTAAGATAACTTAATAAAAATATTTTAAAGTTTTATGAAGCGATTTTTAAAAGCTCTTATCATTGAATAGGTTCAAGGGTCACTGGCCCACATGAATGTACCCCTACGAGTAGAATAAGGGGTGAAAAGGGAATCGGATCAGTACTTATTCTTTTCAAACGCAATTTCATTTGAACATCGCGTTTAAAAGTATTTTATGTATTTAATATACAAATTATTAACTTTTTTTACCTTTATAGATTGAAAGATAATATAATAATTATATGTAAACACTTCACTATTGGAGTCGTCTTTTATAAACATTTATTTTTGCATAACCATTTCACGGTATCAATAAAAATTATAATCTTAACACTGACGAGTATGTTATTATTATTTTGAATAAAGTGCCTGTCAGTGATTAAAATAAAATATTTTTTAAAGTATTGTAACTATACTTGTCTGTTAAAAAAATAGTCATAATTTTTAATTTTCTGTCTGTTTGTTTATCCAGTATTATCTTAAAAACGGGTAAAAATTACGAACGTAAATTTTTTTGTTTATCATCGAAGGTATCAGTGAGGTAAGGTATTTATTTCATCAAAATCGACTGAGTTTATCAAAAGTTATGACAAATCAGGGCTTAAGGACCTGTATTTACCCGTATTTAAGATATATATGGTATAACAAATAGCAACATACTTTTATTTATTTTTTTATAATACAAAATTAACTCAGAATACAGCTGGCATTAAATAACTTCATTTGTCCTTTACGTTTGGTAACTAATATTTTATTGAAATATGATTTTGGTTAAAACATAACAGTGCACTCGATATCTATTCAAGTAATTACAATGTTCATGTTTAAATTACTATAAACATGTTACTGAGCCAAGACAATACTTCAGGGTGATTGGGCCCAAATCGCTTCCTGTGTGTTATTTATATTTATAAATATAGCGATCCACATGTTTTTCAAGAGACTGATTCTCGTACCGGTCCTTGGGAAACATGTTATACTCGATCCATTATCATCATATAATTATGCTTAAATCTAAATATTAATCAAAAGAGTATCGCCCTTGTAATTAGATGGGGAAATGCAGCTAGAATTCTTAACATTATTATTTATCACACGCGGTCATAATTTGGACTAAAATGATAAAATCCAGTTGTTACGTTAATTGTAATTATTAAATTTCATTATTTGAAAAAAAAATCGGCAAAAACTACAATTAAAATAAATAACAAAAACATTATTGCGTTACCTCACGCATAGTTGAAATAATCCGATAACAATTTGACTTTTTGTTCGAAACAAAATATGCGTAATTACATACATTTGACTTCCAATTATTGTTTTAATTAAATTTGAGTGGCATAGCATTTTCCATATTAATTCACTAACTTTGTAATGATTTTCCGCATTGTATTTTATTTTTTCCAAATATTTTTAGTTGCACTGCTTTCATTTATCGTTATTTATTACATTAATTATTTTGTCCTTTAGCCATATTTTAATAATATTTTTTAATTAACGCACATACATAGCCCGGTATACACGTCAATTTTGCGGTTACGCGAGACGTGTGCACGACCGGCGACGGTCACGTCTCAACATACACTGAGGGCTTTGAGCTTTTGAGTGGAACAGTAAGCTTGTCTCTATTACGTATCATGGTAACAATCGTTTAGATAGCATCTGTCATTTAAGCGTATATATAATTGGGTTTTGAATGTGTTTTTATTTTATTTTTTACAACATTACTGAATCCAACTTTCTGTTTTTCATTTTTTTATTTGTAAGTATTTAATATATATTTCCTAAAAGTAAATGCATTTGTATTAGTAAATAAAATATAAAATTAATATTATTCGTATACTCGCTTGTATACAGAGTTGGTATCGTCTGAGTTTACTTTTAAATAAAAATAAAGGTGCTTTGTGCTAGTAGCTAAAACCACGTGTTCTTATTACATTACACTCATTATTAATATCTTTGTGAATATATATTACACGTAATGGGATCCTTACTTTAAACAATG
Organism: Nymphalis polychloros; assembly: GCA_905220585.2. Taxonomy (NCBI): domain Eukaryota; kingdom Metazoa; phylum Arthropoda; class Insecta; order Lepidoptera; family Nymphalidae; genus Nymphalis; species Nymphalis polychloros. The sequence continues at coordinate 12,791,997 of HG992245.1, forward strand.
TAAATATTCGTTATCTCGCTGATGAATTATTGACTTAACTTATTAACAAGCTTAAGTAAAACTTGCTTGCTTTTTCGTTTTTAATGAGTAATCTAAACAATATACGAAATATTACTATGGATATAAATAATCCCTCTATAATTTATTTATAACTAAAATATATGCTAAATATAATATCATGGTTTTATTTTAAAAATATTTAAGTTTTATAAGAAACTTTCTTAACTAAATTTTTAATTTAATCCGTATATTTTCGTACGAGAGCAAAAAAAAAAAACAAAAACATTCCGTTTCGTAAAATTAAATCGCATCATTATTTCTTCGCTAAAGGAAGTCGTAAAAAGACGCATTATGTATGTATTTATTATTAAGTAATTATCTATTAATTTTCTTCCTACTTAACTTTCTAAGATAAAATTCAAGTCAAACGCATACTTGAACAATTACAAGAAAAAAATACACCTATTATATATTATTATCGTTGTATTTGGTACTTCTAAAGTACAGTAATACAGATGTATGTGCCTCCATTGTTCTAGAAAATGTAATTTATAAGACAATAAACTAAGCCTTAGAATAATTCAAGAACCGCTATTTCAAATATCGTAATCAATAAACGGTCTACATTGAATATAACCGTTATCGATGCTAAAGCCGCGACCACACTTACCGCACCTATCAGGGCATTACACGGCGACGGTGATGCAAGATTGTCTATGCGAAGATACCGTTAAACGAGGTTGATCGACCCTCATCGTACGCTCAACAAAAACTAACCGATACTCGTATTGAGGCACGCGTTACTACAAGGTATACAAATTGTTAAAAAAAAAAACATTCAGCTCTCATTAGCGTTGTTCCATACTCGTCAGACGTCTTGAACTCTTCAGATAACTTACAACAGACTTGCAGTCTTGAGCCGTAAAAACAGATATAGAAACTTTTTAATTAGGAATCAAGTTATTTATTAGAACTCTTCATGCCCTTATTGTGTTACGGTCGTATTTCACGACACTATATAAGTAGTGCACAAAGTGTAAGTTATGTTAAGTATTGTGACATATTGAATAATTTAGATCGAATAATGTATAGATAAGTTTTATATATATAGCAATATATATTTTATTTTAAATCGAGCAAAGAGACAATATTACTTCATAGTACTTTCACATTTGCTTAAGTGTTGAATATATTAAGACCGACGCAAACAAAATAAAAATAAATACAAAACATTTGCATAACTTAGATAATAATATAAAAGTAAAAATGTTTAGTATGTGGTAGATTTTGTGCAAGCCGGTCCGGCTTAAATATTAATACTAATTATTTTTGTATTCCGGTTTGAAAATTGAGTGAGCCAGTGTAACTACAGGCACAATATAACATCTTAGTTCCCAATATTGGTGGCGCATTGGTGATGTATGGGATGGTTAATATGCTAGCGCCTATGTCTATGGGCGTTGGTGACCACTTACCATTAGGTGGTCCATAAGCTCGTCCGCCTATATATTGAATAAAAAAAATCTCTATGGGCTAACCTACCCTCAGATGGCCAATTTACTCTTAATAAGTATACGAAAATCAAAATAAACTTTATTCAACACTGTTTTGAATTGTCATTGAACAAGAGCAATTAAATATAAAGCTACAATAAGTTTGAATTGAGAAGACTCAGCTTAGTGTGTAGTTAATTTTCTATACGGTTTATATGTGAATTAATTATTTACGATTAAATATTTTGCTCTGGTAATCAACGAATAGTAATCTACCAATTTCAAATATATTCATGTATAAATCAAATTAATCATTTTTCTCTATTAAATCAAACGTAAATGTAAAAATATACGAAAATATTACATTAATCTATAATTTGTAAATTTATTAATATTAACAACTCTTAAATTCACAACACCATATAGAGGTACAAATTACAAAAAAATCAATACACGGCTTTCTTACGTTCGTCCCATTTCGTATCATCCTTCTTTGGATCTGATTAAAAATAACGAGCTTCAAGTATCGAATACGTCAAGACCAAGATCAATATCGATACGATAACGATAGAATAGCGATAAATCGTCAGTCTCCACATTTCTAGCGTCATCCGCGACTCGATTGTAAATGGCCCTTGTTAGATGACTTGGTGTAATTTAACTTGTTCTGAGCAGTCATCAATTTTTATCAGGACCTGGATACCAATCTAAACAAGATTGGATTTCAGATTCTTATCTTAAATTGACTAAAAATGCTTTTTTTATCTGCAATTGTATTGCTATACAATTGATTTGTAAAGTGACAGCTTTGAGTCAATTGCATAGATTATTTTACTTGATGTGTGGTCATTTTAGCCCCATACTCTGCATTATATGTAGTATAATAAACTTTACAGTTCCTTCTGTCATCAATACTTTAAGGGCATCTAAGAGATAACGTCCTGCATCATTAATTAATTCTTATAGCGATCAGTTCAAAGAACAGCAATTCAAAGTATGGGAGTGTGATGCTAGAATGAATAATGACTATTCTACAAGATTAGACTTGAAAAAAAAATCTATTCATTCATATATGTTTTAAGCCTTCTACTTTAAATTGCATTCGAATTAAAAACAGAGACTCATAGTACTATGACAAATTAGGAATTGGGAATTGAACCACCGGGTCTGCGGCCTTATATCTAACCACTAGACCAACGAGGCAGTCTAGCTAAGATTATATACTAGTCGTCGTTATTTTATTTATGAACGGATACTTTTAGTTGATTATAATACAAATATTATTCATGCTTTTAGGTAATAAGTATAGACGTCGACTATGCGCTAAGAGCTGCGCTTATGAACATGATCTTTTCTATCATATTTTTCCACAACCTAACGACAGCGTTTATATAAAAACATTGGTGTGTTTTATTCAACTACACAGAGACTCATTAACTGTTTTAACAACTCCTAATAGATACCGGACTGTTAGTGATTTTTGCGACAGAGATAACGCTCTACCATGCCGAAATTAGTCGATTGTCTCTTTTCAAAGGTCGATGTGCAATATGTATTGACGAGCGCTATACTACATTACTCACCCGTGAAAAGTTGACAGCCGACTTACGGGTGATATACTAGTTTGATACGTGTATTCTGGAAATGTTATAATTATTATTGTCAAAGTCGGATATCACTTTCTGACATTTTACGACCGTTTTCTGCGATGTTCCTTTAACAAGCCGAAAATTCTGTTGTTAATAACCCGAAAAAGACGATTTGGGCAATTGTAATGTTTTTTCGGTATGTAAAAAAGCAAATAAATAAATAAATAAATAAATAATACTAGTTCTTCAGAGTAACCTCATAGTATAACCAATCCAAAATTACCGCAATTTGGGTAATTTTGGATATTAAAGATCATTTTCATATAAAGAAGTACATTAAATTATTTTCAATACTTCTCATGAACTTAGAAAGCTAGTAATTAATTAAAAATATTTAATTTAACTAATATTTCTTTGAAATTAAAAAGTAACAGTTAAAAGTAAATTAAAAAAAATAATAATTTACGTAATAAATCTCCAATGAAACGCCTAAGAGTGGTCGCCATTTTATTAATAAGATAACATTTTACGGAGCTTTAAGTGTCTAATGGTAGTTATAACTATTACATAATCACGGTAAACTATTCTCGTAGTAAATTACGCAAGTCACACACGAGATTGCATTTAAATTGTAAATTCGTTGAAATATGTTACAATGTTAAGTGTATGTTTCAAAGTCGGTTACGATACGTGAATTATTTGACCGTATGTATGAAGGTACTTCCTGTTAATCCCATTCTTTAATAGTAAATGGGTTTATCTCTAATCAAGAAGTCTGAGGTTTTTCAAATCGTCATTGTACTATATTCTTAGAATGTTTGTTTATTTAACAATCCACTAATTACATGTTAATTATTACAGTGTTATCCGGCATAAGCTCTACTCACACGTAGGCGTCAATAATATCTAGTCAAAGATATTAAGATGAAACCATAGAAAATTTAGCTATTTTTAATGATTTGATGTATTCCTAATTTCCTTTTATATATCATTAAAAAACAAAAATATTACAGACTGCATAATATGCATTATATCCTTTTGGGAGAATTTTAAGATTATTCCGCCAAATGTAGACATTTGGCAGATTTTCATCCGACACATTCTAGTTCCTTTCAGCGCCGAGCATGAAATGAATTATAAATAACATATTAAGAACATCACATTAAGATTCACGTTTTCTAAGCTATTACATTATGCCGCATTGTAAGCTACGAATATTAACTCAACGTTTTCAATCATCTACACAGTATTGTATACGATAATATGCCTTTTATATTCATTGATTGATAAATGTAAATAGTAATAGTCCAAGAGCTCGTGATTACCAGACCTATATTATAGTATTTTTATGGATGTACTTTATGTTACAACAAGGCGCTCGCCTTAACTAACACTTAACAGGTATTAAAGATTTGCACATTTAATGCTGGTGTAAATAAAATCTAGTAAAGACTTTATTTTATTCATTTTAGTACGAGGATTAAAACAATAAATATTAATTAAAAATATTTCTTAAGTCAGTTTGTTATATGTTTCTTAAGTATAGGTTTAGAAAATAAATAACATTTCTATTTACCCCTCAAATTAAGCGTAAATATTGTGCGGTAGTAGCAATAGCCCAAGGGGTCATGATCGAACCTGCGACTTTTACATACTGTGCTATTGACGCTTCAATATAAATAAATATGTCGCATCCGGCTTCTGAGAACTGGCCGCTAACAACGCACAAACGTCATAGTGTACAATTTGAAAATAATGAAATAAAATTGGACTGCATTCTGTATTTGAAGCACTTATCTGTAATGTATATAAATATCGCCAGCACTGGCCATTAATAAATAGTTGATAATATATTGACATAAGTTGAGAATGTGTCATGTTTTGGGTAATAAAATAGTATTGGCGAATGTGCATTTTTTCACTGAATATAGTATTATCGTTCTGATCGCGTTAAAATAAATACAAGCCTAGGTGTCTATTGTATAAAAAGTGTGAATGTTACATTGTTGTGGTTGAAGTAAATATTGTATGTTGAAAAGCTTATTTCTCACTCGGATCACTGCTATTGCCCACGATGAGTAACCGTGATAATAACGATTCTCCGATAAATATAATATATAAAATAAATTATATTCTTTTCATTTTACATGTCACTATCTACCGTCCCAGCTTCGCACGGGTATAGTGAACGTCTACATAAAAAGTTTATATCGTAATACATTTAGCGTATTGATTAACGCGGCGCACGCCACTAAAGCTCCCATTCTACATGAAATTTTTCTCCGACATCTTACACAAACATCGTCATATTGCACCCAATTTACATTCAATGAATTATACACTTAAACCTTTTCTATAAATCACTCCGTCTCCGTTTGTAAAAACCGTATGAAAACGGCTAAATGACCCAACCTGGGGCTGGAACCCATGACCTGGAAATCTTGGACTTATAAGCTATCCATAAAACCAACGAGGCAACAAACAATTTTTATTTAAACGACGGTAGAATGCTAGGAAGAATAAAAACGTTTTTATTTTTTAAATATATCACTTTTTTTAAAAGAAGCGTTAAAGTATTTTGTATGTTTTTTTTTTACATTACACTGACATCCTTCGCCAGAATAGATCAATAAATATCATTTGCATACAAAAGGCAAGTGTCAATAACACCGAATGTTTAATAAGTAGGTAAGATAGACTATAATACTACGGTTCTGAACGACGCATACGGTTTAAGATTGAAGCATTCATAATATAATAATGCACACGAAAAACGTATACATGTTAATAAATATTAATCTATAAAATAGTCTACAATTCGAGCTGTTCCTTTGATTTTATCTACGCATATGTTAAATACTATATTTTATAACGTCAGTGGAGTTTTCGAGTAATCTACGATTACACTTATAGATCAAAAGAAAATATTATTATCACGTTCCAAAATTAGCAAGGCTTTGAAGTAAATCTTTAACATTGTCTATTTAGCTAGATTATTTGATTTGATTTTGATTAACGGTTCTGACAATATGTAGTGGAGGTAAGATTACCCATAAATTGTAGTATTTAACTTAATTTTTTTTCAAGATTAGCTTAAATAATATTCATTTCTTAATGACTTCGTGTAAAAAGTACAAACATTTTTTGTAACCCATGACTGAATTATGTTTTCGAAACTTCTTGCGTGAGTATTTTTATTCATCGTGCAAATTGTACTCTGTTCATTCCAAACAATGGTTTACTAAATTTATAATTCATATAAATGATAATAATGCAATCGCGAATACGTAACTTCGCACACTACACGTTTAAACTATGACTTCCTTTACGTACTCTAACATTAAAGTAAATCCTGGCCTGTCAATGTCCTACCGCCAGGCCTTCTATCCTATTGAAGAGAAGGTTTGGAGCTTATTCCGTCACAATTCTCCAATGCGCATTGGTCAAGAAACATTTCGCAAACTTTCATCCGATATATGCAGATTTCCTCACAATGTTTAATGACGTCCTTCACCGCCGGCCATATAATAAAGACAAGTTCATTTAAACGTTAGTTTAGGTTTAAAATTACGAAAATATGAATCGGAAGATAAAATTTGGCAAGTACTTGTAATGTATGTACCTCATTCCTATGCAAGAACTGACTGGCGCAATAGGAACAATGAAAAAGATGTATACTTAACCATTTGTTACGTCCGCAAAGTTGCTCAAGGATTTCGCTTATGAATCAACGGAACTTATACTTCAATTTGTTGGCATGATTTCTGCGCAAGAGTCGTGTTCGGACGGAATTATAAACTGGCGTTATCGCCTTATGTAAGCCGCTCAGCTCTATGGAAGGTTGCTTAACACGACCTACGCTGAATTTAATACTTACAACTGTTCCAGTCAATAATAACCCTTTTATATAAGACGCTTAGAATGAAAATTGGTTGATTGTTTCTTTTAGAAATGTGATTTAGTTCAGTTTTAAGGAAACAACGTGCCACACTGACTGACAGGTAAATGGACAGGTAATGTCTAGGTAAATCAAGTACAAGAATAGTGCGGCTTTATTTGAGAGATGAGCAAAACGATTTTAACACTCCATCCAATATTTAAACCCTTTCTAGGTACAAAATTCATAACAAAATTGTTTTATGCTTTGTAGTGTATAGAGTAAAAACAAATCCGTGTTAATTTCAATAAATGTATATAAGCATTCATTTCGGTGTTCGATTATTTTTTTATGCTATTGTATTCTTTATTAGAAATTTTACACAATATTGTTAAGTGGGCTCTTATATCTTGTCTTAAGTACTTTTGAATCAACTTTTTACAGGAATCTACCATAAGTCAGGAATGTAAATGGTTCTACCGAAAAGAACCAAGAAGGTGTTAAGTATCCTATATCTTTTTCTGTACCAAGGCCTGGGCAGTATTTGAATTACTTGTATACGTGTTTACTATTTGTATTTCAATTAATTCCTTAAAATGTAAGTTGTGATTGATATCTCAAATACCTGAATTTTGATTTGTTTTTTAATTAGTGTTTAATTATTAAAATGCTAACTCGAGTACGCCAAAACTTTCCAAATTTACAGTTTGTCATAATTGAACAATTTTCCATAGAAAATTGCTCAACTCTGCTTGCTTCTGAACTCTCTCTAAAGGTTATTGTACTTAATATTTTTAAATTAACATAAGCAATATGATAACTTCAAGCGTATAATTTATAGTCGTTCTTAGAAGAGGGCACTTACGACAATATAAAGTGCAATCAAATATATGTATATTTTTAAATATTCATCTTTGTACAAAAAATAATTGTAACGCTATTGATTACGAAATAAATAAATAAAAAGTCTGAATGTATTTAAATATATGTATATATATTTAAAAGCATTAATAATTCATTATTATTCAAAGCATTAATAAATAATATTAGAAAATATTTCGTATTTCAAATACGTGCCAAATAGCATGTTGCTATTTATATATTAAAACAAACCATATATTTTCCCCAACTCTGTCTATTTATTTTTATACGTATAGGACTTCTAAGGAAATTAACTTTTTAAGTACATATTACGAAGTTATTATAAAAAAAAACTTTTTAATTGCGTACTTTTTTTAAACATCTGAAATAAGTTTTCTTGAAATTTAATAATTTGAAAGCTAAAGAAATTTTCCTTTGACGTATGAAGGTATTTTCAATATGAAAATCAATGTTTCTATCAAACTGCAAGGTTATTATACACAGTGGTGTAATAATGAAGAAATGTAAATAGAACAAAAATAATTAAGCCAGTTCGCATTTCTCATTATATATTTAAGTAGAGGAAGTGCGTTAGGACAAGGTGTAACTCGAAAGAACATAGATATTAGTTATTACAATTGGAAAGTGATCAAACAACAGTTACAACACATATAATCGTAAACGGCCACGCACGAGATAAAATTTATCTTAAATTAATTTTAAACATAAATTAGGCACATGATAACTTTGAAGCCACATTTTTCAGTTCAGATTCACTGCTCTAACCATCTAGTATCAAAATGTACCACAAATTCATTCAATGAAAATAATAAATATAAGTTACAATAATAAACTTCAATAGCGTTGGTAACGGTACTTACTGACATACGTCAGTTGACGTCATTCGTCGTTCCATTCCAAAAGATTCAATGAAATATATATTTACGATTTTTATAAAATAAATAAGTTAATATGTTACTACTGAGTAATTAAATAATTTCTTAAGAGCAAATTGACATTAAATGAAGAAGCTTTTATAAAAAATAAGCTATAGCTTTCCATTTAAATTATTTAAACTTCTTAAAATACTGTAGTTGTAAAATATAATAACGAGAAAGGCTAGAGAGCGAATAAAGTATGGGCAACACTTCACAAAGTCATCCACATTACTATGAGTCGAGTTCTTTTAATTTTTTAAACTCTTTGAAACTGACAGTACTGACTACTGAGTACAGTAACGTCAATAACTTAGTCATTATGGCATTTACATACTGTTTTGGTTAAGTTCAACAAAATAAGTATAACTTAGAGAAAATTAATGTAGTAAAATGGATCCAAATAAAATTAAAAATGCATCAGAAGGTATCGCAGTAAGTATAAAATATAATGGAGTTATAATACTGAAAACATAAAAGTTAACAATATAAAATAACACTCCTTCAATTTAGAGGTCACAGAATTTAAGGTAGAACTTAATATCATCACACAATTCCTATATAGTGGCTGCAATAAGAAGCTCAATACAATTTTTCAAACATTTTATATTTCAATATTGAAGTAATTTTTAATTTAAATAAAGCATAATATTATTTTAAATCTATAAATTTCAGCCTATGGGTATAACGACTTTAAACGAAACAGTGCTAAGTAACCAGCCTGAATCCAGGTACGAATGCCCAGTATGTCTGAACTGGTTACGGGATCCAGTTATAACCACTTGCGGGCACAAATTTTGTAAAAGTTGTATCACTTCATGGTTGCAGTGAGTATACAAATGATTATAAATATAATTATTGAGTGACTATACCTCATACTTCATATAATAATAAGATTTTAGTTTTGCTTATATCTTATAAAATTCTTACTAGTCTTCACCTGCAGCCTCGCTACGCCGAGGTTGAGGTGTAAGGTACCTGTCCTTTTCTGTACGACTGAAAAATATGTTTGCAAATTTCATGATGATCTGTGGAGTAGTTAAGATATGAAAATGTATCAAACAAATTTGCCTTCATATTTATAATATTAGTAAGAATTTATATATACATTATATTTAAAGAATCTTTAATATTCTCATATAATAGATGAGTGTGCTGTTTATTTACAAAAGATATAACATCTTAGATTCCATGAACAGCAGCATGTTTGACAGTATAAGAATGACTTACACTTATCCCAGTGCTAGTTTCAGTTTGGGCAAAGGTAAACACTTACTGGTAATCTATTTCTCAACAGGAAATGAAGGCTTTACCCAGCAGTGGGACATAAATAGGCACATATTCATTATACATTAAGTGACAACAATTCATAATAATCATTGTTATTTATATCTCATTTCAGAAACAGCGGTCACTGTCCGATAGACAACATAAATCTCAGTATGAAAGTTGATATTTTTCCTGACAATTACACTAAAAGGGAAATTCAAGAACAAAGAATGTCATGTCCGTTTGCAGCTAAAGGTATATTTTATCATCAATAGTAAATAAACACAAAATGTGTATCAAAATTTGTGTTCTTAGTAGCATGTTCTTGTTGTGATTTATATTTTATAAATGTATATATTTTTCTAATACTGGAGTAATAAGAGTTTGTTGGAATTTCTATTGAAAAATTCTCAGTTTATTGACTCTAACATGTCTATAAACACATAAATCCATTATCTATGTGCCTAAACTCACTATTTGTCTTTGTTGTCAAATTGCAAGTCATCGCATTATAAGAATGAAGGAAATAGTAGGCTAAGCAGCGACCAATTAAAAACTTGACCAATTTAAAAAAGAAAAAATTGATCAAGTTACAGACCGCCTGACCAATCGTTTTATTATATATCTACTATTCAAGACTGCGTCGTTGGTCTAGTGGCTACATGTAAGGCCTCAGACACGGTGGTCCTGAGTTCAAATCCCAGGACGGGCCAATAAAATGTTATTGAGATTTTCTGTCAAAAAATTCTCAGTAGCAGCCGGAGTCTGAAATTTGGAAGTGTGGACACTCCCGTGCCTCGGAAAGCACGTAAAGCCGTTGGTCCTGCGCCTGAACTCTTTCCGGTCGTGACGAATTGCCGTCCCATCGGATTATGAGAGCTAGGGAATAGTGAGTTCACCTGTGTTTGCACACAGACTTGTGCACTATAATATCTCCTGCGTAGTTGGCTAATCTTTCTTGAGATTGGCCGCCGTGGCAAAAATCGGTCAGGAGGACCATATATACTATTCAAAAGTTAATACTGTTTGTGTGTTGTACTTATATTTTATGACCATTCTTTTATAGGTTGCTGCTTAGACTTGTGCACTATGAAATATCGACCGCGCAGTGACTAGTGTCCGTTGAGAATGGCCGAAATGTTAATTTTTATTGCTTTATATATTTTGATAATTTCAGGTTGTTCAGTCAAAGTGACACCACTCGACCTAGATAATCATATCGCTGTGTGTGAGTTTAATCAACCCGAGGCGTCATCTCAATCCACAGTCAGGGTTCCATGCTCATTCCATGCCGTCGGCTGCAAAGAAACCTTTGATAGTCAAGAAGATATGAACGCACATTTGCATAATGACATTCAAAATCATATGAGTGTAAGTTAAGAAAAAATAAAACTAATTTATTTTGTGTTAAAATATAATTTTAATATAAATAGTTTATATTTTAACGATTTATTAATTTAAATAATAATATATTAATTGAAATAATAAATCTTAGCCGTAGATTACCGATTCAAAACGAGAAAGTATCGCTAACTTTTCATACGATTAATTTATGTCTATAATTCATTTCGTGCTCCGCGGCGAAGGTAAACATCGTGAGGAAACCTGCACGTGTTGGATGTAGTTCAACCTTAAGTAGAAATGAAATAGTGTGATGGAGTCAGCTCCAAGCCTCTCCGAGCGGAAAAGAACTCTTCCTCTATCACTTTACTTATCTTCCAGTTCCTAATGAATGCATATTCCAAGATTCAAATAGACAGCGATATATCGAATGCTAGTATTGATGCAAAGGAACAAGAGGCCATGAGCCTGTGGGAGGCACCGGACAAAAATGGTGAACAAAGTACATCTGCCCCACTTAGTAATACTAGCGCTCTTATAAGGTAACCTATAGCTTAATTCATGCCTAAAATGCGAGGCAGTCAAGTATACAGAGTGTAACAAAATTCGTGTCCGACCCGTGAAGTGGTTATTAGGTATCGTGTGTCGGTTCTATTTATGTAATAATTTTTAAAATACTAAGCAAAAAATTTATCCCGGATTTTTTTTTAATTAAATGACGGAAATTATATGGTGTTTCCATTATAGTGCTCGATAGCTCTTACCTATCGGGTAGCTAAGACACGAGGTCATGACCTCAGTAGTCCAAGTTTTTACCACCAACAGTGTTTTAAGTAATTTTTTTGCTTAGTATTTTAAAAATTATTACATAAATTGAACCGACACACGATACCTAATAACCACTTCACGGGTCGGACACGAATTTTGTTACATCCTGTATACATAATGTTGTACTAATCCCTAGGGCACTGTATGAGAGGGTTGTAGTATTGGAGCAAAGAAATCGTGAGCAGGATATAGTAATAGCTAACATGTCGAAGCAGCTCTCTGCATTCGCGGTGGCGAAGATGAAACAAAACAACGACATGCTCCTCCGGTACTGCATGGGAAACTATATTTGGAAGATCGATAACTTCAAGACGAGACTAGACGCCATGTTGAAGGATCACTTCAAAATGTTATACAGCCCTGGATTTTATACGTCACCGAATGGTTACAGGTAGTTTTATACATTAGTAGCGTAATATATTTATATATTAGTAGCGTTTTGCCCGCGGGTTCACCCGCGTAGTTCCCGTTCCCGTGGGAATACGGGGTCGAAAATTAGCGTATGTTACTCGTTGATAATGTAGCTTACCATTGAAGAAATAATTTTTAAAATCAGTTCAGTGGTTTATGTCTGAAAGCCTAACAGACAAACTCACATCTGCATTTATAATATTAGTTAGGATGATGAACAATAAAATAATCTCTAAGCTAAAATAACCTCAAATAATTTAAACACAGATTCTGCGTCCGTCTAAACATATCCCCCCAAAATCCTCACTGCTTCGCGCTCCACGTGCACCTAATGAAGACCGAGTATGACCACTGTCTGGAGTGGCCGTTCAACGGTCGCATTACCTTCGCGATGATCAACCAGTACGACCCCGACATGACGCAGAGGGACACCATGATGTCCAACTCCAACCTCATAGCATTCAAGAGGCCCACCGCTGAAATATGCGTTAGGGGATTCGGTTACACGGAATATGCGGTTGTAAGTGACGTGGTTAGGAACGGTTTTGTGAAAGATGACATGCTCATAATACGTGTCAATATCCGGTACGTATGACATAGGGAGTAATTTTTATGTTTGTTCTGAATTATTTGTTTTATAGTTCACGCGCTATGAGAATGGGATGGAACTTTGTTAAAGTCGAAAATGAGAGGTGTCGTACGAAGGAGCGTTAGCAAAAAAAAAAGTTAAAACATAATAAATAAATAATAATTTAAATGTAATCTGGCAAAACCAAAAGAGAGAGTTTAGTGGATTATTTCTATGTAAGTACATATGCGTGGTAGTGTTTGGTTGAATGTATGCTTAACTGCCAGATTTATTTCGCGTGATTGACTTATACATAGTAAGAGTCTGTGAATGTCTCACTGCTGGGCTAAGGTCTCTTCTCCTCTTTTGAGGAGAAAGTTTAGAGCTAATTCACCACGCTGCTCCAATGCGGGTTGGTGGATTACACATGTCACAGAATTTCAGTGAAATTTGACACATGCAGATGTGTCAAATCACGATGTTTTCCTTCACCCTAAGCACGAGATGTATTATAATCACAAATTAAGCACATGCAATTCAGTGGTACTTGCCCGTACTATCATAAATCTCTTAAATAATACAGTATCAAATTACGACCAAGAATCCCCACTAACAAATAAAGAACAACGTCGCTACCGGACCTCGCTCAGTTCCAAAATTTCGGATCCCATTCTGATAGCGTGCCGATTATGACAGTTTTAAGGATCTTCTTTTGACGTGATAACGTCTTATAAATCGATGAACGCCGGCTGCACGCACGAAAAAGCATAACTCATAGTAACGTTCCGCGTAAACCGAGCGCGCAAGCGAGAGCGCGGAACAAGCGATAGAGGCACGATCGGCCTAAGCGTTCGGCTTGTGGCGCATCTATCTCTCTTCCACTCCATCGGCCGATGCGTCCGAGTATTCATCAATGTTTTCTTATGACGTTATCACGTTAAATTATCGTCCGTAAACCGACTTTACAGACAACCATTTTTTTGTGCAAGATTATATGATGCAATATTTTGATCTGTTATTTTGTATTTTAATATAATAACGTTGTAAGTCTTATGACATGTATTAACCAATGCAACTGTCCGTCCTTTAAGATATTATATTGATAAGATTATGTATTGTGAATAACTATAAGTTAAGTTTTGTTGCTTATTGTACATGATGTTAATATTATTAGAATAATAAAATATATTGATTAAAGAGGTTAGTCAAGATCTGTTAGAATATTTTTACAATACTTAAACATTCCCATGTTTTTTTTATTTATATAGTAAATAAATATAAAAAAATGGTGCACTATATAATATTTTCGTTATATTTTTATTGAAATAAACGAATTATCGAACATTACATGGTTTTTTCGTTTGTATGTTAAGCAAAACAACACATAATTTAACATCAAATTATAATTCATTAATTTATTTTGATGTACATACTTTATATAGTTAACTTTTTATAAAACATAATTACATAAATCCTTATAGAGCGAAATTACTTTTAAATTATTTGGAAATTAAGTACCTACAAGATCGACAATTTAATCAACTAATTATATAAAGTTTTTTCTTTGAATCAGATTTCCTAATGGGTCTATGTACCTCTCCATAGCTAAGCCTGTTGTATTTTGGGGGGGCACAAATAAAATACAGGATCATTTTTTAATCATATTTATTGTTATGCAAGAATTACAAAATATTAACATACAGCTAATCCTTAATAAAAATATAGGAATATCGCTTATAATATAAACAAAACTACCGTCCAAATCCATATCACATTCAATCATCACATTTTTTATCTGAAAACATTCATTAAGTAGCAACACCAAATAATCTTTGAAACATCTAACACTAAAGATATAGCGAATTTAAATACAAATTTTTTTACTTGAATTTGTTATATAGATATGTTAAAAATCAAACGTTCACAATCAAAAAACATAAACCAAAATAATTATAATTTTTCACACAAATAACAATAACTTATTGGATACAAACGCATTATTCTTTTGCATACATGATTAACACTACTACTAAATGAATCGTAAGTGATCATTACCAACTACATCGATGGAACTCACGTTATTCTCGAATAATATTCGACTGGTTTTCCATCCATCTGTTCTCAACGCAGTTGACGACGTGATCTCGACGCCTAGGCCGACAATAAGATCTTTGCAAAACAAATCGAGCATTCTTCGATAAAATAAATTAACGTAAGATAAACCGCAATAGTTATTAATAATATGATTCATTTATTTTTAATAAGGAAATGCTTGACATTTTTTCAATCCCGCAATTGAGACCAAAATTTGTTACAACGATGTACTTTATTTTCAAATAAAACAAATTCACCAAGACTAGAAAAATGCATATTCAATTTAATAAGTTTTAGTATTATTTATTGTTTAGAAAATTATTCCTCCGAATACATTTAATAATTTATTAGAATGGCAACTTTGAGTGCCGTTTTATTATAACTGTAAATTTCGACCCATAATATATCAAACCTTGTGACTTCTTTTCATACATTCCTCGTTACAATATATTTGAACGCTGTAAAAGTTTTTTTTTAAATACCTTATATAAAAAGACTAACTCATCCAAAATAGCTACAGAATAATCATATCTCAATGAGTATCTTAAAATACCTTATTTTTAATTATAATTTTATTCCAATTTGGCGATATTTATGGAAACTTTTATTCCCATCGGTGGTTATTTATGATTATTTGAATGCAAAAATATTTTTCCCTTAATTCACATTCTAAGTTACGAAACTAGCGTCCAATAAATAAATAATGCCTTAATTTAGTTTAACACTTAAAACATGGAATTCAGGAAGACATAGGGGGATCAAATTGTATTATAACTGCACATTCACGGAAATAAAATGTCTCTTCTAAACGGAATGTTTGGTAAACCAATACGCGGATAATAACCGAGTGTACAGCGTCAAATAAACCATATAAAAATAAACTGATCCATATCAAAACTAAAACTAAACGTATCACAGTTACGGTAAATAAAATGCGCGTTTCTAACACTCGAAAAAACCTTTGATGTTTTTGTATGATTTTTTGAAGTTGTGTCTGTATGACGTCTGTTCACTGCCTACTGTCATATTAAATATAAGTGCCACAAGTTAAAACGATAAGTGTCGATTTAATTACAAATGTATAAAATATACTAAATAGAAATGTATCACTAAGAACTTTATTAATATAATTATTATCAAATACTTAATTAATATTGAGAAATAATAAAAAGAATTAAAAACATACGGCATTACTCATAATTTTTACAAACGTACTCTAACTGTTTTATTATCTTAATTCTTTCAAATATGTATTGTATTCATTCTTTGAAAGAACGAGTTTAATATTCAGCGGTTACACTAACGTTGAGCGAAAACTCTGCATGCGGCCACCGCAGTCGTAGCGCGACCAAACGCGTCGCCACTCGCCCTATACTTCGCTTCGTACTTGACTGCGAGGTCAAGTGATTCAGAGAAATTTAAATATTGTTGCGTAGTTAATAGAATTCGTGCTAGATATTAAAGTACGCGTAAACACGGCTGCCAATCTGCTACACCGCGGTGGGCGCACGTTTTTTAACCGCAGCTTTATAGCACGCTTAAAAATATTACGAATATTACCGATAGATTTTAATTCATGAGACGAAAGCACACAAATATAGATTATATAGACATTCCTTCTCCATCACTAGTCTTAGGGAGAGCAAACAAGTAGAAAATTCTTAGCCAACTATTCGCCGTATAAAAATAACTATTGTAATTCTTATGTCACTATTTGATTAATTAATATTTCTTAACATACTCCTTTTAAGATACATGAAATGTTTTTTTTTTTCTGATATCTTAATACGTTAATATACTACACGGATTAAGTTTTATTTTAATTATCAATGGATCGAAATCTGTGATCAGTCAATGTCAGAATTAGGTATTTTCACGGTCTTATACACAGGTCTATCAACAACAGTAGTGGGGGTACGTCGGCTTAATGGTTGCGCTGTTCTGTTTAATTTACGGCCGCCAGAGGCATGACGATAGATGGGTGTGCTGTGCAACGAAAACAGAATAGCATTCTGTCTCTTTTTCTATCACACGTAACGTATGCGTACCGCGTGTCACTCTGCGTGTCGCACCCATCGATAGCAACGCCGTACAGCGGCGTTGACACGAAATAAAAGTCATGACACGATCGTACCAATCTCTCACCACTGAAATTGGGCTCCGTTGTAAGATCCGTATACAAGACCGTGGCGATTTTAAATTATCTTGATAGTATGATATCAATTGTCATCTATTGTTTTGTCTTTTTAGTGGCTAACTTGAGATAACTAACGACAAATGTAATCGTAAACTAGTAATATTTCCAAGTCCATTTAACTATAAAACTACTGAGACCGATACGAAATTGTTTTTAACTCAACCCCCATTAATTATTTAAACATTTTGCTGCCGCCAACTCAACGATACGTCTTTGACACTAACAAAACCTGTATCTCAACACTTAGTCACCACAAATCATAGACAAACGTCTGTAACGTAAAACCAGATCTTATCTTCGATTCTTATTGACTGTGGCTTCTGACCTTAACACTTCATGCGGTACGATGCAACTGGGTTCCGAAGAGGCAGCAAATGTTAACGAATCCTCAGAGGGAGCTGCTGGAGTCCCCCGGGAAGTGCATGAGGTTGTCGCCGCTGCAGCTCGGGGTGGGCGACGAGGGCGGGTCGAGGGAGGCGCGGGAGGCCGAGCTAAAACTACTCGAGCTAAGTTCTTCTGGCTCCGTTTCAAATCTCCCAGTTATTCCTGGAATTTTTAAATAGATCATCGCTTAAGTTTTCTCATACAATACAATTAAATAAAGAGTTGCAATGAATTTAACTAATTTACTGTTATATTTAAAAATATATGTTGTTTTATTCGAACATTATTAGTTTATTATTAAACAATATCGACATAGATAAAAAATAAAAAATCTTTGGACTCTAGCCTTTAAAATTCACAATAGGCTAAGATAAGTTCATAGCTACTTCAATAACTTCCTAAATTAATTATTCATAAGGACTAAAAATTTCATTGATTATCAATATTCTATGTTAATATATGTACATATAATGAGAAAATGTTCGTTTGTAAATTTTTACAAATAATTAAAATTGAAGTTTCTCTCTGAGGCTTCAAAATAATGTGCAAATGTGAATATTGGATTATTACAGGAAGTATTGGAATGCTAACGGTAATTTTTGAAAACACCGTTTTATTTCGATCAAAAGTTATAAAAACTTACGGCCTAATAAAATTTTGCTTAGAGTCTGTTTAGTTAAACATTATTTTTTCTCTTTCTGTCATTATTGATTTGACATTCGAAAGAAGAAGACAGCATTGTTTGACTATTCACTCGCTAAACAACGTCACCATAAAACCGCAGTCCTTGGTATTGTTGTGTTCCGGAGTGAGCCAGTGTAATTACAGGCACACGGGAGTTAGGACATAGTTCCCAAGGACGGTGGCGCATTGGCGACATATATTTTTTTTAATGTACAATGCCACTGTCTGTGGGCATTGGTGACCACTTACCATCAGGTGACCAATAAGCTCGTCCGCTTACCTATACTATAAAAAAAACCCAGTACGTACATACATAATTGTCAACCGCTACTTTGGGCATATAACTAGGTAATATATAATCACTGAAATATATTTTCAGGGGTATCAAAACTTCTCTGGAACAATAAATGTATGTTTTGCTTCCGATAATATTCCATTCTATAAATACAAATTTAGCACAGGTTAAACCGAGCACAGATAAATAAAACGGCAATGTTGGTTGTTGAAATATTGTTTTTAATTTATCTAAATATCTTTAAACACTCCATAACATTATCAACATACAGTTACAGTGCTGTCGAATCTAAAAATTACATGTAAAATTTTCCTACATCATTATTCCGAATGCAATACATCATGGAGATAAAATATTTCAAGAACAATAAATTTTGACTTAAAACATTATTGTAAAATTTCAAAAATAAATCTTAATTTTTAGGATTAATAATTCTCAAAAATTTCTAATTAATAATAATCTTAAGCGGTGATTTCAAAATATATTCATCGACTGGACAGTCTGTCGGTTTCTAACAAAGTGGTAGGTAGTTGTTTTAGTAATGTTACAATAAAACTTACAAGCGATATATTACGTGTACTTGAGATGAGAAAGAAACGAAAGCCTTTGATAAAAAAATCAAATTTTTTCATATCACATTTAAAATAAATTAAGAAACCGGCTTCAAAATTATATTTAATTTACTTTCGTTTAAATATAGGCGTGACATAGTTAGTATGAAACATTGAATTACTGTAAGTGCAAAAGGTCATATGTGAAAATTAATTCCATGTATAAAAATGCGATAATTAGTTATTTTATTTATGAATTCAATTTTACCAAAACTAACGTTATATAGACATTAGTTACCATACAAACAGAAAATGGAATAATAATGAATCAATTAAACTCAAAAACTTAAGGAAATAATTGATTTTTATTCCCTCCAATAAAGTACATAAATTTTACATAGAAACTTTTGCACTAATAACAGCTGTAGTATTTTATATTGAGTGAGTATTTAACTCAACCGGTATGTACTGAAACCACGGTCTTATACACAAGTCTATCAACAACAATAGTACGTCGGCTAATGATTGCGCTGTTCTGTTCAATTTACGGCCGCCAGAGGCATGACGATGAAGTGTGCTGTACAACGAAGACAGAATAGCATTCTGTCTCTTTTTCTCTCACACGTAACGTATGCGTACCGCGTGTCACTCAACCGACGCGTGACCGCACCCATCGATAGCAACGACGTACAGCGGCGTTGACGCGAAATAAAAGTTATATCACGATCGTCCCAATCTCTCACCACTGAAATTGGGCTCCGTTTATAGACCTGTATACAAGACCGTAACTGAAACATTACGTCAAATATACTACATTTATGTAAACTGATTACATAAATGACAGTCACTAAATCACATAAATCCTGTATACAAAGAACTAAAACAATGAAGATATTGAGTCGAAAATAATTATCTTTTTTGAAGTCGATTAAAAATATCAAATATGTAACTTTTTTTTAACAGAATTACTAATAGACATCAATATATAACATTACATTTAGTACAAATTCATTTAAAAATATTAAGTTTATTTCATTCAAGGAAATTTTGAAATGTAATAAAGTCAATATTTGATGTCATCATAACACAAAAACCTAAAGCATACCATGAAAATTTTATAATTACAGGATTAATTGCAAGGGTCAGCAAAATAATATTTGTTACATTATTATTATTATTGTGTTTTTTAATACAATAATTATTTTATATTATTCTACTAAATTCCATGAGACCATTTATCTTATTATTATTTTTTACTTAAAAGTGTATTCAATTAGTTATTACTTGGAAAACTGAGAAGCTTCGTAATATGTTAATAATTTCATCGTTATATTTACTTTAATACTTTAAACTAAATACCCATATGAGTCATGGTGTTTTATATTTTACATTACCTAGCATTATATAAAATGTGTCAGAATTTCTGTATTTTAAAAGTACACAAGATCTAAAATAAATTATAATTTTTATGCCTTTAAACTACGATTACTTCGATTTTTTTTTTATTTTATACGGATGTATATTTTTTATGTACAACGAGATTGACAAAAATGAGGTATAAAGCTATAGATCTCAGAAACAATAAAACTAAAAAAAAATATTAAACTCGGTGTACAGTGCCTATGATATGTTTTTCAAACAATTATAAAAGTCAGGTGCACTTTTATAATTACCACAATAATGTGATAAATTTGAAAAATATTGGTCAATATTGTTTTTTTTATATAAATAAAATAATAATAAATTAAACAATATAATTTCAAATATTATAAATATATACAATGCACCTAAACATCTACTAATAGTTAAAAAAAATACCTAAAAATAGGTAGAATAGGTAATTGTCGCCAACAAAATAAGAAAAAAAAAAAAAATTGTCATGATTCAACATAATATCAATTATATTAATAAAAACATATCAAATAATACTAGTTGCAAAATATTATACAAAAAATTTGTACATCTAGACAGCAAAAGTAATACGGTGTTTTATACCAAAATAATCGACCTTAGTCCATTGGAACTTTCAACCCAATATTTGAAAATAATACTGAGGTACTGTAGATATTTTGAAATATATTCGATTAATCATGTTTAATATACCACCGAAAACTGCACGGAAGTAATTATAAGAATAAAAATAAATTGTCGCTAAGCTAACTATAAATTAATTCTAATAACGGCTCCCGGGCCGGGTACTAACTCCTCAATGGTTTAAGGAGGTACTCAGTTGAGTCAGACTTACCCGGTCAGAAGCTCTCTCGGCGAATGTAAGCAGCCGGTGTGTTTAGAGTTTACTTCATTGATTAGTGTGCCTGCACCATTATTTAAGAACCTCATACAATTAATAACTAAAATAGAAGACGAATACGTATCGAGAATATATTATCGCAAAAGTGGATACCGATCGATAATCTAGAGATTCTATGAGCGTACAGAAATATGGACAGCAATTAATTGCTAGGTCGCGCAATTTTCGTCTTTACTGGCCTTGTTGTTTCAGCGAAACGCACCGCACGAAGAAGAGAAAGATTTGACTAAAACTATATTATCTAAATAAATTAATCAAAATAAGTACTAAAAGAGCACTGAACTGAAGTCAATAAAGTCGATTTCTTTATAAGACGAGTTTATTTAATGTTATGTTACCCATGTTGATATGAGTTATTGAAATATTTAAAATAATTCTCAATCGTTTCTCATGATTAACATAAATAAAATCATCTTAAAAAGATATCTTTTCGATAAGATTTTTTATAACTTTTCCTACATTTTTTAAATTTTTTATTTTAGTTTTTTTTTATTCGTATGATGGTGACATCACACCGCTAATTCTTGTCAATAATAAAGAAGCGACTTAATTCAAGAATTATCAGTAATGTATACCACACATTTCATAATCCCTTAAATTTTTTTTTTGTATTTTATCTGTGCTTATCCACTTCAAATTTGCTTTACTTAACTACAATCACAACAGCTGTGAAAAATTCATCTAATAACTTTATAAACATAGCCTATTTTAATAATGAAGCTCAAATTATGAACACTTTTCGAATTACTTTTTCTTCCTACGAGCTTTTTTAGACTTAGATTGCTTTGTTGATTGCAAGCTAGCATTAGAAGCTTCGAAATTTTTCTTTTCCTCTTTATCGCTATCAGCAGATAGCACGGGAGAGGCGATATCATCGTCAGACGATTTTTCTAAGTCATCTTTATCGATCTTCGCTTCATCTTCTAACTTAACTTCTTGTGAAGTTATTTTGTCGCTTTCAATAACACTGAATCCTTTCTCTTTTCTAATGGGAACTTTTTCTATATCTATTAAGTTAAATGAACTCGATTCAATAGCTCTAGTCGTGGTTTCTTTAATGGATGACAATATATCGTCTATATTGATTTTACAAATGGGGCTAGTTATTTTCGGATCATTAGCTTCTAGAAGACTATCTTGCATGACTTCGAGTTTAAAATTATCTAAGCCGAAATCCAAGGTTTCTAAAGGGGGAAGGTCATAAGACACAGCATGGTGTTCTTCGACAAAATTAAGTTCAGGTGCATCACATTCTGCTACCATTATATCCGTTCGTTTGCAGAGCTCGATCAACTTATCTTGTAATGATACTTCAGATTTTTTGTTTTGTTCTAAAATCGTTGCCTCATCCTTGGCATCTTTCTCCGCGTATTCCAGATTAAGTTTAACTTCTTCGATCTTTCGATTGGTTTTAGAAGCAGCTATGGAACTCCATGATTTTATGGGTTTTTCGATCTTCTCGATTTCATGACTTTTCTTTTCTGATAGTTGAGGAGATTTCTTAATTGGTTTATTTGCTCTGGTTATTTGAATTTCAGGAAAGTCATCTTCAGTTGTGTTTATCACATAAACTTCTTTTTCTTCATTTTCATTTTTTTCTTTTTTACGACCCTCTAGTTTTGGTGACGATGATTTACTTTTGACAGATTTTGATGATTCAGTAGAAAGTGATGTGCTTGGTTTATGTTCACTTAGGGTACTAACTTGTGTTTTTTCTGGTACCACCAGTTCTTTGTTTTTAGAATCCTTAACCATTTCTTTTGTTTTACTAATTAAAACTGACTGCAGATAAAGTGTAGAATCAGATACTAAGTCGTCGGTACTTTCACTGCTTCTCTTCTTGGTAGCAATGTCAACATCCTTCTCAAATTTACTTTCAGTTGATTTGATCTCCTCAAAATTATCTTTTCGTTCAGGAGTTCGGCTCTTAGATGACCTTTGCTTTCTGAGCTTTGATGAATAAGACGATAATTCAACATCTTCTATGGGAGTAGAAATTGATACTAAATCATCACTTGCTATCTGTTGTTTGTCTTCAATCGCATGTATTTCAATAAAACTATCCTCGTCTTCTTTAGCTAATTGTTCTTCTGTCTTCTTCGGTTTACGATTTTTCTTCGATTTAACTTTTGCTTCTTCAGTTTTACTGTCACTTGATAGACGTGGTCTGTCTTTAGCTGAAATTTCTTTCTTATCTGGCTCACTTAAAAGCATATCCCATGCTTGTTCCTCTGTCTTTATTTGATTTACATCCGAATCAAGAGTTGTATGTTTTGACGATTCTTTGCTACTATTTTTAATTACTGCTGAAAAACTAAACTTTTCTTTCTCATCGGCATCTGAATTCTGTTTAATACTTTCGTTTATTGGTTTCGGATCTTTCGTGTCTTTACGTGGTTTAATATCTTTTGACACAGATAGCTCTCTTGGTTTTGGATTAAGTTTGAGAGGTTCTTTTTGTTTTTTAGGCAAATCAATATCTTTCTCTCCTAAACTTCCACTCAATTTAATATCACCCGATATTTTATTCTTAATACTAATGTCACTAGCGGTACTATCGTTAACTTTATCATTAACCGATTTGGTGGGGGGCGACTTCTTAACTCTAGGTCGAGCCGCCGGCTGAATATCATCCGACGGTCGACTCGGTTTTGGCAGTGGTTTAATTTTTTCCTTTCTCTCCGTCTCGACGGCGGCCGAGGCACTCTCACACGCACTATCATACATCACATTCCCTCCGCATTCAAGATCTCTATTTACAAGTATTTCCTTAACGTCTAAATTAGGTCTATCCGACTCGAAGGCGGCCGGCTCCGGCTCGCGGATCACCGACACGGGCTCGTCGTACGAGTCGCGGCCGAGGGAGGCGGTCAGCTGCGCCGGGATGACGACGTCCGTGTTGAGCGGCAGGGGCTCGTCGTCGGGGGACAGCTCGCGCGGCGACACGGTCTGCACGGGGATGGTGGTGGAGCGCGGCAGCGGGCGCGCGGCCAGGTGCGCGGCGAGCGGCAGCGGCGCGGGCGCGCGCAGCACGGGGCGGAACGCGGCCTCGTCGTCGTTGCAGCGCGTGTGCGCGTCGGCGTCCAGCGGCGGCGCGCGCGCCGTGCGGGGCGGCGCCACCACCGTGCCCTGCGGCGCCACTGCGCGCTCCACCGCGCCGCCCCCCGCCGGCGACACCGAGCGCCCCTCCCGCGGCAGCCCTATACCAAACCGAAGGCGACCACGTTAGTCTACGGATTTAGAAATAAGCGATGTAGTGGACGAGTTAATTCGAAAGCCAAGAGAGGGTCGCCGGGCGCCTTTGGCTTCGGTATAGAGCTGGCCGTGCCGGGAGAGGACGCGTGCCGGGGGGGGACGCGTCCTCTCGGTTCGAATGTTATTTAAGCGTTCTTCGGTCACCTCTCCACTTGCGATGCTTCACTCTTGTGCACTACACCATTTCACAGATGTGTTGTGATGACGTGGCAGACGGTAACGAATTTTATAACCCGTCGAAATCATTAGCGCGTTTTATTATATTTTAAGCAGTTGTTATATAACATTAAAAAACTACGAAACGTTATGAATTTATGAAATTTATTCTGTATCATACTTACCTAGACACAAATACATTTTTTTTTTGCACACCGTCACCGACCATTAAAAACGATTTCGATGTGAATAAAAACAATCATGCAAAGAAATGACAACATTTACATACCATGGTCCTCCTTCATAGCCTCTGCGAGATCTTCTTTGAGCTGAACATCGCAAACGGAAGTCGTGCGCCCGGTTTCCGCTAAAAGGGACTTGCGACGAAAACTATCGGAAGGGGAGTGTTCGAGCGAACCTACAAACATACATTACTAATTTTAATAACGTTGTAAACGTTTTTCAATATTTAAAAGACATTATTTAAAAAATCAAATAGAATATTTAAACTATTCGTGAAGTTTATATTTAGTGTTATAGTTTAAAAAGCCGTGCTGAGCAAGCATTACTGATGGATGAGGCGAATGTAATACAAAACTAAACGTCGATCATTTCAAAATAGAAAGATAGTACTTCAAAGAAGCAGCAGACATGTTTTCAAAATACTATAATCACGGAAAATTACTTTCAATATTTGTAGCAATGTGTAATAAGCTACCATTTCCTTTTGGGAGCACTTCTCTATTATATCCACGTAACTACTACTCAGACAGAAACAATATAGTCATTCGACACTAGAATGTACTAACACAACGCAGCGACTCCAGATTAAGACCATGACAAAACGCCTATCGTTCTCCTGACGCAAAATGTGATGCTATACGAAAAGCTTACTGTACTCGAGGTTAGGATAAGGGTGACTAATAGCAAGATGCGTGCGCAGTAACTACAGTTGTGATCGATACTCGCTGTCCACAAGGTAATACGACTCGGGTACTATATGTGCGTGTGCGATGCGCACGGTATACGCGTGTGCGGTACGCACGTTATTGATAGGTAAAAAAAAATCTCAAAGGAAATAATTCATGTCTTGTAAATTGTGTTAATATGACATGTTATGCTTTTATGATAATCAATATAACGGTGACAAATACCATTTTAACTTTTCATAATAAAACGGCAGATAATGTTTGAATGATTTCGTGTTTTACACCGATACGCGCGTAGTACAAAGGTGGCGCTAGTGGGAGGGGTTGTACTGACTGGCGGAGCCGGAGTCGACGAGCACGGGCACGACGGGGCGCACGCCGGGCATGTTGACGGGGTTGGAGCGCGCCGCGCCGCGCGCCGCGCTCGTGTCCACCTCCACCGCCTCCGCCTCCGACAGCGACGAGTTCGACCTGCAGGGAACGCGTCGTCTATGTTATCATTCGTCGCTCGTCTCTCGTTGATTTTCAATCTTATTTATTTTCTTGATATTGGAAATATTGAGCAATGTCACGTTTTACACGGGATTTCAAAGGGGAACCCACCCAGTGCTGTTGTAAGTTTTGAAAACAAACTGGGGCCCCATCCACAGGCGGCGGTGCGGGCCCGCGTGCGTCACGATCTCCACTTGCGACAGCCAGCGCTCCTCCTCGCTCATGCACATGTCCGCGCATCGCTGAAGAGAAATAATAACGTGACAGTATAAAAATAAAATATTAGGACTTTTTTTATTTCTAATGGGAACTCGGTTTTATATTACTAATGGAACCTAAATGTCTGTTAATTTGAGAAATTATTGGATAACACTTTATTCATCAACAAATGAAGTTATGTAGAATTTGAATTTGGAGCTACATCCTTACCCGACAACTCAATGGTTGTAGAAGAGGATTAGAAGGCGGCAAAGGCGCTAATAAGTCGGCGGCGGCGGGTGGTCGTTGCAGCGGCCACTGAGCCACCGGCTCCACTTCCAACTCGATGGGTGACTCATCGCATATCTTCTCTTTCGGTACGCCTGATCGAAGCAAATTACAGTTCAGAGCACAGTTTAAAGATAAGTTTACAAATAGTGAAACGTAAGTAATGTGTGTACCGCGCGCAGGGCGGGGGTGCAGCGCCAGGTGTAGCAGCGCGCCGCTGGCCGCCACGAGGTAGAGCGGCACGGACGCGGCGCGGCCCGCGACGCCGCTCACGCCGAAGCACGCACGCGCCAGCAGCGGCGCCGCGCCGCTCTCCTCCGACAGCGACGACAGCCGCTGCCGACCTGCGCACAACACGCACTGTACTCATACACTTAATACAAGCGTCTTTTAAAAATATATATTTTGCTATTAATAAACTAGCATGAAAATGTGTAAGAGAGCACTCACCGGAGCTAGTACGTGTGATGGTGTGTGTGGGCAGGTTGTGTGTGGGTCGCAGCTGCGCAAGCGGCGTACTGGTGTAGGGCAACGGGTAGGGCGGCAGGCGCGGGTTGGGGAACCAGGCGCCCGGACCCGAGCCTTCACACACCTGCGGGGCAGACGATGCGTTATATTTCCCGCGCACTTACTAATTGACTTTCAGACTCGATGATTTACTGAATTTGTATGTGTGTAGTGTGGGCAGTGCTCACCGGGCTGTGCGCGCAGGGCGCGGCGTGTATGGGCAGGCCGGCGGAGCGGTGGAAGCGCGACAGCCTGTTGACGACGCGCGGCTGTGTGTGTGTGCGCACGCCGCACGCGCCGCCGTACGGGCTCACGGCGAACACGTGCGTGGTGCCGCGCAGCGTGGACACCGCCGCCCAGCGGGAGTCGGCCGATATCGCTATGTCCTAAGTAATACATGTCGAGTATATTATCTCTCTTACTAACTCGTTAATTTTAGATGCATTTTTTGAAGTTAATTCTTAATAATTGAAAATAATTGTCAATATATGTGCGCTTAAATACTAACCTGCACTTTGGCCGTGGTGTCGCCCCTGTGCAATATATATAAATGGTGCACAGATGCAAGACTGGGTCCACACGGGTGGGGATTGATACGGAACACGTGAAAGTCATGCCCGCGACGGTCCGCGGTCACCAACAGCATGCCACTCGGGTCGAACTTCAGTGCTATTATAGCTTCCGAATGAGCTATGAAGTGAGCAACTATGGGGTCACAGGGATCCTCACAGTCTTGACTATCTTCATCTTCATTGCCCTGAAGTATTCATATATTATTAAAACCGTTTCTATATAAATGAAAAGATCGGTACATAACAGGTAATAAGCTAGCGGACAAGCAATTACCCCCCCCCCCCCTTTCCATTAGCGGGCGAAGCCGCATGTGAAAATTAGTTCGAAACTTTATATCTTAGATGATTTATTCATGTCAGATAGGCCTAAGATAAAAAACAAACACGAATACAAATAATAATCACAAGATATATAATATCAGTTTTTTTAGTCTTTCAACAACAAGACGAAAAAAATAATTACCAATAAATTGATAAATTTATCACAACAATTAAAATCATATAAATCGTTAATGACCGAGTCATATCATGTACCAGATTAACAAACGGGCCGGTCACCTCGATATCCAGTACAGTGACGACGCCCGGCTGCTGCAGGTCCGCGTGCGGCGGCGACGGCGACTGCGACGTGCTGCGCCCGCCGGCCAGGCTGTGCGCCACACTCTCGCCGAGTCCGCGCAATCCTTTGCTTAGAGATTTTGCCGCGTGCAGAACTGTCGCCGTGTAACTTGTGACCCCTTCACCTGGACATAACGTTTACACATTACCAATGACGTACTCGAGATTATATCACACATAATAGTCGTCTCTTATTCCAAATAAATTTTGTTCCGTTTGCAATTGAAACGTTTGGACTTAGGAGTGAAATTTTCATCGAAAATATTACACCCCGTCTTATTGCCTCTACTGGCCATAGAAGGGCTGGTTCATTTTTCGCCCAGAGAATCGGAATTGCGATTCAAAGGAGAAATGCTACTAGCATTCTTGCCACCATTCCACGCGTTCACGATTTGTACAGTAACTATTTTTATTTGTGTTTATTTAAGGTCTTAATGTAAATAAATCTTACTTCTTTTTTATATTAATGTTGTCCGAAATATGGAAGGGTATAAATTCCATAAAGGAATATGCATACGGCACACTAACATTTAAATCAACTTCAAGAAATTTTAAGTAATATAGCAACTATACTACAGCTGTTGTGAAACAGACATTACTTTTGACTCCATAGCCTTTATAAATTCAAAATAATGAATAAGTGACCAATTCGAACATTCATAACGTAATTTTTGCCAATCCATAATGACTAATCAAGATTTCGACCAATGAAATCGCGTCAATTCAAAGTCGAAGTTATTCATTTGTTTTTATTCGTCCTGTGGTTGTATAAGCCAGTTATTTATTTTTCAACGCTTTATTTTGAGGAAGATATTAAAAAATACATATCAAGTTTAACTTTAAAAAAAATACATAGCGCATTATTGAAAGAGAGAAAAGACACAATACAAAAAAATAAGTGGCTAAATTATTGATAATTATGGATTATGTATAAGTATTAAGTTACGAGTGCCGAGTAGTAATATAATGCTTATAAATGTTTATATTTAATTTAGTACTTATAAAACGCCGCCATTAATTAAACGTATTGCATTGTAACAAAAAATGCAGTGCAATGCAATCAGTTTAAGGTCATACGAAGCTATTACCCTCTATACACAATCGATACAGACAAAGGAAACACGTTTGTGTAAATAATATTTTCTGTAAAATATAAACAAATAAATAAATACAATTAAATAAACAAATATTGTATTTTTTTATACTCGCTGTGTCCTTCGTTCTGAACTAACAGACGCAGATTCGATTCGCGTTCATGACAAGTATAATTTGTATATAATACGGGGATTCTCATCCGAGTTTTAGTGTATAACTCAGTTTTATGCAATTTGGAGTCATTTTTATTAATATAGATATAACATAACTTAATTATTATTAGTGCTAGAATAATTAAAAAAAAAAAAGTTAAGCCATAACATAAATTATATTTATATTAAGGCTGGTGGAGTTGACTATAAGCATGTACTACCTTATACTATAGGATCCGGGAGGAATCAATATATCGCATAGCTGTATTCAATACAATTAATTCATACCCGTCTGAGTCGGTACCAATTATTCCACCGCCTGCGTTTCTTTGTTTAATAAGAAAACATCTTAAAATAAATAGCTCGCAAATAATTGAGTGCGGTTTATACTTTTTGCAGTGCCAATATCTATGGATGGCCACTTACAATCAGGTGTTCAACTTGCTTGAGCTTTATACTACGCGCCTATGAATATTTGAACAAAAACCAATATAAATAAATAATTCAGAAAAATATCTATACTTATATTACAAATAATAACTTTGGTTGTCTGTTACGCTTACACGGCTAAACCACTAAACCGATTTTGATGAAATTTCGTATTATACAAGCTCGGACCCCAAGGAAGGTCATAGGCTATCTTATTTACACCTAACATATTGTTTTATACCAAGCACACAGGTTGTGTCGTGAGCGAACACTATTAATTTATAAAAGAGGAAAAATCATACAAAGTTTCACTTCTAAAATATTAAGAAGGAATGATAGTCTGACTATATTAATTTCAAATAAAAATAAAAAGTAACAGCCTGTGAATGTCCCACTACTGGGCTAAGGCCTCTTCTCCTCTTGTGAGGAGAAGGTTTGGAGCTTAATCCACCACGCTGCCCAATGCGGGTTGGTGGAATTCACATGTGACAGAATTTCAGTGAAATTTGACACATGCAGGTTTCCTCACGATTTTTTCCTGCATCGTCAAGCACGAGATGAATTATAATCACTGATTAAGCACATGAAATTCAGTGGTGCTTGCCCGGGTTTGAACCCACGATCATCGGTTAAGATTCATGCGTTCCTACCACTGGGCCATCTCGGCTGTCCGTGAAATAGAAATACATAACTTTATTTGAAGTTTTTTTTTCTTTATAATATACAAGGCAATGTCAAATACAGATTTGCATAAATAAATTGCATTATTATTAAAAATAATTCATGTTTTGAACAATTTAACCTTTAAAGGTTAAAATGTAACAGAGCAGAAAAAAATATATGTTGCAAAAATGTAGCTATTAAATAAATTTGTTTAACAAAAAGTGTACGATGCAGTATTCATTGAATAATAATTAAAGACTATTGACATTCATAATAAAAAACTATTGCAATTAAATCAGGACTGGTAATGTATTTATTGTTTAAAATAAGACAAAACTTTATCGATTCTATGACAATTAATTGAAAATTATTATTTAAATTACAAGTGGTATGTTCAAATGCAAATATCAATTAACTTGATAAATCCGGTAGACAGATTGTGTACCATTCGAAAATAATACATTTTATCATATATTGTTGGTCGTAGCGTGATGTTATATAGCCAAAGGCTCCCTCTATAAATAGGCTATCCAACACAAACTTTTTTTTCCAATTCGAACCAGTAGTTCCTGAGGTTACCCGGATCAAACAACAACAAACTCTTCAGCTTTATATATTAGTATAGATATAATATACATATAAACTAAAGTTTTTCGACAACCTGATATTACAATATTGAGATCCTTTATTGAATCGTCAGCCAGTATCATAGAAAATTAAGAAAACAAATTACTAACTAATGAGAAAAAAGTTTTGATATAGAGTTTTAATATTATGCTTCTCAATAAAGGCCGGTCTACCAATATACCAGAGTGGTCGATCTCATGGTTATTTTTTTCGAGTCATAAAAATGCGCACCGGTCAGAAATGTGATTTTAACCCATTCTAATTAATAAATATTATAAATATGTATTTACCAAAATATAGCTAAAACCACAGAGTCTATAAAGCTGACATTTGTTAAATAGGTTTATTCGAACTATAAGCATGTATTAAAAAGTAATTTTTGGAAGTTTCAAATTTAATGGGGGGGTGTAATTATATAGTGTTTAGGCAGTTTGTTGGTAAATAAGCGACTTGGAACTTAAGACATTAAGTTTAAACGTTGAAGTAACATTAATTTTTAATCAACTCAATCAGTAAGTTGAGTTGATTAAAATATTAATGTTTTTCAAGCAAAATTAAATAAAGTTATAAATTAATTTTAGAAAATATTGTTATTGTGGTTTATGTTGTTAACAAAACTTTTAAGTAACATTAAGGGTCTTCTTTGACGTTTGTTGAAATTCGAAGGTCGGGATTTCGATAGAATTATATAGAAAGCGATGCTCCACAACCTTGAAATAAATCACACAGTTAGCCAATGAATTTAACTTACGTGTAGAGCATTCGAATTTAAGATAATGTTTATGGATAAGTGTAAAAAAAATCAGAAAAATCACTAAAACGTGTAAAATCGCACTTCCTTATTGAGACGAAATTATCGTAATCGTCGAGAATTTAGAAATGAATTTTATCAAATAATAAAGTTAAAACTATAAAGAAACGTCTGGAGTCTTCATTTTTTAATAAACATTTTCTTATTTTTTGTTATAATAAATTACAATGAAATTGTACGCGTTTTCTTATGCGAGTCGCCGATAATCCTCGCAAACCAGTCGGCCACGCGCCTCCGAAGTGAGAGCACGTCGGTTTGCGCCGCATTGATAGATCGCGATCGAACCGTGTACTTACACAAAATCAATGTGTGCGTAAATAGCGTATTTAGTATTTATTTGAACGTTTTAGTTGTCACCGACTGTTCATCATAAATTTTAGGGCGCGCACCGGCTTATGTATTCTGTTTTTTTTTTTTGGTATTTTTAGTGTTTTATCATTTGATACGATATTTTTACTGATAATATTTTGTATATTTTGTAGTTTGATAAAAAAACAAAAAATAACTCGAGTTGAAATTCTAACTAGTTACATAATTATAACACTCTCATATATAATGATACATTGCAATTTTTTTATAAATAAATATAATTTTTTGAAATATTTATATATATAATTACTTATTTCGTCCATTTCCTAGTTATATTGGCCAGTAAAACAACAACTGAGGCAATAAATTTACTGTCGTAAAAATTCAAATTATTCTTATTTTCATTGATAACGTAAAACTAAACAAAGTATTTATAAATAGTGTTTTGAACACTAAATAATAAAAATGACCAAATCCCATTTATGCATAAAACGAAACACGCGTGATGGCCCACCTAACAAACCCTCATTAGTCAGTAAATTACTGACTCTCAACTCAGCGGGCAATATAGTACTCAAGTGGAAATGAGTAGAACGAAGTACATAATCCTTGTAACTGTGATCTAAGAACAGTAGTGGCATCACACTAAAGAACACACTTCCAATTGGAAGACCGCCACGCTTGTATATATAATAAGCTGCGTTAAAAACTTTAATACCGCGATTCAGGGATTATACATTTTTATAACATTTTTCTTTAGAAGTTTAATTATTTTATGTATTTATTCACTTTTTTTTTTTTATATTGAGTAATTAAAGAAATAAAACATTTATTATTACAGTAATAATAATATTGTTCTTATTATTTTAGCATAAAATGTTTCTTTTAGTTTTTTGTTACGTCAAAGCGCTATCTAGTGAGGATATACGAAACGTTTTCATGCCTCATCGTCATCATTGGTTTTGCAAATTGATATTTATCCGATTTCAGACTTACAAATCGATTTCAAAATCCGATTTTAGATATCTGAATTCGGTAATGCCTAGCCTCATCAAATCGCCTGAGAACTTAGCTATCCTTTTATTTTATTAGCTAACGTGCTCAGGCAAATATAGTCTTAAGGTACTTTATCAGTAAGGTCGATTATTGTGTAATAGATTTCCGTAGCAGAACCAAGAAACCGAAAGTCAAACTGCAAAATTCCCGCTATCCTTTTTATTCCGCTTTATTCCAATTGGTTAGAAAGAGAGAAAGTGAATTTCATAGTAGAATAAATGTTGTAAAATATATATTTCGATTCAGGAATTATATATTTTTCTTTAGAAGTTTAATTATTTTATGTATTTATTCACATATTTTTTTATATTGAGTAATTAAAAAAATAAAACATTTATTTTTACAGTAATAATAATATTGTTTTTATTATTTTAGCATAAAATGTTTGTTTCAATAATGTTTATATAATGTTTTTCTTGTATTCCTATTGATCTATTTTTATTTCACTTTTTGTATATATACTTGTTCCGTTTTTTAATAAAGCATTCCACATTCGTCTTTCGTCAATTTTTTTTTATTATTCCACATTACGACATCAAGACGTTTATTTATACCAAACTACTCACCTCAACGCTATAGATATGTATTTGACAACATTTCAAAATCAGTGACAATAAAGTTAAAATTTAGTTTAGGAAAAAAAAGTGCGACGACCCCACTCTGCATACGTATATGTGTGCGTGTCGTGCCCGAGCCTCGATAGTTGCGACAGTAGCGCTAAAAACGTAAAACTTCGTGCGGCGGAACGTCAAAGAAGACCCTTAAAGAGGATTTGTTAATTTGATACTTGAATTATCAAACTTTATATTTACAAAATACTTACTGAAATCATACACGAATTCAAGTTGATTTATTGTTATCGATATTTTGACAAGCCGGTTGGTGTGGTTGGTAAGATACTTCACGCGTCGTGGTTTCGATTCTCACCCAGGACAGACATTTGTGTTCATGAACATGTCTGTTTGTCCTGAGTCTGGGTGTAATTATCTATATAAGTATTTATTGGCCGTGTGTGAATAATGTCCCAGGATATTATTATTATAAAAAATATAAATTAAACGTAAGTTTAAGGTGACTAAAACTCGAAACTTACTTTCACATCCACCACTGCTGCGCTTGGATGGGTTGAGCTTCTTGTCGGCGTAGGCCAGCCAGCGGTCGCCCAGCGCCAGCGGGTTGTTGGGCGCGGCGCCGCCCAGCGGGCACGGGCACGGGTAGCACGTCGTCACGGCCAGCCGGTCCTCCAGCGTCGCCGCGTCGAACACCGCGAAGCGCTCGGAGAACGATACCACCACGGAACGCTTGTTGGCCAGCACATCTAATATGGGATTTTTGAATTTTATGCTCTTCACCTGTGGAAGTTATATATAATTAAGTTTATATGCCATACATCTAAAGCCGATTGGAAGATATTAGAGGTACACATATTGACTAACCTGTTCTCCCCCTCTTATAGATATAAAACTCAGGGAGCAAAACGCTGGTCCTGGACTAGCGGAGTCGCATAATGCAATAAGGGGCCTTTTCGACGCGAAGCAGTCGCCGTGCTGCGGAGTTGGCAGTATACGGAGCACCCTCACTGTGCCTTGCCTCCATGATAAAACCTCTTGAGCCTCCCCAGTGGGAGGTATCAGCCATACTTGTACACCAGACCCATAGCCAAGAATTAAGAGTAACGGTGGCACATCATTGTCACTATCTCCTTCTGGTGTAGGCTCGTTTATATCTGCTGTTTCGAACCTGTTTTGATAAAATAATGAATTACACAAACAGTTTAATTACACAAACAGCTAAGCCAAGTAAAATAAGATAAATGAATTTACTACCTTGCCCACTGTATAACGTCCTTAGGATCAACAGTGGATGAAGAGGAAAGTGTAACATCATTAATGAATCCGGACACCGCATCAATGATGCTACGATCACTTGGAGGTTGTGAGGGCACGGTTAGCGGCCCTCCAGAGCGAGCGTGCCGTGGCGACTCCGCTGACATGATGTTTCTTTAAAATTGACTTCTAAAACAAAATTCACAAGTTAAATTCAATATTTATTGCCTCACATTAATAAGCAATATTTTTTAATATAAATTAAATATTTATATCAAAACATTTACGTAAAGAAAGCATTGACATAAGTATATAGTTTCATTAAAATGAAATCTACACATGAAAATCACTATGTTTGATGGTTTTATCAGTAGCTATATCAAATTATAGATAAATTAACATAAACAACTAATTTGTGAGATAAGAACTCAATAACAAACCTATTTTTTTTTGTTAACAAAACAAGTGTTAGGAACAACATTATGATTATTAAAAAATACTTTTATTAATTTGCATAGGCAATAATGATTTATATGAATGTTTATATAAATATTTATTAAGGGAATAAAAAAAATACAATCCGATTATAATCATAATAGCATTTCCTACATCAAATATCAAAGTACAAGGGTAATAAAAAATGAAACTTTGTTATTCACACATTACCCAGGATACACTGATATAAAATATCTAAGTAATAATAAATAAATAAATATTTTTTTTAATATCAGGTGTTTTATAAAATTAAGTAAGTAGGTAATAAAAAATTATATCTTGGAATATTTATAATTAAGTCAAAATCTGAAGAATCTCTTCCATTTTCAAAATTAGAAGGAATAGCCCGAATAAATAAATAAATTGTCTATTTATTACATAATATAACAAAAACAAAACACTGTCAAAATTTGTATTGATTACATAATTTGAGAAAATAAACAATGTCATTAGACTCATGTTCTAATGTTGAATTCATTTTACAAAGATATTGAGACAGCTGTTAATGGTGTAATAGATTGCTATGCACGTATGTAGGCGTATGCTCTATACACAATAATTTGTATGCAAACCTTAGGGACCGAGGACAAAGGAAATCGATGCAAGTTGAACCTTTTAAAACTGAAATCAATAGCTTTATTCCTCCGATTGGATAGTTACTTACTTTTTCTACGTACAAAAGATGCAAAACTTACCTGAATTATAAAAATAATTCTCATTTTAATTCCATATCTGAAAATGGTGCAATTGCGTCGTTTTTACTGGCAGTCGAAAACAATGACGTCACAGCGATTTAAAAAATTAAGGTATCACTCACTCAAACATTCGTTTTAATTCGTTTTACAAAATGCTTTTTAGTAAAATTTTGATTCGAAAATAAAAATATAATTAAAATACGAAACACAACAACATACAACAGATGTTTTGAACTTTTGAGTGACAATTACACGCACAATGAACATTTACTGGTTTAGTTACATGTGTGAGTGTAAATATATAAAGAAATCAAGAAGAAATAGAAATCGAACGATAAAATTGAGAGTGTGTGCACAGTATACCAATAGATAGTTAAAACACAAAACAGTAGTGTATTTATAGCACACTTATGCAGGTATTCAATGTCATTCGATAATTCAATATTGCCACTATAATATATTTTGCAACAAAAACCCCTTACTTCAACATTTCAATAAATAAAACTTTATTATATTATATATAATATTTGAACAGTTACTACATATTAAAAAAATTGTATATTTTTTGTTTTGTGATTCGTCATAAATACATTTAATATCTGTAAAAAATTGTGATTAAACTGTCACTGCATAAATCATAATAAAAACTCCTTCCTATATTGTATATTTAAGTTTCGTTTTAGATATCGTATTTGCTCATTTAATCTTAAAACAGTGAGACGAAAATTATGATTGTGTATTTGTTTGCTTATATCTTTTTTATCGGACTTAATAATATATTATCAGATGATTTAGAAATGAAAACTCACATAAAGAGAAATGTATTGATAATTCTTATAGATGACATGCGACATCTGACGGACCAAAATATTTTGTTGCCAAATATTCAAAAGTTGGCGGGGAAAAGCATTGTTTTTCAAAACGCTTTTGCTCAGGTAAATAATTGTGGATATTATCTTTGGTAATATTTAATGGAAAATTTATAAGTGTTAATAAAAGGTTTTAAATATAAATAAGACTAATTATGTTGTGTTCCAGCAAGCTCTGTGCGCACCAAGTAGAAATTCTATATTAACAGGTCGCAGACCTGACATACTGCATTTGTACGACTTTTATAGTTACTGGCGCGATGCAGTCGGCAATTTTTCTACATTTCCCCAAGTGTTTAAACAATATGAATATGATACCTTTTCAGTTGGTAAAATCTTTCACCCCGGAATAAGTTCCAATTTTACTGATGATTTTCCATACAGTTGGACTGAAAAACCATACCATCCACCATCTGAGAAATACAAAGACGCTGCAGTTTGTAAAAACAAACAGACTAACAAGCTACAAAAAAATCTTTTATGCCCAATAACTGTTAATAATCAGCCGGATGGTACTCTACCTGATATAGAAAGCGTCATTTACGCCATAGACTTAATAAAAACAAGGAACACGAGTAAACCTTATTTATTGGCAGTTGGATTTCATAAGCCTCATATTCCATTAAAATATCCTCACAAATATCTAAGTTGGTTTTTTCTTATACTAATGTGTTATTTTTTTTTTGTTTTTTCGATTTGTTTAATATGTTTTATCATTTTAGAAAAAGTACCGATTAATGCGGTGCAGCCACCAAGTATGCCAGAC
Organism: Nymphalis polychloros; assembly: GCA_905220585.2. Taxonomy (NCBI): domain Eukaryota; kingdom Metazoa; phylum Arthropoda; class Insecta; order Lepidoptera; family Nymphalidae; genus Nymphalis; species Nymphalis polychloros. The sequence goes on from HG992245.1 coordinate 12,830,493, forward strand.
ATACCAAAAAAAATGCCAATCGTTGCTTGGCACCCATGGACTGACGTTCGTCATAGAGACGACATAAAGAGTCTAAACATTTCTTTTCCTTTTGGAACGATGCCTCCTAAATGGACACTAAAAATCAGACAAAATTACTACGCAGCATTACTATACATAGACGATTTAATAGGAAAACTATTAAGAAATATTGATCTAAGTAATACTATAATAGTCTTAACAAGTGACCATGGTAACTGAAAATAAATGAATAATATTACTACTACTACATCTAAGTAACCGCCTACTCGCAGCATGTGCTTCAATTGCTTAAAATCAAAACAAATTGTATATTGTACCTATTCAAAAATCTAATTTTGTTGATAATACATAATTTATTTGAAAAATCATTCACAGGCTGGTCGCTCGGAGAAAATGGTCTTTGGGCAAAGTATAGCAACTTTGACGTGGCTTTAAGGGTACCTTTATTATTTAAAATCCCAAATAAACCACCAAAATCTATTTCGACACCCGTTGAACTCATTGACATATTCCCAACTTTACTTGAACTAGCGGGATTAGATCCCTTCAATAGCTGCAGAGCTTCGAAATCAAATCAATGTTTGGATGGTAAAAGTTTGATACCTTTGATGGGTAACAAACCAAACAAACATCAAACGAAAAACTTTGCTATATCACAATATCCGCGACCTTCCGAACTACCCGTGAACAACTCTGACAAACCACGTTTGAAGGATATCAAAATTATGGGTTACAGTATACGAACGAAAAGATACCGATACACGGAATGGATAGCATTTGATCATAAAACATTTTCTAGGAATTGGGGCAAGTTGTACGGAATCGAACTATACGACCATAATGTTGATGAAGACGAATCAAACAATGTACATAACGTACATAAATATAAAGATGTTAGATTTAAATTATCTAAGCTATTAAGAACACAAGTTAATTTACAATAATTATCTAGTTAATTTAATCATTATGGTGCTAACAATAAAATTAAGCAATGCAAAAAAACAGTCTTCATCGACCGAAACTCTCTTGTGAAACATTATTAAGATTAATGTTATATGCCTAATTGTGTTGATAAATGTTAAGATTACTTACCGAGAGCTACTAATAATAATGCCGAAATAAAAACGGGAGTGTTCGGCTCAATGGCTTATATATAAAAAAAACGAATTTGAATGCAAGAATATGTGAAATCTTTCATACTTTGCAGAAACGATAATTACTTACGGCCTTCCTTATAAACTTTATTTAAGAGTGATTGGTTAAACAATGATGTGTCTTCTTCTTTCGAATGTCAAATCAATAATGACAGAAAGAGCTAAATGATTATTTAACTAAGCAGCCGCTGAGGAACGTTAGGAGGCCTTTATTTTTTAAATACAGAGCTCGTGAGCTTATTATAAATATTACATACTACTAACGGACGACGGATGTTGTTGCGGATTTCACGCGCTGTCTGACCATACTCGGTGATGGAGTAAGTGGTTACGTGCGTCCATACGCCCTGACACTGCAAGGAGCATAACTCACTCCAAGAGGATTTGAAGAACACATATCAATTCCGACAATTTTTTCCTTACTCTACTGACAACTTTTTTTAATAAAAAATAAAAAAAGGAAAAGGTTGACACACATTGGAGAAAGTATATCGAACTGTTTTGTCTATGCATATTTATATATAGGATAGGGGGCGACTTATATGTACAATAAATAACATATACTAAATACATATATATTTAAGTTATTAACTATACTAATTAGTAACATATATAAATATAAAATATATAATAAATAAATTAGTGTAAAGCGAAGTAATATGTCCTTACCCGTTCTCCTTACCCTATGCTAGTATATAATCCTACCATATATCCTAATCATAGTTTTAAATGCATTTTATCCTCGAAGTAACTAGTTTTATTATTTATAATTATTTTGATATGTATTCAATTTACATTACAAATAAATCGAGCTTTAGTTACTATAATAATATTATTATACTCGACATAGTAATAATTTAAAATTAGAATAGTTTGAATAGATTAAAATCAGGGTAGTCAAAATGTTTTGACTACCCTGGGTTTTGACTACGACAGGGTGTCGTAAATTATATGGCGTAACGAGTAACGACCGACGAATAAAACGAGCATTACGGTTATGCAAGCGTTCGTACGTCAGATTTTTTAGATATTACCTAAATTATATGATCATATATCGAAGAATGTATACAAATATACATATAATATGTAACAAATCAATCGGATTGATAATGTGTGTGAAAATTTAAACAGTATTACCAATGGTACAATAAATATCAGACAAATGTGTTTATTAACATATTTTAGGTATTTCTTAAATATATATTAGTTAATACCGTGTAGATAAATCGATTTGAAGACGTTTTTGCGTTTTTAGTAGTGTAATACAATGAATCGAACTCGAACGTAGCGTTAGAAGGATCATTTTGTTAATTAATTATTCTTTTCTTAGTAATTCATATTAAAAGATATAAAAAAGTCACAATTAATAAGAGTTTTATAATGAAATTAGCCGAGGAAAAATTTAACGAATTAACTGTGAGGAAGGGTAGAGACGAGACCTTAGATACAAAATGAGAATTAATTACGACGAAAGCCATAAGCGCGATCGAAAACGACTACAAAATTTTTGGAGTTGACTAAATAAATCATGATTAAAAATTACTAATTATTTACTTATTTATCTGCTGACGGTGCAATACTACAAACGCTAAAAGGTTTTCATGCTTAGATGACTGTAAAACAATATAGGTTTGTATCAGATCATTATTAGTAATACTAGTAATAGTAATGATCTAAGTGAATATACATACACAGGAGTATGTTAAATAGATATTAGTTTTTTTTGAAAATATATGTCGGAACATTGAACTTGAAAAATTTAATAAATCTTAACTAAATGATTATTTTAAAGAACGCAATTTCGTGCGTAAATACGCAACAAAGAAATATCGTTCAATTAACAATGACAAGAGCAAAAGTTCATAATACTCTACCTATTAAGGTAATTTTTTATTGACTTTTTACTTTATACTATGATAAAATGGCGATTGTATTTTGTAGAACAATTAAACAAAAATAACTCTATAACATTTGTGCAGGTTAAATAAGTATCTATATTCTTAATATTAATACTATAATACATTTAATTATACTTAAAGTAATTTTGTATTATAACAATATATTCATTTTAATTATGACTTTGGTATGTCTATAATTATTTTTTTTAAATTCGTTATACTATTACTAACATCATAATTTATCCAATCACACTAAGCTCTTTCTTTCTTCGGGAATTGGTTTTCTAGAATTTTCCTCCATTTCAACTTGTTTAAACCTTGCATACAATGCGCTGCTCGCCAACACTATGATATTTGACATCCACCAGAGACCATTCTTGGTTTCATTATACCACTGAGTTGCTATCACTGTTTGAGCGCATGCCTTCGCTGTTCCCGATATATTATGAGTCAAGGGTGATGTGACCTAGAAAAAAATATTTAGTTAATAACTTCACATTATCGACAAGCTCTTATAAAAGTAGAAGAAAAAAGTAACATCCCAAAACTATCCTTCTCGACAAATCCTTCTCGTCTAAGCTCCTGCGAAAGTTTGTAACATGTAAAAGAACAACATCCGACTCTTGATGGTTTCATAGAGGTTTTCCTTCAACGATTCTGACGATTGATCACAGGAATTTTTTTTTTATTTTTTTTTTATTGTATAGTTCGGTGGACTAGCATATGGACCACCTGATGGTAAGTGATCACCAACGCCCATTGACAATGGCATTGTAAGAAATGTTAACCATCGCTCACATCGCCAATGCGCCACCAACCGTGGGAACTAAGATGTTATGTCCCTTGTACCTGTAATTACACTGGCTCACTCACCCTTCGAACCGGAATACCACAGTACCAAGTACTGCTGTTTTGCGGTAGAATATCTGATGAGTACCTACCCAGACGAGCTTGCACTAAGCTCTACCACCGAGTATTATAAATACAAATAAAACACATTAAAACTAAGTCTCCTTAGATTAGAAAGATTCTTCGATTAAGATTGTCTGATATCTTGCATGTAATATAAAAATTAATACTTTTATTATTCGTATTGTATTCATTGTTTATTTAACTAAGTTGAAACTTCGTAAAGATATTATTGACACATGTATTTGGCCTCGTCCTGATTGGTCCAGAGCAATTTGGTCATGGGTAGACTTGTCGAGGTATAATTTGCATGCTAACTGCCTGGTGACTGATTTTATGCTAAAGGTCCCCATATGAACTTAATGGATGGCACATGCATAAAAATATCTTTCAGCCTTGTGCTTACTTACATAAACTGGAGGCAGTTTTGTATTGATTTCATTTCTTATTAAGCTTCTAAATTGAGTTAAAAAAAATCAAATTTAAATGTATTATTTCATGTAAAACACATTTCTTCATCTTAATATAGTATCTTACCTTAATTTGCAATGAAGTCACGTAGCCGATAGCAAATCCACAGAATCCACCGATAACCATTTGTATCCAGAAATAAGTGCTATTAAAATTATTATAATTTAACAATACAGTGACTTCTCCATTTATAACTATTAGTGGTAAAAATAATATAATCGAGTATGCATTATTATAATAAGATAATAACCATACTTCTTGATTCACAATCGGTAAGATTTTCTTTGTGTAGATAGAGTATAGAGACAGCATAAGGGAGCCAACCACTCCATATATTGTTCCAATTAATGAAAATGAACCTGAAATTGAAAAATTAATCCATTTAATAATATATATTAAACGTAACACAAAATACATAATACGAATAACATTTTATTTATATGTAATAGTCGCAACAATTCCTTCAATAAAACTAATATTATTTCTGTAAATTTTTTTTTACTGTAAATACTTAAACTTATACTATGTCTCTACTTTTATTTATTTTTTCATATATTTCGTATTATAAAATTGTAATCCTATGTGGCCTTACTTTAGTACTATGTAATAATTTTACAACCATTGCTGTAACACATTTACAAGTACAAATAAATAGATAAATAAATAAATAAACATGACAACTTGGGCAGGAACTTACTCTTAGATAGTATTACTTACAGAACTAAACAGTTATAAAGTACATTCACGGCCGAATACTGAAACGTCCCTCAAAGTTAAACACTACTTAACATTGAGAAGCTCCTAAATTAGTATGTGAAATTGTAAATTAACGGCGTCTCAAATAATTAAGTTGCATTTAATATTTAAGTTACGTTTCAGTATTCAGCCATCAGATGCCTATTTTGTCAGTCTTAGTAGTTTCTAATAGGAAAGGACTATTGAATTTAACCTGTTTATATAAAATTAGTTATATAAAAGTTAAAAATAATTTGTATACAAGGTATTATCAACATTATGCACCAGCAACAGTTCCCAATTCAATTGCAATTCCAATCACATGAGTTTAGCAACAACTATACACCGACTTTATTAGCACAAATATCAATGTTTAAGAGAGCACAACACAATTATTTAAGAACTAATATCATTGAAAATCAATCTCAAATAAAAACATAATTTTATGACCAACAATGATTAAAATCTATTTGAAAATTATACCAAACAAGCAGGCACATTGAACTATGAAATTCAATCAATATATTTTAATTAAGTTTCATAGTTCAAAAATAATAGTATATACTACATGTATATGTATGTATGTATATAATAAATAAATACTTTATATATCATTACCGAGTAGGTTCTCTTGATCAACACCGAGATAGAATCCAAATATGATGAAACCACAGCATAGTACACATCTGTATGAAGTAACTTGTCTCAGTAAAATCCAACTAAATATAACATTAAATACTGTAGTCAGAGATCTTCCTATGTAGTAAAATGGTACTCCAACATATTTCAAGCAAAGATTATTTGTTGCTATCATCAATGTAAACATTATAGATAAAGGGATTACCTAAAAATACATGTAGTATTAATGCATATTTAAGCATCTTGTAAGAAAACAATTTTATGGGTGTGTTTTCACTTACTTTAACAACAACATCTTTAGACCATGGAGTACCTTTTGGAAAACTGAATATTCCAGGGATACCTCCTGTTTTGCTCAATGTAAAACATATTGTAAATGAAACTATACATTGAAACCATGTTATAAATAAGGGAGCTTCCAAATTTACAGAATGACTGCTTAACAGACTTTTATTTACAAAAACTGTCGCAATTGATACTATCCTGTAAACATAAGAATATTAACATGTTGATATTATCAAATAATTAGTTTATTCTTAGAAATAAATATTAACCGACATAACCAATTATTGGCGATTATCAATCTATTGATAATAGATAACGACACATACAAAGTTTATCAGATTTAAAATCAAATATCTATGTATCCAAGACACGTATAACTATATTCTATTGTTAAAGGAACTACATAATTTAATATAAAAAAAAACTTACCAGTAACAAGAAACAACAATAAAGATTTTTATATATTTCGAACACAAATCTGACTGACGATCTTTCATGTTTATGCAAATATTTTATAAATTCTATCGAATTAGTATAAAATTCACGTTTGCTATAACTTTGTTGGGTGTTACACTTTTCAGTTATTATAATAGCGGTGTTCTTATAAATATTGTTTTAAGGTAAATAAATAATAAACCACATCATCACTGCACCGCAATGTTGTGCCCAGTGACAACTTGTTAAGTCAATGTCGAAAAAAACTTCAAAGTGACATTCAATTTCATAGTGGATGGGTTTGGTAGAAAATGAAAAAAATAAACTACCAAATAACATTTAAACTCTTAAAATAGAGAAAATATGCTTAAAATATATTATATGTTGTAAGTTAATATATATATATATATATATATATATATATATATATATATATATATATATATATATATATATATATACTGTCCCAAAATTAATGTAATAGGATGAAAGGAGAATAGAAAAATGTAATTATATTCATCTCGGTACGCTTAGCTATTAGGTGGCTATAATCAATTATTTTTCAATACATATGTTTATTTTATAGTTTATTATGTTCACCTATAAATTTCTTTTATTTCAAGTTTACTATCTCCTGAAATAGGCTATTAATAAATATATAAAATTTTTGAAATAATAAAAATGTGACAGTTTTTTAAAGTAAATCTGGTAACACTGTATAATTGTCGCTGTCTGAACGAAGTACGAACGCTGACGTCAGTGACTTGATTATTTTTCAGACAAAATCAACTAAGCGGCGAGCTAGTTTTATATAATTTGTACATAAATAAAATAATTAGTGTTTCATAATATAAGTTTTTTGATTCATTGTTAAAATGGCATCGACGTCTGAGACTAAAACATTAGAAACGGAGAGTGCTACATCAAATTCTAGTATCATATATGAAATTTTATATAGTCCGGTAAATTTGCTGTTAACTGTGATTATTGTTGTATTGGTGTATAAAATATTTAAAAGCAAGTTTGGAAAAGTGTACGTGGAACCACCGACGCCGGAGCTTCCAAAAATTAGAAAAGATATGACAGTAGCAGAACTTCGTCAATACGATGGCACACAGCCCGATGGTCGGGTTCTGGTGGCGGTAAACGGGTGGATATTCGACGTGACGCGAGGACGCCGCTTTTACGGACCCGGTGAGTGCATCTGTTTATTAATAGCGTCGACTTTGTGACTCAGTGTTTATGTATTCGTGATCTTGTTATGCATTATACATGAACCATTTTGATACTAGCATTGACGCAGTTGGTTAAATTATTTATTATTCTAATCAATGCTTATTGATGAACTGTATATTTATTCAATCAAAAAGAGACTATATTTACACCTTTAGAATATTTTTTGAGTTATGTAACATAATACATTCTTAAGCATTGGTAAATAAAATGTTTAAATATTTTAATGTTCTTAAATGTTATAGGTGGCCCATATGCAGTTTTTGGAGGTAAAGATGCATCACGAGGCTTAGCTACGTTCTCTGTGACATCAACAGATAAAGAGTATGATGACCTCAGCGACCTTAATTCTATGCAGATGGAATCGGTTAAGGAGTGGGAGGCTCAATTTAGAGGTGAGATTAAGAACATAATAACTTACACATATTTCTACTAGTTTTATTTCAACATGACACATGATAAATATGTTACGTATTAATTTTATTATTTGTTACTGGCAACATAATTAAATTGATTAAAGACAATAAATTTAATGAATGACACTTTTATGATCGCTTTTTTAATTGATTCATGATTTTTTTATATCTCATATATACAATTTAAAAAATCAATGCATGTAATATTATGTTTTATAATGTAATTTATGATAATTTTGCTTATTTATCAAGTTTAATATCAAACATTATCAATTTATTATAGTATAGTAGAAGTATATTATACTGTAGTTTGTAGACGGGCCAAATAGCACATACTAGCACACAAAATCATGAACAAATTATTTCACATGATAAAACATTTGATAAGGTTTTATTTACTTGTTAAATCTTTACAATGCATTGGTGCACTTCAAGATAAGATTGTCAACCAAGAACATTAACGTTTTTGAACGAAATATTGACATCATAAGTAATTTGCTTAAGTAAAAGCTATTCATATTAAAAATTAAAAATTACTTGTTTCACTAAAATAATGTAGATTTTCGACACCGCAGCTGCCATTTCTGGACCGTAATATTCTGTTTATACAAATATCGAAACCGCATCGAGATCACGTATAAATCGCAAATCATGCAATTAATCTGATATTACTTTTGTGTCAGTGTAGTAGAGCCGATTTAAAAATGTTGCAGAGATGTTTTAACGAACAATCAATAATATTTTAACACTCACTGCCGTGTACCCTAGTCCGTACCGAAACTTATTTCGTCCGTATGCTTCACGACACGAGTCGTGGATACACTTAGCTATGGATGCGACAAGCTTATATGATACGTTTTCGTTTATTTATTTCGTTCGCAAATTTGGTTACAATAAGGTGATACAAACATACACAAAAAATAAGAATAAAATAATTAATTTTAACAATAAGTAATATTAAATAAAAACGAGTGTAATAAAATAAATCTAACATTAAATATTCATTTATTTTCTCCAACATTGCGAATTAAAGAGTTAAACAAAGGTTCAATAAAATCAATGTATTTAATAAAATTCCAGATTCCTTAAAAATGTTAAATATCCGCCATTTTATAATATCCAATTTTAAATTTTAATAATGTAATAATCTAATGATGAAATCGTAATGATAATTTTGAAATATTTTGATTTTGACCTACAATAATTTTAATTTAACTTATGACTTTTAAATTATAATTCCAATAAATTAATAAATAACATAATAAAATTCTAGTAACTAACTTTGAGAGAGGCTCCTCTCTGGAGCGTGTACCCGGTTTGTACGCAGTGGTATCGAGCGACGGTGTTACATGATCATCGCGTGGACTCGAGAATTCATCATTTTTTACGGCATACAGCTTAGTTTTAGTAAATGAGCTCAGCAGTGAAACTGATAATTGTTAATATTATTTAACAGAAATAAGTGCTTATTAGTATCTTTTTACACATGACGGCAAAAACAAAGTATGTAACGACCATTGAAGATGATATTCAGTTTACTTACTTAATCTACTCAGTCATTTATTATTCATCGTAAACTGTTGTAATGTAACTATTTTTAACGCCCGACGTAAAAATAGGACTTATAAGTTTAACGTGTGGCATTGTAGCTCCCAAACGAATGGACCGATTTTGATGTTGTTTTTACTGTTTGAAACCTGTTCTTATCTATAAATTATGAACTGTTTAGGCGTTTGAAGAAAATCAGCTCATTTCATTAATTAATTATTTCTATTCGACAAAATTTGAAATTGTGGGCCCACGCTTTTATTAAATTAGGTAAATGTAAATAAATTTAAAGGACTAAGATACACATTTTATCGTTTACTTTTTCGATTTATATTATATTATATTTATTGTAATGTGGTTACAAAACCTACTGATAAAAGTTACCGTGTAATGAATGCTAAGATAGATGGACAACCATTTTATACTGACGTATTTTGCACCTTGTTCATGCATAACATGTATCGATTTCTTATCAATTTGATAAGTTCTTATAGATTCTGCTTTTGTTGTTATTAATCTCTTAAACACATTTTACTGAACTAAAAAACTTGCTATCATATTTATCTCGACAAATGTTTATCGATCAAAGCAACACAACAAAAATGTGTACAATAAAATTGGCGCTATGTCTTTATCTTCAAAATTATGAACTTAATATGGAAAGTATGTATCAGACCGATTTCGGCCACGGCGCGGCGGCCAATCTCAAGAGCGATTATCTAACTGTGGAGGAGATATTATTGTGCACAAGTGTGTGCGCAAACACAGGAGCACTTTCTATTCCTTAACTCTCATAACCCGATGAGACAGTAATCCGACACGACCGGACAGAATTCAGGCGCAGGACCAACGGCTTTACGTGCCTTCCGAGGCACGGGAGTGTACACACTTCCAACTTCAAGACTCCGGACTGCTACTGAGAATTTTCGACAGAACAACTCAATATCATTTAATTGGCCCGATATGGGATTTGAACCCAGGACCACCGTGTCTGCGGCCTTACATGTAGCCACTAGACCAACGAGGATAGTAATATATATAATATTTAAGTCTCAGTTTCACACACATATCTGAATTTAAATATGTATTATATTTCGTGAAAGTTGAGCCGTCACGGCCGTCTGCGCGTACTTCGAACATTATGCGTAAAGGTCTCGTTTTTCAACCTTTCTCATTATTTTTTCGTGACGACTATTCAAAATACGTTTTAAATAATGCATATATTACTTTATTTTTTACTAATTACGTTTTCGTTTCTCAATCTCAGGTGCCCCGTGTCACAATATATAGTGTTATAGGCTCCAATCGAAAGAGTAAGGATAAACAAAGTTTAGATTTACATATTATACACTTCAATTTTACTTCTAAACCTCCGAGAACATCTTCGACAACAATCAATACGCAATTTTTTGATGACCACCACGAATGATATCGCGTCAATGATATCTTTGTTTGTCATTACTTATCTAGTGATTGGATTAGACTATACAAATGTATTAATAGACTCGACGAAAATATTTAACACAAACAGTAAGGATAAAATATAACACTCAGATATCTGACCGCAACGTCAATACATCTTTCCTAATAAATCATAATAAGGTAAAATATAGGTATAAACAGATCATAAAAAGGGGGTAACTAGTATTCGTTGGTTCCCATATAGGGCATAATAATTCCATTTATTAAATATGTATTTTATTTAATATCTTACATATTAACAACTCATTATCTTGTTTTTTTTTATAGATTTTACATTCAGAAACGGTTTTAGCTTTTGAATGTAATTAATATAAATAACTCTTTGCGCTTCATCTTCTGTCTTCGTAAGTTCGATCATATTTCTCAGTATCGTGACAAATTAAAATGGTTTACTATTCGACAACGTAGAGACTTCCGATTACTGTCTTCTCTTTTCTCTATTCTCTTTGACCCTCTCTCTCCTAATTATCTGAAAGACAGGTTCAAATTTTTGCGTGATAATCACAATCGTCAGCTACGCTCTAACGATTCTTACCTTCTTTCTGTTCCTATTCATTCTTCTGGTTTCGTTTCTAATTCTTACTCCGTTCAAGCTGTCCGATTATGGAACAAATTACCTGAGCATATAAGGAAAGCCACCTCTAAACTTACTTTCAAGACTCGTCTCCGTGAGCATATCTTGTCAGAAAACTCCTAGTTCTTTTCATCTCTGACATCTATAATGCATTATTATTTATATGTATATTTGTATGTATGTGTGTGTGTATGGATTTATGTATATGTATGTATGTATGTGTGTATGTATGTATGTGTATATATATGTGTATGTGTATATATATATATATGTATGTGTATATATATATGTATATATATATATTATTCACATATATATATAATAGCTCTGTATTTTATTTTATTTTTTGTCGTTATATTTGTATGTATCTATATTTTTCAAAATCAATTACCGCCTTCACGAATTTCCGCTTAGCCTAAAGGTTGACTGGTAGAGAATGCCTTTAGGCATTAAGTCCGCCTTTTGTCAAACTACACAATGTGGTGGGCAAAAAGTTTTAAATAAAATAAATAAATAAATATTGTTAACATGACGTTTCAAAACGTTTGCATATTTTCATGATATTTATTTAAAACAAAAACGCTTTATTGACCACCATAATAAGTAAATAAAACAAAAGGCGGACTTAATGCCTGAAAGAATTCTCTGCCAGTTAATAGATATTGTTTGTTTTTCGATCTTAAGTCTTAATTCAATTCGATTTAGCTATATACAACGATATGTTTTATCAAAATTTAATTCCATCTGTCAAAGATTTAGCTTAGCATAAAGACTTAGCATGAAGACTATCTGCTTAAAGATTAACAGCTTATCATGATACTTATTACCGCGTACAAGTTAATTTGATAAACGTTTAAATACGAGAGCGAAAATTGTTACTTATTCACCGCAGTTCGCTACCAGTCCTTGACTGCATATTCCATATAAGGATTATGTAAAATTGTACGTTCGTTCCATTACGATACGATTCTTATTATGGCTTATGTAATGTGGACTAATTCTACTAAAAAATTGTCACTTTATCGTAATCGAACCGAAGCGTGATTGGTGCGGTTTATCCTTTTTCCCATTTTCCTATTCTTTAATTTAATTATCAACGATTGGCATAAAAGTTGACAATTAAGTTTGGTTTTGACATAACGGTATATGTTAACATCAACATATTGGTTCGGTTTCGATTCGAATAAATATATAATAAACAAAGTTGGATTGGAATTGAATCGAGAACGTACCGTAATCGTTATAGTTAGTAGAATACGGAATACGGCCTCTGGCTACCCGTCCAGACTTAAATACATAAAATAAAATCTTACATTATAATAATAAATACATACATAAGCCGAAACATTATTATGAGTGTTGTGTTAAAATAAAGAATGTAAACTATATATTTTTTTAAATATTTATTAAATAAATATTATAATAATCATTTATTTCTTCCATAACAACACTTCTAGTGTAAATAAATGAAAAAGCAATTATTAGTAGAAACATTTTTAAAAATAAGTACTTTTTTTAGTATATTGTCAGCTCATACTTACTAGAAAAATGTTATTGTCCTCGGTATAACAACCAACATTTAAAATTTGAACTTCATAGGATTAGTTTAAATTCAACATGTACGATTTGAAACAACGAAACAACAAACATTAACTTAGCTTAGCTAAATAAAAACTTGTTCATTACAAGCATCTAAATTATGCATTAAAATTATAAAATATAGGAAACTGACGGTAATTAATATTTTAATAACTTAAATAATATAATATTAAGGTAAATAATTTCGATATTTTTATAACTGTATAAAATGAGGAAGTATATCAACACAGGAAAACGAATAAAAAAATAAAGCATTACTAAATTAACTATCTGTTTGCATTTCAGAGAAATACGACCTCGTTGGTAGATTACTTAAACCTGGTGAGGAGCCGACGAACTATTCAGATGAGGAGCCGGAGGAGACCGATAATTCGACCAGCAGTCCCGACGACAAGAAGGACTTGTAAACTTAACGAGTGACTATATCACAATGGCTTAACCAAACGAATATTATTATTGTTGCAATTTGAAATATAATAAAAATATATACAATAACTTATTTCCAGAGTTTAAACGTATATTAAATAGGGATGGGCCGAAATTCGTTTTACATTCGGTTTAACCGAATTTCGGCAGCTTGAACCGAACTTCGACATTCGGCCGAAATTCGGTCTAAATGCCGAACATTCGGTGCAAAAAGAAAGTAAAATAAAACACCTACTTGCACTATTTTAACTGAAACTAATGGATATCATACTATCTATCATAACTGTAAAATAAAACTAGGCCTTTATATACTCATAGTCATTTATTTTAGTAGGAACAAGTAAACCTCCACTTCCAATGTGATAAAAATTAAATTATCTTCTCCGATATATTATATAATATATATCAATAATAATTGAACCGAAGTTCGGCCGAACTTCGGCCGATTTTTTTATTTTCACCAAATGTTCGGCCGAATTTCATATTAGGTTCATTGCACATTCGGCCCATCTCTAATATTAATTAGAATTTTATGATAAATGTTCTATAGTCCGTGTTATTTATTCACAATACGAGGTTGACCGCACTGATCCGTCTCCTTCAGTGTATTCCATGTCACGATGGATGCGTCGTTGGCCTTTAACCTGTATCCATTTAATCTTTGGTCTAGTTTAGCTGTCCTCAACATGCGGCTCGCCGGCCTTTTATGGTTGGTCAACTTGATGTTACTTCATTTTAAACTATTCTAAATTTCAAAGGTTTTTATTAACACCGTTCGCAAAATTCATTCATAGTTGTTTCTTATAAGTTGTAACAATGCCGAAACCTAAGAAATCACTACCTAAATAGTTTGTTAGCGGCCCGCGACACCTTGACTAACTCGTGTTTGTGGCCCTTATAAATAAAAGGTTGAGTATCGCTGGTCTAGTTACTAGTAGCTACATATAAGGTTCAGACCTACAGACAGACAGACAGGCTACAGACCTGGAGGTTCTGAACTCGAATGTTAAAGTTGGTCGGCCGTTTTATCGAAAAATTCTCGGTATAAGGCTGCTCTATCCAGTCGTGTCGGAGTTGCCTTCCCATCGGATTATGAATGAGCGAGTTGACATTTTACTTATTTTTGTGCATACACTTTAATATAATGTCTTAAACATAATAGTTAGTTTACCTTGAGTATGTCGGCATCGTCCGAACTCGGTCAGTAGAACATATAAAAAAAAAACAATCAATTATATGAAGCAGAAAATATTGAATTAGTTTGAGACATTTTGTCACAGATTAGATATAATTATTTAAAAAAAAAACCATGTCTTCGCCAAAAAAACTAATTTGAAAGGTCTCAACACACTATCTTTATAGAGGCTTGATTGTTTTCATTTGATTTATAATTTCAAACAATAATATAATTGTTTGGTTAAGCTTGTATGGAATTACTTAATTTTATTTTCACATAATAATGAAACAAGATTTCTACACTTGTTCCGTCCTGCCAGGATACAAACGGTAATTCAAAAATTGTAAACAATATAATAACTTCTAATTTTAAATATAAAACAATTACAGATTAAATATCAATAATATTACCAAACGTTCCAAAATTTATCGTAACATGTATACTAAACATGAAATATGTAGTTGATTGAATACATTTTAATCGTATAATAACGTTTCTGTAGGACAAAATTACAGCACGAAACAGATCATTAAGCGAAATATTTTAATACGTCTTATTTAAGAAGTAAGGTACAAATTGTACATAATTATTATTAATAACGTCATATTAATTGATTTAAAAGTATATTAAATTGTAGAAATATCGAAATGAAAAGGTATTTTTGTAATAGTTCACTTTTGTAGTAAATTCACATGAAAAATATTCACGGTTGCTAAAATGAGTCAAAGTGACATATTGAAATCGTGTGATTAGATACATTCAAACTTGTTTTATTTTATAAATAATTGACCTCGACCCGTTACCAATAAACGAGTAACTGCAGGCGCAGCTTTTAAAATCGCGTGCGTTTATACGTAAGGCTCAGGGCAAACCTAAAATGCATTGGATCAGATCAGAATCAGACCGTAGCTTTTGCTAAAAAATAATAAATTTAGAAATAAAAACATTTAAATTATGCAATTAATTAAATGGAATACCTGTGGAGTAAAAATTATTAAGTAATTTCTTATTTTGGCTCCGTGAGAACTTTCTAGAAACAAACGTTCTATCTCTTGACACTTGAACGAGGTAAGATGAGTCTGTCTTTTGTTCGAGGGTTTTTTTCGACTCGGTTTGAGGTCATTTAGAGGTTAATAAAACAAAGAGAAGAACGAAATGTAAAAAAGAAATACTTATTTAAACATGAACAAATTTTATGTACTCGTAATTCGTTGTACTTATTATTTAGCTTAATAATTACAAATTAATCAAATAGCAATTTTTGATTTGCCGCGTTGTTCACACAGCAGGTTATATGACGCTTTATTTTAACTTTAAAAATATATAATTATAATCGCCTTGTATAGACGTCGGTTGCTAAGGTTTCATGTTTAAAGTATATAATGATGAATACAAAGTAAGATCTTTTTATATATGTGATACAAATAACCAATAAAGCTGTATATATAATTGTTAGAAAAATTATTTTTACACTTTACATACAATATATACGTAATTGATGTCGTGAAAAGAAATATAAATAAATTAAGTTTGTTTTTATTTTATAACATAACGGACCTTTAAAGACAAATTAAGGTTAAACAACATTTATTTAAGTTATACTGGAGGCCAATTCCAGTATAACTTAACAATGTTAGTATAATTGGCCTCCTGTAATCAAACTATTTATTTTAACAAAGCGGGTATATGTAAAGCTTACATAGTTTTCGAAATAAAATTTAAGTTATATTATGATGCTCTGAATCATATTATAAAATCATAAGTACATGTGTAAGATCTGGTTTGCCTTTAAAGGTTCGAGAATAGATTAAACAACAATGAAGACATGAGGCCTCAGTGACCATTTTAAATGTATTATACTAAAAAAAATGTTGTTGCAAAAAAAATAACTATAAATTATGTATACTGCGAATATGTATTTACAAATATATATAAATTGAAAGACTGAAATGGGAAATTAGTTTGATAACATCGAGGGATATGAAATTGTAAATTGCACATTCCTAGTTCAATCGGTAAATGAATGAAGTTGTATCGACTTATAAACCTTTGTTATGTTAATGGTGGCTATTGATTTGTACACAATGTCTTAACCTACTTGACTCTTTTTTAGGTCTTTTTTTAAAATTATAACTATCAAGTTTATTAAACTTTTAAAAAAACAGTTATTATTTTAACTATGTATTAAAATAAATAAAGTGTATAGTGTTACCAGCGTCAAAAATGTGTGTAAAAACTCATTAGGTTGGATAATTTATTTTATATTCAATTGCATGATTTGAAACAAAATTATTAAAGCTAGTAAAACTAAAAGTGGTTCTCAATAATGTCAAATTGGTTAAGAAATGGTTTACAAAAGAATTAGCGTCAATGTTTCGCATTTATTGTGGTTTTTTTTCATATATCATAATAGTAACCACTTTTACATGACAAGTTGCAGCGTTGAAGGCACTGCGATTGTTGCCGTGTTAGTGGGTTAAATGTTGATCCGATATTAAATACTGGATGTCTTGCTGAATGAACTTCGCCTACAAGATTCACACGATTATCGGTACTTAAATATTTCAAGACGTAAAAACAATAAAAAAAAACATGCATAATACAATATCGTTTATTGTTGATAATTAAGCTAGAAAAAACTCGGCGGTCAGTTGTGTGATTTTTATACGATTTTGTTTTTCCCTTGAATTGTGTACAATGTATGAAGGAAATTATAGAATTTTCTTGTAATTGTTTTCATTATTTTGTATACAATCGCATTGTTCAATGTTGTAGTTTGTATTTATTGTTTTTTTTAAGCGTTAATATGTGTCGTGTGCAAGTAATAAAGTTGTGTTTGGGATTATGAAAATTAACTATTGTTATATGTAGCTATTTATATAAGCTTTGTTTTAAGTTTGGGAAACTCTCTTAATATACGTTTTTAACACTAGACGACTGTTTTTATTGGAATTATTAAATTAAATATTTATTTAATTATTTTCTATCAAAACATATTAGCCATAATATAAAAACGAATAATAGTCTAATTTTTTATATATATAAAATTATTGAAGACAATAAATATATATTTTTATACATTCTGCCTTTCTTCATTTGTAATGAAGGGAATATTTAAACGTCTTCATCTTATATCACCTCAAGATTGTTACAATTTATTTAATTTTTCAAGATAAATAATTAAATACCCTAAGATCTTTAGTTTAAGGTTTAATTTCATTTCAATTCGATGCACATTTATTATTTTTAAAAAACGAAATAAAATAAGCTTACCTTACAAAATTTTTGTCTATCGTAAATCTTGGCACAGTTGCTAACTGAAACTTAATTTGCATCATGTGTATATTAAAATTGTATCGGCATAAATAATAATAAAAATAATTATATGTATGTGACATTGCGATGTAAATTATTGTGTTAATATAGTTTTTTTTTTTTTTTCTTAAATAATTCGTTTTATTTTTACCTTTTATTTTTTAATCGAGTCAAATTTTTTTTCCTTTTTAGATTATTTTAATGACTTTCTATTTTGTAGAATAACATCATAACTATTTCAATCACAGACATTTTCATCAATCGATTAATCTTCGAAGTAGGTTGATCTGATCACTAAAACATTGTTGGCTAAAAATTGGCAAAGTTTAGTGTACCTATTATTATTACTAATGGCCATATAAACATCTAGCGGATGATTACTTAAACAACGCCGTGTAAACGAAAAGTGTTGAAAAAAACAGGTGGCCAATTCCACTAATTTAAAACGTTAACTAACGTACTCGATTCGATTCCGAACCAGCTTCAACTATTCCTCATAAAACCGTATCAGTACGATGTTATCATATACAAAAGCCAAAAAACCATGCCAAAGCAAACTTAATTGTTAACTTTTGACGTTCCATCAAGGCCAAATCGAATCGCAACTGGATCGTTGTATTAAGTAGAATAGGAAAAAAATCTAAACGTCAACGAATATGTTTCGATTCGATTCCGGTAATGTGATAATTATGTTAGTAGAATTGGTCCCCTGCAGCAACGTTTATAAGTAGCCTTACTCATACATCGCCGTATAAGTCTAGAGTGTTTTCATCTACCATAGAGCCTAGTACCTACACGTAACCTTGTGAGGTACTGTCAATACTCAATACTACCACGGTCACGGTCACGGCCTCATACACAGGTCTATCAACAACAGTAGTGGGGGTACAGTACAGTAACAGCCTGTCCCACTGCTGGGCTAAAGCCTCTCCTCTTTTTGAGGAGAAGGTTTGGAGCTTATTCCACCACGCTGCTTCAATGCGGGTTGGTGGAATACACATGTGACAGAATTTCAGTGAAATTTGACACATGCAGGTTACCTCATGATGTTTTCCTTCACCGTGAAGCACGAGATGAATTATAATCACAAATTAAGCACATAAAATTCAGTGGTGCCTGCCCGGGTTTGAACCTACGATTATCGGTAAAGATTCACGCGTTCTTAATAGTGGAGGTACGCCGGCATAATTATTCCGCTGTTATGTTCAATTTACCGCCGCCAGAGGCATGACGATAGATGGTTGTGCTGTGCAACGAAGACAGAATAGCATTCTTTCTCTTTTTCTTTCACACGTAACGCATGCGTACCGCGTGTCACTCAACCGCACCCATCGATGGCAACGACGTGCAGCGGCGTTGACGAGAAATAAAAGTTATATCACGATCGTACCAATCTCTCACCACTTAAATTGGGCTCCGTTGACCTGTATACAAGACCGTGAATACTACTAATCAATAAACTAATATTTAGATAAAACCATAGACAATTTACTACTTTTTCTTACTTGACATATTCCTAACATAAAAAAATAAAAAGATGAACATATTTTTTAAATAATATAACATATCCAGTAGTGCTATTCTGTAAGAAATTACTTCATTACGCATCCGTAAAATATTAACAACCCACGTATATATTATATACCTACAATTTTGATGCGTGTATTTTTTAAATGAATAAATTTATAATTATTATGGTTAAGGTCGCATTCACTTCCTGCCATTTCACGACTGATTTCCGAGGTGAGTTTCGAGTTGCTCTTACAGAATAGTACTAATGCAAAGTCTTGAGACTGATTTGAAGTAATTTGTAAGTGGAATGTTTACGTACATTGTATTATCTGAGAATAATTATAGTAAATTATACAGTGTAAGGCCGATAGGATTTTATTCTCGAAGGCCTTGAAGTTCTAAGCAAGAAATAATTTTATACATAGTCATTTTGTCTTACATTAAAAAAATACTTTACTTAGTTGATTATTTTTTAACTAATTTTTGAATTTATTTAGTAAAGGGATATAAGTTTCAATTTTGTCCCTTTGCGGATCTTAATATACATAGAAAAAAAACGTATAAAATGGGTGTTACTTTTTTTAAAAGTTGAATAAGCTAACTTTTAGTGTAACTTAGTAGTATATTCTCTTGGTAGTATGGCTTAGTACAAGCCCGTCTGGGTAAGTATAACCCACTCATCAGATATTTTATCGCCAAAAAGCAATATTGTTGTAAGTTTGAAGGGTGTGTGAGCCAGTGTAAATAAAGACACAAGGGACATAACATCTTTGTTTCCAAGGTTGGTGGCGGATTGGCGATTTACTGTATTTGCAGTGTCTATCGGCGGTGGTTACCACTAAATAAACTAGGTAGTCCTTGCCCAGCGTCAGGACATGTTACTGTAAAACATTTTATAATCTACTAATGATGATCTTTTCAGAAATAACGTGTTATTTAAATAGGAATATATACTCTGTACGAAAATCACATAATTGCAGAAATGACTTTTTTATGGGTAGGTAAACCAAATGTTATTATATATATGATGATCTTAAAGCAATTATAGGTCTTTATCATCCAACGTTTTACATTAACACTGAGGATAAAACTACTAAAAAATATTAATAAATTTATATAATACGTATGTTACGTCATTATTTTTTAAACGGTTTTATTTAGCTTGCCCTGTTTGTTAAGTAAATGAAATTTAACCCCCGTCCTGTTAACAGATTGATCTGATATTTGGTACACACCTTTTTGACAATACAATTTAATACATTCTGTATCATTGTAAATCCAAGATGGCCGCAGCTACAATATGGCGGACTTATAATTAATTTTTTAGTTAATTTTTTTATCTCTTTGCCACGCTCGACAAAAAATGTTATAAAAACCAGACTATATTTAAACATATTTCTAACATAAAGAATAATAACCAAAGATATTATGGATGTGAAATTTCGGATGAGAATATGGATGCGGATAAATATATAATATTCTTCTACCGGTTTCCTACATGGTTTCGGATACTAAATTATTTCAGATTATCCGATTTATCCGATAGTTTCAGTAACATAGTACATTATTTAGAAATTGTAAAAGGGAAAACATACTAATAATTACGAGGTGTAGGCAGGTCCCTTTCCCACTTTGTACTTTGGGCACAATACAAAACTACAATTAAGAATATTTTATTGGTTTCGGTTAGCGATTTCACATATATTTTATTTAGGATATGTGTAACCGAGTCTCGATTACAGTTAAGGTACTCTATCCTGGTTTGATGTGAATTATGGAAACCTTCAAAAAGGTACCCGGCCCTTGGAGGAACGGGTTTTATTGGATTCCTACTAAATTTACATGTATATAAAAATTCTAAGAGTTGGAGTCATTGACTCTTGGAAGAACTAGTGCTTCTCCTGTAATATTTCCGTAAATTCCGGGTGTCGAGAAGCCGTCGATGTAAATCCTGTGTTCTGCGTCTGATCTCTTCGTTTTTGTTGGATTGCCAGCCCATTGTACTATGAAAGTGCGGGGAAAGAGAATGCGCAGTGTCGGATTACTGCGCTCACCGCACACACTTGCGCATGTGCATTGTAATGTGGATAAAGAGTTGTCAAATTTTCTAATATATATTATTTTATTTTATGGGAATAGTAAATGTTAAGGCCAGGCCCGGACATTTGAGGAACTCCTATTCCGAAGCCGTTATAACTACATATATATTAGTTTTATATTATGTTTGCCTGGTCGACTCCAAGGTCAGTGTCTTTTAGGCTTAAGCATAAATTCGGGGCTGGTTGAGAAATAACTCCGTAAGAAACAGTCCAATATCCATAAATCGCTTGCGAAAATGCAAAAAAAAAAACGAATGGCGTTATCTATGCAGCTACTTAATATTGAGTGCTATTATGAAATGTTTTGCACGAGCTACAATTCTTATCCGACAGGTAAGTACAACGCGCGGACGTTTAATAGCCTTAACCTTCATGTTGATTTTTGCAAGTGTCATTATGAAACATGTAACAATACGACAAATATAGATAACCTTGCAAAACCAAAGTGTTGATAAGATAGATATATTTTACCCATATCGTTTTACATACCTACAAGTTCCGGCTACTTTTCAAAACACCTACTTAACGCAGTTTCGTAATCTTATAGTATGTTGACTGTTTTGTTTTTATTTTTTCCAGATTCATGCAAAAATTACCTATCCGATTATAAGCTTTCATATAATATTTATTTATAGTTTGATCAGACTTAGCTTAGCATCGGTCTTACTTAGCCTACATCACAATCGGAGTGACAATATTATCGGTCCAGGCGCTATAAAAGGTACACTAACCTTATATGAGATATTAATTTTGAAAAAGTTAGAGTAAGATAGCATAATTATTTGTCAGTAATATTAAACAGCATTTTTGTTTAAAAAAGAGGCAGCCCTGAGCAGTCGTTACTGGTGAATAAATCGGTTGGCGACTGTTTATATACATATATCACATTTATAAGCCTGTTTGTCTGTTACTTCTTATTTATTACAATCTTTTATTAAACAAACATTGAAAGAATGTTTGTTTAGATCAAATCGTAAAAACGGAATTAGAATCACTTCTTTTTTTCCATCTTGGGTTTACTTAATAACTATTTATTGGTACGTTACTTAGCATTTCACAACAAATAATATTTACCTTTTTTTTTTTTTTTTTGTTTATAAAGAAATTAAATGTATTTTAATGCTACTACATATTTATGAGAAACAGACTAATCACAATGATATTGAAGTTAGTTTAAATAATATGTAATTGCATGATTATTATATTTCTATTATGACTGCCTCGTTGGTCTAGTGGCTAGATATTAGGCTGCAGACCCGGTGGTCCTGGGTTCAATTCCCAGGTCGGGCCAATAAATAGTTATTGGGTTTTTCTGTCAGAAAATTCTCAGTAGCAGCCCGGAGTCTGGAAGGTAGAAGTGTGTACACTCCCGTGCCTCGGAAAGCACGTTAAGCCGTTGGTCCTGCGCCTGAACTCTTTCCGGTCGTGTCGGATTGCCGTCCCATCGGATTATGAAAGCTAAGGAAAAGAGAGTGCACCTGTGTTTGCGCACACACTTGTGCACTATAATATGTCCTGCGCAGTTGGCTTATCTCTCTTGAGATTGGCCGCCGTGGCCGAAATCGGTCTGGAGGACCTTATTATTATATTTCTATTTATTAATACCAAGTTATTTTATTTATTTCTTATTACAATCTAATTTTATATTGGACAATGGATAATTAACCGACTATAAAAAGGAGGTACCTACTCACTGACTCGTTCTGGTTATTGTCTATACCTTATGTGAATCAATGTTATTAATTCTCTACTACTCTACTCTCTACTTTGTGTGATAGTCATCGATTTTATGATTATTTTCTGCTGTTTCACATTAAATGTTCCGTTTAAGAAAGAAGAAACAATCTCTCTGGAATCTGGTATAAGAACAAAACTAGAAGATTGTTTTGATTTGGATACCACAGCTAAAATATGACATAATCTATATTTTGACCTTTTTATCACGTTTAACTGGAATCAATTATAACGCCGGCGATGCCGCGGACGAAACGATAGTTGTTTATATAAACGGTGCACCTTAGCGCGTTTTTATACTCATTCGATTATTTAGTATACAAATACACACAATTATTATACATACTTATTCACCTCTAAAATTAAAAAATGCCTACCTATCAAGAAGAGTAGATAATGCAAGGCGATCTGAATATGAAAATGAGTTATGAATTGAATAGGTAGGTATTGTGAATATTTAAATGACAATAACTTATTATATTTTTCATATAAAATCTTTTTAATTTCTTAGTTTAATTTGCATGCCAATAAAATCTTAATTCCTTTTCTGTATAAATATATACTTAAAGTTTTAAATAATATAGTTCTAGCGTTGTTTCTCCTGAAGGTAAAAAAATGTAAATCAAATTATACGAGTAAAAAAAAGTTTATGTATGTACAAAGTGCGCAGTAAAAATTTATTAAGGAGATAAAAGTTTAACAATATTAATTACGTAAATGTACGTATTTATTAATAATGTTAAGTAATTTAATATTGTTTAGTTTATATAATTAAACATCTACAGATTACGATACTGATAGTGCAAAGTCCAAAAGTCACCTTGTCATCCGATGTCGATAAAAAGAATACATTAGATATTATATATATTTTAATATAACACGTATCTAAGACATGCTTTTAATAGTGGATACAATTAAATATAAAAATATAAATACTCAACGCCCTTTTTCATTTACCACGGTTAACTAAAAACTAATTTTCCTTAAACCCGATTCTCTTTGTACACAACATACACGAACCACAAGTCTTTATTTTTATAACGAGCCTTTAATTTGTTCAGCTTGGAAAGTTCTCGATGATCGTTGAGATAATGACGATGACTTGTTATGTGTTGTGTAATATTTGTTATCCGAACAAATACGTATATAGCACAGTCATCAGCAAACCAAGAACTACAGGGAACTTCCACGAGCTTAAGAAACTGCCACTGGAATCTTCTTTATTATGATCCTCCCAGCTGTATTGACGTCTTTTTAATTCGATCTTGTCTTCTTCGACGAGTTCGCCAATTTTATATTTCTTCATCATATCTTTAGCATCACTACTGTGACCTACATCATCGAAGTCCTCACTGGCGTCTTTGCCGGCTACATTTAACAATACCTCATGTCCTCCGGGATGATCGTCTAAAAACGGTGTTACATCATACACTTCATTATTTATGATAAACACTGCATCCTGCTTCGTGTTTCGGGTTAGGATTTCATTACGCGTGAATCGTTTCAATTCGGACATTTCTTTTTTGCGTAGTTAAACAGCTCGTGTGTACGGTATCGTGCTGATTTACAACGGTACTGCGTGATACGTCTCAAGCGCCGTGAGCCCGAGGTCGATTGAAGTTGAATGAGACAAGTCCATTCCCCCTCTCTCGTCGCCTTTCGTTATCAACGTATAGTTGATTTATCAAATAATATACTAGGTGCAATTTTATACAGCAATCACGCTATTTTATAATATTTATATATAAATCAATTATGTTATAACTTCCGGAATAAATTACGGAATATGTTTGGCTAATACCGCTTTTTACAGATTGCATATTAAATTAGTTTAGTCATTATTAGTCTTACCAAGATTCACGGCACATTTTGGAACTTTGACGTCGAAACAAAATCTTGCTGTATCCCATTAAGTATCGAGACAAACTTTTTTGTCTTTCAAACTTTTAATACAACATTAAATACAATATATGATTGTATATACAAGGCCATAAATGTATAAACAAAACAAATTATAATTTTGTTTATTATTTGTTTTATCATATAAAATATATTTTCATCTGAGTCAGCTCTGATATCGCATTATTGACCTTGAATTATACGAAACGGTTGTCGAGGTTAATAAAATTAACAGACATAATTTTATTCGGCAATTTGAGGCCTTCTAACAATTCAACTTCGTATGATTATATATGATTTAATGACATCACAACAGGACATTATATTATGTTATTCTGGGAAAGCAACGGATTAAGGTAAAACTAGGCCTCCAGTTGTTCACATCGATAACAAGCAAAATTCACTGACGAGGTCCAATTTTGATCAAGGAGCGAGTATGTCATGTACCAGGAGATCAGAAACAGTGAGAACGAAAGGAGAGAATTGCGAAAACTAAATAAAAAAAAACATAAAAACAGTATATCAATGTATCACAAACGCCGCAGTTAGGTAGAAGGGCCCTCTACCAAATTTAGCTAAAAAGATCTAGAGAACTTTTATTATATAGATGCTCTAGAAGTCTTAACGTGATGACTAGGTACTAGGGTTATTTACCCGGGTACCCGGGTATATGAAATTTTTAGTACCTGGGTTCTATTTCATTGTCAGACCCGGGTATTCGGATAAAAAATTATTACAACGTAGCGTTAGATAAAAAGTGTTTTTAGTTCTTAATCAGTTTATGAAAACACTAACATCGCGGCTTCTTACGCCAAAATTTAATAACTGTAAATACGTAAATTAGTATTTGTTTATAGACTAAACGTAGGCCATTTACAGTTTGTTCAAACCGTAACATTTTTCTTATTTAGAGAGTTTTTATACCCGTCACAACTTCTAAATGAAAAGTCTGATCCGAATAATTAAAAGTGGAATTAACAAACCTTATTAACAAACCATTTGAATTGATAAGTATTAATATCATGAAACCCATATCACCACTATTCGATTCCATCCGAATTTGAACTTAAAAATTAAAACAAAAACTGTTATTGTGGCTTAAGTATAGTAAGTAAGGCATATACCATCGCAGCGATCCCGTGGCGTCCTCCGACCAGACGGAGAGGATACCGCTGGTTTTTTAGTGGGTAGTCCGGCGCCTTCAACGCCGGTGTGCCCCACATACCCCCAAACTTCACGTGGGTATGGATCTCTAATTTTTTTTAAAAATATAATGTAGCCTATGTTACTTGGTAAAGATGTAGCTTTCTAAGGGTAAAATATGTTTTAAAACCTGTAGTTTTTGAGTTAAATCGTTACAAACAAAAAATAAAATCTTTCCTCTGTATAATAAGTAATAATCGTCTTTTTTAATTGTGTGTGATTTTTAATTTTCAGCTGTGTCCGAGAAGAAGTTATTTAGTTATATTTTTGTTATTTTATAACAGAATGTATTGTCATAAAAAGTCATTTTATCCCCTTATTCAATGAGAACAAGAATGTTTAATTGTGTAACTGATTGTACTAGGTATAAGTTAAGGAGACTTATTGACATACTTCATTCTTTCGTAACAAAAAAAATATAATATAATTATAAGAAAATTTTTCTGCAAAAATTGTAAATACGCGAAATTGTAAATGTATTTGAAAAAATAATACCCGATATTCGGGTATTAAAAAAAGCCGGGTACGCGAAGGCCCTAGTACAGGTACAGTAATTAAAATAATTATTAAATCGGTCGTTGTCTTTCGTCCCCCGCTACTTAAAAATAATAATATAATAATAACGCGATAAGCGTCCTGAAGCCGAATAATATAACAGGTGAAATAAAAATAATATAATCAGTCATCCATATCTTTCAAGTATAACTTTATTTACTTATTATAGCTACGTAAATATAATATTATTTTCAACAATCTATACTTATAATAAAATTGTAAAAGGCCAATGTCTGTACATTAAAGATATTTCTAAAGATTTATTTTAGGGTGTGCTCGAGAGGAGATAGTTTTCATTCCAAGAATACCATCCACGAGAATATATCATTCGAATTTCAAACTATATTGTTCCCTCTAAAAGTCTTCTTCCCCATGACAAGAAAAAAAAACATTTCTTTGCATTTTCTGATGCCTCTTCAGTAGAAGATCTATATAATTATGAAATTGATAGACTTAACAGTTTACTATACATATTTTTAATTAAAAAATATTATAAATCTTATAAATATTTATGTATTTTTAATATAAATATATTATATTAACATCACATAGTCAGTGCGTTAAAATAAATATTATTTGCTTCTATTTTTAGATTAAAAATCTATAAATTCGCTCGGAGTAGATTTGTGTTAGATTGCGTTATATGCCTCTGTGTTGTATACTATATGCTTGAGAATGATTAAATATATTATAAAAAACAATACGAAGTAATTGAAAATTTCTTCAGTTAGAACTATAAATAACTATACATGTGTTAGCAGGTTGTTGACGCTATAATATGTTGGTCAAGACGAATCAATCAATTTGTATTTGTTTATATATTTTTTTCAACTTTAAGAATGAAGTCAAACTACTGAGAAGTGAGACATAACAAAACATTGAGTTTACGAGAAACAATAATATAATTCGATCAGGTTTACTACAGTTGTACATAATAAAGTAGGAAGTAGTAGGTTGTATTAGAACAGAAACAACAATTTATAATCATCACATAATTATATTATAAAATGATTTAATTACAATAAACAGAATAAGTATCATAATGTACCTACACTACGAACAACTTACATTACGCAAAAGCGGACAGGATGTACTCTTTCTCATATTTACATTTTGTACATTGAGCGCTCGATTCGTTCATCGTAATACTAAATACGTCCTTCGCGTCGCTAAACGATATCATCGACAATAAATAGTGCGGGGAAGGGGAGACGAGCGGGCGGCGGCACGCGCAGGCCGCGATAGCTTATATATTACAGGGCGACCGGGCGCGCCTCGGTTATGTACACTACAACTGCTCCACGAACTTGGTGAGTTGGTCCTGAGGCGTCATCGGCGGCAGCTGCTCGTCGGGCGGCGCGTGCGGGGCGGGCGGCGCGGGCGACTGCCGCATCATCAGCAGCTCCGAGGGCGTGGGCGGCCGCGGCGACGGCGTGGCGGGCGGCGACCGCTGCAACACGCCGCCCACGGCGCCCACGCCGCCTACCGAGCCCACGCCGCCCACTCCGCCGCCGGGGAAGTACCGGGCGGCCAACCTGGGCGCCGGGCCGCCGCCCGCGTATGCACCGCGCATGCCCATCATGCCGCCACCGACGCCGCTCACGCCGCCAGCGGGCCCGCCCTGCTTGAACCAGCCTCCGGGCGCACCCGCCGACATGCCGGACACACCGCCGACCCCGCCGACGCCGCCGAGCCCGACGCCCGAACCGCCTCCGACGCCACCCACACCAGACACGCCGCCGACCTGGACGTACAAATAAAGCAGCTAATTACTCATTGGTTATTAATAAGCGATTACGCATAATTCTCCAACATTGAGCACATTTTTTGAAATGTGACAACACCAGAGACGTTAGGTTGCTCCTTTGAGTGCCTTTGAAACGTCGCTAGCACATGTAATAATGTAAGGCCGTGTCACTACAACTCAGCGCGATATTGAAATTGAAATTTTTCAGAGAAACACACAGTAATCTTACACTTATAAGTAATAAAAAAAAATCCTAACATAATCAAGTTTCCACGACTAACTAAAAGATAAACGATAACATTAACCACACAGTTCATGCCGAAAGGCGATGTCGGCTTCTTCAGAGACAGGGCGGGGCAAGGGTCGGCACGTGACATATGAAGTAGTGTTGCAAGACAATCGATAGTTTGACTATCGATAGTAATGCATTCGATAGTATAGATAGTATTGCAATACCCATTAATTTTAACCAAAACTTATCGATACTAAAGATTTTATCGATGGATGGAATTGATGTCACAGTTAGGCGGTGACATCGAGAGCCAGCACGCGTAGACTTGTGAAGGAATGGGGAAGCAGGAACGAGGGAGAATAATTCCTCTGACCACTCGCCGTGATACAGTCGATAGAAAGCGCTCAGTGCCGCTATCTCTCGACGCAATTGTAAAGGCTCGAGGGGTGTTGGTGACCTTTACGTTGCCAATAATGCGAACGCACATCGCTGCAACCGATCCAAGGCCTCCAGTAAGTACTTAGCGGAGCCATCCCAGAGGTGCGAGCAATATTCGACGCAAGATCGCACCTGTGTTTTATACAACAGGAGCAGTTGATGTGGCGTGAAAAAACGCCGCACCTTGTTCAAGACTACGAGTTTTCGTGAGGCTGTTTTTATAACAGCCTCGATGTGATCCCCTGGATTGAGGTCGCATGTGCTTGTGTTCCCCGATATCTTTTGCGTTTTCTAATCAAGAGATTTCAAAATGCAAAAACAGGAATGATTTAATGATATATATAAATAATAAAATCGATTAAATAATGTAATCCTGCTACGACATCATATGTCTTCGTCAAATCTAAAATACAAATTTCTCTCAACATTGAAATGTTGCAATTTACCGAGTCATTTATTTATTTACATATCAAATTTTCTAGGATAAGGTTATAACGCTAACGATACACAGCAATATAATATATTTAAAACAATACAATTCATGTAGTCTAATTAACGACTAACCTAAATGTCATTATTGTTCTTAACTTGACAAATTATAGAAATGGCAAGTTCTTAAATTTCTACCTAAAATGCTGCATGGCCCGTTGGTATAAAGTTTGACTACTAGGACTTGAATTGATAGCTGACCTGTGTCTGTTGAGGTAACATCTGATGCATTCGTTGCAACCGCTGCTGTTGCTGCGGCTGCGATATCATATGCTGAATTAGTTGCGGCTGCAGCTGAACTCCGGTGCCGAGGCCCTTTTTTTTCACGCAGTTGAAACCTTCAGGAATGTACCCGTCCGGGGACCGGGCTATGTGGGATTCTTACCCACTAAAACCACTGCGATGGCCGTCCTCGGCACGGATCGGAGAGGCTGCGGGATCGTGTTAATATAACCCATCCGCAGCCCCTCCCGTGCTGTGCTCTGCTCGTAGTTCGGCGGAGCTCTCCTATGGGGCCGAGGATAATCTCGCCCCCCGCACTCCTCGCTAGTGCGTACGGCAGCGCGAGGCCATCCCGGCTGCCGTCCTCTCAGGGTCGTCTGAAATAGGACACGCGAGGCCCCCGCCTCATGAGGCATCCACGGCCCCAGGTGACGCCCTATCTTTTAAGCCCCGGGCGTCGGGGCTGTGGGAGGGCCGAGACGACGCCGACGTCATCTCCACCGAGCAGCATCGGCCCTTTCCCGTTCCTGCTCCGCTATCTCTTTCTGGACCATGACGGTCTCACAAAAGGAGGCTACAGCCCTCCACACCGATTCCCTGCGGAGCATCGCCGACACGATTGCTCGCAGGGACAGGTCTTGTCCAACTTCACGGACCAGGATTCATATCAATAAACATAATACTAATTTTGAAAGTGAAAAACGTATTTTTACCATTGACTTATTATTGTTTTACCTGTGCTCTTTGTTTGATAAAGGCTGCCATAAGAGGTGGATTTGATTTGAGGATCTGCAAGATTTCTTGCTGTTGATTGTGACTGGCGGGTGAGCGCAACGTAGCCATCAGCTGCTGCAGCGCCTTTTGATGCATGGGCTGCTGTTGCTGTTGCTGCTGCTGCGGCGCACCCGCTCTCTGCTGGGATACCATTTGTAATGAATACCGTTTATACCAAACTCTTAACGCATGATGAGAATTTAAACGCGCCATTAGTGCATTGTTATTTAAAATACATACTGTAGCAACATTGTCTTTGGTTATCTTAGTCATTGTTGACCATTATTATTATCTGAATTAGTTTTCTGCTTATAGCATCTCCTGATTAAGTAATGATATAAAGTAAGTACAAAGTAATGAAGTAAACCAAGCATATATTAAATATTGATATATAAAGCTATATATTATAGGAAGTTTTACTGCACCACAATTTATGTGGTTATGACTACAATGTGGATATTACATTTTTATAACTGAAATTGAAATTCTATGAAATGAAGACTAAACGGAACTTTGAAATACGTCTTATAATAATTCTATTATTTCAATTTGTAACTTTATAATTAAGCCCTAGCACCTCTTTATACACGACTCTCAGTGTTTCCTTTTGAGACTAAAATTACTTAGTTACACTGGAGCTTGCAAAGCTTACTCTGGACCAAGCAACATAAAACTATCTATGGGAAAACAGTCCTCACTTAAATAAATTTCGTTCGTACAATGACTGGCTTTGAGACTTATTGATTTTCATGGTGAAGCACACAAGAGGGAACTACATTCTTTGAAATTCGAAAGAATAAATGAAATGCGTATTTATTTAGTCCTAACCAGTAAGAAGTATTAAAAAATTTCATGCTTCTTACATGAGAAAAGACGCTATACAAACTTTCAACCCCTATTTCACCCTCTTGCGGACTAGATTTTCGAAAACCCTGAAATACGTATTTATTTATTTTGAACCAGAAAGCCAGTATATAAAATTTCATGATTTCTACTTAAAAAGTGATGGACTCCCCATACAAACTTTCAAATCCTCTTTTACTCTCTTGGGGGGTAAATTTGCAAAAATCTTGAATTACATATTGTATTGTATATCTTGAATTACATACTGTATATAAAGTTTCATGACGTAAGCATCAAAAATCTAATTCATCCTCTTAGGTGGAGAATTTTGGAGAATTCTGATTTGCTTTATTATTTATTTCTAACCAGAAACGTGTGTATTAATTATTATGCTTCTAACTTTGAAAATGACGTGTTTCCATATAACGGTTCATCCCTTATTTCACCCCTTTAGCCTTTAGGGGTTGAATTTCCAAAAATCCTTTTTTAGAGCGCGTTTTCATTATAAAATGTATCAACTGTCAAAATTTCAAGTCTTTAACCCCAGTGGTTTAGGCTCTGCGTTGATGAGTCAGTCAGGGCAAGTATTTATATATATATATATATATAGATTAAGATTATAATATGAAATGATTTGGTTTATCCAAGAACAGACGACATCATACCTTTATGACAGAGGACGCGTGCTGCACATGAATCGCACCGCCGCGTATGTTCATGGCCGCCATACGTCGCCGCAGCAATTGCTGCTGTTGCACGCTTTGCTGAACCTGCTGCTGCTTTAACTTTTGCTTTATCTTTTGCTTTATACTTATGCTGCAGAACGGCACCGAGCACTTCGTCTCCTGACAGTGTTCCGCATGGTAGAACCACAATGCAATGACTTGGTTGCAGATTACACACTCTCCCTTGGTCTTGCGCTTGCAGACCTTGGTGTGCGCGACCACTCGCTTCATCTTCTGGCACGATGGCAGGCGACAGTTGACGTCGCGACACTGACAAGCGTGTACCAGGGACTGGATGCAGCGTTGCATAGACAACTTGCTCGCCTCCTGTGGGTTAGCCTGCTTCATGTTGCCTGGTGATGAGCTCACGTCTAAGTCTAGGCCGAACTTCTCCATCTTGTGAGAGTGACCCTCCTTGTCATAGCAGGGCACGCATATGGCAAAGTCATCGCAAACGGTGCAATGGTACCTCGTCTCAACATGAGTCACAACTGTTGCATGTATATACGAATTTGTCTTAACCTTGGTTATGGAGTTCATAAAGCATGCTAAGTGTGGAAAATCTCGCTCTCCGCGTCGATGAATTCGTAGTGACGATCTTGGGCCATCGTCAGGAATGCGTCGTGACCATCCATCAGATCGCAATTTACGAATGGATCTTAAATTGGCTAGGAAAAAGAAATTGAAATATAAAAAAAATTGACAATTATCTTAAGTATATAATAATCGTAGGAACAAAAATATTACCAACAATTTAATTTTTTTTTAAAACCCAGTTCATGCTCGATGTTTACTTGCCATTCATTACGAAGTGCAAAATTATTGCCATAGTAGGAAAATCGATTCAAAATATTACAATTTTGTACGTATTCAAAATATATTACAATATTTCGCCACAGGAAATGAAATGTAAGGAACAATTTGTCGAAATTGAGTTTTATATACAGTTCGATTGCAAATTTTCCGCTCTATCCAACGATATATTTAGAATTTCGATATCTTTAAAAATAATGTCCTTTACATCAACTGATTTGGTAGAAAAATATCTTAAAAAGTAATGCAAAGGACGTCTGAGAACTGTTAAGAATTCATGATTAATGTAACGCAGTCTTTATATGGTAACAATTTACTGTAAAAGACATTAACATGTAAAAGGTGTTTCTTACGGTAGCTAAGTCTCTGAAATTCTAAAAAATTGTCCCTTAAAACCTACTACTAAACTCATAAATACATTTTAAAGGGTTTATTTTGTGCAAATTAATGTACACGCTATTTTTTTTAAATATTCAATAGATAGATACCATTTACAGCAACGATATATTAAATAAAAAAATATTTTTGTCCCTTACGTTAAATATTTTAAAGAAGTTAAATATTACCTTGTCTTTTACTTTAATTTTGCTATCATTTCTATTCACCAAACGATGTTTACATCACATATTTAATTACATGTATTCCTAGAACAATAGTTTACGTTAAAATGGACAGGGAATATATTGTTTTCCTTTTCTCTGTATACCGTTGCTACCATGGGTTAGAGTGAGAAAGTTGAAAAAAATAACCTTGAAAATGAGAAAGTAACCTTCTTAAGTGAGCGATTATTTACAAATTTATTTCAGCCAGAATATATATTCCAAAGAAAGATAAGTGTAGTTTTGTACAAAGTAGGAGAATACAGAGTAAAAAACGTTGAAAGATTTAGAGGAGTATACAATTCATAAGGAAGTGAAATACATGGAAACCTAGTAAGTAAAACTGTTTTAACAGCTAGTTTCGATCTGCAAAATGTCCTAAGCGGTGTATTTTTACAAATTAACAGTGTATGAAGCGAGAACCCAAAACGGATACTGTAATACATGGGAACGAACGGGACGAAGGCAGTAGTGCCGAAGTTTGTACTTGTTTGCATAAATATTTGGAAAAAGTTGATAGCAGAGGGATTAAATATTTAATATTGCACTGCGTCTCATGCAGCGGACAAAACAAAAAGAAAGTCATCTTATATATTTATATCTGTTTTTTTTATTGTATAGCTAGGCGGACGCGCATATGGACCACCTGATGGTAAATGGTTGGTTACCAACGCCCATAGAGAATGACATTGTAAGAAATGTTAACCGTCGCTTATATCGATAATGCGCCACCAACCTTGCGAACTAATATTTATGTCGCTTGTGCCTGTAATTACACTGGCTCACTCACCCTTCAAATCGGAACACAACAATACAAAGTACTGCTGTTTTGTGGTAGAATATCTGATGAGTGGGTGGTACCTACCCAGACGAGCTTGCACAAGGCCCTACCACCGAGTAAGTTTTAAGAAACTTCTACAAATTTGGAAGTTATACAAAGAAATCACCTGTTGCCTGGTCACACTTATGTAGTTGCCAGGAGACATCATGCAAAGTGTTTTCGAACGTGAAGTACAAAAAATAATTGTTTGGCGTCCTATACAATCGCTTACACTTATGCTAACTGCTAGAAAAGCACCTCATCCGTATGAAGTGAATGTAATATTTAGCAAACGAAATATTTACTGCCGAAACGGTTCCGATAAAGGTTTTGTTTTTTTTTTTTTTTATATTTCCCGGGAGGGCAAATGACTCTACTCCACCTGATGGTAAGTGATAGTAAAGTCCAAACGCGACGACGGCTAGTGCAGTCAGGAAGAATGACTTGCACTAGCCGCCCCCGCCTTGCCGGCCAGCAAGATGCCTCTTCACGCCTCGTTTGAAGGAACCCGGGTCATAAAAGGAGGGGAACACGTGTGCTGGTAACGAATTCCATGTTTTAGAGGTGCGACAAAGAAAAGAGTTGCCAAATTTCTTCGTGCGCGATGGAATTGATGTCATAGTTAGTCGGTGACATCGAGAGCCAGCACGCGTAGATTTGTGAAGGAAAGGGGAAGCAGGAATGAGGGTGAATAGCTCCTCTGAGCACTCGGCGTGATACAGCCGATAGAAAGCGCTCAGTGCCGCTATCTCTCGACGCAAATGTAAAGGCTCGAGGGTGTTGGTGACCTTTACGTCGCCAATAATGCGAACCGCACGTCGCTGCAACCGATCCAAGGCCTCCAGTAAGTACTTAGGGGAGCCATCCCAAAGGTGCGAGCAATATTCGACGCAAGACCGCACCTGTGTTTTATACAACAGGAGCAGTTGTTGTGGCGTGAAAAAACGCCGCACCTTGTTCAGGACTCCGAGTTTTCGTGAGGCTGTTTTTATAACAGCCTCGATGTGATCCTTTGGATTGAGGTCGCACCGAACGTCAATTCCCAGTATGGCGACTTTGCCTTGTATCTCCAGCGTAGTGCCACAGAGGGAAGGAGGAGGGGAAAATGGTGACATTTTCGCTGTGAGAGCGCACACCTGTGTTTACATTAAAAATTACATTACATTACATTCACAAAACGAAACGTAAATCTAATGGAAGCAAAAAATACGATGAAACAATATACAGATACATACTATAAAATCCCGTTGAAACTTGCACAGACGAAAACAAAGCAAGACTAAGAGACAAGGTGTAGGAAAAGGTAAGTTCAATCGAAATGAAAATAGAACTTTTGACGAAATTTCAAGAAAGTTATAACCAACAAGACTTCCTTTTTCGTTACTTAAATACAACCTGAAGAAATTGTGTGAAGATGGAACAATTCCTAAAATGTACCATAAAAACTATCTTACACTTCCCTATGATACACAAGTCATTGACACTGTTAGTGAGACAATACAGAAACCTCTACTTTTGGAAATGAGCCGACGCAAGAAAATGAAAACATTCCGTAATTTCACTATATACCTCATAAAAAATTGAAAGTTAAAAAACGACAGCGTAACAATGAATGAATATTACACCAAATAAATTACACAAAAACTATGAAAAGATAAGACAAATATAAGTAAAAATCACCAAAGAATTGAAAGAAAATAAGGAAGCAACACTTGAAAGAGGAAAGAACATTGTACCAAAGATATAGAAGATAAAAAAGAGAAAAATATTAACTTAGCAAAGGCGAAACGAAAGAGGGAGAGGAAGAGGTAAAGGGAAAAAAATTATTCGACACCGGATTTTTATTACAAAAAAAAATTTAATTTGTTCTTAATGTTCAAAAAACGATATTTGTTTTTTCATTTGTATGTTCTTGTACTTTTTAAAATATTATTATTTATTTTTATTTTTGTTCGCACGATTATATGATGTTTAATTATTGCTTATTAATTAGAGGTTAGTTGTTTACTAAGTTACTCTATAAGGCTGTCTTACTATATTTTCGAAGTCTTAATATACTAGAAAAATTACCGAAAACGGAAAGGGGTTGCTCAGTCAATGAAACTGAACAACCGCTACTAAGAAATTCTTCTGAGAAATGAAAATCATTTTTGGTTTTCTCATACAAATTGTCAGATCGAAGTGGTCATTTTGTATGAGGAAGTATTTCATTTCCCAGAAGAAATTATTTGTGAAAGTTGTTCAGTTTCGTTAACTGAGCAACCCCTTTCAATTTTCGGTACACCATCCCTTACACCCTATATACTTGACTGAATTATTTCAGTCAGGTGAGTCACAGTTGTGTTTAAGTGTTTTTCTTTCTTGGTCTAAAGTACCTACTGATTAAGTACTTTTTATTTTCAAATAACTATGTAATGAGCGAATCCAGTTTTATTTTCAAGAGAAGCCATTTGCATTTGTTGTATAGCTGTATTTTTATTTAGAATTATTTTTTGTTAAGACACATTTAATGTTGTAAGTTGGAGAACTGCGAACCATTTGAATGTAAATTCTAAAAGAAAAAAATCAAAAATATGATTATTGAACACAATAAAAAAATATTTTTGGATAAAATGGAGATAAAGGGACATTAAAAAAATAAAATAAACGTAAGGAACAGTAGATTTTGGAAATTATAAAATTAGCTCAATTTCACTAAGCTTGTGTTATAGAGCTTAAAATATAAAGAAACTTTTGCCTTAGTTATCATATCAATAGCATTACAAACAAAAAAATTATAGCACTTTTAAAAAAAAAAGAGATCGATTTTTGCCTTTCCTGAAAAGTTGTGATTTGTCCCTCAAAGTAATTCATATTTCCAGTGACGAAGTGATCGAAGTTGTAAAACTTCGATGTAAAACGATTTCTTATACCTTATAATGTTATGTACCAGTTACATCTGTTGGTTCATCGGTTGGTTTTAGTGGGAACGCTTTAGAAATTCGCTTGTCGATTTTGGATGGGAAGAGGGATGGGGGCGTACGGGGGGAGGGTTACATTGTACCTTGTACCATTATTTTAGTCTAAAATGACAATCAATGATAGTTCGGAGGTGACTTAATTTAAAAACTTTAATCATAAATTTCTCACTGTCAGTAACCATGGGTTTCTGCGGGGGGAGTGCTACAGGGGGTTTGTGCACCCGTACTACGGGGGGACCCGTACCCCTCATCCCCACTTCCCACTGAAAATCGAGATGAGAATTTCTAATGTGTTCTAATTTAGTTGATGTTTAGTTTACTTACCGATGACAAGTCTCGCCACTATCTCTTTTTTGCAGTTGATTGATTTTTACATGTTTTTAACACGCAAGATGCATTTCTTAATCATGTTTATCACTTTTTCAGTACGTCTGATCGCGATGAGCGTAGACGATTGACTAAATGAGCAGTGACAGTGTTGCCACCTCGATTTTTTACAAAGACCTTTTTAACACTCTGAAAGGGCTAGAAAGGGCCAAAAATTTATTAAAGCCATGTAACGTGTAAAGTGGCAACTGTCCAGTGCTGTATGCAGTGCCGCCACCTTGATTTTTTTAGGTTACGATTATTACTAATACATGGTATTATTCAACTACAATTATATAATATGTTACGTAATGTTTTTTGTACTTGCATCTGGTCTGAGTCCTACTGTTTTAATTGGCTGAGTATAACTTTATTGACTAATTAGAGCGCT
This sequence comes from Nymphalis polychloros, assembly GCA_905220585.2. Lineage (NCBI taxonomy): Eukaryota > Metazoa > Arthropoda > Insecta > Lepidoptera > Nymphalidae > Nymphalis > Nymphalis polychloros. Next base: position 12,869,231 of record HG992245.1, read on the forward strand.
CGGTTCGTAAATAAAAATCTGTCTTGCCATTGACAGAAAATTGTGAAATCTTCGTAATTGGGCTAGATTGCCCTTTTGGGACTAAAGTGTTGAAAAAGGGATAAAACCACCAGAAATGGGCTAGATTCTGCCCGAAAAGGGCTATGGTGGCAACACTATAAATGAGTCATTCGCCTACGCTCAGCGCTACTCATCTATGCAGTTAGTATAATTTCCTTACTTTTGGGTAATACATCAGTGCCTATTATCGAGTTGTGTCTAATTGATGGAAAAAAGAAATAAAATTTAAGGGTTATTGAAGTGATAACTTCTTATGGGAGGGCTAATCGCTTCGCAACGTAACGCGTTACGGTGCTATTAGCGACGCGGACTGCTTTACCTGAGAGTTACCAACCTAACGCCATCTAGCGTATACAGATAGTACTTATAATAATTTAGCAACTCTCAAGGGCTATTTAAATTATATTTAATATATAAATAATAATAAATATCACTTCGGTTCTGTCGAGCGTCCCTAGACCACAAGTTTTTTTTTTTTTATAACTTATTATCATTCTTCATATTATATTGTGTATCTCCTATTCTAACTATTGTTAAATGTAGATAATTTAATACATTATATATTAAATTATGCCAAAAAATACGAACGACTCATCACGCCTCAAACGAGGCATTTTGAAAATGTGTCGAATATATAATTTTTTCAAGTATGGCACCACTTTTTCCTCCTACTAGAAGTATGGCAAATATAATAAAGATGACGTTGTATCATATACTTTGCAAAAACTAAGTGCCATACTGGTACAAATCGTTATGCGAAAAATATACTCCTTTGCGGTATGGCGGCCATTTGGAGCCGTCGGAAAAGTATAGAATGGTGATTTTCGTGAATGGCTTCTTGACGTCGATTAACTGTGCAAAAATTTGCCAGGTACAAATGGGTGAACTGTTTTTTTTTATTAATGTGTGCTAGTCGTTATGGCTGGCTGTAAGACACACCGGAGAAGTATGGCATTACGCTACCCTTGCTTCTTTTCTCATCAACTATCGGAAAATACAAGAATTTTTGTGGAACAAATCGATTCGACACTCATAATTTACCAGCGCTATGACCATCATTTTCCTTTTCGTCATTACGTAATTAGACTGCCTCGTTGGTCTAGTGGCTAGATATAAAGCCGCCGACCCGGTGGTCCTGGGTTCAATCCCCAGGTTATTGGGGTTTTCTGTCAGAAAATTCTCAGTAGCAGCCTGGAGTCTGGAAGTTGGAAATGTGTAGAGTCCCGTGCCTCGGAAAGCACGTTGAGCCGTTGGTCCTGCGCCTGAACTCTTTCCGGTCGTGTCGGATTGCCATCCCATCGGATTATGAGAGCTAAGGAAAAGAGAGTGCACTTGTGTTTGCGCGCACACTTGTACATTATAATATCTCCCGCGCAGTTGGCTAACCTCTCTTGAGATTGGCCGCCGTCACCGTAATCGGCCAGGAGGACATTATTAATAATATTATTATTAGACCCCTGAAGAGTCGCCACACTGGTACAAATGACCTGGAATTTTGGGTTATCATCTCCCGGTCTAATACTATTGCATATCTGATGTTTCACAGAGTATCGTTCTTCTACTTTCTACTTTTTTCTATTATTACAAACATTGTCGCTGAACGTCTTCGTTTTAAAGACTTTAGGACTATGTCAAATTATTAAAATATACAAAATTATCTATAGTTTAATTCTAAATATAATCAGTCATTGGATCAAGTCGTACGGATTTTTTTGAAACGCAAATAAGTTGGTACTTTTCGACGACACAATTTTATCTTAGTAATAGTAGAACTGCCATTACTTAGGTGTTGTCATAGATAGTACTTTTTCTTGGTTTGCACAAGTATCTAACTAGTGTCTAAGATGGAAAAACCACGGTCGTATACACAGGTCTTGCAACAACAGTAGTGGGGGTATGTCGACTTAATGACGCTGTTCAGTTCAATTTATGGCCGCCAGAGGCATGACGATAGGTTCGTGCTGGATACAGAATACTCAAAAAATTATTGTACATGGAAGATAAAATTTTACTGTTTGTCCAAAATTATATCACGTTTGACATTTATGTGGCCGATGCACTCGCTTTACACACTTTTTCAACGAAGGGTAATACGGTTGACCATATTTTTTTTCTTCTGCCTTTCACTCAATAACAACTGTAATTCAAAATATTGTTTTCAAAATGTTGTATTCAAACACGTGTTTATCATATAATGAGCACATTAGATGTAATATACATATATAATAAGCACAACACGAGTTGTTTTATTGTGCGCAAAAGTAAAATTATTTCGATAGGCGATAGCAGCGACGTACAGCGGGCGTCGTTGCGAAATAGAAGTTGTAACACAATCGCACCTATCTCTCACCACTGAAATTGGACTCGGTTGCTAGACCTGTATACAATACAGTGGAAAACACTTGTTGCTTGTCAAAATGAAGATTTTACTTTGCCAAGCATTCCACCTTAGACTACTCTAATGTATGTTATTTAGGTTATCTATAGGATTATGAGAGCTAAGGAAAAGAGAGTGCACCTGTGTTTGCGCACACACTTGTGCACTCTCTTTTCCTAATTCCTAATATGTCCTGCGCAGTTGGCTAATCGCTCTTGAGATTGGCCGCCGTAGCCGAAATCGGTCTTGAGGACCTTATGCCTTTCCTATCCTCAATCTTCTTTACATTTTCCTGGACGTTTTCCTTGTCATTAACTCTTTTTCAATATAAACTTTCACATAATAAAAAGGAAAGTTCCAACTTTCGGTTAGCCATTCAGTGTTATTATTATTTTTTCAGTCAGATCAGTAAAATTATGTATGTAGTTCCTGCATGAAGTTCGTTCAAAGCAATCCCTAAGCACGTAAAAGTAGAGTTCAAAACTATGATGTGTTGCGATGAGAGAAAATATCGTCTGAAAACCTGTGTTGGATGAAATTCTGTCACGTTTGTAGCACATTCTGCCACCAAGCAGCATCATTGCCGCCATCAGCGTGCAGCGTGCTAGAATAAGTTTCAAGTCTTCTTAGACTGTTACTTACTTTTACGGGTTTTCCATTTATTTTTCTTACAATTTTATATATTTTACTCGCCTATTTATAAAATAAAACAAAACAAACTATTTGTATATTTATTATCAAAAACACTAAGTTTTTTAAGTCATAGTTTTATATCAAAGTACAGAAAAAAATGTGGCAGGGAGAATAAAGGTTCATCACGCCTCACGCATATAAAAACAAAGAAAACTTGAAAGGTGAAAAAAGTGTAGCCGTTTATATGACACATCATTACTGAAACATTAAATAAATTACTTTTAAAATCGTAATGTCACCATTTGTTTGCACTTTCTGATGCCTCTTCAGTAGAAGATTAATATACTTTTTGCTGTAGACGATCATCACTTAATCTATATAATTATGAAATTAATAGACTTAACAGTTTACTATACATATTTTTAACTCAAAAATATTATAAATCTTTGAATATTTCTAGTTTTTTTAATATATATACATTATAAAAACATCACATAGTATGTTAAAAAAATTTAGCATCAAACATTCAGTTGATTTTAGATTAAAAATCTATAAATTCGCTCCGAGTAGATTTGTGTTAGATTGCGTTATATGCCTCTGTGTTGTATACTATGTGCTCGAGAATGTTTAAATATATTATAAAAAACAATACGAAGTAATTGAAAATTTCTTCAGTTAGAACTATAAATAACTATACATGTGTTAGCAGGTTGTTGACGCTATAATATGTTGGTCAAGACGAATCAATCAATTTGTATTTGTTTATATATTTTTTTCAACTTTAAGAATGAAGTCAAACTACTGAGAAGTGAGACATAACAAAACATTGAGTTTACGAGAAACAATAATATAATTCGATCAGGTTTACTACAGTTGTACATAATAAAGTAGGAAGTAGTAGGTTGTATTAGAACAGAAACAACAATTTATAATCATCACATAATTATATTATAAAATGATTTAATTACAATAAACAGAATAAGTATCATAATGTACCTACACTACGAACAACTTACATTACGCAAAAGCGGACAGGATGTACTCTTTCTCATATTTACATTTTGTACATTGAGCGCTCGATTCGTTCATCGTAATACTAAATACGTCCTTCGCGTCGCTAAACGATATCATCGACAATAAATAGTGCGGGGAAGGGGAGACGAGCGGGCGGCGGCACGCGCAGGCCGCGATAGCTTATATATTACAGGGCGACCGGGCGCGCCTCGGTTATGTACACTACAACTGCTCCACGAACTTGGTGAGTTGGTCCTGAGGCGTCATCGGCGGCAGCTGCTCGTCGGGCGGCGCGTGCGGGGCGGGCGGCGCGGGCGACTGCCGCATCATCAGCAGCTCCGAGGGCGTGGGCGGCCGCGGCGACGGCGTGGCGGGCGGCGACCGCTGCAACACGCCGCCCACGGCGCCCACGCCGCCTACCGAGCCCACGCCGCCCACTCCGCCGCCGGGGAAGTACCGGGCGGCCAACCTGGGCGCCGGGCCGCCGCCCGCGTATGCACCGCGCATGCCCATCATGCCGCCACCGACGCCGCTCACGCCGCCAGCGGGCCCGCCCTGCTTGAACCAGCCTCCGGGCGCACCCGCCGACATGCCGGACACACCGCCGACCCCGCCGACGCCGCCGAGCCCGACGCCCGAGACGCCTCCGACGCCACCCACACCAGACACGCCGCCGACCTGGACGTACAAATAAAGCAGCTAATTACACATTGGTTATTAAAAAACGATTATAAAAACATTCAACATGGATATTTTTTATCATTATGTATATAATATCATTCTGTAGCAGTTAAACTCCACACCAACGCAAATTTTACTTTAGAATGTTTAAAAATAACGTGTGAGTCGATTTTTTTAATCCGAGCAAAGAAAATAAGCGAACGTTAATGTAATTCTTTGCACACTCATAGCGATTAGTTTAGTTTTGTTAAAAAAATAGATGACTCCCATATTAGTTTTGAATTTGTTAAAATTATTGTGATATTATGACAGTTTTAAATATCATCAAAGTGAATTAAATTAACATTTTACGCGCCCCAATGTCGAATTTAATAACCACATTTAGTTCTATTTAAATTAAAATAGTAACAATCAACGGCCACGATTTATTATCTAAATAATAAAATCGATTATATAATGTAATACTGCTATGACATCTTGTATCTTCAAATCTAAAAAACAAACTCTTCTTTCAACATAAAAATATTGCAACAGGTATTACCGAGAATAGCAAATTTCCGTCTGGGGTAAGGTTATAAGGGGGTTAACTATACACAGCAATATAATATATTTAAAACAATACAATTCATGTGGTCTATTTAAGAACATAAAATGACATATTGTTGTTCTTAACTTGAGAAATTATAGTAATGGCAAGTTCTAAAATTTCTACCTAAAATGCTGCATGGCCCGTTGGTATAAAGTTCGACTACTAGGACTTGAATTGATAGCTGACCTGTGTCTGTTGAGGTAGCATCTGATGCATTTGTTGCAGCCGCTGCTGTTGCTGCGGCTGCGACATCATATGCTGAATTTGTTGCGGCTGCTGCGGAACTCCGGTGCCGAGGCCCACGTTAACATTGCCCACGCCGCCGACACCAACATTTCCAACGCCAACGTTGCCGACTGGGCCGACCCCGCTGCCTGTTTGTTGCTGATTTTGGGCATTCTGCGTAAATTATATATTTGTTTATTGGCAAATGTTAAATAAAAAAGAAATAAGAATTATAAAGATATATGTAAAGGAAATTATACTGTACCTAAAAATTAGATTTTTATAAGTTATAAACTTTGAGTTTCAATCATATGTAATAAACTTTGATATTAAAATAACAAATAATGACCTAGTTATAGAACCGTACATGCACATGTGCATAATATTTTATAAAAAGCTCTGTCAATATATAATTTACCGTGTTACGTATTTTTACCATTGAGTTATTATCGTTTTACCTGTGCTCTTTGTTTGATAAAGGCTGCCATAAGAGGTGGATTTGATTTGAGGATCTGCAAGATTTCTTGCTGTTGATTGTGACTGGCGGGTGAGCGCAACGTAGCCATCAGCTGCTGCAGCGCCTTTTGATGCATGGGCTGCTGTTGCTGTTGCTGCTGCTGCGGCGCACCCGCTCTCTGCTGGGATACCATTTGTAATGAGTACCGTTTTTACCAAATACTTAACGCATGATGAGAATTTAAACTGGAGCCATTACTGCATTGTTATTTAAAATACATGCTGTAGCAACATTTGTCTTTGTTTATCATAGTCAATAACTTTTTTGTTTTTGTACTGTTGTTGACCATTGTTATTATGTGAATTAGTTTTCTGCTTATAGCATCTCCTGATTAAGTAATGATATAAAGTACAAAGTAATAAAATAAACCAATCATATTATATATCAAGTATTGATATATAAAGCTATATATTATACTCGGTGGTAGAGCTTTGTGCAAGCTCGTCTGGGTAGGTACCACCCACTCATCAGATATTCTACCGCAAAACAGCAGTACTTTGTATTGTTTTGTTCCGGTTTGAAGGGTGAGTGAGCCAGTGTAATTACAGGCACAAGGGACATAACATCTTAGTTCCCAAGGTTGGTGGCGCATTGGCAATGTAAGTGATGGTTAACATTTCTTACAATGCCATTGTCTATGGGCGCTGGTGACCACTTACCATCAGGTGGCCCATATGCTCGTCCGCCAACCTATGCAATAAAATAAATAAATAAGTTTTACTGCTTTAATGCACTACATTGTGTAAAAAACAAACACAGCTCCAAATTATATAAAATGGCAAAATTATTCCAATTATCGTATATTCTTAATTATTTAGGTGCTTTTTTAATTAGCACATAATAAAAATTACACATCCTGTTTATTGTTGACTTTAAAATATAAATATGAAGCAGTTTATGATAAGTCAATCAAAAACTTTTATTTTATAAAATGTAAGAAATGTTATTCGTTCATAATTAAACCGGAACACAACAATAACAGGTATTGTTGTTTGGCGGTAGAATATCTAATGAGTGGGTTGTCAATAACGAGATTGGCGCGAAGTCCTACCGCCATATGATCATAATATGAAATGATTCGGTTTATCCGTGAGCAGACGCCATGCTACCTGTATGGCGGAGGGCGCGTGCTGCGCGTGCGGCGCGTGCTGCGCGTGGTGCTGCAGCGGCGCGTGTTGCGCGAGCGGCGCGGGCGCGTGGTGGGGCAGGCGGTGGTGCGGCGCGTGGTGCAGCGGCGGCGGCGTCCGGTACCGCGCGCCCCAGTCGGCGCCGCGCACGGCGGCCGCGCCCACGCCCAGCCCCACTCCCCCCACACCGCCGGGTGGGCCCATCGCCGCCTGCTTGCCGTATGACGGTGTCTGTTGCCGCGCCGCCTCCTCCTGGACCTGTTGCGATATCACAGCCTTAAAAATATATTCTAACGATCATTTCTGTACTCATTGAAAAATTTCAGGTGTCACTCCTTATGAAAAGGAGTTTCCTCTCAAATTTATTATGAACCCTAGTGAGTACCTGCTGAAGCGCCTTCTGCACGTTGTGCGGCAGTGCGTGCGCCGCGGGTTTGGCGGGCGGCGGGGACGCGAGCGCCGGCGCGGGCTGCGGGGGAGGCGAGGCCGCGCCCGTCGCGCCGCCGCGTGTGTTCATGGCCGCCATACGTCGCCGCAGCAACTGCTGCTGTTGCACGCGTTGCTGAACTTGCTGCTGCTTTAACTTTTGCTTTATACTGCTGCAGAACGGCACCGAGCACTTCGTCTCCTGACAGTGTTTCGCATGGTAGCAGCACAATGCAATGAGTTGCTTGCAGATTGCACAGTCTCCCTTAGTCTTGCGCTTGCAGATCTTGGTGTGCGCGACCACTCGCTTCATCTTCTGGCACGATGGCAGGCGACAGTTGGCGTCGCGACACTGACAAGCGTGTACCAGGGACTGGATGCAGCGTTGAATAGACAACTTGCGCGCCTCCTGTGGGTTAGCCTGCTTCATGTCGCCCGGTGATGAGCTCACGTCTAAGTCTAGGCCGAGCTTCTCCATCTTGTGTGGGTGACCCTCCTTGTCATAGCAGGGCACGCAAAGGTCGAAGTCATCACAAACGGTGCAATGGTACCTCGTCTCAACATGAGATTTACAACTATTGCATGTATATACGAATTTGTCTTGACCTTGGTTATGGAGTTCATAAAGCATGCTAAGTGTGGAAAATCTCGCCCTCCGCGTCGATGAGAATTCGTAGTGACGATCTCGGGCCATCGTCAGGAACGCGTCGCGACCATCCATCAGGTCACAATTTACTAATGGATCTGGATCTTGAATTGGCTGTGAATAAGAAATTGGAGTGTAAAAAAAAATTGTCTATTGACTAATTATAAGAAATCTTGTGAAAAGTTAACTTTAACTACTCACAGCTAAACTAGCGGCAGACTGTGCGGAATGTAGCCTAATAACGAAGAAGACTTCTTTGTGCTTCTCCATTGTTGCAAAAATTTTTGCACTGAGATCACTGCCTTGTTGCTGATCGCTCTGTTTCTTACTGTTCTTTCTTTGGGCGGCCTTTGACTTGTTTGATTTCTTAGCTTTCTTCTGTCCTTTTTTCTTACCATCAGGGCCTTGTTCATTTTCTTCGGAAGACTGGAATATCTAAAATCATGTTAGAAATATTCTCTCACATCGCAATTCCCGTTGATATGATGTTAATGGGATTAAATTTTGCGAGAATGTGAATGTTATAAATGGTTTTTATATGAAATCATAAAATCAAGGGTATAAAATAAAATAATTTCTAAATTGAATAGTTAAAGTGAATACGAATTATACTGACCACTGCCTCGGCGGCTTCAGCTTGCTTTCTCTTTTCTTCCTCTTCTTGATCTAATTCTTTGATAGACTCTTCTAAAACATTGGGCCAAAAATCCCCCTCAAAATAAGGCAGTTCAGCAGCTGACGAGATATTGTCCTCCATTGCTTGCTTAAGAATATCTTTGTAATCTAAAATTATCCTTTCTATAATACCCTTGTCTAACATTTTCTTGTACCACTCTTGTAACCTTTTAGGCTTGGGTATTTTCTGTTCGGGCGGATGGCAGTGAAATATGTAGTCGTCGCCCTCAGATGGGGGGCAAGCCCAGATATGGGCCATCGTATAACCCAATTGCTTAGCGTAATCCAAATATCCTAATAAAATCTCGTGATACACAGCAGTCCTATACTGCCTTGGTTGGAAGAAATGTACTGAATCTAGATATGCTATATAAACTCGCCTCGTATTAGGCGATGGACTTTCGCTACCATACTCCTGAAAAAGATTTACATAGTATTAAAAACGATACATGTTCATTTTAAACATAAACAATGTTATAATATTACTCAAAAATATATATGCATATTTTATATGGAAGAGAGTAACAAGGTATATACCTGCACATGCATTCCAAAGAAACAAATATCAGTTCCATCAACTTCCTCAAATGCAAATAACGCTTTAGCCCGATACGGGAAATCGGCGCACAACTCTCCAGATTCTACAAATCTCGATCTCATTCCCGGCTTCACTTCGACCATCTGCAAACATTTTACTTTAGAGTATGGTATTTTATTCAATATTTAATTTATTATTACTATTTCTTATTTAAATAAGTTTATAGAAAAAGAACAAAAACATTGTTTTTACCTTATCGGACGATGCGACAACCCTGATATGCACTTCGCCAGCGCCAGCCTCTTTTTTCTTAAGGAAATTATTAACTCTAGTTTCAATATAAATGCCAAGCTTAGAAGTAGGCAGTTTCTTAGAACTAAACTTGTTCTCTTTCCGCTTCGCCCCTTTCTTCTTCAAACAATTATCACAGCAAAAGCCTTGAGGCCATATTTGGTCATGGTGCAGCACACATATTTGATGCTGCTTCCTACCACAGTCCATGCAAAGCACAAACGGTTCTTGCTCTAAATGGTCATTTTTCATCTCTTTGAATTGATCTTTTTTGATCGCTCTGCAATAAAATAAGGCAAAAGCTTTTATACCCAATCGATTTTTTATTTTATATCAATGTCATTTAATAAAATATTTTTTAAATAAGTGTATACAATAGTTTCAAACAATAATAATAATAAGAGATCGTTTCTTACGTCTGGGGCTGCAGCGGGTCGTCGCCGAGCGTGACAGTGTCGCCCTGGATGTCGTTGAAGCACTTCTGGCAGAAGGTGTATCTATCGGACACAACCCCATACGCTTTTAGACTTTAGTTCATAACAGTCCGAGCGAGTGATGAAGCGTGACAGGAACGTTTGTGTGCAGGCAAGGGCGTGCGTGGGCGAAAACAAATTAGTAAGCAATAAGAACATAAAAGGGATTAGTATAGATCCCATAGGTGGAGTAATACTGGTATTAGGTGTGTGTAATCACATATGAATATCTATAATTTACAGTAACATTTTCCCACTAAAGAAAAAAAACATGTACTGATAGCATAAAACAAAGAAAAACAATATTACATTAATATGTAGCTTTCTATGGACAATAACCAGACTACAAAAGCGACAGATAGGTGTATGCAACGGGAGTAAATTGATAAGGATTTTTACTTTAGTTTAGGAAGTTTTAATGGTATGTATACAACTATACATCTATGTTTAATGGTCAACACAAAAGGTGCAATGGTAAGTCATTTTTATGGTTAGTTAAAATAGGTAGCCACGTTTTTCTCGAATGTTCATCCGAAAAAAACAAGGCATGACTATGACACTAAAAGAAAATATTGTAACATTTAAAATGCTTATAACTTATAAATACAGTTTAAATCAATATATTTCATGTAAAAAATGATATTACTTAAAAATGATTAGCTAAATAATTTATACTAACCTGTTTTGATAACTGAAGTATTTAGCGTCACGAGGAATTGTGCAGAGCTGTTTGCCATAACAGCATAGCACTTGTGGGTTGAATGTGTACTTGCGCCCGCAACAGTATCCCAGACTTTGCATTACGGGATCTATTTCTACTTCAAATACTTCTGACAACTACGAAAGAATATAATTAAGTTAGTTAATACAGTGTATGACTATACTCTATTTCAGTCAAGAAGATATTTTTTCGATAATTACCTTAGTACAATATCTATAGACACGCGAATTCTTGCGGTTGTAAAGCCAGGCATTTTCGAACATAAGCCAGACGTCATCGACATACTCCCATGGATCTTTGTACTGGCCGCGGTCGAGCTTCATCTTAATTGTTGAAAGGTCTATTGGTTTGGTCACAATGTCGAAGTAGTCCGGAATGCCAAGGGCTTGCGCGTCCACGGGCTGACGAAAAGGCAGCGACTCAGGGTCGAGGCGGAACAGCTTCTCGAGCGTCGGTAGTAACGCCTGTCGCAGCTCTTCTGGCTTGAACACGAACGTCTTTTTGGGCCCGCGATCAGAGCCCGCAGCGTCCGCGCCCGTCGGTGTTTCTGGCGGCTCCTCCTTGATTTCGCGTTTAATCTCTCGCTTGATTTCCTGCTTCAAGAAAGGGTCTGGCCTGTCGAGGCTCGAATCTTTATCGCGCGGTGTCTCGTCGCGCATGCCTTTCCCGCCACAGTCGGGATCTTCGGGTTCCTCCTTGACTCGGACGTCGTCCGGGTCTCGCTTCGCATCGGGCGGGCTGTCTTCGGCGGCCTGCAGCGCCGCCATCTGCGCGGAAATAGGTGCGGCGGCAGAGGGGGGCCGCGAAGCGGGGCGCGGGTCGGGCGCGGGGCTGGCGTGCGCGAGCGGCGTGGCGGGAGTGGCGACGCCGCCCACGCCGCCCGGACCGCCAGCCGGCGATGCGGCGCCCGTCTCGTTACGGAACGCGGAGTGGTTCATGAAGGGACTGGCGACGGGCCCACCGCCGGCGAGACGCACCTTCGCCTCTGCCGCGCCGTGCCCGGGCGACGCGAGCGTTGCGGGGCCGTTACTCTGTAGTGGATATTGCGGCACCGGTGACGTCATTGGCTGTCCGAAAGGTGACATCCCAGGGTTACCGACGCTACCGACGCCTCCTACGCTTCCACCATTCGGTGTTTGAGGCATCTAAAGGAAAAGTTACAATAGATGAGTCACATTATCGCGCAAAAAAAAGGTCTAATTTTGAAAGTGCAAAATACCTGGTTGGGGCTTGGTCCAGGTGGGCCTACTAAATTTGACTGGTACGTCATACGGTTGCCTTGTATAGTGAGTGGCATGCCAGGCGAGGGGATACTGCGCATTGCGGGTAACCCAGGCTGTGGGGGTAAATTGGGCCGACCAACGCCACTTCCTACTCCCACTCCAACTCCTCCTACACCAACTCCTACACCCACGCCAGGTGCCGTAGGCCTAACCCCGCCCATGACTCCACCTAGTACTCCTCCAGGTTGTTGTTGCTGCTGCTGTTGCTGCTGTTGCTGTTGTTGTTGAAGTTGATTTTGCTGTTGCTGCTGTGCTTGCTGTGCTTGTAACTGCTGTTGTTGCTCTTTTCGCTTTTGCCGTTTTTCTTCCAATTCTTTCTGTATTTTGTATATTTTCTCAGCTAGCAAATGGTAGTATTCAGACCGCGTGCTAGCCATTTCATACATGTCACCTTCTACTTTTCTCGCGTACGCGACTAGATTATGCATTCTTTTATCTTGCATGGCTGTAGGGTCTGGTGTAGGAAAAATGGCTTGCACCCTGTGTGTGTAAAAAGATTAAAAAAAATGTAAGTTATATAAAATTGTGCTGCGCAAAAACGTAATGAATACGTAAATTATGATATAAAATCGTAAGTACACAAAATCTTAAAACTTACAGTTTATGAACAAGGTGGTTTCTGAGATCAGGTGTTATAGACTGATGCCATTCTTTCGTTCCAGAAACGGGGTTGGCGGTGACAGGTCCTCCTGGTAGTTGTAGAGTTCCCGTGCCCATCTAGTAAAAATATTAGAAATGTTGTTTTAAGAACGTATAAAAATGATTTATTTTTTTTAAACAAACGAAAGTGTAACTTACAAGTTGCTGCTGCTGTGATTGTTGTTGCTGTAAATCAGACTGAGATTGGTGCGCGAAGAGTTGTTGCATGGGCTGCTGCTGTGGCAGCACGTCGGAAAGCGAGGGCGGGCGCGGTGCAGTCATGCGCGGAAGTGGTGCGCGTGCAAAGCCGCCCACCATGCCCGCCACTGACGTGGGACACGCGATACCAAGAGCTTCGTATGCACGTTTCATGTCCGCACCCGCGCCGCCGCCAACCGAGCCGACTGACCCGACACCGACACCTCCCACCCCACCTACTGAACCTACTCCACCGACGGCATTTCCAGATTGAGCCGATGCAGATGATACTCCACCTGAATAGATTGCTTCATGAGTTTGTTTACTCAGACTAATAAATAAGCACCATATTTTCTGATATTATATAAACAAAAAATAACAATAATTAACAAGATGTTATTTATTAAGCACCATATTTTAGTACACAATACAAAAAAGGAACAGTCTCAAACAAATAAAAAATCATTCTTGACGCTACAATTTATTTTACTAGTTTTAGAGATGTAATTTATATAAAACCCCAAAAAACCTGGTAGCTGTGCGACACTTACCGGCCAGTGGGTTGACTGTGGGGAGTGCGTTGGGTGCGGGCGCGGACGCCACGTTAACACTGATGGAACCAACGCCCACGCCCACACCCACGCCGACACCTCCGCCTGCCGTGCCCACGCTGCCCACCGAGCCTACGCCCGTGCTCGAATGAGAAACGGCAGCCGCTGGACAAATACGCACTAATGTAACATGTATTATTACTTACCCATGTACATATCTGCGTGACGTTTAAAATATGTCAGAATACTTATCATACAAACCATTACTTGTTTAAATCAACAATTCCCAATGAATATGATGAGTTTCTTAACAATATTATTTCCGAATTGGAGGTATTTAATTTTTTCGATGATTTTAATTTTTTTATAAATAAAAAAATAGTGTAACATGTTTATTTAAAAAAGAAATTATAGTATTTGTGTTGGCCGAATGATTACAAAGATTAGTTCAAGTGTTGTGTGGCAACTGAAGAAGTATAAATATATTACTTTTTTCTAGAAACCCTGAACAGAATCAAACTGCAACTGGCATATTTTGTGGTATCGGAATATATTTAAGAAGATGTCTTGTTACAAGATGTTTTATAAATTAAATAAACACCAAAAAATATTTTACGTTTCTTACACATATGTTAAAATGTTAGTCAATGTTTGTTAGTGTAATTAACACACAAAAATCATTGAAACACTTACCGTTCATAGGGTTAGTCCTAGTCCTATCAGCTTGCTTGAGGGGCAAACAAACAGGACAGTCATTCTTAATACAATGTTTCCAATGGTTAATGATTTGTCTTGATGATGAGCAGTGCGGAACGCCACAGTTCTTTCCCGCCTGAAAATAAAAATGTAATTACTCAAATTACAGGATGTGCAACAAACAATATACATATTATGCTAGTATACATTATGCTTGAAACCTAAATATAATAAAAATATCATACGGGTCGAACATGGAGCCACCTCAATTTTTTTAATTTGCAACCATTTTATTATAGAGATAAAAGTGGTGACAGAATCCAGTATAACTAACCTGACACGACATCATATGGTTAAGCACACTCTTCATGGTCTTGCAGTGCGGTAACGTACACTGCCACGTCTCGCCATTCGATTGGCTCTCACGTCGCTGACACTTGTGCGCGTGCAATAGCAGTACAAGTTGCTGCTGAATTAATTTTCGCTTCTCAGGGTCGGCAATCGAGCCCGTGTTTGGTTGCTGTGTGGGCTGCGACGATGCCGATTGCGTTGCCGCTTGCGGTTGTGACTGTTACACATTCAATATCGAAATGTTAATTATTATAAGACAAAAAAGCATATCTTGTATCCATTGGTAAGTCGTTATGGGTACGTAAATTTTGAATAGGTCCAAGAAAATTGTACACGGTATCTCACCTGTCCGCCAGCTGGCGCGCCGGGAGTCTGAGGAGAAGGTGCGGGCGGGACGGCTTGCGCGGCTCCACCGCCGGCTTCGGGCGGCGGGCCGAAGCGCACGCCGGCCGCCCGCTGCGCCGCTCCGCCGGCCGCTGGCTGCCCGTACGCGGGGTGGTAAGGCGCGAGCGGGTGCCCCCCGCCGCCGGGCGCTCCCATGCGCGCATGGGCGCCGTGAGCTGCGTGCGCGCCGTGCGCCGCGTGCCCCCCGTGCGCCGCGTGGGAGGCGTGCGCACCGTGCGTGAGTCCACCGCGCATGCTAGGTGCTTGCATACCCACGCCCACTCCCACACCACCGACTCCTCCGACTCTACCGCCGAGAGGGCCGTTCTGCATTGCCTGTGAAAAACAATACTATAAGTGTGCATGAGTGTGTACTATCTGTGTAAGCTTGTGTGTATTAAAGTAATGTAGATACTTATACTAAATACAGATGAAAGTTTTATTCTTAAAGAATATTAAAGTCTTGTTTTAGATTCAGATTTGTAGGACATAAGCCTACTTGAATTAAGAATATTTAGATTTTGTTAATAATTAATTTAGTTGTAATATAATAAATTGTATCTCAAATTATATAAATCTTATATTAATGAAATTTTGTTGCAAGCCATATACAATTAATTTCACTTTCATTTTAAAGTTGTTTTTATATTAATGTCAATTCAACATACAGATATATAAAGCAAATAAAGAAACAGAATTTTTTAATATTTTTTCATTGCTATTGTTTAATATAAGTTAATATTAAAATGTGATAAGGGAGAAAAATCGACTAATAATTACAGATATCCCACATTAACTTGTAAAGATTGAGCCAATTAAATATTTGACTATGAAATCACCCAAAAATTATTTCCGCATGTCTCTACCTCGCGTTTTCGTTTTCTATAGCTAAGAAAACTAGTTGAATACAAATCAAAGACTTTTGAAAGTTAACAATTTAAGGTTTGAATAATGTTAGGAATAAGGGCTTATCTTCTTAGATATGAATATGTATAGGATTATTTCCAAATAATAGAAATAATTTTTGTTTTGTCCGATACATTTTATATAAATTAAAGTTGTTAATATTTTAGGTTTTTATTATATTTATCAATTTAACAAACCTGTGCGTGAGGATGGTGGGGCGGCGTCCCGTGGTGGTTGTTGCCCATTAGCGTCGGCAGTTGCTTGTTCACATTGTTGATAATGCCCCCGCCGAGCATGTTTGGGCCTGTCATGTTACTATTCGTCACTACCATATTACCACCCACATTCGCTACATTCATCCCACCTGTGGGAAAAAAAAATCTTAAGTAAAAAAAAACAATCATTAAAATGATAATTAATGTTTTCACTACTTGTTAAATTATATGGAATTGTATATATATATATATGGAAATTTTCTTGTTTTGATTTAATAGATATGATAATATTTTGTTGTAGATCATACATACATGTCAGAGTTTTGCTTCTTAACCAGTACAAAATTATAATGAGTTATAAAATGATCTAATATGACGTGCGCTCTATTATCTTAAAGTTAATAAATATCACATGGACAAATCTACTTGCACTTTGTATTTCTCCATATTTGAAGCCATTTATCGTCTTTACTACTTCAGAATTTATGTTGCTTGTTATTAACGTAGTTCTTTTGCTAACGTAGCAACGGTAATGTCTAGTGTTGTTTGGAAATTGACTGCATAAATAATGTATGTTGTCCCAAAACTGACCCTAGTGGCATTCCAGCCAACTGTACAACAATAAATATGTTGCTCTTTTCTTGTACTTAAGATATAAACAGCTGTGGTGATGTAGTTTAACATAATGAAGCATGTATGGTAGAATTTAACACCAACTCGTTTTATGTCTAAGGAAGATGAAGCGATGATACCAATCTACACTTTCAATTTAAAGGCCTCGTGGACTTGTTAATTTCTTCAATCCAAATTTAAATTAATAATCTATTATATATTTATATATTGTAAACATATCAAGATCTATTTAAAGTTCTATATATTTGAATTTTTTTTTTGTTAAGTTATAATAGTAACAGTATATTAAAAAGTATGTATATTTCTAAATCGCACAATATTGTAGACTAGCTGTAATATTGAAAATTACTTAAAATTGTAATATATAGGAACTTAAAATATCGATATTATTTTCTTTTAGAAATTTATTCCAATTCAATTACTTGTTAATAAAACCATTAAGTATAAAATATGATTTGGTATGTAGTCAGAGATCATAGATATAGTTAATTAAAAAGTTTTTATGAATGTAACAATAAGCTAAAGCAATGAGTAAAACACAACTGTTTACAAAATTAAACTTGACAGGAAATATGGAAACAACTAGATATCTGTAATCATAAAATATTATATTGTTAAATTCACCTTATGCTATCTCTTGTCTTAAGTGAATTAAAAATCCTAACAAATTTCCATACTATATCTTGTATAATTGTTTTCATTTCGACTGACTTTTAAAACACTTTCCGATGTAGAAACAAGAGCTCTATAAAAATGTAATTTGGTTCTTATAAAAAAATAATGTGATCTTTGTGTGACCACAATACTTACCTTGAATGGAGCTCATTGGCATAGATGAGTGGAGTTGGTTTGGATGACTCGTATTTGGTATAAGTTGCTGAAGCATACCACCCATTAAGTCTTTGGATACAGACACATTGGGCGGTGATTGTAAGTTAGGACTCTTACTTCCTAAACTACTCAATCCTAAAGGGTTATTGTGGCCAACTAAGCCACCCTTGTTGCCCTGTGAAAAGACCAGCAAACGACATAACGCATTATTAGTTTTAATTATTTCAGGTCATATAAAAATAACATTGATGAAAAAACTTATGTGGCTATATTTTATCTAGTACATTATTATGATGGACAAAATTATATAAATATATGGTTAACAAGGGTTTCTCAATCAAATGATAAAATATATAAAGCAAATAGTAAAGTAACATTTACATTTTAATATGTGCATATACAAAAAAAAATTGTATCTCACAAATAGTATTTTCAGTGTAACAACATGAAATGAAGCACATTTTGTATCTTAGTTTTGTTTAAAAAACTGTGTCATTATTAGATTAAGCATCAATAAAATATTTTTCGAGAATAATATGACACATTGCAAAGCTATACTTAATTAAGAGTAAAATATATACATCCATTCAAACAGAAACTGCCATTTGTAAGTTACTATGCAAATTTTTTCGAATTAATATTGGGTCAAAAATTAGGTCAAACAATACATAATCCTAGTAATCATTATTTATTTTTTTAATTAGTTACTACTTTAATGATAAACTGTTCTTGTTCTAAATGTGCTAATATTAATATGTATGGACATTTTTCCATAACAAGTTTAGTTCAGTAATTAAAAAAATTAAAATGATTTCATGGATAATACTTTATTTAGAAGTATTTTGCTGATATTATCAATATTAAATAATAAACTTATGTATACATTTACATTTCATTATTACTCTAATTTTCCTTCAATTCATCAGTTTAATAGATAACTATGTAAAAGGGTTTTTCAGCAGATAAAAACGTCAGTCCCAGGTACTCACTTGTTGTATAAGGTGATTATTAATTTGTCTCTGCATGGCAGCAGTCGGATCATCTCCGTTAAGCTGCTGCTGGCCCATTTGTCCCCCAGGGCCGGGTCCTTGCGCCGGGGGCTTTGGCCCTGTGACACCAGGTTGTTCGCCCCATGAACCCATCAACTCATCAGGGAGATCCTTTTCAAGGTCGAACATGTCCAGGTTAGAAAACCCGTCTACTGAAACCAATTACAAGTGTTTGTAACACTTAGCTATTGGCAAATCGATAATATTTTAATAATATCAATAAATTAATTTTAACTTGTTGAAAACCGAGTGTACTCACTTTAAATTTATACTAAATAAATAAAAGATAAAGATTTATTATGTTCACAATTCACATTTTTTATGTACACAAAATAATGTATTTGAACATAAGGTTCAATTTAATTCATTGTTACATAGCAAGAAACAAGAATTGCCTGAGATACCTATACCACTATAATATTTAGTTGAAAGTAAACAATTTTTACATACTTAAGTAGTTTTAATTGAAAATAAATAATAATATAATAGACATAATCTTTTATTGGGTGCTAGATTATCAATATAAATAAAAAAAAAAAATTCACAATTTGTGAGCATAAAACAAAATAGTAATAATAGACAACAATACAACTTTGTTATATACTAAAAATCAATTTTTAATGGCATCAATATCATTTAAAGTAAATATGGCATATACAATTATTTCTATTTCTTTTAATATATCATCATATACATATAATTATTAATATTTTGTCATACATCAGGAAAAAGTGTTATCGTGATAGAAATGTAGTAATATTTAACACAAATATACATTAAACTTTACTATTCCTTATTATATGGCTTAAACTGTATGAGTTTTAAATAAAAATATATAAAACTAAACCAAATTATTTCTAGAAATACATTTTCATGAAAGGCAATATGAAATTAAAATTGAACTATATATACATTAATTTTTGCATAATAACATTTTAAACAGTTAGAAAAACCATATTTAAATAAATATGTAGCAAATATTATGTGTTATATGTTTATATGTACAGATATCAAGCATCATATATTATTAGGTTATATGAAACAACATAAACTAAATAATTCACCTTTATTTCTATAGGGTTGTAATCATAAAATTTAAATGTAGGTCACTCCATTATTGTTAATATTTGTCATTATCAAAATTAATGTGTAAAAAAAACATTACTTTTAATTATTAAATAAAGAGAATCTTTGTTTATTTTAGTTATTTTATTGATCACAAGTACATTATATATAAAACTTATTAGATAAAACTAATCATGTCACCATCCAAAACATTTAAAAATGTATTTAACGCAAGAGAATATTTACATGTTAAATATTACACTAATATCCTTGCTATTTTAATTTCGAACTGTTCATTTATTGCAAAAACTTTTTATGATGCGATTTGAAACAACATTTTGTTTCGTACTGTCTAATTTGTTATCGAAGTGTCGAAATATTTAGTAATAACACAAAAATAATAATTATAGGTACAATAAACCTAAACTATACTAAAAAACACATTTTCCTAGTTAATTTAGCTCAAGAAACAATAATACGACGCAAAACTTGGAGGGCGCTAACAAGAGCGACGGCAAAATGTCAAAAATCTCAGTAATATAATAATGACAGAAGGGTGCTCGAAACTTAATAAACTTGTAAAATAAGAAAAAGTACTCACCTGCGGTGTCCGAGGGACCCTGGAAAGGGTCCCGGATCATCTTAGCCCGCTTATTAGGCGGCTCATCCACATGATGATCGGCCATGGCTCTGTTTACTAAACGTAAGCCGTCGTGAATATTTCGGCCCGCCGATTCAAATAACACATTTATGTCTTATATCTTTAAGAAATAACATTTTAAAGCGATTTGTCATCCATCATAACGTAATTCACCCACATCCCGATCGTTCGATGTCTCTGGGACCATTGAAGGCACATATTAAAATATCTCACTCAAGTATTCGCCATTACAAAGCTCCGAATCGAAGAGCTACACAGACCCTCTCACCATCTTCCGACGGAACTAGCACAATAAATGAAAACAATATCACCAGATTTTGCTACTTTATGGAACTTATTTTACCGATCGAACTACACGATTTCACTTAACACTTTAAAATATACGGAATGGTACAGTTTATGATTAAATGATGTAAGAAAAAACAGAAAATTTACACGACAAATTCCGAAATACTTCTCAGTCTCTCCAGCGCAAAATGGCGGCTGTTGATGAAAACTTTTTCTACGCTTGTCAGAAAATGTCGGCCTATAAAGAGACAAAGGCTTGTGATTGGTCCTCACATACCACGTGACTGCCGGAAGTGCCGACTTGACGCAGGATCGGTCCAATTATTCTGACGTCAACGCGTTCAGAACCGAAGAGAAACGAAGTTAACCGATGCGTTTTCTGCTTAAATTTAAAACCTAAACCAATTTATTTAAAATTAATTTTACTTTTAAGAGAACGTAAATACATTAAAAATATAGACTTCATTCATTTTGTTATTTATTTGATTGAAAAATATGAGGCAAATAAGTTATTTTTCAACTTATTTTAAATTTTCCCTCCAATATCGGGAGGGGTCGTCATCGATACGACGTGTATCTAGATCTATGGTCTCTAGGTCATCATAGAGAAAATAAAACTTTCTATTATTAATTTTATTATATTTAACAAATCTTAAGTAAACTGAAGAAATAAAAAAAAAAAATTATAAATAATATGAATTTTGTTATTATATTTATTTTTCCGTTAGTGTATATTTTTAATAAATTTAACTAAAAGTTACAGAGTTTTCGAAAAGATTTGTAGTAACAAAAACTTGGATGCAAAACAAAATATGACATTTGAATGTTATATTTATGTTAATATTCCACGATATATATAGCAAAGTTGTTACAAATACTTTGTGACAACATTGTTTTACTAAATAAGTTCTCCGGTTTAGTAAGCCAATGTTCTGTGTGTAGTTATTATAGTTCAAATCTTAGCTAAAACATTGTCTGTTGTGATTAAGAGAACAAGCTTATGTTCAAAATTTACAGTATTCATTTTAGCTGCTGACTTACTGACAACATGCTTTAAAACATTTTCATTTGCAGCAGCATTATCTAAAATAGAAGTAATTCATCAATCAAATTCTTTTCTTCTTAAATCGTGATAAAAGTGCAAGTTCTAATATATAAGATTACTTTAAAATCTTGCTAAACATTAATTACGTATAAATAAAACCCTTTTTTTAATTTTAGAAGTTTTTTTTTTACTACTTGTGTTTACAATTATTTTATACCACTAACAATTATGAATGAGTGCCTGAGTACCGAACATCGCTCGGCTTTAATGTTTTTTCTTGTGAAAAATTGCATTGTTTCCGGAAAGACGCTTATATAAATAAAGAAGTATTTTATAATAAATGGTGGAATAAGCTCCAAACCTTCTCCTCAAAAAGAGGAGAGAAGCCCTTAGCCCAGCAGTGGGACATTCACAGGCTGTTGCTGTTACTGTTTATAATAAATACTGCAAAAAAGGACAAATAATCTATCAATCACTATTACTTAATATACATGTACCTAATCTGTACAATTAACGTCAGATACACAGTTCGTAACTACTTTTTAGAATAATACCAGTTCAAATTGAAATTTAATAAAATTACTTCTTATGATTGATTTATTTCTCAAAGTTTAAGTTTAAGTTTTAGAAAATTTCATTTTTACTCCATTAAGATAACTCGAATGCTCTAAATTAATATATTATAAAAAAACATTACGAAAGGAAATTTGAAAGTTATTAGTTTCATAAATACAGAATTATAAATGATTAATTTCTTAGAACAGATATTTTAGCAATTTATCAGCTTGCAACATTGACTGTGTTACCAGATACAAAAATGAAATTGGATGATAGTACACTAATAAAATATTTATTTAATATATAATTTAATTTTGTATTGGTGAATAATAAACTTCAAACAACTACATTTCACACAATGGTTTGACTCCTAAAATTTCCAAACCTGTTTTAATTACAATTCTTGCCTTATGAAAAACTAGCAACCTTTGAGATCCAAGATCTTTATCAACATTTTTAACTTTAAGTTCATTAAACATTCTATTTACATGTCTAGCTACACGAAATAAATAATTAACAATGATGCAGGCTTCTTTTTCTTTTGATGATTGGTTTAAAATTTCTTCAAATCTTGCTAATTCTGCTACAACTTCACCAATGATTTCTTCAGTGAGACATTCTGGTTCACAAGATGTTGGAATTGCTACACCAGTATTTTTTTCTAAGCTCCAAAGTCTACAATGAAGGTATTGCAATTTGATTCCACTATCTCCTTCACTCTGCAATGCTTTGTCCCAGTCAAAGACATAGTCTTTTTGTCTACGCTGTTTTAAATCATTAATTAAAACTGCTGTTGTACCAAGTATGTCACAGGTTTCTTCATTTATAGCTGATGTCCTTGTATCTGAAATGATTACATGTGAAATAAAATACATTTAAAATGACTTTATTAAATAATAATTAGAAAAGTTTGGTGCTTGATTACTTTTAGATTCCTGTTGTTTTTCAAACATTTTCTGTTTTGCTTCATCTAGTATATTGTTAAGAAACACGACGTTACCACTCCTTGTGCTCATGCCTTTAATTCTACCAAACTTAACATGTTCACAGTGTTCAGTGCATTCTTTATTAAATTTCCCAACTATGTGAAATACAGCAGCAAAATGATCAGTTTGAGCATTATCTACCACATATAGCATCCTGTCGAAATGATATTTTTCATATCTATCTAAGAGTGCAGCAATGTCTCTGGATAGATATAAAGTAGAGTTATCACTCTTTAAAACAGTGATAGCCCTATTGTTAAATTCCACTACTTTCTTCCCTAAGTCATCAGTGGTAAGAATGTTTTGTTTCTCTAATGTTTCCATCAATTTTTTTATTGCTTCACCATTGTAATCTGATTCCCAGTGATAATCATCAAATGTAATACCTAATCTATGATAAATTTTTTGTAATTCTTGGACAGTTATTTCCCGAATTTTTCTCCAATTTTCCAAATCAGACCTTCCTTGCTCTATGTCAGAAAAGTACTTCATGGCCTGTTTTTGTACATTATCATCAACAGAAGCAAGCTTGTTAGCATGCACATATACTTCATACAAATTTTGAATAGGATTATTACAAAGTTCATTAATTACAATGTTTTTTTGTTGCAATCCATACTGCAACAGACCAAATTGTGTACCCCAGTCACCTAAATAATTTAATTTTACAACATCATTGTGAAAAAATTTATTTATATTTGCAATGAAATTACCTATTATAGTGGATCTCAAATGGCCCACGTGAAATGGTTTAGCAATATTCGGTGAACTAAAATCAATTACTATTTTCTTTGGTTTTGGATTATGTAATGGTTCATGTGTAATGTTTTCCAAAACATATTTTATGAATAAATTTCTATCCAGATCCACTGCTATCTGCTCACAATTATGGCTTTTATTTCTTTTTTCCAATTTATGTATAGCATCACTTGTTAAATTTACTATGAATAGGTTTTCTTTGTGCTTATATGAAATATGCATATACTTTAGATTATTGATTCCATTTGTGTCCAATCCATATTGACTAAATACCTTAAATTAAAATTATTAAAAATTTATAACCTTCATGAATAAAACTAGTGAAACAATCAAAATATCTATACCCCATAAAACAATAAGAATAAATTGAATTATTTAATCAAAATATATTGTACCTTTCCTAGTAAAATTCTTTTTACTTTTGTAACCATTGTGATTTCGTAATTATTGTTGCTAAACAATCATTTCCAATGAAAAGTTACATTTGAATTCTTAATAATTACATTTATTTCGCCTGAATTAGAAGTTAGAACATTTAAGTATTTCATTATATATCAAGTAACAAGTTAAATACATAACAGCAACAGTGCATACTGCATTAATGTACTTTGTTAATTTTCAAA
The DNA here is from genome assembly GCA_905220585.2 of Nymphalis polychloros. Lineage (NCBI taxonomy): Eukaryota > Metazoa > Arthropoda > Insecta > Lepidoptera > Nymphalidae > Nymphalis > Nymphalis polychloros. The sequence continues at coordinate 12,893,945 of HG992245.1, forward strand.
CCTTTAATTTATGCGTAATGTATGACATTTGACAATCAAAAATACAGCAAATAGCAACACTCATTACAAATTATTTTTATTAAGTCAACTTCACACTTTAGGGTTAATTTTAACGCTTGAGAAGGCATTAACATTTAATAATTCATTAACTAATATGATATTACGATAGAAATAAAAACTGAATATCATACATTTATCATTTTTAATTTATGAAGTCATTAATTTCATCTAAAATTATAAATTCTATGATTTTATTATGTTTTATAGTTATATATGTTTCTTATTGCCGGGAAAACCATAAATGGAATTGACTAAAAAAAAGTGTAAGCAGAATAATACAGTAAATCTCTGCTACACTGTTTTATAATGTTTGTTTGTGGGTAACGCGTAATATAAATATTATAAATATGATCACGATGTGTGGGACCCACTTTTTAGAACGAAATTGGGATTTTAACGGTTGCTTAGCAACACCCGTCAGATAGAAGTTGTAAACTTTTAACGTGCTTAAAGTTTTTAACTTAATGCAACATATACAATTACAACAATAAAATTATAAAAATAATAATATTCTAGTTTTAAGCAAAGAAAATATGAAATTGTGGTGATTCAGCGATAATACAAATAGCAAATATAAATTACTTTTATTTACTAATTTATTAAAAATTATTATAGTTATGCAATTTATCAATGATGAAAATATGCTTTTTTAAATATATATGAGCAATATTTTGTTGCATGATTACTATCTAAAATTAATATAATAAACTATAAATGAACTCTCCGAAAGTAAGTTTGTTTTAATATGCTTTCTTATACTTTTATGTTAATTAAAATACTTAACATTTCAAACTATACACATTTCTGACAAAATTATATTAATTATTATAAATTATGAATAATATTCATACTAGTAATATAACGCCCCATATTTTAGTTACTATACACTATTGAACAACCTCATGGCCTTGGAGAGCTATACTTTTTATGGCAAAAGGGGGAGTCACACTCCCTGCTTGCAACAACTGGTACGGATGCCACTGTGGCTATTCATGACCGATCAGGCCAATTGCAGGAGAGGTTGAAGCTTTCAGGGTGAGTTTTAATATTTTAATCATTTATTTAAAAGTAATAGATAATAGATATTCATATTTACATCATATATTAAGGAATTCTTACTTTTAAGTTGCTCTCTATTGATGCGACAATAATTTTAATTTTTGTATTTTTAGGCTTTGTGCGGGAATGGAATGGGATAATGATGGTGATTACCTGGCCGTCATTACACCAAACAGTAATTCTGTTCTTTTATGGGAGTGCCATGCCAACAAGCGAGTAAACATAGAGACAGGGCTCCGTGAACCTCCATCTTGCCTGGCATGGTCTTATGGAGAACCGTTATTAGCAATAGGGACTCAAAAAGGAAACTTAGCATTATATAACCACCACACTACAAAGTAATTTTTCTTGTGAACAAATATTATTATCACTGAATATAACATTATCCCAATTCAATTTTATATGAAATTCATAATGGGAGAATTATTTCTTTATTTGAAAAAAATAATAAAGATCAAAATATTATTATGCTATACTATATAATATAATAAACCTATGCATATTATGTACTTTTTTAATGTGAATAATATATTTATTAGTTGGTAAATAAATGTCATATATGCATAATTATGTTTTTTTAGGAGAATACCCATAATAGGAAAACATACAAAGAAAATTACATGTGCAGCTTGGAATAGAGACAGCATACTGGTACTTGCTTCAGACGATAAAAACTTATCTATTAATAATTCGGACGGCGACACACTTAGAATGATCACATTGCGTGACATTCCAAATGATTTACAATTTTCCGAAATGAAAACAGATGAGAGGATTGCAGGTGAAAATACAGTAAGGTCACAACTTATAGTTACTTAATATTTACTTATAAATATTAAAAATGATAGAAATGAATGAATGAGAATGTTAAAGTCATATGATGAACTTTTTATGCATACTATTATAATACTAGAATACTTATTATGTAGTTTGTGTGTCCTGTGTCCTGAATAAGAAATAAGGAAGGAAGGCACTTCCTTATTTCTTTATTATATTCTGTGCATATATTTTTTTTTCTTGAAATAGGCAGGCGAACTGGCATATGGGATACCTTATGGTAAGTGGTCACCACTACCCATAATGTCTAATGGACATTGGAGATATAAGAAATATTAAGCATTCCTTACATCGACAATGTAACACCAACCTTGGGAACTAAGATGTTATATCCCTTGTGCCTGTAGTTACACCGGCCCACTCACCTAACTTGGAAAACAACAATACTGCATATTGCTATTTTGTAGTTAAACATCTGATGAGTGGGTGGTCCCTACCCAGATGAGCTTGCACAAAGCGCTACCATCAAGTATGAAGTAAATATTCTTAACTATTACATAAAAAATCTTAATACTAGTCTTTGTTACAGATTAGCCTCGTGGTTGGCAAGAGAACATTATATTTATACAATCTCCTTAACCCTGAAAATCCTATAGAGCTGGCATTCCAGCAAAGATATGGGTCCATTGTATCTTATAAGTGGTATGGGGATGGTTACATTCTCATTGGATTCAGTGCGGGATACATAATAGCTATCTCTACTCATATTAAAGAAGTGGGAGAGGAGTTGTTCCAAGTCAAGAATCATAAGGAAAATTTGACCGATATCTCTATATTGAATGGACAGGCCGCTTCCTGTGGAGATGGACAGTAAGAACTTTTAAGTTTTCATATTTGATGATACACTTAGAAATATAAATGAAACTCCTCGTTCGTAATTATCGTTATTTAGGTTGAAGCTGATAGACGTATGGAACAGTGGCGAGGTGTGCGGGTCGGTGCAGCCGGTGGGTGGGGCCGAGCGCTGCGCGTGGAGTGCGGACGGGCGCCTGCTCGCCACGGCCGGCCGCGGTTACCTCGGCGTGTACGTGACCACGCTACCGCCGCTCTACGCCGCGCACGGGACCAGGGCCGTCACGCTTACCAACCTGACCGAGCTCACCGTCTACCAGTGCATCGCCGTCGGGGACGAGCTGGATCCGGTCAATAAGGGTCAGCAGTTTATGAAATTAGTTTTCGCCCGCGGCTTTGACCGCATGTCGTGTGGGTCAGGTGTTAGGTTTATAAAACCCAAAATTTTTTGAAAATCATAATAGATAGACAGGCAGAGTTACTTACAAATTTATAATAATAATATAGGCATTATATGACGTAAATGTTGACATGGCTAATTTTGTTTGTACAAATTTGTTTCATATTAATTATGGTGTACAACTCAATTCGTGGCTAATGTTCTGGTCCTTCAATTATAAAATTAACTCTTAGTTATTTTGTTATATAAGAACATACATAGTTCTTTTGAATGTCTATCTGTGTTTATGTTCTTTAAATTATATAAAATAAAAATGAAATAAAGTAATGAAATAGTCGAAAACAACGATCCGTAGCGGAACCTACAGCGCTCGCGAGTTACGCCGTGGCGACGGAGCCGAGCGTGATCGCGCTGGGCGCGGCGCACGTGTGCTGCGTGACCGGCCAGCAGGGCTCGTTCTACCCGCTGGGCGGCGGCCCCCCCCTGCGGCGCCAGTACCCCGCCGCCGTGGACGCGCTGCGCGTGGCGGGCCACTACGCCGCCGCCGCGTGCCGGGGCCGCGCCGTGCTGCACGCGGTGAGGCGTGCCCCCCCTCTCCCCTCATTGCTTCGTTTCATGCGAACATGCGAGCTCATCGTCGCGCTGTTCCGTTACAGATCGAGGCACCCGATCCATCGCAGCCGGAACGGGATGCGATGATATTCCCCGAACCGCACATGCAGGGGGCGAAAATAGTCGACATTCATCTCACGACCGATTTCTTCATATTCGTCACAGACGTAAGTGCACACACACGCACGTACACGTCGAGAGCGATACGATGACGAGTGCTACAGCACGTGTGGCCCGCGCCCGCAGCAAGGTCACGTGGAGTACTTCGGCGTGGAGGAGTGGCGCTCGTGCTCGCGGTACCGGCACGCGTGCGGCGTGGTGGCGCTGCACTGCGACATCGCGGGCGCGCGCGCGCTGCTGCGCGACGAGCGGCGCCGCGCGCACGTGTACAGCGCGCCCGCCGCCGAGCTGTGCGCGCTGCCGCACGAGCGCAGGTACGCGGCGCACTGGCCAGCTATATTGCGTATCAACAGCGTTTCTTTACCGAAGATCACGGTCTCAAATTCTTGTACTTATTTTGTGTTCCCGAACTGAACATAGAGAGGACGCCTGCCTGTATTGGATGAATTTCTTACACATGATCACTAGTTCGCAGTGCCCATCGGTGGCTGTTGCTTTGTAAACATTAATACTCTAAAATGGCTGTGTTTTGATCTTAACTGCACTCGTTTACCAGATGACTACTAAATTCATGTAGAAAATTTGTAAACAATACAGTTACAAAGGCGCTATATGGGACATATGCCTGTCCGATCGCAACGTGTTCGCGGTGTACACGGGTGACGCCGTGGACACGTACTACTACTCGCCCCACTCAACCCACGGCTCGCACGTGGACTTCGTGGCCACCACCAGCCTGCTGCCCGATCAGATACCGCTCATACTGTTCTCCGGGGACGTGTACTGCTACGCCAGTGGGGGGAAGTGAGTCTATAGAACATGATCTACTACATCAAACCTTAGTATTTATAATTATATTAGTTGAAAAAATAAAAATATGACATAAAATAATGGAAAAGATACACCAAAGTCACGGATAACACGTCTGTGGAGTCTGTGTCTATCACTGATACTCCAGCCAAATTCGATGTGGAATGTTTAATAACAAAGCGTTGCTTAGCAACCAACGTCAGGCAGATGCTCAAAACATTTTTAGAAATATGTACAACAATTATTTTTGATGATAATAAAAATTAAAAGGACCGGGTAATTCAGAATTACTCATCGTAATCTAATATAAACAATATTTGATAACAACAAACTTATAACAATAACGAATTAAAAGTAAATAACGATAACAATATCTAACAATTAATAACAGAACGGAAGAACGCCAGAATCAAACACTCGCGAATTGTAAGCAAAGCTAACAACAAAACAAACATTATGGCGGGCGTATAATGCAACAAAATTACGTAGTTACGTTTCGTTTAACTTTATTTACGTTAAAAAAATATTTTTTTTAATTAATTATAATGTAACCGCAATAAATTTTCTTAAATTTTATCTGATATATATATTAGAAGAAATTCTAAATATATGTGGTTGAAACAGTGATTATAATACTATATTTATGTTAGCCAAAACAAGATCTTTTTTTTTTATCTGTGTGTAATGAAACGTTGTGTGTAATGTTAACATTCTTAACCTGTTGTGGTTATACTCAGGGATGTACAAGATACCTTAAATAAAGTATCTGGAATACAAAATACAAAATACTTTTAAATTAAGTATTTGAGATACCAGATGCAAATAACTTTCTGGAATTGTATCTCAAATACTAGATATAAAATACGTATCTTTTGAATACTTTTTATAGATAAAATACTTTAGTAAAAAAACGTTTTTTAAAATGAAAGTATATTATTATTATTCAAATAATCACATGTCGAATTCTCACTAGCTCGGGTAACAGAGAACCATAATAAGTATATATTTCCGCTTGCAGGCTTTGAATAGCTTCTGCTATTGGCTTTGAACAGTCCACATATTCACTTTAGAAGTGAATTGCAATCTAATCATAATATTCATAATCATATACTATGATCATAATATTCATAACTATAATATTATATATCTATAATTTAATAATATGACTGCCTCGTTGGTTTAGTGGCTAGATATAAGGTCGCAGACCCAGTGGTCCTGGGTTCAATTCCCAGGTCGGGCCAATAAAGTTATTGGGTTTTTCTGTCAGAAAATTCTCAGTAACAGCCCGGAGTCTGGAAGTTGGAAGTGTGTACACTCCCGTGCCTCGGAAAGCACGTAAAGGCGTTGATCCTGTGTCTGAACTCTTTCCGTTCGTGTCGGATTGCCGTCCCATACATAGGGTTATGAGAGCTAGGGAAGAGAGAGTGCACCTGTGTTTGCGCACACACTTGTGCACTATAATATCTCCTGCGCAGTTGGCTAATCTCTATTGAGATTGGCCACCGTGGCCGAGATCAGTCTGGATGACATTATATCTATAATTTACTTGTCATTCCGCCCGGCCTTTTTCACCTTCTCTAGACAACTACAAACACAGCAAAAAAACAACGATTCATTTTTATTGTATAGAAGATACATAAATTAGATATCACTAATTACCCACAACAAAATTACACACAAATGCGTAAAAATATCATTGACGATTTGTTTGCCACGTCATCTATCAATTTGGCCCCAAGCTAAAGATTCAATGGTGCGTCCAGTTTTATCTACGACGACATTGACATTTAAAATTAATGTCCCCTGAGATGTCAACATAGAATCAGCTATCTATTACTAAAAGTATTTTAAAAACATAGTATCTGCAAAATACTAAGATACCAAACAAAAGGTATTTAAATACAAGATACAACATGAATTTTAAAAAAGTTTTATAGATACAAGATGAAAATACGTATTTTGTATCTTGTATCTGTATTTCAGATACTTGTATCTTAGATAAGTTACATCTCTGGTTATACTACCATTATAATACGACTAAAAATATACACCACCAATTACGAAGAACCTGTATCGCTATTATATACCTTCCTAAATCTGCCAATTGCTTAAAAAACACTCCAAATGTTACAAAGCTGCGATTTCTTTACGTCAGTATTAAAATATAGGGTTGTTAGTTTTGTAGTAATATTATAGTGGTATTTAAAGATTTTTAAACTTTTATTTTAAGCTAATTTTCACATAAATTATGTATTGACCGGCTAAATTAAATTTTTGGGTTCGATATTAAATTAAAATTTTTGTGTTTAAACAGGAAATTGTGTTATAATTAATATAGTTGTAATTATAATAATTATTATTTTTTATTAAGAGTGTATCAACCCTAATTATGATGAGTCATGGTTTGTTTACTAAAATTCCAGATCGAATTTGGCTGGAGTATAGGTCATTTATTGACAGATCCTTACTTATGGTAACGGTAGCATGCGCAAGCGATTCCGTGACGCCCCCCGAACAGACGGTGAGGGTATTGCTGGTTTTTTAGTGGGTATTCCGGCGCACTCAGTGCCTGTGAGTTCCACATACCCCCATACCCACTTCAGTGCGGGCGAAACGCGAAAATGTATTATTTATCGAGAGAAAAAATATTATGTATTGAGGAATGCTCGACATTTTTTGGAAAGATTTCAGTTCTAAGTGACGTCAGACGCATGGAGATTACATCGCCGACATTATTTACATGATATAATAATTAGAAATATGTACAGTGCATTTTACAAACTAATGATTTGTATGTAGAAATGAAATAAGTAATAGCAGTTCGAAATTAAAATGAACTACTGTAAAAATCACGCGAATTAAAATAATATAATTTCAGTGTGATGAAAGTTGCCCTGGAGTCGCATAATACTAGTGGCCTAGCCGACGTCGATACAGAGAAACGTTTGGCCAATCAGAAGAAGCACATCGAAAAGTTGCTACTGCTGCGACGCTTCTCCGAAGCGTGGCTGTTCTGTGACGCCGTGGAGGAGGACGACATGTGGAGGAAGTTGGGCGAAGCGGCGATCGATGATTTGAATGTGGATTTTGGTAAAAGTTGCTTACATTATAATTTTGATGAACCTAGTTTGTCTTTCTCTTTTATTCATTTTTATCTCTATTTCCCATCTTTAATAAGGATGGATGCCCACACAGCCAATCCTCCATTATTTTCGTCTTCTATTGATATTCATGCATATATATACAGTTTTAATACAAATGTTTTTGGAGTCGTTAAGATAGAACAACGACGTATTTTTTATTTATAAGTATAAAAACACTTGAATATAAATGTCTAATTTAAAGATTGTTGTTTTAATACATGAAGTTCTTCCTTGAACGTCGCTTCGTATCTCAAGTCTGGGTATTTCTTGCCGAACCGGTGATAGATTATTTGACATTCAATAAACAAGTTTAATGTTTCTACATTCGTTGAATCGTTGTGAAGCTTAAGCTACAATCTCAAAGCGAGATAATAGCAATAAATAACCTCGACGGATGTTTCATCGTAATCGTACAATTGATTTCGCAGAAGCTTCCAGTTTTCAGGTCTCTCTAAGTTCGATATTTGAATTGCTAAAGACGTTGATCATAAAATTAGAAAACAAAATATTTTATGAAATATTTAATTTCGTTTCAGCCATTCGAGTTTACACGAAATTAAACGACGTGGCCACGGTTTGGGCGCTCGAAGACGCGTCGCATATCGAGGAACTTCCCATTTTATGGTAAGCGACAAGAAAATTCAGCCCACTGTAGGGGTTCCTGTGGGTAAGAATTCCACGTGACCCGGTTCTCCCCCAAGGGTCCCGGGTACCTCTCTGAAGGCTTCCACTGCGTGAAAAAAAGGGGCGGGCTCGATCAGCGACAACTCAATAGATCGTGCGCGCGTTCGCCACCGAGGGTAACCGTGTCGCGTTGCAGCGGCGCGCTGTGCGCGTGCGCGGGGCGCGGCGCGGCGGCGGCGCGCTGGCTGCAGGGCGGCGGCGCGCTGGCGCTGGAGCTGCACGCGGCGCGCGGCGACTGGGCGCGCGCGGCCGAGCTGGCCGACGCCGCGTGCCCCGCGCGCCGCCCCGCGCTCGCGCTGAGCCGCGCGCGCCACCTCGAGCTCACGTGAGTGCCGACTCGACCCGTGCTCCTCCCCACGCTCTTCCCCGCGCTCCTCGGTACTTGCGATGTCTCTTTACCGAGTGCGCACTTCGTTCCCTACAAATTGTTTATCCCGTCCCCGTTCACTTTACACACTCCCCTATTATCCGGTTTCGTGATATACTACCCGCATATCACGAAACCGCAGTGCTACGCGTTCGGGCAGTCATTGCGTATTCCTCTCCAGTTCTCTCCTTTTCGCGTACCGCTTATGTGCAAAAACTTCTAGTCTTTTGTATCAGTCTTCGCTGTTTACCATTTCTTGAAAGTAAACCGGTTCCGCGACTGTTCTCTTCCAGTCCTTGAGAATTTCATCGCGTTCCTCCTCGTACATTTTGCAGGCCCACGGGATTTGGTCCAAGGTTTCTTCGACGGGCCTTGAGACGGGGCATAGTCCGGCTCCACCTATTTATACGATAACCTGTCGGCAATAGTCGGAAAAAACCTCCTTAGATCGTTATTAGTCTCTTTAGTGCTCCATCTATCCTGCCCCTGGGCTACACCGCTAGCCGTCAGATCCTTTTTCTTATTTCTGCGCTTCCCGCCAACCAACCCCGGAGCCTCATGCGTAAATTGTCCCGCTAGTGTTATTTCGACCCGAACACAGTGTCGCCGTCACTCGTGTTTATTTTGTCAACGTTCCAGTGCCGACTACCACGAGGCGCTCGCCAACTACGAGAGGAGCATGATCGCGGACGGGAACCAGGACGATGTCAGGACGAGGGAGCACAACGCGAAATGCGAGGCCGGCATCGCTCGTATGTCGATTAGGTGTGGTGACGTCATGAGGGGGGTCACTACCGCAATGAAGTATTCGCAGGACGTCGGCCTCCTCGAGGACTGCGCCCGGCTCCTCGAGGAGGAGAAGCAGTACACGCATGCGGCGGCTCTATACGATCACGCGGGAAAAGTGGAGAGGGCGGCCTCGTTGTATATTAAGTTGAAATCATGGTTGAAAGTGGAAGCGCTGATACCGAAGATCACTTCTCCGAGCATTCATTTGCAGTACGCCAGAGCTAAAGAGGCAGAGGGAAGATACGGCGACGCTCTGAAATCATATTTGAAAGCACAGGATTATGAGTCGGCGATACGATTGAATTTGGATAAACTAGACGACATCGACGAGGCGGTGAATTTGGTGCAAGAAACGAAATCCGTTCAGGGAGCCAAGATGGTCGCTAACTACTTCCAAAATAGCGACGACCCCACGTCCGCCATTAAATTTCTCATCATGTCGTTATGCTACGATGAGGCATTTCAATTGGCCAGGAAAAATGGCAAGCTCAGTTTATATGGAGAGATTTTAATACAGACGTCGCAAGCGAGGCCAGAGGACTTCAAGAGTTTAGCGTTGCATTTCGAGGGTGAAAAGAACGATCTGCTGGCTGGGAAGTTTTACTTCCATGCAGGGGAGTATAATAAGGCGATGTCACATTTGCTGAAAGCGGGACGGTCGGAGGATGAGGAGAATGAGGCTATTATGATCGCGACAGATGTGGTCGCGGCCTGCGATGACGATAGACTAACTAGGAGGTACGTGACCCATTAATTTAAAACATTGATTAAAAAAAAATTGTTATATTCAATTAAATTATCGATTTAATAAAAAGTAAGTTTCTGCCGCTCATTAAAATTTACTCGTTTTATTTCATTAATATATATATTTTTTCATTGTAACTAAACCTTTCTCGTAGACTGATCGAGTTCCTGCTGGGTGAAGGCGATGGCAATCCACGCGATCCTCGTTATCTGTTTCGACTCTACATGGCCAAGAAACAATTCACGGAGGCGGCAAAAACGGCCGTAAGTGTTCTATACGATATATTCGTTGTAGTCGTAGTAGAGTCGACACATTAGCGGGTAGGACGTACCCGTCCGTCACAATTCGAGGACGAAGACGTCGTGCCTTCGTATTGGAGCACACATTGTACATCTATACTAATATATAAAGCTGAAGAGTTCGTTCGTTTGATCCGGCTAATCTCAGGAACTACCTTTTATCGAGGAAGGCTCCGGACTTACTTTTATTTATTATATTTTTAGTACTTATACGCGGGTGAAACCGCGGGGCACAGCCAGTATAATATAAGAGTGCACTCGGAATGCGCCGATAAATAATATATCGTATAACACCCAACGTGCAGGTGCTCATAGCGGGCGCGGAGTGCGGCGCGGGGCGGTACCGCGCGGCGCGCGACGTGGCGCGCGGCCTGCTGGGCGCGCTGCGCGCCCGCCGCGTGCCCGCGCCGCGCGACCTGCAGCGCGCGCTCGCGCTGCTGCACTCCTACATCCTGGTGAGGCGCCCGCTACACTAGGGCACTTGTTGTTCTGTCTTGGGCTGGACGTACCGATGTTTCATTTCAACGAATAACCAATATAAGGACAGTGCATTAGGTTCACTCGGTGGTGGGGCTCGGTGCGTGCTTGTCTGGGTATGTACCGCCCACTCATCAGATATTCTACCGCAAAACAGCAGTACTCTGTATTGTTGTGTTCCGGTTTGAAGGGTGAGCGAGCCGGTGTAATTACAGGCACGAGGGACATAACATCTTAGTTCCCAAGGTTGGTGGCGCATTGGTGATGTAAGCGATGGTTAACATTTCTTACAATGCCATTAACTATGGGCGTCGGTGACCACTCACCATCAGGTGGCCCATATGCTCGTTCGCCAACCAATACAATAAAAAAAAAGATAAAAGCTAAGTAATTGCTATGACGTCTATTGGCGTTTACGATCCCAGAAGGTATCACGTTTTAAAATTATGTTATGAGCGATAAAAATTAGCCGAAATGACCCAGTGGTAAGAATGTTAACCGATGGTCGTGGTTTCAAACCTGGCAATCACCACTGAATTTTCATGTGCTTAATTATTATTTTTTTATGATATAGGAAGGTGGACGAGCGTATGGGTCACCTGATGGTAATTGGTCACCAACGCCCATTGACAATGGCATTGTGGCAATTACTATTTATAATTCATCTCGTGCTTGACGGTAAAGGAAAACATCGTGAGGAAACTTGTATGTGTCCACTGAAATTCTGCCTGAACATTTCCTCACAAAAGAAGCGGAGGTCTTAACTCAACAGTGGAATAGTCACAGGCTCTTACTTGGTATATTCAATGAGACAGAACAATTAAACTAACAATCATTGATGTTTGGGGTTACCCGATAGTACTGGACTAATTTTACAATAAAAGCACCAAATATCACGACCAGCAGTACGATGGTCAGATGCTTAAATTGTTGCGTCACTTTAAATAGGCCAATCTTTATTAAGTACTTACAAAGGAACATAGTTATAGCGAGATGTAAAAATAGAGCTAGCGCCATCTATTGATGAAAAGAAAAATTAAAATGACCTTTGACATAATGTTATTTGATGTTGAGCAATAGGCATGATGACTGATTTTGAAATAACCTTCAATAATGTAGGTACACGTCTACTATTACTGAAAATAGTTTTATTTCAGTAATAAACTAACTATTTACGCAAATAATTGCATTTTCATTTACCTATTTTGAATTTCGCTCGAAAACACCCGCAGGTGTCATGGCGCCTGCACCTGAGTCGTGACGTCACGCCTTAATAATCGATAGGGATGGGTTAATACCGATATTTGTCAGTATTAGCTAAAACGAATATATTCATTAAATAATATTATAATATATATTGACGGTGAAGGAAAACATCGTGAGGAAACCTGCATGTGTCAAATTTCACTGAAATTCTGTCACATGTGAATTCCACCAACCCGCACTGGAGCAGCGTGGTGGAATAAGTTCCAAACCTTCTCCTCACAAGAGGAGAAGAGGCCTTAGCCCAGCAGTGGGACATTCACCGGCTGTTAATATTATAATACTTAAGGTAATATGTGAATATATACTAATATCTAATATACAGTCTGACTCATAATAACATATGACGTAAACATAAACAACATTTTTAAGATAGTAAAATGATTTATTTTTTATTTGTACATAAAAAAACATCAGCTTCTTTAGTCGGATACGTCGGATACATCGTTTGAAATTTAAATATCGGTACAAACTTAGAATAATAGCGTGATCATTGTAAGGGTTCAAATATCAATCTTTTTTTTATATTAGGAAAGGTTTTAAGTTGTAAGATAAATAAATACTGGTGGTATTTCTATATCAAAACTTATTATCTTTATAATTTATTACGTAAACATATTTTATTTCAAAGGTTTGTGATATTGTTAAAGACAGAAAGTAAGAAATATTGATGCATTTAAAATATCTAAATATCGAATATGCGACATTTTTAAAAATATCAACCGTACTCAATGTCGTGTCGTATCCATGAATCTTATTTTCGTTGTTTTATGTTTTCGCGTTCGCGTTTGTTAGTGACATAATTTAATTACTAGCTTTCTTTTTCTAAATTTTAAGTGTTCTTCGTAAACCATTTTTCTCGTTTAGGTAGATGCATGGTGATGTATTTATAATAATTTATGTTGCGAGTAAAATTGTGTACATTTTATATTGAACATTACAAGAAAATGACGTATTAGGTATTTTAGGGCAAATAATAAGGGTTAATATTAATTAAAAATAATTTTAAAGGATAGTTTTTGTTAGGTTAATCTATTTTGTCAAATAAGTAAAGTGAAGAATTAAGTCTCGTCCCAATACTAACATAATTTGGATTATTTCGATAAATTCATTCATTCATTCAGAATATATAGATACGATATTCGATATTCAAAACCGATATTTAGATACGATTCGATATCACTCAAAGCGATATTACCCATGTCTATTTTATAAAATTGAGGCGTGACGTCATGCGCTCCGATAGGTGTTTCAAACAAAATGGCCGATTGCAGAATTTTATACTTTTATTTTATTGAAAATCTTATTAATCTCAATGTGTATATTAAAATGGGATCATTTTTTCGAATCCTTTTAAAGTAGTTTCTTCTCTAAAATCATTTATTTTTTAATTCTTTAATACTGTCATCGTTCCTATTGTTTTATTCCGCACTTTCACTTTGGTACGCAGGTTCGAACGCACGTGAAACGCGGTCGGCACGACCTCGCCGCGAGGTTGCTGACGCGCACAGCCGCAGAAGTATCATTTTTCCCGACGCAGCAACGTAACTAACGTCCATTCGTGTTTTGTAACTTTAGTTGCTATAACCCAAGATATCTGATTCCAAGCGGTCCGCAGATCAAGTGTCGATCCTGACGTCGGCGGTGCTGGAGTGCGCGCGCGCCGGCCTGCGCGTGGCGGCGCACCGCTGGGCGCGCGTGCTCATGCAGCCCGAGTACCGCTCGCAGGTCTGCTCCACACTCTCCTTGCTTGTACTAATATTATGTGCGTAATAATAATATAATGTCCTCCAGACCGATTTCGGTGGTCGGCCATGGTGGCCGATCTCAAGAGAGATTAGCCAACTGCGTAGGGGATATTAAAGTGCACAAGTGTGTGCGCAAACACGGGTGCACTCTCTCTTCCCTAGCTCTCATAATCCGATGGGACGGCAATCCGACACGATCGAAAAGAGTTCTGGCGCTGGACCAACGGCTTTACGTGCTTTACGAGGCACGGGAGTGTCCGGGCTGCTACTGAGAATTTTCTGACAGAAAAACCCAATAACTATTTACTGGCCCGACCTAGGAATTGAACCCAGGACCACCGGGTCTGCGGCCTTATATCTAGCCACGAGTCCAACGATGAACGATATTGTATGTCTAATCCATACACGATCTAATGACAATGAAATCAGATCGAGGCGAAGTACGTCAAGAAGATCGAGTCGGTGGTGCGTCACCCGCCACGCGAGGCGGCGCCGCCGGAGCCCACGGAGCCTTGCCCGCGCTGCGGCGCCGATCTCTCGCTGGCCGAGCTGCACTGCGCGCGCTGCGAGGCCGACGTGCCCTTCTGTCTCGCCACGGTGAGGACACACAGATGTATGCATCGAATCGAAAATGGAGATAACCCCAAATGATTACTGCTGCTGCCGTAGGGAAAATTACAGCTTAACAGCCCTGCGACATTTTAAGACCATGTATAGCCATATACTAAAAGAAGAGTAAAGACCAATAAGCAACTTAGACATCGAATGTCAGATCTTGTCGGCGGAATTGGTATCGGAACTTTGGAAGTATAATTTACTTATTGGCATTGTGCTAGCAAGTTTTGTGTTCGGGATACTAAGTACTTGTTAAAGTATCTATAAGCGGGTCGGACGACTTACCATCAGATGGCCCGTTTGATAGTAAGCCTATCTAATGTCCTCCAGACCGATTTCGGCCACGGCGGCCAATCTCAAGGGAGATTAGTGCACAAATGTGTGCGCAAACACAGGTGCACTCTCTTTTCCTTAGCTCCCATAATCCGATGGGACGGCAATCCGACACGACCGGAAAGAGTTTAGGCGCAGGGCCAACGGCTTAATGTGCTTTCCGAGACACGGGAGTGTACAAACTTCCAGACTCCGGGCTGCTACTGAGAATTTTCTGACAGAAAAACCCAATAACTATTTATTGGCCCGACCACCGGGAATTGAACCCAGGACCACCGGGTCTGCGGCCTTATATCCACTAGACCAATGAGGCAACCATAAGCTAACCTAAGCCTATACGCTGTAAACAAAAAAAAAAATAGATCAAACCATTATAATAATTTTAAGGGTGTATTCCATGTGATACATTTATATATTAACATATCGTAATAATTGATAATACAAATACTTTTACGTTACGTTTTACTTATTATTATGGAAATAACACATTACTACATTTTAGTTATAAAAAAGTTTCAAAATAATAATTTTAATTAGAATTTATTTGAGATCAGTTGCACGGATAAAGCCTTGTAAAAAATTAATTAACTTTATATCAAAAACGAAATTGATTTTATTTTATTAATATATTAAATATATACAAATAAAAATTAAAAATGAACCAGCACTCTTGTCACCAGTAGATAAGATGAGGTTCATGTATATTTTAATTGTATTAAAAAAAATCAATTTTTTTATTATTCAACTTATGATTCTCTCCAGGGTATGCACATAATTAAAGATGATTTAACGGCGTGCCCCGAATGTGACTTTCCTGCTATATTATCAGAGTTCAAAGAGTAAGTTGCTTGAAAACGATTGTCGTTTTGTTATTATAAAGTAATATTTATCGATTAAAATGATTTTACTGTTACAGTTTGTTACGTGAAGAAGGAAAATGTCCGATGTGTGGCGAAGCCGTTGATTATCGGCGACTTGTAAAAATAGACGATGTGACGTTATATTTAGACTTTAAGAGCACGGATTAAGGTTCATATTACAACGATTATTTGTAAGTCGAATATCCATGTGATTACAATCCGTCCTTGTATTGATAAGATCGTTGCTCCAATTTTAATGTTTATCAGGGAATTATAAATTGTTACTTTTTTAGTTTTTATGACGTTTTTGGAATTGTGTGCATTTGTAAAGACATTTTGTTAAGTAACCCTACTTAAAAAGAAAAAAAAATGTTACATAAATTTCTATGGCGACTTCTGACATCTATCATGTATTTAGTATAGGAACTACTTAGAATAATTATTTTACATACATTGTAATACTATTAGACATTCCGCCCACCAAGAACACCGTTCTTTCTTGTTTATATAAAAATGTAAATTAAATTGACGTTGCGGATCATGAATTTAATCAACCGTCCGCCGTGAGAAAATCTTTTAACAAATAACATTATACGGAAAATTTCCTAAAACTTTTGTTTCTCTAACTCGTAACTTAATAATAACTTAAATGACAAAGATAAAAAAGTAAATACTTATGAATTCAATAAAATACTTTAAGAAAACCTAAATAGATTCTGAATTAAATGAGCCAATGCGGTACAAGTCTTTTACTAGATGAATTTGTATTGGTGAATTTATAACAGAACAGGTATCCATAGACATTGGCATTGTATCAGATTTGTCCAAGCTCGTCTGGATCACCCACTCATCAGATGTTCTGTCGTAAAACAGCAGTATTGTTTTGTCCCGGTTTGAAGAGCCAGTGTTACATTACAAGCACAAGGGACACGACATCTTAGTTCCCAAGGTTGGTGGTGCATTGGGATCGCTATGCCGGCGTCGTGAGGTCGATGGCACTGTACGGTGCCCCGATTTGGGTGGACGCACTCACCGCTTCAAACCGGGCCCTCCTGCGAAAACCGCAGAGGGTCATAGCGGTGAGGGCGATTAGGGGTTATCGTACGGTGTCGTGGACGGCGGAAATTTTAGTGGGTATTCCGATGACCGGGGCACACTCGGTGCCATATGGCGAACCCCACATATTCCCCCCCCACTGTTCCAGTGGTGGCAAACACGTAAAGAGTTTTTCCAGCGTAAAAAAAATGTTGGTGGTGCATTGGCGATGTAAGCGATGGTTAACGTAAGGTCACTTCGAAAATGGAGTAAGTATTTATTAATAATAACAAATTTTAGTGATGTATTATATTTTTTATATTAAAATTTCTAAACATACACAAGAGTTTTTATTTCATATACAAAGGAAAAAAAATAAAAACCATAAGTGAGTGATGAAACATTTAATTTTCATTTGAAAGTATACCAAGTTGTAGTTACACGTCCGATACCGAGATTCAAATGAAACGTAAAACACAATTGTTGGTATATATTATACAAAAATGCAGCAGCCTCGTCCTGAACTATGAACTGAATCTTTACTGGCTATACATATTTTTAATGTTTATAATAAAACTATTGGATAAATTAACATATTCAAAAACAACCATTTTATAAATAATATAAAAATTCCGATGACGTTTCAACTCATAATTATATACAGATAACCGAGTAAAAATTCAGTCTAAATCCGAAGGCAGTCCGCTTTCCCGTTCAGTTATTCTAGAATCGTCAGTATTGCCCTAATATAATTACTACTACCTATCTATGCCTTAAGTAGACAAAACATTTTATACAACTTAAATTAATGACAAGAAGATTATAACTCAATAATAATTAATAGAAATTAATTGATTGTGCTAATAATATAAATTGGGTCCTATTAAACCCGCTAAATGTTTCGACTTGAGCTAATTTGTTATTTGCTACAATTTAGCTAACATTACCCCGAGTATACACAGGGTGGATTACCTAGGCTATAATTAAACTATACCTATGTCAATTCTCGTTAACTCCAGTCTATCAAAGTTACGAAATTTAATACCTGTTCAATGACGTTGCTTGATTCAATGGGCTTACGTTTAATTTTCTATAATTCTTTATTATTGTATAATAATTATCAAAAGTGAGGGTATGAAGGAAAAACCACCTAACCCTGTGTATACTCAAATCTAGAAAATTTGAAAATATAATTCCATTCTCAGGCAATTCCTAAATAGTAACGTCGCTGAGCCGACATTTTCAATTGCAAATCATCCAGGCCTATTGAATTTTGAACTTTAGCACTTTGTAATATGTGCTATATTAAAATAGCGTATTTAGGCTGATATTGCGGCCGTTTTTTCTAAGCTAAAAGCAAAGCTGCGTGAGATATAAATTTTTATTTTAGACCGTTAATCTCCGGTATACGTTTAAGATTTTAATTTGAAGCTAGAATTTTTTGTATTATCTATATACAAAAGTTCTATGTTCCGTATTATTATTATTTTACTGAAATATTTAATAATAACAATATAAGAGAAGAAAAATGGAGATTTTTTTTTACAATACGTTACTTTCACTAACGCGCGTTAGACAGTTTTATAAATTTTCAAAATGAAAATTAATTCAACACGTCTTATTATAGGCGTAGTTTTTTTATATCTATACGAAAATTACGCAGCGTGTTTTCTAACCTAAAAGAGACGCAAATAATGGGAGTATAAAAATTTAATATTGGTGTTAAATATATTCGTAATATTTGATTCTATGTTGTACTACGATTTCAGTAAAAACTTATTTGAAATTGTTTTATCAGTTATCGCCATCTTGAATTTTATTTTCAAAGTTTTAATGTTTATCAACGCTTTTAATAATTGAGGTGGCCAACTATTATTTATTATTATTTGTGTGTGACGCTAAAATGCTTTTATTTTCTAGATGAATTCTAAATCTGTTTCTATTGAAATCATAGTACAGCGAAAGACCTAATATAAAAATTTACATTATAATGGAACGGATGACGCACTAAAGCATTTGAATTTTTAATGAGCACTAGTCTCGATGAGAACACATTTAAGTTGACGGCCTCGGCCTTGTACAAGTTGAATATTGATATTCTCTTTCCGTCAAAAGAGTGGACTTCTCGATATATTCATGGACGAATGAAATAAATCAATTTTTCTTTTAAACACGAATAAAATTCAATAATAATAATAAACTTTACTTATAAATATTGCGATCACATCATATTCTTATATATCGTTTTCGTTGGCCGGATATATTTTGTATATACAAGTACCCAGTCCACTCTTTCGACATTCAAAATAGCTCTCGTAAAATATTTACAAATATATATAAAAATATTACAAAATCATAGATACGATGGCACTCGGTTGCGGGGTAGGGGGGGAGCGAATCGATGCGAATGAGCGAATTCAGCGAGAGGTTAAACTTTGACACTCGGAGACTACGAGGAGACCGCGACGCGGGAGGGCACGACACGACGGCCGAGAGGAATGTATAACGACCTCCGACGTCGACAATAAATATATAATCTTTGGCTTGAGGCGCGCGGGAGGGAGGCGCGGCTAGTGCAGCTTGGGCAGCGCGGCCACGACGCGCACGCGGTCGCTGAACTGCGGCGGCGGCGCCAGCACGGGCGGCGCGGCGGGCGGCTCGCCGGCCGGCTCCTCGGGCGGCGGCGGCAGCTCGGCCAGCGACACGGCGGCGCGGCGGCGGCCGGGCGCGCGCTCGGGGTCGACGCCCAGGCGCTCGGCGGCCGAGCGGCCGCGCGCGGCGCCGGCGCGCATGACGGCGGCGGCGGCGCGGCGCCGCGTCAGCGAGTTGTGGCGCGCCATGGCGGGCGGCGCCAGGCTCTCGCTGGAGCTGTGCACGGGCTCGGTGCTGATGACGTCGTTGGACGACTTCACGGTCACGGAGCTGCAGAAGGAGACCTTGTCGCGCCGCGGCCGCGCCTGCGCCTCCTGGTCGGACGACACGCCGGACGACGAGTTGTCGCCGTCGTCGCGCTCGCCCGCCAGCTCGTCGCCGCACGACTTGGACGACTTGAGGCGCGTGCGGATCTTCTGGATCTCGTCGACGGAGAACGAGTGCTGCATGGAGCCGGAGCCGGAGCTGCTGCCGCTGCAACGAGGACGCGTATCGGTCACTCTACTATCGGAGGAAACAAAAGCTTCGCGAAACAATCGTGTAATTTAAATTACATTTTGATTAATTATTCGCAGAAGATAAAAACGAAACAAACATAAAATGCACATTGCGTGTACATTTTGTGAGGATTAGTTTTATGATGGAATAAAGGCACGCTGATACAAAAACATAATTATGTATACTATGTAAACATGTTCCTTGTTAATGCTTGCTCATTTAACGATGGAACAGCAAAAATTATAGCCTAGTGGTAGAAAATCCAATAGATATCAGTACTTTCGGATACACAGCCTTCATTGATTGATGATGAAACTTTTAACAGAGGTTTAAAAATGTGAAAAATATTATGAGAATGAGAGAAATGAAATTGCAAGTTAATGATTAACAAAATTTCGCGACTCAACACAACATTTTCCCAATGACAAGGACGAAGCTGCCTATATTCGCTATATAAAATGTGAACTATACCTTGGAAAAGAAAATGCAATCTTTACAAGTAGAATTAATTCTATTAAATCCCTCCTTTGTATTCGTAAATTGTTGTGAAAATTTGTGTCCTGAAATCGGAATTTCAAGTTAGAAAGGACTAGAAAGTTTAAAAAAAAATTTTATACATTCGATTTTTTTTCCACACTAAGTATAACATCACATTTATTCGTTTGAATTATTTTTGTCTTGCGCGAGGACGTACTGAAGTTCAAATAATACGTCGTATGCCTACTATACTCTATTTTAAGCAAGGAGAAGTTCATCTTTTAAATAACATAAATGATGAAAATAACTGTGCACAGCAGAATACCAAGGGAAAAAATATTTACTTTTGACGTTAAAAATCATAATATCAGTAAACGGTTAAGAGCTTTCGGTTAAACTTTTAAGTCGTAAAATAATTTTAAAATTGTATAGCTTTTGGCTGTATTTTTCCAATATTCTCCAAAAATGTTGCATGTAACGCACAACGCTGCCATTGGATCCCACCAAGACAGATGTACCATATGTGGAGTCCAGCCCGCACCCAGCGCGTCCCCGGTGCGCACGTACCTGGTGTTGCTGTTGGCGCTGGTCTCGCCGGGCGGCTCGCCGGCGCGCTTGGGCGCCTCGTCGTCCGACTCCGACATGCTGTAGTCGGGCTCCGGGATGGGCGGCGCGGGCGTCGAGCTCTGCGGGACAAAACACGAGGGCTTAAGTGGTTTTTATAAAAAAATGAGACGACAATATTTTTTTAGTGATTCCGCAGTGGAGCACCATTGTCAGATAAGCTTCTAATGCTAAGCATTCAAAGACTTAACCTTTTCTGAGATTTTATAAAAACACTCTGCGTATGGACCTTTTGTCACTCAGACGTTTATTTTAATTGTATATGTCACTGCCTCGTTGGTCTAGTGGCTAGATATTAGGCTGCAGACTCGGTGGTCCTGGGTTCAATTTATTTTCAGTACTGAGGCCTTAGCCCAGCAGTGGAACATTCACAGGCTGTTACTGACTGACTGACTATACTATACTTGATATATTAGAAAGCCTTAAATCAGTTCCTTATTTAAATATTTTCATTCTGAATTGTTGTAATTTAATGTATTACAAATTTTCATTAAATCCTCGCGTAATTAAAGAATTCCCTCGTCGTACGCAGACGCAACGGAAGCTAGTCGGTATTCGGGCGCCGTACCTGTCTCGTGAACCCCTTGTGCAGGTTGATGGGCTGCGCGTACTGGTGCGCGGCGTCGTCGGCCGACGCGGCGCGCGCGCGGCCCGCCCACTGGCGCGGCGCGCCCGCCCCCGCGCCCCGCACCTGCGCACGCGACACACTCGTGGGGCACGCGACACCCACTGCCTATGGCGACAGGACGCTTCGCTTTTACTCATAGTCCACTGACACCCTTATAGACATCGAACATAACCTAAAAAGTGCTACCGATGGTGCGTAAATTATGTCTGACCAATATTTTTATTGACTTCATTTCATTATATTTATTCATAATATTCGACCCGGCATCCATGTGATGATATACGAAACACACAACGAATGCAAAATGTTCTGGCGTGCAACGTACGGTCTGGTCGGCGGCGGGGCGGTAGGCGACGGCGGCCAGGTCGCGCGGGGACGCGTACAGCTTGGCGGGCGCGGCGGGGCGGAAGGACGAGGCGGGCGCGCCGGGCGGCGGCGGCGGCGCCTCGGCCGGCGGCGGGCCGCGCGCCGGGCCTGCGTGAACGGGGCTCACAGTTATATCATTGAATGGATGTTTGTTCTGAATTCTCGTCTAGACCGACGACACCACAATGACCGTTGTATACTGAGGCAGATATTAGTACAACAGGGTTGGATAAAGATAGTAAAGAAATTATTGTACACGGAAGATAAAATTATACTATTGGTCCAAAATTATACCACGTTTGACGTTTATGTGGCCTATGCCCTCGTTTTTAATCTTTTCCAGCGAAGAGTAATACGGTTGACCTTTTTTTTCTCTAATGAAAAATAATAACATCGAAGAATCAATTGTAATAATTACGGCAAAGTTCTCGTGTACCGTGTACGTCCTCGCTGGAGCGCGTGCGCGGCGGGTGCGCCGTCAGCTCGGCCGCGAGGTCGGGCGTGGAGTGGAAGTCGCGGCGCAGGGACGCCGACTTGCTCCATACCTGGAACGAAAAATTAATGAACGTTACTACTTCGCCTGATGTACACTTATATCTGCTTAACGGACATTTCACTAGCATACTACATATATTCTCCCATACGTAAAATTAAGAAATATATCAGAGATAATGAGAGGCGTAATAACATACGGGCCTATTTTTATGAATTTATATTTATACAAAATGGCTGCGACCTGTTCACAAAAAGGGTTAATTATAGAAGAATAGGATGAAAATGTGCAACATTTGTGCATATAAGAAAATATAATTATAATGTTCTAGCAAATATTATTATATCATAAACATACTCTAATACTTTTTTGGCACCATATAATAATAATAATGTCCTCCAGACCGATCTCGGCCACGGCGGCCAATCTCAATAGAGATTAGCCAACTGCGCAGGAGATATTATAGTGCACAAGTGTGTGCGTAGACACAGGTGCACTGTCTCTTCCCTAGCTCTCATAATCCAATGGGAAGGAAATCCGACACGACCGGAAAGAGTTCAGGCGTAGGACCAACGACTTTATGTGCTGTACTCCCATGCCTTGGAAAGACACACACACAAGTTGGAACACTTCTAACTTCCAGACTCCGGGCTGTTACTGAGAATTTTCTGACAGAAAAACCCAATAACTTTTTATTGGCCCGACCTAGGAATTGAACCCAGGACCACCGGGTCTACGACATTATATTTAGCCACTAGACCAACGAGGCCCCATATACTGAAGAGCTGTCGTCAATAAAAAATTGACGAAATTCTTTTTGAATTTGAGGAGGGTATTTTGTTAAAGGTCGAGTCGAGATCGTATTTGATGAGAGAATTCTAGCTATTGAAGCTATACCTTGCCCTTGTTTCGCTTCATTTCGGCGACGGAGGCGTAGACGCGCGAACGCGCAGGCGAGGCGGGTGGGGAGCCGGAGCCGCCCTGGAAGGCGGACCGCGTCATCATACCGCTGCTGCTGCTGCTGTGGACGATATTGGGACAAACTTTACATAGACAATAAATCATTCCGCTATTGCGTAACATTTGATGATTTAAAAAAATAATAATAGTTATTGCTTTTGGTATTCTTAGATAATATAAACTAAAATCACTTTCCGTTTTTATCCTTTATTAACGTCGGCAGTTTTGAATCAACAGTAAGGTTAGAAGAATAATTCCTGCTGTACCTATTTTATACTAATTTTCATTATTAATGAGATATAATCGGCAAGACGACTATGCTATTTTGTTTATTCCCTACAAGAAAGAGCAAGTCATTTATGAAGAATGAATAGAAAAGGACTAAGAATCGATCCTTAGATCTCATCGAGTCTACACCATACTGTGACCCCAGGAGATCTCATTCCTTTTCCGACCTTCTGAATTATAGTAATGAAGTATTCGGTGATACATTTGTTCGATGTTACTTTTGAATGGTTTGACAGGTTTTCTTATAAAATGACACAGAAATATCCAATGCTATGAGCTCGTGCCACAAGGCTCGTACTCACGCGTTGTCGGCGCCGGCCTGCCGCTGGAACAGCTCCTCGAGCTCGGCGGCGGTGATGCGGCCGGACGCGGGCCGCGCGCGAATGGACGCCGTGCGCGGCGCGGGCGGCGTGCCGTCTGCCACACCACCACATTACCACTTCCATCTCGCATTCTTACCGGTCTTACTTATATGATTTAATTTTTTATATGGTGATTACTAATTGGATGTTACCGATTGTGTTTATTAGATGCAATAATACTTTAAGATCCTTTTTTTAATTTCAAAGTCAAGTCAAAATGTTTTAATTCAAATATTTTTAGATAAGTATTCGACTTTTGAATCGCCGTCGTCCAGCGCTCTCAGTTAGCGGTTTAGCGTGAAATACTCACTATTACTGCCCCCGTGTAACTGAACCGATTCAGCGGACGACGACTTGCCAGCGACGCTCAAAGGTTCGCAACTCTCTTCTTTTTCACCCCCATTTTCTAATGAAAGAAAACTCTATTAACTATCGATACATTATTTATTGTAAAGGAAAACTTTACAGATTTTAATCATGTATCTGTAATCAATACACTATTATTATCCCTCATTTACTACCTTCGCAATTTCTAATGGCTCAGAGAAGATGTATGAAATGACATTATAAAAAAAAAGTAAGATTATTAATGCTTTGCTCTCTATGTAATCTAAGTTATTTTTGTAGTTATGTCTAAGTTTTAGCACAGAAACACAAAGGATCGGTCGGTGGGTCAGTAGACGTGCTCACCGAGGCCGGCGACCATGGACTTGGCGCGCGCGCGGCCCACGCTGAGCGTGGTGCGCGGGTCGCGGCGCGGCGGCGCGGGCGCGGGGCTGCGGCCTGCGAGGGGGGGGGGAGGTATTAATGCCTTTTTTTTATAAACACTACTTTAATGGACATCATTAAAAGAAAACGTCTATTTGTTCACGAATTAAACCACTCGATGGCCTCTATTAATCTCCAAAGTGATGTATTTAATATTTAGAGTAAAAGAGTATCAAATATGTAATTAAATAAACTGTATGATCACATTTAATGACCGCTGATAGATCACAGATAAGCAGGACCATATTCTTTGTACCCAGAATCGAACAAATTTACGAGACTAAATAAAAGAACGTCGTCAGAGCAATCAACAAATCCATTAACTGACACGCTCACATCATATTTTGAATTTGCTTAGTCGGCAGTTTTATTCTGTATCAAACGAAATGTGTTTTGTTGTATTAAATAAATAAAAAATAAACATACCGCCCGCCGCTTTCCTAGGTAATGTGGCGGCATACGGCCGTCCGGAACTCGACAGTTGATTTTGTGATTTACTCGTGGGCACTGTGCACGTGTTGATCTCGTTGCTGACTCCTGGATATAGATACCGAAATAACATTTTAATAATTGCAAGCAATCGTTTGAATTTTCTTGCTACCGTGGCATATCTTTAGTAAAATTATATTGTTATTTTAAATAGCCTGATAGAGTAACATATATATCTTTTTTTCTTCAAAAACATCTTGATGGTATGGTTTGTGACGTCGATTTGGATTTATGCAGCTTTTGATGTGCTCGTTATTATGCTCAGAGCGGTAGGTGGTAGTGGGTACGGGGTGCGGTTACCGTGCGCGAGCGACACGACGGTCATGGAGACGAGCGCGCCGGAGCCGCGGATGAGCTCCACCACCTGCTCGTGCGACGCCGCCGACACGTCCTCGCCGTTGATCTGCGGACACGGAAATGCAATTATCATATCTGTAAGGCCAACCGCCTTATCGTGAATATATTGATTAGCTCATCGCCAGTAAAATAATAATAAAGCGCCCATACAGATGTACGGAACGAACAAAGGCTTTTTAAAGTTGATTAACAAGTCACTTTTATATAACTACACTCGAGAGCTGTACCTTGTGTGTTTACCTTTTTATACTTGCCTTATTTGATTTCAATTTAATATATTATATAAAAAACATTACACTTATTGATTATCAAATTAGTTACTACCACTGGTTCGGAAAATAAATACTCTGAGAAGAACCGGTGGACGAAACTCAACGATATTTTTTTTAAATTTTACTATCACGTTAAAAACTAAGTTGCAAATCGTCCCAAACGAATATTAATCCCTTTGATTGATAAATATAACATTACTTTGTGTAGTGGTTCAAAGAAATGAAAAAAAAGTAACGTAATAAGTCTTTGAGTGAGCTATGTATCCATGTTTACTAAAACTTTTATTATAATAGCTTAACGGTGTTTTTGATTGTCTGTTTGTTTGTAAGTTATTTCCAATAAATGTTTATTTTCAATAAACAAACAAGTATGTATGAGTTGTATTATTGTCGATGTTCTTCCATACCACATATGACAGTATCAATTTAATATTTTCGCACGTTACGTTACGTGCGTAAATCTTTTCAAACTTGATATGTATTTCATAAAATGTGATCAATAAAAGTATTGTATAGAAAAACATTTTCAATAACGGTATTATCTGGTAACGAGTTTTTGATTAAACACTGTCGCGTGCGTATTTGCGTGTGCATTAATGTAAGCGTGTATGGGCGTGTCTGTGCGTGCGGGTGTGTGTGCGTGCGGGTGTGTGTGCGTGCGGGTGTGTGCGTGTGCGTGCACCGACCGCGACGAGGAAGTCCCCCTTGCGCAGGCCCGCGCGGTCGGCCACGCCGCCCGCGTCCACGTCGTCCAGGTACTGCAGCGCGGGGCAGCGCTCGGACGGCCGCAGCTCCATGAGCGGCGACGACGCCTTCGCGCCGCGCAGCACGAAGCCGAACCCGCGGCGCGCGCGGTGCAGCACCACCGTGCGCGTCTCCATGTTGCCGTACCTGTGCAGCACGCCCCGTGTATATTTCGGTTCCCTGGGGAATCTCATTTCTTTATTCCGAAAAGTGTCTACTTAGAAAAAAGGATTTTGCTCAACAAATTGCTCGATACATATTGTAGTTGTTTATAAAACTTCTGCAACATATGTTTATATTTAATTTTAACAAAACAATTGTCAAGTCTTATTGAACAAATATGTTAACTTTATATTAACAATAAGATCCACTTTTATGATTAGATTTTAAGTATCATTTATATATATCACATATCTATGTGTTTCTAGTTGATTTTGACCATGACGGCAATGTATCATTACGATACACCTACAAGTGCGCTTTCTATTGTTCAACTTTCATTATCCGATGGGACGGAAAATCCGACACGACCTTTCCAAAGCGTAGGAGTGTACTGCCAATTTCCAAACTCTGTGTTGCTGCTATAAAAACCTAATACCATAATAATAATTGTACTGGTGGTAGGGGTTTGTGCAAGCTCGTCTGGGTAGGTACCTTCCACTCATCAGATATTCTACCGCAAAACAGCAGTACTTGTATTGTTGTGTTCCGGTTTGTAGGGTGAGTGACTGCAGTGACCCTAGCTGGGTACTTACGTTTTCTTTATCCTAGGCGCAGTAGCGCTGTAAGTTTTACTCAGCGCCATCTCTCTCCGACCTGTCACCCGGGAATGATGGATCGGTCCCGATGAAAGGACCTGAAAATTGCAGGAAAAAATTCCAAATGTAACATTTTGTGAGGAATTAAGCAAACTGTGGTTTTTTATTTGTAGTACACAATCATATTTTATTTGAGGAGCTTTTGGATAAAGGATGGTTTTTATTTGTTTTAAAACCTTTTTAGCTGTAACACAACTGTAACGAAATATGGATTCAATCATCACCTACGATTATGTGGGATTATGTTAAAACCGGAAAGACGCTACTTGTAGGTGTTACTTCTTCTTATGAAAGTACAAACTACATATACATTAACATTTAAATTTATAAGTCCAGCATGAAAATACGATTTTTTAACATTTATGTAATACGATCTTGTGTAGAACGAGTTTAATTATTTAATTTTTTTTTGGCATAAACTATTAATTTTGTGTCACATCTGCGTGGTAGTATAATTTAGAAAATAACTATATTTTTTTTACAGGCATGCTAAATAGTTTGCCACGTAATAAAGACCATGCTATCCTGCTATATGATGTGCTACCCATATGCTATAAAGCTATACACACCTGGTGAAGGTGTGCGTTTTGCCGCAGTCGCACTTCCTGCACGCAGTGCGCTGGGAACAGCCCGCTAGCTGCCGACCCTCGCACGGTACCCTCCAGTAGACCTTCATCTGTTGCTCCCGTTACTGTGGCGGTTACATTGGATTTATCGCCGATATTGAAAAAAAAATGTTTCTTGTAATAAACTTTAAGATCGAATTAGGGGGCAACGTTAGTTTATGTAACTTTTCAATAAAATATTTGTGATTCTAATTGTTTTCACTTTTCCTTTTTTGTTGCATATTGTTATAGGGGTCTTTTTTATAGATTTTATACATTTAATAATAATAAGTAATAAATAGTGATTGAAACTTATATATATTATATTAAAAAGATTAATAAAGTTAAGTTTTAGTTAATTCTGTGAATGCCTTTGTTATTAATGTATGGACAAATGCTTGTAAAGTTTTACATGAGTCTACGGAGCATTGAATGTGATGTTTGTATTCATTCTTTGTTTCACGCATGTTAGTCAAAGATTGCAAACATTCAATTAGTCAGTGCAAAATATGATCATTCACTTTTTTGAGAGTATGGCCACGTTTTACTTATAAGGTAAATAGGGTTTTTGTTTGAAATTTAAATAAAATTATTTATTATCACCGAGAAATAAAAATAAAAATTATACAGCTTTCCCCATTAACTTTAATAAAATGTCACTGCCGAGCAGAGATTCGCCTTTACCTTCGACGATGTCCCCCTGGTTGAGGCGCAGGTGGCCGGGCGCGGCGGGCTCGCAGGGCGTGAGGCACACGACGGTGGCGCCGGGCGGCTGCAGCGAGCACGTGGTGGTGTCCGACGTGCTCGTGCCCACGCCGCTCGAGTCCGAGATGATGTCGCTAGTGTCGCCCGCGCTCTTATCTGCCGACACGTCCGCGCTCGCGCGTCATTTCCACCGTCACGTCATTCGTCCGTTCTCCGTTCCACCGACTACTTTTTCGATTTTACACAACGACGTTCATATGTCGAATCCTTCTCGGATTACTCGTATTTATTTATATTCCTATATTTTTAAATATTATTATAGTTTTAATGGTTATAGTAAAAAGTCACACATCTATAGATTTAGATCACGCAAGGGTCGAAAGGATCCCTAAGAGAGACAGGTAGGTAACCCTAAAAACAACTCGAAAGGAATGAAGCGAACAAGCGGACCGTGGAAACATCTAGATTATTTACATTTACACAGAACATGCAACGATGGTTTCGTGAGTGGTCGGTGCATGGTGATGGTTGTTGGTTTATGGCACGGACGCGCGTCGCGTGCTCTGCGTGGGCTGAGTGCCGCTTTACCTGTGAGGATGCTAGCGTCGTCCTCGTGGCTGGGATGGCTCGCGTCGCTGATGCTCGAGGAGGCGGAGGAGAAGGGCCTGTCGAGGCTGCAGGGCGAGTGCGTGGCGCCGGGCGGGCGGCGCAGCAGCGCGTCCAGCTCGGCGGGGATGCGCGTGGACGACGCGAGCGACGAGCGGTCGCCGGCGCTCCACCAGCCGCCCCACGCGCCCGAGCGCCGCCTCGGGTTGTAGCGCGGTGGACCGCGAAACGGCACTGTAATCGTTTCGTTACCAACCGAACAAACTAATAATAAAAAAAAACGTGCGGGAAAATAATTCGTAAATCCCCCGGAACGATAGACGACAATCGAACGATGAAAATATACTGAACGTAAAAAAAAAGTAACGTGCTATAAAAATAAATATTAAAACTTATATTGTGTTGTGTATGATAAAATATTGTTACAATATAATACACCTGTATACATAATATAATACTTAATTCTACGAATCGTGTTATTAATACGACGTTACGTTTAACGATTTTCTGTCTTGATGTTACAATACTCTGTAATATTTAATATACAACCATCACCATTATGATATAAAGCAATGGAATAGAAATAATAATAACTTGATATAGATAGTATGGATGGTTTCATGCAATAGTTTAACATTAAGTCAGCTATGCTAAATATATAAGAAATTAAAAATACACACTATGCTATATAAAAGCCGTGTTCTTATATTTAAAAGTATGATAATTTTAGTCACTATTGATATTCACATCTGCGACAAATAGGAAAACATTGGTATTATTAGGTATAGCGGAAGTAGGTTCGCTTAAAAATATTGAAAAGATAAAACCACGACATCAATACAGTACATTTATAATGTAATTTGTTTTAAATAAAAGGGTATCTAATTTAAAAAAATCCAGACCAAATTTGGCGCAGATAGTCAAAAATATTGCGCATAGTCCCATCCGATATATAATATTATTATAATATAAAGCGGCAGCCACAGGCCATGCAAACATTATTAAAAGTTCTGACTCACCAACTTCTTCTGATTTGTAATTCTTTATCACCTCTGCCAATTCTAAATTTCCAGCTATAACTGCGACCTGTAAGTTTATATGGATTTAATTATAATCAAACTGGTAATAAAAATTATGAGCATTATTAGTAATATTATAAAAATTGTTTACAACATATAATTTTTTTTTTTTTACGAGAATTGAGAATTTGTTAAAATTTTACAAAATGGAAATCAAAAGTTGATTGTATTTACATGTTTTATTATACTTAATATTGGTAGGTAGACATAGACGTAGATGGACCTTTCACCGTCCATATACATTGGAGCTTTAATAAATCTTACCCAATCCTTACATCACCAATGCGCTACCAACATTGGGAACTAAGATGATAATAAGATCACCCTTCCATTCGGAACACAACCCTACTATGTATTTCTGTTTAGTAGTAGATTATGTGATGATAGGATAGCGACCCAGATGGGCTTGCGCAAAGTCCTACTTCCAACTGTCAGTATTATTAATGTATAACGCTAGAGTTTAATATGAGAGTCAGACCATGTTTACAGGTCTCAAGAGCCAGCGCCTACTAACCAAGAAATATCAGTTGAGCACATAAGGAATAAACAAATTACCTGGTATGGTGTCTGGTTGGCAAAGTTCAACGATTCTTTATCACAGCCTCTGAAGAGTAACTGTCTCGCGCAGGAGTCTTGCGCGTTGACAGCGCATACGTGCAATGGCGTGTTTCCGGACGCATTGCGTCCATTCATATCCGCTCCATAGAACAGCAGGTGGTCCAGATGTTGGACTAAGCCATTTCGACAAGCCTGGAATTGGAGTATTTGTCAATTAATAGTCAAAATCGATGAACGTATGATAGACATTACTTTGATACCACTACTGCGCATGTAAAGCGTCTACTGAGGTAATTCTGTTTATTTATTTATTGTGTGATTTTGTACCGGTTTACACTCCTTTTAATTCAATAAATCAAATGTAGCGAAAGTAGATAACATATTGTAAGACCTTTCGTATAACTTTATAAGCTGTCGCTAATATTTCTAAGAGGAGAATTTTACTTGGTGTGACTTTTTAAAATCTTAAGAATATATAGCTTAAAATTACTCATTAAATATTTATGTAAGAAATAAAAGAATATTATTAAGATTTTATTATTGTAAATTAAAAAGTATATTACAGACCTGATGTACTTCTTGCCATCCCTGTAAATCAGTGGCTCCAATCGTCGCATGATCGTGGAGTAACGTTTCACACAATAAAGGATCGGTTTTGTTTGTTACTGATAGATATAAAGGCGTTAATCCTTTGCCGTCTTTATAATTTGGTGACGCTCCAAGTTCTAATAATGTTTTGACTGCTTCTAATGAGTTCTTTTCAACGGCTCGGTGCATAGCAGTACTGCCATCCTTAGTCCGATAGTCGAGGAGAGCTCCACCATTTACGAGGGCAATCAATACTTTACCAGGTGATTTAAGGCTAGCTGCGATTGTAAGAGGGGATTCTGTAAAAAACAAGAATACACAGTTTTGCATGAAATAAACAAATTTGTATGAAAATGTTATTTATGGTTAGATGTTTATGTACTTAATTCAACTTATACTTGTGGAAAGTAAAATGTGATAAGAAAAATAAGTTAAGAAAAATGAGTAAAATTCACCCTTTTATTAGCGTAAGGAATGAAAAGCCGCTATCATAAAAAATCTAAGCACTTCAACAAATAATGTAAGATTCGTATTCCAAGTGTCAAAATGTTGATACAATATACAATACTGTTGGAAGAAGACTAATATTTTAATTCAGCAACACCACACCTGCCTATATAAGACAACACCACACCTGCCTATATAAGACAACACCACACCTGCCTATATAAGACAACACCACACCTGCCTATATAAGACAACACCACACCTGCCTATATAAGACAACACCACACCTGCCTATATAAGACAACACCACACCTGCCTATATAAGACAACACCACACCTGCCTATATAAGACGAGACGTTGGCGATAAGAGCTCATTATTACGTTAACTTCTGAAGTGTGCGGAAGCTCTGCCAGAATAATTACCGATTTAATTAAACTAATTATTTTATGTTTGTTTAAAGCCATAAATTGTGTATGTACTTGAGGCCGAAGTCCAAATAAATCTTTTTTTTTATTTTAATAATTATTTGATTTATAACATCAGAAGTGGGATCGGAACCTCATGTGTTCTGATCCGCTTTGCTACCTGTGGTAACGTATTATACGATGAAAAGGATCTGGTGAGTGCGTTCCAATTTGTTTAAAAGCGGTAGACACTGTCTTACTGTGTGTCGTAATTTATAACTTTCTTAGTAACTCCACAAGTTAGCTTGCAAAGATTTCTTTATTTAACTACCCTGCATTGGATTATTATTAATTAACAGTGATCTTGCGTAATAATAGCTAAGAAATGTGCCTAATAGCAGCCATAACTCTGATAAAGTCTGATAAAAAAAAAACAAATGTGTTACATTCTAGTTCGATTATCGTTGGAGGAATAACGTGTAAGTGATCGTGACTACGGTAAAGCATCTTGACTCTGCGGCCGTGTCTTCGCCGGTGCGTGAGTGCTGCCATGAGCCGCGGTGGTGCGTCGACGATATGAGTGTTGGGTGCGAGGAGGTACATCGCGTTGAAGTTCAATGGTAATGTAAATGGAGTTCGTGACGTGGCGTGCAAGTTTAAAACATAAAGGTCAGTCTTTCACATTCCATTATGATTCAGGTGCTAAGAATTCTCTTATTAAAGAAAGTGTTTCTTGTAAGTTTGTCAGATTAAGAGGTTATTAGTCAGTCAAGTGTTCTCAGCACTGTTCAAATATTTTGTATTTTCGAGATTGTAATAATTTAATCGAAATTTTATTGTATGTGTTGCCGTATGTCTATTTGCGTAGTGATATTATCAAGGTAGAGCGCGAAATATTGTCGCAGAGATTTAGTGTTAATATGATTGCGAAACAATTTAAAAATTTCTAAATTTCATGACGTAAATAATTATTACTCACACGTACCCTCAGCTAATTTAGAAAGTAATGTTTCATCCCGTAGTAATGAATACCGGCTCTTATGAATGATTTTACCGTTATTAATACCGAAGTGTCCCTAACTCATAAAGCAGAAATTGTTACTGCGTTGATTCGTTTTTCGAAATATTTTATTACTGGTTTGGAACAAACTCGCGTAGCGGGTGAACGTGTGATTCGGTTAATTAATCCTAGTTAGTCCTTTTGGTTGAGAT
The DNA here is from genome assembly GCA_905220585.2 of Nymphalis polychloros. NCBI lineage: Eukaryota > Metazoa > Arthropoda > Insecta > Lepidoptera > Nymphalidae > Nymphalis > Nymphalis polychloros. Next base: position 12,927,995 of record HG992245.1, read on the forward strand.
TGATGTTAATTATGAAGTTCAAAATTAAAAGTTGTGTTAGAAACTCGAGTAAGGGGGTCTGTAGAGACCATATGTGTGCTTACCAGGGGGGTGACACACGGCGATCCAAGGGAATCGACCCATGCGTTGGATGTGAGCAATGCGATTACTGATCGGCTGGACAGCCGGGGCAGCAGATGTCTAACTCGAGAGTTTCTAGAGTCTGGATTTACGAAAGCTGTGTAATGTTGTACTGAGTCGTTTTGCAATTTAGTCCGAACGACTGTGATATGTGGCTCTTGCTGTTAGCAAAAAAAAAAAAAAAAAAACTATATCCCCTATTGTCTAGTTTGATGTCTTTGTACTTTCCCCTAAAATGTAGTGTGGTCAGGAGTGACCGAGCTAAGTGATACTGTGTGACAAACGAATGTTTCAGAGTAACACGAGGCTGGTGCTTCAGTGCTTCGGGTGCGATACATCAGTCTGCGCACAACTGGTGCTGCTGGCTGAACGACCGCCGGACAGCTTTCTCCAGCCTGCCGGACGTAGAGCTGGTGACAGAGTGTCACGAGCGCGCAGCCGTGGTCGTCTATCAAGAGTGAGCGTGCGGCTTGCGTGGCGCGTGGTGCTGATGGCTGAGCGTCACGAGCGCGCAGGCGCGCTCGCCTTCAGTGCGCGTACGGCGCGTGCAACGTGTTCGTCGCATGGTGCTGCAGTAATCAGCACGTGTGGTTGATCATGCTGAAAGTGTTCGGCTCGTTGGGAGCGTCCGACTCGCTGAGAGTGCTCAGCATACCGGTACACAAGCGATACAAAACATGACAAAGAATGCTCAGTATGACAAGACGCGGATGAATTGAAAAGGGTGTTGTCCTGGTGTCCGTGAGCGGCAGCCAGAGTGTCACGCAGGTGTCTTTTGTGTTGTTTACCTGATACCCTTGAGGGGTAGTCAGAGCGTCACCTAGGTGACCATGTGTGTGTTTACCTGGTACCCTTGCGGGGCAGCCAGAACGTCACGGAGGTGACTTTGTGTGTGTTGTCCTGATACTCCTCAATGCGGAGGTTTATCAGAGGGCCTCGGAAGTGGCTTCTTGATTTGTTGTTACTTATGTGTTGTCCTGGCGGAAGCCAGAGGGCCACTTTCGAGAGCTTCTTGTTTTACTGTTGCTCAATATATGGTGCCGTGGAAGTATGAATGGACACCTGAAACTTGTGCTGCATTTTTTGAAGGTATTTACTTATTGTGGCATGTAAATGTGAGACGTGCTAGTGGAAAAGACCCATATAAAACCTGTGCGCGCGGTATTGGGTTGACCACAATGGTTTCTGGGGTGAGTCAGTTGCGCAGCTGACAACAGACCTGTGTAAATCCATGATGTATAGGTATCTGGGGTGACCTACTATAGACTGATGTAAAACCTGTTCGTACACACGACTTTGTGCGAGGTATTCGGTTGCGTGGGAACAGACCTGTGTAAAACCTATGTAGTCTATTCAAAATGACTTGTGCAGTTGACAAATATACAAATATATGCCTTGTTGAGTAATAGAGAGAACAGACGTGACTAATGATGGATTTTCGTGTGTTTATTTCCTCATAAACCAATGGTGACAATGCTGAGCAGTTATCGGATGTTGTGGGTGTTACCGGTCCATCCACAAGTTCATCTGAGGGCTTCAGGGACGCAGCCCCGTCAGGAGAGGCCGTGTTGGAAGAAGACTAATATTTTAATTCAGCAACACCACACCTGCCTATATAAGACAACACCACACCTGCCTATATAAGACAACATGTTGTCTTATATAGGCAGGTGTGGTGTTGTCTTATATAGGCAGGTGTGGTGTTGTCTTATATAGGCAGGTGTGGTGTTGCTGAATTAAAATATTAGTCTTCTTCCAACAATACAATATCAATTGAAAAAAAAAGCATGTACCATATTGTACATATAGTTGGTACCACACATACAAATATATATTAAAACCTGTTATGGCTTTCAGTATTTGCTTTACTCATAAGCTTATTTTAATTTTCTTGTTCGATTTTCATTTAATTAATTTAAAATTATTTGTCATGATTAGAAAAAATATTCATCATAATTTGAATATTATAAATGATCTGTAAAGAACATTATGTAAATATAATGTTAACGTATGTATTGTGAATAATAGTCAATACGTTACACTCGGTCTCAAGGTCTGAATATTTAACGCGGATTATCCACACAAGATTGACACGGTATTGAAAACAATATGAACCGATACAATCGCATTCTGTAAGAATTACGCTAAACAGAGAGAACAATGCTCTGCATATTTCATACTAGCTACTCGTTCCAACTTCGTGCGGCTAAAATGTATACAAAGTTATCGCTAACATTTCCCCCTTAAAAATTAAAATTCCAAAAATCCTTCTTGGTGGATGCTTTATTTATGAAACAAACCTATATTCCAAATGAGTTAGCCAAAAAAGTACATTCCAAGCACACATATATAGTAAATATATTGTACAATAAAATTGCAAAAATGAATTACTACGTAGTTTTTAACCTCTCTGAACTTGGGAGTTTTTATTTCAAAATATTATGTAATGCAAGATGAATTTTAAGTACCGCTTGTCAACTTCCACCGTAATGGACCACAGAGAAAGATAAATACTCATCAAGCCATTTGACATTTTTTATAGCAAAATCATAATCTATACTTATTGACAGCAATCTTATTAAAAGATTTTATGAAAATGTTTAGGTCTATTCTGTTGTAATGTCGAGTTTTTTGAGTTATTTATTTATAGCAATTTAATTTCTCAATATTCACGAATATAAAACACCTCAACTCATTGGTGTGAATTAAATTCGATACCTATGTAAACCGCCATACAGAAAGTGGCCATGTCCTTTAAGTTTTCTAGACTCAGCGAGACGACGCTGACTGTGACGACTGCGACTGTGACGCTTTTGCGTTCACAGTCAGTCAGGACAAACGATTTTAAAAGTATAGATGGTCTATTCGAAGGCATAATTTATCCATTATAAGTTAGTGGTGCTAAGTAGAGGAACAATGAGAGATAAAACATCGTATATACGTTGATAGCAGTGGCTTCTGTAAAACAAGTCGTTTCATTATGAATGGACGAGCCGCAAGTTATTGGAGCGAGATTTGCAACAATCGTGACTAGAGTTCGTAACTGCAGGTGTATCGTGAGCAGTAACGATGAGATTCGATCTTAACATTATTATCTATACTTTAATCTTATCGCTTGAACAATAAAAATTGTTTTCTACTCTAGTTGAGATATTTTATTTTTATTTCCATTGAATCTCCAAGGATAAGCGTCTGTGCCCCGTTTTTAATTAATTGGTATTTTATTTTTATAGCTAATTAATAAATTAAGGATCAATGTAAGAGTGAGCCAGTGTAATTACAGGCACAAGAGACATAGCATTTTAGTTCCCAAGGTTGGAATTATACGTATTGTTTCAAGGTTTTTAAGAAATGTACAATGCCACTGTCTTTGGGCGTTGGTGACCATTTACCATCATATGTTCGTCTGCCTACCTACACTATATAAAAAAAAAACAATCTAAATTGCATGCATTAACTATAATTGCCTGTTCTGGTCACAAAAATGTGAACGTCGCTTTTAAATATATATATTTTTTTAAATATCGCTTACCGCCAGTATCTTGACAATGGAAATTGGGATCGAGTCCTTTAGCACAGGCCTTCGTAATTTTGTCTATCTGTCCATGAGTCACGTGTTCCAAGAAGCGTCGGAGATTCGCTCTCGAGTGCAACGCTTTCAGTGTCTTTTCGTCCAGTTTCAACATCTTGTACACGCGTCTTTTATATTTCAACTGAAAAAGTTATAAACACGTATTATATTTGATCGAGTAATTATTGTAGACTTCGATATAATATATTTTGTGTCGCTTATATTTTTAGACCTTAAGCTATTTGTTTTAAGAACAAATTTCAAGTTTCTTTGCTAAAATATAAAACAACGACTTGGTAATATTTTACTTTAGGTATTTAACAGCCATTGTTAATATTAATAATATTATTCTATTTTGGAATTGTATATACATAACGTACAGAATATACAGATAACATATTGCATAAGCCTTTTTGGTTCGTGTATTAGATAATTATGTTTTTGCTTTTTAAAATTATATCAACACTTAAATAAAAATAACACGATGGAAAAAGAAACTGGTCTCTCACCTCCAGGTATCCAACAGGTCCGTTAAAGGGATAGTCACCCAGACGACGTTCCTCATCCAGGAACTTGCCGGCCTTGCCGTTGACCGGTGGGCAGAACAGACCATAGTTGAAGCTCTCTTTCAATTCCTGGAGACAAAAAGAATTATTTAAATTGTGTACTTTAAAACTTAATTTATGTTTATCTAATACATAATATTTATTTTCCCAAATGTTTGTTTTGTCTTTAAGCTGAATATTGTATTATTGTGTTCTTTGTTTGTAACCTGAATAAATAAATAAATAAATAATAGCTGTCGGATTACTATTGTCTTTTAATAGTCAATGGCCAAATATTACAACATTTCATATTTATATGCAGTTTATTTGGATTTTCGCATAAAATAGTTATGTCAGCAAAGTATTATTAATCAAGATTACGCCTTTACAAGAAGTTAACACACCACTAAGCAAGCATTTTCAGCTATAAATCTTTTGGATAATCGTTAACCAATTAAAAGTACATTCTGAAACGAAAGGGGTAAAGTACACTTAAACGAATGACATACAAACACAATCGTAGCTATAAGTAGTTTTATGAATACAAATGTATGTAACATTGGATAACATTAGAAAACTCCGGTATCTTTAAAATACAGTTTTACGTGAAAAAATATGAAATCTGGAAATAATAAAGTATTTATTTGATGGAATTCATTTTAATTTAATGCATGGGTTACAGCAAATTCAATGATACACTGTTTTAATAATACAACCAATAAAAAATTGATCAGATTTAAATAATTGCTATAGACAAGTAGCAGGCTACGATTTAACGAACCGTCTATCAAGATCGTTTGGAGATGCGATTGATGTTCGCGAGACGAGCTTCGGATGAGCGCGCTGCAATTAATGCAACGTTTCTGGTGAATTGTTTGCATCGAGAAGTGTTGCCATTAGTAATTTAAATATTTTACGAAAAATAGGGTTACGAAAATGATGCATAACTATAATTATTCACACACTAATACGAAAATAAACGAATTACAGGCGAAATCATGATGTTGTATTTCACAGATAAAATTTAAATAAATAAAAGTAATTTTCGCTTTCATGTCTTAACCACTCGACTAATAGTAATGAAATTTTGTTATAAAAATAGAAAAAAATATATTTATTGGAAATATATTAATCAAAATCTACAATAATGGTAAGCTGTAAGCTTCGCTGTTGATTTAATGATTTTTTTTTATTTATTCAGTTCGATAAGACGCTAATAAACCATTTTCATTTCGTTTCGAGCGTTTTCGGATTCGCTTGTCAATATAACAATGTCCGGAGCGAGGATGTATGTTACACCTAGTTCCAGTTCCAATGCAGATAATAAATGAATGAATGGCTAAAGATTTATAGCGAGAAATCAAAACTATAATATGGATATTAATAAGAAAATTTCAACATATGAGTCGTTTTAAGATAACACCGTGACAATAACATAAAACTTAACGGTGTTCTAGTTTGTAATTTATTGGTCCGAGCTGGTAAACTGCTGTAGATATAATGAATGTGGCAATGTTTTTGTACTTTAAGCTGCGTTCGTTTTGCATTAATTAGCATCAATATCAGCGGGCGTGTTGTAATGTTACAATTTATCAAATTACTGGATTAAAACCCAGTTTTGTTACAGCATTATTATTCATGTATTTATTGAATACCAATTGCTTCTGGATATTTGGAATTATATATGGAATTTTATACAGTACATGTACTTTTTCAATTTTGACTAATTATTCTACTGAGTCGAAACAAAATAAGGTTTATGTTAATTTGGAATACATTATAAATATTATAAGACTTGTGACGATGATTGTACAACGCCATTACGTGCATAGAACAAGTCTAAAGCCACTGTTTATTTTATAATGGAGCAAACACCGAGATTAACAGCTATGATATATAGCAGAGGCAGCTAACAACTCTGTTCACTGGGGTTGTAGTAGGAAGCGGCGAAAAGATAAAGGGATCACACGGTTGTAAGAAATAGTCTAAGTGCACTGTCTTATATATAATTCTAAATAAAACTATTTATAAACTAAGATTTGGGTATAAATTAACTGAATGTATAATCATAAATTAAGAATATTTTTCGTTTGTTAACTCCAATTTCTGACCTGCGCAATGGAAAATTAACTAATTCGGCTTTAATCTTTAGTCATTGGTCGGTAGCCGATGACGTAATAGGCGACCAATAAGACTTCAGTTTAAGCGGAATTACTTAATTTGAATTTAACCAACATTTGGGAATTGGAAGTAAATGTGTTCATTATTTTTTGTCTATGAGTTGATGATACCAAGGGATAAATTAAAATCTCTTTAATTTTTAATTAATGACATATTAAAATTAAAATAATTTGCTTTTAGTCAAGGATACGAGGATTAAGATATAGTTCCATAAAATGAATTATAATTAAATAATGTTTTCTTTTCATTTTCATGGAAATAGGAAGAGGAACATAACATTGCATTCCATAATAAGTTGGTCTATTGTTCTGTGGGTGGAGCAGTACAACATAAGTCGTTGAAGTGAAAGATAGACCTGACTATGAAATATGGGTTTTCATAGCGAGAAATTGTTTTCAATAAATGTAGTACGTATAGAAAGGTTTTTGCGATGACCGTATAAGGCTCAGCCGGGCCACGCGCCGTGTTTGGCATTTCCGCGTGTTTTTCTCGTTTGTTCTGCGTCATGCTTTATGATCGTTGGACGAGATAAATTAGCTCTTCCGAATATGTAGTTGATTTATATTTTATTAACTTACTCTGTAATTTTATTTATTGTCTTCTTGTATATCACTTTACATAGGATGACGATAATATATGTTTTCAAGTTTCAAAACTTAACAAAAATGTTTGGTCTCATAATTTCATTGTGGATTATGTTTTTGCGACAAGCAATTTTAATTATGTTACTCATTAGCTTGTTTAGCGTAACTTATTTTTAAAGAAATGCAACAGATACGAAATGTATTTTTGACGTGTAAACGTAGCGTTCGATAGATGTTAGGGGTTAACTGAGAGTTCCAACGTTAGATGACGTCATTGTAAGATTTTTAACGTCAGGTGACGTCAGAGTATGATTTGTTATAGTGCGTTAAGGTGTGCGTGAGATTGATACTTGAGATGTTTGTTACACATCAATCAATTCTCATGAGTACCTTGGCACTCTTTTTTGACGTGATAATGTCTTATAAATCGAAGAACGCCGGCTGCACGCACGAAAAAGCATGACTCATAGTAACGTTTCGCCTAAACCGAGCGCGTAAGCGAGAGCGCGGAACAAGCGATAGAGAGGCACGATCGGCCTTAGCGTTCGGCTTGTGACGCATCTATCTCTCTTCCACTCCATCGGCCGATGGGTCCGAGTATTCATCAATGTTTTCTTATGACGTTATCACGTAAAGTTATCGTCCGTAAACCGACTTTACAGACAACTTTTTTTATAATATATGTATTTAATCATAGTGATTTTATTAATTGCGCGTCATCTGATTTATATTTCGTACAGTAGGCACCATGTATAACTGTATTATTGTAGGCGTATCACTGAGATAATTAAATAGAGTTTGCATACAATAGACGTGACGTCTTCGAGTTCCATGTCACTGGGTCGGGTGATTGATATCTCGTCTCTGGGACTAACCAGATATTTAAGTTTACGATTAGAATTCTATTTCATAACCTCAAAATTTAAACATATTTACAAATATAATAGGTATAATGAAGTAGATATTTATTAGATAAGCGGAAGGGCAAATAACCATCTGATAGTAAGCCAACATCGCCCACATTGATCCTGTAAGAATTATTAAATCTTCTTTACAACACGAATGCGCTATTAGCCTTGGGAATTACGAAGATATGTAAATCTCTGTGGTGTTGTACAATGGCTCACACACCCTTAAAAACGGAACAAAATAAATGATGCTGTTTCAAATTTCTTACTATTGTTAATAAATATGTACAAATTATTTAAAAAAAATTAATACGTAAGTATGAACTGATTAATGAATTTCGTAGAATTTATTTGCGTTACCAAAGAGTTTTTAATGGTTTTAAGTTGTTATATACATATATCTGTTATTATTCTGATTAAGGAGCGAGTTGACTATGCCTATATAGGTAGAATAATTTGTATATGGGTGGTACCGACCCAAGCGGCACAGCATGCGGCCTAGTTACCACTCTATTAAATTTTAATTTGAATAACTTCGGTTCAATTGAATTCCATTATTTATTTATATGCATGAGACCGGTTCATGAAAGATAAAATTTAAGGTTTCAAAACGGATAAGTACATTTCTTATTGTTATAATTGTAAGTAGGCATTAAAGACCCACGTTGAGTTGTATGTCCTACTCGTTGAAAAAAGAGAGCGAGAGAGATAGAGAGATTGACACATATCGATATTTTACAATATATTCCCAGCGCTAATCACATAAATAGTTACAAGAACATAAAATTTATCAATATTTATATATGTTCAAAGAATAGAGCTAAAGTATTTGAAATAGCGGGGAAGCGATCAATTTATACCGAGCATGGCGCAGTAATTGATGTGCGGCTTGAGCGGAGTTGACGGCGCAGCGGACAAACTGCTGCTGCGCTTGAACCAACTTGATAGTGAATTATTATTGAAACATTTTTATTAACATCACTGTTCAACTTTGTAATAATAATAAATAAATCATTATTACTCACAAAAATAAACAAATATGTACTAATACATATTACAAAATAAGTTAAGAATTCATTTAAGTATATTTTTTATGTTTCTCTACTGTTTACATACTTTTTAAAAGGAGGATTTTTTATATTGATTAAGTTAAATTAAAGATTTAAAGACTCGAGGATCGATTGGACATTTAGTGGTCGAGGACTATAAACAAATGTATGTCATAAAGAAACGTTTATTGGGACTACGATTCTTAAATTAAATCCTTAATCTAAATCTTAAGATTTACTTAAATCAACAAATTTTTACTAATAATTATAATCAAAGATCTTATTGTATGTAAAATAGTAACAAATTATTTCAAGGCTACGAAATTTAATGATAATAAAATAGATAAGTAGCAATTTTATCAACTATTTAATCATTTTACTCTACAATTTACACAAAGATGTTAAGTATTAAATAGTTTCATAAGTGTTTATAATATAAGCTATCAGTATTTAGGAACGATTGATCGATAAATATAAAAGTGGGTCATTATGTTTTTAAGATATATAATATATATATATATATATAATCTATAGACAAATTAATAACCTATTCAAGTCAATTAAATAAGAAGCAAACGAAGCATAATTTTCAAGTAGAACAGCGATTCATCAGCTGATTGATCAGTTGTCACATTGATATCAGCCCTAAGAACGTGCGAGAGTATTTCACAATCTTAGCAAAAAAAAGGATAAAATAAGAGAAACATAACACTTATTACTATCTTAAAAGCTTACAAAATCGATTATATCATATTTTTATCGACGTTACTTGTGACACATATTTCGTTCTATTTCGCAAACACTACGTGATAAATCTTATCTTCAGAAGAGCAATCATGGTCGAATGAAGATATCTGTGTATTTTGTTTAGTATCTTATGTTTTTTGGTTAAAAATCTAGAAGATAATGTTAATTAGCGTTTAAGATGCTTTATGAATTTCTCGAAATATACTCATACTTATTGTTAGTAAATACTAATCTGTGTAGTGAAAGCGGAACATGATTCATGTATCGAAAAATTTAGTGTCATGCGTGACTCGATTTGACGCGTGTAATGGAATTAAGTAAGCTGTTAAATCCGTTAACTGATCGTAGCTATATTGTTTTTTGTTGCGTTTGTTTCAAGACATATATTAAACTAAACTTTGTAATCAACTTATTAAATACGATACGCATTAAAACATTTTTAGAAGCTTGTGTCTCTCTGTAAATATATTACTGCTGGGTTAAGACTTACTTTTAATTTGAGGAGAAGTTTTGGAGCTTATTCCATCACGCCGCCAATTCGATTTGGTGCATATTTTATTATGTATGTCATAAGTACCAAAGAATCAAATAATATTTATCAAACATTTCTATTTAATCTTCTGCAACACAATTCTAAATTATCTTGTTAGAAATTTACAGACTTAATTTACAGTTTGGAGTAAGAGATTTACAAAACGATTTCTATCTCCGTGGAATGTTCCTTTATTACCTTTAATCCTAGTCGTGTCATTAAGGGTTACAGATATTACTAGTTTTCTCCCGCGGCTTCGTCCCCATTTTAGGGGGTAGGTGTTAGGTATGAAATAAAAAGCCTATGTTTTTCCTTGAGGTTCAATCTTGCTTCATACAAAACTTCATCAAAATCGGTTCTGTGGTTTAGTCATAAAAGCGTAACAGACGGATAGAGTTCCTTTCGCATTCATAATATTAAGAATAGATATAGAATAATTATTATTATAGTAACCTGTTTTCTGACTCCTGACTATCAAGAACTTGCCCTTCAAGTACTCGTACCATTGTTCATCCAGTTCGAATGGACGTTTTAGTATCAGTTAAACGGTCCCACATACGACTAACTCACGTAGCGATACTCGTTAGCATCAGGCCATTCTCTGACCGATATTTAAACAAATTGTTAACAAGCCAACGCGAGTGCATATCGTGCGGTATATCAAAGGGATTATAATCCGTGCATATCAAAGTTGTCGCTCTGAAATAGTAAATAGTTCGAGATGTATACAGCTGTTCATTTCGCTGGTTGTTAATTAGGTCATTCTTTAAAAGTTCGTAGTTACGTTCTCGGTGGATTCTTTTTGAGAGCGTAATTAAATGGCAGTCAGCCAAAATATTTCCTAGATTTTTGTTGAATTCATTACGTCGACGTTTCAAGGTGGTTTTTATACGCCATTCAACAACGAAACGAGTTTTGGATTTTTTTGGAATTTCAGTTTTGAGGAATATAAAATATATCTATACTAGAAATGCGGACGTGTGATGATTTTTTTGTTACATTTTAGTGAAAAAAGTACTAAACCAATATTAAAACTTACAACAGCGGACGCAGCGTTTTTTTGGAGAAGGTTTAAGTATATAATACTGTTATATAAATAGCTAGGCTTTAGAGAAAAAGTCGCTTTAAATTTATTTATTATTATAATAAATATATTATAATAGTAAATGGCGCGTAGAATTCTATCGTAATTACTTTAGGATGGCGTTACTTGAACAACTGGTTAGTGCGGAAATGCACAGATGAGATAAGTACACTAGTTGCTTAATGATTGACAGGAGCCGTAGTTATCACATCCTATGTCTATATCTGATAGTAGACCACTACTGGAAGCACTAACCAATTAAACCAATTTAGAGATGATATTTAGAGAAAAAAATAATCACTTACTATTACAACTAGTACTAGAGTACTAGCTATTCTGGCTTCGCTAAGATTGAATAAGGTTCTACATAAAACATTTATGTCGTAATATTATGTACACATATAACTGTATTGGTTTACGTGGCACACGCCAGTAAAATTACTAGTAGGCATAATATTTTCCGACATCTTCAACGATCATCGTCATATATTAAGCAATTTACACAAAACAATAATAAAGTCACTTGGTGGTAGAGCTTTGTGCAAGCTCGTCTGGGTAGGTACCACCCACTCATCAGATATTTTACAGGCACAAGAGACATAACATCTTTGTTCCCAAGTTTGATGGCGTATTGGCGATGTGAGTGATGGTTAACAATGCCAATGTCTATGGGCGTTGGTGACCA